>OX592709.1:4072538-5430051 GCA_951361185.1 Ochropacha duplaris | reverse complement strand
AGGGTGTTGAAGCCAATATTGGTGTCAAAATGTAAATGCAAGATGGCGGCTGCAAGAAATTATGAACTTTTTCGTCATGGGTGTCGTTTTCATGGTTTTTGAGGGTGTTGAAGCCGATAGTGCTGTCAAAATATAAATCCAAGATGGCGGCTGCAAGAAATTATCAACTTTTTCTTCATGGGTGTCGTTTTCATGGTTTTCGAGGGTGTTGAAGCCGATAGTGCTGTCAAAATGTAAATCCAAGATGGCGGCTGCAAGAAATTATCAACGTTTTCATCATGGATGTCGTTTTCATGGTTTTCGAGGGTGTTGAAACCGATATTGGTGTCAAAATGTAAATCCAAGATGGCGGCTGCAAGAAATTATCAACTTTTTCGTCATTTTTGGGGTTAAAACGCGGTACGGTTCAACCGCGGCTCGCGCTCACTCCCGCCAAAACTTGTGAAAGTTTATTGGTAGGGGAGGCGAATAGGGGATTTCGGGATTTACTCGAGCGCGGCAGATTAACATAAGGGGGGCAACCTTGCACCTTGTGAAGTACTCTCACCAAATCTGAGCCCTCTATGTAGTGTCGAACGCCTAGGGTAGCCCGTCAGATTAGTAAAAAAAAATCGATGGTTTGAAATACTCGAGCGCGTCAGATTAAGGTAAGGTAAGTTAGTTACATGCAAAATAGTGTACATTTCAATAATCTGACAAATTGGGCGTGACGAAAGAAAATTGAAGACTCGCAAAGTTGCAAAAAAAAACGTCACCTGGATTTTCTCGAGCGCGATTAGTTTATTTTTTATTTTGAAGGAAATTAGTCACGAATCACGGAAATATCTTAATCTGCCGATTTGCACAAGCCGAAGTAGCTAAAATCATTATTAAGTGTATAGTCCAGGAATATTATGAGTTTCACCTCAGAATGAGAGATAGTCAGCTATTAACTTGTATAAACCTTTATTTTGACACCCTAAAACTTGTCTCAAAAGCTACTTATCTTAGGGTGCCCGCGACTACTGATTTTTCAAGGTCAAAGGTCAAAAAATGATTTATTGCAAATATCTCGTTTCCTATGGGTGTTTTGGTATGTATTCTTAATAAATATTGTAGAACATTAAATTCTCTACAACTTTTGTACAGATATTTTTTCGATATCTTGAACCATTTTCGAGATTTCGATATTTTTTATATATTTTTTTTTCAAACCGTCAGATTAAGGAAATCCCTCAACATAATTGTCAGATTATGGGTCAGTACAACAAGGCCATCAAGAAGAACCGCCTGTATAAAAATCTGACGCGCTCGAGTAAATCAAGGTCACGATTTTTTTTTGCATTTTCAAAAATCGGCCCTGACTGATGGTCGCGTCCAAATCGTCAGTCTTTAAAATAGGAGCTACTGGAGGGTTCACTTAACATCCCTCATCAATGTCTGACGCGCTCGAGTAAATTTTTTTTTAAAATATTTTCGACCCCTTCGTACGTCCACCTCCACCACGCAAAACGGCAGATTATTATTTTTCCGTTATCAGACAGACGTGGCGCGACTACCCTATTAATATCTGACGCGCTCGAGTATTTCAATGTGACTGTTTTTTTTTACATTTTTGAAACCCTGTAGACGCTCCCCCCACCGCTGAAGGGGAAAATATCACATAACCTTTTTTTCTTTATTCCACCTAATCTTCAAATTCCAGTAGGTCCCAAAGACGCTCGAGTAACTACAAATTTAGCATCATTGCCTCCCCTACCAATACAATAATGATAAGTTTGTGACCTACAAAAAAAAATCAAAGATCTACAAGTTGTGTGTTAATATTAAACTGTTTTCCGTTTTTAAACTATCAAGGATAACCAACGCCATGAGATACCTGTTTAAATTTTGTTTGTAAACTAGCTTTCCACCCACAGCTTCACCCGCGTGTACTACTCGACTTTGGCTGATTCGTTTTTACAGTTCTGGCTAGTTATTTCAAATTATCCAAACATAGCTTTCGCCCGCGCCTTTTATCGCGTAGAACACAAAATTTGCTCAACTTTATTATTTTATCGAATCATAAAAGTACACTACAATTGAAATTTATATAAAATGAGCATAACATGAACTGTTTTCGTGTTTTAATAGCTAGAGCATTGAACTTTCAGCATAAATACTAAATTTCAAGTAATATTGATAATAAACAATTTATTTTTCATACAAACTTTAACACCCCTGTCTATCCCATTAAGGGGTGAAATTAAAATAATCCTTAAATACGTTGTTTTTTAATTTTATTGAAGAGCTTCTACTAATTTTGATTTTGACAATTAATTTTTCATTCAAACTTTAACACCCCTTTTTACCCCTTTACGGGGTGAAATTGAAATAACCCTTAAATACATGTTTCTTTAATTTAACTGAAGAGCTAGAGCTGATACTAAATTTCAAGTTATTTTGATAAAAAAAATCTAACAAATTTTAACACCCCTTTTTACCCCATTAAGGGATGAAATTCAAAAAATCTACAAAACGTGTTTCATTACTTTATATTTAAAGGCTAAATACCAAATGTCATTCATTTCGAATAAAAAATTACAGATTTTCATACAAACTTTAGACCCCCGTTTCATCCCTTTAGGGGGTGAATTTTGAAAAATCCTTTCTTAGCGGAAATTTACGTCATAATAATAATGCTGAATTTCAGCGCAATCCGTTCAGTGGTTTCAGCTGTGCGTTGATCGATCAGTCAGTCAGTCAGCCAGCCAGTCAGTCAGCCAGTCAGTTTCTTCTTTGATATATTTAGACTAGCTATTTCAATTCGATTAATTGATCACTACAGAACATATAATGTTTTAATTAAAAAACAATCATAAAACATTAAAAGTGACAACCCTATGGCTTAAATGGAGCGTAGGTAATTATTTTCAGATTTAGGCTTAGTTTGCATACTTTATATCTTTATACTGTGCTATCGGTGTGTTCCGACAGTTGCACTTGAGAGTTTCCTTCTAAGCTTTGTGTACTTACCACCTTCGGCCACACCATCACTTAGCATGGTGAGATTGCGTTCAAACAAAAGCTTATTCAAGAGTAAAAAACATTAAACAGGACTAGAAGCCAAAAGGCGCCATTAAATGCATACAGCTGCATTATTTCCAGTAGGGTCTCAATACCATGGCGTAACAGCATAGAACTAGATATGTTTACCTTAGAATGAGGCATCTTTGTTGAGATGTGTCTCGATATCCACGCGACAGATGGGGCAGTGTTTGTTGGTGCTCAGCCATTGGTCCACACACTCCATGTGAAATAGGTGCATGCAGGGTAAGCGTCTGGAGAGTGAGAAGAGAGTCTCGGTGAGGACTTATTTGCGGCTAATACTATAAGAAGGTACATTTAAAAGGGGTCAAAGTTTAAGCTTCATTGGATAATATTTAAAATACAAGAAAATTGCCGTTTTGTATAAAAAGTTAAATTAATCGAAGAAGTAGTTCTAGTGAACTCATGCTATCATTGCAAGCGTACTTGGCACTTTATCGGTGCCCTTGATTAAGTAAGCTGGATGGGAGGCAACAAACTCTTCAAAGGCATTTTGTGCCCCCTCTCCATCCAATGAGTTGTCCAAATTCCAGAAAGTCTTCCAACCCTTCGCCAAGGAAGCCACGGACACCGGTAAACAGGTCAAGGTCGGCAACGCGCTCGTGACGCCTCTGGTGTTGCAAGCGTCCATAGGCTACCAGCGCTTACCATAAGGTGGGCCGTAAGCTTGTTTACCACCTAGCAGTATAAAAAAGAATTGGTATCGTGACCGTGACCGTGAGTACCTGCAGTCGGAGTCGACCTCGAATACAGAGAGGCAGATGGTGCACTTTTCATCCTGATGTATGGGCGCGGGGCGTGCGTACGCATGTCTGTATGTGTTGCGCTCGATGGTGGCGCGCGAGGCGCCGCGCCCGCGCCCGCGTCGCTCCTCCTCCGTCACCAGACCGCCCATACCCATACCCACGCTCACACCCGCTAAGTGCGCCACGCCCTGCCCACGACAACACAACACAACCATTCATATTCACACAAATAAAATAGGTAAAAGGAGCATACATAAACAATAGTCTCCGATGAAGTGAACCAACGTGCACTCGCGTCGCACAAGACCGCGATCGGCTTCGCTTTAAGTGAGCGGGGCTCTGTTATTTGGTCTGAGGTATGGATATGCTTGTGTTTGACCGCAATCTCACCATGGTAAGTGATGATGTGCCGAAGGTGGTAAGCACACAAAGCCTATATGAGAACTGGCCCCCTATTGCAGCTGTCGGAATACACTGTTGGATATGTCATAGGTTCTGCGAAAAGGGAAGATCTTCCACCGGGCTGGGTATCAATGCCCGGGGACTGCAGTCCAACATTTCTTGTTGAGAACTTGTATATATGCAAATTGCTGAGAAAACATTGCTAGCGCGATGTCGGAATTCCTGTGTCATATTTCATTACGTCCATTTGTTGGGACGACGCGCTACGACAAAGTACCACTGTGCTATGGTCTCCCATATTAATATATCGTCTGTGAACTGGCAAACGGTCCTATCTATTAAAGCAAAATTTTACAGGACACAGAAAAAAGTGAATTTTCCAAAAAAATACATTATGTAGGTATTAAATGAAAAAATACGTATTTGGTAAAAAAAATACAGATACGACTTATTGCCAGTTCACAGACGATGTGCTGTTTTCCTTCACCTAAAGCTTAAGCTCATTGTAGGATTCGAACCCACGACCTTCGCCGCGGTATTGGATGCCACTGAGCTATCATCGCCCCTCATTTTAGATGAGAAGGCCTGACTCACTGACTCGCAACACAGATGTTGTTTTTAAGAATAGTAGTAACCGAGGAATAAGAACGGATTTTTCGAAATTAACCCCTTAAGGGGTTGAAAGTTTGTATGGAAATCCGTCATATTTGAAGCTAGAATCATGAAACTTTGCCTTTGTTTTTAGGCGAACAATTAAAAATAAAGTTTTAGCGTTTTCTTAAATTCTTTCCCCAAAGGGGTGAAACGGGGTTTCAAAGTTGTAAGGGGTAATCTCTGGATCTACTGAACCGATTTTGATTTTTTTTTTACCATTAGTATGCTACATTATCCCTGAGTAACATAGGCAATATTTTATCCCGGGAAAAGATAAGATCACACCGGAATGCGGGTGAAACCGCGGGGGACAGCTAGTCATATATATTTTAACAGTTTATATACTAGCAGCAGCTGTTCCTCTCAATTTTGACAACTCTCTGAAAAGTCCTCTAATCTTCTAAATAAAACCGTGGTAAAGTAACTTCCACGTTTTTATTTAGAACAACAACGTTTAATGAACACTTTTCAAATAATTTATTATGCTCTTACCATAACAGAAGGCTGAATCGATATATGAAGTTGTGGCGGATGCATCTGTAGATAATGATGCATGTGATGATGGATATGTTGGCCATCACTGCAAATGATTTTTTATATTTTATAAACATATCAAAATATTTGCCCAGCAGGCAAGATTTCAAAGTGATAATGATGTATCATTCTTGTGCCATGAAATAACCATCTAATTACGAAGATAAATTATTAAATAACTGTTTTCTTATAAAATATTAATTAATATTATTTTTGATCAAATTTATCACAAAATAAGGTATGAAATCATTTTCTATGATATGTTTTAATACATTTAATGTATATTAAAACTCAGACTTACAGGACAAGAGGTGCTGGCAGCAAACCAGGGGGCAATCCAGGGGGTCCGCTCCTATCGTGTTGCTCTAACTCATCAGGAAACTATAATCATACAAAAATTTAATAAAGTAATAAAAACAGGAATTCGAAACTTATGTTGGGTATATGCAGCCTTAATGTAGACTATGTTATGCTTGTTAATTAAATAGTATGGAAACCGAGCAAGCCATTCCAATGATATTTATATGAGTTACATACTGTAATTACATTAAAATGTAGCTTTTATCTACGTAGTAAGAAGGTTTGATTTATTGTTGACAAAAAAAAACCAACGGGGGTTTCCGACCGCACATATTTTGTCATAGGCGTCATTGGCGATGGCTGATTTCGAACCGGTGCGGTGGTAAATTGGGTCTTAATAAAGTGGCTATGGCCCTTCTATGGCCTAAACTGAAAAAAAAAAACCTAAACTGAAAGAAATCCGTTCGTGCTATATGCGGGTCGGCATTCGATTCGGCACTATTTGTAGCCTGGTTTGCCCTATTTTCAGAAATGCATGTATATCGCCCCTATAGTGTAGATAGGTGTCATACATACCGCAAGTACAGTGGTGGGAGGTATTGGCACGGGCGGGAACTGTACGGCGAACCCGTGCCCCAGCCCGCCGCCCATGTCGCCCATCATACTGCGCCGCTGCATCTCCTGCACAATGCACACAACATCATCATTACATTATACCTACTGTTGACTAAAACTACGATATACGATACACGTAGCGGAAGGCACATTATTGACAGCGCCTTACTAAATTAATTATAACTGTTCAGGGTGCGAGTTTGCGGTGGTATTAAAAATGTTTATTGTTCAAATTAACATTTTATTAAATACTAGTTTTCTGCCCCGCGGTTTCACTCGCGTTCCCGAGGGATCTTATCTTTTCCCGAGAAAAAAGTATCCGATGTCCTTCTCCAAGGTTCCATCTATCTCTATACCAAATTTCATCTAAATCAGTTCAGCAGTCTAAGCGTGAGGAGGCAACAGACAGATGGAGAGACAGACACACTTTCGAAAATGTATACTCTAATATATTATACACCAAATAAAATTGGGCTTTTTGAAATAACGGTTAGAATAAATGATCCGACTAAACATAAATTAAATAGTACCATCATCCGGTGCTGACGTTGCCAGAGTTGTTCGTGCACGATGTAAGGAGGTGCGACAGACACGCCGTCGCATCGACGATCACCCACTGTAAAAAAAAAAACTAATTCAATTACTGTTGTTCATCGAGAGCAGAAGGTAACCAATTACCAACGAGGGTGAAGTTTGAGTTTAACGTTTTATTTGTTGAGAGAAAACAAAAGGGTATTTAAAAAATAATGAAAAATACAATAGTGTACTTAATAGTACCGAAATAAAGGTAAGTATTTTAAGCTTATATAAAACCACGTTTTCATTGAAGTATTGATTAATTCATAGGCACTGTTACGTTAAAAAGCACGACAGAGGGCGCAATGTTAAGGAGCACGACTTTTAATGTGGTCAAAAAAAGATATTTATCAAAGTAACACAGTGAGGAAACCATAGCACGGTGGTAGGGTACTTTGTAGTACCCGACTGGTTGGCTACCACCCTCAAGTTGAAAATCTGTCGCCAAGCACCTATCGGTGTGTTCCGACAGTTGCTCTTGAGAGCCAGATCCCATCTAGGCTTTGTGTACTTACCACCTTCGGCCACATCATCACTTACCATAGTGGGATTGTAGTCAAATACCTATCCAGAATTAAAAAAAAATTAAGAGACAAAATTTCTAAAATATAGCGATATGTTAGGTAAAAAAACCGGTCAAATGCGAGTCGGACTCGCGCATCGAGGGTTCCGTACAAACTTGTAAATAGTATAATCGTTCATAACGGTAATGATCAAGGATGGATCGGTCAAGGATCTTTTTCAATTACATTTTCGATTACCTTATTTGAGGATATGCCAATTAAGCTAGACCTCTAAGGGCTCGTTCACACGAGCAGCATGTTGCCGACTGCAGCCGGCGGCAGCTGCCAACAACCGACTGCAGCCGCCAACAACCGACTGCAGTCGGCAACATGCTGCTCGTGTGTACGAGCTCTAAATTGTATGAGCGGCGATACAACTCAGAGGTCTATCTTAATTGGTGGTGACTATGTATATATGGGGAAATCCTTTAATTTTCAACTATTTAATTTTTTTTGAATTTTTGCTTTATTTGTGCTGTAAGTCCTTGCTTTTTGCCTAATTTCGTGATTCTAGGTCAACGGCAAAATCCATATAGGTTTTCGATCCAAAACCTATAGGGTACGTCCGGTTGACCTAGAATTGTCAATTTTGGTTGAAAGCAAGGTCTTACAGCACAAGTAAAGGGAAAATTCCGAAAAATAAAAAAAGTTGGACATTAAGTTATATTTTGGTACTTACAAGTTTTCGCGAAAATCTAAATTTGCCCAATCTTTTTATCGTGTTGACTCAGGACCTTGATTTTTATACACCTAATAGGGACTATAGACCTCAGTATCTGGTATAAATTTCAACTTGCTAGGTCCACCCGTTCCTGAGATAATCGGTGGTGACACACGGACAGACGGACAAGAAAGTGATCTTATGAGGGTTCCTTTTTTTACCTTTTGAGCTACGGAACCCTAAAAACATATCCCTGGTATTGCTAATGTCTATAGGCGACGGTATCACTTACTCACTTATGGTATAAAAAAATTGTATAATTACCTAGACAACAATATGAGTACCTACGTAGACAAGACTAGTGTATATGTATAGATACTGACTGTGAGCGGGCGGCGCGCGATGCGCGTGCGCTGGCTGCGTGATGTGCGTCTGGTGCGCTGGCGGGATGCGCGCGTGCGCGTGCGGGTGTGCGTGCGCGTGCGAGTGCGGGTGCGAGTGTGCGTGCGCGTGCGCGTGCACCGCGCAGCAGCACCCGCGGCATGCCACCATGCACCTGCCAACGCGCACTCTGTCACACCACACAACCACACAAGTCACGACACGACACGACACGTGCTACACGCTACACGCTTGGCTACACGCCACAATTACAGATAATTAAGTCCATCGAAAGTGCCAATTTGTGCATAAAAATTCAATCCAAGTATACATTACATACGGGCCGATTGGCGTGGTAGGGTAACTACCTATCACGCTACAGGACGTGGATTCGATTCCCGTCCCGGACAGGACAGACATTTGTGTGCATTTACTGTTTGAAAAAACCGGCCAAGTGCGAGTCGGACTCGCGCTCGAAGGGTTCCGTAAAAAAGGCAAAAAAAACACGTTTGTTGTATGGGAGCCCCCCTTAAATATTTATTTTATTTTTATTACTTATTATTAAAGTAAAAATACAACTGAGTATTGTGAATATTTCAAGTGCTTACCTGTTGCCATTATTGATATCGAGCAAAAAAGGGAAAAAAAAAACCGGCCAAGTGCGAGTCGGAGTCGCGCACGAAGGGTTCCGTAAAAAAGGCAAAAAAATCACGTTTGTTGTATGGGAGCCCCCTTTACATATTTATTTTATTTTAAATTTATTATTATTTATTAAAGTAAAAATACAACTGAGTATTTTGTGAATATTTCAAGTGCCTACCTGTTGCCATTATTGATAGCGAGCAAAAAAGTGCAAAAAAATTGCGTTTGTTGTATGGGAGCCCCCCTTAAATATTTTTTTATTTTGTTTTTAGTATTTGTTGTTATAGCGACAACAGAAATACATAATTTGTGAAAATTTCAACTGTCTAGCTATCGCGGTTCTTGAGATACAGCCTGGTGACAGACTGACGGACGGACAGACGGACAGACAGCGAAGTCTTAGTACTGGGGTCCTGTTTTTACCCTTTGGGTACGGAACCCTAAAAATTCACACTGTATATTTCTAAAAATATGAATTCAGTAGGCGAAATTTTAAAAAGTATAAAGACCAACCTTGTCCTCATGAGATGTGCATGTGGCGGTACATCGGGCAGATGTTGGTGGTAGCTATCTGGTGGGGGTCGCTGCGGCAAGTTGTAGGCAGGCCGCAGCGGGGAGCGCAACTCACTCGGCTCACTCGGCACCCGCGGCATCCTCGGCTGGCTGGGAGGCGCCTCTTGTGGGGTTTGCGTCTCCTGCGTTTCTTGAGCAGCTTGTGTATTATCCATCTGAGCCATACGGCCCGGGGAGTTGGTCAGATCTATTACTACGCGCTGCAAGTAGAAAATATCAATCATGTTGACAATTTCACACCCCAAATGTAGTAAACTCATACATTTGCAACTCTTAGCTGGAAAAATCATATGGGGAAAATAGATTTCAGTTGTAAAAACTTACAGGATTATTGGCATCTGCTAAAAGCTGTACGTCGTCGTCAGAACTAGAGTCGGAGACCCAGTCGAGCTGCAAGTCTGGCGCCAATAGCACTCCGCTCGATGATGATCCACTGCTTGTTTGGCCGTCCTGTATTTAACAGACAATGTTATTTGCTTTGATTGGTAAGTAATGAGACATATTAATAAAACAAACGTGGCGATATTTCTACCTTATAACGCTCACAGGTTATAAGAAAGATCAGTGTAACATAGAGATATTGCCTCTCCTTATAAGAAACTTCACCAATAATTAGGACTTCACGGATGTGAAAAGCTATCCTAAGTTTCCTCAAATATACGACTCCATTTACAGAGCAATAACAACGGAATGGGAAATAAAAAAATACTTAGCAAAATCAGAGAAATGAAATGCACTTCTGAAGACTTCCTGTGTTGTGAAATTTGAAAACCAGGAAATAACGGGTTCGACAACGGACGAAAGTTTGGAATATTCATTTAATTGGCTTCACGGTGACGAAAATATCTTTTGTTTGCTTTGCTTTTTTATTTCACAAACTGCGGCTATACACTGAGTGTTGGAGAGATTTCATCATGAAGGGGAAATTTATATTTTGGTTCAGAAATAACAAGGTTTGTGTAACTTATCAAATACATAAAGCTCAGACGCGTATAGGTTAACTATTTCACCATAAAACCAAAGTTGATTATTACCAAAAAAATAAAAAATATTATTACCTATAAAACAAACGTTCTTGAAACAAAACGTGTATGTACTGTACATATTAATATTTCCTTTATATTATTACGTAATAAACACTAAACAGGCGGAGGGAGGAGGTCGGCCGATTCTTATTATTTACTAGTGGGTCCGGCAGACGTTGTCCTGCCCTGAAAATAAAACTTAGAACCCGATTCCAGCGCCACTAATTGTGAAACTAAACCATCTGATTATGTCAGTCCGATCTCGAGACATGTCAAAAAGTCGTTCTATACAAAATGTATGACAAAAATAATTTTCTTCAATATTATTTTTTTGTGAATTTTTCGTATTTTTTAATCCTATGTCTTTCTCCTGGTTCTAAGCTAACTCCCCATCAATTTTCAGCCAAATCGGTTCAGCCGTTCTTGAGTTATAAATAGTGTAATTAACACGACTTTCTTTTATAATATACTAGTGGGCCCGGCAGACGTTGTCCTGCCCTGAAAATTAAACTTAGAACCCGTTTATAGCACCACCTATTGTGAAACTAAACCATCTGTCAGTCCGATCTCGAGACATGTCAAAACGTCATTCTACACAAAATGTATGACAAAAATTTCTTCTTTATTCGTTTTTTTTTTTTTTGTGAATTTTTCGTATTTTTTAACCCTATGTCCTTCTCCTAGCTCTAAACTACCTCCCTGCCAATTTTCAGCTAAATCGGTTCAGCCGTTCTTGAGTTATAAGTGGAGTAACTAACACGACTTTCTTTTATATATATAGATATAGATTACAAAGGGGGCGAGGGTTCAATAACTAACAAAATTCGTTTTACATAGGTGCATAGTAATATATTAAATGTTTTATTTTACGTATTTATTTTGGCCAGCTTGACGATCACAAAATAAAGGAAAAAAGAGTAAGTGTGCCCAAAACAAAAGTGTAATAATTACCTGGTTAGATTTATTATTACTTCTGTTTTCAGATGCTTGTAAATTCCTGCCAGAACTAGTTCCAGGTTGAGGAGACGATACTCTTCTGTCGCCGGCCGCATCAATACAGCATTTTCTTGCGTTATCAACCTCAGATTTTATTACAACATTCTCATTGGGGTCCTCACTCGTTGGTGCACTTGCAATTCCCATCTCTGTTTTAATTCTAGGTTGTTCACAAGCCTCATTTTTTATGTTATGAACTGGCACATAATGAGTTTGTTCAGTTTCTTGTTTTATTTGGATTTGTTGAATCCCTGGCTCTTGTTTGATTTGTTGTCCAGATATTTCCGCTGCACCATTGCCTGAACTGGCACCAAGATTATGTTGCTTACACACTCTTTCACTGTGTGACTCGTTTTGTGAAGATCCACTTTGTAAATTATGATTATTCGTATTGTACTGATTACACTGGTCAAATTGAGAACGATCAAAGTTATGAGCATGATTAGTTCTGTATGAATGACTACTATGACCAAAACCAGAATTTTCCTGTTTAATTTGAAATGATGGGACTTGGTGGGTTTGGTTCTGCTGAGTTTGCGCATGTGCAGAGTTGCTGTTACCCTGCAATGCATCATAATTACTATCATTATAATGACTGATGGGATTTGCATTTTCTGTTACTGTTTGAGTACCACGATCTTGAGGTTCTTCTTTAACGTTTACTCTCAGTACCTTATTGGAATGACTACAACTAGGTTTATTTGTGACATCAATATTGCCATTTGTAGCTGGATGACCTGCACCATTGTCACATTGTTTTTTTCTTGGGGCTGATGCATTATCCTCTTCATCTGAACTGACTTCTATTAAACTCAGAGAAGATTCATTTTCCTTTGACTGTCTTCTTCTGGGTGAGATGTTAAGTTTCCGACTGGGCCTCTCCAAGCTATTTGGAAGTTGGTTGCCATTTGTATTACTTCCTACAGTACTGGCCATAGCGATACTTGGGGCTTGACTATAAATAGGGTTTGCATTTCGTTGTAAGCGATCATATTCAATGTGATTCCTTGAATTCTCCTGAACTTGTGACGGGTTAGGTGGTGCATAGGATAATGGGTGTGACAAATAGTTTCTGTGATCACTAAGCACAATAACGTTATTGTGATATGGCGAAACCATGTACTCCCTTGCAGGTCGCACTCCAGGTGTGTAATGGGCATAATTTGGGTAGTAGCAAGGAATTTGTGGTTTGGGTTGGTAGCGAATATTCATATCCGGAATCCGTCTTCCACCATTACTATCAGTACTGTCTGGATTGCTGCCTCCTGAGGAATATTCTAATGAACTTGAACTGTCTGGTAATGGTTGATACTCCTCAGGTAATGGTTGGTACTCCTCAGGCACTGGTGTATGTGCCGACACAGGATGACTAAGAGGCGTTATGTTCATATCTAGTGTTTGATCTGGTGTAGTTGAGTTCACATAGTTTGAAGATACAGGTTTTGGAGTTCGTTCATTGTGGACTGTTGATAAAGTTCCAGTGGTTGATGAAAGCTCTTCATCTTCTTCATCTTCACTTACTGCAAACAATGCATCACACTCCATTTCCTCTGAAATACAAATACCATTGCTTTCAGTACAAAGAATGAAGGAAAAGGATTAAAATTAATTATTCATTCCTAAATTATAATGATTTTTAGGGTCCCGAAATTATAAATAAACTGTTTCGGAGGACCAATTACAACATTAACTGGAATTCTCAAGTGAATCGTATGATTCAAGAATATTTAAGTAAAGCGTATGTTGAATGCAGGTGACGCAGCACAGATTTTGCAGGCCAGGGCAGGCAAAACAGAAATACGCCGCGAGCGCATCATGCTGCAACGACAGACACATTCGCGTCCTAGCTAGTACAAAGAATAGACGTGTTCGAGTTGACGAGCAAAATGAGTTCAGAGTAAGGTTCTGAGTTGTTGCTACTTTGCAGTTTGTCAAAACCTAAAAACTACAATTTCTTACCCATAATAATTATGTTAATGTATTTCTTGAATAGTCTGGATGATTAGTATCATACAAATAAGGTTCACAACAAACTAAATGTTCTGTCATTGCAACAAAAAAGGGACTAGTGTCAACCTGCACTCGTTGCGTGATTATATCAAATGAAAGGGCTCATTATCAGAAACAAAAATATTTTAATTTTATAATTTTAAAATGAAGTGAGACTTATCTCCAAAACTACGGAGCATTAAATATCGAAAATATTTGCAATTTGGGGCCTTACCCATAGTTTACAGGAAAACTTAATAATCTGAGATCTTATGTTCTTAGACTTTCCTCTCGCCTATGGTTTCACCCGAATGGTGTAAGTTACATCCCATGATCCAGATATTGAGGACTCATCCAGACAATTATAGGGTCTCGATCGGCGCTACTCTCGGATCGTCCATTCATTACCTGGTTTAATCTGATGTACCCAACTAGAAAAATCGACCCTAAGAGACGCGCAGAGTTTGTCATTACCGGTCAGCAGCTTGGGATGGACTACAGAAGTTTTGTGTGTCCCAACCATGGACGCACCTTAGAGGCTTAATACATCTAGATTAGGTTGTTGATGACATATTGTAGGGCTTAAGTCCCCGAAGGTCAGCGCGATCGTCGTGAAAGAACCCTATTCATAGTAACAACAAAAATCAAAGATAATGAGGGGCCCTCTCAGAGAATCAGGATAATTAGTGTCAACATTGCGAGTGAGTGATGTCGAGAGGCTTTCTCTATGTGTTCCATACATATAATTAAGACATTTATTCAGACAGATTGAATATTTTGGCAAAATAATAATACTTAGTACTAAAGTAATAGTGTTAAAATATTCTAACCTAATCAAACCATGTTGATTCTGAATAGAAAATATATTTTAAATAAATTAAAAAAATATATATTTATACGTGAATTTGTTAGAAATTTTAAAACTTGACGATTTTTTCTCGAAAACTGTGCGTTATCGCGTTAAAAGCTTTGGTGAAAGTTCTTACATTGAAGAGTACACGAAAAAAAATAAGCGAAGCCCCAAACAGCGGGCGCTATTGTACAGTGGAGCCTTAATTCATTTTGTGGTTTGTATATTAGGTAGGGGGTAATCTTTGAAACTACTTGCTTCAATATTCCACACAATGGCTCAGCAACTTCTATTCTCCCATAAAAAAAATTAGTCTCGCATTTGTAGCATGCTTGAATTGTGATGGAGGATTCTATAAAACACAACTACTGTGAAACCAAGGGGGCAGCTAGTTATTTATATTGATAAATGTTTTCAGGGGAGATAATAAATAAATATAATAATAACAAACATGTATGCATGCTTGCTGAGACACTAAAAAACTAACACTAAAAAACCGGCCAAGTGCGAGTCGGACTCGCGCACGAAGGGTTCCGTAAAAAAGGTAAAAAAATCACGTTTGTTGTATGGGAGCCCCCTTAATTTTTTTTTTTGTATTTGTTGTTATAGCGGCAACAGAAATACATAATTTGTGAAAATTTCAACTGTCTAGCTATCGCGGTTCTTGCTTGAGATACAGCCTGGTGATGATATCGAGCAAAAAAGGGCAAAAAAATGCGTTTTTTGGATGGGAGCGCCCCCCTTAAATATTTATTTTATTTTGTTTTTAGTATTTGTTGTTATAGTGGCAACAGAAATACATAATTTGTTAAAATTTCAACTGTCTTGCTATCGCGGTTCTTGAGATACAGCCTGGAGACAGACAGACGGACGGACAGCGAAGTCTTAGTAATAGGGTTCCGTTTTTACCCTTTGGGTACGGAACCCTAAAAAAGCACAGAATAATGTTCATAATAACTATATTTAATTAAAGAACTATCTTTGACCATCTCACCTACTTATTGGCTAGATAACACTGACTTTAAGACATAATTATTTAACAGTGGTGGATCAGGGTATACAATCCATGCACTATACTCGTAGCATGGTGTGGGGTAATACAATGTTTTCATTCATATCTTGTGAAATTACACTCAATTTTTGATTTACGTCCTACTTACATCACAAAATATTTCCTTCAACCTCATTTTATTAATGTGAGGTAAAAAACGACGGCATGAGCAGATCAGATAAAAAAAAACGTTTATTTCAACAACTTATCACTTGTAGGTAGACATCTGGTTTAGGAATCCCCCTTTAAGCAAGAGTTTGCTTGTGATAGGAGATGCCGCTCTTCCATAGCCATTGATTTTAGTTAGTAATAAGTACTAAATATCCATGTGACGTAAAATTTATAAAAATAAAACTAAAAATCTA
Source organism: Ochropacha duplaris (assembly GCA_951361185.1). Taxonomy (NCBI): domain Eukaryota; kingdom Metazoa; phylum Arthropoda; class Insecta; order Lepidoptera; family Drepanidae; genus Ochropacha; species Ochropacha duplaris. The sequence goes on along the minus strand of OX592709.1, from coordinate 5,414,062 downwards.
ATATAGCAGTACAACAGAGCAAAAAGCCAAATACCGAGCGCGCGGTATGTGTGTGTGTGTTTATGTGCGTGTGTGTGTGTGGTGTGTTTTTTTTTTTAATTCTGGATAGGCTTGTGTTTGACCACAATCTCACCATGGTAAGTGATGATGTGGCCGAAGATGGTAAGCACACAAAGCCTAGATGGGAACTGGCTATCAAGTGCAGCTGTCGGAACACACCGATAGGTGTTTTGGCGACAGATTTTCAACTTGAGGGTGGTAGCCAGCCAGTCGGGTACTACTAAGTACCCTACCACCGTGCTATGGTTTCCTCACGATGTTTTCCTTCACCGAAAGCTCAAGCTAATTGTAGGATTCGAACCCACGACCTTCGTCGCGGTATTCGACGTCACTTACCACTGAGCTATCATCGCTTTAAAACTAACACAAAAATTCGATCCTCTGATGTTTCTGATGGGAAATCTTATAGTGCATATCGGGCCATTACCGCCGACTTATCGTAAGCGACATTTTTACCTAAGCAGCGTTTTTGATCGCAAACGAAATTTTTAATGTTAGAGTAACCGATCGATACTATCGTAAGTTGCGTAATTATCTAAAAATTGCAGCGTAAGCGACCCTATTTGGTATCGCAACCGACACAGTACATCAACATTTTGTCGTTTAATATAAGCTAAGTAAGAAAAAAATATTATACTAGCTGCCCCTTGCGATTTCACCCGCGTTTCCGAGGATAAAAAGTAACCTATGTGCTATTCCAGACTATAATCTACCTCTGTGCCAAATTTTATCGAAGTCCGTACAGCCGTTCTGGCGTGATTGAGTAACAAACATCCATCCATCCATCCAAACTTTCACATTTATAAATAAAAATATCTTTAAAAAAAATACTGTTGCACCTAAAAATCATTATTATATGTTTAATTTCAATTTAACAGGCAATTATTTTAAACAATATTAAAAAAAAACGGCTTTTTTCGGCTACACTAAGTCGGCGGTAATGGCTCGATATGGCTGATGTAAATAATAGAGGAGCTAACAGGCGCGGATCCAGCCCTCAAAAAAGGTTGTGGGCACAGCCACCTGAAAATCGGGCAAGTGCGAGTCAGAGTATGTACTTGCTCGTGCATGATCGATTTTCAACATTTCCTTTGTACGAATTCACTATATTGCTACAAAGGAAATGTTTATAAAAAAAAATATATATGACGGCCTCACCAAGATTTTGTACAGTGTATTGTAGTTTCACGCGGGTAAAGCTGTGGGGCAATCACTAGTAGTAAGTTAACACAGTTATAATGATATCAGCATTCAAGCATGTACTAGGAGGCGAATAGGGGATTTCGGGATTTACTCGAGCGCGGCAGATTAACATAAGGGGGGCAACCTTGCACCTTGTGAAGTACTCTCACCAAATCTGAGCCCTCTATATAGTGTCGAACGTCTAGGGTAGCCCGTCAGATTAGTAAAAAAAAATCGATGGTTTGAAATACTGAGATTTGGCGCGTCAGATTATGGTAGGGGAGGCAATGATGCTAAATTTGTAGTTACTCGAGCGTCTTTGGGACCTACTGGAATTTGAAGATTAGGTGGAATAAAGAAAAGAAGGTTCTGTGATATTTTCCCCTTCAGCGGTGGGGGGAGCGTCTACAGGGTTTCAAAAATGTAAAAAAAAACAGTCACCAAGAAATACTCGAGCGCGTCAGATATTAATAGGGTAGTCGCGCCACGTCTGTCTGATAACGGAAAAATAATAATCTGCCGTTTTGCGTGGTGGGGGTGGCCGTACGAAGGGGTCGAAAATATTTTAAAAAAAAAGTTACTCGAGCGCGTCAGACATTGATAAGGGATGTTAAGTGAACCCTCCAGTAGCTCCTATTTTAAAGACTGACGATTTGGACGCGACCATCAGTCAGGGCCGATTTTTGAACATGCAAAAAAAATCGTGACCTTGATTTACTCGAGCGCGTCAGATTTTTATACAGGCGGTTCTTCTTGATGGCCTTGTTGTACTGACCCATAATCTGACAATTATGTTGAGGGATTTCCTTAATCTGACGGTTTGAAAAAAAAAATATATAAAAAATATAGAAATTTCGCAAATGGTTTAAGATATCGAAAAAATGATTGTACAAAAGTTGTAGAGAATTTAATTTTCTACAATATTTATTATGCATACATATACCAAAAAACCCATAGGAAACGAGATATTTGCAATAAATGATTTTTTGACCTTTGACCTTGAAAAATCAGTAGTCGCGGGCACCCTAAGATAAGTAGCTTTTGAGACAAGTTTTAGGGTGTCAAAATAAAGGTTTATACAAGTTAATAGCTGACTATCTCTCATTCTGAGGTGAAACTCACAATATTCCTGGACTATACACTTAATAATGATTTTAGCTACTTCGGCTTGTGCAAATCGGCAGATTAAGATATTTCCGTGATTCGTGACTAATTTCCTTCAAAATAAAAAAAAAACTAATCGCGCTCGAGAAAATCCAGGTGACGTTTTTTTTTTTTGCAACTTTGCGAGTCTCCAATTTTCTTTCGTCACGCCCAAATTGTCAGATTATTGAAATGTACACTATTTTGCATGTAACTAACTTACCTTATCTTAATCTGACGCGCTCGAGTATTTCAAACCATCGATTTTTTTTTACTAATCTGACGGGCTACCCTAGGCGTTCGACACTACATAGAGGGCTCAGATTTGGTGAGAGTACTTCACAAGGTGCAAGGTTGCCCCCCTTATGTTAATCTGCCGCGCTCGAGTAAATCCCGAAATCCCCTATTCGCCTGCCCTACCATTAAGGTAAGGTAAGTTAGTTACATGCAAAATAGTGTACATTTCAATAATCTGAAATTAGTCACGAATCACGGAAATATCATAATCTGCCGATTTGCACAAGCCGAAGTAGCTAATGGTGCCGATTCTGTTGGCACAAACTTAACTAATCTTAACTAAAATATAGTTAAGGTCTGTCAAATTCACGTTTCCTATTCAGTTGTCGTAGGATTAAACTAAATTTTAGTTTGACAGAACTAAAATGGGTTTAGTTACTCAACTTAGTTAAATTGGTAGTTTTGCTATTCTGTTGTACACATTTTACGTCAAAATAAGTCTAAAATTAGAAATGTCAAACTAAAATTAGTCGTCATGGAAATTGGTGTGGATTAAATTTAAATCTAACCTTTTCACCAAATAATTAGTAGAATTTCGTTGTTTTGACAAAAACATAGTTAAAATTTATTAATTACTAGCTTTCCACCCGCAGCTTCGCCCGCGTGGGCTACACGATTTTGGCTGATTCGTTTTTTCCAGTTCTGGCGGGATATTTCAAATTATCCAAAAATAGCTTTCTTGCGGAGAACACGAAAATTGCTCATCTTTATTATTCAGACGCTTGAATTTTATTCTCGCATCCGTATTTTTTTTGCGATAACAACTACGTTGGGACAATCTCTCTTTCTAACCCTATTTAACCTTAATGAAAGAAAGAGATATTGTCCCAACGTAGTTGTTATCTTTCTCTTTTTCGCAATTGATTGGTATTTGCTTCAAGTAGGTATTTAGAGTTACCTATCCATTTAGTATACAGATTTCTTGGGCATCCCTGTAATGTAGATTTTTTTTAAATGGTTTTTGGCTTGGTGTCTAGACTTTTATGCCATTTCTTCATTTTAAATATTCATCGTTAATGTTATAGTCAAGTTTTATTGTCATTTTCACTTCTCTGTAAAGCTTAGTCCTCGTCCGTACAAATCCGGTCCAGTTTTAGTTTAATTGGTGGCTATCCCACTAAACTTTACACGGACTTTTTGGGACAACCTGGAAAGTCACGATACACGCTTTTATTTCACTTCACTTGTGCAATTAGATTGATCTTTATTGGACGAAACACCACCGAAATTATTCAATTAAACTGAATTAATGAAAATAAAACGAAAACGCAACGTCACTTCGCAAGTTCCCACCAAAGAGAGCTAAAATGTAGAAATTATAAACCATAGACTAAGAAATTATGATCATGTTTCATCTTTATTTCATAGACTTTCGTGAAATTTCCACACGTTGATAATTGCGTATTATTGGGTAAAATAACAAAAGAATAATTATTTTCAGATTATTAATCGTCGTAATATTTTTTATAGTGATAATTAAATTTAAAAAAGAAATGTTTCTAAATAATACTCATTTCATTCGTTCATTCTTTTTATTTCTGTATAATGCTGGTAACACTCTTCAATTCAATTTGGTTACTGTCAAAATCAAATTTAGTCCTGTCATTTCTAAAATTAATTGTAGTTCAACGAGACAGCAGAATAGCTTTTATGACATCCTTAATTAAAATAAGGTTTTTATTTTAGTTAGGTTTAATTTAGTTCGTAACCAACAGAATCGGCACCAATGTATAGTCCAGGAATATTATGAGTTTCACCTCAGAAAGAGAGATAGTCAGCTATTAACTTGTATAAACCTTTATTTTGACACCCTAAAACTTGTCTCAAAAGCTACTTATCTTAGGGTGCCGCGACTACTGATTTTTCAAGGTCAAAGGTCAAAAAATCATTTATTGCAAATATCTCCTTTCCTATGGGTTTTTTGGAATACGTATTAATAATAAATATTGTAGAAGATTAAATTCTCGATATCTTGAACCATTTTCGAGATTTCGATATTTTTTATACATTTTTTTTTCAAACCATCAGATTAAGGTAATTCCTCAACATAATTATCAGATTATGGGTCAGTACAACAAAGACATCAAGAAGAACCGTATTAATATCTGACGCGCTCAAGTATTTCTTGGGGACTGTTTTTTTTTTACATTTTTGAAACCCTGTAGACGCTCCCCCCACCGCTGAAGGGGAAAATATCACATAACCTTTTTTTTTTTATTCCACCTAATCTTTAAATTCCAGTAGGTCCCAAAGATGCTCGAGTAACTACAAATTTAGCATCATTGCCTCCCCTACTATAAGGACAGAGTTCAACTGATAAATAATAATTTTGTCTGTAATAGTAAAATAATAGTTTTCCGTAAAATTCAACTACCTCATATTTATTGGGTATACTGACACAATTTTTTCCAGTAATATCATATCATATCAACTCTGCCATTGCCGGTCCCAAGCCCGGATGAGAAAAGAGGAGGGTTGGCTGAGAACGACGAAAACCTCCTACGAATATCCAAGAGGTAGAGGTCAGCCTTAAAATTCGTCAACGCCGAGCTATGGGCGGCGGTTAACTAACCCATCAAAATGGTTATCGAGAACCACGAGTGACTAAATACCCTCCAAAAGATCGAGAGCATGCACTTGGGAAACGCCTGCTTCTATTCTCCCACCCCCCTTTTTACATGAAAGTATGGAAAATGAGATATGTGATTTGTCCTGCGATCCGGCCAACCCCCGGCGCCAAGAGGTACCCGGGCCTCCAGGTGTGAAATATGTTACCGAAGACTGTGCAGATGCGGGTAACCAGGCATCTACATCAGTAAATGCTACTGGAAAAAGAAGATTTGTCCAGCAAGCGTTCCATCCCAGTTTATTTACTAGACCCAGAAGTACATCATTGGGAAGTACGACCAAAATAAACTGTGACACAACACCACAAAAAAGTGCTGACTGTGACACTGTAACACCACAAAAAAATCCACCAGAGTGGCAAAGACTCCCTGAGTCTAGAAACACCAAGAGGAAGTTGTCAGATTCACCCCCTACCGTAGGAATCGAAACAAAAAATCGCTTCAGTGGACTCGCAATAGACCTAACCGAGAGTGAATGCGATCCACCACCAAAACGGCCAACTAAACCTCCGCCAATAATCCTGTACGGGATTGAAGACATCAATAAGTTGACAGAGCTTTTAGAGACAACAGTTGAAAAACACACCTTCACCTTTAAACATGTGAACAGAAATCAGCTAATAATTAGCACTGCTGAAATAGATAACTACAAAAAAATTATAGCTACCGTACGGGAAAACGGGCTAATAGGCCACACATTCAACCGTAAAGATCAAAGGTGCTATAGACTGGTCATAAAAAACCTGCACCATACAACTCCACATAGCGCCATCGAAGAGGAAGTGGAAAAATCCGGGAATAAAGTTTATGGCGAAATTATAAATGCCAAATATGGACCGGAAAGGAAACCAACATGGACTTTCTTTGTCAATATCGTACCAGGCCCCAACAATAAAGCTGTGAAAGAAATAACAAGAATATACAACCAATGTGTTATAATTGAAGATCCCAAAAAGAGCAACACAATCTCACAGTGCCAAAGATGCCAACAATATGGCCATTCAAAAAATTATTGTATGAGGCCATACCGGTGCGTCAAATGTGCCCAAGCACATAAAACCTCAGATTGTCCCAAGAAGGACCGCAGCACACCAGCACAATGTGCTCTCTGCCAAGGGGCACATCCAGCTAACTACAAAGGTTGCAATGTGTACAAGGAAATCCTAGCCAGGAAGATGCCACGAAGCGGATACCCTATGGGAAAAAAACCAGATCCGACAACTCTAATCCCGAGCTCACAAGACAGTGATAAAGAAACTAAAGAAAAATCCACCTACTCTGAAATACTAAAAATAAATAAAACCCAGGAACCACCACCACACAGCTCAAACAACAAGCTAGAAGAACTAATAATCAAGCAAACAGAAAAATTCGATATAATCCTACAACAGATGACCACTCTTCTGAGTGTCATAACTAAACTCGTCAACAAGTTGGGGTGATGGCTCTTAGAGTGGCAACCTGGAACATCAATGGACTAGCACCAAATAAGTCAGAGTTGGAACTACTGATAACTCACCACAAATTAGACGCTGTGCTAATTTCTGAAGCACACTGTACTGCAAAAAGTAGCGTCACTATAAAGGGCTGCAATACCTTCATCACCAACCATCCCGATGGAACAGGGCACGGTGGAACCGCTATAGTAATACGGAAACCAATAAAAAATCACCTACTGACGGAGTACAAAACTAACCAGATACAGGCTACTACAGTAGCAGTGGAGGGTAAATCTGGATATTACAACCTGTCAGCAGTTTACTGCCCACCACGACATACCTTAGACTGTGCAGCATTTACTGAATACTTCTCATCCCTAGGTGACAGATTTGTAGCAGGAGGCGATTGGAATGCCAAGCACGTCCACTGGGGCTCAAGACTGACATCAACCAGAGGCAGGCAGCTAAAACTGAGCCTAACCAGAAACAACCTTAATCCAGTCTCGACTGGCGAGCCGACATACTGGCCAACAGATCCGCAGAAAAAACCCGATCTGTTAGACTTCTTTATCACCAAGGGCCTGTCAAAGCACTACCTCAAGCCAGAATCCTGTCAAGACAGTAGGTCAGATCATACTCCTGTCCTACTGACCATCAGCAAAACCGTCATATGTCACCCAAAACAAGAAATCCTATACAATAGGAATACAGACTGGGATGGATTCAGAGACTACATAGAGGAAAAACTGAAACTACACATCTGCCTAAAAACACCTGACGATATAGAGGACGCTACAAAGTACATCACGAACACCATACAAAATGCATACTGGCTAAATACACCACAACAGGAAAATAAAGCGACACATAAAAACCTGCCACTCGAAACTAAGCTAAAAGTGCTCGAAAAGAGAAGACTTCGACGTGTATGGCACCAAACTCGACATAAAGCAGACAAAACTGCTCTTAACAAAGCTATCTGGGAACTAAAAGAACACCTAAGGAATACAGAAAACGCTACACTTAAATATAAACTGGAGAATCTTACTGCTACAAGCTCAACATACTACTCATTGTGGAAATTTACAAAATCCCTGAACAAACCCCAAGAACTCAGATATCCAATAAAAACTAGCAGTGGTGGGTGAGCACGTACTAGCAAAGAAAAATCCATAGCGTTTGCTGAACACCTTTCGGACGTCTTTAAACCAAACGAAAGCCACAACATGGAAGCCGAGCACGAAGTTGACACCATACTACAGCAAGACCTCCAACTATCTCTCCCTCCAAGACCGGTAACAGTTGGAGAACTGAAAAAAACCATAAAGTACCTTCAAAACAACAAGGCTCCTGGTTTTGACATGATCACGAAGGAAATATTGGAACAACTACCAAAGAAGGCTCTAGTGTATCTTACTACCCTCTTCAATGGTTTACTAAGAGTGCAGTTCTTTCCTAGGCTATGGAAAGTATCTACAATCATTATGATCCAGGAAATGGGAAAACCACCAGACTCTATGACATCGTACAGACCCATCAGCCTACTGGTGATACTCTCCAAGGTCTTCGAAAAAATCCTACTCCACCGGATCACTCCAATATTAACCGAAAATAAAGTGATCCCCGAACACCAATTTGGCTTCAGGAGAGAGCACTCCACAATTGAACAGGTGCATCGTGTCTGCGAAAAAATCCGAAAAGCACTAGAGGAAAGAGAGTACTGCTCAGCGGTTTTCCTGGATATCCAGCAGGCCTTTGATAAGGTTTGGCACAAAGGCCTGCTCTGCAAAATTAAGGAATCTCTACCCCACAGCTACTACCTATTGATGCAGTCATACCTATCTGACCGTATATTCCATGTGGGAAGACGGAGATACGTCAGACTTCTATGATATACTGGCTGGAGTTCCACAGGGATCAGTCTTGGGACCGGTCCTCTACACTCTATACACTTGTGATCTCCCGCTGACGCCAGATGTTACCACCGCTACATTCGCAGATGATACAGCCCTACTAGCAAGCGATAAGGATCCAACTAAAGCATCGAGAGTCCTCCAGAACAGCCTAGACAAGGTTGAAGAATGGCTCCAGAAATGGAGAATAAAAGCGAGTACATCCAAATCGAAGCACATCACGTTTACACTTAGACGCAGAGACTGCCCCCCCGTAAGTCTTGGAAACATCAACCTTCCCCAGGAAAACTCAGTGAGATACCTTGGCATGCATATCGATAGAGGACTGACATGGAAAAACCACATCAAAACCAAACGAGACCAACTAAATATGCAGTTCAAAAACATATACTGGCTGATGGCTCGGAACTCAGCACTGTCTATTGACAACAAGCTCCTTATATATAAGACTATCTTGAAGCCAGTGTGGACATATGGACTCCAACTATGGGGAAGCGCCTGTAACTCCAACATCACAATCATGCAGCGGATGCAAAACAGCATACTCCGTAGTATTGCTAATGTACCATGGTTCGTAACAAACGCTGAAATCCATGAGCATCTCGGCATTACTACCGTCAAAGAGGAGATAAAGATGTTCTCCAAAAACTATAAATATAGACTCCAACACCACCCAAATGAGTTAGCCACCAATCTGGTAAATATAAGCTACCATAAGCGACTGAAACGCCGAGACATCCAGAGCCTGGATCTCTGAATTATAAGGAGATTCTCCCACTGGGGAGCTCCCTACACGTCACTACTCATTCAACAGATTTGCTTATAGTCAATGACTGATCGCAAATTACGAACACAAAAAAAAATAAAAAAATATCATATCATCTAGTATCAATAAATAAAAGATAAATCTTAGTTCAATCAACTTCAACATGTAAACATATAATCAAAAAAGTAATACATATGCAAAATAATAATTACCATTTCTCTGTAGGTTTTCAGAAGCTGAAGATGTGAATGCTGTGTCGAGGATAGCCGCCAAAGACATTGATGGCACAGGCATATCCCATGGCGACGATTGCTCACTCTCATACCCTTTTTCCGACATTTTTATGATATTAGCTAAACTACCGCATAATGTTTTCGAACAAACAAATCACAAAGGCTTATCACTTCTATCTACGACAAGTGTCAACAGTAAAGTCGAAATTAGGAGTGCAGAGCACCATGGTACATAATTAAACTGTTTTTAGACCCAAATAGAATAATATCACTGCATTTTAAGATCCGTCTGTACACTGATGTATTGTATGCACGAGATTGAAGTTGAAAGTGGATAAAGTAATTACAAATTTATAGAATTTATCAACCAACTAAAATCACAATGAATAATTTTTTTTATTGTTTTAATTTATTAAAAGGCTTTAGTTACAAGACTATCAGCCTAAAAGGCCTTACGCTCCATCCATCTTACTGACTTAAAATGACACATGGAGACCACAAGAATGAGGATCAGTAAAGTTATAGCAAATTCAATAGAACTACCACGTTATTCTTTATGACTTAAGAATGATATATCTTTTTGAATTATCCAAATCGGACCATTACTTACGAAGATATTAAGTAATAAACATATGCCGTTCCTGTCGCTGAAAGCCAATGCACGCAGGTGCGTGGGACGTCACTGTGAGGCAACGAGCGCGGCCGACCAGCACTTACTTCTGGTAAACTGGTATTTGGTCAATGTTTTGCCGATTTAATAGCAAGTGTTATACCTTTTTGAATAGCTAAAGAGACGTAGAAGTTTTTAAAATCATTTGCCGAATAAGTCCATACATATTTTTTTAAAAAGCATTTCAAAGTTAAAAAACACTTAGTTAAAATTCTTTAATTCTAACCATTCTCGGGCAGTATTTTTAAGCTGTTAGTAGTAGGTTCAGTTTTTGTTAATCATTTCTATTGATTGACATGCCTTCTAACTTAAAACATAAAAAAAGGGGCCACTAACAGCTCTAATCCCAAAAAATGGATAATAATACCTTATTTGAGGTAGGTGCCAATTAAGCTAGACCTCTAAATTGTATGAGCGCCGATACAACTCAGAGGTCTATCTTAACTGCTAGTCACTATGTGTGTATGGTATGGAGACAGCCTTTAATTTTCAACTTTTTTGGTTAAAAGCAAGGTCTTACAGCATACAAGTAAAGGAAAAATTTCGAAAAATAAAATTTTTTGAAAATTAATGTATATTTTGGTACTTACGTAAGTATTCGTGAAAATCTAAATTTGCCCATATCTTTTTATAGTGTTGACTCATGACCTTGATTTTTATACACCTAATAGGGACTATAGACTTCAATATCTGGTATAAATTTCAACTTGCTAGGTCTTCCCGTTCCTGAGATAATCGGTGGTGACACATGGACAGACAGACGGAGAAGAGAGTGACCTTATAAGGGTTCCTTTTTTTACCTTTTGAGGTACGGAACCCTGATAAAGGCTATTTTTAATATTTTTTAAGGTTGAATATCTCCGTAGCGGTTAAGTTTCGGACACCATATTACAAAACTATATCCATCAGAAATGACCTGAACAGTAACGTCCTTTAATATTCAGTACGACTTTCCCTGTATATATCATTTCACGAATGGCCTTTTAACCTACTTGCGCTTTATTTAGTACATGGTTCTCTACACTTACTGATCTAGGTATTATAGAAACCTTAATATTGCTTGTCAATGGCTGTTTTTTGCCATCTCGCTTTTTGTTACAAACCATTCGTTCAGTATATTCCTACTTAGGTAGGTTAATTCAAATATAAAGCAAAAAATATATAATATTTTGTTTTTATACATAGATTTTAATTCCGATTTATTTATTTACTAGTTTTTCGCCAGCATCTCTACACGATTAAAGAAACATACAGACCTTAACACCCCTTTTTAACCTTTTCAGGGGTGAAAGTGAAAAAATACTTAAATACACGTTTCTTTGATTTTATTGAAGAGCATGAATATTGTATGGAATTTTTTTCATACAAATTTTAACACCCCTTTTAAGCCCTTTAAGGGTTGGAATTGAAAAATTCTTGGTTACATGTTTCTTTAATTTGAGACTGACCGCTGAGGGCGCCCCAGTTGGGGCACGAACCTCGTCTCAGGGCGTCGTCGAGGGGACACAAAAGTGAGACGGACTTCGCCTAAGCGATTTAGAGGAGTTCCATATTGTAAGAAAACGTAGTGTTTTTATCCTCTTTGTTGTAAGTAATGTCATTTGATTACAACCGTAGACTAAAATTAAAACTTATAGTTTTAATTTTGCTTAGCCGAAGGTACCAAATTCTTACAAACGTCGCATCCTTTGATTATTAAACCAGCCACTCAAAGGTCGCATTGAATAATATTTACTATTTTAGTTTTTCTTTCGCTCAAATTAGGCATTTAAAAATCAGGATAGGAAAAGAAAGAAATTATGTTTTTGATTTAAGGTCGTATGAAAAATGAAATGTTGTCAATTGATAGGTATTTGCTTCAAATAGGTATTTAGAGTTACCTATCCATTTAGAATACATAATTCTTGGGAGACCACTTTAGACTCGGAACAATAACTAGCATGGAAGCCGGGCTAAAATAAAAACCGAGTACTACATAGTTTATTCATTTATGTCAGTTAGCATATCGTAATGTGTGACTGAAACAAAACATGGCTGTTTGTTTTTATTATTTTTGAACGTGTCACAAGCAAAATGTCAAATGGTCACCTTTGGTTAACCTATAATGCTAACAAATACAAAAGTTCTATCCAAGACGTCAAAATACTTACGTTGGCTATCAACTTAATTTTGTAGTTTTATGTTTTGTTGATACGAGTCGGGAGTTTGACGAATTTACTAAGTGAAAAAAGCGAGTTAATTATTAATTTCTGTCAGAGAACGTGGCCAGAAAGTATATACGAGAGGTGTACAATGCCCGGACAAGATGTCTTGTGTTGTTGAAGCCCATAGTTCGAGAAAAGAAAATGAGAACGAAACGTTAACATTTTATCGGTGAGTTTAGAGATATATTTTTCAATATTGTAAATAAAAAAGTGATAGACGATAAATAGAGATAGTACTTTATGCCTATCTATTCAAAAGAATTCACGTATTTGCTTTATTTTATGATTTTTCTGAAAAATAAAATTGTCTCAAGTATAGGTTACTAGTGATGTAAAAATGGTTATCGATAATCATTTCAATACTGTTGCAGATTTCCTAATGATGGTGAAATGAAAATGAAATGGAGTCAGTGCATTAATAGGTTTTTCTCATACAAACTTCCACCCCCTTTTCACCCCCTTAAAGGGTGATTTCTAGGATAAAAACTATCCTATGTTTTTTCCCGGGACTCCAACAATCCCTATACCGAATTTCATCTAAATCGGTTCGGCGGTTTAAGCGTGAAAAGGTGACAGACAGACAGACAGGCAGACACATTTTCGCATTTATAATATTAAGTATGGATTTTAATGATTAATAAAGACATTAAATTAATAATTGTAGTTTCATTTATACTTGTGTTATGTATTGTAGTTTCATTTATACTTGTGTCAAATTTTTATCGTCTCTTTCCTACCACACTTGACGGATATTCCGACGCCGAAGTTCCGTCGTGGTAAATCCGTTAATAAACCACAGCCACACTTGGCAGATTATCCGTCGACAGCCAGCACCTATACGGTGTGTTCGTAATGGATCCGTCGCTGCGTGTTATCCGCCGAATGTGCCGCGATACATATAAATACACGAAATGCGTTGTAGCCGGACGGAGCAGACGCTGAGTGCGAGCGGTCCGCGACAGAACGACCGATTTTCCGCTTGGTGTGCCCGTTAATAGTCATTTTGAAGCAATCCGCGTTGGAATATACGTCAAGTGTGGCGTAGGCCTGGTAAAGTCTGGAGGCGCGTTTTCGGGCCGATAATAAATTAATAATAACATGGGAATGTTAAGAAAAGGATAAACTATATGAATTTAAAAAATATATAATAGAAAACTATTCTATCTATAGCTACATATAATAAAAATGTAAGGGATCGCTATCTGTACATGGAAGATATATGAGAAAAAATATTATTGGGTCCATTATCTAAATGATACTTTGTCAATAGTTTATAAATGGTTTGCTGTAAATAATCTTTTATTAAACTCTAAGAAAACAAAATGTTTAAGATTCGCTCTTCCAAACGTACCGCAAGTAGACAGTAGGGTATTAATAGATGACAGCAGCCAGGGACTAGTTGATAAAACTGTATTTTTGGGTATACCACTTGATAATAAACTACAGTGGGGTTCTCATGTACAATCTTTAGCTAGTAAATTAGACAATTGACGAATGTTGAGACGGCCAGATTAGTTTATTTCGCATATTTCCATAGTCTTTTATCATATTGCGTTTTACTGTGGGGAGCTGCTGCAGATATTGAAACAATTTTTGTATTACAAAAAAGAGCCATTCGTGCAATCTACAATATGGGTCCACGTGAATCATTAAAGGAAATATTTAAGGAAATAAACGTAATGACTTTACCTTCACTGTATATATATGAAAATATTATGTTCATTCGAAAAAATTTAGACTTGTATAAATCAAATGTAGAGATTCATAATTTCAATACAAGACAAAAAGATAAATCAGTTGTTCCGTATTTCAGATTAGCTAGAGTTAAAAAGTCATTTCTTGGGAATAGTGTTCGCTTTTATAATAAATTACCAGCATTTGTTACCAAGATGACTGATTCTAGATTCAAATCGTACATAAAAAAAGTTTTGAAAGAAAAAGCTTATTACAAGGTAACAATATATTGAGGATAAAGATGTCTGGAAGTAGCTGCACTCTGTACAAGTACCTACACAATGTTTTTTTTTACTGTTAATTGCCTTTTTTTTTCTAATACGCTGTTATTAGCTAAGTATTTTTTGTTTTAGTTTACTATGTAGGTAACTAATGCGGGTTATTATTTTTTATGTATTTTTGTATTACTTTAAGAATAAAATTGTTAAACATTTGAAAAAAAAGGCAATATAGTCAGATGGTCCAAAAATATTTAAAAAATGTAACCTTGCTGAGTTTCTTGCCGGTTCATCTCAGTTGAAGGCTGACTTCCGAACCGGTGGTAACTTCTGTAATTCGACCATCATAAGTACCCTTCTAGGGCCTAAACTGAATAAATGGTTTTGACTTTGACTTTGACTGACTTTATCAACGCAATAGCACCCAAAACAATGATTGTTAGAATTTTGTCTGTTTGTGCAAGCTAACAATCATTGTTTTGGGTGCTATTGCGTTGATAAAGGACCCAATGCTATTTTTTCTCATATATCTTCCATGTACAGATAGCGATCTGTTACATTTTTATTATGTGTACCTATAGATAGAATAGTTTTCTATTAGGTATATATTTTTTTATTAATATAGTTTAACCTTTTCTTAACATTCCCATGTTATTATAATTTATTATCAGTATTGGCGCTGGCTGTCGACGGATAATCTGCCAATTAAATCTAATCGAGAACCGCAGAGTGCATTATGAACCTATCAATTACATCAATTTGAGGAAAACTGCAGTAGAAGCAAATTATATAAATAAAGTACGGAAGACTAAAATATTGAACCCACCCCAAAAAGACTGGATAAATAAAACCATAATAGATTGCATTAATACACGAAATATACTTTGGCAACAAACAAAATCAAACCCCGATGATAAAGAAAGAAAGAAAAAGTTTTCTGAAGAACAAAACAAGGTTAATTTAATTATTAAAACACACAAAAAGGCCTATTACTACAATTTATTTAATAACTGCAATGGTGACTCGAAAAAAATGTGGGAAGTGATAAATAATCTAGCAAGAAATAAATATAAAGATAGCAATGCTCCTCCTAAACTAATGTCGTCGTCGGGCCTAGTCACTGAAGGTAACATAATATGTGAGATCTTTAACAACTATTTCTCTCAAATTGGGATTGAGTTGGCCGACAAAATACCAAATAAATATCATGCACAATCAGCTAACACTTTAATGTACGACAACTCATATTCGCATAAAATAACACTTACTCAACTAACACCCTGTAGTGTAGACGAAGTCAGCAAAATTATTAGTAACCTTGACTCAAACACAAGTATGGGTACAGATAGGGTGAGTACCAAAGCTTTTAAATGCCTCAATGACACAATTGCGGAGAGACTTACCGAATGCATAAATAAATGCCTAAAATCCGGTATTTTTCCGGACGCTCTTAAAGTAGCGAAGGTTATACCCATATTTAAATCAGGCGATAAAAATGATCCTAGTAATTATAGGCCCATATCAGTATTACCTATAGCTTCTAAAATATTTGAAAGTATATTACACACGCGTTTAGACCAATACTTGAGAGAGAAAGACTTTTTATATTAACTATTAACACATCCAAAACATCTTACATGATCTTTTCTGCAAAAAACAAAAATATTCCTACCTTCAATCCACTTACAATTAATAACACAATAATACAGCGATCACACAAATAAAAGTATCTCGGTCTTTGGATAGACGATAAACTCACCTGGACTACTCATATTGACCATATCAAATGCAAACTTACATCAGTCCAAGGAGCACTAAGAAAAGTAGCTCACTGCATTCCATAGAAAGTTCGTTCGACGATATACAACTCACTAGTAAAATCACATCTAGAATATTTAATAGAAATCTGGGGATCAGCATCAAAAACTAACCTTAACACACTACAACGTACACAAAATAAAATAATTTAAACCCTTTTTCATTATCATTATCTCACCCCGACCAAACAATTATATCAAAAAAAAACTAAACTTTACAACATTACACAAATTTACACATACAACATCTGCATTCTAGTAAAAAACATCTTATCTCATTCTATTCACTCGAACATTCAATTCACACAAAAATCCAACACACATAACTTAAGACAAAAAAATAAAATAGAACTGATAAAGCCGAGAACAAACTACGGCAAAACAACGATATTGTTTGAAGGAGCACGGCTATACAACCAATTACCTGACGAAATCAAACAGTGCACCAGCGTCAACGCATACCGGCATAAACTTAAAGAATTTGTTTCAAACTTATTTTAGTGTGTCATTCAAGCCAGAGAACATACATCTATAATATTATTATTTAAGTTAAAACTGTATCTCATTGTAAGTGAACTAATGTAGTTCTTATGAGAATAAAGTTCTTTAAACCTATTTACCACGACGGAACTTCGGCGTCGGAATATCAGTCAAGTGTGGTAGGAAAGAGACGATAAGAATTTGACACAAGTATAAATGAAACTACAATTATTAATTTAATGTCTTTATTAATCATTAAAATCCATACTAATATACTTATTATAAATGCAAAAGTGTGTCTGTCTGTCTGTCTGTTACCTCTTCACGCTTAAACCGCCGAACCGATTTAGATGAAATTCGGATAGGGATTGTTGGAGTCCCGGGAAAAAACATAGGATAGTTTTTATCCTAGAAATCACCCTTTAAGGGGGTGAAAAGGGGGTGGAAGTTTGTACGAGAAAAACCTATTGATGCACTGACTCCATTTCATTTTCATTTCACCATCATTAGGAAATCTGCAACAGTATTGAAATGATTATCGATAACCATTTTTACATCACTAGTAACCTATACTTGAGACAATTTTATTTTTCTGAAAAATCATAAAATAAAGCGAATACGTGAATTCTTTTGAGTAGATAGGCATAAAGTACTATTTTTATTTATCGTCTATCACTTTTTTATTTACAATATTGAAAAATATATCTCTAAACTCACCGATAAAATGTTAACGTTTCGTTCTCATTTTCTTTTCTCGAACTATGGGCTTCAACAACACAAGACATCTTGTCCGGGCATTGTACACCTCTCGTATATACTTTCTGGCCACGTTCTCTGACAGAAATTAATAATTAACTCGCTTTTTTCACTTAGTAAATTCGTCAAACTCCCGACTCGTATCAACAAAACATAAAACTACAAAATTAAGTTGATAGCCAACGTAAGTATTTTGACGTCTTGGATAGAACTTTTGTATTTGTTAGCATTATAGGTTAACCAAAGGTGACCATTGGCATTTTGCTTGTAACACGTTCAAAAATAATAAAAACAAACAGCCATGTTTTGTTTCATTCCCACATTACGATATGCTAATTGACATAAATGAATAAACTGTATAGTACTCGGTTTTTATTTTAGCCCGGCTTCCATGCTAGTTATTGTTCCGAGTTTAGAATATATATTCTTGGAGACCACAGATTACTGATATGTAGCTAGCATATAGATCACAGATTACTGATATGTAGGATATAGATGGCCTCCTATCCTCTATGCCAGGGGGGTGACAGCTCTATTTCCAATCTTACAGTTCTGGCGCTGCTGTAGCTTGCTACATATTATTAATCTGTGCTCTGCTTATAGTGTCCAATTTTGTGTCAATGTGTGTGTACCTACGTCATTGCTAGTTTGACACCTTTGACTGACAGTTGGAAAGGTAAATAATGTAAGTCGGCCATTGTTTTCACTTTGATTGTTTTTTTCATATAACATCAAGTCGAGCAGTTTATCTTGTGTTTTCCTCTGTTTACAATACAATTCCACGCTTTGCTGTACTCCGTACAGTGATCAGTGATATTTATTTCTTTTACATACTTTCTCGTTATGGCGTTGTGCATATAAGTGTTGTGTTGGTGGTTGTGATTCTACAAGTAAAACTCGCAGACTATTTTGCATACCCATGAACTATAAATTACTTGGTTTGACAAAGAACCTATTGATGACTAAACGTGTTTGTGAAAAACATTTTGAACAAACTCAATTTGACCAGGCTGGTGTTCGAATCCGTTATTCCTATCCTTGCTTGTTTACGGAACAGGAAATTGCTCATGGCTTACCACTTGCTAAAGGTATGAATGTAAACTTTTAATGTAACCTATACTTTAGCTTGCAACTAACTTTCGCCTAGAGCAACAGTTATTTGTCATCTTAGGGCTCCTTCAGACACACATCTTGTCCAACTTAATCTGTATCCTTCCACTTTGTGTAGCTTTATGTTTTCAATATTCTATAGATTTTTTTAATTCAAAATATTTTTTATGTAAAATTATAACAGTAAAGTAATTTAAATTAACTACTTAAGAAATTACTTTAGTTGGTCAACTTACAATTGTATGTCTGTGGGAGCTCTTACGCACAATTATAAACTTTAGTTGATTAAATTATAAAATGCAAATAAGTTGTTCAATAGTTGGCCCACTTACAATATTATATGTCTGCGGGTGCTCTTAAAGCCGTTTGCCGTCTGCACGTTTTTTGCTCTTCTCACTACACAAAACAATTATTTAGTTGAAATACCTACACAAATCCTCTTCAGTTCTATCGAATCTACATATACTACTAGGCATTAATGCTTTAATGTTTTTAATAATTCCAGGGTATCATATACAGCATGAAAATAATTATTGTCAGAGCCGAGAGCAAAATTATAACAACTCAACAGGAGAACCAATTACCATCACAGGTATGAATAAATTGATCTTACCTTGATAAATTAATTACACAGAGGCTATGACAGAATCAGACAGTAATGTCAACCCTGTAAAGCTTAAATTACTAGCTCACTCAACAGACGTTGTCCTGTCCAAATTCTATGGAATGAAACACTATCTGTCTATTCATCCAACTTTCCGATGTTTCCACTATCTATTTGTTCTATCTTATTCTGTTGTAATGTTTATTTAAACAAATTCAATATTTCAGATAAGCGGCTCAACACTCCTATGGAGACAATGGAGACTACAGCAGTAGTGGTGACCATCTATTCGACGGCGTCAATGGATCGCCAGATCAACCAAGGGGCAAACTTAGAGGCACAGTGAAACCAAATTCTCCTCATCTAGAATTTTGGCAAAATTCCTTAAAACATATTAAATATATTGACAACCAGTCTAGATGTAATGGAATATTACATAGCACTCATAATTCGCCTGCAATGCCACAATTGATGCAATATAATAAATAAAATTTTAAGTGGAAAAATAGAAGAAAAGTACGTCTTGAAAATGCAATCATGCAACATCTAGCGCTAAGAAAATATAAAACTTATAGGCAAAAGAAAGCAAATAAATTACCACAAAATAGATAATTTGTTTTATTTGATTATCTACCTAAAAAAAAGGATAAATACCCTAAACCCTAGTAGATTTTGTCGATATCGGGTACATCACTACACTACACAAAAAATTATCGATAACAGCCATATTGAATAAATAATAGATTGACAGCACTATTAAATTTTGTATGTGTGTGTGTCGCGCCATTATAAATAAAGCGACAACAGCGCCATAACTGCAAATGTAGAAACTAGGCAAATTCGACTGTCATATCTGTAGCTAGCTACATATCAGTAATCTGTGCTCTATGCCTGTCACTCACTCACTGACTTTTTGGCGGGAACTTGCGAAGTGACGTTGTTTTTTCGTTTTATTTTCATTAAATTCGTGTATTTTGAGTTTTATTGAATAATTTCGGTGGTGTTTTGTCCAATAAAGATCAATGTAAGTGCACAAGTGAAGTGAAATGAAATGAAAGCAGGTGACTTTCCAGGTTGTCCCAAAAAGTCCATGAAATGTTTTAGTGGAATAGCCGCCAATTTCACTAAAATTAGACCGGACTTGTACGGACGAGGACTAGACTTTACAGTGAAAGTGACAATAAAACGTGACTAAACATAAAAGATGAATATTTAAAATAAAGAAATGGCTTAAAGGTCACGCTACCAGGCCAAAAATCTTCTTAAAAAAAATAAAAAAAACTCACTCACTGTCAAATTAATTAATCTTGCTAAAAAGACTATAAACTAAAGAGTATGTAATTCTACTATATTCGAATCAAATAGTAATTTATTATATTATTTTAAACCATAGTTACACAATAATTAGTTGATAATTATATAAGATCGAAAGATTATTTTTGTTGGTAATTAAAGTGATGGATTAAAATTTCCTATTCTATTATAAAATAAAAACAGATCATGAATATAGCCAGTAGGTATGTTATTACTTCTACACTGTACGTACACGTACAGACCTAGTGATTAAAATTATCTTTGTTTTATAATATATATACCTACCTACATTGTATGTAGCAAGTATGTAGTTATAGTGTATCATATATATGGTTGTACCAACGATCTTGATTGATTCAGGTATGGATAATATTATTTATCAATGAATGAAAACAATGCATATAAACATAGTATCTTCAAGTAAATCATTGTGTAATTTGTAGTGAATACATTACCTACGTTATCACGTTTTCTGTTAATTTCAATTGAGGCCACGTACTTATAGACGTACACCTTTTATGTACATATTGATAAAAACTAAGAAAATGTCATCCTTGCACTTGCCGCTGTTTCTGGAAGGAGAGGTTGTCAAGGGTTTTGGACGAGGCTCGAAGGATCTAGGCTGCCCTACAGGTAATTAAATAAGCATCTAGTCATTATTTAAGTTATTTTTATGAATTGGTGTGGTGCCTCTATTGAATTTATTATTTGTTAATTACATAGCACATTTTCGTTTTGATAAGAACCCTGTGTAAATTTTATAGCATAAATAAGATATGTAATGTATTATATAAATATATACTAGTCAGAGAAAAGGCTTACAAGTAGCTTTTGGTATACAAGTCTTACATACTATTGGTAAGGCTGTGTTCTCTTATGAGAACTAATAATTAACGAATGTCGAGAAAAGGAGGAGTTTCTATGTGGAATAGGAGGTTCTATGTTCAATTGTGGATTCATTTTAGAAATTATAAGGATTTCTTTCCTATTGGGAAGTCTAGTCTATGTAGGTTTTAAGGTGTGCTACCAAATTTGTTCATCTTTAGTTGGTCATAGATTTTGGTACTGGTAATATGTCAGGGCTCGTTGCACTGGGTTCTCTTGTTGATATTCTGCATTTGCAGGAGTAGAGATATTTTGTTGCTGAAGCTGCCCCATAGTTCTATGCTATGTTCATATGGGCTTCAGTATGACATATCTTGTAGGTATATCAGTTTTGTACTGTTAGTTAACCAGTGGTGATTCCTATATCTGAAATTCAGGTCCTCTTTTGATGTGAATGTGATGGTGACAAGTTTGCAAGGGTTGTAGGCCCAAATATTTCACATTAGGCTAACCGAGGCTTATTAGCTCCTATCTATCTATTATAGAATATAAGATGGTCCGACCAGGTGTCCAAGCAACTGGACACAATTTCAGACGCCCTACACCAAGCCAAAGACCGAGAGCAGTAGAAGTGGCTCTGTTGTGAGAAAGAGCGGGAACATCACAATGCTCAGCAGTGAGCTAACGATTAGAGGAGGAGGAGGATCTATTATAGATAGAAGTAATCAACAACAATTAAAAAAAAACTGTGGAATGTATACAGGATTACTAGTGGGCATGGATGACCAAATCCTGAAGTAAAGGAAATAGTAAAAAATGCAGAAAAATACATAATTTGATTTTTTTAAATGTCATTTCCCAAGTCATGAATTTAGACCACTGATTTTGAAAAAAATACTGCCTGAATTTTCGTCCAAGGTATTATTACATCATCTGAAAGTGTTGTCAAGAAGGTTCAAATTCTCAGAAGTAGTGACATACGGCAAACTAAAAGAAGGTCCATATTTAGTAAACACTTGACAAGATAAAGATAAAAAAGGATTTTTTAATAATATTTTCATACAAATTATTATTAATCACTTGACCTACCATACAATTATTCTCAAAATCAACAAGTTCAATTCCTGGCTTTGCAAAGTATTATATCAAAAATCTCAATTAAGTATGCAATTATAGTTTTCATCAAAATCAGTTAAGTAGTTTAGTTATATTAAGGGGAGGCCTTTGTCCAGCTGTGGACATCTTCTGGCTGACATGATGATGATGATATTAATCTAACCTTATTTAGAATGTTTCTTGCACTTATCTATATGTTTTTGATTCGCTAAGTAAATATTTATGTAAAATCGTGATCCCCTGAATAGAATCAAGATTATGTTAAATTAAAAATGATGTTTCATGGAACTTTTGGTAGTTTCCGCACCATCGTCATGGCTTCATACTTAAACAATCTTTGCAAAAAAATATTTTATGTGGGGATCTGTTGCGCCGTAAAAGAAAGACAAACCAACAAACACACTTAAGAATTAAGTTTAACAATATAAGTACCTAACTAATCATTTTATTCTTATTTTCATTTAAAAATCTTGTTGCTTCCCAGCTAACTATCCACTAGAGGTAGTGCAGTCCCTGCCTAAGAACCTTGAGCCTGGAGTTTATTATGGGTGGGCACGAGTAGACTGTGGACCAATACTGAAGATGGTGGCCAATATTGGATGGTGTCCATTTTACCAGAACAAACAGATGTCTGTTGTACGTAAAGCTCTTCAACTTTTATTTGTACAAGTTAAATCTTAATTTGCTTACGAGAGTTCATCAAAACGAAAATCACTTAAAAATAGTCTTCTGTTTTTCTTAAGTGTGTATTTTATGAAAATAGATATTATTATTATATTTATGTTTGCATTCTTAACTTACAGGAAACCCACATAATGCATAAATTTGATAGTGACTTCTATGGGTCACATTTGAAAATCTGTTTAATTGGGTATTTGAGAGGTGAGAAAAATTTCAGTTCCTTAGATGCTCTGATTTCTGCCATCAAACAAGATATTAAAAATGCTGAAGATAATTTGGAACTACCTGATGCCCTGACACTAAAGAGTCATAATTTTTTCAACAAATTACATTCGTGAACCTAATGAGTGAGGGAGTTATTATTATCTTTGTTTGTAGATAAGTACCGATGATGTTATATTTTTAGGAATTATGGATTTTAGTAGTTAAATAGTTGGCAGACTCCATCTCGGAATTGTATTCGGCGTGGCGTCAAATATTAGATTTGCTCAGTTCATGATCATGCCAGGACTGACTCTTACTGGCAAGACCACCTATAAATCTCAAGAACTAGAAGGACTAAAAACCTGTTATTTGTTGACAAACTAGTGAATATTTTAGGGGTCAAACAGATCTAACAAAAAATGGAAAATATGGTTCTGCGCTATCTAAAAAAATGTTTATTATTTTAACTAAAGACCGACATAATATACCTATCTAGCGAGACAAATTAGGGACAGACTCACAATCCAAGTTTGTGATGGTAGCCCTGTCAGAAAGGGTTACATGAAAACTGTACCTACCTATATCTTACTAGTTAAGATTATAATATTGAAAGGTATTAATTATTAATGACAAATGCGTGTCTAACTTCGTTTTGTGTCAATAATCCTTGGAAGTAGAGATATAATTGTGTAAACAGCAGGTACCTACATGATAAAGGAACAATAACGCATTTATGTAGTTTGTGAAGCTGACCTCAAATTATAAGCTAGCATCACTGTAGTATTTCTAGTTAATTGTTAGTAGGTATATAAATGGCCAATGAATGTAGCAGGTATCTGCTACATTCATTGGCCATTTATATACCTACATATGTACCTTATTTTTATATGTTAAGTGTAACAAGTACGCTGATGGGTCATTTGATTGATGGTAAGTGACTATCAATCGTCCTTAGGTAAGTGGTATAAAAAAAATCAAGCAATAACAGGGTTTGCCAATCTGTCAGATTTTTAGTTGAGGGTAGCCAGACAGGTGGGTACTACAACGTATCCAACCACTGTGCTATGGTTTCCTCACAATGTTTTCCGTCGCCGTTCAAACATACTGTCAGATTTTATCCCAACATTCATCAGCCATCTACATCACTATATCGTCGGTCTAGATGTGATAGCTCGTATTGCAAACTGCTTAACTTTACAGGAGAGGAGGTTACACCAGCTGAATTGTTACAAGTGCTTGTTACAAGATGTCACTAAAAGTCGTTTTTTGCCGTCATAACGCAAATACTATTTGAAGCTTTCTGCATCAAAAATTGCTTATTAGGTACGAGCTATCACATCTAGATCGACGATATCATATCGTAAAGTAATATACACATTTAATTTGTATTTTTAACCCAGCATAGCGGAAGAATTAGATAAAAGGTTAATTCCATACAGGCAGATGAGTTGTTAATTAATATCAAATCACCAGACATCCACATAAAAAAAATTACATTTATAAATTGTAACCAAATATCATCATCATCATCATCATATCAGCCGGAAGACGTCCACTGCTGGACAAAGGCCTCCCCTAAGGATCTCCACGATGACCGGTCTTGCGCTACTCGCAAATAAATATGCACATAAATACATAATATGTACTTATGTGCATATATAATAATTTAAATAATATATTATATATGTGGACACACTTATGCTATTCAGGCAACAAGGTCACTCATATCTTCTGTAGACAAATGTAAAGAGAATTTAGTTGGTCTCCATCATGTAATGAATATGCAGGAATACCAGAAAAATTATAAAAAATCTGCTTTTGTATGATGTCGTAACTCAAAAAGCAGTCAATGGATTTGCTTGACCATCATCCATACTTTTTATTACTATTTCCAACAGAAACGTAATTTCAAATCGCGAGGTCTAGTATAGTAAAAGTTACCATGGCAAATAATAGTTATTATCAGAGAGTAACAGCAAACCGTGGCTGTTTACCAGTTTAGTGTATAAAAAATAAGATTTATATAAATTTTAATTCAACAAGTTAAAAGTTCTGATTTTATTGTTGACAAACTACCTACATAATTTTAATCAACCAACATTATATTGAAAAAGAATATATTTAAAGACCTTTTATTAGTTTTATGACTATGTCAGGTAAGTGGTGACCAATTTTGATGGTGACTAAAATCCCATTGAAAATGGCAGTTGGACTAAAAATGTTAGATCCAATTCTCATATGTTTGAAAGAGTCATAGAATCATTAATTTGTCTTATTCCCAAATATGTGATATTTAACTTGTGAGAGAAATGTGCAATAAATTTTATAATGTTACTGAAAAATAAAATGTTATTAAAAATAATTTATTATTTTTTAAAAGGAATTTATTTTGTACTCACTTTCTATATATTAAATAAGGTGTTGCTTAAAATAAAACAAAACATCCCTTTGAAAAAGCCTTTATTAGTAAATCTTTAATGGATCCATTTTAACGAATTTGTAAAATATCACTCCTTCATTCATTTGGAAATTAAATGAAAATCTTAAATTAAGAGGGCTCTCTCTCCAGGTATCTTAATGTTGTTTTCTTCTAAATGAACATCCTGCAACAAAAATAAATATTATTGTCATGTTAGCACATATACTATTATTCTATGCCTCAAGGCACAACACATCCTCTAGTCATCAGTATAACATTAGCATCTGAAAAGTCAAAACCATTTATTCAGTTTAGGCCCTGGGAGAGCACTTATGAATGTCGTATTAAAGAAGTTACCACAGGTTCGGAAGTCGGCCATCAACTGTGAAGAAACTCAGCAAGGTTACATTTTTCAAATATTTTTGGACTATCTGACTATATTGGCTTTTTTATGTTATTTTTTTCCAATAAATCATGGCACACCTGCACAATAGTCATTACATGTATAAAATGTAGGTTGTAATTTTTTTTATCATCTCCATAAAAATATAACAATATTGGCTGAAAGGGTTGTTATAAATTGTTGATGCTTCTTAGAACATGAACATAAAATTATTTTATTTTTCAATTTTTAAAGTTTATTCCTTATTATATGTTATCCTAGGCAAAACTAGATTGTCCTGAAATCGGGTCTGGCCGGTAAAATATAATATATGACTAGCGGGCCCGGCAGACGTCGTCCTGCCCTGAAATTAAAACAAATCTTGGAACTCAATTCCAGCGCCACCTACCGGGTCCAATTATATTTTAAAACCATCGAAGAACCCATTGAAGTATACACACAAAATTTCATCTAAATCCAAAAAGTCATGCTCAACGACTCAGTTAGATTCACTAAGGTTTATCAAACGAGATATAATTTTTTACGTTTTTGTTGATTTTCTCAAAAAGTTCTTAATCAATTTTGGCAAAATTTAAATGGGACCACCTCTGAAGTATGATCTACCAAACAAAAAAAGAATCATCAAAATCTATTCATAATTGGCAGAGAACACATACAGACGAATTGAGAACCTCCTCCTTTTTTTTGAAGTCGGTTAATAATATATTCAACATAATTATACAAAGTTGAAATTATAATATGTGAAACAGTTAATTACAATATACAATGCAATAGTTCACTGAAACTTTTTTTAGTAAGGAACTAGATATTTTGTAGAAAATCTATTTATTGCCAGTCACTATAAGAATAGGCAGGCCAATGGATCATCAACATCAGATCTGCTAGAAAATGACCAACAGTCCAATCTATAGACAGCCTTAAATTAATGTAACTCCTAGTAGTGTAAAACTGGATATTTCTTGTAAAACGTAGGAGTGCACTGAATAAGGATGCACTCTTCAGTCTCATTTCAAGTAACTAGTACTTGCAAATGTTGAATTTATTTTATTTACAAATATTGAGCAATAAAGAAATTATCATAAATTCAGGACAATCTTCACTCTTGAACAAATTAGATCTATTCCAGTCAAATGTAATTTTTTAATACGAGTTTCAATAATCTTACCTTCCGTTAATCTCGCACGACCTCCAGTAGGCTGGCAAAGGATCGTTGAGCATCCTGCGCAGACAACAACCCTCTGAGCGTGACTGAATACCGTCGTTATTTTATAGCAGCCTGGGCATTTCACATCCATGAAATACGAGTTAGGATGTGGCACCAGCCTCTTCAATTTATGTTTCCTCCTCTCTGACGCAGGGGATGGGTGCAATAAGTCAATTGCGAGCTGAAAACCGTCGAACAAGATTGAGGTTATTTCATCTCTCAGTAATATCGAGCCTATTATATTTTGTTATGGTTGTGAGGAAACTACACGAGTCAAATAAAGTGAAATCATAGTTTTGAGGACAAAATTAGCAAATGAAGTCGAAATTTTTCCACAATAATCTCGTCTGACATGTCAAGTTCTGCCCATGTGTATCAGGTTGTTTGGGCGCAATTTAGGTTGGGATTAGAACAAGTAAACACAGTTTGGAACATTCGAGAATATTATCAGGATTGAATACACGTAGAAATTTATCACAAGTTTAAATCACAGTAAGATTAATTTCTATTCTTCATTACAAAATACACACCGGCATGGTTTCAGCTTAGATGCAGAACCGGAAAAGGAAAGACTTCGTATATACTAAACCAAAAACAACATTTCGCGACCATAAACAATGAATAAAAGAAAAGGTTATGTTTCGAAACTCTTCGCACTCTATATATTATGTGAAGCATGGTAATGTGGTCGATGTGACCATAGTCACCCTTGTCGGTTCCAGCAAATACTAGAGACCACCAAATACTCACAAAATCATATCAAAGAAAAGTGTTTTGAGTAAAAAATAAAATTATTAATAAAATAACTGTCTTTAAACTGGGGGCAATCCAAAAAACGAATGATAACAAAATCGTGGGATACAGTTTGGTATTGCAGCTACATATCTTTGAGTATTAATAATAATCAAAGCTACATATCTACATCTCTATTCAAAATTTAATACCTAGACCTCTGGATAGGTTGGATCATTTGTCTAATGGATAAAATTGTTACGCTACATGAGAACCAAGAAATATATATTTTAAATGGATAGGTAACTCTAAATACCTATTTGAAGCAAATACCTATCAATTGCGAAAAAGAGAAAGATAACAACTACGTTGGGACCCGAGGTTGGGACAAATCTCTTTCTTTCATTAAGTGTAAGTAGGGTTAGAAAGAGAGATTGTCTCAACGTAGTTGTTATCTTGGTTCTTATGTTGGTGAGAACAGTGACGCAACGTCACTTTGCAAATTACCGCCAAAAAGTCAATATAGTTTTGATATACATAAGAAGTTATTGATGTTGCGAAAGGAATCTAACTGTCTACTTACATGGACTTTTTGGCGGGAATTTGCGAAGTGACGTTACGTTTTCATTTTATTGTATTTTGAATAAATGTTTTTATACAATTGAAGAATATCTTAACGATTAGGTTTGTTTATGTTTTATTTGTTCGTAAAATTATTATTATTATTACTTACTGGAATTATTATTAGTAGAATTATTTGTTTTAATATTATAAATTCTTAAAAAATAATTATTATTTTGCTATACCTGAAAAAGGTCGCAAAGTTTTTAAGTACTGTGTAATATTATAAGATCTATGTATGACACTTAGTAGCAGAATAAATAAATGAAATGAAATAATAATAATTAATAATATAAATATAATAATTAATAATATCGGTGGTGTTTTGTCCAATAAAAATCAATCTAAGTGTACAAGTAGAGTGGAGTGAAATGAAAGCGTGTATCGTGACTTTTCAGATTGTCCCATAAAGTCCGTGAAAAGTTTTAGTGGAACAGCCGCCAATTTCATTAAAACCTGACCGGACTTGTAGACAAGAAATACTAGACTTTATTGTGAACTAGCTTTTGCCCGCGACTCCGTCCGCGTGGTATTAGTAATTTGCGTAGCTTATTTTTTATCCAATCTGCTTTTTAGGGTTCCGAACAAAAAAACCGGACCGTTATAGGACCACTCGTGCGTCTGACTATCCGGACATGTCACAGACATTTGCTCCGAATCTACTGGACCAAATCAGGTGAAATTTGGTAGGATGGTGTAATTCTATGACCAAAACAACATTTTTTTTAAATAAGCGTAAGTTTCGGGGGACAAATTAGGAAATTAAAAAAAAATATATTTGAAAACCTTACTGTGTCATAATGGTGTCATATACCAAATGAAAGGGCTCGTTTTCTTAACCTTAAATATTTTTTTGTTATTATTGTAAAATAAATAGTTTTGATTTTATTAACCTTAAAGGGTGATTTCTGAGATAAAAACTATCCTATGTTTTATCCCGCAATCCAAACTATTCTTATACCAAATTTAATCTGAATCGGTTCGGCGGTTTAAGCTTGAAGAAGTAACAGACAGACAAAAAGAAAATAGTTCAGCGGTAATTGATTTCCCATACAAACTTCCACCCCCTTAAAGGGTGATTTCTAGGATAAAAAATATCCTTTGTTCTTTCCCTGGACTCAAACTATCTCTATGCCAAATTTCATCTAAATCGGTTCGGCGGTTTAAGCGTGAAGAGGTAACAGACAGCCAGGCAGACAGAAATTAGTTCAGTGGTAATAGATTTCCCATACAAACATCCACCCCCCTTTTTCACACCCTTAAAGGGTGATTTATGAAATAAAAACTATCCTATGTTTTTTTCCCGCAATCCAAACTATCCTTATACCAAATTTCATCTAAATCGGTTCGGCAGTTTAAGCGTGAAGAAGTAACAGACAGACAAAAAGAAAATAGTTCAGCGGTAATTGATTTCCCATACAAACTTCCACAGTAATTCGGTCATAACTTCGTAAATTTTTGTCGTAGAACAAAATTTTTTGCACTGTATGTTAAATATTTCGTAGCTCTATAAATCTGCATTCTTAACTAAAAACGTTACGGATTCTCATTTGATATACCTACTTGATACTGGCGTAATACACAAGCCATGTGATGCCAAATGATAAACAAAGGGATGTTGCCTATATTCAATAAAAAATATTTAATACAAACCAGTGTATAAATCACCTAAAAATACTCGTTAGATCTAAATACAGTAGATCTAAGTGCACAATTGAAGTGAAATGAAATAGAAGCGTGTATCGTGACTTTTCAGGTTGTCCCAAAAAGTCTGTTGAAAAGTTTTATCGGAACAGCCACCAATTTCACTAAAACCTGACAGTCTTTTACGGACAAGGACTAGACTTAACAGTGTATGTGATATAACGTGACTGTAACATAAAATAAGAATATTAAAACTGAAGAAAATGTATACGACTGAAAGAATTTGTATCTATGGTCAATGAATAAATATAAAAAAGTACAAACAAACAAAACAACAACGTTTTATTGAGGTTATTTCTCATTGGAGGAAAGTGTCAGAAAGTGTACTGGCTGGCCAAAGAGTATGTGTGGCTGGCTACCAAAGAGTATATAATTTACTGGCTACTGTCGCCCAAAGAGGATAAAAAAGAAGAAGTAAAGTAATATTGATATGTTCGTTTGTTAGTGTATATGAATTGATATGAATGAAAGAGATATATTTTGGACGTACCCAATTTATAAAAATTTACAAAATCTATCAGAGCCATGGCTGATGAAGAATTCGAGGGTGAAGACGCAGGAGCTGAATACGATGACATTGCAGACGAAGACGACAACATCGAGGAAACAGAGGAACAGGAGGAAGATGGTTATAACACGCAAATGCTTGCGCCCGGCCAAGCTGGCGGCGGCGTTGACAAGTCCAAACGCATTACAACACGATATATGACTAAATATGAACGAGCGAGAGTATTAGGTGAGGTTATCCTAACTAAGAAGTCGCGTAGGTATCTACTTATAATAGCAGACCTAATGAATATTTAAACTAATAAAAACTAAAATATTTGATTTATTATATATTGTGCTTTAACTACACAAATTATGTAGAGAGTAAAAAACACTGGTTTAATAGGTATATAATATAGGACTATGCATGCATACTTTAAGGTACCAAAGTACTTAATCTAAAATGAAAAATTATTTTCAACCACCAAGTTATTTGAGTATAGGTAGTGAACTGTAAGTGTAATGTGATAGTTTTCCTTGTAACTTCAGAGTACTGTAGATGTTGCAGGACTACAGTTTTAAATCTTGTAAAATGGCCAGTTGAAACCCTACAACAATACCCTATTTGGTCTGCTAAAGATGAGATGTAAAGTGTAATATGCATGATTCGTATTTCGACAGGTTTTATTTAATATTTTTAGGGTTCCGTACCCAAACGGTAAAAACGGGACCCTATTACTAAGACTTCGCTGTCTGTCACCAGGCTGTATCTCAAGAACCGCAATAGCTAGACAGTTGAACTTTTCACAAATTATGTATTTCAGTTGCCGCTATAACAACAAATACTAAAACAAATATTTAAGGGGGGTTGATTATCATATCATCCACGAGAAAATGTTAGATATCAGAACAAATGATCACTGTATAAATAAAATATACACGGTGGTAGGGTACTATGTGGTACTCGACTGGCTGGCTACCACCCTCAAGTTGAAAATCTGTCGCCAAGCACCTGTTGGTGTGTTCCGGCAGTTGCACTTGAGAGCCAGTTGCCCTTGCCCTTAAGGCATTGTAATAAGGTGTACAACAAGTTGGCAGTCCCCCTGGTATTGCTAATGTCTATAGGCGACGGTAGTCACTTACCATCAGGTGACCCGCCTGCCTCGTTGTCACTAGTGACATAAAAAAAAAAAAAAAAAATAGAGCATGGGTAAACTGTTGAATGAAATTATTGTTAAGTTAAAGTTAATTTTGGTTTTAAGCTGTGTTCTAAATTATAATTTTTTATTTTGTATTAATAACTGAAGCTATGGAAATAAACTAAACTACCATCACATTTCTATACATTCAGTGATGGTAGTTTAGTTTTGTTTTACATCAAGCACTATTTAGGCCTGTTAACTCGATAATCATCAATATGCACTAATAGCAATGGTTTTGGTTCCAAAAAATTATGTTTTTTTTAAACTTTTTTTCTTAAACTAAACCTTATTAATTATTCATAGAACTAAACAGCATTATTTAAAATAGACTGGGCTTCTACAGAATTATCAATTTAAAAGTATAATTACAAATTCTAAAAATAAATAAAATAAAAATATAAGACATAATGTGTAATGTTTTGATATAATTTTATAATCATTTTTTTTTTGTTTTAGGAACCCGAGCCTTACAAATAGCAATGTGTGCCCCAGTGATGGTTGAACTGGAAGGCGAAACAGATCCCTTACAAATAGCTATGAAAGAATTAAAACAGCGAAAAATACCTATTATCATTCGAAGATATCTCCCTGATCATTCCTATGAAGACTGGAGTATTGACGAACTCATTATCATTGATCATTAGTTTAATAAAAGTTTTAAGACACAGATTTAATTTAAGTTAAGAATATTGATGTTATGATTATGATGCATTGTAAAAATGATTTGTAAAGAGAAATTTTCAGCCGAAACATTAAAAGGAATATTTTTGTAACTACAAAAATGCTTTTTTATTTCTACGAAAAAGAAGAGAGACCTGCTTCATGGTAAGCGGTTACAACAGTCTATTAACACTTGCAACACCAGACCCAGGTTAAATAAAATAAACATAAGAAATTGTAAAATTAACAGGTTACAGGACATACAGGTCTATATATTTATTTTTTGCATAAGCTTGTGTTTGACCGCAACCTTACCATGGTAAGTGGCTGAAGGTGGTAAGCACACAAAGCTTAGATGGCAACTGGCTTTCAAGTGCAGATGTCGGAACATATTGGCGAAAGATTTTCAACTTGAGGGTGGTAGCCAGCCAGTTGGGTAGGTACTACAAAGTACCCTACCACCGTGCTATGGTTTCCTCACGATGTTTTGCTTCACCGAAAGCTCATTGTAGGATTCGGACCCACGACCTTCACTACCACTGAGCTATCATTGCATGAAAGAAGGTCTTGTTCACCTAAGCACTGTCATTTATATCACTAAAAGTCGGATAATCAGCAAACTGTTCTCAATTCGTATAAAAATAAAATAAGCCTGTTAAAATGTTTGATTTTAACTTATTTGACAAAACATTATTTATAACAATTTATTACAATATAGGTAAGAAAACTATAAATTAACTTAAACTAAAACATATTTTAGGCATTCGGCTCCCCTCTTAACAGTTTGTCTTTCGACAAAGGCCTCCTCTAAGGATTTCCACTTATTTCTGTCCTTTGCTGTACGCATAGATATAGGGTATTGTCGATCGTAACCATTCTGGCCCAGCTACTTGCTTCAAGTCGTCTTCCCATCGCTTTGGCTGTCTTCCTCTACTTCTTCTGCTTTCTCTGGGGTACCATTCCGTAATTATTCTGGTCCATTTGTCTTTCTTTTCTCTCAACATATGTCCTGTCCAACGCCATTTCAATTTTCTGCTTATTGATTGAACTTTTCCAAACTTAGTCTGTCCTTTGATCTGTTTTAATTGTATTTTATCCCTTCTTCTTACTCCCAATACGCTTCTCTCTATCCCATTCTGGCATATACCTATTTAATTTATTTTGTTGTAGTTCAGTTAAGGCCCAATTCGTTTAGCGCACTATAATTGTGATTTATTACCGCTACATCACGTGTAGCACCTAAGTCGTTACGCACGCAGAAACTTTATTTTTAAGCCCCGACAAAAAAAGGAGGGGGTTTATCAGTGTCTGTCTGTGGCATCATAGCTCCTGAACGGATGAACCGATTTTGATTTAGTTTGAAAGGTGTCTTAATCGAGAGAGTTCTTAGCTGTTTAAAAAAAACTGCTCAGCCAAACAAGAGGCTACACACAGCAAGAATAATATTATTGTAAAAAGGATAGCTGTTATTTTATAGTTTACTACTTACATACTATTTAACCCCCGACTAAAAGGAGCGTTACAATTTATGTACCTACCTACTTAGCGGCCCTTAGACGCTTGGATTAATATTAAACGTAAAGAGACAAAAAATATTTCCTATCTAGAGATTCTAAATAATAAATATTACCGTAAATTGACAAGCAAATTGTAAAAATAACTGCATAAAATGGAAATTGATGTGGCTACCTCAGCTTGGCATAGCGCATCCTGTCCACTCAATGTTGAAATACTTTCGTCAGCTCAAGTTCATTGTAGGAATCGAACCCACGACCTTCGCCACGGCATTCAACGTCACCATCATTAAGCTTACCTACGCAAGAAGAGAACCGACGTTGGATTGAAATTAGGAGGGCAGCCAATATGATAAGTCATAGGGTTTATGAATTATATCTGATGTTACGGAAAACTACGGTAGTACCTATCTACCTATGTTCTCTTTTTAGATTCGGTACAGATACAAATGATCATTTTTTAATTGATGATGCGATAATAACACGATGGTTTTGCAGTAAATCTCGTAGGTATTTTTAACCCACGGATCTAGCAATATTCACAAGTTGTACCTACCTATATTAAAAGGTAGTTGTAAGAACGAATACAATAATAAAATAAAAAAATAGTAATAAGTTGTAAATAAGATATGGTGACCATAAAAAATATACGCCGCAATCCACACCAACTGTTCTACCTATTGTTTGTAGGAGTAGTCGGACCCCTCTTTCCCATTTGTAATTTTGGACAAGTGCCCATAGGTAGGGCCCCGATCCATGGGGGCCCCTAGTTCCTAGATCAAAGAAATAGGTAACTAAAAAGATCACTATCTGATGTTACGGAAAACTAACAAATATTCAAGTGCGATTTGTGGACAAGTTAATCTTTAAGAGTTGGTAGGTATTTCCTGAAACGAATGGCCCTGACAATATTTGACTGCCTGTGGTACCTATGAAACGGGCAAGTTCCCCATTGGAAAGTCCAGTTTGGCTTAGGTTGGATAATTTAAAAAAATAAGCGTACAATTACTGTCTTTTACTATTAAATAATAATTGGACCTAGCTGTGTTGTCATTGTCATAGACAGCGTTTGGTACTACCCGCGACGTGCGTGGCCGTGGTCGCCCGCACTGCCGATGCCGCGATGCCGTGGGCTGCGCTTGGCACGCGCACCGAGCTGAATATCGCTGAAAGTTCCGGCGCGGGGAGGGCCTTGTTCGTGCGCCAGTATCCCTCCGACCAGCGATGCTGTGCTGTCTCCGGAAATAGAGTACGTCCGACGTCTTTACATGCAGTGTCGCGTGCCCCTTCCCTCTGTAACAGTTCCCTGAACCCGCTAAATCGCAGTTTATAATAGACCCACTAAAATTTTTCATTCATTGTAATTTCATGTGTTGGAAAACCTATTAGAACTGCGATTTAATGGCGACAGTTCGACTCGAGTTGCATTCCTTCGGGAATGTGATTCGCGCTGAGCTGTGGTATATCTAGTGTTCGTTTATACAGTGTAGATGTGTGTGTATCACGTCTGTAGATCGGCCGACCGGGTGCGCGAGTGTGAGTGCAAATGACTGATAGCCCGACTCGGCGGGATGAACTTGAACAAAATGTGGACCACTAGATTAACGTTATGGAGGTTTACATTATGCATGTTGTTGGTGGTGTCGGCACTCGCCGCAACGGTGAGAGGTGAGTCTTTCTTTGCATCGCCAAAGTTCCTTGCTCGTGCGTCGGAGTGCCGAGTTGGGGCTGCGGATCTACTCCCGCGCTCTGCGTCACTACATCGTTGCTATTTTTGGCGTAACTTGCGCTGAAATTATGTAAAAAGCTCACGTATGTGCTCTATTTTTGGCGATAACCTTAGGTGAAATTTTGTTTGACAAAATGATCTAGTGACCCAGATGTAATGAAGATTAGCTTATTGCCGGAGTCGGGCGGTCATTCAGGCAGTGTTTAATAAATTTATAGCGCTGCGGATCGCCTAACTACACCGCAAAGCTAGATACGTAAATAGAAATACAGGGATTTGTCGTAGTGCGTCGCCATCTTGTGAAAAACGATAGGATCGTGACGACATTATAAAAATGTGACATAGAAGTAGGTCACATAATAATTATTCTGTGTAACAAGTACCTAACTAGGTACGTACTATACTTATAATAGCATAGTACGAACGAGCGGCTTAATCCTAGTAACTAGTATTGTTGTCACACAAATTCCTTAGGTATTTACCAACAGGTTGGTCATCAATAGGTATAAATTAGAAATAACAATCAAAGAGATATTTTATATCTACTTATTCCGCCTGCCTGATTCATCCTACATAGGTGAATGTAGGAGGTATGGTAGGTATAGAGCAAAGGTACCTACTTACTACGTACCTACAGCACAGAGGACCCCTACATGCATTAAAAATGTTTAAAATGAAATTTCCTATCACGTAGGTAAGTAGTTATTCTAAAGTCTAGTTTAATTCTAAAACCAATTAATGTATCAAATAGAAATTGTTAAAACTAGAACGGAAATATATTGCGATCAAAATAACAGTCTAGTCGCTAAATTTGATACCAATAAATTGGATTGATTAAAAAAATACACGCAGTAAAAACATACCTATTAAAAACGACAAAATTAGAATTTTTCAATAGAAACTATTTAGAGAGCAAATCTCAATAGAATCTTTTTAGAGAGCAAATCTTTAACTCATCTAGCATTGTTCGGTGTAGTACCTACACGTGAAATAGAACTGTACATTCGGAAGCAATAAAGTGAAATATTTATGGAGTCAGTGACGGTTTGTATGACTACACATCAGTCCGCTTCATAACACCTCATTGGATCACTAGGCAGTAGGCAGCAAGGCCAGGACCTTCGAGCTGCTTGGATGCCGTTAAGACGAAAATACTCTTATTATTAACTAGGTCTGCACAACATTGATGTGTGTGTGCAGTCAACTCAATAAGTGATTTATGTTTATGTGACCTAGGAGCTTCACTGCTTCTCTTACAGTGACTACCAGGCAGGCGGATCACCTGATGGTAAGTGACTACCATCGCCTATAGACATAAGCAATACCAGGAGGATTGCCAATATGTTGTACCTAAACCCTATTACAATGCCTTAAAAGCAACTGTCTCTCAAGTGCAATTGCCCGAATAGGTACCCCAATAGGTGCTTGATGACAGAGTTTCAACTTGAGGGTAGCCAGTCAGTCCAGTACCTACTGCAAAGTACTCTACCACCGTGATGTTTACTCACGATGTTTTCCTTCACCGAAAGCTCAACCTCATTGTAGGATTCGAACCCACGACGTTCGCCGCGATATCCATAGCACAATGTCACTTTGTATCTAGTAATCGACTGGCTTCTCAAACTCAAAATATCTTATTAACCGAACTCATTAAGTACAACTAGTAGTTCTTCTAATAGATTCGTATTATAAAATACCTTTATTATATTATTTTTTATGTAAGAAGTCTGACTAGCAGTCAGGCAGGTCACCTGATGGTAAGTGACTTCCGACGCATATATAGCAATACCATTTTTTTTACAATGCCTTGAAGGAAACTGGCTCTCAAGTGCAACTGCCGGAAAACATGGGTAGGTGCTTGGCTAAAAAAAAAGAACCGGAAAAGTGCGAGTCGGAGTTGCCAACCGAGGGTTCCGTACAAAGTACATAATTATAAATAGTTCAGGAATCGAGTGTCGCAGTTACATTTTTTATGATTTAATTACAAATGTATAGTTTTCAGATTTTTCCCTATATTTGTAGTATAAGATGGTGTTACTTGCCAAATTTCATAAGTTAGTTCTAGGTCAACGGATAATACCCTATAAATTTTGATTCCCTTGAGAGCGTCGAAATACACGTTTTTGAGGCATAAACGACCGTATCTTTTTTTTACGTTAACTTAGAAGTTTAATCATTTCACACCTTCAAGGGACTTCAGTACCTATATCGTATTTTTTTTTATGTCACTAGTGACAACGAGGCAGGCGGGTCACCTGATGGTAAGTGATACATTAGCAATACCAGGGGGACTGCCAACGTGTTGTACACCTTATTACAATGCCTTAAGGGCAAGGGCAACTGGCTCTCAAGTGCAACTGCCGGAACACACCAACAGGTGCTTGGCGACAGATTTTCAACTTGAGGGTGGTAGCCAGCCAGTCGAGTACCACAAAGTACCCTACCACCGTGCTGTGGTTTCCTCACGATGTTTTCCTTCACCGAAAGCTCAAGCTCATTGTAGGATTCGAACCCACGACCTTCGCCGCGGTATTCGACGTCACTTACCACTGAGCTATCATCGCCTTGTTTTAATTTCAACTCGATACCTATCTCCACGCGTTCCCGAGATAAAGGGTCTTGACAGACAGACGGACGAACGGAGTTAACAATGTTATCATATAAGGGTTACATATCATCGCGTCTCGATTTTCGAACTTGTATGTACCCACATCAAACGTACTATATATTTAAAACCTGAGTTTTACTAGACTTGCTTTAGACCATCTCGCGAATTTATTTGTTTTGGATCCGCAATCAGTCGCCAGACTTTAAGCGAATGTGTCGAGTGATTAGTGACGTGGCCAGTGCCCCCAGCTCTTATACCTACCTATAATGAATTTGGTATCTTTTTACCCTTTGGACTAAACTGCTCGGTAGCGTGTGGTTTGGGAGAGACGGCAGGGGCTCACCATATCTATAGATTTTATAACGTCGTAAGTCTTTTGCTGTCTGTCATATTCAAATATTCATGAACATCTTTGTTTTATTGAACCAAGAAGAATTGACGTTGAATCTCAAATATTTACCATTCTTAACGATTATTTGAAGGCAAGCAATGTAACTTTTGCTGGCTACCTCTAGCACTCGTATATTGGTGACCATACGTCCAGATAGATTTGTAAATTAGGAGTGAGTTTGTTACCCACTGGCATTACAGTTTTTACCCATAAGTCAGTCAGTACCTACATATTTATAGTCTGTTTAATATGATCTTTCCATGACAATCGTTCGTGGGTCCAGATGAAAAATCGAGTTATTTAATGCAATGACAATGGTCACAAGATATCATTTCCAAGTCTTCATTAGTTGAATGTTGCGTCATGCAATAGTTCCTTCAAACGGCCAAGCTAATATCTAATATTGTTTGTGTGCAAATCCTAGCCTAGGTACTTCCTAAAAATATTATAAATCTGAAAGTATGTTTGGATGTGTGTGAATATGTAAGTATGTGAAAATGTTTGTTGCTCTTTCACGCAAAAACGGCTGAATGGATTTTTATGAAACTTGGCACACAGGATAAGATCCCTCAGGAACGCAGGTGAAACCGCAGGGGGCGGAAAACTAGGGAGGAATTTAGTCACGTTTATGAAGAGTCGTATAAGAAGAATAATTTTGTTGTTGTCGCTATAACGATTTCAATAAGTTGAAGAATTGGCCGTTGCTCAGCTCGGCTGACTTCTGAACCATCAACTATTTTAGAAAATTGTCTGCTATCCGTACC
Source organism: Ochropacha duplaris (assembly GCA_951361185.1). Lineage (NCBI taxonomy): Eukaryota > Metazoa > Arthropoda > Insecta > Lepidoptera > Drepanidae > Ochropacha > Ochropacha duplaris. The sequence goes on along the minus strand of OX592709.1, from coordinate 5,374,232 downwards.
TAACAACATTTATTTAGATACTATTCTAGGATTCGCTTTTAGAACATTACCTAATACCTACAGTCATTTTTAATTTTATATTTGGTTTCAGCTGACGAGGATGTACCTTCTGAATCGCAATGCCGTCCATATATCGAAAAGGCTCTGAAAGAGCTCGAGTCAGGAGACGTCGAGCCAGGTAAGATTAATACAAGATTTGTTCATATTTTCTTATTTTTGCGATAGTGTAGGATTCTTAGTTTTTGCCTAGGTTTCCATATAGTGATTGAGTAGGTAGATCCAACACAATCACTCCTCCACGTCATCATAATATTCAAATTTCCTGCATTTTTAAACTTATTCCATCTTCAAAGTGGTCCTTGGTTTCTCCCCATGATCCAAGCTCTTCTATTTCAACTCTCACCAAAACTTTAGGTATTCTGAGATTAGCGTGTTCAATGAAACAACAGAATGATAATAGAATTAAAAAAATGCTCTCTTTGCATTTTCATTACTCTTCTTACTAGAAGACCAATAAGTTTTTGATAAAATATTAGGTATCTATATACCTACCTATATTCAATGAAGGACTACTGACAGACAAGCTGGTTTAGTTTTGTTATAATAATTTATTATTATTATGTATACATAATGATAGAATAGTACAAAAAAAAGTATCTACCTAAGATTGTACCTAGGTAAGAAATAAATACATACATGTTTTTTTTACATTTATTGAACCTACTTGATATACCTAACTACTTAAATATAAAATTGTTACAACTTTCATCCGTACGAGGTATCTATTAAACAGTTAACCTACCTCTGGTAGAGCTTCTAGAGCTTCTATCTATCAATTTCCTACCTAGTTCAACTGCGTATTGATCACAGTAGTATGGTATGATAGCACTCAAACTCAAAACTCAGGCCCCGGTAAGGCACTTATGAACGTTACAATTGACTCTACCACCGGTTCGGAATACACTTAAACTGAGAAGACTCTGGTAAGAAATACTGAGGAAATAAGTACTATCTATTAGGCACAATATTATAGGGGTAGGTATGCTCGCTCATGCTCCTAAGCTATTTTTAAGTTACATATCGCACTAAAATAATCGTACTGAAAGCTTTACAAACGATTAAAATTGAATCGTACGTAACATTAAACCTTTCAGTTGAAATATATTTCAAAATCTCGTTTCCCTTGAAATTTTACGATGTATGTATTAGGTTAAAGTCGCCATTAAAACTGACCTCATTGTAACCAGGAATAACCTTGGATTGAAACGTATATACCTATATATATGTACAGGGTGTCCCAGAAAATAGTGTCAAGCGGAAGCCCAGAGGTAGAGCACCTTTAGAGGTACCCGTATCACTCCATGTATGTTCCGCGATTTTTCGTAGTATTTTTTAGATTAGATTAGTTTTAATATAGTTATAATAATGTAAATATTTTATTGATTTTATATAGTGTTCTCATTAAGTACATTAGTTATAACTTCTTTTAATTTTTTTTACCCAATTCCGATTTTCAGTACATTTTTAGTCGCAGTCACGCGAGTAGTTGAGATACAGGTCTGAGTTTTTTTTCTTAATTACCTGAATAATAGACCTAGTAGATGCATAAATAAACATTTGTTAGTAAAATTGTGACCAAGAAAGTGGAAATTTAGATTTTATTTAAAATGTTTGAGGACATTTTAATAATAAAAGTTACATAACTTTTTTCTTTCAAACCAATTTTAATAACTTGTCCATTTTATCAGCTATGTATCCTGTAAATTTCATTGAGCTATCTTTACAGCTTCCGACTCAAATTTTGATCTTAATAACACAAAGTCGAAATTTAAAATTTTAATGGGTGAATGGAAAATATATTAAAACTTAATAATTGTTGTTTAATTTCATTCTTCCTGCTCTATTCAGACTCTACATCTTCTAAAGAAGTTCTCTTTTGGTCTTATGAATGCCATTCTATTGTTTTTCACTGTTTTCTCTGCATCTCTCAATGTCAATCTTAATTCTGTTAAATTTCTTATTTCTTTGGCATACACTCATTCTGTATAGTAACCCTAAACGAAAAAGTCTATGGGGTTAAGATCTGGGGACGGTACTGGCCACGCAAAAACCGTGATCAATCCAAATTTCAATAAATCTTTTTTAGAACAAGACCTAAATGGATTATTAGAAGATGTCAAATCAAATCAATTCAAAAACTCATTTATTCAGTTTGTGCCCTGGTAAGGTACTTACGAACGTTACAATTGACTCTACCACCGGTTCGAAATTCACTTAAACTGAGAAGACCTGCAAAAAACGAAAAAAGCAAAGCAATTTTTTTTCAGCAGTGGATCTTTCTTTTTATAAAAGTACATACAAAAGTACTTACATTTAGATACATTTTCAAATATTTCACAATATTTCTACTATGTAGATTTAGAACTGCGCAGAAACATGACAAGACGGTGCACCTTGCCACTTGTCGATTGTCAGTCAATATTTAAATTAAAGATTGGTTGAAATGTGAATTGGTCACGGTGGGTCTATTGCGTGGCCAGGGTCCTCAAACCTGAACTCCACTGAATTTTTCGTTTGGGGTTACTATAAAGAATGAGTGTACGCCAAAGAAATAAGAAATTTAACAGAATTAAGATCGACATTGAGAGATACAGAGAAAACTGTGAAAAACAATAGAATGGCATTCATAAGACCAAAAGAGAACTTCTTTAGAAGATGTAGAGTTTGAATAGAGCACCTCTAAAGGTGCTCTACCTCTAAAGGTGCTCTTCCTCTGGGCTTCCGCTTGACACTATTTTCTGTATATAAGTTTCTATACAACATTACAATATATAAAACATAGAAATAATTAGGTAATAGCGACAGGTTGACCATTCTCCACGTAGCACCTCCAATGCTCTAACGCGGTTATGACAGCTAATGTTTCACGCTCAGTGATGCTGTAGTTTTTCTCCGCCGCTGATAAAGACTTACTCATATAAGCTATTGGATGCTCTTTACCGTCCAAAGTCTGTGTAAGCATAGCACCAACACCATAATTGCTTGCGTCTGTATGGACTTCAAAAGGTTTAGTATAGTCGGGGCAAGACAGAACTGGTGCAGAAATTAAGCACTTCTTGAGTTTCTGGAAAGCAGAATCGGCTTCAGATGTCCAACAAAACCCTGAAGCGCCCTTTTTATTTGAGGTTAACTTATTGAGATGACCTGCAATAGTGCTGAAGTCGGGAACAAAACGACGGTACCAAGTAGCTGTCCCGAGAAAACGCTTCAAGTCCTTACGACAAGTAGGTGTCGGATAATTAAGGATAGCTTCTACTTTCTCGGGGTCAGTACGTAGACCACAACTATCTACTACATACCCCAGGTACCTAATTTGACTCCGGAAAAACTTACATTTTTCCAGATTCACGGTCAAATTTGCCTGTTTTAACTTGTCAAGAACTTTAAGTAGGAGGGAAACGTGACTATTGTAATCTTGGCTTATAATAATAATATCATCAAGAAATGCAAAGACTTGTAAGTCAAACTCGCGAAATAAAAGATCCACTAAACGTTGCTGAGTGGCTGGAGCATTGGTAAGACCAAACGCAGTTCTCTTAAAACGAAAGGTTCCTCTTCCTGGTACGTAAAATGCTGTTTTGTCCCTGTCTTCTGGCGAGATTTCTATTTGCCAGAAGGCCTTAGATAAATCCAGAGTAGACAGAAAACGAGCATCCCTAAGATTGTCAAGAATCTCCGAGACATACGGCAAATTGTACGCGTCACGAGTTGTAACCGAATTCAGTTTACGACTATCGAGGCAGAATCTAGGCTGACCATTTTTTTTCGTGACTATAAGGACAGGGGATGACCAAGCACTCTCGCATGGCTCAATTACGTCGAGAGAAAGCATTTCATCAACCTGTTCCACCAGAATTCGCTGCTTTTCCGGTGACATACGGTAGTAGCGTTGACGTATTGGTTGAGAATCACCAGTATCAATCCGATGCGTTATAAGACTAGTCTTACCTAAGCCATTACGTTCAAAAGAAATATCTTTAAACTGTTCAATAACGTTGTCAGCTAAAGACTTTTCTGTATCACTAAGAGTATCATAGCTTTGAATTATGGGTTCCCGATTAAATTTTGAAGTAATCTCAGCATTATTAATATTGATTGCATGTAAATATTTCGGGCATATTTTAAATTTCTGCCAAAAATCAACACCAAGAATAAGATTAGTATTCACATCAGGTATAACAAAGGCTTTGATAATGTGAAATTGATCTTCAAAACTTATTGGTAGATTAAAGAATCCAATACTTTGCAAAACCTGACCACCCGCAGCAGAAATATTTAATCCACAATCCCTGACCAATGTCAAACCTTGATCTTCCAAAACTTTATGAGCATAGTTACCAACTATAGTAACAGCTGAACCTGAATCAAGAAGACCGCACATAGAAATATTATTAATTGAAATAGTGGCATAAGGTCTGTTATCGCTAGTTGTAGTATTATGAAGAATTGCATCGATTTTATAAGATTGAAAATATCGTTTAATAGTTTCCAGCCATGATTTCCAATCGTCAATGTCAAAGTGACTATTCGGCTTATCGACACAATTTTTCACAACTAGTTTTTTGAACTTGATTGTTTGTGAGAACAATCAGGACAATCAGGAGTTTTAAAACCTTTACGACCACAGACAAAACAAACAATGTTCGTCTTATCAGCCTGACGTTGTCGCAAATTATGTGTATTTTCACGACAACGAGGACAAAACCGAGGTTTAGCATCTGTAACATTAAGTGAATGTATGTAGTTTTGATTTTTATTATTATTATAGTTGTAAGATTTTTCATTTTGGTTTGACTGCGCTTTGTAAGAATGTCTATTGGAATAATTTAAATTGTAGTTCATCCTATCGGAGTAATGATTAAAATTTTGTTTAACGTCCGACTTGTTTTTATTTCCAACATAAAAAAATTCAGGCGCTAGAGTATCTGAACTTACTTTAGGAGGTTCACGGAATTGGGCTTGACGAGCCTGGACCTCCTCATAATTACGACAGACTGATCTAAGATCCGCAATAGTTTTGATGCCTGGAGAAAAAGCTAAAATGTTGGCATAAACTGGCCTGATGTTGTGGAGAATAATTTCTAATTTATCCTCTTCATTAATAATTTTAGTCAATCGCGAGAATAATCCTGACATAATAGATAAATAGATAACAATGTTTTCTGATTCTCCTTGCGTTCTAGAACGAATCTCAGTAAGCAATCTGTAATCAAAATCAGATTGGTCGAAATCCTGTTTCAGTAGTTCAATGAGTTGATTCCAGTCTGAAACTTGGTCCTTGATACTTCTGAACCAGTGGAGAGCATCACCCGTAAAAATTTCAGAAGCGTATGATAGAACAGTGGACGACGAGATATTTCTAGCTTCACGAAATTCAGAAACAAGTTTTTCCGTCATACTTTAATTTTCCTATCTCACTTGAAATATTACGATCGCAACGAACTGTAATATTAAGAGGATTACTAGAATCTGTAGTTTCACTTTTAGAGGGTAGTGTCAAAAGATCTATATTACTGTCTTTAAGAGATTTAAGCTTAGCCAAACTTAACTTAAAACGTTTCACACAATCATCATACAAGGGCTGCGTGGCATCATCGCAAGTAATTCTGTTGAGACGGTGGTATAAATGGTTAATTAAATTTTGAGTACGTAATATGGTACTTCTGTCAGGTTGTGACTCGATAGTGGAAGTAATTTTTTCGATAACCTCATTAACACCTATTAAGTCATCAGATGTTGATAAGTGACTCAACAAAATATCCTCCGAAGGAAACAGAGGACCTAATTTTGCAATTTGGTTACGCAATTCCTAAACAGTTAACGCTGGTGTTGTGCCTCGAATTGCAACTTCGTAATCCAATTCAGTTTTTGGAAGGGAAAGAAATTTTACCGTAAATGACATGTTATAATTTTACAAAAAAAAATTGGGTAAATGATGAACCTTGATGAAGTAGCAAGATGAATGAAATGATAATTCTCCTTCTGTTACAATAATAATATAATGAAACTAAATGACGTTTTTTTTTTTAAATGGGAAGCAAAATAAACACAAAAATAATAATAAATGCACAGCACAGAAATAAAAAACACAAAGCAAGCTATAACTTTGTAACTAGTGTGAACTTACTGTAACCTATATTATAAAATTTAAATTAATATGAAAAAAAATATGTATAGATTTTTCGCCTTGACTGTACTTTTACATAAATAATAGCGAAAAATATATCAAGTAAATTGTCCTTATTAAGCTGAAACTGATATTGTACAACCAATAAACAATAATTTGGAACAAAAATAAACCGTTATTATTTAACACATATGTAAGTACCCTCACTTTCGGAAAGAGAAAAAAAATGGAATAAGTACACCCTAGTTACTTGCAGAAAAAGGCAATGAAAAAAAACGTTTCACAGAAATAAAAATATAAAACAAAAAAAAACAAGCACACCAACACAAATACTACTACGGAAGCAAAAATTAGGCCATAAAATTACCACGATACGGGCGCCAGTGTGGCAGTGGGTGTTTAAAATGAAAAGCCAACTGTCCTCACGAAATTATATTTAAATATAAAAAATAAAACAATGGTCCTAATGGCCCGCCTAATTTCTACTTCACGTAGTCCGGCACTCCCCTGGTGGTTGTCTGATGAGATGATCACCGATGGTGAAGGGACGCCACGGTTGGGGGGCAGGTGATGTTGCCGTAGCCGGAAACTGACGTTAGTGTTGGCTCGACGGACAAAATATGGAACCCCAATATGGGAATACACTGAATATTAAGATTTACTAATGTCAGTGTGAAGAAAGTAAGTTCTTCCACTATTAATTTTAAACGAGACACTACACTGCGTGGTAAAAAAAACATAAAATATATAACGTATGTGCACACGATCAGTGACAATGTTCCAATGACGAAACTCGCCGGTCTTGACACGGGGCGTCGGTCGGTGAGCGCAGTCCGTCGTGGAGATCCTTGGGGGAGGCCTTTGTCCAGCTGTGGACGTCTTTCGGCTGATATGAATGAAGTTTTACCTACGTTATTTATTATTGAATAAATTAAATAGACCATGAAATATGAAAATAACGCGCTAAACTATTTGCCGTCACTCGTAGGCGGCCGCGGGGATGCCAAGCGAGAAAGAGATCAGATAGCGGCCTGTGGAGAACGTCCTCTTAAGCAAATGTATTTCAAGCCAATATTGTGTGAAACGCTCGCTCGTCCGTCACTCGTAGTCATCCACTGTCGAATTGTAGGTATACTCGTTGAAACAAAAATAACATAATTATAATGCTACTAAAAATAAAAAGCATTTTATAAAGGTTACGTGCGACAAACAAGACGTATGTTTCGTCAAGGGCTTATATTTTAGTAGGATAAATCTGGATAAGCTTATGTTTGACCGCAAGCTCACCATGGTAAGTGTTGAGTAAAGCATAAATGAAAGAAATGGTTACAAACACTTACTTACAGTGACACAGAAACAGTTATTGCACCTTACTTGTAATTTTTCTTTTTACATGTCTCAATTAATTATATTCATATACATATATCATACGTAAACAAACATCATATCCACTACACATCTGCTGTTGGCATAATGCACACTCGTTGTAAAATTGCTTTGTATACCTACTGGAGGAACGCTGGTCCCTAAGATATATAGGTCTTTGTACTTAGTTTAGGGATCAGAAGTCCGACAATATCTGTTGACACTTATCAGTATCACACTTATGTACAACTTGTCACGATTGTTAAATTACCTACTTTATGTAATGTACAAAATAAACTTTTATTATTATTATTATTGATGTGGCCGAAGGTTGTAAGGAACTGGCTTTCAAGTACAGCAATTCGAACAAACCGATAGATGCTTGGCGACAGATTATTAACTTGAGTGCGGTAGCCAGCCAGTCGTATACTACAAAGTAGTCAAAGTACCACCGTGCTATGGTTTCCTCACGATGTTTTCCTTCAGCAAAAGCTCAAGCTCATTGTAGGATTCGAACCCACGACCATCGCCACGGTATCTGACGTCACTGCCACTGAGCTTTCATCGCCTTAAATACATACCTACTTGTAGAACATACTTTACTGGGTTGCCTACAAAAAATACCTGGTAAGTTAAAACCTTAAGTAGGTACCTAAATAAAAACCATTACAAGAAATCTATTGAAGATAATTTGGAATAAGTATAAAGTAGTAGTAAGGCACCTGTGGGATCTGCCCCACAGATTGTTAATAGCCAGTAATAACTGAATAGTTATTCAACATAGTGACATGAAGTGGTCAAAATAATGTAAGATAAATCTTAGAACAGCAAGATTAAAAAAACACTTTTAAAATTTGCCTTTCTTTGATAAATAATGATAAAGCTAGTACAAAATAATATCTTACCGTCAGTTTCTGAAAGTCTAATAAAGGTTATTCTAAGGTCAACACTATTGTCTTTATACATTAGCTACATACAGCTAGTTTAGGAATCAGGGCTTGCAATCTAGATGTATAAACCTTGTTGTTGAAAATAAATAAATAATTATTATTATTAATGAAAATAATAATAAAGAAATAGATAATGACTTTAAACAATATAACAACTAAGTTGAATTTCTTACATTACAGATTCCACAGAAAAAAACGATAGTAATGAAGTAAATGTTGATGACGATACGAAAGAAGTGACTTCAGCAGAAGATAATGACAGAACAACTGAATCAGGTGAAGAGGACGATACACTATCAGTGGAAGTAGCTGATGAGCCATACGTGCCTCACGCATCTGTAGAAGACTTAGAAGAACAGGCTGAAGATAACGACTCGAAAGAGGATGCTGCAGCGGAAGAAAACGACGGAGAAAGCGCTGAACAACAAGCAGATGACAGCAAACAGGAGGATGATGAAGACAGCACGGAAGAAACAGCATCTGCTGAAGACCAAACAAACGATCAAAGTTAGTATTATCATTGTTTATTATAGAACAAAGGAATGGAGTTTATCTAGTTCATTATATTGTTTCGTAGACGGTTAATTCACTTTAACGTTAATCTAATCTCAAGATTGATAAAAATAATTAACATTGTAACTATTACAGTTCAATCTGAATAACTCACGCACGACTTAAATTACTTTACAATAATAATTATATCTTATTCATAGATAGCGGAGAAGAGAAAGAAGTAGAAGACGAAGCTGATAGTAATGAAGAATCAAAGGAAAGTGATGCTGACGACAGCAAAGAACAGGTTGTTGAAGTAAATAGTGACGAAAGTAAGGCAGTTGAATCAGAACCAACAGATGATAATAAGTCAGAAGAAACAACAGAAGTATCTAAAGAGGACGATGAAGATAACAAAACAAAAGAAGATGACGATGGATCTCAAGAAAAGGCTGATGAATCTCAAGAAGACAAAGAAGACTCCCAAGAGGTAAAAGACGAAGAATCTAACGAGGACGAAGACGATACAAAGTCCGAAGAAGATAAATCTGAGACTGGAGAAGAAAGAGACGAAACAGCAGAGGATAAAGACAATTCGGAGGAACAACAACTTAAGTCAGAAGAAGACAAAGCTGAATCTGATGAAAGAAAAGAGGAATCAGGAGACGATAAGGCCGAGAGCACCGATGATGACTCTGCTGAAGTTGCCGCTGACGAAGGGATAAAGGACGAGTCTGAGGAAGCTACCAAAGATCAATCTGAGAAGGAGAGTAAAGAAGTAGACGATGCAGATACTTCTGAAGAGGCTGCATCTGACGATACCACGGCTCAGACCGATGACACCTCATCAGATGAAGAAGGAGCACCTGAAGAAGAGTTATTAAACGTAATAAACATACCATATATAAATACTCTGGGGAAAATATAATTACATTGATTTAATTACGTATATTGTCTGTTTTCAGATCATGGAAATTCCCGAAAACCTTAGATCTCGTGATCACATAAACCAAATTCTTAGATTAGATGAGGAAGCAAGCGAAGCAGAACTAACTGTTGAGAAATCTGCCGAAATTGTCCTCAGAGATTTGAAGAGGCTGTACGAGAACTCAATAAAACCATTGGAAGGGCTTTACAAATACAGAGATTTGAGTAACAGGCACTTTGGTGATCCGGAAATATTTTCAAAGCCTTTAGTGTTATTTATGGGACCGTGGAGCGGCGGAAAATCCAGCATTCTTAATTATTTAACTGGGTTAGAATTTACGGAATGGTCACTAAGAACTGGTATGTCATGAGTATGTTTTACTTTTTATAGGCTTATATTATTCTAAATGTGTTCTAGATAGATAGTATGTTCTGCTTTTAATTAGGTAGGTATACCGTAGGAACCAAGAGCGTTGCCAGACGATGGCCCAGGTTTGAATTGTAGGTACAGACAAGAGCACATGAATTTACACGTATTGTTTGTAGGGTGGGTCTACTAGATACTCTTTACCGACGGCTAATGTAACAGGTCCTATGACTGTGTAAAGCTCCACGAGCTCTTGAATGTACCAACAACTCATTCGAATTTCTAAGTGCGGGAATTATCGGTATAAGTTACAAATTAAGCCTTTTGGAAAACCACCCCTTGAAGGAAAGGGGTCGTTAAAGTTTGTCAAATCTACTGAAAACTTGACGTTAATAAATAATACTCTTCATTCAAACACACATTATTTCGATAGAAATTAAATGTGTCGATGTTTTGAAAACTTCTCTGAGGTCAGAATTGGGGTGGCAAAGTTGTATGAAAAATAAAATAATATTTTCACTCCTCTTGCTCAAAAAGACCGTCATTGTGGCGTACCAGAGCGAAGAAAAAATAGCAATTCTTCCTCTAGGGGAAAAAGTTTTTTTTCATCATTCCGAGGCCGAAAGTTTGAATTTCTTCTTTTGTTTGCGGGAAGAAAGATGCATATTTCAGACTGCTCACAATTAGTGACAGTTTAAAATTTAGTCTATTTTTGTTTTAATTTTCTTCCCGTTATCTATTTGAAATAACTCATTACCATGGGAACCGTGCAGTTGTTATTTCAAACCCATATTATTATACACGCGGCAATAACTTATCATTTAATAATAATAAAATAAAATAATATTGATCTAAGAGTCAAATTTTCTGATTCTGATAAAAATTACATAAAAAATATACATAGAAAAAAACTTGTGTATAAAAAATAAGTGAATACAGTTATTAAAACAATAAATGACACATTTATAATACAGTATCATTTATTGTTTTCATTACTTATTTTATGTACATATTGTTATTTCCTATTCAATATTCAATGGTTTTTTTTGCGTTCGATGATAAATATTATACTATTATGATACTATTTTTGTCACAAAAAAAATTCAATATTTAATTATCTCGAATATTATTAATAATATCTATAAAGTTTAAGATAATTAAAACTATTAATTTTTTTTTCGTCGTCGTCGAACCCCGTCGATAAATAATTTGAACTACATTCGTTTTTCTTATATACAATGTCATTAAACTTTCGATCCTGCTATGATGAAAAATATTATACGCGCCACGGGAGGATAGCAGGACTTTTCACGCTTTTTTCAAGTCGCGCGGGTTGAAATGTCCTACTTTCCTCCCTTGGCACGTAATGTACTATTTTTAATTTTTGTGTGTCAAATGACAATGAGCCTACAAAAACGAAAAAGTCGTTAGTGATAAGTAGAATAATCATGAATAAATACTCGACTTATTACTGTTTCATAAAAAAAAGAACTTCATTTTTAATTTTGAAAATGGAACTAAAATCGGCGATCTCTGGTAGAATGCATGCAAGGTGTTGTGGCTACAGAAGAAACAAAAAAAAGACATTATAAACTACATATTTCATATATATATTTTTTTTTTTATTCTGGATAGACTTGTGTTTGACTACAATCTCACAATGTTAAGTGATGATGTGGCCGAAGGTGGTAAGCACACAAAGCCTAGATGGGAACTGGCTCTCAAGTGCAACTGTCGGAACACACCGATAGGTGCTTGGCGACAGATTTTCAACTTGAGGGTGGTAGCCAGCCAGTCGGGTACTACAAAGTACCCTACCACCGTGCAATTGTATTGGATTGTTATATTTTCTCGCAATCGTAGTGAAAAGTATAGTGTAACACACGGCGCTAAAACCCATTAAAACTCGGTTTCTAATAGTAACTCGGTATATAATAGAAAACTACCTCGTATATAATGGGTCATTTTAGCTCCTTGTATAACACTCTACTATTTTTGGTCAAATTTACTTACAAACTTTAAGTACCTAAGTACCTACTTTTCGACACTGAAAGAAAGGGGGAATAGGGGGTGGTGAGGTCAAGTACAGTTACGGAGGCTCTTAGTTTATGCAGATTGGGCCTGGTTATAGGACGGAATTTTCCGAAATTCTGTTTGAGCATAAGTCAACCAGCAGAACAGAAAGCTAGTCATTGTATAAAAAGGGGTTGCGTTTGGGTAACAAGTACCTTCTTAAGTTGGTACTTTTTATTATTTGTTTGTTTTAAGGCGCCGAACCATCACCAGCATACTTCAATATTTTAATGCACGGCAAAGAACCACAAGTGCTAGACGGCACACAACTTGCTGCTGACTGGACATTTTCTGGCTTACAGAAATTTGGACAAGGTCTGGAAGAACGGTTAAGGGGTCTCAGATATCCCAGCAAAATATTGGAGAAGGTACGAATCAAAGAGCTTAAGATCTGAAAACGAATGGTCGTAGCAAGATTATGTCATTAATGTAATGATTTTTAGGTAAACATCGTGGAAATACCTGGAATATTAGAAGTGAGAAAACAAGTATCACGCGTGTTTCCATTCAATGACGCTTGTCAGTGGTTTATAGACCGCGCTGACATCATCTTCCTAGTGTACGATCCTTCCAAACTTGATGTGGGACCAGAAACAGAAGCTATACTCGACCAACTCAAAGGCAGGGAATCACAGGTAAAAGTTGAACATATGTACCTATATTAGTTATCTATACCTAAAGGGAGAAAATGAGGATACTTTGAAATACGTAACTTGGTGTAAATATTTAACGAAGTTGTTCAATTTGTATTTCAAGGATTTTACCAAAATTTACCACTAAGTGGGAGCTTGGGGATTATGTAAATATGCATGAAATAAAAAATAGGTCTACCAGGCTATCTTGAAAGATGGTACAAATATACTTACCTTCCGAATTTCATTTACCTACGTAGCTATTGCCAATAGTCTCCAAGTATAACAGCTGTATTATACGGACAGACAGACGGACAGTGTATTATATGTATACCTAGTCATGTGGCGCCCGTTAGATGTATAGCGTGATGCACTTTGCCTAATGTTTATGATCGCTTACTATTTACTTCAAATGTATTGTTTTGTTAGAGTAGGTGGCATACGAGCACGCACGACTATCCTCTGAATTATATCAATATGTATTAAATACCTACATTACATGTAATGAGTAGTTTTTACTTCACATTCCGATGAGAATATTTAATTGTTTCATACTTTTTAGTGCGTAATTTTTCCGTAAGTAAATTCTAGGGTTTTAGTTTTTGAACTTATTGGAACGAAGTTCCTCATGGGGCGTTGCGGGAAGGTACCCTAACCGGCAAAAAACGTCCGGTAAGATTTGTGTGACGTATTTCGTGTGCATCGAAGATGCACAAAGATACACGAATCGAACCCACCCCTTTTTCACAAAAAGCGGTCGTGGATTCGGTTCCTTTTGTTTGCATGCACACAAAAGAGGTCGTGGGTTCGATTCCCATCCAGGACAGACATGTGTGTATGAAGATGTATGTTTGTCTCGTGACTGGGTGTAGGTACCTAATTATCTATTTAAGAATGTATTTGCAAAAATATAAAAAAACTTCGTTCCTATCCGGCGTCCCACGACACCACACGTTTATTTTTTATCGTTTTACTTTTTTTCAAGAATCTGGTGTAGGTATGCAAGCAATGCCGCGAGTAACAGCTAACAATATATAAGAGTTTATTGAGCCCTTTCTTTAATGTTTTCTTGGAAGATTTACAACAAGTAGGAAATAACATTGTTAACAGAAGCGACTCTTTTATTTATTTATATATTGCACTATATTTTTATCTTTACTTTATGTCCTCTAGAGGGCGCTGTATTCAATTTAATGTGACAGCACATAGCCTAAAACCAAAACGCTTCCAACGATACGTCTTTTGTCAAATTATGATAAGTAGTTTAGGAGTTATGAGGGAACAGATGAACATACATACACACCGGTCAAAATCATAACCCTCCTGCTTTGCCGCAGTGAATGAATTTCGAAACTTCAGGTTCTAAATTGTGACATTTTCAGACACGCATCGTGTTGAACAAAGCAGATTCAGTTAAACCAGAGGAGTTGATGCGCGTACAAAGTGCATTGATATGGAACATCTCTCCTCTGATGAGTTCCGCGCAGCCTCCGGTGATGTACACGGCGTCGCTGTGGTCGATGCCCTACGAGGCAGGCGCGCCCGTGCGCCTGCTGCAGGCCCAAGAGCGGGAGCTCCTGCGCGACCTGCGGCATGCTGTCGACAAGCGCATTGAAAATAAGATAGCCAGCGCTAGAAGATTCGCTGTTAGTATTTATATTTGATAAGTACAGTCATTAAAGATTCACTGCAACATCTGCACATCTGAATCGAACTTGACGCACCAGTTCGGTGGTGCCACTTTTTTATCCAAACAAGTATTCAAAAAAGTTGCCTATTTACAGAGTTTATTTAAAATTATAATGAACCATGTCAAATACTTATTTTTGCACAGGTTCGGGTGAGAAATCATGCGAAGATGGTTGACTGCTATCTGACAACATATTACAATCACAAGACTATATTCGGCAATAGAAAGCTCATTGCTGATGCCATCATCGAAAACCCACAGAATTACCATATTTACGAAGGGCTCAGCACGCTGACGAATATTTCCAGGTAGAACTTGTCTCCATGTTTCTATTTTTGCAAGTGTTTACTTATATAATTCGCAAATTAATTGTATATTTTATATTCAGGTATGATTTGCCGGACCCGGAGACTTATCGGGACTTCTTCCGGCTTAACCCCCTGTACGAATTCCAGCAGCTCTCGGCGACGTGCACTTATTTCCGCGGCTGTCCTATTACGCGGCTCGACGTCGCTATCGCTTATGATCTGCCCGAGCTCGTGGGCAAATATAAGAAGATGGTGGAGACCGCGACGCCCCAGGGCATGCCCAAGAGTTGATGCCTACGCAAACGAACGAACCCCATGCTACACTTAACACCCGCTTTTTAATTTTAGCCAATCGGATTGGATGTTTTGGGCACATTTTGCATTTCTTTGTCTAATCGGGCGTCAAAAGTAATTTTATTTTTCGTTAAATCGCATTTCTGTATTTATATCTATTTAATTTAAATTATTTTGCTTAAATACTCGCTTGTTCCTGTTTGGGGTGAATGATGTGGTGTTGTATGTTTATTATATTGTGATTTTATTAGTTCGTTTATTAGTGGTGGTGATAGAAAGTAATAATACAAGACAACTTCCAATATCCTAATTAACATTGTCTTTTTTATACAAGTCTCAAAAATACAATTAAATTAATCTAGTCATTATTGTAAAGTTTGTTAGTGAAAAAGTTGTATCCTATTTAGGGAAGGAAGTAGGTTTTCCTACACGTAGGACTAATCCCATACTACATAAGCGGTGTCTGACATAATTATACTGTGTTAGATATTTAATTATTGAGACACAATGTGACTATTTAAGTAATAATAAAATAAAATCATAATTGGTTTTTCATTTCACTCCTCCTTATCCTTCTGTCAAATCCTTTACCGGCATCGCATCGGCTAATGTCAGTCGAGCGAGAGAGTCATGTTACCTATACCTAAGTAGGGGAAAGGAAGGCAGAACGCCAGAGCAATACTATTCTGTAAGAACATTTGTGAAAAAATATTAAACAATAAAACAACAAACAATTAAAATAAGAATTGTCATTTTATTAGGATTCGTCAATTATAGCAATTAAAGCACTAACTAATATACCTACCTACAACTTCACTTTAACTTTTAGTTACTCTACATTTAATTAACTATGCAATATTTCTTTTGCGCTTAACTTCCACATTATTCAACAACGGCAGTGTCTACAAAACCATCCCGCGATGCCAGTAATATCTTATGGTAGGGGAGGCGAAGCGGGGATTTCGGGATTTACTCGAGCGCGGCAGATAAACATAAGGGGGGCAACCTTGCACCTTGTGAAGTACTCCCAAAGTACTCCTACCAAACCTGAGCCTTCTATATAGTGTCGAACGTCTAGGGTAGCCCGTCAGATTAGTAAAAAAAAATCGATCGTTTGAAATACTCGAGCGCGTCAGATTAAGGTAAGGTAAGTTAGTTACATGCAAAATAGTGTGCATTTCAATAATCTGACAATTTGTACGTGACGAAAGGAAATTGGAGACTCTCAAAGTTGCAAAAAAAAAATCGTCACCTGGACATTCTCGAGCGCGGTTAATTTATTTTTTATTTTGAAGGAAATTAGTCACGAATTACGGAAATAACATAATCTGCCGATTTGCACAAGCCGAAGTAGCTAAAATCATTATTAAGTGTATAGTCCAGGAATATTAGGAGTTTCACCTCGGAATGAGCGATACAGTAGGTCCCAAAGACGCTCGAGTAACTACAAATTTAGTATCATTGCCTCCCCTACTTAATAGTATTTCATCATTTTCAATAGTATGGTCCACTTTTGGTAGGTTCCTGATATCGCCAACTTGAAATCCTTCGGAGAGTTCGGAGACTCATTCATGATAAGTAAGTAGGTACCTACTATTTAAAAAATACCGCGATTGTCAAGCCAAAGGCATCTCTCATATTCTGCCGTAAATTGGCGCTTACGTCTATTTAGAATGGATCGAAATAAAAAGTTAAATTTCTATATAAAAACAAGCTTACTCAAAGAAATGCAAAAATAAGGGTATCATATTTTTAAACCTAGTTTCATATACTAGTAACTATAACTCTAAAACCGGAAGTATCACGAATGTAAGGTCACGCAGATTTGATATAAATACGTCTATACCTCAGGGTAGTGTGCTTGGATGCATACGTTTTTTAATCTCCATAAATGACCTACCTAAAACAATAGACGCTGTAAGTATATTGTTTGCGGATGATGTTTCCGTCGTATTTCCGTGCACAAAACCTAAACTTAAATAATCACCTTAATACTATCCTAACCGATATTGTCGGCTGGCTAAATGAGCATAACCTAGAAGTAAACTTTTCAAAAACAAAGCTAATGCATCAAAAACGCCCACTATCTATTGATTTTTCTTTTGAAAGCTTAAAATTGGATTGTGTAGACAATTTTAAATTACTTGGTTTAAATGTTGATACAAATGTCAACTGGAGGGTTCATATCCGTGAGGTGGCGGGAAAATTATCAAGATTCACGTATGCTTTGATAGAGCTTAAGAAAACTACCGACACTAAAACAGCATTAACCGCCTATTATGCATACGCGCACGCTTGGCTCCGTTATGGAATAGTTTTGTGGGGAAATAGTACAGACGTAAACAGTCTATTTGTATTACAAAAAAAATGTATTAGAATTTTGTCAAACATAAACGTATTGGAAAGTTGTAGATCACATTTTGGGAGACATGGCATCCTCACGCTTATATCCCTATATATTTTCGAGATATGTCAGTTTGTCAAAAAGCATAAGCCCCTCTTCACTCGAGCAAGAGATCATTACCCACAACACCGAAACCTAAGACACCAAAATAGATTGGCACTTCCTAGTTCCAAGCTAAATATCTTTTCCTCTGGTCCGTATGTAATGTCTATTAAAATATACAATAAAATACCCCAGGAATTAAAAGAAATAGAAAAACTAAACACATTTAAAAGAGAACTAACCAAATACTTATTAAAAAAATGGTTTTATACACTGCAAGAGTTTTTTGATGAGGAGTTGGTAGGTAAGAAATGCTAAAATGAAATTTATATATGTTAATTTCAAAGCAAGAGCCCTAAAGGACAATCAACAAAATTATTGATATTTATATATTATTTAATATTTATAAACAGTTCTTTTTGGAGTCGGTGCCAGCCAAGAAGAAGGACAGTTTTGAACTGGACACCAAGTGTTCATACGAGAAAACGTCTTACGACACCTCTCCTTACGGTAATGTTCCTTAGGTCTGCGCCGTCGCTCCCCTACCTTTCGAAAGTTTGTTACAAAGGCAGAATTAAATAGTAACCGCGAATTAAAAACCTTTAAAAAACAGATGAAAAAAACTGAAAACTTTTTACAGAATTTTAAAAAATCTATTTTGTAATTTTATGAACTAAAAAAAACTAATATTTCCCGGCTGCTTTTTGCCTAAGCTTTAACAATAATATATTATTTGTGGTAAGCACACAAAGCCTAGATGGGAACTGGCTCTCAAGTGTCAGCTGTCGGAACACACCGATTGGTGCTTGGCGACAGATTTTCAACTTGAGGGTGGTAGCCAGCCAGTCGGGTACTACAAAGTACTCTACCACCGTGCTATGGTTTCCTCACGATGTTTTCCTTCACCGAAGGCTCAAGCTCATTGTAGGATTCGAACCCACGACCTTCGTCGCGGTATCCGACGTCACTTACCACTGAGCTATCATCGATTTGACTCGTTTACGATTTGATTCGAGTTAGAGCCTCGTACACACGAGCCCTTACTCGGAAGGATCAAATAACATAGAACTTTTTCCCCGATTGTATATCATTAGTTATCTGTGACCAACCAAATATGTCCTGTCAAAAAATTGGTTGATAGCTACATATCAGTAATCTGTGGATGTCACTTGATGATGTGTTGGTTGGGTGATCGCGGTTGAATCAAAAGCCAAGAAATTGTAGATTTTAGTCCAACTTGAATTAATTTAGAATACATTTATTTAAAATAATCGTAACAACGTACAACTAAGTGATGCACACAGATTTATCACCACATTTACATACCGACGAGTGTAATGTTGTAATAAGAAAGTTGATGGACTGCCACACTGAGGTAAATAATGGAATTGCATAACTAAAATATACAACATGAGAAACATTACACAAATACATAGCTTTGATAATTTGATGGTCTGATACAATTTTCTTATATCAATTATTTTGGTTACAGCACCCATTTCGGAAGTTTATGGGTTATTGCAATGACTATGACAGTGATATGAGAAGGTGTTTGAAAGGCGAACGTCTCAGAAGACAAAAGGCAAACTTAGATGAATCGAGAAGACGCCACGCTGAAATCCGCAACAGAATATTAGCACAACAAAACACTCAATAACCTGCTATTAACCTAGTATAATAATTAACATTATGTCTTCTTATATCTTAGATTCAATACCTGACTTAAACAACATAAAGTCCTTTACAGATAGGTACTTTAGCAAAAGGTACATAACAGATGTAGATGGAATTGCAAATAATGACATAATGATTATGTTTCATTCAAACCGAATTGCTCTTCTCAGCCTCGCTCCCAGTCATTTCTTTTTTAAGAACAATAAAGACTACACTATAAACTATTCTATTGGTAACATTGATAGATTAAGTAATTCTGTGAAAGGTAAGGGGAAAAAAGGTGGACAGATGTTGACACCTAAATCAATTATATGCAAAATAGAATACAGCGATGGCACAAGTTTTGAAGTGCCATGTTGCATGAAGGGCACTCTGGTAGAAGCAAACGAAGAATTAGTGAAGAATCCTCAGTTATTACGACAACAACCTGATGCAGATGGATTCATTGCTATAATATTGTCTAGTATTGCAATTTCTGAAGCCACTAAAAGTGAACTGTGGACTCATGAAGAATATTTGAAAAAGTTAAATGATGGTGAAAGTACATAATATTTTAGTAAATTGTATGGATTTATATTGTGTTTCCTTTGTCTGGCCTTTTCATTTCAGATATCAGATAGTTTTGTTAATTGAAAATAAATTACTTGAATTGCAATACCCTGGTATTCATTTATTTTATTATGTAGTTTTCGTATAACCAATATTGACAATTTATTATAGGAATGTATTGTATAAATGAGCTTACCTTGTATAATACCAATTACGAGAAAACCAATTCCTTACCTAGCTTATTTTTGTAAGAGATAAAGAAGTAGATACAATAATTGTATTTTCTAAAATTACTTTGGCATACCATTTTGGACTACTAATACAATATGGCATCATTACGTTATCACAACTTTATTTTCGATTGCCCTCCGACCTTCCATTACAAACTACTGATAAGAATAAAATTGTTGTTTAGTAAGTTACACATTCACTTGGAAGATATTGGGCCGTGATAATGTGTTCTATACATTTTAATAGAGTTTTCCTAGCTACGAAACAAGTGACTTCCATTATACCGAGTAAACGTTCATACAGCGACGTCAGCAAAGCCCAGAAGACACCTTTGTACGACTTGCATTCCAAGTATGGAGGTAAACTCGTCGACTTTGCTGGCTTTCTTCTACCAGTTTTATATTCTGACATGAGCGTATCTGCATCTCACTTGTTCACAAGGAAAAGTGCATCGATTTTCGACGTTTCTCACATGTTACAAACAAACGTTCGAGGCAAGGATTGCTTAACTTGGTTCGAGTCTATTTGCCCGGTTGATTTGAAAGGTATGGCAAACGGATCTAGTTCACTTACCGTTTTCTTGAACGAGAAAGGAGGAATTATCGACGACTTGATTGTGACTAAAGTGAGTGATGATACTCTGTACATAGTCTCCAACGCTGGACGGTTGGAAGTAGACAAACAACACATGAAAGACACTTCAGAAATATTTAGAAAGCAAGGTAAAGACGTGAATGTTGAATTTTGGGATGTCAGTGAGAGAGCTTTGATAGCCGTCCAAGGACCAAAAGCGGCGTCAGCTTTGCAGCCACTTACCAATATTCCATTGAATGATTTGATATTTATGACGTCACGAGTTGGAACTGTGGTCGGAGTGGATTGTCGAGTTACGCGCTGCGGTTACACAGGCGAAGACGGGGTAGAGATATCAATACCGGCCGACAAGGCAGACGTAATCACTGAAGCACTTTTGCATTGTAATGATGTGAAACTAGCAGGCTTGGGGGCTCGAGACTCGTTACGTCTAGAATCTGGCTTATGTCTTTACGGCAATGATATCAATGAAAATGTTACTCCAGTGGAAGCGGCCTTAACGTGGCTGATCGCAAAGCGAAGGAGAGTCGATGCCAATTTTTGTGGTGCCTCTATAATATTGAAACAGATTAAAGAAGGCGTTAGTAAGCGACGTGTAGGAATAAGAATGGAAACTGGTCCCCCGGCGAGAAAAGACGCGCTTCTCAAAGATCCTAAAACATCAGAAGTAATAGGAAAAGTGACCAGTGGTTGTCCCACACCGTCTCTTGGTGGTAATGTAGCGATGGGCTACGTAACTGAGACCCTAAAGAAAGCCGGCACTGAGCTACTAGTTAATATCCGAGGAAAAGATATACCTTGTCATGTTGCCAAGATGCCTTTTGTACCCTCAAAGTACTATATTAAAAAATAAAACAGTTTAACTTATTTAATAGATGTTTTATTTACATCATAAATTTACTAAACATAATGCACTTTCTAATTATTCCAATTTGAAAGTGTACTGTAAACAATTAAAGTACAGTAACACAAATGTATTCTAATTTAACATTACACATAATAATAACAACTGAGCAAGAACATTAATCATAATATTTCATATACACATATTATACTACAAATAGATGTAAACAGAAAATATGTAATTAAATATAAAAATACAAACACAGGAATATAAAAGGAATGTTATATTATTTTATCAAATACATATCTTACTAATACTGTTCATTACATTATTTATAATTATGTACTCAAATATCACAGGAACTCTTCAAAATCCGTTGAACGGAATGATTTGTTCAATAAACTTTTATTTATAATAATTGTACTGAATTTAACGTTAATCGCATTTCGATTATATATATTTCACATAATAAGACTCCCTTGATGTCCAAGAATTGCTAAAAAGATAAATAAACCTTTAGGGGGTGAAAAGAGGGGTGGAAATTTGTATCTCAAGAATCAATAATTTCTTAAGACTTAAGAAATTATTACTTAGTAAGGAATAACTCAATATAATTTTACTTTTCCTAAGATTTGAAGAATGTTACTGCAGTATTTTTCTTTTATATTTAAATAGTAAGCAGATTAATGAGAAATTACTAATTCCACGCGGACGAAGTCGCGGGCAAAAGCTAAGTAAACAATAAGATATGAAACGTAAAAGTAAGTTTTGTCGCATACCTCTGCGATTTTTTAAAAGAACCTCATAAAGTTGCGAGCTGGCCTTCATTAGACTCTTAAGATACCATTCAATTTAAAAGATATTTTTTTTTATGAAAATATTAAAGTCAAGAAGGTCTTGTTATTTGAAATATATTGTTATCTTAAAAATTCCAAATTGTATAAACCACTTCCCCAGTATACCATTAAATAAACTCAAACGAAATGAGTTTTGCGTAGATATCTATTGTACAAACTTACATAAACACTATTTTTATTAAACCCCTACGAAAGAGAGGGGTGTTATATAATTCATAAATTTTTATGTTAAAAAATACATACCTACATTATTGGTCCCGACTTTATCTTCACAATTCATAAACAATACATAAATATTCGTCTTATATTAGAATGCTAGTTGAATATAAAACGGTACTGGAAAGTTGGTCATACCACAGTACCGCTGAATGCATCGTCACTGGTTGTTAAATGGCGCTACATCCTTAAATGACGATTTAGATAACTGTGCAAAATCCTCGTTTAGTTTCTTTATTCTGTCTGAGAACTGTAATAAAATTAAAAGACCTACAATTATAAAACTAAACAAGGGTAAAATGTTTAAAAAAGTACTTTAAGTTCATAAAGAAACCTGTGTTGAACATCTCAGTTTAATACCCCAGTGGTTTAAGCTGTGCTTTTATGTGTCAGTCAGATATAGTTTTCATCCCAGACTCAGGACGTCGTCCTGACGAATAGACGATTTTCTAGATGGGAATCGAAACCACGACCGTAAGTGTTCTTACAAAAATATTTTAGCATTATTATTCAGCTATATAGCGCATAGAGTAAGAGTTGTTCACATTAAGATACTTTTATAGATGTGGGAGTAAATATATTAAGTTTAATTAACTTAATTTAATTCTTAATTGAACGTTTAAGTACAATATTTTCTACAAACTAAATTTCGTACGAAATGTTAACTTATACTTATTTATCATTTGATTGTCATAAGGTTCTTTTGATTCTTTGCTAGTAAACAGGAGTATCTTAATTTAAAAAAATGAGATATTATATTGAACACTATAAAATCTATTCAGTTTTCTATTGGGTATATAAGCAGGAATAGCAATATAGAATAAAGTATTATTACTTACATCAGATTGCTGAAAGTTTTTAGCCTGCGACTTTTTCTCTTTACTTCTCTCGTCCTGTATCCTACAGTTGACATGATGATTTAGTTGAGTTTGAAGTTTCACAAATATTTTCCTGTACTCGTCTTGTATTCTATTCATTTCATTGTTTATATGGGCGTCTTTCTTTGACACGTAATCCTAAATGGAAAACACTTAAGTTTTAGATCATATTGGTGAACTTTAAGTATATATAGGTCGCGTTATGTAAAAAGAACGCTGGGGTTCCAGGTGCGCCATAGGCGATTTATCGGTCTATTTGGTAAGTATTAACATGTATGTATTATGTAAATGAAAATAAAAATTATTATTATAAATTATTATTTGGTGGTATGAGGTGCGGCGCGGGGCGGGCGAGTCACGCGCTGCATGCTTGCCCATGCTCGATTGGTTCGTCAGTCGACCTTTGCTCAAAATACCATCTCGCACAAAAGTTTTTAATTGCGAAATGGTTTTACATAGAAAAGTGAGAAAAAATATTTATGACGTATATTGTTTTATGAAGAGAGAGGCTGATAATAATGCAGTTGATAATTTAAAACAATGTATGAAACGGAATATATAATATTTTTTTTGTAATTAGATTAAACATTCTACACTAAATCAAACATGTTTTAATTCTATTTAATGATACTCTATGTAATATATTTTTCAATGTAATAATAATCAGTATACGAACCCGACAGTGAAAAGCTAGATCAAAAATAAAACAAAAGGCCTAGTACTTTCGTGCGCGCATGTACCCATGCGCAAACATACCCCCTCCACATTTTTCCAGCGTTCTTTTTACATGACGCGACCTATACCTACGGTTGAATAACTTTTCGGGTATGCAAGTTAATATTACTCGAACATAAACTACATAGTTACCTTATAAGTGAAAATAGTTTTCTTTGCATTTTTATACTTTTCTTGTACCGTTTGGTGTTCCAATTGTAGGTTTTCGTATTTGATGTTTAAATTTGTCATATTGGCCTGCAATTGACCAACGCGAGCCTTCATCTGTTCATATTCTTTACGATAAAAACTATTTTGCTGTTTCCAATTTTCCCTTTCGTTCTGCAACTCGTTTTCCAAAGAGCCTAATCGGTTCAGTCTCTCTTTACATCTATCAGCTTTTATTTTCCATTCCTTCGCTAAATCTTTTGCCTTCTCACAATCGGCCTGTAATTCATTATGGTCTTTTATAAGTTCCGATATTTCATTTTCTTTCGCTTCTAATATTTGAGTTACTTTCGCTCTTTCTGCTAGAATAAACTCTTTCAGAGTCTCCACTTCTTGTGCTTTTCTTTCCAATAGCTCTTTTAACTTGGTGATTGCACCTATGTTATCGTTTTCGATTTCCTTTATTCGCCTCGCACAGTTCATTTCTACAGTTTTCATTTCTAAGGTGAACTTTTCTGCTATTTGATCTCTTATTGCTTTTTCTTTCATCATCATAGCGGTCTGGAAATCAATCAAAATTGATAGCTTTACTAAGAAAGTTACACTGACAAGAGCCAAGCACAAAAATGTTATTTCTGCGTAACTCCTTTATAAAAACATTGGATTCAATAATCGATCAGCGAGAAAATATAGAAAATTACCATTTGTAGCAACAACAATCAAACAAACCAAACAACAAATAATCCGAGAAAAAGTGAAAAATGCAATATTGATAAATGCAATAATAACAAGCTATTCACGTAACGATTACAATTAATATTTCAATGTCACTTCATAAGTACCCTCAATTTTTTTTATTAAATGTACCATAAAGACGTACCTAATTTCAATAGTATTTCTATCTTTTTGGCGGGAACTTGCGAAGTGACGTTGCGTTTTCGTTTTATTTGTATTTTGAGTTCTATTGAATAGTATCGGTGGCGTTTTGTCCAACAAAGTTTTTGAAACTGTCTCAAAAAACAAATTGCCACCAAAAAATACCTAAAATCAGTAAAATCCAAGCCTAGCATTTGAGTGAAAACTATAATGTTTTGAACTCTCATTGTGTACCTACTGGCGGGTCTAGCGGTATTAAAAACATAGCTCACCTTAGAAGCGAAGGGGTCATCACAACTCTGCACAAGTTGCTCGATACTGTTCTGATCGGGGCTGGAAGTACCGGACCGTAACATTGGGTCAGTGTTAGTGCTAACGGTGCGTTGTTCTCGAAGTTTCTGGAATCGTTCCATTATATACTGCTGGAAGAATTCCGCCTTGCCTTTCAGTTCCTTCATTAGAGCTTCGTTACTTTCTTGAGATGCTGATCAAAATATTAAAATTAATATACAATACAATATACTTAGACCCAATGATATTTTAAGTGAAAAGTATATAGGTTACCTACACAACATTCGATCATAAAAAATGGCCGAGAAATGGCACTGTGGCACACATAAATAACCTAAAATTGCAATATCCACACTAAATTAGATGGCATTTTTGCTTGTTTTGGGTCACTTTTACTTTTAATTGCACTCGGTACTTCTCGTACATGTGCAGGCGGCTGTACTTGGGGATCGTGCGATCCATGGTCCTGTACGGAGCTCCCGTATGGGCGGACGCCCTGAACCGCGCAAATACTACTCTTCTGCGGAGGCCGCAGAGGGTGGTCGCGATCAGGGCGATACGGGGATATCGCACGATCTCCTTCGAGGCGGCGTGTGTGCTGGCCGGGTCATTGCCTTGGGACTTTGAGGCGAGAGCCCTAGATTATATTATTGGCGTGAGGAGGCGCTGGCCCAGGGCGATCGGCCAGCACCACGCGATGTTGAAGGGAGCAGAGCTCAATTGCGCAGGCTCGCTATCCAAGAGTGGAAGTCCAGGCTTGAGCACCCTAGTGCGGGGCTTAGGACCATTGAGGCCATCCGTCCAGTGTTGGAGGAGTGGCTTGAACGGCGGCACGGCACGTTGACCTTCCGCGTGACGCAGATCTTCTCGGGACATGGTTGTTTCGGGAAGTATCTGTGTCGGATTGCCCGGAGGGAGCCGACCGCCGTTTGCCACCACTGCGAAGGATGCCTGGAGGAGGAAGCCCAGCACACTTTGGAGGTGTGCCCGGCCTGGACGAGCGAGCGCAGCGAGCTCTGCGCCCAAGTGGGGAATGACCTCTCGCTGACGAGCGTGATTCGCGCTATCGTCGACAGCGAGAGGTCCTGGGATGCATTCCACTCCTTTTGCGAGCGCGTCATGCTCGCAAAAGGAGTGGAATGCATCCCAATGGCTAATAAGCCACTCTTTAGCCTCTCGCTTTTGTAGTGCTTATAACCTATCTACACCGTTTTACTTATAACATCATTGCTTAGAACACAACAAGCATAATGTGATATTTACCTAACTTAAGGGTACATTTACTAAGCTGCTCATCTAAATGTCGGATATTTTTCAAATGCTTTTCACACTGCGCACAAGGTTCCATTTCCTTACGCATAGCTGTCTTCTCATCTGAAATCAAAAAGTAATTAGTAATAGGTAGGTACGATTCAATAAAATATACTGCAGGCATAAATGAACACAATAAAAATATATACTTGTTTTAATAGAAATACCTTGTAAATACTTATCAAGCTTCTCAGTGAAATCTTTCTGTTTATCAGTAAAATCTTTTTGCAACTCCGATATCCTCTTGTTTGCCCTTTCTAACTCTTCTTTAGCAACGGAGAGTTCCGACGTTAACTTATCACTATGGACTTTATGTTTATTATTTTTTTCTATTAACTCTTTCTCTTGTGTTTTGAATAACTCTTTTTCTTTTAGTATCCTTGCTTGTACATCTTTTAATTCTCTTGATACTGTATCACGGGAGCTGCAGGCCTATTAAGTGTTTGTAAAATGTAGTGGAATATGTAATTGAGGCGAAGCGTTGAGTGAAGACCAGTTCGGTCTAATGTTATAGACAAGAAAACAATTCGCAAAACGCGTACCCCTTTTTTACCCATTTAGAGATTGAATTTCAAAAAATCCTATCTTTGAATCTTTGGACCCCCATTTCATCCCCTTGGGGGGTGAATTTTGGAAAATCCTTTCTTAGTGGATGCCTACACTGTATAAGGTACCTATGTGCAAATTTCAAGTATCTAGGTTCAGCGGTTTGCGCAGTCAGGACTTTGAATTTTATATATATAGATTAAAACTCTGACACTGACTGACTTGGTGTTTAGACTTCAATTCATTCCTCCAAAACGGATACAATAAGAGACAATAGATAAGTACATAAGTAAAAGATGGCATAAACAGAGTAGGTTTAAAACTATTACATTTGTGAAATGTTGGATGTTTTTATTGTTAGCTATGGGAAAGCCACACACACGTCCAGTTATAAATATACGTATTTTTTTTAATACCTTATTCAGACCTTTTTAATGTAATCTAATGCTAAGTTAGTCAGTCTTTATGATCGCAGTAGGGTAATGATCAACTGCCTCATTTGTGGGTGATTTCAGAATGGATGATTTAATCTAGAATAGAAGTTGGTTTTAATCGACATTGTGTGCACATGAGAGCAAGTCTGTATAACCTTATATGACTTTACTTTTGTTGTCCAAACATTCGACCCTGCAATATTTTGTTGGTTTTTTCTTACTTTTGGATAAGCCTGTGTTTGACCGCAATCTCACCATGGTAAGTGATGATGTGGCCGAAGGTGATAAGCACACAAAGCCTAGATGGGAACTGGATCTCAAGTGCAGCTGTCGGACGGAACACACCGATAGGTGCTGAAAGATTTTAAACTTGAGGGTGGTAGCCAGCCAGTTGGATACTACAAAGTACCCTACCACCGTGTGCTATGGTTTTCTCACGACGTTTTCTTTCATTGAAAGCTCAAGCACACTGTAGGATTCGAACCCATGACCTTCGCCGCGGTATCCGACGTCACTACCACTGAGCTATCATCGCCCTAAAGTTTATGTGACACTGAGACTTATGCAAATACTAGTTTTCTGCCCCGCGGTTTCACCCGCGTTCTCTGGGGATCTTATCTTTTCCCAGGATAAAAAGTATCCTATGTTTTATTCCAGGATATGTTCTAGCTGTGTGCTTAGTCTCATTAGAATCCAGCCGTTTTTGCGTGATTGAGCGACCCAAAAATACAAACTTTCACATTTATTATTAGTAGGATAAGTTTTACCTGCAAATACAAATTCTTAAGTTCTCCATTCTCCTTGAGGGTATCCTTCAATTGTCCGCTGTAACGTTCCAGCTCACGCAACAAGTCCGCATTAGCTTCCTGCACTATGGACGCTCGACTACCCTTTTCCGCTTTTAGCTTCTCATATTGTAACTCTAATTCTGTATATTTTAAATCCAACTAGAAAATAAATTATAGTTACAGATAAATTGTTCAGTGCGTTCGGTGCTAAAAACGCGTATAAGCGTTAATTGCATTCTCAAGTGCTACTCGACGCGTAGGTGAGTGTAAGCAATCAAATTTATAATGCACGCACTCATATTCTAATGCTTAACGCTTAGCATTGAACGTGTATGTTACGTATAAGATAATGTATAAAATTTCATCTCTTTACATCCCCTCGATTTGATGGGTAGGCTAGAGACATCCATAAGTTGATATCTAACTATGAAGTGTATTGGTTTGGTACACATTAGGGGAATTAGATAAGGATTTGGATAAGCTTGGATTTGGATGTGGCCGAAAGTGATAAGCACACAAAGCCTAGATGGAAACTGGCTCTCAAGTGCACCTGTTAGAATACACTGACAGATGCTTGGCGACAGATTTTCAACTTGTAGCCAGCCAGTCGGTTACTACAATGTAGCCTACCACCGTGCTATGGTTTTCTCATAGGATTCGAACCCACGACCTATCATCGCCTTAACGCAGATGTGTGTATTATTTGGTGTAATTAAAATCATTACCGCTTTCAATTCGGATCGGACTTCTTCCATCTCAGACTGCAACCTCTCATTCTGTTGTTTATAGTTGTCTAAAAGTTCACTATCAGAGTTACTGCCGAGTAGTTCTATTTTGTTCTGTAGTACCGCTACACGGGAGTTGAGTTGCATTTCAATGCCTTTCTGTTCTTCCAATTTAGTACGAAGATCTGACTCCTGTTTGCGTTGTTGCTCTAGTTTTTTGTCTCTGGAATTATTAGAGATTAAATTTGTAGAGATACATATCGACAACACTACAACATATGCACATTTGCACTGTAAGGGATTAGGAAAAAGAGTTGGGCGCGTCTTCGTGGATGGCACTATCTATATAATTTCATATAAATATAGAAAAGATTTAAATTGTGTTGTCTTAATGTAAACAAAGGATACCTTTTAGATAATTCTTCTTGCAATGATGACATCTTTTGTAACTGCAATTTGTAGCGACTCAATACTTCTTTTAGCGTAGTTAATTTACCAGGCGACGGGGGTTCACCTAGAATGGAAACCAAATCATTTGTAGATGCAAACTAAAATGTGATTTGGTGTCGGCAAAATATTTCCTAACTTTTTTCTTTAACTTTGTCACCTATAGGGGTGATTTTACAAAGTGTGAAAGATGTCATTCTTAATTAAAATTAAATACAGTGTTTTGTAGGTTGACATAAAAAATTAAGTATTTTTTTGAAAACATCTACTACAAATTCCTTTATTTCAAAAATATTTTCTTGAGGAAACCACTGTTCAAATAACTCTGATATTAGCTTTTTTATAAATAGAAAATTTTATCCTACTAATGATATAAATGTGTATGATTGTTTCTCAATTACGCAAAAATGGCTGAACAGATTTTGATCCCGGGAAAACATAAGATCCCTTGTGGAACGCGGGTGAAATCGCGGGGCGGAAAACTAGTATGTTATAAGTATTGCAACATGTAACACCAAGACTTACCAAGGTAAGTATTGTCAGGCAGTGTCTCGTGCAATATTTGATGAAGTGTGGTTCGCCAATGTTCATACTCTTTTTGTGTGGTCGACAACTTGTTTCGACACAGCACTAGCTCGTGTGCTGTCACCTCTAACTTTGACTGCAGAAATAAACATTACGTATTATTTATTTATTTATTTATGTACACACAATAAAAGAATAGAAAGAAACACAGAACAGATACAAGAGTACAAAGGGACAGCTTATTTCTAGTAGAAATTTCTTCCAGCAGCCCTGCGACTGGAAAGTTTGAAGAAGAGGAGAATGTAGACACAGCGTGTGACAAATAAAAGAAAAACAAAAGAACAAATATAATTACGTATTATTTATCACAGTTTTTTATTATGATTATGAAATAGATATGAATCGGTGATATTTTAAAAATGTTTGAGAATGTAGAAAGTTCCCGAATATGTATTACTATTATTATTTAAGTAGTAGCTTTTCCCCGCGGTTTTACCCGCTCCAGTGGGATTTTCACTAAATAGAGTCATGTTATATATACCTTACGCGATAAATAGGCTATTCAACAATAAAATATTGTTTTCAATTTGAACCAGTTCTTGAGATTTCAAACAAACTTTATATTATGTTAGTACATAAAAACCTACGGGAAGCCCCGAAGTTCCGACCAATTTTTCAAATAATTGAAATCGTCATAACGACATCGCTAATTCATCGTATCGATTATTTTGTTCGATATTGTACCCCAAGATTTACTGTAATATTTAGCAGGTGAAATGAGCTAAGGTTACCCCCTAACCCAAATCCTGGAACCGCATAATATAGCTGGCAGTAAAGCGCACATTATCACACTTACCCCTAATTCTTTAACTTGTTCCTTCGCTGCATTTCTTTCCGTTGTCAATTGCGATACTTTCTCCTTCAAACGCGAAGTCTCTCCACTCACTAATCTACTTTGTGCGGCTTCCAATTCTCCCGCCAACCTATTTATTGTCATTCCTTTCTCTATCAATATTTCTTCTTTATCTCTATCTTTTTGCATGCAACGTTTTTCTAATGTTTTTATTTCATTATCCTAGAAAAACAGCAAGAAATAAGATATTATGATTGTGACATTTGTAATATATACTCGAAAATGGTAACACTTTTACTGAGGTCAATTTTATATATTTAGGAGGTGACCTGCCCTAGGTGAGCTTCCCCTTAAGTTTGTCGTACTACTTACCAGACACCTGTACACCTAATGACTTGCTACACTGTGTGATGCAGCAAATATATAAATAAATAGTAAATAACTAAGTAAGTTTATATTTACTTCCTCTCACTAAGCCTAAACAACAACTAAGATATGATTGTTACCTTTTCGTCAAGCCTAGTTTTAGCTTTTACTAAGTCATTTTGCAATCTTTCCATTTCCTCTCTATGCCTGGAATAAATAATAGCTGGGTAAAAAGTGCCTGTATTAACTATAAAATTAAACAAATATATCTAACACTTAACAACTTACCTGTCTTGTTGTTCTCTGAACAATGAATCAGTGTCATGAGTATGGGCAATCTAGAAATAAAACATACAAACAGTGACAAAATATATTTCCAAACCGTTATGAAATTATTACTTCAGGTTTCACACGTGTTCTCGTGGGATCTTGTCAGGGATAAAAAGTATCTTATCTTTTATTATTTGTGTGCATGAACATGTCTGTTTGTCCTGAGTATGGGTGTAATTATCTATTTAAGTCATTGATATAGGTATAGACTAGATTTAGGATCGGCGCAAAAAATACGTCTCGGTAAATAAGAGCGCATTTGAAAAGTGAGCTCTTATTTTGTTTAGTTTCGTTTGAACACAGCCAATATAAACACGTCTCACAATGCCGCAGTGTGTATTCAAAAGTTGCAAAAATAATGCTCGAAAAAGCAATTTAACGGTCGGAGTATCTTACTTTCGGTAAGAACATAAAGAATAAGAGATATTTTAAGCTTTAAGTAACAAATAATATAAAATTTTGAACAAAATTACATATTTTAAACCACGCTACCAACGCTACAAATGTTTGGCCAAACTCGCCAACACACGCACAAACTTCGAAGAAGAAAAAATAAACGAAACAAAACGATGTAGCTCTCAAGGCGAGAACGGGAAAACATACTTTATTCGTTGCAAGTTAAGGTTGATTTCACACTAAATGTTCTTTAACTTATGTCTATTTCTTTTAAGTGACAGGAGTAGTTTATTGCTTTGCTCGTTTTATGTGACTAATGATCGTAAGTATTAGATAATATTTTGAAGATTTGTGACTTTATTACTGGGTGCTATGGTTGTAATTAGGTTGAACTTAAAACTGTTTTAAAACATTTCTCTCCCTTTGTTAATAAACAAATGTAGCTGTAAAAGTATATACTCACGCGGATAGCATTTAGCTTGGATTTTGTATGTGACCCAGAATCTAGTCTATATCTATATCGATGATTTAAGTATATATTTACAACAAAAAAGTAGTATATGTAGTATATCAGTCATCTGGTTTCCATATTACAAGCTCTGCTTAGTTTGGGATCAGATAGCCGTGTGTGAAAAGTGTCCCAGAATATTTAAGATTTTTATGATTTATTAGATCCACACTATACACATTTAAATAGTAACAGAAATTATAGTAATGGTGCCCGAATTAAAGGTGACGACCGCAATTAATAAAAAAAGACAGTTAACATAATCGAAAAGTAACTAAACTAATACATGAGACAAAACAAATTTCATTTGGGATGACATGAGAAAAATAACAGAATACATTAGATTTAGGTCTATGAATCTTATTCCAGTATGTAATCTATCTGTGTGCCAAGTTTCATCAAGATCAGTCTAGCTAAAAAATACCTGCATTGTATGAAGTCTCTGCTGTACATCTTGAAGACTGATATTAGCAGATCTGAGCTCCAATCTCAGCTGTTCTTTATCTTGGTCACTCTCAATTAGTTTCTCAGTAAGATGTGTTACTTGTTGTTCCAACTCTATCAACTTATGCTTGCTTGATGCTGAAAATAATTTTACGTCAATGATAACTTAGTGGCAGTGACGTCGGTCGCAGGACCACTTTGAAGTACCCGACTAGCTGGATACCACCCTCAAGTTGAAAATCTGTCGCCAAGCATCTATTGTTGTGTTCAGACAGCTGCACTTGAGAGCCAGTTCCCATCTAGGCTTTGTGTGCTTACAACTTTCGGCCACATCATCACTTACCATGGTGAGATTGCGGTCAAACACAAGGTTATACAAAAACAAATTTTCAATAGAAAATCAACAATAATCATATTCCAAGGACTAAGTAGGTATACCTATATTATAGTAAGTAAACAAGTCTAATTATATAATTAAAGTACTGAGAGCATTTTATTGCAAATAAAAAATAACAAAAATTTATTTACCAAGCAAATGATGAGCTTCTTGCAGTGAAAGTTCAGCTTTGTCCCTATCATTTATAGAAGCAGCTAGTCTCGCTCGAAGACTATCTATTTCCGTGTCCAATTTCTCAATTTGTGTTGCCAATTGTTGACACTCCTTTACGCGCATCTATTGTATAACAAAACACTTTATAATGCAAAGGCACTAAATATGATATGCAAAATACAGTATGCATTAAATATTTGTTTACCTCATACATAACTTTTAATTGTTCAGTATTCATGTATTCCTGTCTGGCATCATAGTTATTCATACCATTTAAATGACCTGCTGAATATAATGTGACAAGTTAAATATCATGATGCACACTTGTATTATAAAAAGGTTTTAATTGTTACTACCTCTAAAGTCTTGCTGAAAATAATTATTATGTCCATCTCCAGCTCCATAGGGGCTGAAAGCATGTTTTATGGCATCTTCTTGATGTTGAGCATGATTCATGTGGTTCTTTGGAGTCTCAACCTTTGGACAGTTTGTTGGGTGCTGAATCTCTTTCAAGTGATTGATGGATTCCACATATGTAGGTGGCATTCCTGATCTTGATTTTGGAGCTAAAGATAATTTAAAAAATATGTATGTATTCTGTTAAAATAAATAACTCAAGCACAATGAAAACAAGATCATCAGAAGAATAAACACAACAGTTAATAACACTGGGTACAAAAGGATATTCTGAGAGGTAATTATAGAATGAAACTCAAGAAGATCGTAATGGATTCTAGAATGTTCCTAAGCTTTAAATATGCAAGCAAAACATGGGTACAATACAATCTATGTATATACTACCTAAGGACAATCTTATAAAGGTAGTTTTAAAGGCGATGATAGCTCAGTGGTAAGTGACGTCGGATACCGCGGCGAAGGTCGTGGGTTCGAATCCTTACAATTAGCTTGAGCTTTCGGTGAAGGAAAACATCGTGAGGAAACCACAGCACGGTGGTAGGGTACTTTGTAGTACTCGACTGGCTAGCTACCACCCTCAAGTTGAAAATCTGTCGTCAAGCACCTGTTGGTGTGTTCCGGCAATTGCACTTGAGAGCCAGTTCGCCTTTAAGGCATTGTAATAAGGTGTACAACACATTAGCAATCGCCTGGTATTGCTGTCACTTACCATCAGGTGACCCGCCTGCCTCGTTGTCACTTGTGACACAAAAAAAGTATGTATTATTGCAAATCAACAGTGGGTACTGTGCTTGATTTTTAACATGGGGGTGAGTTTAAATCAAATTTAATATGCTATCTAACATGCATATTATTGTGTATGTACGTACATATATGTTTATTTGGTTAATTAATTTCAAGGGTTTGAAAATATCAAGATAAATATGGTGAACTTTATTATTCCGATAATTCTCAGACAAATATGTATTGACTAGATAAAACTTAATCCTAATTTTTAAATTTTATATCAATATTTTTACCAAGAAATAATGATGAACATCTCTTATTACAGTCTAAGTCACTAATATGCCATATTTCAATAAATTCATCTAAATATATGCTTACTTTGCAGTATTATGTTGTTAGCATTATCACTCCTATTTCAAATACACATTTTTTGAATGTGCCGACTTAAATATTATTGGTCCCACCTTGGCTCGCAGGTGGGACAATTGTCTCAAAACTAACAACAAACATAATTCCAAAAATCTGAATTTTTGTTTATTTATTAATTTAGAATATGTTTTACCATAAAATTGCTAGTTACAAAACCATAAATCCTGAAATTCCAAGATTACAAATAATAGGACATACTTACCACCATTATTTTGAGCAGGGTCCAAAGTAAAGTTTCCACTGCTGTTTACTGAACTAGCTTCATCATCATCTATTAAATCATCAAAAGCATTTGCCAATTTATGTTGTAGCTGTAAAGATTAATTAAAATTGTTCTACGTAAGTTTGGATTCATGTCAATTTTCAAAAGGTGCTTATAATTTTGAGTAAACATTCGTCATGGGGTCTAAACCGATGTATGGTCTGATAAAAGTTGTGCCATGAATATAGTTCAACAACTGGCTTTCCAGTGGGGATTGGACATCATATAAAAGTTAGTTACCTCTTCGTTACGCCGTTTTTGGTCCTCAAGTTCTTCTTGTTCTTCGAGTCTATCTTGAGCACTGTTATTTATGTGAATACTAGCGGCACCTTGAAATAAACTCATGCCTGGTCCTTCCATTATTAATATTAGATACCTGCTATTCAATAACAAGAGTAGTGAATGTTGTTTTTTACTTAAGGTTTACATTCGTTTTTTTTCTATACGACACAAACAAACAACTAAAACGTAGTGTTTTTATCCTCTTTGCAAACAACCAAAGAGTATAAACAACTTTAGAAAAATTGGTAAGGAAAATTCAAAACTCCATCCCTATTTTTTTAATAATGTTTATCACAGATTGACAATAGCTACAAAATCTTTCAGTCGCATACATTTTATTCTTCTTTTATGTTTTGTTAGATTGTTATATTATATTGTCACATTCACTGTTCTAGTGAAACTTCTAACTAGAAGGCTTGAAACTGCGTTAAGCGGACGTCCGCGCGGTCCCATACCAAAGTGCTCCATTGCAACGGGCCCCGTTGCCTCCACGCGACGGACGCCCTGCTGAACGGATTAAAAGCCTTACGCATGCATCCCCGCTGTACGCCTCGCCAATTTCACTAAAACCTGACCTGACTTGTACGGATGAGGCCTGAAGGGCCTGGGGATTGTGATATAACGTCCGTCTACTATCACTGTCAGTCAGACAGCTGTCTGCCATCCGTCTCAATTCTCAATCTCAAGTGGACTTTTTGGCGGGAACTTGCGAAGTGACGTTGTGTTTTCGTTTTATTTTCATTAAATTCGTGTATTTTGAGTTTTATTGAATAGTTTCGGTGGTGTTTTGTCCAATAAAGATCAATCTAAGTGCACAAGTGAAGTGAAATGAAATGAAAGCGTGCATCGTGACTTTCCAGGTTGTCCCAAAATGTCCATGAAATGTTTTAGTGGAATAGCCGCCAATTTCACTAAAATTAGACCGGACTTGTACGGACGAGGACTAGAGTTTACAGTGAAAATGACAATAAAACGTGACTAAACATAAAATATGAATATTTAAAATAAAGAAATGGCTTAAAGGTCTCGATCGATACCAGGCCAAAAATCTTCTTAAAAAAAATAAATATAATCAACCCACAGTAATCTGTGAATCAACCTCAAGTCAAGTCATTAAGTTGTCTGCTGAGACTTTTTGGCGGGAACTTGTGAAGTGACGTTGAGTTTTCTTTTTATTTTCATTAAATTCGTGTATTTTGAGTTTTATTGAGTAATTTCGGTGGTGTTTTGTGTGCACAAGTGCACAAGTGAAGTGAAATGAAATGAAAGCGTGTATCGTGACTTTCCAGGTTGTCCCAAAAAGTCCGTGAATGGTTTAGTGGAACAACCGTCAATTTCACTAAAGCTTGACTGGACATTACAGTGAGTTTGAGAATGTGACTATAACATAAAAGAAGCAATTAAAACTGAAGAAAATGTATGCGATTGAAAGACTTTGTATTGACTAAAAGTACTAAAACTTATGTAAAAAAAATCTGACAAATAGACCAAGACCATTTCAAATACTTTGACATTGGCAGAAATATCCTAAAAGGATGATTGCCAGCAACAAAAAAAAAAAAAAAAAAAGTTGTCTGCTTGTTGTTAAGTTATGTTGTTGGGAGATAGTTAGTTGGTCGTAATTTATTTAGATAAAATTTTTCTTATTTACTGAAGTAATTTTACACTTTAAAAATGGCATATCTTCCCGTTACTCATGTCCTTTTCGATATGGATGGTTTGATTTTAAGTAAGTAAAAACTAGTTTCCTTACATAATTCCCTATTAAAGATTATTTATGTCTCGTAATTTATGAGGTATAATATTTATAAAATAAAATGACCAGAAATTTCTTTGTTCTCTTTGTTTAGTGTTAGGTATATATTCTATCTAAAGTTCGATTTTTCATTAGCTGGATAGCTGGAGTTAACTGACAGTTACGAGCGCAATGTGATAAAAGATTAGGTACTGTTTATGATTATGGGTTGACCATATAACTTTTTATCAATAATAGTCAGTCTAATTTCAGCGATTACACTTATTCTCATTCATTCTTTTAGGAAATAAATTCTGAGTAACGAAATATTTATTACGACAACTGTCAAATCACTCCAGCTAATTAAACATCCAACAATGAAACAGTTCAAAATGGTTTTTTGACCCAATTTTTTATTTTTTTTATTATATTACTAGCTGACCAAACAGACGTTGCCCTGTTCAAAAAATCCCATAGAACACCTAGAGTTTTTGTGTTGGAATGGATCATGAGGAAACCATACCACTGTGTTAGAGTACTTTGTAGTACTTTACTGGCTGGCTACCACACTCAAGTAGTAAATCTGATACCAAGCACCTATCAGTGAGTTCGAGTAGTTATACTTGAGAGCCAGTTGCCTACAAGGAAATGTAAAAAAAATTAGAATCACATTGGCAATGCCCCTAGTATTGCTAACTTCAAATGTCACCTTAACAGCAATTCAGTATTCTTTTCTCTTAATTTCCTGTTGCTTATAAATAAATATATTCAGCAATACCTCAACTCCTTATAGATACTGAACATCTATATACAGTAGCATTTCAAAATATTACATCGCGGTATGGAAAGAATTACACATTTGAATTAAAAGTTCAACTCATGGGAACACAGGCTGAGGAAGCAGCAAAGAAAATTATTGATGAGCTTGATTTACCAATGACAGTTCAAGAGTTTTTGGTTGAGAGCAAAAAGCTATATGAGGAATTGTTCATTGACACTGAACTTTTACCAGGTAAGTTAAATGTCACAAGTACCTACTGAGGATTTATATTATATTAGCTAAAAACTTTTTTACTATCAAAATTCAATCACTAATATCTGGTATCAGCTACCTGGAATCTAGCATATTTTAAACTTTCACAAAGTAAAGGACATGAAGATCCTTTAAACTTTAATAATTGTATAGAAAAAATTACAATAATGGTTTATAATATAGTGAATCCATTAAATATGCTGGTATTGACAAATCTTGTATATATAATTATAAGATTAAGGTATCTTATTAAGGAAAAGGATCTTCCTATCAGAATGAATAGTGTAATGCTATTCAATTGAAAGTTTAATTTAGAAATATAAATCTTTATTATTAAGATAAACTATCATGCATTAGCTACTCACTCTGCTATTCTGTCTAGACAAGTGTTGACAAAATAATCGTGACAAGACTCAAGTAATAATACATCTTATTGGGGTAGCTAATCTGCTTAAAAAGTATCTGCGTAAAATTACAAACTTCATACCTAGTAAACTTATTGTCCTATTATTAATTAATATGGCATATTTTTCAGGTGCAAAAAAATTGATAGAACATTTACACAAACATAATATTCCTATTGGTTTAGCTACAAGTTCTACCAAAGAAAGTTACGAGTTAAAAGTAAATAAACATCATCAGGAGCTGTTTTCTCTGTTTGCCTACAAGACGATGGGTTCCTCTGATCCGGAAGTGAAGAGAGGCAAACCACACCCAGATATATTTATTGTGGCAGCAAGCAGATTTCCAGATAAACCAAAACCGGAACAGGTAAAAAGTTAAAAAAAAATATTCTTGAGTTGTTTTTCCTTTTTGTTCACAAGATTCCTGCACGCACACACTAAAGTAAAATAAAAAAACCGGCCAAGTTCGAGTCGGACTCGCGCACGAAGGGTTCCGTAAAAAGGCAAAAAAAAAACACATTTGTTGTATGTAAAAATCCCTTAAATATTTATTTTATTTTAATTTTATTATATATTATTAAAGTAAAAATACAACTGAGTATTTTGTGAATATTTCAAGTGCCTACCTGTTGCCATTATTGATACCGAGCAAAAAAGGGCAAAAAAATAGCGTTTGTTGTATGGGAGCCCCCCTTAAATATTTATTTTATTTTTAGTATTTGTTGTTATAGCGGCAACAGAAATACATAATTTGTGAAAATTTCAACTGTCTAGCTATCGCGGTTCTTGAGATACAGCCTGGTGACAGACAGACAGACAGCGAAGTCTTAGTAATAGCGTCCCGTTTTTACCCTTTGGGTATGGAACCCTAAAAATTATTTTTATTCCAATAGGTCTTTATATTCATAAGATCAGTCTAGACTCTAATACATGGTTCGGAAGGTTGCTTTTGCTGAGAAGAGCCGACAATAAACTCAGCAATGACCCTTTTCAAAAACTTACACCTATTAATACATTCAATATTATTTATCAAGTCTCACTGATTTTTAATGTCTATATTTCATGTATGTTTCAGTGTTTGGTATTTGAAGATGCAGTAAATGGAGTGAAAGCTGCAAGGGCAGCAGGAATGCAAGTGGTAATGGTACCTGATCCTCGAGTGGAAAAGAGTCTCACTCTTGAAGCCACACTTGTGATCAAGAGCTTAGAAGATTTCAAACCCGAGCTGTTTGGACTACCACCATTTGAAGATTAATAATAGTGTTAAGCTAGTCAATTAGCTATTTTTGACTTTGTTTATAGTATAATATATATATTTTTTATAATTGCTTTACATACAAGACTGTACAAATTGTGAATTGAACCATGGCTTTAATATTTCATGTTTGTGCGAAATGTGTATACTTAAATATAAAGTATTGAAGCCAAGGTCATGTATTAAAGATAAGATAATATAACTTACATTATTAAAACAACTCAGCACCAAATACCTACCAAATAGGGAGTTATCAATCAGCTAAATAGCAGCTGATTCATGATTTAAAATATACACTGTACAACAACATTGTGATATAAAGTTAATAAAAATATTTTTCAAAAGTGTTAATTACCATGTTTTATTTTATGATGTTAATTATTAATCAATGAAACATTATGAATTTTATTTCGTAGCAAGTGATTTATTATTTCAGACACGGAAGACTTATATACAGTAGGTTTTCAAAAAGTAGCCTCGCGCTTCGGAAAGGAATTCACTTTTGAATTAAAAAGTAAAATAATGGGTCAACACAGTAAAGAGTTTGCAGGTAACATAATTAATGAGCTGGGATTGCCAATCACTGTGGATCAGTTTTTAACTGAAACAGGGGAGATTTTCGAGGAATTATTTCCTCAGTGTAAAACATTACCAGGTATGATATGGTACATATTTTTTTTATACCGCTAGTGACAACCAGGCAGGCTGGTCACCTGATGTTACGTGACTACCGTCGCCTATAGACATTAGCAATACCAATGTGTTGTACATCTTATTAAGGCAACTGGCTCTCAAGCGCAACTGCTGGAACTCACCAACAGGTGCTTGGCGACAGATTTTCAACATGAGGGTGGTAGCCAGCCAGTCGAGTTGTTCAAACCCTACCACCGTGCTATGGTTTCCTCACGATAATTTCCTTCATTGAAAGCTCTTTGTAGGATTCGAACCTACGACCTTCGCTGCGGTATCCGACATCACTACCACTATCTAGCTATCATCGCCTTAAATTAATGAAGGATCATATAAGTAATACATATACCTATTTTCTTTCTTTTTATCCTGGTTAAGCTTGTGTTTGACCGCAATCTCACCATGGTAAGTGATGTGGTCGAAGGTGGTAAGCACACAAAGCCTAAATGAGGACTGGCTTTCATGTGCAGCTGTCGAAACACCGCAGATTTTGGGTGCTTGAGGGTGGTAGCCAGCCAGTCGGGTAATAGATACAAAGTACCCCCCTACCACCGTGCTATGGTTTCCTCACGATGTTTTCCTTCACCGAAAGCTCAAGCTCATTGTTGGATTCAAACCCAACACCTTCGCCGTGGTATCCGACGTCACTACCACTGAGCTATCGTCGCCTTTGAATAGATAAAACTAATATTATTACACCACACTTTGTTTACATTATACTTAATTAATTTTGTATATTGGTCTTAAATTTTCAAGGTGTGAAGAAACTTATTGAGCATCTTCACAAAAACAATGTACCATTGGGTCTGGCAACAAGTAGCAGTAAGGAAACATACCAATTGAAGGCGTGTAATCACCAAGACTTGTTTGATCTATTTCCCTTTAAAACATGGGGATCCTCTGATCCTGAAGTGAAACGAGGAAAGCCGTACCCAGATATATTTTTAGTCGCCGCTAATAAATTTCAGGATAAACCCACTCCTGATAAGGTACGAAGTACTATTGATTGATGTTGAATGTACCTAATAGGTCCTTTGAGACGTATCTAAATTAGTTAGCAAGTAGTTCCCGATATTACCTACTACAGAGTACAAAATTTTTATATCTACATATATCTTTTTTTGATAATATTTGTGTTTGATCACAATCTCACAATGGTACCTATGTGATGATGTGGCCGTAGGTGGTATGTACACAAATACCAGAAGGAAACCGGCTCTCAAGTGCAGCTATCGGAACACACCGATAGGTGCTTGGCGATAGACTTTCAACTTGAGGGTGGTAACCAGCAGAGTACCTACTATGAATTACCCTACCACCGTGCTATGGTTTCCTCACATGTTTTCCTTCATTTATAGCTCAAGCTCATTTCATGATTCGAACCCACGACCTTTGCCGCGGTATTCGACGTCACTAACACTGAGCTATCTTCGCCTCATTCATGTCTACGATGCTGCACCTACGCAACGATCTACACATAGGGCTGAAAGGACTTTGTAATATAGAGCAAATCGAAAGGTCCTCTAGCCAGCAGTTCTTTTCAGTGTCTGGTTTTTGAGGACTCTATCAATGGAGTGAATGCAGCCCACGCGGCAGGTATGCAGGTGGTAATGGTTCCCGATCCTCGCTTGGATCGTTCACTGGCACCCAATGCTACTCTCATCCTGAATTCTGTTGAAGAATTCCGCCCAGAAGATTTTGGGTTGCCGCCTTTTTAAAATCGAGAGCATAGTCAAAAGGGTAGGAAGCAGGCTAGTTGGATATCATTATATTTTTATAAGTGTAAGTAATTTAGAAACACAGTGAAAATTACCAGAAATAGACAATTGATTCGTCCTTGTAGGACCACACTGGAACACCGCTATCTTTAGAACCATAGAAGTCCCAATTATTTATAGAGAAATTTCAACGAAATTCAATGATTCGAGATTTTTTAACATACAATTAAATCCAAAGAAATTATTAGATACGTGTTAAAAGGTGTCCAAAATAAATATCTGTGATCATGAAGTTTCTTTTACTTATCCTATGTTCAGTTCTAGGACGAAGGAAGTCTGTATTCTATACAGTTACAATCCCGTTACCCACCCGTGTGGGACAATGGTTGGGAATAGTTGTGTAGCGACATCTATCTACACATAGATATAGTTCGCACGACTCCTAGATAGATGGCGCTTCAATAACCTACATCGCGCTTACGAAGTTTT
Source organism: Ochropacha duplaris (assembly GCA_951361185.1). Lineage (NCBI taxonomy): Eukaryota > Metazoa > Arthropoda > Insecta > Lepidoptera > Drepanidae > Ochropacha > Ochropacha duplaris. The sequence goes on along the minus strand of OX592709.1, from coordinate 5,330,946 downwards.
CCATGCGATCTGCATTTATACAAGATTCCAACATCAACAGTTGGACCGCGGTCCCCAGGCACGATGACCTAGCCTGGCGGAAGATCTTCCCTTTTCAATGGAGGAGTCTAACACCTCGCTCCTCCATATTGGTGACCCCGACGTGATTGGAATGTCAGCAGTATGCAGCATCACTTCCCTGCACTCCTCACCAGGTCTCTGCAGCAGTCCACAGCAAGCCAGCTTCGCCTTTATCAGGTCCAACGCAGCCGACTCACCGCGCTTCCTGGTCCTGCAAGGCTCATCGCTCAGTCTCGACTCACTGTAGACTACGAGCAGCACTGGCACTTGCAAGCTACATTAGCACGACCAGCAATATCGACCTCTGGTCTTGGAGGGGAGTGATGTAGCGACATCTATCTACACATAGATATAGTTCGCACGACTCCTAGATAGATGGCGCTTCAATAACCTACATCGCGCTTACGAAGTTTTCCATGCGATCTGCATATATACAAGATTCCAACATCAACAGTTGGACCGCGGTCCCCAGGCACGATGACCTAGCCTGGCGGAAGATCTTCCCTTTTCAATGGAGGAGTCTAACACCTCGCTCCTCCATAGTTGTGACACATAATAATAATAAAGTAATAGTTTATCACACCAAAAACGTTACAACATTGTTTGTTTTCGAGCGCAAAGTTGATCGAATATAGCTCGTGAACTATTACTTCTACTAACTTACGAGGAATACTCGCATTGATTGAACGTGATAGTTTTCCTAGTAACTTCCATCCTTGATTGTAAGTAGATAAGAACCCCTTGTTTTAGATAAGTGTGAGTCCTACTGTCAAGCAAGTCTATTGAGTGGACTTAGGACTTTGGTTGATTGCATTTTGCAAATTTTGGTTACATGGAAGGTGTCTGCGAAAATTTTTTTTTCATGAATTTTTGTTCATATCTTTGTAGTGTAAAATTGCCATCTCCTACTACATATCTTTGGAAAGTTCTTTTAAAATAATGTAATTTTTTACGGGGTGAATAATTGGCGTAAAAAAAAACGTAAATAAGAAAAACTAACAATCTTACAACAGTGCAATTTGACACACCAATAAAGTTGCTCCTAAAGCATTTTTCCGATGTTTTAATACTTAGTTATTTATTCTGACTTAAGGCGGAGACAAATCCAAAAAAATTAAGATTAAAAAATCGATCCAGCCGTTCTTGTGTTATAAATGGTGTAGGTAACTAACCCGACTTTATTTTATATATTTACTAGCTGTCCCCGGCGGTTTCACTCGCGTACCCCTTTTTTATCCCTTTAGGGGTTGAAAATCGAAAAATCCTTTCTTATTCCTCGTCTTAAAAACAACACTTTATTTCTCTCCCCTCCCGTACTCCAGTGACGCCTACATCGCATAGCTAGCCGAGCGGGGAGAGCGGCGACCACGCGATTTTTTTCTAATAGTTACATTTTTAAACTCGTGATATCTTTCGAATGGAATGTCCGAATTGAATATACAAAGGTATTGAAATAGTCTTGAATATGCAGTAATTTATTTTGATAAGGATTAATACCAAGGGACAAATAAAGAGCTTTTTCTAGCGCCGACATTTCAATTAAATTTTTTAAATAAAATGCTGTGTGTTCTGCAAAGTCATACTTCATTATTTTGTTCTATCATCATTACTTTTCGCAGCGCACGCGATGTAAGGAATTTATAGGTAAATTTTTTAACACCTCAGGTTACATTATTGGAGTTTTAGTAAGGATCCCTATTTTTTTTGAAATAAAAATATAGCCCATGTTCATCAGGGATAGTGTAGCTTCCCAACGGTGAAAGAATTTTGGAAATCGTCCAGTAGTTTCGGAGCCTATTCAATGCAAACAAACAATCAAATCTTTCCTCTTTATAATAATAATAATAATTATTATTATAAAATTAAAATGATGAAGACGGTTATCTTAGAAATTGGGTAAAAAAGGGTCACCTCTGCGACCCGTCCGTCGGCTAGCCGCTCTCAGAGAAAAAGCGTTAGGTACGCACAAAAATTTAAACGAATTTAGGTACCTGCCTATAAATAAAAACCGGTCAAGTGTTAGTCGGACTGGCGTAAGGAAGATTCCTTTCAATAAATTATATTTAAAAATTATTAGTTATGTAAACAGATTTCGGTGAAACAGGCTTATAGGAGTAGGTACAGATACCTACAAACAGAGTATTGCAGAGTCTGTATCAGGATGTGTCCCACCCACCCAATGTGGGCTCGTTGGTTGCCAATAAATACGGGGTGGGCCCGAGAATGCAACATAAAGAAACACCATCTTCTACCTATACGAGTAGTATCTATATTATAGTTCTAACACCACTTTTGACTAGAAAATTACGATCCTTTGAATATGATCGAATGCCGCGACGAAGGTCAGTTCGAATCTGACTATGAGCTTTTGCTGTAGGAAAACTTCGTAGTCCTCGAATAGGAGGCTACTATGCTCACCTCACCCTTGTCCCTAGAGAGCTAGTAACCTTGTACACTTAAAAAAATACTGTTTTTTTTTTATTATCACGGTCTAGGCGATGATTGTCACAGAAGCCCGCCCGTCAGATCTCCAATAAAAACACATAAATACATTACATACAAATTGTTCCTGATTTTAAGTAAAAGCCTCTTTGAGTAAAGGTCTTTTTTCATAAAACGCTTGCTTTATTTTCCATAAGACGATTTACCTACTTGGTGTAATGTTTTTAGGCTTTGATCTGAATTGTTAAGTGTTGCCAAATTGTTAAAATGAGGGATGAGTCTTTTCTTTAATAGTTGGAATTCACCTATGGAGATCATACACCTATTTACGAGCAGCGTAAGTTGTTGACTACTAAACCGATTGATGAATGAATCTTGGCAACAAATATATTATATCCTGGAATATGAGATTAGCGAAAGTAGTAAGCACTCGAAGCCATGATGGGTTTGTAGAAATAGAACCGAAAAATATTAATTAACAGAAATAAAAAGATGACTACCTTTTTGTATACTAAACGGGAATTTCATAGGTACCAAGGTAAAGTAAAGACCTATTTTATATTTACGCTTTCTCCCTTCATAACGTATTCCACAAATAATTTGTCATACATATAATTATTTACTCTAAATAATAATATAATTTAGAACACCTGGGTACGGAAGGAACCCTAAATAGCGAACGACCTTCTTTCCTGGCAATGTCAATCCACAAGGTTACACATGCCTTGGCTTCTGGCAGAAAAGAAATACTAACGAAGACTCATGTGAAAGAAACTTAGCAAAGTTTTGTTTCTATGGATGCCAAGAAGTTTTTGATAAAGCTAAGTTGAATATCTACGAGTATTTATAGTATAATATTTATTTTAATACATGTCAATGAACTCACTAAATTGAATTTTAACTACGAACAGCGACTTAGTCTATATTGCTAAATTATCTATCAACCTAACATTAACAGAAGGTACATATCTACATTTCTAGCATTGACTGGGCAAGGAGGACGCAGTCGCACAGCCTTGAACTAATTTTCACAACCATGCTTATAGATTTAATTGAGTCAATCAGAGCTATCGTTGGGAAGAAAGTCGGGCGAACAGATTCTTGGTCATGTGTGGTATCTACCCACGATGCAATGAATATATGATGGTCGGTATCCATGAGCTATAATTATTAATTCGTGGATGTAGAGCGTGAAATCAAGCATTCAGCCAAAGCAAGAAGTATGTAGGTATATAGGGGCGCAATTTGCCGGCTGCTTCTCAGTTGTGAGTCGCAAGCGTAGAGCCGCGCGCTGTCCGGGCGAGTCCCATGTGCGAACGAATATAAATTAACTAATCGATACAGATAAAGAAATTCCTATGTGATGTTAGTAAACAAAAAGCGCATAAATAAAAAGCGCGGTGTAGGCCCTTTGTCACTCCAGCTGTGTACTTCAGCCGGCAACCATGTCTCTTCCGGGAGATTTTCTCATTTCTCAATACATGGAAAGCTTTTGGGTAAGTTCATAGTTAAGTTTAAAATTATTATGTTTAAGTTTATGAAATAGTTTTGTTATTATTTTGTACAATGCTTTTGAAATTAGTATGATTTATTAATTAACTACGTATTTTAATTGTTCCGATATCTTACTACTATGTATTAGCTTGAAAAGTTATTATAGATGAATGTCTCAGGCATAATATATAATCGTAGATCCCGGACACAATGATCGAACCGTAGCTTAAAGTAAAAGAATTTATGACTACGAGTAAAAAATATACATTATTCAGAAGCTTTTCTTGCGAATTATGAAGCGCTACACTTGCTTGCGTGTTTTGGCGAAGTTATGATCCAAGTAAATTTTTTAATGGGTGCTTTTTCCCGATAAATGACTATGTGGGAAAATATTTTTATTTTATGTAAAAATTGACCTATTCCTTGCAAACTTAAACGAATACGTAAGTACGAGACTTATAGCAATACAGAACTTAGTTTTTTTTCAAAAACTTTCACTGTCCACGCGGAGATATTTAGGTAGGTATGTAGATAGGACTCTACGGACTCTACACACCTAATCAATGAACTAAATCTAGATCATGTAAATTGGGTATATTAACAACAATATTATAATATAACATTTTAAGAATTCCATTATGTCATAGTTTATGACATTTTATTGAAGTTACAAATATAGAATTTTAGGATATTAACAATAAATAAAGTCTACTATGCTATTTTTACAAAAGTAAATCAAAGAAAAAAAAAATAATCTAATTAAATACCTAAATAAAAATATATTTACAATAAAAGATTTTCCAAATGGTCCATGGTACCCATAATGCTAGCAGCGTTGCCCCGCTGAATGATTAAGCTTAGCCTCTGGGCGAAAAAGTCCCTAGCTTTCAAGTCCCCAGAGGCCAACACCATGCGTTTGCCTATGTCTTCAACTACACTTTTGGTGTCAGATGACCATGGGCCCATAGTTTCAACCGCGAGCGCCGCAAATTCGTAGTTATCAGTTATACGTGAATATTTGCGACGCTTGAGGGTCTGCGCATTTTCTGCTGCCGCTCCTGCTCTGTTGCGCGTGCTTGGAATGTGAGAGGGTGCCAAAGTATCCACACATGTCACATCCCACACTAGGGCGCGGCCTAATCTCCACGGCACCAAAGTAACACCATCTGGTCTCTTGCCGTCATCCCTGGAGAGGCCGCTGGGCTCCAGTTTGGCTGGAACAGCGGCGGTGGCAAGTGCTCGGCGGATGGTGTCATTAAGCGTTGCATGGCGGTATATGCGGCCTGCACTTCTTACGCAGGATAAACCATGGCGCCCTAGAATATCGACATGGCAGCCACAACTGCGACAGAAATGGGATTCACAAATTTTTGCGCCTAAACGAAGACATATGGCAATGCGGAGCACGGACGCTTCTAAAAGGGTACCAATATTAGTCGAAGGAAGCGAGTGCAACCAATAGCCAGATTCTTTTTGGGAAACTGCTAGCAGCCTAGCTTTATCCGAGTCATTAGATAAATCAAGGAGACAAGCAAATGTTGAATTAAGCTGTGGCGTATCCCATTGCCTCTGTGACTCTCGGTATAAAGGAACATTTTCTCTTGGAAATGAGGTAATCCAAAGAGCTCTTGCATCTGCTTGACCGCTAACACGAACATCAGCTATGGATAAATTAAGAATATTGCTGATGAGTGTTAAGGTGCTGTGAGTAGATGCAAGGAAAGCTGGAAGAGCTACACTAGATGCGGTGCGGATACCGAGGCCACCAAACTTAATAGGAAGTGTTGCCTGTCTCCATGAACGGTCGTCAAACTGTAAATTTAAAATTTTTGTTAATGTACTTTTCAAAATAATATCTATAGGGTCAATTAAATTAGGTGTTTGCCAAAAATTACAACAACGTAGAAGGTACATAAATTTAGGAGTAAAAAGGCAGAGTCTAAGAATGAAAAGTGCCATGTGTGGTTTTATTTTATATAAGAGGTCAGATGACTGTTGAAATTTTTCTAATTTAGAATTTATGTGGTCAGGAAAAGCTTCGATGAAAATAGGTGCACCAAGGAGGGAAAGATTAAACTTATCAGATACAGAAATATTCGGTGCCAAATTATTAAAATCACTCAAAAACTTTAATTTTGTAACTGGGTTAATGTGTTCTGAGAAATATATTTCACATTTGTTAAAATTTAACTTGAGACCAATATTTTTGAAGCTGCTAGTAATAGTATTAAGGTCTTGTAAAACTGAAGATGCGTTCCCTGCCAGAGAGCCATCATCAAGGTACCAAAGGTTAAATTTTGAGATTAATTTTTGTATGATTGGGTTGATAGCCAAACTGAAGAGTACTGGTCCAAGAGGATCTCCTTGTTGGCAACCAACACAAGACTCAATTTCAGTATCTCCAAAAAATAATTTGGAAGGAGCTCCATAAGCTTGAAAAAGATATTTGGAAATTTCTGGGAGTTCTCTTTCTACTTCCATCAAAAACGAGGCCCTGTCAACTGAATTGAAGGCATTTTGAACATCTAATTTAACAAAAATATCAAAATCAGAAGATTGTAGGAATGTACGGGCTGCGTGAACAGCTGCTTCACACCCACCTCTGACTCCGAAGCCTAACTGTTTCGGTTGGAACATGGATGATAATCGAGGTTGGAACTCTCGGCAACATATTTTAGAAACCAGTCTCCTAATTGTATTTCCAACGGCAATAGGGCGAATACCTCCATCTTTTTTTTTTAATGCAACTAAATTAGCTCCGAATAAAATAGGAGTTATATTAGTGGGAACTAAACCGGAGAGAATAAGGTTTACGAGGTCAGTAAGTTCTCTTATAAGATTTTTTCCGGGATCAACTAAAAATGGATCAGTGAGGTCTTTCAGATGCTGCGGAGTGATTCCATCTAGTCCGCCTGCGGAGCCATTGGGAAATGACCGTATGGCATTAAAAACAGTAACCGGATCAACTGTTAAAAACTGGTTTATAGTGTGTGAAGGGATAATAGGGATGTGGGCAGTGGGAGAAGAGGGGTGTTTATCACGGAGAGTTGATATGGTGTCCGAAGAATTTGGCGCAATCGTGTCTGAAGAAAAAAGGAGCTTAGCGGCTCCATTGATATTACCATCTGAAATTTTATTCTCGATGAGCTTTATTTTACTAAAATTGTTACTGCCCTTTGAATCAACAATGGGCAATACGGAAATAGATTGCGACAGGTTGTTTTTGATGATAGATGATAAAGAGCGGTTGTTGTGGTTGCCAACTATGTGGAATGAACGGTAGGAAAATGTTAGGAGATCTTCCCAGGCCTGAGATGAATTTAGTGAGACCACCTTGGCCACACATGCACTGAAACTGCGAGCTGCTGTTGCACGCGCTCCTTTTGGAACTCGTTTAAAAATTTTGCAGTTGTTTTTTAAAAAAGCCAATTTTGTACAAAAATTTTCATTGCTTGGTGTCCCATCCAGGCAGACCAAATTGGGATCATTGTGCCCCGCTGATGAAGTAACAATGCGGGGAATATGCTGACGGCTACAATGTATTTTCAAACCTCGTTCCCCTTTGTATAGTTTTCTATCATCACAAATGGGACACTCAAGCAATGTAGGGGGGTTGATGACATTTGACATAATATACTAAGACTACTATACACAATAAAAAAGGGCTAAAAGCATAAAAAAAACATTGAAATAAAATAAATAATTCACTTGAAAACTATAAACAACTTTGGCATATGAAGACACTCGGCACATATTCGGCAGAAGCCAAATGTCACAAAATTTTATTCGGCTCCGATATAAAAAATTCTCATTGGCGGTGGCTCTGTTATAATATCAAAGTAGAGAAAAGCGACCAATCTTCTTCATTTATCGAATGCGCATGTGCAGTAAATGTTGCTAAGCAACAATATGGAGTACGTGGTCTATTAAGTAATACATATGGATGGTTTGTTTTAGGTACTTAAATTCACACTACATGTAGTCGTTATATGTACGTTAATTAGGTATCTACATGTTATACTTATTTGAAAATTTGCCAATTCTCTATAATGTCTTTACAAACTTAAGTCCCCACGAAAATGGTAGTGAGCTTATATAAGCAGACGGGTGGTGCTATTTGACTTACAAGAAGGTATTTTATAATTTTACATTGTAAAGGGTTAGTCGCTAGGTATTGGCAGTATTGGTTTGTTGCTGAGCTGATGTGAACACGCATCTGAACGGGTGCAGCTTGCAATGCGTGCGATTGCTTGACCGCGACGTTGAATATTCAGCGCTTGTTCACTCATCGCGATAGGTAGGTACATTAATATTCAATCGGTCGCTTACTCCTGCTTCTGATTCAAGGTTAATTTTTTGCTTTACAGTAATTAAGAATAATTGCGACCGAACGTTATTATGTGATACTTATAAGACGTTTGCTTTAGAAAGACTTGTTCATGTACTTACTTATCTACTTACCTCTTATTTGTTTAGGCAACCCTACTCGTATATACCTAATGATCGATCGAGTTAATAATACTTAGTCGTTGTTAGACTTATCACATGTTGTTTGGCGTGTTTTGTTGAAGAAACTTACGTTTTGAATAACCTTACGATTGTAGTCAGCGATATGGAGTAATGTTTCGTGTTGCGTTTCGTGCTATATTTAATAGCCGCAAGATAATGTATGGGTAATTAAGTGAATTTCGATTCGATTTTCTTGCAGTTTTAAGGGGGAGAATGAAAAGTAACACCCAATTGGCAATTTTCCTTTGCTGTCGTAAGCTCAGAATGCAAAGTGGAAGGAACAAATTGTTTAAAAAATGAGAACTAGGGCTATTTAGATAGTTACACCTCGAACCTACGTAATGAGGCTTGTCAATAATTGAAATCATGTATCACCCACCACATCACGTAAAAGAAAACTGTGCACACAAGTGCAGAAGTTCATATCTTTAAAGGTTTTTACCTATGCAATGGCTGATTCTTAGTACTTGCTGGTCTTTCATTTTACTTGGTATTTCAAATTCAAATATAATTTGATTAAAAAACGTTCTATTACAGGAGCTTCAAATGGAAACCTTCCTTCACATATCGTACTCTCTAGACCTTACTCCAACAGTTTCAATTCTTTTCGGAATTTGGATAGCTTTTTACTGGGAAAAAGTTTCAAATCCGACGAGGCAATGAAAAATGCTTTTAAAGAGTTCATTCGGTTCCCGTCTTTAATTAAAATAGTAAAATCGACAATAATGGGCTTATACTCTCTTTGGTTAATCAAATAAACAATTCATAGATTTTTGTAAAATTTAATCGCACAAAAAGTGAGTAAATCGTATACCTACTACTAACCGCTTATATGATTAGAAATCGTTTGTATGATGCTCATATTTACATCTATATACTAACTGCGTTATATTTACCTATGTTATCGACGGCCTTCCAAAACTGGTTAGCAGTCTAAAACTACCCCATTAATATGATAATAATGCGGTTTGCAAGTTCGCTCGTAAACCATTGATTCGTTATGTTTGAATCGTGTTTATCACCTACAAAACGTATTAAGTAGATACCTATATTTTGCCATGCTCCTTGTTCAAGTTTTGTATTACTACATTTTAGAAAATCATCAGCCTGGTTATTGATTTTAACAATGTTTTTAGGAAGTTATTTATATATTTCACAAATAGGTACCTACACTGTGACATTTATAAAATTGTATTTTAGAATTTTTTAAGTACTTTTAAATGATACAATAATGTGACAATACAAGATAACTACCGATGGCGGAATTTATTTATTTAGCTCTCAAAACCATCGATATAGGTATATCGATGCTCAAAACAGAACATAATCATCACAAATCACCTATAGGTATAGTCTATTGATCTAGACCATATTCTAATTCCTATTACCTGCAATGTGAAATGCATCTCAGCAATAGTACTTAACTGATATTCGCTAGAAGGTATCTTAGGTACCAAAGGTATGTAAGGTAGATATCATATGCGTTCCGCAGATCTTCGCGTTTTACTGCTAAAGAAACTAAGGTTTAGGCAGGTCTACCTTATTATTGCCTAGAGAGTGCGTTGAAATCTTTTTGGAGCGTGTTTAGTTGCCTGTTAATTCCTGTAGATAGGAATTCCGGAGAGAAAAAATCTACTTATTCTACTTTTATATTCGAAATGTTTTATTTTACTTAGGATAAAAACTAGTTTCTGCTCGGTGGTCGCAATTCCCGGGATCAAAATTAATTAACAAAAAACTCTTTAATTACTATTATTGCATTCTAAAAACTGCAAATATAGTTTTCAAAGTAATGCAGAGTAAGACCAGTTCACAGTTCCTTTGGGCTTATGTTGTAGCTTTGTTAGTATTAAACGTCAAACCAAGTAGGTGTTAAAACAAAAGAAAAAGAAGTGCGGAATTAATTAACTAAAATAGTTTATCGTAGCGAACACCCTGTAAAGGTGCCGCGAGGGCAGGAACATAAAATACATTGTGTTGATACAATATCGAAACGAACAAAATATGATACCTACGACATTGGTGTGTAGGTAATTTTTTTTGTTCCAATATCGAGTCTCATAAGAGTCTCAGCGCCAAAGTCATATGAAGGGAAGCAGATGTATGCCTAGTGTTATAGTGACACATATCCGATGCAGCGAGACGACCGCGTCGCGCGGGCACGGCACGGGTGGCACGGGACCGCTCGCACTCGACCGGTCGGCCTTCGGGGAGCAAAACGAATCGCCTCCTTGGTTGCCACTCTGTAGAGAATCCAACTGTCTATACTACCTACTATCTCTAATTAGAACTGTTCCACTGAATGTTTTACTTACGTGACGTCATTTCGATTTTATTGAAGTCATCAACGGTTTGGCTCAATATCTCTTTCAGCTGTTAAACTTGTGATTAGTCATGCTTCATGTTTAGTCTGTATATTCCTTTGTTTTCACTTGAACGATTGGGTATGTTTTTAATTTTACTTTAAGTGGTCGATAACCCGCGTCACTTTTTACAAGATAACTTATTTAATTACCTATAGGTATGCTTTGAATCACACGCACACGCAGTGAGGTCAATGGTCGATGAGCGAGGTACTACTATCACGAGTACTATTACCTACACATTACGTTGACGATGGCGCGTATATCGATATCCCTAAATCCGTGAACTCATTTATTCAGTTTAGGCCCTGGTAAGGCACTTATGAACGTTAGAATTGACTCTACCACCGCGACTGGTTTGGAATAAACTTAAACTGAGAAGACTCCGGCAAGAAACTCAGCAAGGAATTTTCTTTTTTTCCTTTCTTACATTTTTTCCCATTATCTACTTACAACCAAAATTTCTGTAGCTCGGGAGGGTTTATTATGGTTGATTTCAGTATTTAAATGATACATTAATTTTGATTTTGAACAGCTGAAGACACATTTACTCAGACGCACAGATAACTACTAATGCACCAGGAAACATTTGAATCGCTGGTATGCTTGACCTTTTACGAACATACTTTAAAAACACTTGGACGAATATTTAGAAGGATCAAAATATCGATTAGATATGTACCTATGTTATGAACAGGCTTATAGGAATAATAGTCTGCATACGTCAATCATAGCTATGTTCTATTAACTTATTTATTTTGTTCAATAATATATGTAAATAATAATACATAATACATTCCCAATATACCTACCTCATAGAGCAAAAATAATCATGAAAGTTAAAATTCATATAACCGGATTAATAAAAATTGTTTACTAGAACATCTACAATTTAAAATTTCCTTTTCAATATAACTCTCCCCTACAAATCATGAATTCAGTAAAAGAGAGGATAGGTAGGATACTCAAAATCACTGAACGCAGAGATTTCAATGTTAAAATCTTCAATATTCTACCAAGTTGAGTTACTGTTTGTTCTCCAAGGTGTAGAATATGAGAGTAGTTTACAGTGCAATAAATTAAAGTAGAAGATGAACTGCGTGAACTGGCCTCAATAAACACGGAAGAGGCGGTATCGGTGCAGCAGCCGCTTGCTACTGCTCTTAAGCCCATCGTACGATTCATTTTACGCGTTCATTTATCTATCTACGTGTGTGGTTTAAATAATTACCATTTTTATTATAACAAACAACCCATTAAATCAGTGCTGGAATAAATTTATGAAATAGGTACCTACAAAACACATTCCAAAATTACTTGCAAAGGTTCTTGATGGCACCGAGATACATTCGAAACACAAATAAATTAATTAGAATTGTCTTTAAAGTGAATCAAGTTTTAGTGTTCTCTTTAAGTTTCCAACTCAGTTCTGTATTTAGCTTCAGAATTCCTTTTACTATTTGTATAAGACACTCCGTCCTTTAGAAATCCGTCTTGTGATTTTAAATTCCTAATCTTTTTGCCTTGGCGCTCGTCGGTTCTTTTAAACAAATTTTTTTGCATGTAGGTACGAAATTTTCTCTCTCGTCTGTACGTTTGATTATTATGAATACAATGAAATGGGAGGGAATATAAACGCCATTAATTATTACTTAATTTATTTCTGGCAGCTAATTGACATAGTTTTGTCTTAACTTAGTTTATAGTGCAGAATAATTGTAAGGAATCAGCTCCCAACCTACATGTATGTATGTAAATACATATATTTAAATGCTCACCCCCACCATGACGTGTGACCCTTGCTGAGCTGGCTTGGCTGCATGTAGCGTCACAATAAGCAAAAGATGACAGAATATTTCACAATTGATTCATCTTTTTTTTTTTTTTTATGTCACGAGTGACAACGAGGCAGGCGGGTCACCTGATGGTAAGTGACTACCGTCGCCTATAGACATTAGCAAGACCAGGTGGACTGCCAACGTGTTGTACACCATATTACAATGCCTTAAGGGCAAGGGCAACTGGCTCTCAAGTGCAACTGCCGGAACACACCAACAGGTGCTTGGCGACAGGTTTTTCAACTTGAGGGTGGTAGCCAGCCAGTCGAGTACCACATAGTACCCTACCACCGTGCTGTGGTTTCCTCACGATGTTTTCCTTCACCGAAAGCTCAAGCTCATTGTAGGATTCGAACCCACGACCTTCGCCGCGGTATCCAACGTCACTTACCACTGAGCTATGATCGCCTTATGAGCGTTCTTTTCTCTTCTTTTTAGATTTCCGTACCCAAGCTAGACCCTATGCCACCATCCATATTTTGTCGGTCTACCACTAGGCAAATCTTTTTAACCGTAGGCTAAATAGGTATGTAGAAATTTTCAGAATACGGAGATAAAGATGGACGCTATGGCCTCTATCTTCGCGAATAATAATGAAATCAACAAGTCAAAACCCAGTGCTGCATACAAGAAAGCACGTTCACAAAATTCGCGTGTGTTTAAATCGGTTACACCAACAAGCGTTAAACTTGGTCTAAGTCTAGAGTCTAGTCTATGTTATTTATACCTAATAGTAAATGAACAAATGATTAAAAAAAATACCATAACCTAAGGTATCTACCCAGTCAAAATTATATTGTGTAGACCGGTTTTTATCTTCTATAATCATCAGCAACCCAAACTCAAGACGCAATTTAAAATTAGCTACAAACGAAAAAGAGAAGACTAAAGCAGAGCGAAATCTTTTTGTCTTTTATTTAATCCAGCAACTGAATTCGAGCATCTAAATATCAGGACAGAAAAAGAAACGATATTTTTAGCTCTTAAAACATTACTTTACATGGTCGCAACCAGGGCCGGATTTAGAGGTGTGGAGGCCCTGGACCAACAAAAGAGTTGAGGCCCCAATTTATTTTGCGAATAGGATTAATGATACATATTTTTCTTGCAAGTGTTTGTTGCACCTTATATAGCGGAAAGAAACCTTTGTTCCATCCGACGACACTTCTAGAACGTTATGAATATACATATATAATTTATGTGGGGGCCCCTCTCTTGTGGAGGCCCCGGGCAGTTGCCCCGGTTGCCCTCCCTTAAATCCGGCCCTGGTCGCAACATTCCTTTAACTTTTATTTATTTCGTTTTCTCGTTATTCTGATGACATTGTATTGTAAGTAGATTATAGAAGGTACCTGGTGAGGGCACTAACCAGAAAAAAAATCTTATCCAATGTCATGATTCTGTGAATGACTGTTTGGTATTGCTAACTGGTAGTCACTTACCATCAGGTGACCCGCTTGCTTTCTTGTCAGGCTTGTGGCATATAGAAAAATGCTTCTAACCCATGGGCCACATTATGGGGATTCGGCGATGTTTTTTGTAGCCATCCCTCACTCCCAAACATCTGAGTGTGAAAGATATAATAATAAAGAACTTTGCCGTATCCCATTGATATCTAATCCGTATCCCGATATAATGTGGCCGTAGCATTACAAGTTGCACTAGCCGTTTTCTAAATGGTTTAACCGTTCTATATATGTATCCCATAAAGTTAGCTTTTGATCGTAATGATACGTAAAATTGAGGTGAGAGTCCAGCCATACCCCAAAATCTTTAACAATGTTTGAGCGAGTTAGAGATTATTATCATTGATACGGTAAATATAAACGAGCGATTTGTTTTTAGTAAAAGTAATGAGGTGGCATTTGAAGATATTAAGGGTCATACCTATAATTCTCGATAGGTACACCACAGGTTCAAACGAATGATATCGATTTGTAGTTGAACGTAGTCTTCAATGTTATAGATTTCTCGTTATAATAAGTCGGGGAAAAAGGTTTTTCGTATTTTATGTACTTACAAATTCAAGACATTTTTGTTGTCAGTATTGTAGTTTGTGACATAATACCATTTCCATATAAATTTTGGGACAATTGATTAAAAAACTGCGACAAGTACTTAGGTAGTTTTGATTTTAACCTATCACTACCTAAATAATTTTGAAGACACCGAAACAGGTGTAAATCTGAGGGTACAAGGCCAGGGTGGATGGTGGATATGGTGGATGCATTAACACTTCCCAACAAAGCTCTCTCAATATTTGCTGAGTGGCTAAAGATGTGTGTAGTTTGGCGTTATTATGATGAAAAACCGCACCCTTTCTGTTGATCAATTCCAGCTCTTTTTTCTCTATTTCTTGCTTGAGTTTCTTTAGCTGTTGGCAGTAGAGATAGACGGTTTTGCCCGGCGCCGGCGGTAAAAGCTCATAATGAACGATGCCCTTCCTATTCGACCATGTGATATACCCATCCATCATCAGCCCGTATTAGTCCACTGCTGGATATAGGCCTCAGTTAAGGCGCGCTACTGAGACCGGTCTTCGGCTATTCTAGCGTATGTCGTCGCTCCACCTAGTATAGCTGGAGCAAGGTACACCGACCGTGAATTATGAAACCCTTTCATTTTATAATTATAGCATGCCTCAGTTATTTATCTGTATAACTTAGATAAATGTATGTACCACAAGCAGATCTCTAGAACGTTTTTAGTCGTTTATCAAATAAATGGAATACATCATTTGGCCGTTAAATTTTTACGAGGTTTTTGACCCGGGAATCATTTTTATTATAACTGATAATAATGACTGTAAAAATATACAGTCTCAAACTATTCGCTCTTTTAAGCTAACCCTACATTGGAAGTTTTGATTTATTTTTGTGAATTTCATAGAATGTGTTTTCGTCTAAGAAGGCACCGCAACACCTTATCTACATTATAATTATTTAATAATCCATTTTTATAACCACCGGGGCATTTCTTTAAAATAATAACACCCAGTGAGACGGCTACTGCGCAATATTTTATCAATTTACTTGACATTTTAATTGAGTTAGCAATCTTGAGTATTGAATTAAATAAAATTTATTTATTTTAAAAAGCTAAATAAACACGCATTGGTAGGTGAAGAGCAATCCAACCAATATACAGACGGCAATTAGTAAGTAACAACGTTGCACGTAGGACTATAACAAAAAAGTAGCCTATTTATTTATTAGTCATAAACTAATACACTTCACACAACATACACCTTAAAACAAGAAAATACACGACACAACAAAAAAAAATTAATACAATTTAGGCGGCCTTATCGCTTAAGCGATCACGTCCAGGCTAATAATGTGCTATTCCAGACTATAATCTATCTCTGTGCCAAATTTCATCCAGATCCGTTCAGCCGATTTGGTTCTGTGATTGAGTAACAAACATCCATCCTTCCAAACTTTCACATTTATAATATTAGTGAGATTCATATGATGGCACTGAGATGGTCACAATTGACCTAGTCCCTGAAAATAAGAATATAACAAATACCTACAACAATTCTATACAATCCATAATGTATTGTAGTTATCACTTTCACTAGGTAATAAATTAGTTAAGAATGTTATTTATGGGTGTTTTATCATATTATGGAACTATATAATAGCAGCCAACTAAGTATAAAGGTTTAATTGTCATTGTTGACTAGTGAATTAATTTAGACTTGCATCAAAATGAAACAACACTTTATCACTATGTTATGTATGCAATGCGCTCAATTATATACGATATCTACTATTTAAAGTGATGAAGTCACATGCCCTTGAAAGATTGTTTACGGAATGTGGAGCAGTAGAGATGCCGATGCCGCAGGGAGTGATAGGAAACAAGGCCCCCTACACATCCTCCAACAAACACTTGTTTGATTGCGTTTTATCTTATCTTTCGTTAGCGTACTGCGCGACTCCAAGTTAGCACCTCTTTGTTGAAGCAGATCCGTCCTTCAACCGAGCTTAGTTTATTGCATTATTATCGGCTTGCAGCTGACTAAACTATGGAAATCGATTCAAATGGTGTCTTTATATCCTGAATTAAATATCTGTAGGTTAATCCAAGCAATCCAGATCGCCATTGGCAATGTATTTTTTGTTATTTTTGTAAATCTCGGATTTTTTGTAGCCCAAGGTAGAAAAATTATGCGAGTGAAACTAATCTCTGACACCAATCCTTTGTTCGTTCGTTATCCTTTTATATAAAACTGGTATGTAAATCGGTGAAAATAAAAATATATTGGCTAATGCCTGCGGGATGGTAAGCATGTTTATATTACATCTACAGCAGCGTAGTCGATTAGAAAAATATCCTTACACGGTCGAGTGGTTCAAATACCTACGTTCTACGTTTTCTACTAAGGTCTTGGATCATGGGTATATTCTGTTCGTATACATAAATAACAAGTTTATTTATAAGCAAAATAATCGTATTTTCCATTCAAGTATGTAACTATCTCTAATATATAAGTGTTCAACGAATAATAAGTATATAATTGGTGAATGTCTTGGCTTATCAATGGCCGTGAACTGAATAAGGCTAATAATTATAACTTATTGTAATTAATAGGTAGTTAGGTACCTACCTATACTTTTGTTATATAATAAATAATGCATAAGTGCAAAGAAAGCTGTAACTACTTAGATATAAGTAGTTTAGGTACATACCTAATACATCCAGTGCCGGCATGGTGCATGGTGTGCAGCGCACACTGCGCACACTGCGCACATGAGCGCATGGTGTTAGGCGGCGCCGCGCGCGCCGTAGGTCTAAAAGCGCTCTTGTTGACGACCTATGCGAAGCAGTTCGTCGATGATCCCGCTCTTAGTTCTTTTTACTTCTCAGTAGCGCTGACCATATAAGTAGTGCCTTTTTTAGGGTAAAAACGGAAACCCTATTACAAAGACTCTACTGCCCGTCTGTCCGGAACCCTCGGTGCGCGAGTCCGACTCGGACTTGACCGGTTTTATATATCTCAGGCGCTGATCCGACTGACCATTTTTTTGCCCAATAGTGGGCGCCAGGGTATTGAAAGCACCCGGGCGCTACATGGGGTAGAGCCGACTCTGAATGTATCATACAAAATTATTATAATTGATTGAAACGTTGTGAATTAAAAACATGTTGGTAATAGTAGATAACCTACCTAAGTACATAATAAAACATGATGGTTTTCAAAGTAAGACATTGCAGAGGCTAGGGAAAATAAGCGCTGATTTACTTTTTTTAATAGCATATAGGTAGAGATCTGTAAGTACTTTACTCTCCTTGTTAATTTTGACCAGCTGTTGAATTTATATTTTTTATACCGGAAAATATAAAGAAAATCATTGACATTTCGCAACATGATTACGAAAGGCGATATTATCCCGTTAAGTAGCTATACCTACACGATACGAGGCTACATGAGATGATGAGAGCCCGTTATGTATAGTGGCAATAAAAACTCGACCGCTTGTCAACATGCCTATACCAGGAGGTATAATTTCTCGTAATGTGCAGTTAGGTATCTAGGTAGTACCTATAGATGATTGAGTTGGGTTGACGCTTCGCATGCACCGTACGAGAATGGTCCCGCATGCCGGTTTTGACCGCTTAACGTTACGTAAGATACAGTTATGCAAAACCAATGTCAAGAGCACTGAGTCAACGCTTACCGCCGTACTTCGAGGCTGCTCATACGAACCGACAGCGGTGGCGCGCACGCGCATGTTTCGAGACTTTAGGCAGGAAGACGGGTTGATGACCGCGATACCAAACAAAATAACCAAAAACAGAGAGAGAATTAAATAAAAGTCGTCACCTTGAATTCGGTCAATACTCTTAAGTAACGAACGAGTGTTATGAAACTTGACTGCTAACATTGGCATTTAGTTATCCACAATACTTATAAGTATATAAAGATTTTTTTTATATATTATAGTTGTACATTTGCTTGTATATTTTGTACATTTGTTGTAAATAAAATAGTCTGAAGACTATTTGTTTAAAAAAAAAAAGTAACTTAGAAGAGTTTGGAATTAGATACTTGGTCGGATATAATGAAATCATTAGATATGTAACCACTTGTTATTATAGCTATAGAGTTACTCTAAAATCTATGATCAAAACTGTTTGATGGTTTTTTGGTTTTTATGCATATTTTAAACATTTTCAAATGTGTGTTTAAGAATTGTATTTCATATGTTTAGTAACAGCTGCGGCTAATCTTACGTACATATTAATTTAGTCTTATTTTTTGCTCGTGTATACGGTTCACGTCATTGCTGATTGACAAATACCGTGATGTCGGGCAGATGGTGGTTTAACTTGTAAAGAACTTCGCAGAACACTTGTGCAGCAAATAAATACCTACTATTGATCTTGCATTATCATTACGTCTTCTTAGCTGGGATTATAATAGTAATAGGGTCCCATTTTTACCCTTTGGGTACGGAACCCTAAAAAGCATCACACATATTGTTTATGCCAGCAGTGCTTGATAAGCACATTGTCATAAATTTCAGTTGGTCAAGTGTTGAAGAAAGATTTAAGAAACTAAGTATTACTAACTATTGCACACAGATCACGTCGCCACCCCTCGTAGACTGGTCATGCGTACCAACCCTGGTATTAGCAGTTACAGCTGTTCTAGTGGCTGCTACAGCGCTGGTAGCTCGCGCTATCGGTGTTGAAAGCAAGCAAGCCACTCGACTGCCAGGACCACCCGCAGTACCCTTCCTTGGCACTAGATGGCTGTACTGGAGCCGGTATAGAATGAACAAGTTACATGAAGCTTATGAAGGTGAGGATATTTGTAAGCTAAACGGTACAAAGAGTTTGCAATAGCTAAAGTTGAGAAAGAGCTCTTGGGATAGAAATGCTTTATCCATCGCATGTTTCGCGACATTCTGACCAGAGTTGGTATTCACCAGCCCTGTAAAGCTCCACCTCGGCCAAAGGATAAGCATTGCCATACAGCGTGGCAAAGCCATCCGCATTCTGGGCACGCTACCAGCAATTTAGATCAGCGTCTCTAGATTAGCTAGTTTATTATTTCCACTTTTATTGGACTTTACCAGCAATAATAATATGTATTTGTTAGGTACTTTATTTATTGGTTGACTCGATACTAAAGTCAGACTCTACCAAATTTGAATATTCGACTTAAAATGCTTTAGGTAAACAACGGTTTAGGTAAAAATATTTATTTTGGATTGGCAATTTTTCGCCAAAGATTTTGGAGATTTTGGAAGGCAAGTGCAAAATTCGTTGACTCAAGACAATTTACTGAGTAGAGCTGCTTATTTACTTATGAACAAGATCCAATTTTATTTTTAAAATAAACAATTTACTTAGGCTTTTTTAACATTGAGATATTTGGACGCAGACATGTTCAGGCGTTACGGGCCAGTGTTTGTGGAGACGATGCCAGGTGGCGCAGCTATAGTGTCCATAGCCGAGCGAACCGCACTTGAGGCTGTACTGCGAACCCCTGCCAAGAGACCATATCGTCCGCCAACTGAGATCGTGCAGGTCTACCGCAGGAGCAGGCCTGATATATACGCCTCCACTGGACTTGTTAACGAGTAAGTATTTACATTAAAGTTCTGAAATCAATATGCACTGCTGCAGTCACTACATTCATAAATATCTTTGAAAGAACCACTGATTTGATCGTCATCGGCGTTCATGTCAGTCAGTAAATGATAGTTTTTCAACTGTTTTATGTCATAGTAGGCCTACAGCGAACAAATAATATCATGGTATGCCAATAAAATAATAGTTTGTATTTGTAACATAAGTATGTAGGTTTCACTGGCTTTCGTTCCATGGTTACACTTTTACACTCCCATCTTGCTAATCCATAATGCTTGAAGATTGATATTTAATGATGATGGACGCGACGAATTGGTTTGGTTTTTGCGTTGATTGCTCTATTTTCTCTTTTTAGACGTATAAATGGCTATGTACAAAATATATCAAAGCGTTCATTCATTTTTTACAAAAAATAAACAGAATATATGATGACATTTTCAGTAGTGCCATCAAATGATCTAGGTATCTATGTTTAAAATATGTACCTATATCTAAGCACAATAGGTACGTGTTCAAATAAGGCCTTAGAAAACATACATCATTGTACATATTCAAAGTAAAAAAATAAATATGCGCAACATAATATCTAAGAATGTTCGTGATTGCTTATGTCGACGTCTACATCTATTTTGAATTCTAAGCGTAATTTGATTATAGCTAGGTCTACTGATTAGGCATCTATTCATTCATAACAGCAGCGGGTGGCCTGACCTCGAAACAAGACTATATCAAGGAAAATTATGTAGGTACTAAGCATCCGTTTGTTGCCGAACTGCCATATTTTGACAAGGCTTTATTTGCCAGTCACGTAGGTTTCAGTCATATCTACGCAGTTACAATGGCTCCACTAGTTTTTATTTCATTTAAAATCACCATTTCCAGTCTGATTCCTAATGGCAGCCAAAAAGGTTTTTTTATATCAGAGACTCGAAAACATTTTATCACTTGTATTGTTAGTAGCTAACCATATTGAAACAGTTTAAAATCAAACTGTATTTATCCAACACGATAACTGGGTCAATAATAGACGCATCATAATTTAATTTAACCCAGTTCTATTAATGTTAAGTGACACATTTAGATGAGGTTAAGCTTTGGCATAAATTAAATATAGTCAGAGTTAATGAAATAAACATGATAATCGGACAAGATTGTAGACAAGTAGCACTTTGGAAACACCAGACACCAGATATGGAAACATTTTATTATTATGAACTTAATTTTTATGAATTATTTTATTATTCGTTTCTAGGATCAAGAAATGTAAAATTTCACTCTTTTCTTTTAGGAACATAATTAACTTAACTATACATTCACAGTTATGAATGTATAGTTGATATTCTTGATTATATTTATTTATTTCGTGAACTCAAACCCTAGTAGTGCTTTTACATGCTATAACGCAGGTATAAGGCGAACCATGTACCTATCTATTTAGCTCTTCAGAACTCTACCATTGACATTTTCATTAAGGTAGGTACTCTGCTTATAGTAAATACATTACATATTTCATTGCATTTTGTGAAATCAGGTATGACCCCGGGGCGAAAGATTGTTGCTATAATTGGTATCGATCACAGAGCAAATGAATACTAGTATCGATGCAAGTCCTTTGATAAACAAACAAGTGTACCTATGAATGACGAACTTTCAAGAACAAATGCTTTTTTTTAACTTTTGGATAAGCTTGTGTTTGACCCCAATCTCACCATGGTAAGGGAGCGTTCAAGAATTATGTAACACAATTTTTGAATATTTTTGATCCCCTCTCCCCCCATGTAACGCGCCGTCACGCCCCCACCCCCCTAGTAAAACGTTACGTAACCACCAAGTGACCATTTTTACCTAAAACTCACAAGACCCCCCCCCTACCCCCAAATTCGTTACGTAGTACTTCAACCTAAGTGATGATGTTGAAGGTGGTAAGCACTCAAAGCATAGACCGGAACTGGCTCTCAAGTGCAGCTGTCGGAAAACACCGATAGGTCATGGCGATTGATATTCAACTTGAGGGTGTTATGGTAGCCAGCCAGTCGGGTACTACAAAGTACCCTACCACCGTGCTATGGTTTCCTTACGATGTTTTCCTTCACCGAAAGCTCAAGCTCATTGTAGTCTTTGAACCACCTACCTTCGCCGCGGTATCCAACGTCACTACCACTGAGCTATCATCGCCTTAGAACACAGTAACAAGTGACACAAGATATAGGTACATACCTACAGTAAATATATATATAGGTACGCTAAAGCGTAGATGATATAGGTTTTCGTACTTTCAGACAAGGTGAGAAGTGGTTCCACCTCCGCCGCCACTTGACATCGGAGCTGACGAGTCCCAACACGATGCAAGGTTTCCTTCCGGAGTTGAACAGCATCTGCGATAACTTTCTGGAGTTGCTACAGTCGTGTCGACGAGGGGACGGCACTGTACTCGCTTTTGAACAGCTCACTAATAGGATGGGACTTGAATGTGAGTGACTTTCAAATGTTCAGTATTTTATATCATGGTAGGGGAGGCAATGATGCTAAATTTGTAGTTACTCGAGCGTCTTTGGGACCTACTGGAATTTGAAGATTAGGTGGAATAAAGAAAAAAAGGTTCTGTGATATTTTCCCCTTCAGCGGTGGGGGGAGCGTCTACAGGGTTTCAAAATCGTGACCTTGATTTACTCGAGCGCGTCAGATTTTTATACAGGCGGTTCTTCTTGATGGCCTTGTTGTACTGACCCATAATCTGACAATTATGTTGAGGAGTTTCCTTAATGTGACGGTTTGAAAAAAAAAATATATAAAAAATATCGAAATCTCGAAAATGGTTCAAGATATCGAAAAAATGTTTGCACAAAAGTTGTAGAGAATTTAAATTTCTACAATATTTATTATGAATACATATACCAAGAAACCCATAGGAAACGAGATATTTGCAATAAATCATTTTTTGACATTTGACCTTGAAAAATCAGTAGTCGCGGGCACCCTATGATAAGTAGCTTTTGAGACAAGTTTTAGGGTGTCAAAATAAAGGTTTATACAAGTTAATAGCTGACTATCTCTCATTCTGAGGTGAAACTCATAATATTCCTGGATAATGATTTTAGCTACTTCGGCTTGTGCAAATCGGCAGATTAAGATATTTCCGTGATTCGTGACTAATTTCCTTCAAAATAAAAAAAAAACTAATCGCGCTCGAGAAAATCCAGATGACGTTTTTTTTTTGCAACTTTGCGAGTCTCCAATTTTCTTTCGTCACGCCCAAATTGTCAGATTATTGAAATGTACACTATTTTGCATGTAACTAACTTACCTTACCTTAATCTGACGCGCTCGAGTATTTCAAACCATCGATTTTTTTTTACTAATCTGACGGGCTACCCTAGGCGTTCGACACTACATAGAGGGCTCAGATTTGGTGAGAGTACTTCACAAGGTGCAAGGTTGCCCCCCTTATGTTAATCTGCCGCGCTCGAGTAAATCCCGAAATCCCCTATTCGCCTCCCCTACCATCATACTAGCTGTACTCTGCGGTTTCACCCGCGTTCCCGTGGGATCTTATCTTTTCCCGCGATAAACATGTAGCCTATGTTACTCAGGGATAATGTAGCTTTCTGATGGTGAAAGAATTTTGTAAATCGGTCAAGTAGTTTTTGAGTTAAATCGTAATAAACAAACAAAAAAAAAACAATCTTTCCTGTTTATCTGTTTATCTGTTCTATAATATTAGTATAGATAGGTAGGTACCTACTTATGGTATGAACGAAGATTGCCAGGTTTACGCACTGCTTTTAGTACCGAGCTTTACTTTGGAAAGATAAAGGCGCGGGCGTATTCTCAATTTCATCGAAATAGTTACAGCCGTGTTTTTTAATAAATTGTTTCTTTGCTTGGGAATCAAAATAATAATCAGGGCATCTACAAACCTACAAAAACTTTTTCGAATTTATAATATAGTAAGGATAAATTAATATCTAATAGTACTCAACCTGCTTATTTTGCTTTTACAAGAACTGGATTTGATCATGAATATATTCATTAGAAGACACCCAATTAGAGACTTCTGGCCATATTCGTCTGATAATAATACACATGCCATATTCATGTGATATACTTGCTGTGAATTTTATTTTAATAAAACCGGCTAAGTACAAATAATAAAACCGACACAAATTTGAGGTTTTGTACTGTACAACACTTTTGCTATGAAATACAAGTAGGTGCTAATAATAAATTATTCATAAGTAGGTACTTCTTGTCCTTATCCCACGTTAGGTTATATTCATAACTAAATAGTATGAATTTAAGTATGATTATTTTTTGTTTTAGTACATAGCTTGAATAATATTTGGTAACTACAATTTTTGAAATAATAACGTTTTCGAAATAAGATTTTGTCTTATTTAAAATTTTGTTGAAATTAGTATTATTTGTAAATCGGTTATCGTTTTGGTAGGTATATTAATTTGAAATCAGGTAGCCGAGTGTCAACAATGACCAGGGTTATTTTAATTTATTATGAGACTATTATATGTATATTATCGGCTTAATGTAAGTTTCAAAGTGCTATTTCAGATAGACCAGTTTTAAGAATCATAAGTCACAGTAGGTATTCTTGGAACAAAATGGGGAAGTATTTACATCGCTTTGCAGCCAGTAAATTGTCCTTACGTCGCCGTCGGTGAGTCAGTATTTAAATGCGTCGATCTAATATGTAGTAGTTACATCCGATAACATGACGAGAAAATGACGTGCTGTCTGAGATAAGGGAGAAAAGTGGGTCAGAAAACAACGTTAGGCAGCCGATGCACTCACTTAGCATCGTCGCATGCATGCATGCGTGGTATGGCAACATTAGAAATGCATTATGTGTTATGACACTGCAGATAGTTATGATCTGTTACGAGTTACGAGAGCCGGAAGTTTACGACTGGTGATAATATTATTTACTATGAACTTAGTACCTTCGGTATCGAGATATACATCTTATGTATGTATAAGAACGTTAGTTGCAACATAACTAACTAACATACGGTTTATAAAATATTCGTATTCGGTAAGGCCTGGGACGTTTTAACAGCAAACTTAGTAGGTAGTTATTTGTGTGCGCGATCATGTGCGCACATTGCGTGATCCAATAGCGATTATCTTTACACTTTACACACTTTTACACAAAAAGGATCGGCCGCTTTTTACACAGTGTGCATTAAAATTACCAACGGATAAGCAATTAAAATCTAATAAATATTAATTAATTGGTACATTAAAGCTATGTAGCCTATCTCATAATACTAACTTGGTAAAAATTGATCTCATGTTTGTGTAGTTGACAAAATGATGTCGATAATTATGCTATTTTAAAGAGATGATGCTTGGATGCTTGCTATTTAATTATTACACTAGGTACTACTATATTATGTTAACACATCAAACTCACCAGAAATTTAAATTATTATTTTTCAGCGGTATGCGGACTAATGCTAGGTTCCCGACTCGGGTTCCTGGAGCGATGGATGTCGAAGCGGGCAGCAGCTCTAGCAAGTGCAGTGAAGGCACATTTTAGGGCCCAACGCGATTCCTATTATGGCGCTCCACTGTGGAAGTTCGCACCCACCACGCTATATAGAACATTCGTCAATAGCGAGGAAACTATACATACGTAAGTATCCTGGTTTTAGGTAAGACATTTTGGATATGAGGATTTTTTTACAAAAATGGCTTCGACTTATAAAATTTAAGATGAAAAGAATATTCTAAAACCTTAATCAAAAACATAAATAAAAATAAGATATTCAAAGAAGGTAGGTCTAGGTACCTACATACTTCGAAGGCATAGAACAGTAAGTTACGAGTAAGTTAGTGAAAAGATAGAATAAGTCGTTCGTTAGTGTAGGACTCTTCATGGATTAGAGTCCAAACAAATATGAAGGGTTACATAAACTACTAATACATATTTGTAAATTAATATATAGGTACTGTACGCTATATTATGTATATGCTATTCTGTTATCTTGACATGACAACTTCTCTGTTTCTTAATAGTAGGTACCTATTTTCAAAATATAACAGTGGTACTGTAAAACTTTGGCAGGATAGTATCGGAGCTAATGGACGAGGCAAAGAGTCGCACTCAAGGTACAGCTCAAGATGACGGCATGCGAGAAATCTTCCTGAGAATTCTGGAGAACCCGGCTCTCGATATGCGTGATAAGAAAGCTGCTGTTATTGACTTCATCACAGCTGGCATCGAAACGGTAATAACCAAAAGCTGAAAAGACATAAATAAAATAAAACTTCGGTACTCCATTGTCGTTCAGCAATGAAATGAAAATGCATTCTTTAAATTGTTTGTCCCTTAATGTACGTTTTGTTAGATTATTCCCAATTTATTATATCTAATCTACTAATATAATCTAGTCTAGGAGCACGCACAAGATTCAAATTTACATGGCGGACATTTTCACATTTTCTGTTTGGGTGTCTTCTTTATAACTTTGAAATGTTTTTTAGACCCTTTAGTAGGTATTTGGTTTTGTAGTTGTTTTTGGTTTTTTCTTTGGTAGGTATTGTTCTGAAGCTGAACTCTCTTTGAGAGAACGTGCGTACTCTTGCATACATTCAAGATTTTCTAATTGAACGATCAAACAGCATAATCGTCTTTAAAAATATTTGTAGTTTCATCACAAATGTGACTTCCAAAATGCTACAAAAATTTAACAAAACAAGTAAGAATACGTAATTCCTATTTTTTGCTGGGTTTTAATTTTTTTAACGCACCGCACCTTTACCTTACTTGCACTTCTAAAGTTAGCCGCCTATCATAGACAATGTCAGGGTTATTGGGATTGAGTACTCTTACCGGATGCGTACTCATAGACCAGCCTACCCTATTCTACGTCCTACTAATATTATAAATGCGAAAATGCGTTTGTTAGTTTTACAAGCGTTTTTTGGACACCTCCAATAGAATTAACATATTTTTAAGAACTATAATAAAAGAAAAAAAAAATTATGTAGGGAAGGATGTTATTAAAATTTACCATGATGAGTACACCTACCTTGATACTAATTCAGTTTTTCGAGGTACCTACCTAAGTATATAATGTAAAAATATATTTTTAAACTCCTTGTTCACAGTTGGCAAACAGCCTAGTATTCCTACTTTACCTGCTTAGCGGCCGACCAGATTGGCAGCGTCGGATCCGCTCCGAGCTCCCATCTTGTGCTCAGCTTAGCATGGAAGACTTGGCAAACGCCCCTGCCGTGCGTGCGGCCACGATCGAAGCGTTCAGATTGCTGCCCACTGCGCCATTCTTAGCAAGGCTTCTTGATGCACCGATGACCATTTCTGGACATAAGCTGCCTGCTGGGGTTAGTCAATATAGTTCAGCTGAATAAATAAATAGTGTATCTGCAAAGCACCGGAGCACCGGTCGAAGGAACGAAGAAGTTGCATCTCCAGAACATTTTCTCCATCGACTACTGTAACAGTCAGGTTTAGTGGTCCACTAGTGCTGCTTGTCTTACGGTTTGGTAAAGTGAGCCACTAAAATAAATCTCAGAATAGCACGCAGTGTATTAAATCCAATAAAATAAAATGCTCCTCTTTTATGCTTATGTGACAAATAAATATAATTATCTTTATATTGCAGACATTCGTACTAGCTCATACGGGCGCGGCGTGTCGTCGCGAGGAAAACTTCTGGCGCGCACAAGAATACCTTCCCGAGCGATGGCTGGAGCCGCGCGAACCCCACGCTGCCAGTCTGGTGGCACCCTTCGGTCGCGGACGTAGAATGTGCCCCGGAAAGAGATTTGTCGAACTCGAACTGCATTTGTTACTCGCTAAGGTAAGTGATACACACCTGTTTATCAGTGTTAGCCTACGAATAAATGTATTTATCCGTAGGTGTTAGCTCACATAAGGGTCAAACGGTTTGAATTTTTCTTCCAAATACAAATCTTTTTATTCTGCAGTTACCGCCGAAAATATGTTGATGTGATATAATTCTTAGTGGGTTCGCTAATGTATTGCAGACCCTATAGAGTTATTTAGCGCGCACTGCAGTTAGGTATTTCATACATAACCTATATCACAAGTTCAAAGTTATAAATAAGGTTCTTTCTTGGGCATCTTTATTATAATTAGGTGTCTTATATGGACAAATTAACGATTATTTCTAGGAGTAGGTAAACGGATTTTCGCTTAGATACCTACCTGAGAACACATAGGTATGACTTTTAAAACGCAAAATTAATTTATTCTCACGGTTCGTTCGGAATACACTAGAACTGAAAAGAGTCCAGTAAGAAACTACATATACCGATAAAACATCTGATAATTGACGACAACTCAACTCCAATCAATCTAAGATGGTGAATGACCGATAGGTAGGTACCGCTCGTGGATATGAGGCTGATAGAAAGGTGAAGCATCATATTTAAAAGTTCTTCGGGGCACTCTCACACATCATCCCATATTATATATCCCTAACTTACTAATTATGGCACGCGCTGTTATTTACTTAATTTTAACTATTATTTTGTTGTGCAGATCATTCAAAGATGGAGAGTGGAGTTTGACGGTGACTTGGACATCCAATTCGACTTTTTGCTATCGCCCAAATCTCCCGTATCACTGCGTCTAGTCGAGTGGTAGACATCAAGTGCAACCTGTACAACATGCAAGACACGGTTAAAGATTTTTAAGACATTACAACTTCTTTAATACACTTCACTATCTTAGCAAAATTTTGCCATGCCATCAATTTACTGAAAGGGCATAGTTTGATCCCTGCTTCAAGAATAGTTTACTGGATGTGTACAGAAAACATTAAACATCGATAGGCAGGACCTAAGTGCCAAATTAGCTATGCGCCAATTGTTTTTAAATTTATTTTAGAGGTTTTTTTTAATAGGTAGGTAATAGTTGTAATCACAACTCTCAGTGTCTGTTAAATGAAAGCTTTATTATGACTAAAGATTATTTGGATGCACAACTATCGTCCTAAATGTCTTCCAGTTACAATTTGTATCTAGCTAGATAGCCTAATTAGTTTTTATGAAGAATCATGCTTGTTAATTTGGTCCTTCAAGATAATGAAAATGTAAGCGAATGTGACCGTTAATTTTTAAATGGAAGTCTGTTGTCATGGACGAGTTTGTATGGAGAACAGGTACCTATTGCGTTACAGGGAACTGAACTGACAAAATCTGCTCAAATTATACACACTTCTTTCTTCTTTTGAAAGAAATGTCCACAAATTATTCCATAGAAATACGTATCTAAAGTTTATTGATATCTACATAGTGTACTGAACTAGTTTATAGCAACACAATATTATTATAAAAAATATGGCTGTGTTAATATCAAAAACCATATTTATATAAAGAATTATAACCGTAAATACCTCTTGTTATAATACTGCATATTTACTGCCAGCACATGCATTTGTTCGACGGCATTATTATGCGACGAGTAATATACACATTTAAGCATAGCGTTAAAAATGCGATCATTCCATTATAATTTAGGCTTATTAGAGCACAGCTTCGATGTTTTTAATAATAGAACATAATAAGAAGTGGCCATTTCCTATTTTTTTTTTTTTTAATAATAGTTGACATTAATTATAAGTTATAACAACGATATAAGTTGTAACTTTATGTTTGGAAATAAAATTTCATAAAATTAAACGTGGTTAATATTTTAAATCAATTTACCTACTTCAGGAATGATGCATACAAAAATGTTGTTATAAATTATCATTAATTTGGAATAAATAATTAAATATTAAGTAGGTACTTGAATAATTAAAATATTAATAAATAAATTACAATAATACTTATCTTTGTTTTATTTATTTATTTTATTTATTAAATTAGAAAATCAACGGCGTTACATGGATCTAATAATTAAAACTATTAACATAATATAGTAAGGCTAATAACAAATTTCCCTAGAACAAACAAATCGTAAAGAAGTCACAAAAAAAAAACAAAAATACCGTTCAAATACAGAATGTAGAAGAATAATAATTAATTAAGAGCACAAAGTTTTCACAGAAATATAATATAAAATAAAAGCACGTAGCGTTCACCCACATACATAAAATATTATTTCTTGTGATGTCTAATTAAGATTTTAAGCAATAGTGAAAGCTCGATGCGAAGTTTGTTAGACTTTTTTACACCTACCACTAGTTACAATGAGGCAGGCGGGTCACCTGATGGTATGTGACTACTGTCGGCTGTAGACATTAGCAATACCAGGGGGATTGCCAATGTGTTATACACCTTATTAGAATTCCTTAAAGGCAACTGTTTCTCAAGTGCAACTCCCGGAATACACCAATAGGTGCTTGGCGACAGATTTTCAACTTGAGGGTGGTAGTCAGCCAGTCGAGTACCTACGTAGGTACTACACCACCGTACTGTGGTTTCCTCACGATGTTTCCCTTCACCGAAAGCTCAAGCTCAACCGAGACCAAGAATCCGACGTCACTACCACTGAGCTATCATCGCCTTGTAAATGTAAAATGTAGTATCCTGTTGTTTTCAATGCAGAATGAAAATATTTTGGGATTTTTTACCAGTTTTGTGATACCTACTTTACTTTTTGTCGATTTTAGAGTTAGATGCACAAAAAATAGTTAATTATGATGAAAAACGCCCGAATGTTTCAAATGTCGGTCCTCTGTGGCCTAACTTCGAGCCGCTCCGCTTTGGTTGCGCGGTCTAACGTTGGGCTAGCTGGCTGGCTTTATTTATTTTATTATTTATTTATTTTATTATTTAAAGGAAAACTTGCAGTTCGCGTAGATTTGCCATCATATAAATTACCTGGGTATGTAGGTATTTATTTTATTTAATTTTGTCGACCTAGACCCTTTTTTTTTTGGTGGTGGAAATCTTCAGGTTATGTGTGATTTTTACTACCACTAAAACCACCCCGGTATTCCTCTCTCGCCTTAGTGGCAGAGCTAAGGGGACCAGACTCGCTATCTCCGCCTGCCCCGCCGGCCATATAGGAGAGCCCACCTCTGGGGCCGGTCTTACCACATAGACCGCCACCCCCTCTGCCAAGGCGCCCAGGAACACATGGGCGCGTCGGCATGGAAACCTTAGTGTAGACGACAGAACCCCCCGATTCTCCCGTCCACAGGTCCCCACAGGCTACGGCGGCATTCGGTTCGCGAAGGCCAAACGCCCGCCTGCCGCGTCTCAGGCGGTGTTTTGTCCAATAAAGATCAATCTAAGTGCACAAGTGAATGAATAAAACGTGTATCGTTACTTTTAAGGTGTCCCAAAAAGTCCTTGAAAAGTTTTTTTTAATGGAACAGCTACCAATTTCACTAAAACCTGGCCGGATTTGTACAGACAAGGACTAGACCTAGACTTTACACTGAATGTGACAATATAACGAGACTTTAACATAAAAAAAGAATATTGAAAAATGGTTTAGGCTTGAAAGCTTTGTAACTAAAGCCTTTAAATAAACAAATACACTGACACCAGCGTAGCTGTCAAAAGTGACAGTTGTGATTGTTTTTGTCATTTTTATTGGTGTGTGCGAGTTGTGTGCGAGCGATAACCTCGAGCGAGGGTGTCTGGAGGCAATAGAAGTAATTATTATAATAGGTAGATAGGCCATAGATGAAGAATTGGTCCGTGGCGACGTTTTATTAATCTATCTAAGGGTACTGCTACTGCATAAGTTTTAAAATTTGAATAGAACATACAACAATGAAGTTTTGTGCGAACCTTTCATTTATGTTTACCGAAGCATCATCAGTTCTAGAGAGATATGCTTTAGCAAAAGATGCGGGGTTCAAAGGTGTTGAAGTAGGTTTCCCTTTGGGTTTTACAGTGGAACAATTTAAACAGGCAAAGGAATGTGCTGGAATTGAAAATGTTCTCATTAATTTGAAAACAGGTGATTTCTTCATAATTTTATAACTTCATATTGTAAAAATAAATGATCTTTATTATCCTTATTGATACAGGTGATGTTACAAAAGGTGAATTGGGAGTGACAGCAGTACCAGGTAAAGAAAATGAATTCAGGGAAAACTTTAGGACAACAGTTGACTACGCAAAAGCTGTTAACTCCAAGAAAATACATATAATGGCTGGTAAAGTGGAGACAGTCACACCAAAAAACTGGGAAACTTATGAAAACAATTTGAAGTATGCCATAGATGTTTTGAAGGAGTCAAATATTGTTGGAGTTATTGAACCAATCAATCAGCATTCAATTCCTAAATACTTCTTGAATGACTATAAGGAAGGTTTGTAATGTAATTACTGTAGGAAAATAACAATACTTGTACAAGAGTGAATACTGCCAGATTCCTTTAATATTTTTTCCTGCAGTACACATTTCTAATGCTATTTATTGGAAAAATATCTTAAAACAAATACTAGTAACTTATAATCTATTATTTTTCCAGCTGTAGATATAATCAAACGCCTCAACAGCCCCCATCTGAAGTTGATGTTAGATGTTTTCCACTTACAGCAAATATGTGGAGATATATCACATAATATCACAAATCTTATGCCACATGTTGGTCATGTTCAGGTAAATATCTATACTTATGTATACTAATATTATAAAGAGGTAACGTTTGTGAGGTTGTAGGGAGTAATCTCTGGATCTACTGAACCGGTTTTGAAAATTCTATTACCAATAGAAAGCCACGTTATTTGTGAGTGTCATAGGCTATATATTAACCAAAAAATTAAAAGATCCCACAGGAATAGGGGTGAAACCGCCGGGGACAGAAGTATAAGTTTCATATCTACAAGTAATTATTTGTACATGGTTCTTTGAACTACTTTAAAACTAACTCTATCCAATATATTTATTATAAATAAAACTATGATTATAAAATTTCAGATCGCTCAAGTGCCACACCGTAATGAGCCAGACACTCCCGGCGAGATAAACTATGAATATGTACTCAAACATTTATCAACCAGTGGCTACAATGATTGGGTGGGTCTTGAGTACAAGCCATTGAAGGGAAGTAGCGAGGGCCTCGGTTGGATAAACAAATTTGGCTACAGCCTCTGATTATTATTATATGGTTGAACTTGCCTATGTAACTGAACTACTGCCCTTTTTATATTTTTTTAATTTGAAACATTAATCAAATGACAAACCCAAATCTAAAATTGTTAATGAAGCTGTGATCTAAGTTAAGAAAAATAAATGTTATTTTAATTAAACAAAAAACATCAATTTATTGTAGGTAACTACATACAAAACACTAGTGCAAACAATACTGGATAAGATACAATTTTACTCAAATTAAACAACTCTCATAACTAACACGATAAAAACTCTTAGTTAAAGCATAAAATTATGATGTTTTTTTTATCTTCTCAGCCAGCACCACACTCGGAGGTTCTTCTTGGTCCGAGTATTTTTGATCGTATCGAGTCATCATCCTCGGCCTTTTCATGATCAACCCTTTCTTCCCCTGAAGGTGATGACGTAATAGTCCTTATCGCCAAAAAAAACGAGATAAGGCATAAAAAATTTAAGGTTAAATCTCCATTTATTTCACATTCATAACTTCCTTTATGGAAGTTATGAATCCTTCTTTGGAAGTTATATCCTATGGGATAAAGAAATGGAAGATGGAAAAATTCAGTAGGTACGTATAAATTAGTAGGTAATTATTGGAAATGAAATAATAGGTAGGTTTAATAGGTAGGTAGATATTAAACAAATAGTAAGAGCAAACAAGGTCTCTGATCAAATCAGAGGGCCAAGGCGGGGCATTTTATATGCCATAATAAAAGATATGTTCGTTTATTATGTCCTTCGGGCCTCGCACAACATTTTTTTTGCTACCGGATAAGCTTGTGTTTGACCGAAATCTCAACATGATAAGTAATGATGAAGCCGAAGGTGGTAAGCACACAAAGCCTAGATGGGAACTGGCTCTCAAGTGCAGCTGTCAAAACACAGCGACATATTTTCAACTTGAGGCCTTCAATTAGCCAGCCAGTCGGGTACTACAAAGTACCCTACCACCGTCCTATGGTTTCCTCACGATGTTTTCCTTCACCGAAAGCTCATTGTAGGAATCTAATCCACGACCATCGCCGTGGTATCCGACGTCACTACCACTGAGCTATCATCGCCTTTAACACCCCAT
Source organism: Ochropacha duplaris (assembly GCA_951361185.1). NCBI lineage: Eukaryota > Metazoa > Arthropoda > Insecta > Lepidoptera > Drepanidae > Ochropacha > Ochropacha duplaris. The sequence goes on along the minus strand of OX592709.1, from coordinate 5,296,470 downwards.
TAGTCGGCAATGGGGGCCATTTGCGGTACGCTAGACCTTGGGATTGGGGTAATTTTTAATAGAGGTTTTCTCGGCCACTCGGTCCGACGTCAGCAAAGGCCGAGTGGACCTGGCACACATCGTCGCATAACGTAGTGTTTTTAGAGAGGTTTCACTCTTGTGCGGCGTCAGAAAAAGCTGAGTGCACTAGGACTAAACATACCGCACCTGTTGCGTCCTCTGTCCCCTCTCATGCAATACGAGGAGCAACCAAGAGGCCCACTTCGCCCCATTACTGGGATATTTCCTCCCTACTGTTTTTTTTCGCGCCGGGTAAACCTAGTACCCCCCATATTTGGGGGGTACTAGGTTTACCCGGTAAAGTGCCCGATGGCCCAGTAACACCACACGGGAGAACGTGGCTCCTACTATTAGTCAGCTAATAGCTGAGCCAACTGTACCGTCTACCTACATACTGCTAGCACCTGTAGGTAATCAAAGAGAATATGTTAAAATATATATAGTACTTATAGTAGGTATAATATAAAAGCGCCCCACTGGGTGATCTTGTTTGTGGTTCCAATAATTCAGATTCAGATTTTTTTTATTGTTAACTGACAATCGAGAGAACACTTATTTTTTTAATAATTTAATTTAATTTATTTTTGATTGGTTGGCTTTAGTGACCGACCGAAACATGTTATTGTGCCGAAACCGAAGGTTCGGTTTCATTGTAGTTTCGGCCGAAACCGAAACCGAACCTTTTATAAAAAAAAAAGTCCTTAAAAAGTCGAAAAAATGTTAGTAAGCCCGTTTTTTTCTAAAATTAATATCTCGCCGACCTATAATTACAGGTTTCTACTTTCAAAGATTTATCACAATGAAATTTCAGCACAGTTACAGAGGTTCTGTTTGAAAATTTAACTACCCTGTAAAGTGAAAAAAATACATTATTTCATTACCATTATTCGCGGAACAAACACAACACGTATTGACACGTCTACACGAGCAAAGCGCACTGATTTAGGTAGTTACCGGCGGAGTCAGGCGAGCGACGCCATATTGCCAGCCGTGCCGAGCGCGCCCGACTAAAGGCTAACGCCTAGCGCGACCCGAAGGTACGATGTTGTAAATTTCGGCGCGGCCGAAGGGTTCGGCCGTTTTTGGCCGAAACCGAAACTCGGGCCGAAACTTGATTTTTTGGCCGAAACTGGCCGAAACCGAAACCGAAATTTCGGTCGGACACTAGTTGGCTTATAGGTAATTAAAAGTAGTTGCAGTTAACGATGGCGCTGAAACAAGTACGCACTTGGCACGCTAGTGCATCGTACCCTCGCCCTCGAAGCTTAGGTACCTACCTACTTTGTTGTGAAAACACTCAGTTTTTCGCCAGGAAGGGGGTGAAGTAAAGACGCGCCAGGCGGGGGAGGAGACAGACTCCCTAACCCACCCCAACCATACAGAACTCAACCCCTGTGGATATTTGCGACGCTATCACTAATTTTGAGATGAGGGAAATAAATTGTCTAAAAATGGAAATTACATATCGATTGATGCTCGAAATAAATATAACAGGGAATAGCTTGAAATGGTTTCAGTACCTAAGTACTACACACTGCTGGTGGTAACTATATGATTGAGTTTAGGTATTAAACTGTGTCCATAGGCTACCCTTATTATACCAACCCACGTAATGTTAAATAGGTTTATTTGTGTATTGTGCTCGTTAGTTAGCAACAAGAACATGTGAACAAAACGAGTTACCTACCTCCTACTGTGAACAATAATAATTTGAATAGCAACACAGTAGGTATGTACACTACATAAAGTACATCTTATACTTAGGTAGGAACTTATTACCCTTGTAAAGAGCTCTTATTATAGGTACCTACCTACTTACATTAGCCTGGCCAACAAGAGGCCTTATGTTTGAAAAAGTATAGGTAATAAGTTCCTCAAGAGCTTATAAATTTTTCAGAACAAAAAGTAGGCTCTGATATATCTAACTAAATAAAAACATCAATATTTTCACACGAGCATCTCTAGAGTACCAACTTCACGAATAAGAATAAGCAACCCGGATATTATATGACGTTCTTAATTCCAAAGCTAATAACAAAATGCGCAGCACACCGTGACTAGAAACAAGTTTCGTAACAACCCTTGTCGTTTCGTACCGATGCCAGTCAGTGTATGCCGGCGAGAAAATGTGCGGGAAAACGTGAAAAACGCGCGCATACGGAACGGACGGGGTGGCGGTCGCTCGCTCATTCCGTGGTGAAGCGCGCGGCCGCGCGCCGCTCGATCGATACATTGCCGCTTTTACTTCAAATCAAGAAATCAACCCTTAAATATAACACATTCTTCAGTATATTTATTAGTACACATCTTTCACGTTATTCTAGCTTATTTTTTACCGTTGGTGATGTTTTATTAAAACTTAGTATTAACCATAAACAAGTGCGACGCAAAATCTTTTTATGAGGGACTAGGTAAGTGTAATAATTATTGGCATGCTATAATGACCTAGTTTTCATCTGCAAGCTAGAATTCTGTGTCTGTGTCGATAGTACCACAGCTGGTACCTAATCGCGACTTCGATTTGCTGATACACCTAGGTAGGTATAGTGCAGTTTACTCGTAGTATGTTAACCTAATTATTTACTCCGAGTTGGAAATAAAATGTTCCTACTCTATTTATTTTTCCTCTAACTAGCATTTTTAACTGCTGCATAGGTAAATTTATTATCCATGTTTTAGGCCGGCATACCTGACAATGGTGCTAAAACGATTGATCTAATTACTTCAATGTTTTCTTTGAATATTTTTGCGTGAAATAATGTAGGTTACCTATCTAAATAAAGTATTTCAGATTATATTATGCTTATACATTAATTATGTATATTAGGTACTATACTCCACTCCGCGTTTTTACTCACCCCATAAACTATAACTACGCAAATAAAATAAACGTCCAACCGCAGCTGAAATGCCATTCTTGAATTGCAATGCCAAATCTAAGTACCTTTTTTAAGTTTATGGACGATACTTAATTTCAAAAAATCTATTATTTCGGGAAGATAGGAAGGCTATCTGTTTATTATAACGCAAGCACCTTACCCTCACCCCATCTGGCAATAACTATAGGTTCTAAAATGGTGAGAGTCATTGACCGTGAGTGAGTGCCACCCCTCCCGAGTGTCGTGTGCCAAATCCGCCTCCGGTTCTGAGATGACAGACGCCCGGTCCAGTGCAGACAGTCCCGGTATATTACATACACAATAATTGTTACAGGATGAATGATCTTCACGCTCGTTAAATAAGTGTGGCTTATTATTCGCTCATTTGTTTAGTTAGTGGCAAAAGCTGCGAATATCCACAGTAAAATGGCCAGTAAATTGGCATCTAGAAGCTTAATTTTATTGGTCTACCACTCTGCCTACTTGAATACAAAAAACTAACTAAAATTAAAAATCTTATCTTACTTCTTACTACTAGATATATGTGAAGATGTTTTTTACTCTTTCACGCAAAAACTACTGAACGGATTTTGATGAAAATTTGCTCACAGGTAGATCATAACCTGAAATAAAACAGTATAATTTTATGCAGGTAAAAGATAAGAACGCTCAGCAAATGTTTCAAAGGAAAGTTTCATTAAAATCTATTCTGCCGTTTTCCCAATAATTGTCACATGTCAATTATTATAATTATTTAATTAATATTATTTATAAATGTTTACTTTTAATCCTATGGAAGGCTGAAAAGGGGTGATAAAGCAAGATACTGCGATAAAAACATACTTAATACAAATCAACAGGGGCTAAAGAAGCAAGCTTTTTCAGCAATATTATCTATATATATAAAAGGATAAGTCCTGACTGATCTATCAACGCCCAGCCTAAACCCTTAGACCTAGAAAGCAGATTTTTTTCCCAGGTGTTGTTTTTAAAACTTGACCGAGTAGTAAGTAACAAGTTTTTTAACATTTTCTAAAACTCCATCCCTGAAGGGGTAAAACAGGTGTTCAAAGTTGGTATGAAAAATGAGAAGGCCTGACTCGCTGACTCCTCAACGCCCAGTCTATACCCTTGGACCTAGAAAGCTGAATTTTTCACAGGTATTGTTTTTAAGATGTAGACGAAGAATAAGATTTTTTTTTCGAAATTCAATCTCTAAATGGATAAAAATGGGATAGGTACGTGGGTGAAACCGCGGGGCGGAAAGCTAGTATATTATAAAGCTTGGTGAGAATTATTGGTTATCAAAGTACTTTTCATCCCCCCATCTCGGAAAGAGTATTTTTGCTCTTCGATATCTGAGTGTAAAAGCCGTTATTATCCTCTAGAGGATAAAGTAAATAGAACATCGTGTGCACTATGTTTATGAATTCAAATCATCATTAAATCTATTTACTTCTCCCTCCATGGTGCCGAATTTATCATACATCAAAGTCAAAGCTAAAGTCAAAGCCAAAGTCAAAACCATTTATTCAGTTTATGCCCTAGAAGGGCACTTATGAAGGTCGAATTACAGAAGTTACCACCGGTTCGGAAGTCAGCCTTCAACTGAGAAGAACCGGCAAGAAACGCAGCAAGGTTACATTTTAAAAATATTTTTGGACCATCTGACTATATTGACTTTTTTTTTCAAATGTTTAACAATTTTATTCTTAAACTAATACAAAAAAAAAAAACTTTGACAAATTAAAAAACGAAATTAAAGAATCATTTTTTAATTTGTCAAAAACTATGACTCAGAACCTTCTTGGTGTACTTTTTTTAATTTGCTTTGCGCGCACCATTTTTTTTTGCATTTAGTCATTTCCTCGCTGAGGTGGGATGAAAAATTACGTGTTGCACTCGAGTGCAAAGATTATTCACCTCGGGCTCTTTTGATTTCCTCGCTTACGCTCAGGATTCTAATTTTTGAATCCCTCGCTGCGGTCGTGATTCAATTTTAGAATCCTTCGCTTACTCGGTCATCAAAATTGAGCACGCGGTTAATAAACAACTTTACACTCTTGTATAACAAATAACTATTCCTACCTTCTACCTCATCGTAGAAAATATTATGAAACAATGATTATGGTATGTAGATATGTATATTGATTATGAGTTTGATTTCTAGACATTATAACAATAGCTAGGCAATAATTGAATCGTGCATAAAAGCTTGCCATATGCTTTCACTTTTTTCTCACAAAGATTAATTTATTTCACTTATGAAACTGGTTGTACTAGTATAATACTGTCGAAAGTCAATGCGGCCCTTTACATAGTGGAAAGCAGTTTACTGTCGATGTAACATGAGTGGTGTGACCAGACCACTACTGGAGAAATGCATCAATGATGTGACATTTAGGTACTTACTTGCCAAGTTTATTCAATTCGGTGAAAGGTTGTCGAAGCGGTAATGCATACGATAATTGTTCACACAGTTGGATGGATCGTATAATTACAGTTATAAAATTATAAATACTTTGTTTTCTTTGAGAATTGTCAATTATTCGTTTTTAATTAAGTAATATACAATGTATGTTTAGAAAATTTCGTCAAAGCTGTTGCTGCTGCCGGTCGGAAAGTTTCCCAGGAGGCTGGCAGCGTTCGCTCTTACCTTTTTAATGAATTTATAAATTGAATTAAACTCGTACATAGAATCGATTGTATGAGTGACTAATATTTTCGTCGGTATACCTATACAGTAGGTAGGTACGTTACAAAAATACAAAAGTACCTACGTTAAAATTGGATAGGAGGAGTTATCTAATTATAAAACTCAACATTTCTTTGTCTATCTGTTCGACAGTGTGCATATAAATTGAGAACTACTTCGAAGATTTTTATGTGACTAGGTAGGGCCTTAATTGAATTAATGGCTTTGTTTTTGAATTTAACTTGACGTTAATTGTCTTATTATCTTCCTTCACAAAAAATATTCCTGCAACTAATCCAACTTCCTAGTAGAATCAGGGTTCTGCTACACACTAAAACTGTTATAGAAAACGTGAAAGTTAGGGTGTTTTATGTTTGTGACTCGAATCAATCACGCTTCAGAAATTGGAAACGGATAACTCTGCAACTTACTCGCGATCCCCTTTTTGAATTTTAAACCCTCTGGTTGATAATTAGAATATTTTTTTATGTAGAGTTTACGGACGTCCGTCCAATCCGCAATTCAACGGGTTAAAAAAGGAATATGTGTGCATTCTTACCCTAGCGGTTTAGGCTGGGTTATTAGTCAGTCAGTCAGGATCAGTATTTCATAAGGAACGTCGGGTTTTAGATGAATGCGAAAGATTGTGGGGATCTTTCCTATTCATACTAATATTATGTTCTTTTGAGCTTAGGTATGTTGGTTACATAGATTAATTGCCATATTATTAAGGTGACGATATACGCGAATGACCTTGCTCGATTGGGGCTGCACCCCCCGCGCGCCCTCAGAAAGAACGCGCAACGCTCTCCCTCGCAACTCGAATCGAGACAAAACAGATATTTTAAAAGTTCATAATGCAGCTTGAAACGTGATAGTTATAGGAGTTACGTGACAATGAACCTTATTTCTATAAGATAAGGTCCAATTTCAACTATCACAGGTTTCAAAGTATATTTGACGAATTGTACAAGCTATGGTTACTCCAGTGCCGCATAAAACTTAGGGTGAGTCCAACAACAATTTCAAGTTTGTTGGTTATCAAAAAATCTATTTTTATTATCTTATTAAATATAATTCTTCTGTACGTGTGTTTGTCACCTAACGGCTGGAGCGATATGGATGAAATTTTGTGTGGATATTTCAATGGGTTCCTCGATGGTCTGACATTTGGACCCGGTAGGTGGCGCTGGAAACGGGTTCTAAGTTTTGTTTTAATTTCAGGGCAGGACGTCTGCCGGTCCCGCTAGTATATGTATAATATTTTTCGAAGTGATCATTTAAAAAATGTCTTTATTTATTTTTATTATGTAATATATAGGTTTTTTTAATTATTAGCATTCGCTATAATATGTTTTCATCCGTGTATGATGTCGAATAGTGCAAAAAAAAAAGTAAGTTGTGTAACTTGATGAATTCATATTTTTTCTAAAGGTTACGTACTAATACTATAATCAACTATATGAGTAGTTCTACTAACTAACGAACTTTCGACGCCTCAGCTAAAATACCATGAAACATTTTTAAAAGTTTCTAAAAAACATCGCTTAATTAATGGACGAGCCCTAGCAACCGCATCGCGATGTATAGCTAAAATATACAACACTGCTTTAATTACACCATTTATGATATTGTATCGAGTGGAGAAAAAAGTAGCACAGGTCCGATCAGCACAACGTCCCGTCCCGCACTGAAATGACGGGCGAACGAGGGGACCAAAGCTGTCACCGAGTTGAAAATCGAGTATAAATTTAATTAAAAAATAACAGTAACTTTTTTTGAAAAAACAACAAGACAGTTCTATTTGTTTTAGGTGTAAGAATATCTGTAATTAATTTCATGTTATTTGAATCCGTAATATAGGAGAGAAATATGTTTGAAATTTCAAAAAGGCTCATATTCGCGATTTTTTTCTGATGTTCTCGATGATAAAATTAAAATTTGAAAAAAGTCATTTTATGTCGTGTATCCTCTAGTTTAACATATATTTTTTATAAATCACTTGCAATAAAGAATGCAGAGAAATATTGTATCGAAAATCGTCATTTCACGTATATCGTCGCCTTAATAAGTTGGTACTTACTCGCTGGTTATACGTATCTCTTAGCAGTTAACTTACAGTTCGCATTACATTACAAAACTACATATAAAAATAATAAATCCCTAGGAATTGCAATTCAAATGAGTCCATTCAACCTTACCTTTATAACCGCATAATGAATTCTTGACTTGGTTATCCAAGTCAGTTCGCTAGACCTAGATCTTGCTAGGGCTCTAATATCTGAGTATCGGGTTTCACACATATTGTGAGCAGGCTTGTCTAGTGATCTTTATGCGTTTTACCTATTTATTTATTGATTAACTAGCTATTCAACCCGCAGTTCTCCTAAATTACCCCCTTAGCAAATTAGAAAATCTCATAAATTTTTCGTACAAACCTTTGCAACCCTTACCGAGAGAGATTGATTTTAGAGATTGAATTTTAAAATGTTTGAAATATACGAGTATGTTCTATTCATTGTATCAATGAGCCCTTATACCAAGTTTCAAATAAATCTGACAAGGAATATATTATTCACTAAGCAAACTTTGTCACACCCTTTCTCGTCGGAGGTGATTTTCCAAAAACCCTGAAACATGTCACTCTTGTTTTCCAAAAGTCTAAATATATTTTTGATACAAACGAAATAACACTTTTCACCCCATAAAATTATGAATTTCCGATAGATCCTTATTATTGCTCGCCTTCATAAAAACCTAAGTTCCAGTATTTTGGGGTGTGCACTGATATCAGTCAGTCTGTCAGTCAATTTCACCTAGATAAAGAAATACAATATTTATTTACAACAAATGTACAAAATATACAAGCAAATATACAACTATAATATATAAAAAAAATATTTAAATATGTAATTTTATCAAACTTACGAGTAGACTTATAAGCTACATGTAATCAATTATAATTATATCTATTATTAAAAATTAATAAATAAAGCTCAGCGACTTCAACTATATAAACTTGCTAATATTATGTCAATATTTTCATGTTTTCTCGTTGGAATTCGTATTTAAGTAACTACTATTAGTGGCAGATGTTGTGGTAATGAAACTGTAATTTCTCCACAAAAATAAGAATGTTGATTTGCCCGGCGTGTCGGCTCGGCATTGCCTTAAAGTACCGCTAACTATTCGGTAGGGACACTTTCACTGAAGCGATTCTACTCTACACGCTTGTTCATTCAACCACGATCATCTGATAACCGTTTTCATCTTCACATAAGTAGGTAGGGAAATAATACGTCGTCGTAAAGTTATGAAATAATCGCTGAATTATGGACGGAAGTGTGAATGCTTTGGTATGGATATGGGTGGAGTTCTGTAGGTTAGTCGGTAGTTCACTCTCACTCAAATAGTAACAACCGTTATCATAGCGTGAGCACGGAATTATTCCAATATTTTCATGGTATTTGATAATATTGCTGAGACACTACCCTCAGGCGATGTGAGTGATGTAGTGAGACTCTTGAAAGAAGGGTTGCGTGCGGTATATCAGCAACGGTACGTTTAACTACTCTATTCCTCAATATTTATTGGTATATTTTATGGAGGGCAGATGTACTGATTGTCATGCAAGTTATTAGGCAGCTCAATTCATGTTACTTAAACAATATTATTATTGCCAAAGACAAGTGTAGTCTATATATTATATATTCGTAAATAAAACAAAGTCGGGGAAGTTACACCATTTATAACTCAAGAACGGCTGAACGGATTTTGATGAAACTTGGCACACAGATAGATCATATCCTGGAATAAAACAAAGGATACTTTTTACCCCGGGAAAAGATAAGATCCCTCTGAAACAGGGGGGACAGCTAGTTCTTAATAAAAAAAACAAACCAAATAATATGTGTTACCTGTAAGCGTACTTTTCAACTAATCATCTAGCCAGGCTAGTGATTGTTGGTGCTATGATATTCACGAAACTACTAAGAAGCTGAGGTCACCCGAGCATACAACCAAGTCCGCTATTAAAATTATAGTCTGGATAGATAATATTATCTCCATTGTTCTCTGTGCTGGTCATCAGATAGAAGAGAAATGGAGCACAACGCTCGATGACAACCGGCACACGGGCCATTGTAAATTACTTCACAATTGCTTTTCTTGTACCTACTTCATGTTATATTGATGTTTATAAGAAAATACATATATCTAGTATGTAAATCGGTATTAAAGATCAAGCTAAATTATGTCGCAATATTATTATTTTGAGTTCTGTATCTACTAAATCAGAACACTTATATAGAAGGTATCACCTAGGTCATAGGGGTTAGTTTTACAATTTATGATGTTGATGAATGGAATTTAGATTATAAATGGTTTCCGAAAGACTAGGTAGGTTCTGCGCCCAGTTTTATGTTTTATTCCAGGATATGATCTAGGTAGATACCTACCTGTGTGCAATGTTTCATCAAAATCCGATCAGCCGTTTTAGCGTGATTGAGCAACAAATATCTACTAACATACAAACTTTCACTTTAGTAGGATAGAGGAATAAAAGAAACGGCAAAAAAAAAATTATTGGCTTTCCGTCAGCTCTTTACAAAGAAATAGAGCTTTTCAATAAAAATACTTCGTTATATTTTTGCCATATACCTTTCTCAAAAGAATCTAATAAAAATCTTAATGAACAACAAATAGGAAGAAAAATTATTAAAGTTACATTTTTACTCAGGTTTTTACCTATTAGCGACACATACATATTGTGCAAGAAAAGGTACTTAACCTGTTATTTTTAATTATTATAAATACCTAGCATGACTAGCTGGCTGCGCTGCTATTTGGTACAAAAAATTGTGCTCCTATATTTTGTATAAACTGGCATTTATAAAGTTTTATGAACATGAAAAGCCCATGTAGGAATGCATTTTGTTGATAAACATTCAAATATTTCACTATTCCTATGGATTTCCTATTTATTATGAAATTGAGACTTTATGGAAGATGTATGCATCTTATTCTAAAGTCTCCATTACATAATAAACTTTCAGGGTAACGACGTAAGTAGGTAATCATCACGATCTAATATTAAAAAAACTAAACGAAAAGGGAAAGTTAAAAATCAATGAACCAATGAAGAAAAGTAGATAAAGGAAAATAATGACATAAGTGTCAGGACGTTATTTGATATAAATAAATTGTATAAATTGGTTTTTAAGGAGATTTGTAATAAAGCTTTCAGATTTTGATTTCTCTTAAAGTAACTACCGTCTCCTATAAGTAAACATTGGATAATATCAAAAGATAATATAATAATAACCTATAGTCTGGTCAATGCGACGACCTGTCTTTAATCTAAGGGAAGTGTGTTTACAATAATTGGAAGATTATGTGACTGTCTCATAAATTACTAGTAAACTGAATATAGCACACTTATGGAATGCTTCTATGAAATGGTTGCGAGTACTTGCGAGTGGCCATTGATGGAATAGTACGGGAATAAGGAAAATTTATCCATTTTTATGGTCATTATGTCATTGAGATGTCAACACGGTGACGTCGTCGGCTAAGTTCTTCAGTGCCATTTCAGTGTTACGATTTTAGTGTTATAGTTTATTTTATTTTCATCCCTTTTATAGACTGTAATTTTTTAAATTTTGTCTGTAATTTTTTTTTATATACCTATTTATTTTATATATTTAGTTTCCAAATTGTTCTTTAATGACAGAGCCCATACCTGCTGATCGAATTGTGTCGGATGTTCAAGTGCCCGCTTCATTAGATAGTCTTTTGCAGTGCCCAAAGTGTCCACAAACACGTTTTTTTAAAGGCCTAAGAGGTCTTAAAATACATGAAGCCAAAGTTCATAAAAATTCTAACGTATCATGCCCCACCATTCTTCATGGCCCTTCTGTCTCATTAGTTCATCAAAATTTTTTGGAAAAACTAACAAATTTAAAGCTTTCTACTCCTGTCGTTAAACGTATACCCCGCGGTGCCCGTTTATCTGTAGCCCAATATTTGTCTAAATTAATTAAACATACTATTAATCTCAATTCCATCCATGCTTGGGAACAACTCATCACTTTTCCTTATAGAATTCTGCACGCCCCTTACAATACCAATAATAATGTATCACTTACTTCTGTTATAAAAGAAAATTGCCGTATAAATAATGACCTACTAGCAGTTTTTCATCCTAGAATAAACCCTACCCGCTCATGTACTCGTTCTCATCCATATCATTTAATAGAGAACAAGTTAAATGACGGCGATATTAGAGGTGCTGCGAGGTTGTTATTTTCCAATGATACCATAGCCGATAATACAGCTGAGACTTTAGAAGCTTTACATAACAAGCATCCACCTCCTTCATCAACTTTTTGCCTTTCAGATTTACAAAATTGCATTCCAGTATCTGATACAGCTCTAAAATGTATAAATAAAGATGTTTTTGGTGCCTTATCATCATTCCAAAGTGGTTCGGCGCCTGGAATTGATGCCCTCTCTCCACAACACCTTAAAGATCTCACATGTGGTCGTTGTGGTGATATTGGGGACACTCTTCTTGATGATCTCACTGGTTTAGTTAATTTAATGTTATCCGGAAGGGTCCCAAATGAAATATCACAAATCTTGTACGGCGCTAATCTCTGCGCTTTAAAAAAAAAAGATGGCGGAATAAGACCTATTGCTGTTGGCACCGTATACCGCCGCCTTGCTGCGAAGGTTTGCTGCAGAGCCAACAGAGATAAAATTAGAGATTTACTGCAGCCAACACAACTTGGTTTCGGCTCACGAGGGGGCTGTGAAGCTGCAGTACATTCGCTTAGGACCTTTCTGGATAATAAAGGCGGAGAGGTGCTGCTAAAGGTAGATATAAAGAATGCTTTTAACTCAGTTGATAGGGGCGCCCTTTTGACACAAATTTTTGAAAATATTCCAAATTCTTCAAATTTTTTATGTCAATGTTATAGCAAACCTTCAAAATTAATGTATGGAAACAATTTGATTTATTCAGCTGTAGGGTGTCAACAGGGTGACCCTCTCGGGCCGGCCATCTTTAGCTTAGCCATTAATCCTATCATTAAGCGTTTGAAATCAAAATTTAACGTTTGGTATCTCGATGATGGGATTTTGGGAGGAGATGTGACCACTGTGTTAAATGATTTAAAACAATTAATAAAAGATTTTCATGCTATAGGTTTAGAACTAAATTTTTCGAAATGTGAACTATTTTTTACGGATACTTGCACAGCAAAAGATTTGGCTTTTGAATATTTTAATAGTTTAGCCCCTAATATTAAACTTTTAGACAGTGGTTCACTTCGTCTGCTAGGTTCCCCCATCCTTGAAGAATCAGTTTCCACCTTTGTCGAGGAAAAAATTCAAAATTTTCAAAATGTTTCAGATCGTCTTTTAAAAATTAATAAACACATGGCCTTCACTATCATCAGATACTGTCTTTTTGTCCCAAAATTTGTGTATACTCTTAGGTGTTGTCCACTTTGGAAGTACCCCAATTTATTACAAGACTTGGACAATACCATTAGAGATACACTCATCTCAGTTTTTAATATAAATTTTGATAATCGAGGATGGTCACAAGCCTCTCTGCCTATTAGGCATGGAGGCTTAGGCATTCGCAAAATTTCTAGTGTGTCATTGCCAGCCTTTTTGTCTTCGGTCTATAGCACAGATGACCTTATAAAGCGCATACTCTCTGTTTCTTTTCAAAATGTTGAGGTATCTTGCTTGACCGAGGCCAGAATTTCATGGCAATTGGCCTGCCCGAACATTGAACTGCCCAAGGTCCCCTCCTCGCAGCGGCTCTGGGATGACCCTCTCTGTGAACTGGTACGGAATAATTTATTAGAAACGTCAACCAGTTCCGCAGATAGGGCCCGCCTCACAGCTGTTTTTGCTTGGGAATCGGGTCTTTGGTTGCAGGCCTTACCATCTTCACATATGGGTACACTTTTGGACTCCAACACTTTTAGATCCGCAGTATGTTTACGCTTGGGCTTGCCGATTTTCTCGTCACATCGCTGTCAGTGTGGCACTGCTGTCGATCAACTCGGTCACCACGGACTATATTGCATCAAAAGCGCAGGTAGATATTCGAGACATGCTTGCCTTAATGATGTCATCCGTCGGGCCCTTACCAGCGCCAACGTAACAGCTATTTTAGAACCAAATGGCTTGTTTCGTGACGATGGTAAGAGACCCGATGGAATGACACTTATACCCTGGAAGATGGGTCGACCTTTGGTATGGGATGCCACGTGTGTTGATACCTTAGCACCGTCTCATCTTCCAGAGACAGTGGATAGGGCCGGTGGTGCAGCCATGTCAGCAGAGAGCCTCAAGCGGCGAAAATACAGTAACTTAGATACAAGTTACATGTTTGAGCCGTTTGGGGTTGAAACTCTGGGTCCGTGGGGGCCGAGTGCACACCACCTTTTCCGAGAAATGTCAAAACGACTGGTCGACGCATCTCGTGACCAGAATGCTGGCATATACCTCGCTCAACGAATCAGCATTGCCATCCAACGTGGCAATGCTGCCAGCATTCTGGGTACGTTGCCTACTGACAACGACTTTTTTATTTAGATTTTATATTATTAGATTAATTACCTTTTAAATTGACTTTTTAAAGTATTAACAGCTTTTATAGATAAATTCAGTTATTTTTTGTGAGATGGAGTTTATTTGTTTTGTAAAGATGATGGCTCAGTTGTAAGTAGTGACTAGTGAAACTAATATTCAAAATCAAACAAGCCATTCGCCATTAATGGTCATTATTTTGTTAGTCGATGATAGAAGAGTTGTGTAAAAACTGATAAAAGGTTAGGTACCTGTTTGAAATAATGAATGGGGTTTAAAAAAAAAAGAATATTACTGATTATATTGATTTACTAGCTGTCTTTCAGTTCACGGTTTCACTTGCGTCGCTATTTCAATTTCATGCTTGTAATTTTTATTACGACACCCTAATTCTTTTTCTTAAAATAAAGTTAGCCTAAGTTACAATATTAGCTATCTGCCAGTGAAAGTCCGGTCAAAATTGGTCCAGCCGTTTCATTATTCGTAACAAACAAAAAATGATTTTATTTTTGTTACCATGAATACTTTTATGGAGGAGCGAGGTGTTAGACTCCTCCATTGAAAAGGGAAGATCTTCCGCCAGGCTAGGTCATCGTGCCTGGGGACCGCGGTCCAACTGTTGATGTTGGAATCTTGTATATATGCAGATCGCATGGAAAACTTCGTAAGCGCGATGTAGGTTATTGAAGCGCCATCTATCTAGGAGTCGTGCGAACTATATCTATGTGTAGATAGATGTCGCTACATCACTCCCCTCCAAGACCAGAGGTCGATATTGCTGGTCGTGCTAATGTAGCTTGCAAGTGCCAGTGCTGCTCGTAGTCTACAGTGAGTCGAGACTGAGCGATGAGCCTTGCAGGACCAGGAAGCGCGGTGAGTCGGCTGCGTTGGACCTGATAAAGGCGAAGGTGGCTTGCTGTGGACTGCTGCAGAGACCTGGTGAGGAGTGCAGGGAAGTGATGCTGCATACTGCTGACATTCCAATCACGTCGGGGTCACCAATATGGAGGAGCGAGGTGTTAGACTCCTCCATTGAAAAGGGAAGATCTTCCGCCAGGCTAGGTCATCGTGCCTGGGGACCGCGGTCCAACTGTTGATGTTGGAATCTTGTATATATGCAGATCGCATGGAAAACTTCGTAAGCGCGATGTAGGTTATTGAAGCGCCATCTATCTAGGAGTCGTGCGAACTATATCTATGTGTAGATAGATGTCGCTACACTTTCATACACCTACATTTAGTAAAAATCTGTTATTTTGACATACAAACAGGCACTTTCGTCGACAAACGTTGATGTTAAGATTTTCAATTTCATAAAAGTGATAAGAAGATATCATGTGGTATTTTATCAGGATTGTTTCAAATTTTCTTCTTCCTTTATTAATTATTTTCTCTCAGGATATTATTCTAATTGCTAGTACCTACTTAACTACTTTGGTTTAAATTATACATAACACTTAAAATTTTTGCACGCCGTCGTGAAACATGGGATAGGTACCTACTAAAAACATAATTTAATTATGTAATTTGAAGGAAATAAATAATTGTAAAAAAAAAATTTATAACAAAAAGCAAACCAGTAAACGGAACCGTCCGATAGCCCTTAGGAATACCGACAAAGTAAAGATAACATTGTCTCCATTTATTGTGTTTTCAATTCAAAAGATAGAATCATGTTTTGTTCGAATACAATAAAAGTTTACCTTTACTTTGTTGTTGGAAAAAGCGAGCTACATTAAATTCTAGTAGATAGTGATCATTTGTAGCTTAGCCACATTTCCTACTAAAATGTCTATTTGGCATCCATTTTAAAAAATGTTTAGCTTCACACAAAAGGTGCTGGTTTTCTTGACTCCCGAAGTTACACGGGTTTTTCACTTGATGAAATAGCATAGGTATTAAGTTTATCATTGTATGTTTGCTTATATCGCTACCATAAACACCAACATCCATAATTTCACTTTCATCTCATTTCATCACATGTTCAGTACACACGACCCTAACAAAACTAATTGGCACTTTTCTCTTTCCAGAGATTACCTTCACAAAATTGCTAGGCGTCAACGTACAGTGACTTTTTTGAAGTGTAGAAATTGTATGCAAGTGAAATTAGTGGAAAATTAAGGAGGAACCAAGATGGCGACCACAGCGACGGCTGCGTCGTGCATCAGCACTGAACATGGCTGCGTCATGTTCGATTGTCTCGTGCATCTATGGGAATGGTAAGTCATAATAATAAGATTATTAACTATTCTTTATCACATCCGTTATAGCAAGCAGCCCAAAATGTAATTTAGGGACCTACTTTTAAAACAATAATAGACACAATGAAAACGCCAAAAATAATGTAAATTGCAGCAAATTCTTCATATTATTATTTCTTTTGAAGGCTTACTATTTAACCAAATCGTCTATTCAACCATTCGAAAGCGAAGTTAATACCTCTTTATCTTTTCTTGTTAATGCTATCAGCATAAATTAGGGGCAATAGGCTAAGATTTTTTCAATAAGTTCATGGGATAGTAGGTATATTTAATGAAAATAAAGGTATTTCGAATATTGATAAATTGGTAATATTAATTTTGTAAACAGCGTTAGTAGAACATCCAGGTTTGTTAGAATGTTATCATAATTATCATTTAGTGTTGTATTTAATTTGTTTTATATGTATTTAGTGGAAACTCGACTTTAAACGACTACAGAAATATTTTCTCATGAGAAAATGTACTTACAAATCTAAATATTAATTAAGAACTACATACATACATCAGTGTATTATAATAATACACTGATGTACAATTTTAAATTTGAAAGTTTGTTTCAAACTTTCAAATTTAAAATATTTGTAGGGTTACACATACCTACACTTATTTCTTTAACTTGAGTCGCGATTCCTGGAATTCTATTTTTTATGTAGGTATCTAGGTAGTTTTAAAATGAGGGAAATATTTCAAACGATTATTCAGAACATGACGTTATCATATTGGTAGGATACGTTTGGAACAACCTTAGTTCCCCACAATTTTTATAAAAATAAAACCATTGTTTATTTGGTTCAGTAATTATAGAGTTTTACTTCAACTGCTGTCAACGGACGAATTGATGGACGGATGGACCAGTCAAAGCTTTGTTGCCAGAGTTGTCGTTTTTTCTGTGGAGAAAATTGCTTTCGTTGGACGAAGTTTAGATACCTACTTACTTAACTAAAAAAGTTTGTTAATTGTTAATATCTCTATGACTACTGGTAATTAAGTAATAGGTATATGAATTGTTAAGGTGTCAATATTTGTAATTTTATATATTTGAGTGAACATTTTCGTATCTCATCATGCGTAAGGTCCTATTTAGATGTTCGATTATTATTATCGATATTTTGCTGCTGTTTACTAGATAGGTATAATCCTTCGATTCAAACTCAAAACTCAAAGCCTAGGTTCGTTACTACAACTTTATATTCCATACGATACCTACCTATCTGTAACGCATGATAGAAGGCATAAGAGTCGTTGATGAAAAGTCTAGACGTATTGTTAGGCACGAGAAAGTTTCATGAATCGCTAATGTCTCGTGAACATGAGTAAACATATGTTGTAGTATAAACTTTATATCCTTACCAAATATAAATAGACGCTTAATGTTAATCGAATCATTAATTCAACGATTGTATTCAGACAAAGATCAATATTTAGATTTAATATTTCTCTACCGTTATATAACGATGAAATGTCCGCTTAGATTCGCTAATTGCCTTGTTTAATTGTGCAAAAACGATTAATTTCGAAGAGTTGATAGTGTTTCTTTTGCTCTTCTAGTAAAACTACGTGTTTGTAGTTATCTGCGTCATTAATCTAATCTTAGATCAAACGCTGTTTTTTTGGCATGGAAAGTAAATTTTGATTTCACATCAATTCGTTTTCGTAACCGACACGACGCAGTCTGTGGCGCGTATAGCGTCACAAAATGACAGCGAGTTTCACTGAAATAGATACATCTGCATAATGTTTTAAAATACCAATTTAAAACTAATTTGTTTGATGTAGTTTTTATTAACTTATTTAAACAACGTATATGTTAACACATGACCATATTATAATGCCTAATTGAAGTAGGTACTTTATATTTAGAAATTTCAAGAGTACCTAATTTATCTTTTTTTTTGTTAAATTAACTCAAATCAAATAAGTAGGTAAGTGAAAAAAGGTGTGGAAAGAGCATTGCGATAAACTAATTCCATGTGAACTTAGTCACGGGCAAACAAAAGCTAGTTTCATATTAAAATACATTCTATGCAAACATAAGTACCTAATGTTTCATAAATAAAATAACGAGGTACAAAAGAAGGGTGACTAAAGACTTTTGGTTTTAAGGTCAAATGGCTTTCGAGGAAAGGAATTAAATTGAGGGCCCTTTAAACTCTTAGTAACCCGCGTCGCTCTTTGTACAAAATTGACGTTACTTAGATTATAGATAAAGTCTTTAGTTGCTTAAGTTATTGATTAGATTCGGTTTATAAAATTTTGACTTTATTAAGTAAGTTTTTAGTACCAATTTAGTTTGAATGATTTGATATGATCTGCGTTGATGAGCAGTATTAGAATCCTCTTAAAGGGGTAACAAAATTAAGTAGGTACCTATGATTAAAAATATACCTACATGTTTCGTAATTCATAAATAACGGTACGTCAGTATTTAGACGGAAGAAACTGTACATACAGCCTGCGAATATAACCATGTTTTTTTCACTTTACGATTTGTATTTTTGTTTGCATTTTTTTCCACGTCAAAGCGGACTACTTCTTTTTTGGTAGGTATCTCACATCTGGTTAATATTACCTACGACTACGAGTAAACATTTTCGACATTCAGAACATTTAAACATAATGTCTACCTTTTAAATCGATAATGTCCTTAAATATTTGATCAAGTATGTAGGTAAGTTAACTACAGACAACCAGTGACGAATCCAACGGCACACCTTAACCCACTAAAGCTCGACCTGATGCATCTATAATTGATGTGGTGTGGTGGCATGTGCTGGTATGAGTCGTATCACGAACAATCCAAGTAGGGTCATTACTATTCATCGTGTAAACGGGTCAGCGTATAATGGTCGTTTCGATTTCCACTAGTTCTTTTATTCGAATCACGGCGATATTTTGGTCCCTTCACCTGCCAATTAACGTCAATTTCTGTGCGTTGTTGTTTTGGGGTGTATTAAAATAGATATGTCGCCAAAGCTGTATCCCGTTGATGTTTAATGCATGTAAGCTCGTCACTTTGATTTACTGCAGTATACCTATATCACAGTAGGTATATCGGAGGAATACAGTTCGAAAACATTATTTGTGGTTTAGGTATTTAGGACATTGATAATCGTGCCAGACACTGATAGATATTTCAGAGTAAAAGTTTTTAACAGGGCAGCACACGTCATTTCATATTTTAAAACCCTAATACAGGCTTACAGGCAAGCCTTCTGTTAAAATAAAAATAAGTTAATTAAAAAAGCAACATAATCTCACACAAATTTGCAAGTTACACTGAGATAATAATGTTATGACTACAAAGTACAAACAGAAGAAACAATGAAAGCTCGCGAATACTCGTCGGCATCCGCTGGCATACTTTTGTATATTTTCGTGTAACCGTTTCCATACTATCTATATACACATGCCATGCACGCTAAATCATTTGCAGAAGATTATTCAATGTAAATAGGTACCTAGTTACTATAAAATTGTACCATAAAAATAATAAATACTTATTATTTTCATCTCAACCACGGTTGTTTTGAGCAGTCGGTAGTATTCTGTGAAGCATATTTCTATCTCACCAAAAACATTTCATGTAAAATTGGCGGCCAAGATTCACATGCTCATAACGCTTTCGCTGTAAAAAAAAGTTATCAGATCCCAGGAATAGCTAAGCCCCTATTTTTAATTTTATAAGTTTATTTTGTTTCGAAACATTCGATTGCGAGAATTTAAGATTATTTAATAACTTATTATTAATCGTGATATACCTTTACGAGTTATGGCCTCTCATAGAAATGTACATCATTTCGCAATATTTGGTAATATTATTTTCATATCAAAATAGCACTAAACAGTTATATGTTATTTAGATTTTTATGATCCCATAAAGTACTTTGTTATGATATTATAGGCATCATGCCAAATAACTGTTTCAGTTTATTGATGGCCCAGAGAATTGTATATGTAATAATTCCGAATAGACTCTTCTATAACTACGGATATTTATTATAGTAGCTCTTCGTACCCTACCGTACGATAATATCGCCAAACAATGGAAACGAGCAACAGTGCAGGTGTAACGAAAGTGTGTCGATATCGAATAGATTTTCACTTGTTTTAGGAAACAATGCCACGTTCTGTCGGCGGCCGCTCATGCGCCGGCACACTAATTGGTAAAAGTGAAGCTTTTCTTTGTCCACAGTCAATAAGAAAGGCAAATAGAAGAGTAGCGTTCACATTTCTGAATCACGATGGTACCTATGGTACTTATGTCTGTAGGGTGTGTACAATGAAAGAATCCGTGTTATTGACGCAGGTTACACCGTGGCAATCGAATTAACGGCTTTTATGGTTAATTTTGCTTAACTTTTTAATTACCATTGATTTAGTAACGGGGTTTATGTAATCTGCAATTAGAATGTTTTTTGGTAATGATGATTCATAATTCTTAGAAGGAGTATTATTAAAAAGTTGACAGATTAGAAGGTTATCTATCTGGTACCGTTACAGTCCTGTTACCAGGCTGAACCAGTGAACCTGCTGTATATGTAGATAATATCACTAGTTTTGTTTGAATGACCCGCCCGCGACCGTTAACGAACCTGTATTCAAATTGTATTTATTTACATTTTCTTGAGTAACCGTGTATCCCTTTATGCGTACAAGTTAGTTAGAGCCTCCAATAGAAACCTCTGTCTTTTTCACTCTGCAAGAATTCAAATTACCTTATCGGCACGCGGTCGGGCACAGGTAAAACCAGTATATTATGCTGTTAAAATAAAGACACTCCAGTTAGTAACTTATTTTATTGGTTTTGAGGACAATTTTCATTTGTTGCTTTGTAGATGTTGTAGTGGTGACGTTTATTGTTGCCTCTTTCCCACTCGATTGTAAGTCGTATTTCTATCGCATTTCCCTTCTCCCACTCGGCACTGGCAGGTTGGCGACGCTCGAACATTACTACTCCACCAGTCGACGGCGGACAGCCGCTAGCGTTCTCTCGAAGTGCTAAGCGGCACTTAATCCATTTAAAATTCCTCGGCGATACATTACATAAAATAAGAGCAAATCTTAACAGAAAAATTGTTCAAGAGCATGAGAGAGTAGAATTATCATCGATTACAAAAGTGCATTATAGTATAGTTGGTAATAATCAAATACCTAGGGGACCCAAAAAGTTTTTGTGTTTGGTGTAAAGTGTTCCAAGTGGTACGATAACATAAAAGTGTGGCAAATGATAGCAGTCAGCAGATTAAAGTTAAATGAACCAAGTTATTCTCTGAAGTAGAAGAGGATTTGATGCCGACAGCGAATAAGGTACGGAAAACCGGATATTGTACTACTAGTTACTAGACAGTTGTTCCACAACTTTTGTATGGTGTATAATTATAGCCTTTTGAAAAAGGATCTCTAAGTTTTTATCTCAACTTTAACGCTACAGAATTTCTCCGAAGCGTTTAATTTGAATGCATCTCTGGTTTACTCACGCGAGGTTTAAATATTTGTATTTAAGAGATAAACATTGGTTGGCCCGTTGTGTGGTGCACGCTCGCTACCCTTGTGTTGTGTGTGCTGTGCCTGCCAGGTGTATGTGTAGTGTCAACAGGTGGACTACTCTTTACTTCAACGTTAGTTTTTAATTGCTCGAATAGTCTCTCAGCGAGAACACTGTTACAAAAGACAAGACAATATCAACAACAGAATAATATTTGGCAGTTGAAAAGCTGATATTAAGATACTCATTTGCTCATAAATACATTTTAGCATAATGAAACCTTTAAATAAAAGGACGTTACGTCATCGACTTTAGAATGTCGAACCAATCGTTGAAAAATCAGAAAAATGAAGACCATCAAAATGATGAGATCCAAAGGTTAGTTCTAGTTGCCAACAACACAAGATAAACGGTTCTGAAAGATTCGTCGACTCTTCATTTTTCTAGGACATTAAAATATTTCTGTCTTGCTTCATCATAAATAACACAAAAACGATTCGATAGATATCTGACCTCTCTTGACTGACTTGCGAGTCAGGTAATAATTGATTATTTTTTGCATCGCAGCCTCTGGCTCCGTTCCATGAAAGGCTTTGTGGCCACACACACGTGCATATTTTATTTATTTGGTTTACGTAGGTATATGAGTCACTCCACGTGACAGATCAGCTGCTAAAAATAAGCGGCAAACTGTGAAATTTCTTGCACTTCTATTCAAATATGGCGAGGTCGATGTGTCATCGACATCTCAGCAAGCACTTTGTGAATCCGACTTTAGTGCGATACAGTGGAGCCTTTTCTTGTGGCATGTCATTGAAACAGGTAGGTAGTTGTAGACCTTTCGCAAGCAAAGATTTTTTGTCCTCAGACCTTTGTTCTGTGGTAGGGAATGAATGGCGGGTCGCTCAACAGTGTGCGAAGGTTTGTTTGCGGAGTCGATGCACTTGTCTACCATGTTGGTTGGTGTTTTGTCTGCTTGGAATGCGGTTAAATTACATATATAAAATACGAAATTTAAGCAAGATTTATTTCTGAAGTTCCTTTCCTTATTAAATTTTGTGGAGAATTTCTCATATATATCGCATATTTATATCTTAATTATCACTAAAATCAAGGATTGGTTTTAATAGTACCTACTGCTAAATTGTCGTACCAACGAATCAATATGTCACGTGTTGTAGTTAGCAGATGATACAAATGAAGTACCTGCTGTTCCTTAATATGTAGGTACTTTGTTTTGTGATCAAACTTCCGTAGTTCACAGCTGAGGTACTACGAGTCGTAGGTGCATCCCTCCCTCCACTTCTGCTGCCTCACCCCGCAGGGTGAGTGTCCGGGGCAGCGCGCCCGCACACACTGACATCCTCGATCATCATTTCAATAAAAAACTTCTTCCTTTTCAAATCGTGTTCCATTTGGTTTAATACTTCTCTTATCCTGAGCCACACACCGGTACTTCTTCACGTTCGTCCATTAATGGTTATGAGAAATTTTCTGATTCGAAAGTCGCAGCTGCATTTTAATTTGAATGGTAGCCAGTAAGTATTTGCTATCACGTAGGAATTGTGTGGGTGATCTGTTTCCCCTTTACCTTGATTTATAATTATGTTGGCAAGTAAGTATTACCTTGCAAAGAACCTGATGAAGTAAATAGCACCTTCATTGCTAATGAAGTCCGAGCTGAATCTGCTGATGAATTATACTGTATTATAGATCTAATAAGTATTATTACGTATTTTAATGCATATTTATTATTGGCTCCGTGAACTACCGAAAGCGAATCTAAATCGGCAAAATCTATTTGTTCTGGCTTTTAAATCAGTCATCGAAACGAGGTCTTTCTAGAGCGGAATTTGGAAATGTTGTATCAGCGGAGCGCGAAGATGTTGTTTGTATCAATGGTGTAGTCAGCTTCAACTTTTTTTGTGTCGCGACATTATTGTTTTAATATCCGATACCGAACTCTTTAATCTTTAAGCAGAAACAACCAAATCCCGTTTAATTTTATAGACGTATCATGAGGTCGAAACGATACGCGATTCTGTACTTCGACATTTAACCGTTGCTGGCAAATTGCAATATTGCGAAGCGTGAAAGGAACATTGGAATGCAGAGGAAGTTTTACCTTTTAAATCGAGTAGGTATATCAGTTTTTCGAAATATAGCGAAATAATAATTTGATCTGAAAGCTCGAGCACTAATACCGATTTACAATCTGGGTTAGCTCAAACGTGTGGTGGGCGTAGGAAAAAGGATTATTTATGTTGCTAATGTTTACAGGAAGAAAATATTCGTTCGCATATTGCAGTGCATGCAAGATTATGAGTAGCATGTAGGTAGGTGAAGTGAGCTAGGAAGGCGAGTTATGTGCAGTTAGGTGGCCGCGGCCGGTCGATAGGTAATGCAGGCTGCGGCACTCGTTGCGTAACACCTGCATCTCGGAGGTCTCTACGTTTATCTGTAAAATACCGTTACCGCGTTTGCTTTTACTCCCACACGAACACAAGGTTGTTTACTAACAAATATTGACACTAGGTTCAACTAACAGGGAATTCCCAAATAAGCCGAAGAATGTCGTAGGTTAAACACTTTTGACCGTTGAGCTTAATCCACAAGCGTCAATCGCGGTCATGGCAAAGTCACTTGTAATTCAGCGGTGTAGTATTTCGTGGAAGGAGCCGGCTCGACGATCTAGTTACTTATAATAACCAGCTCGTTTGTGGCTATGCTACCTTATGTTTATCTTATGAGATTGTATTCCATGATAATACTATAACTCGGCAATTTACACTTAATTCATAATAGGTAGGTATAATTTAAATAAGTTCAAAACGCTTAAATTAGTTGATCGTAGTTTGTCACTATGATTGTGGCAACAGTCATGCTTTACAAAACAGTAGTTTCAGAATTTGTAATTTTCCATAGATTTGTCACGATCATTATGGTTTTCTTTGTAATTAGCGTTTCTGATTACGACATTATTTTTTCTCAATTTGGTCCGTCTGTCAAAAAACATCAGTCCGGAATATTATCTACTAAACATTATATCAATAGTCATTATAATTTACCTATAGTTTATCAATATGTTAGTTTATCAATATATTACCCAATTCACCTATACTATAATTGCTATTATTATGTAATTACTTTATTTTTAATTTTTATTATTAAACTTGCTTTAATCTATGTAAAGAATGAATTCGTCAAAATACTTGGTAATTGCTGTTTGATGTTTAGTCACGAACAGTGTCATACGCAATATTATGATCAATAGAGATACTGATTGAAAGTGTGACCCAAGCAAGACCCGTACTATCTGTTGTGAATATCTTTGTTACTTAATGCTGAAAGAATTAGGGTTGTCAATTTAGAAGAAAATCTAAAACGGATATTGATCATTACTGGAACATACATTTTCTTACTTTTCATAGGTAAATGCTTGAAGTTTGTGTACCAAAAATATTGCGAGTTAGAATATCCTACTTATTCGGCATAATTTAATTATAATACAATGGCAGCCCTAGCGTAAGCATCTATCACAGCAGCGATCATTAGCACTACTAGTCAGTAGTGTGACAATGGCTTTCTTCTCTCACGACTCCGTGTCATTTGCTAGTCTGGCTGTCGCGTTTGATGTTATCTACGGGGAAACGCATGCTTCTTATAATGATATTAAACACATAATTGCCTTACGCATAGCTACAGCTTCGTAGCAATTACACGTAAGTATAATTACTCACGTAAATACAATAAAGATAATGAAGGTAGTTGTTTCTGTTAATGTGTCTAATGGCTTTTTTTAACATAAGGTAATTTGCATGTATTTGGTACAGTTAAGTTAGAAGCTGATGAAATGGTTTGATTCAGATTTAAAAAGGGCAATTTAGAGGATTGATGATAATTAAATTAGGTCACAATTTATTGACTCCGGTAGTAACAATCATCAAATATTATCTTAGTCCTACTTATAGAAATAATAATTGATAAGCGGTGATATTCTCGGTCAAATAATAAGTAGGTATACATCTTTATGTAGTCTTTACTAGTGCATACTCTATGATACATTTAAAGTTGAAGTTAATGATAGCAGAAACGTATGATGACTTTCTTCTCCCACGGACTTTTACTATCACTCTCTCACCCTCTAATTGTTCTTAGCTAATATCTAAGGTGCTAAACGTAGGTTTAGTTAGATCATTATACATAAGTACCACTTGTACATGTCATTTATATACCTACAAAGGATATACACATCGGAACGAAGTATACCACGAATAAATGATGTTTAGTATGATTGTGAGGCCTTAACGGTGTTAATCTTTTACAATTGTTTCGTATTTAATTGAGATTTATTCCGATTCACTGCGTTTAGAAATGTGAGTTAGAAATATAGCTTATTATTCAACCATACTCACTAATACAATTATAGGAGGCCGATAACGATTTCGATCCGATATATTTAATGGCATCTAGGGCGTAGCCTCGCCTAGTCGAAAGTGAAGTATAAAATCTGGTACTGGCATAAGTTACATTATTGAGTTGACGTCTAGATGTGGAATGACAACTGAACGGCATACCATGGGTACTGCTGTTTACGATAGCGTGTACCATGGTGTAGACATTTAGATCAGAAGGCCGACCGATAACTTTCTTGAGGCCAGCTTACTTGTGGTAGGGGAGGCGAATAGGGGATTTCGGGATTTACTCGAGCGCGTCAGATTAACATAAGGGGGGCAACCTTGCACCTTGTGAAGTACTCTCACCAAATCTGAGCCCTCTATATAGTGTCGAACGTCTACAGTAGCCCGTCAGATTAGTAAAAAAAATCGATGGTTTGAAATACTCGAGCGCGTCAGATTAAGGTAAGGTAAGTTAGTTACATGCAAAATAGTGTACATTTCAATAATCTGACAATTTGGGTGTGACGAAAGAAAATTGGAGACTCGCAAAGTTGCAAAAAAAAAACGTCACCTGGATTTTCTCGAGCGCGATTAGTTTTTATTTTATTTTGAAGGAAATTAGTCACGAATCACGGAAATATCTTGTATAGTCCAGGAATATTATGAGTTTCACCTCAGAATGAGAGATAGTCACCTATTAACTTGTATAAACCTTTATTTTGACACCCTAAAACTTGTCTCGGTCGGTTGAAAAATCAGTAGTCGGGTGCCCGCGACTACTGATTTTTCAAGGTCAAATGTCAAAAAATGATTTATTGCAAATATCTCGTTTCCTATGGGTTTTATGGTATGTGTATTCGTAATAAATATTGTAGAAATTTAAATTCTCTACAACTTTTGTGCAAACATTTTTTCGATATCTTGAACCATTTTCGAGATTTCGATATTTTTTATATATTTTTTTTTTCAAACCGTCAGATTAAGGAAACTCCTCAACATAATTGTCAGATTATGGGTCAGTACAACAAGGCCATCAAGAAGAACCGCCTGTATAAAAATCTGACGCGCTCGAGTAAATCAAGGTCACGATTTTTTTTTGCATTTTCAAAAATCGGCCCTGACTGATGGTCGCGTCCAAATCGTCAGTCTTTAAAATAGGAGCTACTGGAGGGTTCACTTAACATCCCTTATCAATGTCTGACGCGCTCGAGTAAATTTTTTTTTTAAATATTTTCGACCCCTTCATACGGCCACCCCCACCACGCAAAACGGCAGATTATTATTTTTCCGTTATCAGACAGACGTGGCGCGACTACCCTATTAATATCTGACGCGCTCGAGTATTTCTTGGTGACTGTTTTTTTTTACATTTTTGAAACCCTGTAGACGCTCCCCCCACCGCTGAAGGGGAAAATATCACATAACCTTTTTTTCTTTATTCCACCTAATCTTCAAATTCCAGTAGGTCCCAAAGACGCTCGAGTAACTACAAATTTAGCATCATTGCCTCCCCTACCATTGGGTGCTTCACTAGTTGATGACGCTTCATAACGCAGATCCCTAACATCACATTCTAGTACTTTAAAAAAAAATTTAATGTTCGAACATGTTACGGCAACGGTACAGTAGGTATAGCTCTGAATCAGGAGGAGTTACGGAAGGGATTTCTTAGCATATATAAAATTCAATAGGTCTTAAGTAGGAAAACCTAATGACACTATACCTACACTACACCTAAAATAAATTCGTGCCAAAAAAACTAGAGCATTACTTTAGAATTTGCAGGCAATGCGCCAACTAGGCCGCTACTTTAATTTTGTCATACAATTACTTAATAAAGATTTTGATATTTGTCAATGCATATAAAATATAGTACATACTTACAACAGTAAGAAAATTGGTAAATTATTTGTTAAACTTAAACGGCATGACTGTGTCTAATCTAGTTCTAAATTGAACATAAGTAGCTAACAGT
The DNA here is from genome assembly GCA_951361185.1 of Ochropacha duplaris. Lineage (NCBI taxonomy): Eukaryota > Metazoa > Arthropoda > Insecta > Lepidoptera > Drepanidae > Ochropacha > Ochropacha duplaris. Next base: position 5,268,102 of record OX592709.1, on the reverse strand, counting down.
TTTGCATATATTTTTATATTGGATTATTATAAGCGTGGCTATAGAATAGCAACACTGAAGGTCGAACAATAATTCTCTATTCATGTCGATAATCAAATAGTGTGAATATCTGGGGGCACGGCAGTGCCCCGCCAAGACAAGCCAGCGAAGCGAAAACGCAGGGGCACTACCTACCTTTTCTCGAAGCGCTTCGTCGTATTTTTGAACCCTCATAACTTCACTTTGGATTATACCAGATAAACAAAATTCTCAGGATATGATGCCTATAGCAAACTAATTAAACATATAAAGTTTCATTTGCGTAGCTGTTATACTTTAGATTTTATTGATATCTAAAAACCCCCGATTTCGTCACTGACTGATGATCATCAAAATTCATAAAAGGTACTTCCTGAAGTTCTAGAAAGCTGAAATTTGGTATTTAGGCTAATATTAGTACACAAACTACAAAAAAAATTTAAAACTTGAAACTTTTATCCCCGAACCCCTTAAATAGGGAATGCGTCAACTATGTATGTATGGGGACACCCTTTAATTTTCAACTTTTTTTATTTTTTAAATTTTTTCCTTAGTTTGTGCTGTAAGACCTTGCCTTTTGCTAAATTTTGTGATTCTAGGTCGACGGGAACTACCCTATAGGTTTTCGACGGTTTTATCCCAGGAACGGGTGGACCTAGCAAGTTGAAATTTATACCAGATACTGAAGTCTAATAGTCCCTATTAGGTGTATAAATATCAGGGTCCTGAGTCAACACGAGAAAAAGATATGGGCAAATTATGATTTTCGCGAAAATTTGTAAGTACCAAAATTTAACTTAGTTTTCAACATTTTTTATTTTTCGGAATTTTCCCTTTACTTGTGCTGTAACACCTTGCTTTAAACTAAAATTTCGTGATTCTAGGACAACCGGAAGTACCCTATAGGTTTTGGGTCGTAAACCTATATGGTAGTTCCCGTTGTCCTAGAATCACGAAATTTGGCAAAAAAGCAAGGTCTTACAGCACAAATAAAGGGAAAATTCCAAAAAGTAAAAAAAGTTTAAAATTAAAGGGGGTCCCCATACATACATAGTACCACCAATTAAGATAGACCTCTGAGTTGTATCGGAGCTCATACAATTTTGAGGTCTAGCTTAATTGGCACCTATCTCCAATAAGGTAATTGAAAACTTAATCGAAAAAAAATTGAAATAAATCCTCAAGACTCCATTACCGTGATGAACGAACTATTTACAAGTTTGTTCGGAACACTCGGTGCGCGAGTCCGACTCGCATTTGACCGGATTTTTATACACCTAATAGGGACTATAGACCTCAGTATTTGGTATAAATTTCAACTTGCCAGGTCCACCCGTTCGCCCGTTCCTGAGAAAATCGGTGGTGACGCACTGACAGACGGACAAGAGAGTGATCTTAGTGTTTCTTATTTTACCTTTTGAGGTACGGAATCCAAAAAATAATGTAATAAAATAATAATACAACCCTTTCTAATACTAATAAACAACAAAAATACAGAGGCAGTCCAAATAAGTTTTCACTTCAAAAACTAGATGGCGTTGTCTCTAATTGAAAAGAGCTATGGTTTCATTCTTAGAGATTTATATAGGCAAAAAGTTTCATTTTATTAAGTTTCGTTAGTTTGTTTGAACATAGTCGATTTTCCAACTGATTTAAAAGTTAGCATGGATTGTGAAATAGTTTCACTTGAAGTAGAGCTGGGACCTCGCCGTCATCGTATGTTTCATATGCCGGGAGATAGTTCCTGCCTCTTCTATTCCTTGACATACTTAATGTATGAAGAAATAGACGTTGAGGTCACGTCGCAAGTCAGGACTGCTACCGTGCGATATGTGTAGACCACTGTGATGAACTACAAGCCAAAGGAAGCGAAGCGCAAGGGCACTACCTACTAGGGGATGGCAGTTTGTATGAGACTTCAGTTTTCACTTCAAAAACTAGGTATATGGCGTTGTTTCGAATTGAAACGAAAATATTGTCACAAGCAATGTACAAAAAGAAGTGAAATCCCACCAAAAACATTATCATGTAAAGAGTGCTGCCAAGACACCACATGGCTTGCACTGTCAAAAAGTAATCAGATCTCATGTTGATCCAAGCTTCTAACTCTACACGCCCTAACTCTACAAGCTCTAACTTCACAAACTCTTATTAGTGAAAATATGTAACTTGGCCATTTCGTTACTACCAAATCAGAAACGTAATGAACAGTGAATAAATTTTTCACCTTAAGCCCATGTGAATGTAGCGAAATGGCCAAGTTATATATTTTCACAAATAAGAGTTTGTGAAGTTAGAGCTTGTAGAGTTAGGGCGTGTAGAGTTAGAAGCTTGGATCAACATGAGATCTGATTACTTTTTGACAGTGCAAGCCATGTGGTGTCTTGGCAGCACTCTTTACATGATAATGTTTTTGGTGGGATATTATATACAAATACAAGATACAATCTATATTGTACTAGTTGTTAAGGTTAGCGAGATACAATCTCTTCTTTACATTATGTAATACAATATTGGTACATATTTAAAGGTAGAAAATAAACACGATAAAGGATATTATTAAAAAAAAACTTCGACTTACTTACATGAAAAGTCCCTGAAGGCTGCCGTTGCTGCAGATCGGCTAGGTATTTTTTATCCGACTGCTGGGGAAGTCAAAAAAGGAGGTTTATTGATTGTAGTTATATTTAACAATGAATTGGTTCGGAATATCGATATTGTAACATTATCGATAAAAAAAAAATCGCAGTGTCAACACTGAATTTCACGAAATAATTTAATGTCCCAAGCTTTGTTTAAACTCTTGTGTTTGAGTAATTAGTTGACTACGTTTCTATGAGTAAAGACGGCGTTCTTAATTCATAAACCATCGATAAAAAACGAATAAGTACTATCGATATCTGACATGTGCCGATTTAAAAAAAAGAGATATTTTGACGTGAGAATTTTGGATTGAAAAGCACCCTAACTTTTTCGATATTAAGTCATAATAAGGTGAAAAAAATTAATATTTTGAATCAAAATAATTACAATGTGTTTGAGACATACTCACACAATTATTATTGTATGAGATAGAAATAAAAAACCAAAAACTTGGTTTTATTTGAATTTTTCACATAAATTTTGAGGATAAGTGAAAAAGTGTAAATACAAAAGTTGTAGATCTTTTTATTCCTACAACTCTGCCTTAACCTTTTTCCATAGGACTTGTAGTTTTGCCGGAAATTGAGATAAACCGTTTTTTACCCTTAAACCGGGGTGGTTTAAGGGTCCTCTCCCCTCTTCCACTTCCCGACCTCAGATCGACCGTAATTTATTTTTACTTTCATTTTTGTTATATTCTCTTCATTTTAATTATATACAATGCCCTTCAATTCTAGCAGCAATACATTACAGAAATACCTGTGAGAAATACCTACTCGCCGTTACTTTATTAGCATTTGATATTTATACTTGCACATTCATAGGTGTCTGATTAAATTAAAATACATCCAAAGAGTTAGGTATTATTTGTAGTGTCAGATAATGGAATGTTAATCAACTGCTAAATTAGCATGCAGGTGCAATCTAGCTCTGTTTATTTGCAGCATAAACCTGCTGTTAGGTCTAAGGTTAGTAAACAGATTTTCATGATAATGTATTTTTCTCATATTACTTTCAAGATATTGTTTGCTTGGCGATAAAAACGTAAATGTAAAAGATGGTCAAGTTCGTAACAAAAAACTTGCAGGATGAGTACTTGTATGACGGCTTCGCTAATAAAAGAAATGAAATCTAACTGGATACCAAGATAACCAAGATCTTTCGAAGTTCTCTAAATCTTAAGTAGCTTTAAAAGAAAATTCGTTATGTTAGTAAGTAGGTAAAGTATACCTTTATTTGAATTGTATGTATGTATGAATTATGGCACTCCATCGTGACGTCACATTGGCAGGGGGCTCGGCGGGAATGTGGCACCGTGACCATAATGGCACGACTCCCACGCGATCGTATTGAAATATCAAAAGCATCCACAATTCCACAAGCTAACGATTGTAAATAGAGATAAACCTGTCAATATTGTAATTCAATGTCTAATTCATTAATTGATTCTCCCAGCGGAATACGGGTGGGGGTTCCTTCCTACCCGTAGAGTTCCGTTAGCAGCGAAGCGTGCGACTTGAAAATGTTCTGTAAATATAATGTTTTTTTGTGACATCACCAATGTAGATATTTTCTATTTGTATTATTCCGGACTCAATGCCCAATATTAAAACGTCAAAAAATATACCAAGAAACTTGAATGACTTTGTAAAAATATAACGCATATAAATTATAGTTGGTATGGGTATTATATATTATTATTTAGATAATATAAGCTATGTTCAGTTTGGTATTATGACTGTGTGTGTGTGAAGAATATGCCAGGATATTTATTATATGTATAGGTACATGACAAAACCAAAAATGTAGCCTAAATCCTGTATATCGTATAATATCATTGGTTTTTTATCATTCTACGATCGAAATCAAATATGAATGTCGACTTATATTTTGAATGTCCCGCTTACCAAGCGCAGCTCAACAGTCTGTCTGGTATGTTAATGGGCATTGATAAAACCCAGTTTCGTCTCGTCCGTGAGTGCCCCTGTCATAAACACGACGAAAGTTATTAAGGTTATAATCATTTGTAACCAATCAAACAGTTTGGTAACTCTCAATAAAGTCCAAGGTTGGTTATAATTAAAATCGATTCAATGACTTGATTAGTAGTCCGGAACGAAATGATAGAAAATTCTATGTGAAATTGACAATTTCAATCGGTTTAAAGATTTATTTCCCAAAAGAACATTACATAGTTCACTTAATTATGAGAAACTCAAAACTAATATATAAGGTGAGTTTAATCTACCATAATTTCACAAACGTGTTAGTTATTAATAAGGTACACCATCAGTTTCTTTTTAAAAGTAGTAGCCGAATCAGAGTCCTTTATATTTTTTGGCAATTTATTATATAGCTGAGCTCCCTCGTACTGTATACTTTTCTTTCCGTACATTGTTCTAATCATAGGTAGTTCTATATTATCTCTGTTTCTAGTGTAGTAATGATGCGTTTTATGTTTGAATGTGATTTGTGAGTGAATGTTATTTGTTAGTATTTTTCTTATTAGTATGCATGTGTAGTAGCTATATATATAATTTGCTGGATGCAATAACCATTCTTCCTACTTATTTAATATACCTTTACATACATAGTTCATGGGCAGTGGACATCGGTTACGTTTTATTCTGGGAATGCTAATAAATTAGTTTTTTTTTGTGTTTGACCGCAATTTCCAATGACAAATGTGGTTAACACATAAAGCCTAGAAGGGAAATAGTTCTCAGTCCAGCTGGTTACAATATTAGTAATAATACTAAAATATGACAAATTCCTCCCTGAGATATATTTTTTATGAAACAGAGAATTAAACTTAATTATAAAGGCTCTCTCTTGACTATGGTTCGTAAGTTTGAACATCCTTACTGATTATACGACGACACTGTTTTAAAATATCTCGATAAATTACGTCTAACGTCTAACACGTCTATTAGGTAGTAGGATTGGATAGTAGGAAGTAGGATATCCACACATTCTTAATAGTCTTTTCACAATCAATGTCTTTTAAAAAAGTGTGGAAGTTCTTGGATTAAGTTAACTTACAACTAGTTAATAATTTATTTGGCTAATTCTCTGATACTTTGTCATCTAATGAACTTTGACCTGTAATACGCTTTACGACTTTACACCGAATAAACAGAGTATACAATTTGCTTGAAAACAAAAACGCAAGTTACTGGACACTCTTTGTGAACTTGTCATGCCTGCCTGAACTTGTCTGCCGGCGACTGCAATGTTCACAATTGTAATTTTATTTAACAACTTTAATGTTGTTTCCTTGAATAGCCGCCAGCATGTGAATACTTAAATACTGTGACGAAATAAATGGGTTTATGTATAATTGCATGCTGAAAGTGCAGTGAAGTTTTCTTTGAGTCCGCCCTACGGATGCAACTGGGCGGGCGCAAGCAAACCGAGCATCATTAAAAGCCAGTTGTATTATTGTAACGTAGTTGTAATTTTTATGTAGACATGTCTTTTTGATTATTAGCACCATTAACTGACTTCTTAGCAGTCTATATTTAAGACTAGTCAGTTTTCGGTGTTGTAAATAATAATGAGTCACGATGAGTTATTATTCTATATTACTGCTTTTTATTCGTATTCACTGAAGTCAAAAGAAAAAATGACAATTCAAAAACCTGAATAAGTTAAATTACGTGTTCACACTCAGTGTCACTTGCAAAGTCGATTGTATGGAAGGTTGTTCATATTTTATAACTATTCATATACCTACTCGTAAGTACACGTTTATTCTATTATTAATAGATTATTGATTTAATAGATCACACGTGTTTGTCGTAAATTTGTGACAAGACACGATGTCGTATCGTAGACTCGCAAAGATACCTCACGTCCGTCCACTACTCATGGTTCGATGTACTAGACTAGGTTACAGTTTACCACTAACATGTGAATTATCCAAGTATACCTACGCTGAATCGGCCGGTAAAGTTAGGGTTTTATAAAGTCATCAAAGTATCACCTCGTAATTCATAGTCAGCCAAGGCTATTTAAATTTGTTTTCAAAGTTAATTTAATATGTAAATTAATTTTATTCATGGATCTTGTTTCAGGAATTAGTTGGTACCTACTGAAAGGAATTTCAGTAGGCGTAAGCGTAACAAAATGTGTAGTGTGGTAAATTAGGCACTGAAAAATATCCTATTGTGAATATGGTTGCATGATAGTGTGAAAATTATATTTATTTTAAACAGAACAGTAATGTTTACAAAACTGACACCTGCATCGAGTGCGCATAACAAATGACTGCAACGCACAATGCATGAAGTTTTACGACGTGTTTAAAATGTACGAAAGAAAACAGAGGTATCCGAAGTGCACATGTGGCAGCCCTAGTCTGGTACAGAGTTTACGGAGGCTGTGTAGAAAGGAGCACGCGGCTCCAAGGACGACGACGTGCCCGCGGGTTGTTCACCTCGATGGCAAGAATGCGCGGGAACGACGAGGGAGTAGGGTTACCATTTTCAAGTTTGAAAAAGACTTGATAACATCCCAGGCTTTTACAAAAAAGTCCAATTCAGAAACAGAATTATATCGAATTTTCCCCAATATAAAAAATATTAACAAAATTCGGACAAAAGGTCAAAAGTCGTGCATGTCTTGAAAACATCGGCCAGATGGTGGTAGCCCTAAGCGGGAACCGATCGCTTGCGGTACGGTGTCAGACCGGACCCAGTCTCCAATCGACATCGGAGCCTTTGCATTCCGCTGCGGTGAATCGTATTCTAGCTATACTATAGGATGGCTACATTTTATTCATAATGCCAATAAGGTTGATGTCCTAGCTTATTTTAACTTTGGAACAGGTTTGATTTTGAAGATTCCGATTATTCTCGGAGTGGTTTGCTTTGGAATGTTACTTGACAGTTGGATATACTAAAAAGGCGGGTTGATTGAAGCTGTAGGTGACAGCTTAAATAACTAGGACTAGTTGCTCTTGAGAAACAGTTTGAAAACAAGGAATCTGAGAGAGGGAAGTACATAGATACCTACATGTAGGTATTAATATTATATCATAGGATTGAAACGTAATGAACGAGAGTTATTTAATATGTATACTGACTAAAAACAATTATTGATGATTTTTGAGATTTTCAACTTTTTACGTTTATCAAATACAAATATCTCAATTTTATATGTTGTGGCTAACCATATACAGGTCTTACAAAGTAAGATGATCATACATCTGTAGATACACATGTTTATAATTTATATTAAGTACTTGATGATGAAATTAATTTAAACGGTGTTCTATCACAACTATACTAATGCCTCATGCGAAGATACAGATTATTAAATGGCTTTTTCACTACCTATCAATCAAGCCGCAGGTCGTGGGTTTGATTCCCATCCAAGACAAACATTTGTGTGCATGAACATGTCTGCTTGTTGTCCTGAGTCTGGGTGTAACTATTTATTTAAGTATGTATTTACAAAAAAATAGTTGTATTTATGTAGTATATCAATCATCTGGTTTCCATATTACCAAGCACTGCTAGTTTGGGATCAGATAGCCGTGTGTGAAAAATGTCCGAGGATATTTATTTATTTATTATTTTATTTACGTACAAAATATTTGATTGGTCTCTAATCTTTCGATTGACGCATGAAGTACCTATAATTTAATTTTTTACTTTAATGGGTAAAGACACCTTAACATTTTTATACTATTAAATTACGCGGTTTGCCACAATTGCCCTGTAAAGATAAGTATTATAACCAGTTCTCTTCGCTTCTCATAGAAATATTAACTGATCACGATGTGCAGGTTTCACAAGTACTCGACGAGTAAGTGGATAGGATATGTTACTGGATACCTTGTCGTACAAATATACCTGTTTCCACAATTATACTGGCGAGAAACATCACTTGTGGTCAGGATGTGGTCTATTTTGTTCAACTCTTACTGGTTTCTGACCTGTCGTGGTCACTACTACATATTTTTTTCTTTGAACCACCACCGTTTCATGTTAATTGTTTCCCGTGATGTGCGGTAGTTATTTATTTATATTCATAAATTGATGTGGGATAGCCACAATTAAGCGGTTAATTGTAAAGTAGTTAATGGGCCGGTAGGCGTGGTTGGTTAACGAACTAACTATCAACAACTAACGAAACAAAGGTCGTGGGTTCGATTCCCATTTAGTACAGACATTTGTGTGCATGAACATGTCTGTTTGCCCTGAGTCTTGCTGTATTTTTCTATTCTGTATTTAAAAAAAAAACACTTTATATTAAATCAGTTATCTATCTGGTTTCTATAGCACAAGCTTTTGTTTGGAATTAAATGGCTCTGTAATTATGAAAAATTACCAAGGATGATTATTTAGAAAAAAAGTTAATATTGTAATCATTGGATCACTGATAAAAATATTTTGTTTGATTTAGAAATAAATAGTTCTGGAGGTATTCTTGCAATATCATTAAAAGTAGGTGTATTGTCTCACGGTAGTCAAATGATGAAAACAAACTGCGCAACTTGTATAAAGGGCCTCATTGAGAGCAACAGCATAATATTATGAATTGCTATCTATAATGTTATTGTAGACTGCTGTTTAAGTGAATATGTTACGTAAGAAAATGAGCATTTAATTGATAAAACGTGGTTTGAAATCGTTGTATGTCGTTACTAATGACGCATTGTTGAATACGAAGCCGCTGTATATCGTGCACCTCATTATAGATATTTCCATTTAAACAGTGCCTACATTAATGTGGCTTTTTATAGACAGAACAATATCTTTAGTACGCCCTGAGTCTCTGAGTCATTGCTTTATTATTCTGTTTAAGTAACTAGGAATAATATTCTGAGAAAATGGACATAGTGAAGCTGACCAATTTCCCCGTTACCTTTTATCGATATATTTAATGTTTGACAGTCATTGGTGACAGTTAAGTGTCCGTATAACCGGTTTTTTAATGACTTGATCTCAAATGACCCATTATAAAGCTGAGATTGGTTTAATAGTTAAGAAAAGCAATGAAAAGAAAATTATCATTGAGCATACAACATTTACAGTAGAATTGTTAAACTTTCATTATCTGCATTCCGAAAGTGCCTTTCGTATCTTTATCACATTCATTTTCTAATTACTTTCATCATCAATATCATGAACATATTATTCTTATGCAAACAAAATGTTAAACTTTATCATATTCATATTCTACAAGCTCACAGTTCCAGAAACATGCCGTCAGCATTTGCAGAAGAAAGACGGGTGGGTGGTCTCACAGAGTATAAAATATTCGTAAGAAATCACTTATTTAACTTTCATCGTATTTAACATTACAACTTACTCAACAACCAAGGTAACTTATAATCCGTAATTTCATAGATTTTGATAGATTTCAACAATTCACTTTACCTCTGTGTCATCACATTTAGGTAATCAACATAAATATAACTCAAATTATTACATCAACAGCATGCTTGTAAAAAACCTGCGCCGTTATTTGGCTAGCTGTTGGATTATGTAAGTTATTGGTAATCTGATGGAGCGTCAGTTGTCAGTCTAGCTAGAGTAATGAGTGAATGATGAACATTCGATCCATCCGACCCGAATAGATGCCGGACAGTTGAAATGTGTACGATGTTGATAGCCAGTCAATTGTATTGCATAATACATTGCATTCACAACATATGGCATGTTTTAGTTAATGGGTCTCATGCTTTCTGGTTGATATATACCAAATAAATGCAAGGTAGGTAATTGATTTTTTACAATTTTATGTGCAACAATTAAATTTTAATCGTAATTAAAGACTATTAAAGAAATAAACAAAATATAAAGTATTACCTATAAGATTTCCTATCATGAAAAAATAGCAAAATAAAGCATCATAGAAATGTAGGTCAATTTGCAGTTAGATTGACATTGAAAGGGGGATCAATCGGGCGTCGCGACTCGCGGTTTAAACGGAGCTCGCCATTGTTTGGCGTCTCGCCAAGTGGACCACCAGCTCTGAAGTACTGCTCTGTAATGCATACATTATATTTGCATGCCAGACTAAACAGCGTGGCTGCGTTAATTGTGGGATTTTACAATTAAAATAAACCAGACGTGACGTCGTTGACAAAATTCCATCTGAAAGATTAACAAGTTTAAAAATAGTGATATAAGCCGATGTACCTACTATCTGTAAGATAATACGCGTTTTAACGTCACGGTCAGCAGATAAATACAACACAGTGATTTAATACAGTAATGAGATGTTGTTGATGAATGATAAATTGCAACGGAAAGTCAAATATCAAATGAACACATCTTTGGGTAGGAGAAGTTATTTTTCTGTTAGTAAGATTCTACCCAACTCCTGTCATACACAAAAAAAGTGAGCGTCATCAGTCGCAGATTCCCTATTTAAACTTTTGACAAAGTCTCGGAGGAAGTGACCGACGACAGATAGACGGAGTGACAGTCGACTTAGATATTTACAGTCAACAGTGCATCTTCCGGTCATTAGGCGCATTACTCTCACGACACCGGATGTTACGGGCGAAGAATGATCGATCGCGGATAAATTATCACTAAGTACATGTTATTGTGCAGTAGCATTAATGTCTTTAATCATAGCATGACTAGAGGAAGTTTATGAGCTGAATAAAATATGACTTTTGTACTACTAAACTAACTTAATAAACTAAAATATTATTAAAGTTAAAGTTTGTCCTTCATTCACGTTACTTACATATTGAAATACTAAATTTATCCTTCATACAGCAATAAATAATGAACGATCGGCTATTTTCATCCCGTACGGATGCTAGTTAATATAATATAATTATATAAGTTACAATAAGAACGTACAAAAACGAGATAATACCTATGTAGATTTAAATATTTAAACATGGTCTTTTAATATTGTGTTAAATGATACATGATATTATTAACATATTAGGTACACTTATCGTGGTATTCACATAAGAGAACAAGAAGAGAACTAATAACCTTCTTCTTCTTCCTCTTTGTTTAATCCCATTATTTGAGATATTCCATTAGTCTGCTCTCCTCGTTCTGATGCGCTAGGAAGGGAGAAAACTAAGAGAATCAATAGAAAAAATATTAATAAGAGAAACTAAGAGAACTAATCACCTATTAACTTTAAATAACCGTAATAAATTTTCATAATCGATAAAGTGAATTGGGTCGATGACACAGTAAACAAGAGATACAATTGATTATGGTGATAACATAAATAATAAAATAAATGAATTTAGATAATCAACACCTTTTCTTTATAAATTCTAATGGCCTTATTTATAAAGATTTCGACGATTTTTAGCAACTGCTTAGCAATTCGAATTTTCTATAGAGAAATTGAATTTAGAATCTGCTAAGCATTTACTAAACACCGTCGTGTTTGTTATGAATAAGGTCATAAGTATGTAGCTATAAATGCTGATAATACAAGGCTAAGTGCTACGGCCTCATTTGGGATATTAATAACTTGTTGTCTCACTCGCTTTCACATGCGTTTCCGGGATAATCAGTAGCCTATAAAAAACCATTCCCAATAAACGGGCTCTATAACGCAAAAATATTTTTTTCAAATAAGAATATATCGACATACTTTTCACGCTAGATGATTTATTTAACTTTATAAACCTAGTAGGTATTTTAAACCTTGAATAACTCGGAAAGGTTTTGAAACAAACATGGAAAACATGTTGCGGATATGCCTTTTCAAGGAAGTACTTTATGCTTACAACTGCAACTTGTGGAATATTTAGTGATGTCGAGGTTTTTGAATATTTAATTTTCTTCACAAAGAAAATGAAAAAAAGAAATCACAGCTACGTCGTTATGTATCTATAAGTACCATCCGCACGCACATATCGGCACTTATAAAGTTTTTCATGACGGTTCGCAATGTCCCTTTTTACATACTTCTCAAAACACGCACCATATCAAACCAGTTGCGATAACGCGTCTTCGATTAGCTGACTCAAATTGAATCGTTTCAGTCTACGCGTTATCGATCACGCTACGACGTTTATTACCGTAATATTACGTTATACCCAAGTTATAGGTACTATATCCCACATCAGTCCACTGAATAACCAACCTCTAACAATATAAATAATCTAATCAGTATATTTTTGTTTCAGGATTGACCCACCAGTGTCGCAATCGCAATTCCAAATGGAGAATAAAAAGACAGTCCCGGCTACACAGCAGCCGCTCACCCAACAGCATCTCTTGGCTCATCATGTCCACCCCGAGCAGATATACTCTCAGCAGCATCCACAAATGGCAACCCACCTAACTTCTTCACAAACTGGGCAAATACAGCCAAATGGTGTCATGCACCAATTGTTACAAAGTCAATATCAATCAAATATGAATGCACGATCTCCGCTGCTTGAAAATAGACATGACCTGTATGGAACAGGCCATAATCATGATTACGCAAAGCATTACGGCGCTAACGATAATTATAACTACCCCCAGTCACCGCCTAAGTTAGAAAGAACAGAAGTACACACTGACCACAACGTTAATCATGAACTGCTCCACAATATTCCCAAAGGATATAACGCGGAAGTTTACCAAGATTATTTAAAACGCAACCCACCGAAAGATACCAGCCAAATATACCAAAACCATCAACCCATGTATAGGTCTAATGTTAATCAGTACGGTTCAAAACCATATCTTCCATATTCCAATAGAATAGGCCCACAGAGTAATACAGAGCTTTTGCGACGCCAGTACAATGAAATTCAGCAAATGAAATTGCAACAGCAAATGCATTACCAAAATCAAGCACAAATGCACCAACAACAGAAGTTTGCTGAAAGGCAACTTCTACTCCAACAGATTCACGGGGTACAGCCACCACCGAATTTGCAAAACAGTATTTACTCTGATGGGTCATATAGAGATTTAGATCGATATTGTAGTAAAAATGACTTCAAAGAATACAGTAGTACAGATTTACATAACGATGATAGATATCAAAGTAATGACTATAAAGAAATTGATAAGCAGAATCGACAATATCAGGAAACTCAGTGGCAGTCAAATCAGCCATCAGATTTTCGAGAGCAGGAATATAAACGACCATCTGAGGGAGATAAAGGGAAAAGTCAATCTCCTCTTTCTGATTATAATAATCAATGTCAAAAAAATAGCGTCAGTGTAGTTTCACCAATGAAATCTAGCGAATCAAGTACACCAAGCGTAAAGTCCCCATCTTCCGATAGTCGGAGGAGCAGCAGTGGCAACCAAGCATTACGATCACCAATAGCACAACGAATACCTTCTGCTCCTGTCACTGTATCTGGAATACTATATAAGCAGGGATCTGATGGATTAAAGGTTTGGAGGAAAAGGTGGTTCGTGTTGTCTGAGTACTGCTTATTTTATTATAAAAGTAAGTATCAACTTTAATTGTTTAATTTTTTACCGGCCAAACCATGTGTGAAGGCGGTTTCTTAATTTTTGTATTAATATTCATCAATTTTTATCAGGTCAAGACGAAGAAAAACTTTTAGGATCAGTGCTGTTGCCATCGTATAAAGTATCAGCGTGTACCGCAGACGATAGGGTACTTCGGAAATTTGCATTCAAATTAGAACATGCGAATATGAGGACTTACATTTTGGCAGCACCGGACCACGACGCCATGATGAAATGGGTTAAGGCGCTAACCATGGCGGCTCTCATGCAAAATCCAAAGTAAGATTACCTTCGAGATCAGATCGCTTTCGTGATAACTATTTGTTAATTGCTCTTAAATAATTTGTTATGTAATGTTGATACCTGTTATAGATTTGAATTTTGAAAATTGTTTAGTATATTTTGAATTTAGAGATTTAACGGTAGATTCAGCGTCATGTAAATCATAACTTAGTGCGATCAATATCACGTAACGTATCAATTCTAATTTTCAGTGATCAACCGCAAAAGCAGAATGACCGGACAGCTGCTAAAACAGAGGTGTGTATTTATTGTGTTCACGGACGTATACCGGTGCAGGTGGTAGACAATTAGTTTGACAGAGCGGAACCAAGGACAGCCATTACCATGTCGTTATAACTGCAGATAATGGCGTAGATGTCGCAGCAATTGATAGCATAATCAACGTTAAACTTACTAAAACACTTCATAATATCTATCTATCTTTTTTGCAGGACGGTGATGATATACCAACATACGCTAATGCGCCCCCTAAGCCGAGACGTTCTAACGAAGGATATAATTCTCCTAGTCCTGACATGTAAGTTAATTTATCCTTATTGTAACTGTAGCACTAAAACATAACATTAATGCTGAAACCTACAGTCGTTACACCATAATATTCACGTACAATATTGCATAATTGCAGGTACGATCCCAACTACGATTTACTCAAAAAACCAGTATCACACTACAGTCAAAGCATTAGTCACATTCGAACATATCAGGATAACACGAATTATCAAAGTAGACAAAACCAAGAACCTACATACACTCGGAGTCCACAGTCTCCACCTTCAGCACCGCAGCAGATTCAGTACCAAACAAAACGAACAAATGATACCCATCACCTCTCTCTGCCATTGACAAACACTGTCACCGACAGACTTGAGAACAATCAACCGAGCACATCATCTGTATACAGGTCTAATCCTCAGTCACCTTATATCGATAGGACAAAAAGTCAGCAACAACAGCAAATTCCACAAGAAAATAAACAGGAGCAAATATATGATCGTCAGATACAGCGCAATCCTTTCTTGCAAGAAGCGACCTCCGAGTTGGAGACATCTCCTAAAGACAGTGACATGCAAAACAAAAGTTCTCGTTCTATAGAACAAGATAGAACTCAGTCAGTCCTTAATGAGTCTCAATACTCAGAATCTCGAAATACCAAACAGATTATAGACACAAATTCATACAATAGAGATGTTTATGGAGAATTGAATTCAAGACCCAGCAAGTCAGGCAGTTCCATGAATGAAAGATTATTAATAGAAAGACGGACTCCAGATGCTTACGGTCGATCAACAACAATGTCTACATATAACAAGGGAAAAATTGGAGACTATGAAGATGTATATGGAATTTATAATACTGAAAATGAGTATGGCAAGACGTACGTTAAATCTCCTAATACACCTCAATTGCAAGTCGCTGCAAATCATCAACAGCAACAAGAATATACTGAAAATTATGTAAGTTATGTATACATGTTAAATAATTATATCAATAAATTAAATAATACACTAATCATTTGGCTGGTTTATTGATAATATTTAAATTATTTTATTTTCAGACCCAGGAGAAAACATTTAGTGGTCCTTCAGTTCTCAGAAGAAAAAAGATGCAATCTAGTGGCATTCAACCTCCTATGCCTCGGCCGCACAGTGCTGATTTTCTAGAATACGAGTCGAAGAATGAAATGCAGAACAAAAAAATGCCTATCCGAACAGTTTGCGATCCACCTCGACAACCACAGCGACCTAAATCAAGCTTAGACATAAATTCATATTACGATCCAAGTTCAGACCAGTATTATTCCGAGGAAAGTTACGCTGAAAAGATGCGCAAATCTGCCCAATATCTGCAACAAGGAGTAGCCCCTCGAAACATTCAAACTCCTTTGGCAAAATATGCAAGTGGTTTAGCCGAAAAACAATTAAGTTCTGCATACTCGCAGATTACAAATAATAACTATGAGACTGAATTCAGCAGAACAAATCGTGATAACTTAAGCTACAACAGTTCTAAATACGGAGAAATGGAAGGTTTAAACTCTAATTGGACCCTCAAAGAGAAAGGCATGGAAAATCCAAAAGATTATTTGAACAGAAGTGGAAGTGTTATGAGTGATGGATCTAATGTTAGTGGCTATGTAAAGGATATAAGTAGGTACGATCCAAATGTAGAAGGTTTTATTAGATCTGCCAGTGCAAGGCTGCCTTCAACAGGAACTGAAAAAGAAGGTGAAAAGAAAGTACAACAGGTAACTAGAAATAAATATATTATTAAATAGGTATTATCTAGATAGAGGTAATTAGGTAGATCTAATACTTGTATGTTTTGTTAATATTTACTTATACGATTCTGTTTAGAGAGAGGAATCGATGAAAAGATTACTGGAATGGAAGCAAAGAATGTTGCAATCACCTTTGACAAGAAAGAGTACTCCTGCAACGATATCTCTAGCCCGATCTTTGAACCAAAGTAGACAATCTTTACGATCTGATCAATTTAAGGCCAAGACCTACGCAAATGCCTCATACAACAGCTATTCTTCCGATGATGAAGGTATGGAAATATTTACAGTGAAAATATTGTTTTCTCTATTTAATATTTTAGTTGTAAGTAGAAATTATTTTGGGCATGTTGAAATGAATAGAAAATGATGAATAGGATGATTGAAATTAATAGACATGAAGAAAAAAGCATGAATTAAAATCATCATTGTTATACATTGTAGTTGCATGATTTAACATAGCACACATTGTTATTTTTTATAAGTATTATAATTATAGAATTTAAACAAAATCAAAGTAAAATTAACATGTAAATATTTAAGTACACAGTATTAGTTTGATCGAATTATTTGGCGCTATCATTTATTTATAGCAGGACAGTATTATTTCCTTTATAATTTCGGTATAAACTATACATTTTCATGCCAGTATACATTATAAATTTCAAACTTAAAACAAAATTATAAAAATGCCATAGCGATATGCAACATTTTTTTAAATTTATTATTATATTTATCATTTTATCTTTATTATAAATCTGCATTTCGATGACTTAGCTTTGCGGAAAGGTACCTTCCTGCCTGCGGGGAATTTAAGCCACTAACATAATATTATTTGTTTAATTTCGGTGGTGGGTTTTAAGTACTTATTATTACTTATAACTAGAGTTGTTATTGGAGTAGCTTGCATTACTTTCTAATACTTGAAGCCGAATATACTAACAAAGTGATTAAATAAATATTTTAAATAATTACTATTGTAATAGTAATTATCGGTTTCACTTTTGCACCTCAGAGGAAACATCGGGCACTGATCTGCAAAAACCCAGAGATATGCAGGCAGGAAGGTCTCATAACGTGAACCTTACAAGTCCTATCATTATTCGGCCTTTAGCTCCGCACGCACCATGTTCCACTCATATAGATAATTCAGAAATTAACTCAATGTACCAAGAAAATAATCTGGATGTTCCAGATAATACTTATGAAAATATCCTTTGCACTTTATCCTTACCTAAAGTAGATATTGAAAATGAAGATAATAGAAAAGATAAAATAAACGAAAAAAGCGACACCCAATCAGAATCACGTGAAAACACTAGAGAAGAAGAAGAAGGCTATGAGACGCATGAAAGTGAAGCTGAATCAGAGACACAAGAAGAATATACAGACAACGACTTAGACGAAGTATTGCTAGCATCAGATGCAGAAACACAAAGTGGTAATCATGGAAGTGATAATAAAACTACTCAAGAGAAAGAAAACGATAACGAATCACAAATAGAAGTTGAATCTGGAGATTCTGTAACTCCACCTCTACGTGCTCATGGTGAAGACCATTATTTACCAATGAGTCCACGTAAAACATCCACGTTAGAATCAGCTCATGCAACGATATTAGAAAGTTTAAATATATTCAATCAAACTATGTTGCATAGTTATGAAGATAACCCGTATGTAGAGATGAACATAAGTAATGAGGACGCAGATACACAAACTTATGAAATAGTTTGTGTTAATAATGGTAAAATTGAACCAGTTTATATGGAGCTTAATAATATTACTGAAAATGAATGTAAAGCTGATGACATAACTCTAAAAACAATTTTTTTGACTGACACAGCTTCTAATTTCGCTGATACTAAAGAGCAAACATTAAAAAGAGCCTCAAAAAATGATAAGAATCTGAAAGAAAAATCTGATTGCTCTGATGCTGATGATGAAGCATCAAAAGACATATCATTAGATAGTCCTTTTAATAGATTTAGTATTTCTGATACATTTAGACCAGCTTCATATTATTTGAGTGGTAACAGAAATAAAATAGAGACACATGATAGTTTGGAAAGTGAAATTCTAACACCTCCTCCGATACCAAGTTCATCTCCGCCGTGTGAGGATTTATCTGATGATGCTTTATCAAAATATATTTTGGAAAAGTTGGATAAATCTGATATATCGTATGATAATTCTATATTAAAAATGTTAACAAGTGAAAATCAAAAAATGAATACTGTTAAAAGAAAAACGACATCACTGATGATTTACGGTAGCCGAACATCTATTCATGATACCCTTACAAGAGGAGAAAAAGTTCGTAATAGTAGAGCCAGTTTAACTAACGAAAGAAACAAAATGAATGAGATATCTCAAACAAATTTGTTGAGCACAACACTTTTTGATCACTATAATAATACAAGCAGTAACGAAAATGATTCTTTGAGGAGTTATAATGCTGACAGAGGATCATCTAGATTATCATTGGAATCTGACGTAAGCAGTAAATTCGATATAGCTCAATCAAATCTATCATCAGAAGTAACTAGTTTAAATGAAAGTGAAATGGCGATAGATTTAAGACATTCTGCTAACTATCGAGATATTGAGATAATGATGAAAAGAAGGCCACTATCTGATGAATCTTTATTTGAACTAATAGAGTCTACAGTGCCTACTCAAACTGAAACTAGTACAAATGTAGAACTGGACAGATTTTTAGATAATTTACAACCAAGTACAAGTGATACAATTAGTAATAATAATCATGACTCTCAGTCGAATATCTCTGCAACAGATGCTTCAATTTACAAAGATAATGTAGCCCATGCAGCTTTACAAAATTCTGCACATACACGTTGTTCTAGTACGCCTGTAAGCTATAATGGTAAATTAAATACTACTAGTAGCAAAACTACTATTCCCCAGTATAAAAATATCAGTGAACAAACCTCTGGTTATACGGGATCACAAAGTTCTTGTAGTTCTGCAGGATTACCACGGTCACCAATTTCTTATTACCGTAAGAATTACGACGAAGAGACATTGTTGAGTAAAAACTTAAATAACGAAGTATTAGCTGATAAGATCAAAGAATTTGAAACTGAAAAATTACCTCTTAGGGCAGCTAATGAAACAAATGCTTCTTCTACACCAGTAGGCTTCCACAGCAGGGAAAGTTCAACTGAGCACAGTGCACCTTACTACTACTCAGATCTTTCTTCTCAAGAACATATTAACTTGTTATCAACCTCTCACTATTTAAAAAATACTAACCTTCATCGTAAGTTAAATAATCAGCGTCGAAGAGGACCTTTACACAAGAAAACTGAAATATCTCACATTCATAATCCGATTCGAAATAATCAGATGATTACAGCAGATAGATCTTTTGAATTAGTTGCTTCAACTCGGAGTGTTTCTGTTGAATTTTTGAGCGTAGCAGTTAAAGATCCAGATATCGACTTAAAAAATATTTATGAGTCTACTAGTGGTAGAAATTCAAAAATTCCTGAATCAATGAATTTGATATCTGGTCTTGGTTGTAAAAGAAATTCAAGCAACAATAGTAATTTGGAAAATTCTTTACCAGATTCTAATGCAAATTCATTGATAAAACTTTCTTCTACAAGCATGTCATCACACTGCAGTGGAAATTCTTCAACTACTGTTTATTACGATGCTGAAACCGACACTAGTGCATATGAAAATGTTATATGTCAAGGGGAAAAACATTGGGATGAAGATGCTCTTTGGAGAGATAATTTGAGAAGAGTTTCTCATCGACATGCTCGGTCTATGGATGATTTAGATAGCACGCCCGGAGAAACATCTGTGTATGACAGAATTAACATAGATTCTTGTGGAATAAATAGCATTAAAAGAGTAAAGAAAGATGGCTCAAATAAATTAAATAGAAATGTGACATACGTAAACTGTGAAATGCAAGATGGTGTATTGAGGCGTAATAATAGTGCTTTAAATGGTAATTTTCTCGAGGAAGAACAAAAGTTAGATGACAACGATGTATATGTTAGCCTTGCAGAGAATACTGATTCATCTCTGGAACAACCAGATGAAGGAGTTTATGAACAACTTGCTGTTGATTTCTCAAACAGTTCAGTTATGGTATCGGCTGTACCAAAAAAAAGTGTTTCGGATGCAGTGAGAAGAAAATTTGAAATAGATAGGGAAAAGCTTCGACAGTGGGATCTTATGTCAAGTGGTTTGATGAAAAGTGGTATGAGGTGCGTGTGGAGTGCGGGCCCAAGTGTAGGCACAGGTGATACTGCCCGTAGCACGGACGTGGGATCTGACAGTGCAAGCAATGAAGGTATCCTCTAACATTCTATGGTCCTGTAAGGTACACTATGTAAGTTTTTATTTCTGTTACCATACTCAGCAAAGCAAAGTCATAATAATTATTAGTATTTGTAAATAACTTGGCATTTTTATGTTTTTTTACATACCAAGATCAGA
Source organism: Ochropacha duplaris (assembly GCA_951361185.1). Taxonomy (NCBI): domain Eukaryota; kingdom Metazoa; phylum Arthropoda; class Insecta; order Lepidoptera; family Drepanidae; genus Ochropacha; species Ochropacha duplaris. The sequence continues at coordinate 5,246,958 of OX592709.1, read as the reverse complement.
TTTGGTTTAAAGGGCTTAAACACGATAAGGTGTATAGAAAGATCAAGCATGCAGTTGTAACATGGATTTTGCACACACTTAATAATTTGTACATAATACTAATGATATGCGCATTGATTCACACTTTATCATGTTTACCATAAATTAATTTAATATAATTTTGTGTAAAATTGCTATTAAAAACAAGTTTAATATTTCTTCTTTTCTTTCAGCTTCTATGACAATATCAGGCCAGAATATAGAAAAGGGTGCGAACATAAATTCAATAAATCAACAAGTATTGTCAAAGAAAGCTTTTCTCGGAAGTAACACATCTATCGGAAGGAACAACAGAGATGTCAATATTCCAGTACGTGCAGTAAGTCCAAGAGTACGATGGGTTGAGGAAAAACCACCTAATGATCAGTATAATTCGCAGCAGATGTCAACGTCTCAACAAAATGTAAGCATTATAATTAGTAAGTTTTTATATCATATCATTTGAGATATTAAAAAAACTCGTTTCCCATTTTCAGTTACATGCAATAAATGCAACTGAGGAGTCATGGACAAGATCTCCATCTAGAGCTTCACAACAGCCAATAAGAGCTGTTAGTCCTAGAGTACGTAGAAATACTGAAAATGTAACGGTACGTATACCTACCAAAATTGTTTCATTCGTAGTTTCATGTGGAAATCTTTAGCAGCATAATGTTTTTCTTGCTGAGTATTTTGTTCATATTTTACAATATATGTATATATATTTAAATAGTTATTTTTGTTTGATTTATTTCATTATATTGTTAATCATTAGTGTAGCTTTATTATTTGTGTTGCGTGTTTTTGTTGAAATCATTAGCAAAGGGGGATTCAGCAAGCAAATTTGAATGAACAGTTGGGCGATATACCAACTGCTGGGGAGCTATTGGGTCGAACTTATGAAGAGCTGGTATTACTCTTAATACAATTAAGAAGACGTCACGCTGCCACACATCGCGCAATCGAACAATGCTGTGCACAAATCAATAGCATAGAGGTGTTTTGTTATGCTTTTTTTCATTACATGCTATATGATGTTGTTTAAAACAAATTGCTTGCAAAATAAATACCTTATAGATATGAAACATAAGTCACTAAATTGTATTTTACATTTTACAGGATTCTATAAGTTCCTTAAAAGCTATGGAACGAGAAGAAAATCTTCAACGCCTAGAACAGTTGAAGATTCAACTTATGGAGTTAGAGCATCAATATGAAAAAAGCAAACCATTAGTTGAGCTCGTTGATAATATGGTGAAGCTGGGTTCTTTATATAATAGGCCAGGATCTACTCTTGAACGCCTTGAGAGAAACCAGAGATTGCGACAGAAGGTCCTTGCTGAACATGCTTTAGAACAACAGAGGTATTGGTACATTCTATTTTATCACAATTAAAATGCTACATTATGCCTGAGTAACATGGGCTATATTTTTATCCCGACAAAAGATCCCACCGCGGGGGACAGCTAGTAATATTATAAAACTGATCTCAGGAACTGTTTGGATTGCCAATTATAGCTCATCGCTATTTTGCGAAAATCCCACAGAAACGCGGGCGAAACCGCGGTGGATAGCTTAAATGTCTTAATAAAACAAGGTTTTTGTACATTAATTTGATATTATTTAAGGTGGTTGGAAAGCGTGGCAGCAGGAAAACCACTAGAAACAGAAGCAGCTAGAGCTAGAGTAGCCGAGTTGTGGGCGCTAGAACAAGAACTCGCTGATGAAGCAGCAATATTGCAGGGGTTGAAAACTGATAAGGACACTATTGAGTCTTTGCTTTCAGGCAAGTTGTTTATTAGCTTTTGCCAAAACTGGTATCTATGGAAGTTATAAAACAGACGGATATGCAAAACCTACCGTTGGATACGCAAAATTGGCAGTGATTAAAAAATATCCTCGGACTTTATTTAAAATTACATATCTATTACTTCTAGGTGTTCGGGGTAAATTGGATAGTGTCAACAAAGGAGAAATTTTGACAGCTGGTAGTAACAACATGGGTCGTGGTGTCAATATGAATAATTCTTTAACACGAGAGGATACAAATAGTGGTCTGGAAGCAGAGTTGGCGCGCGTACACGCAATGCTGGCGCACAATTCTAAGGTTTATAAGGTTTTCGTCTATATCATGCACTTACTTAAATTATGTTTATTTATGTAAAATTATGTTACCTATTATTTTTTAAGGTTTTTTTTGTTATTAGCACTATTTTTACGCAATTTGGTAATAGAAATATTAACATTTGTATAATTGTTTGGATGAACATTTGACAAGATAATAATTTGGTGATTCAACGTGCACAGTACTTATATCCGTTATGCATGAAATACGATTTTTTAAGTACCTTTTAAGATAGATTCACTTTAGAAATACAAGGTGAAGGTGGGTGGTGTGAATGTCAAATTTTATTTATGTTCGTCGAGTCCGTTTTAAACGATTATATTGTTAACAAATTGTTAGCATTGTAGAAATTATTATTGCATTTCACCTTAAATGAGCGTAGTCGGTAACTAGCTAAAATGCTAAGCTCGTAAAGAACAAAGCTGTGGTTTTCATCTTGAGGATAAACAAACATGTAGTCTGAAGAATAATATCATCAACCCATAAACGTTCCCACTGTACCTCCAGTGTTATCTAAGAATGAGACCATCCAGTGTAGATTAGCAGATTTCATATGACTTTGAATTTGACTTTATGGGCATTTGGTTTATGAAGTAAAAGCAGCGGTAGATCTGTACTATAATGATGATGTAACGTTATCATGATATGAACATGATGATTTGATACAAGTATACATAATGTTGGAACAGAAACTGGAGCAGACAGTAGCAGACAATGCCCGTTTGGAGCGCGAGCTTCAGCAGCTGAGGCGCGCACTTCAAGCGCGACGAGCGGCCGCGCCCGCACACTCACATCACGCTACACATCCCACTGCATTATTGGAAGATGGTATGTTGATTCATAGTTAGGTATTCAATCATCTCCACTCAACAACTCTTTCATCTTCCAAGTGCGCGTTTACTAAGCTACTGTCATTACATATGTTAAATTTCTAGTAGGATTGTATTCGATAACACAATATATTTCAGTAATTGCGTTTCTTATTAATAAGTTGGTCTTCTTTTGCAGAGGTGTCTAGAGTTCAACAGCTAGTATATGCTCTGCAGAGACAACGCCAAGAGTTGAGCCGTGCCGTGCGACATCTGACACACCAGTCACACGCTTTGCAGACTACACATGACTCTATGCCTGGTACTTACTATATTCATTACATATTTTAGAATGTATTTACCAAAATAGTATGTGTAATATATCTGATATCTGGTTTCAATAGTCCAAGCTCTTAGTTTGCGATCAGATGGCAGTTTAACTGTTTTTTTTTTGTTAAAGCGTTCAAGATTAATTAAAGAAATTCTGTCATAGTTGTAAAATCACAGTAAGGTAGAATACCTATATAGAATAATATGTATAATAATTATATAACATAATGTTGAATCAATGAGGTATTTAGGTATCAACTCTTTCCATTTTGCGGATTTTTTTTAAATAGTTGTGCAATAAGAAACAAAGTCTTAACTTGATTTTCCTTGCCATTTTACCACAGAAATAAACAAACGAAGTCAGCATCGATTTTTCCTTTTAAAAAGTGTGGTCACATTATTAAGGATATTAAATTTAAATTCTACAATTTTCAGGTAAACGTCGACCAATGTCTTCATGGCAAGAAACCAATTTGGACACAGGTCATACAATCGACCATGGTCATTCAGACTATGATTATGAAGCACCACCGCTGCTACCTACAGGCCATTATGGACACACCAATGTTGAGACTCCACTGTACGTTGATACTAGAGGAACAGGTGTTGATGTCACTTCTCCTTTGACTAGTGAAGATATGCAGCATGGTGGTTTTGGTGAGTAAAATGTTTGCACAATAACTGAAGAATAGTTTTAGTCATAATAAGACCAGATTGCAAAAATAATACTGTATAATTTGGGAGGTGAAAAAACGTAACAGTTATTTACTAGTAGCTCTGTGAGCTGTAGACCTCGCGAATGTTTTGTGACATTTTTAAACAATTTTTAAAAGGCTAAAATATGATATATTTTAAAAAACTGAATCGTCAAAAATATTCCATATAATTATTAAACCTGCTCACAGAACTTCACGAGAATCGGTTGGAAATGCGACCTGTAAAGAAGAACATCCGGACAGACATACATATAGATTTTTGATAAATATTGTATCTTTTTATGCATTTTTTTTAAATTTTACATAACATTATTTGTACAAACATTTACTTTCAGGCAATTTGTCCAATGTAGAAAAACAAGAAATAAAGACTGTTCGCATCGTGAAACGTGAAAGTGAAAGACGTCAAAGGGACCGAGACCGCTCTCTCCAGCCAATGTCTGACTGGCCTTCCAACAACATCACCGCAAATCTCGATCAATTCCTTGAAGAGGAACTAGTTCAACCGATCAACTACGCCCGAGCCTCCTCATTACCACGAACGGACTATAATAAATATGAAGAATATTACACAAAATTAGAACCACCGAACTACTTGCGATTAAGCGACAAAAACATAGATAATAGCCCTAAATATCCATCTAGCCCATCTCTGTCTAATTACGATTATTCTGGAGAGATATCGACATACGGAAGTAAGGAAACATCTACTTATAGCAGCAACTATTACAAGCACTACGATGGTACAGGCTATGATAGGACTATTTCAATTTCAAATCAGTACTTAAATAGTCCTACAGATAGTTCGAGAACGTTGACGAATGATCCATTATCAAAAACGAGTAGTATTGTAAGCTTAACTCGTTCGCATATGGAACTGTCTCCAATATTCAAGAGTGAAGCCGCAAAACAAATAATAACGGAGATGTCTGGTGATGTGCCAAAGAACGGGTCTTTACATAGGAGACAAGTGCCGAAGGAAAAGAGGAGGCATTATACCGCACCACATCATTTGAGTGCGAAGACACTCAATGAGATGCCAAAGGATGCATATGGTCAGGACGTAAGTATAAAAGTCAAGTTTTTTTTAAAACTTTATCAGAGTATAAAAGAGCAATCTTTAGATAAATATTATAGTTGGCTCAGCTATAATGACGGACATCTGCCATCTGCCGGCGTATAGCCATTATAACTTAAGATTAATGTCTTGTATGCAATAATGCGATGATAGCTCAGTGGTAAGTGACGTCGGATACCGCGGCGAAGGTCATGGGTTCGAATCCTACAATGAGCTTGAGCTTACGGAAAACATCGTGAGGAAAACATAGCAAGGTGGTAGGGTACTTTGTAGTAGACTGGCTGGCTACCACCCTCAAGTTGAAAATCTGTCGCCAAGCACCTATCGGTGTGTTCCGACAGCTGCACTTGAGAGCCAGTTCCCATCTAGGCTTTGTGTGCTTACCACATCATCACTTACCATAGTGAGATTGTAGTCAAACACAAGCCTATCCAGAATAGAAAAAAAATGCAATTTGGGCTAATATTATATCAGTCACGATTAAGCATTCGTTTAATATCCTTGTAATAATCACTCTCCCCATAGCACGGCTATATAACTAAGGATTTTTTTATTTTAGAAATTGGGTCGTTCCCTTGACGATGCAGACATGGAGAGAGCACTAAGAGGAGCCCCTGCTCCCGACGTGGTGCGATCTGCCTTACCACAACAAACTCACCGCATGACTGATAACACCATTGATCAATTGCTGGCTGCACCACAGAAAATACTTATTCCTGAACGATACATACCGGAAAAGGTATAAAAAATAAATTTAGTAAATTAAAACACAAAGGCGATTTTTTTCTCAGAACACTCTCACATAGATTCTGTTTCTAAATCCTTAATTTTGGTACAGCCTCCAGAGCTATCCCCTGAAGAACAACAAAAGAGGCAAGAGAAAGTGGAGTCAATCAAAAAGATGCTATCTGGCTCATCTACTGATCCAACTAAGGTAGGTCTATAATCTTCCATGTTAATCCCAATTAATATTGTAAAATTAGAATGTAGTTCCGATTAAAAATCATAATTATACCACTACCTATATTGCTACCTACATAAACCAAATTAATGGACCATTAATGGTTTTATGGACCATGAACGTTTCCTACTTGTAAGATTTATATCACCATTTGACAGAAACTTTGTGCGTGCCATTACCTATACCTGTAACACCTTATAAACAATCAGTTACTTAATTATTAGTAGTCATTCATTGTTTATATTCTTTGTTACATACTCTTTTGTTACCTGGATGTAATCGTAACTTCTTAACCATCATTAGTATCTTGTCAAATTATTTTGCATTCGCTCTGCTTTTGATGTCGTCTTGAATGATATTATTATTTTCTGCATGATCATGGATAAATAATAATCCTCATAAAAATCATTTCATTTAGGTATAAAATTAAAATTTATATATTAGATGGCTTGGTGTTTGTAGATAGAAAAAGAAACAAATATTTACTTATTTACAACTACTTTTCCAATTTTAGCTCAGGATCTAATGGAACCGATACTTTAACAATTTTATCTCTTTATCAACCTGAATATTGTTTTGACTTCAGAGAATATCGTCCAAATAAATTATATCTAAATTCTATCTGCAAATATTAAATACTACATTAGCTTAAATAGCAGCTTCGAATGTTGGCTGTAAATATAAAACAGCACTCCTATATGTATGTGCTTGTATGATGACCGTTAGAGTCCGGAGGGAGACGAGAAGAGGCAGCGTGAGCACTTGCTACAAATGAACCAGATACTCGCCAAGCAGGTCACCGAGATGAGCAAAATAATCGCTGGTAAGAAAAATGTCTAGATATTATACTACAGTAGTTTTCACTTGAGTTTTAAGTGTCGTGTCACATGATTGTGTTGTTTTTAATCGTCATTAGCTTTCAACACTGTTGTGATCTTCTCACTATGTACTAATTAATTTACCAAAAATATTGATACCGTAAACCCAAATAGGTACTTGCAAGTTCCGACGATTAAACCCTCACTTATTTAGTGTTTTTTGCAAATGTAACAACACAAATTTTAAGTGGAATAATAAATTTTTGTTTGTTGTTTAGTTGCACATTGTTGCTTTTGTTTAATGATGTATAATTTAATTGTCAGAGTATTTTTGTAAATCTTTTGTCATGTTATTGAAAATTAAGCTCACCTATATATCAGTTGGTTATAATAGTTTGTTATAGTTACTCTCTGTCAAATATTCTGACAATTCTATTTACAATTTTTATGTGACTAATTTCCACGTGTGTACGCATGTAACGGTATGCTTGATATTTGTTTGTCCCATTTCTGCAGGAACCAACACTGAGCAAGGACCGTCTGCATCCAACCACTGATTGGCCACATACTTACATACTAATAACACATATTTATCACTTAATTTCGATTCCATATCAATTTCTTTCGATTTATTTTCGTTCTCTACATCTTACGATGTATCAAAATCACCTAAGTCAAAAATTACACCTATAAGTAAATTGGCTGTAATCGGGCGGTCCTTAGAAGAAACTTGAAGTCCTGTGTTTTGCGGCATGTTTACATTTTTTGCATTGTGTTGTGAGTAGTCTTTTTTTATTCAATTGTCAATGTCTGTAGTTGCATTCTTATTTTGCATTTTAAAGAAATTATTAAAGTATTTTTTTTTGATAATGATGACACTTTTATTGTTTGTCAATCTATAAAATCATATTTAAATATATATTTCTATTACCTACCAGTTAAAGCGTTAGAAGAGCTGCCTCAGAATGTAAACGGAGATGACTTGGACGACCGATCACCTGACGTCGAACTTCCAATTTACCAGCAAAGGGATAATTTTTACACGTAATCCTAATAAAATATTCATAATGACTTTGACATAGACAAACAACTAGAATTCCAAGATCCCCTTTCGAAGAGGATCTCCTAGACCGAAAGAGGTTTTTATGGTCATAATCAAGATGTGATTTAAAGCACCTGTCGATTTGCGACATACTGAACTAATTGAAAGGTAATTATTCTAGTAATGTTATTAATAAGCTCAACGATAAATAAATAACATTACTGAAAGATAATTTTGGGAAATCTAATAAATAGCATGACGTTTAACTTCTATTTACAACTTTGTACTCAAACACCTGAACTCAATTTGCGATGTTTCATCTCTATAAAACGATCTAGAAATGTTTTGATCGTTTATTTAGAATATAATTAGAAAAGCCTGTTCAAATTTTTGAAATATAAAATAAAAGCTTATGAAAATAAAAAGCTTACTTTATAACGAGAATACAAAATATACTGGAGTGAAATTGTTTTCACAAAATAATGTCCACTTTGCCGCTTTTTCAAGGGTCAGTTAGAAGATGGTACTATTACTTATCATTATTTTTGCACATATCCTGTATAATATCATATCTATAGACCTGTAATATACACTGCTTAGGAAATAAAATAGGAATTGGATTAATCAGTTTTTCAATTAGCAACTTGCTCAATTAAACAACATTCCCTCAGTAGTTTACATTGTATAGAAACATATAGAAATAAAGTTGTATCATTTAATTGAGAATTGTGTAAACAGTTAGAACTTTGTACTTTCTTAAGTCAATTTAAATACTTATTTTACCCACGTAAAATTATTTTTTGTATACATACACGAAACATGAAAGTTGTTTGTTTATAATCGATTGTATGTTATATTTGCCCCAAAATCATGACTATGCGGTGAAAATGTATTACCGCAAAAAAAATTCTGTAACACTAAGTGTATAAGGTTTCGTATATAAAATACCCTGTACCTATTACTTAAAACATATAAATTGTATGTTGTTGTTGAATATTTTTTTATGAGTATAACCACATGCTTAAGGAGCTAAAACATTGATATTTCTCTCGTAAGTGTTTTTGTAAAATGAAACATTGATTTATTTTTATCCACTTTGTCAATTTTTACAGATGTTGAAATTTTTATATTTCTAGTAGGTGTAGGTATACCAAATGCTACTCGACGCGTAAGAAATCCCGCGTGCGTGCTGATGCGCCTGGTAGCATACGAATACGACAATGCATTCTTTTTATTGCTTATACTCACATGCGCGTCGAGTAGCACTTGAGAATAAGGGATTAATGATTTTGAACTGATTTTACTATAAATCATTTTCGAATTGATATTTTTCGTACTTAATGAAGTCTTCTATGTAAAGGGCCTTGAATTGTTGAATTAGATTAAATATCACAGGAAGTAGAACAAATATTTAAGACGATGCCATGTTAATCAATTAATTTAATTATAGTAAAAGCACATTATAAATTGATTACTAATTTAGTTGGATTAAGTTATGTAAACAAAAACGAATTACAATGCGTTTTAGTATTATTTCGTTTATTTTTATATACTGTACATATTGAAATTGTATTGTTGTCTTTTGTCAAAAAATTGTGTAATAATTACATTTCATTAGTGTTTTAAGTTAAGTGCACATAGTTGGTCAATTACCTTTAGGTACCTATATATGAAACTCTTATGAATTTATCAAAAATATGTACGCGTCTATAACTAATATTTTATCTGATTATGCTTCACCTATTTATTATCTGTAGAAGCAACGAATTGGTAACTTGTGATATGAATATACATGTTAGTAGTATGATACTAAAAAATCTAAGTTATTTCGACTATATTATACCCCAATACACATGTATTAGAAATTATAAAAATATGTGTATTTATGTATGTAATGCCTATAAAAAGCTTTAAATATTGTACTCTTACAATATAATTTGAACACTTCTCTGAGTAAAAATAAATGTGAAATCCTATGATAACATACATCTAAAAAAATATTTTCAAAGGTGCAAGCGACTATTTTCTATGAGAGCGCGGCGACATTGCGGCCTGCGCCTGCGCCACGCTCTGAACCAATATCATAGAGATTCATAGAAACTAGTAGTGTTGCTTGTAGTTTGCGGTCTGCAGTCTGCGGTCCGTGGTCCGTCTCGGACTTGCATTTATGCTTTTTCTTTTCGTGGCGTTTTACTCTGTCGATAAAATTCTCAATTTTTTTTCTATAATAATAACCTAATATGTATTACGCAAATGATTAATATATTGCATACCTATATCAGCATTTAGTAACTCGCGTGCCATATTTCGTTTTACAATTGACATCTTCTATTGGTGGGAGTTATCAAAAGTTTTATAGTAGATATAAAACATTAATTAGATTAGGTTCTTTTTTATTTTCAAATTTATATTCTTCTTAAGGCTTCAACAAAGTAACCTTAGCTTCCCCAATCTGACTATGAACTTTTAATAGACTGACTTAGTTCTTGCGACCTAAATTTTTGATTATTTATTAAAATGTATACTGTCAATTATGACTTAGATGTCTTAAACAATTAGCAACATTACTCAGAGTAAATCTTCCCGAGTTCCTTATCAGTAGTTTTACTTCACACTTAAACTAGACGAATGGTTGGTTGATGTTAAAACAAATATAAGTTTAGTCTGTCGATCACAATTATGTCTCATGATAATAAGCTTAAAGCTGATGTAAATTTTATTCATTTCTTGAGTACCGACAATTTATTGACAGACTATTCTTATATGCTTGCTTAAAACCATAAAATCAACGAGTAGGTAACCAACCACATTGTTTCAAATAAAATAAGATATCCGTAACTACAAGTGTGTAGGTACTCTGATATCTGTTTTCAGTACCCCTGAAAATCATTATTAGTAGAACTTATGCCTTAAATGAGTTGTTGTGTAAATACCTACAGGGAATTGTGCATATTGTTTTATATTCTAATCCTATACTTACATCAAATCCTTGTAATTATAGTGCGTATCTTGTTCACACCTGGAAATAAATAATACCTATGCTATATAATATAATAATTGTTGTTTTATTGTCTGAATTGTACCAAAATACCGATCGAACATTTTAATGACCAAAGTTCCAAGTAAAAGATAATAGCTATAGTAAAATACCTGCCTATTAAAAATTAAGAAGTCAACCCACTTCTGCTAACGACTAGTAGCTATTTTCATTGTGACACACATCCTATCAGTATTTTTTAGCTCAGACTTTAATTGGTCTGATAAAGAGTCGCAATAAATTTGCCAAAAATCTTTTGTACAGTATTCGACCTTCCGTCTTCCCTGTTAAATGCCATTCTTACCTCTCTGTGTGTCCACTGTCCATTGTGATTAGCCGTCGATTGTCATTCGATGCGCGTGCGCAACGCGACGTGGATGCAGTTCAATGTCACGAGCTCTTCCTTCCGTTATTTCTATAAGACGGATGGGCATTTGCCGTTGCGTGCGACAATGACAATCGATCTTAAATGTCAATAGGTTTATAGATCAATAGATTTTGAGATCAATGAATCTGCTAAGTCATTGTGATACGTTCACACCTCATATTGTCTTAATCTCATAAATATATCGATGCAATGTAGAGATTTATTATCATTTTGAAATATGTATTTATGCTAAGGGGAATTTTCAGTGGGTACATAGAAAATAAGTTTTCATAGAGCGTAGTATGGCTGACGGTAAAGGTCAACATTGTTTATCACTAAATATACAGGTTTATTCTTTAAAAAGTACCGGAGAGAGATACGATAAATATCCAGCAGTGCCTAGGCGGTTACTATTCTTTCGTTTTATTTGACATTAATATTTTTATTTATTTAAATAAATATATTATGTATATATATTTAATGGATGAACCTACCTAGAGGTGAACATTATTGTCTTTGATTAGGAGGATAATTAATGAATATAATCCGATTTAATAAAAACGGTGCCAGAAAACATTAACCTTATACCACAGTAAACTAAATAACTTATCTCGTGTGTATGACGATAACATGATTATTATTTATATGTAGGTATATAGTCTTCAGTCAAAACAATAAGAATATAGGTACTGTCTAAATTTAATCTTGTAAACTTTTATTAAAAGAACTAATAAATCTTATCTTTTCCCGATATAAAAAGCATCCTATGCTTTTTTCCAGGATATGATCTACCGGTGTGGCTAGTTTCATCAAAATCCGTTCAGCCATTTTTGCGTGATTGAGCAACAAACAGCCAGACATAAAAACTTTCACATTGATAATATCAAGTAGTAGGTTTGAAGCGGTTCAACAGATTTTTCTTATAGGAATAGGAGTTATCTACTCAAAAATCAGAATATAATTTATTTTTTTAATAACATTTCGATATCAAAAGGAATATATGTATATGTAGGATACCTTTTAGAGGGTGCCTATTTTACAAACCTGTCCTTAACCTTCCATTATGCTGATTCAGCCTCTTAACTTTTCATTTCCAAACATTTTCATTTCACCACATATTAATAGTGATACTTAAAAGATGAACACATAAATCAAAGGTAGAATCAAATCATCTGCAAAGCTCCTCATCTGCCAAGTGTCAAATATCTAGAGAAGTTCTAGATTAACTTTTAGTTAGACGATGATCTATTCTAGTCAATGATATTATAATTAAAAAGTGTTTAGTTCTTTTCGTTTAAAATCATTGATTCAAATCAAAGATCCACTGCGGTAGAGTCAAGTGCCTTACCAGAGTCCAAACTGATTCTAATGACAGGAATTGGTATAAACGATTTTTTATTTATTACGTAGGATACACATATCGTTAGTTTATCTGGATACAATCTACATTAATGATGTGAAACTAAATGTTAACACAACTAGGCACTCATTAACAGGCATTAATTACCTATATGTTAGTGAAATACCCCCAAAGTGCCCTATGATTTTTCTAAGACAGCAGATAAACTTGATTGTACAAGAGCATGAAACAAGATTTCGATAATAAATGATGTCATTAAAATTTTATATTAAAAAAAATAGTTTCAAAATTGTAATAAAGAAAACAACAATAACTTGAAAACCCACGTTCTAATATTGGGCTAGGTTTATTAATTTAATATTTAATGACTCTTATTTTGCGGTCCAAAGATTTAATGATGACCTAGGTAGATGTATAAACATAATAAATGGGACTATAAGAATATCTCTAGCGACTGGGTCATCATGAGACTTGTTTTTCGTATAAATATTTTCACTTTGCGAATGCAAGATTGTAATATTCATATCGATAAGGGAAAGCTTTTAAGTTTATAGTTATCAGCTATGCTTGTTTAAGTGGTTTATGCTCATTTCTTTGATCAAAGATTGTTAAACTACTCTTTTTAAAAAGGTATTGGTTTGAAAATTAGTGTCAGGAGAGGAAATGTGTTATACCTAAATACGAGGATAAGAAGAAGCCATTCGATTAACGTAGAATCCCTTGTGCCTGAGATAAAAAGAACGGGAGGATATCTTCGACTTTAAATATAAGTACAATTATTTTTAATAATTAATGATTCTAATTGACCTTAACTTACCTACATGACATTCAATAAAAATAACATAAATGTGTACAAAGCCTCCGCAAAGAATCGCACTCGCAAATGAATTAGAAATTATTGATGTCTTAAGTAACAGTCAACCTATTGCTTTTCTAATAGGGATTCAAATGTCGCTGAAACATCTTTCATTCTGCAGAACTTTAAGCTTAAAGATGTATACTCGTAGTAGGTACCTAAATAATTTGCCAAATCACTTACCATTTACAGATACAGTAGCGTTTGACTGTATTTCGTTATCAGGTTCACGCGAAGTTAAACGAGTAAAAGACATTTAAATTCGGGAGTTGATTGGCTATTTAACGGCACAATTTTAACATTGGCATAAATTAAATGATATTAAGGTAGGTATTTAGAGCCTTTCCCCGTATACTGGTTCTCGAACCGTTGGTCGACCCAAGCACCCACCATTGATCTCATTGTTTGATACATTGCACTTTTGGGGAACGTCGCCGCTTGCGCACCATTGCCACATTATACATGCTGTTGTTTTTATACTAGTTGATGTTTGTTGTATTATAGTTGAGTTTTCGCTTTCTGTTATCAAATAGCTGACTAGATTTGGATTTAAGGTGACGTGTAAAACACCATACATTTAAGGAACACACTAATTCTTGGTGAATCAAGTGATACAGTTAATGTCTTGAGACTTAAGTTGAAGCGAAACGTCTACACGATTCAAAAGCGAAATTAAGATATGAGTTTTGTTTGTGGTAACAAAAGGAAGATAATCATGTTAATTACCATCAGTGAATAACGGTTTATTTAATTTCACAGCTAAAATAGCCAACAAAAGTGAAGAATTCTTCACGTTCAGAGCTCATCATATCCGCTCATAATACAAAATATACTACAAATAATACAAAATTCACCGGTTGATCTGTAGTGTTTAACTGTCCATTACGGTTGTTTCCACTTGGAATACAATATAAACAATGACTTACATTTGTTTCTCTACCTGAAAATGAATGCAGGTCAGACTGAAATGTATGGTAAGTATCCATTTTCTATAAACGCTATTTTGACCGATTTTGGACTTCTACCTTCTTGTCGAAAGTAAATCTCTACCATCATATTTAACCCAATCAAAAATTATCTAGTTATATTGAACTGTAGTTTTCCGCGCTTACAAATAAATAATTGTTACCCTATTTTAGTCCTTTTACGAATATGTATTATTCAACTTTCAAGTGTAATACGAAATGGTAATATTAGGTACTGCAGGTCCTTCCTTTAATAATTGTGGTGGGTAATTTGTGTAAGTAACCCATAAGGTACATGTTAAGGAAAATAAGGATAATGATCTGTTTGACTCATATTTTGCAGTGAATGCCTATATGGATTCTCCATTTCAATTGAAGTATTACGACTTGAAGTATTGAAAATAGGGCACATAGGTTGTAGAATTGAAGGCCAATGGGGCAGAAAGGTTCTTGAGTGACGACCACGAACTGGAACACGCAGAGGGTGCCGCATGCCTGTCTAACATGATAGACCGATGATCTTGTGAGGGTCGCTGGAAGCCACTGGATGCGGATAGCGCATGACCGGCCATTGTGGAGATCCTTGCTTGGGGGAGGCCTTTGTCCCACTCTGAACGACTTCCGGCTAATATGATGATTAAAACTACTGTCAAACTTTACTATTTATTGTTATAAATTTTAGGTCAGCACAAACATTACTTCTGCAAGGATTATACAAGCTCTATTACCTATACAACTTATGAAATAGAAACAACTATTGTTCTTAATTAATTAAAAAAAAGAAGAGAGGATATTACATATTTACTTTATAAAACGTACAAGATCAACTAAAATACAGGCTTCTCGCCAATGTAAATAATATTTGTAACTTGAATCGCAATTCTTCGAATTCTATATTCTATGTGGCTTTTTGGGATGACGGATCCATTGCGAGCCAAGAGGCTAACAACAATTGATCTGGTAATATTTTGTAAATAAAACAGGAAAAATTTAATATGTGTGTCACATTTCGCGCACCCTATGCAGGCAGCACAGCGCGCCGGCGCATATAACCGTGATGCGCCGCTCGACGCGACACAATCGCACGCACGCCCGCGCTCGCGCCGAGCGTAGTTACACCACTCACCGTGAGTACCTACTTGTGTATTTTATTTGTAAATAAACAATACTAAGTATAATAATAAATAACAATTTCATTATTGGGTATTATTAATGAAAATCTTGATCTACTTAATTCTAAATCAAAAATAAGTATCTAAACTGTATCTGTAAGTACCTACTGCTCTTAATTTTTGGTTTATTTAAAAAATAAATAAAATTTGGAAAATACAATTAAATTAATATAATAACATCTCGCGTATGTAATATTGACGAGTAAATAGAAGTAGGTTACTTACTAAAATTTAAATACTACCTATATTCATCAATTCTTTTAAAACTGTTCTTGTTGTTGATTAAATAAATAAAAAAAAAGTTAAGCTGCATTATTTTGAAATAGTATATCAAACAAAGTATTTATAAAAAAAATATCTAAGTAAGAATTATAGATTATTCAATTTATGCGAACTTGAACTTGAGTCTATGAGCCAGCTATTTAGTGAAAGTGTCACAACTCGCGATTATGTTAATTTTATTGACTTTCGATAGTGTTTACCAAACACTTACAAAACCATTCGTGGAATTAAATAGTGAATGCTTAATAATATGAGCTATAAACATAAATAATAGAATAAAAAGTTATTTTCAAAAACAACGGTATACAAATCTACTGTGTTACTAATATATAAAAATGAATTCCGAAACTACAGAACCGATCTAGATGAAACTTGGCACGAAAATAGACTATATCCTAGAATAAGAGGTAGGATACCTACTTTTATCCCGAGAACGCGGATCCCACGGGAACGTGGATGAATCCGCGGGGGGACAGCTAGTTATATTAAAACATGTACTAATACTCATTGATGTTAGAATTATATGATTAATTATGCCAATTGTTATTTTTTCCTAATAAATTGACACGTGTGATTCGGTAACATTGGTAAATGAAAACTCCGCGGCACGCACGAATTGCACGCGAGTATGAGAGTGAATATTTTTTAGCGTTCCTTATCCGACTAATAATCCTACTGAGTTAATAATGACAGCAGTACCTTACATTAAAATTTCATCTTCTTAAATTTTACATCAAAACATTTTTTTTTAATAAAAGTACAAAAACTACAAAAGAAAATTTAATACCGACATATATACTTATGTTATGTAATTTATTGAAAAGTGAGCTTTTGATGTCTATTAACTTTATATATGAAAAAAAATCCTGAGTTCTATAAATATATCCATAATCAACCTATGTTTTTACTTTATGTAATATCAATGAGTTGATTTTGGAAATAAGTTACGGAATCCTACAGCGATATTGCCGACACTATCATTACCGCTTTTCTTTTCATACGATACGAACACGCGTTACTCATAGTAGCTTATTGTGTTGTATTTACCGGTGCATAGTTGCGTGTCATCGGCTATTGTCTGCTATTGACCGCAAACAACCCTGTGCCGTAGGCTAAATTTTACATCACCGTTATTTTCTAAGATATGGATAAAACTATTTACAGGATAGTATAGAGGTCTCATTTATTTAATTTTTTTTTTATATGGTTTTTTATATTATGTATCAGTGACATAAAAATAACCTTAATAACTGCATGTCAACATTTTCAATCCAAATAAATTTGAGGGAATTTATTATAGTTAGTGTTCTAACTCATTCTTATGTGTTATCTGCAGCTTTTATGGAACCTTTTCAATAGTTTTAATGTACTTTTACCAAAATGAACAAACAAATTAATCATAATATCACAAATAAACAAATAACCTACCTACATAATTTTTATTCGTACCTACGATCAAGTGGATCTAGAAATGTTAATAATTTATATTCTTTGAATATAATTTTTCCTTAATTCAAATTCAAAAATCTCTCTATTAAGTAAACTCATTATAAGTATTTTAAATTGTCACATGTTAGATATATTACAAAATATTTTTTTTACTCTAATGCACGGTTCTTAAGGTTGCTTTTGCTGATAATTTTTTATTTTATTTTGCTCATGCTTTTTTTATGCAATGTTATTAGTAAACTGCAGGTTTCGAGCATTAGTCAAAGTATTGTTGTAGATAGGTATTTAGATTTATCTCGAACTAGTTGTCCTCCGCGGTTGCACTCGCGTTCCCGGGGGATCTTATCCTTTTGTGTGCCATAATTTAGTAGTTCCGGAGTTAATCGATGACCAATCGTGATATGGTAATTTTGTATAAGTACCTAGAGTACCTACCTGAAATTTCACAATTTTCTACGCAATTTACTTAACTTTAGATTTTCAACTTTAGGGTGGTTTTCCTTCACCGAAAGCTCAATTTCATTGTAGGATTCGAACCCACGACCTTCGCCGCGGTATCCGACGTCACTTACCACTGAGCTATCATCGCCTTTACGTGAGAACCTTCTACAAAGTATTAGGAAACTTAAAAAAAAATGAACTCAGTAAAGTCGTTCTAGATATAGTTTTCTAATACTGCATTACATTATCAAATATTCTCCTTTAATTCTTTGCCAAACAAAGTAATTTAAATATATAAGTTTAAAGTCTTTGTTGCCAAAGAACATCATATGAATTCAAACTAGATAATATAATTTTGCTTAGAAATAGAGCTATAAACGCAGATAATATCGGTAACTGGCCACAGAGCTACGATTACTTACGAATATAGTTGCGATATCTTGAATTTAACGTCATTTTAATGTGCCAATTGGCTTTGAAACTCGACACATTAGGACAAAGGGTTTCACTTTCGGTCGATGACCTCAGGTGACAAAGGATAACACACCTGGCCACGGTTAACTCATCAGGGATAGTTAGTATTCTCACCGCGAGTTTGCGAACACTACCGCCCGGCCCATTGGAACGCTGCGTGTCGCGCCCCGCACATGCGCATGCGCACGGAACGTTCAATGCTATTGACATTTCTGTGACGAGTTATTGTAATGACAATAAGGAACCTTAGTACCTTATAACCGAAGGATGTGCCTTGATAAAAAAATTGAGCCGAATAAATGCCAAACAAAATAAACTATCTATGTTTTTAGGCAAAGATCTTTTAATTTCTTTTTTTTTGGTAATCAGTTCAAAACAGAAATCTGCAATGACGTCTTTATTGAAACAAGCTGTTTTCTTGTTATTAAAATATAAAACAAATTCGAATTGAGAACTCGTTTAAAAACAATTAATAACTTTTAAAGTATTTATTTTTATTTGGAGTATTAGTGCGATGCACTAAGTAATAAAATGTATTTGAAACCAATAAAGCAGTTAGGTACTAAGATATAACTTTAGTATGGACATTACAGTTTTATTTAATCTATCTACCGCTTACTGTCTATTTAGGCTAGGCTAATATAGCAAACCTTTCAGTTAATATTCTGCGGCAGTGTCATTAAGTTGTAATCCAATAACTCCATTAATGACCCTCCTCGTAACACTAAAATCATAAATGTCTGCGATAAATTCTAAACCTAATTTCTGCCACCGTTGCGGTGCCAATGTACGATAAATTCAATAAGAGTTTTCACGGAGCGTTGCCATTTTCACATTTTATTGGAAGAAATAAAATTGTAAAGGTCGAGATGTCTGTCTGTCTGATTCAAATAAATGTTTCGTTAATCTTTTTCGAGTGTTTCTATATTTAAACCGTTGGCCTTGAGAATCATTTTCTTTCAAGAAAATATTTAAGCAGTTTTTTAGTTATGAATTAATGGGTAATGATTTGAGTATTGTGACAAGTCTGTCTATTTAAAAAAATGTGCCGAGACAACAAATCACGTTACAGGACAGTAGCTTGACAGTTTATTGGTACTAGAAATTGAGCCATGGATGGTCGGAATATAATGAAAAAATGCATTCATTTTCCACTAATCTGGACTTACTGAACTTATTTTTTTTCAAATTAACTAATTACAATGCCATTATCAGCTTATTATGTTATAACTAGCTATCTACCGCGGTTATACCCACGTTTGTTATTTAAATCGGATTTAGTTCACAATTTCATGGGTTCTTTTTGCGTGGAAGTCTAATTCTTTTTCTAAATTAAAAGTACCTAGTCTAAGTAACTCCTTCTAACATCAGCCACTAAACGTTCCGTGAATATTTTTTATTTATTATTTTTATCCGCACATATATTTTTTAAAATGATTAGATGTGATTGAATGTGTACGGTGCGCGCGACGCGCTAATATCAATCCGGCAACATGCCTAGTGTGAAGTAAAGATTTTGATTTTTTGAAAAGGTGAATAAAAAAATTCCTTTTTATTTTAAATATTATTTACGTACACGAATTACGAACTTAAAAAATCAACTTGGTATTTTATTTCGATACAAAATATCACGTTACAATTTGTAAATTTTATGACAATAGGTAACAGCTGTTGATTAAATTAACATTCGTATTTACCTTTTCGCTAAGCTAACGATTACAAAGTTAGGATACACATCCTGCCCTAATAATTAATTAGAATAAATTATGTTTCACTTTGTACACCGCATTGCGAGACCCCCGAGAGGAGAGTTCCAAACAAATTAATTGGCCAAAGTTAAAAAAGATAAACTTCCACGATTTAGTGTGAAAGTAATTCCCATTCCGCCAACCTTGTTAAACTTCCAAATTAATTTTAGAACCGTTTTGTCTGACTTCCTTATAGGTAACTCATGATAATCTGCATATGGGAATATAGAAATTTCATAAAAGCATAACTTTTTTTATTTTCGGTAAATTCTTACCGTTTTTATACTTAGGTTTTTTATACATGTTCACCCACGGGCCGAGATTCGACCATAATAAAAAAAAATATCGGTTGACAACGGGAAGAAAAATAAGTACAAAATATTTCATCGCGTATTATTAATATAATGATTAACATTTGAACAATTCCATAAAAAACTAAAAACAAATGCCCTTATGAGTAAAAAACAAAATCGGTAATAAACAGAAAATAAATTTTCGTGACACTTAAAAAACTACCGGATCATTTGCCAAGAGAGTGAATCAAGCATTGATTTGTGAGCTCATTTGCATTGTAGATAGAGTTGAAGTCTCTCCACGTTCCTGCAGATGTTCAACCGGTTCTCTATATTGTCCTTCTGAGAATAAACAGAACGATTGAATTCTGTGTCGAGAAATTTGTTTTGCATTTATGATTGCGTATGGAAATCACGCTGGTAATCAGATTTAATCAGATTCTTCATTTTGAATTTATATAGTCACCATATTTTTTAAAAACCCTATATACAATATTTCTTATATATATATAACTAATTTTATTAAAATACATACCTACATAATCACAAGATTTTATGGTCTATATTAAGTTAATACCATTTTATTATATATTCATTTTTCCATACTACGGGAATGATAGATGAAAGAATATCTGTTTTTTTAAAGTCATATAGCCAGAAGACTATTGTTCTTGTAAGCTTTTCTATATTAATTAATTTAACGGTACTAGAAGATGCCAAATAACTAAATGAATACAAACTGAAAAGACTTTAATTTAAAGAAATTTAAACGCGATTATGTAGAGCATAGACAATATCTTATAGCATCATATAAAACTTAAGTATAACAAATCTTATTTTTATTATTATTAAATCATCATTATATATGTGCAGTCTTACTATTAAGATTACAAAAAATGCAAAATAAAACAAAAATAATATTCATAGTCATCATGAATAGCCTCCGGTAGCAGAGTCAACAAAATATTTTGAGGAAAGCTTTCCAGCTTTTCTCAAAATATTTTCCTACACCAAAAAACTATTGGTGAATCCGTAAGTGTGTTTGAAACTCAGAGGTAGATGTGCTTTGAACTTGTTCTCTAATGATTGAAGCTAGGTGCTTTCACCTCTAAGCTACCACAACTTATTCCTAACTTTGCCGTTATTGTACGGAACTAATTGATTGCGCAAACAGTGCACTGAAGCTCTCAACAAATACCAATAAAGTGGTTAAAGCCGAATAAGATTCGATATCTGGGATGCATTTAAATGTTTTAAGACAAAACAAATTGCATGGAAATTCCTGTTACTCATTCATTTTATTACTTTTCAAAAAGGATGAAATTAATCACAGAGCAATATTTTTTTACAGAGTCTACACAACATAAAAAAAAACTACAATATAATAATAAAAATATAATTTAAACTGGTCATTAAGTGTTAGTTTAAGTATGTTGTTACTTGTAGTTTTATTTTTTGTCTTGTCAGTTGTCTTGTCTAGTAAGACAACAGAATTACATAAAAAAAGAATTACAAATTTAATTAGAAGAATACAAATTTTATTAAACATTTAATTTTAAAATATCTATGTTCCATTAAGGTTGTACTGTTCGTGCCTTGAAACTAAAATACAAAGTTCATTTCACACTGAGTTTTGGATGCCATAGTAGTAACACGACTTTGAAATGATATCAAGGTTCAATATATTGTAATACCATTGGATGTAATGATCCACCTTTTGTAAATGCCAACAATCACTTTAGGGCTGTATTGACATTCAATTAGATCTTTCGCAATACCTGTATTTAATTCCAATAGCTGAAATATTTACTTAATATTATTTATTATAGCTACAGTCATTATATTTTATAAATAGATATAATAGCTACATATTATAAAGGTAAAAAATTATAGCAGGATTTTTATAAAAACAAAAATTTTTTTTTAAAGAATTTGAAATAACGGTGAAATATATCCTTAATGTTTTTTGAGGTATGAAATACAAAGGTCCAAAATATGACAAGAATATGATATAATAATAATATTTATTAGACTCAACAAAAAGATACAGGTTATATAATAATTATAATATAAAAAAACCGGCTCTTAAATATTTTTTTTTCTGTTTTTAGCATTGTTGTTAGCGGCAACAGAAATACATCATCTGTGAAAACTTCAACTGTCTAGCTATCGCGGTTCTTGAGATACAGCCTGGTGTCAAACAGACGGACGGACGGACGGACAGACAGCGAAGTCTTAGTAATAGGGTCACGTTTTTACCTCTTGGGTACGGAACCCTAAAAAACGAAACGAAACCATACTTTGCAATTTTCATTGTAATTCTACACGATAAATCGAGATGGAGTCGATAAAATATTTTAGGAATGGTTTTTTGTTAAATTCATTTTTTTTACATGTCATTGGCATATAAATAGTAAATTCTCATTTGCAGTTTTATGAAAATTTCAGAGAGGTTCATTCTTATGTTCATAAAGTTCATTGAAATGACAAGTCAATGTTTCCCAAAGTTTTAATTAAACTGATGGATCGTTGCTGGAGAAAATTGATCCAGAAACATGACGCAGTTACTTGCAGAAAATGTTTCAACATGTTTGTCCATACATAACCTTTTGTTAATGGATAATTAATTAAGCATTATCTTTATTACGGATATTATTATTACCGATGTAGGATGTTGGAAGATAACAGAAGATCAAAAATAGTAATAAATAACTGTAAACAACAAAGGATAGATTTTCTCGATAACGATAATAAGGCGACTAGAGATATATTTAGATAACTCTTTTTACATTTACAACTACTTGACATTAGACTTGTCGAAGCTGTACCTAAGTAAGTGTTTGTTTACTATCTAGCTAGTATTGATGTAGTAAAGTAGGAGTGTAGTGTAAACACGGCACCAGGTCACCAGGCGACTGCCAGTGACACATCTAGAGCATCCCGTTACAGAACAGCCGTTATAAATCTCGTTCATTGCAACAAGCCACATTAATTGACATTACTTGTACTTAGAAAGTGATTTTATTGATACAATGTTGATTTCTTTTATCGAGATGAAAGCGATGGCTGGTTGCTGTGTTGATAGAGTAATAATAAATGTATTGTTGTTTAGTTAATGGTTACCTAAAAGCCTTCATAATAAGTAGGTTGTTATCTGTTTTTATATATATCTTACTTATTTAGAGAGTAACTTAATTCACAATATATAGGTATTAGGTAAAGGTGTTTTTTTAAGTTGTCCTGGAAGTGACCGTAACATTTTTTATTTATATTTTCTGATAATTTGAGTATACTAGCTGTCCACAGTGGTTTCACCTGCGATCTTGTGATTTCAGGACGTAAAGTATAAATGTAAACCTACTTATTACAAGTTTGCAGCATTTATAATTTCTAAGGTTTCGTGATTAATCATTGAGTGGTAATTCGTTTTTCTATAATATGTTATATAGATTACTAATTTGTAGGACATTAGTAAATTAACTAGTCATATTACAGAACACTTGCTTTTACGAGTATAATGTCATTTATTATTCATGGATTCTATAGATTTTAATAAGGTATATAAAATTAAAATCATCGTAATACTATAAATATAGAGCCTACTTTATTAAAAGTGTTATGAGAACTCTAGCTTACATTGTTTCGGTAAATTCTATGAAATTACAATGAATATAGGTATATTTTTTTTCAATATAATTATTTTATTTACAACAAATGTACAAAATATACAAGCAAATGTACAACTATAATATATAAAAAACTTCTTCGAGGCTGCCGCTGCTGCCGATCGGCAAGGTTCCCAGAAGGCTGGCAGCGTTTCCTCTTTGGATGGCCAAGCTGATGCGTTGGCGGAAAAAGCTCCCCGCCCGCCGGTCACCCGAGGCCTCGATTAATTTTTTACATAAAAAAATAATAATAGGTATATTATATAAAAGTAAAACGTGGAAAATAATGATTTATTAAATTATTAACGTAGTCTTTTAAATGGTGTAACTAGATAAACAATTATATTTGAATGTACACATAGTGTGAAACCACTGTGAAACACTTGTATTGTTATATAATTGTTACACTACTACTCTTCCATATTCTCCTATTTTACGAATAATCTTTTCCTTGGCTTCATTATTAAATTTTTATAGGTATAAATTAAATTTTGGTAACATAAATGCTAGAAAATTACAAGAATAGAGAATATTTATCGCTCCTGGATTTAACAGTTCATCAGACTGTGAAATACAGTAGATATTTCATTCGATATGACACTAATATCATGAATATACGAAAGACAAAAGAAAGTAATTTAATTCTTTCATTTCTATCAACGAATCACTACAGGAGCCTGTTTCAATTGACTTATTTTCTTATACTTAGTAAGATTATTTTTACGCTTTTCTACGCATGAGCGCTACATCTAAGAAACGGTAAAGGGGATATTTCCTTATCTTATCAGTATTATTATGGATCCGCCATGTATATAAGGAAGTAGGTATGTTAATCCTTTGGAACTGTTCATTGTTCTGAGCTGCAGTTCCGAGTATACTGAAGAGGTGTTTAATATTCGTTTCAGGTTCAAAATGCGAGCGATACTAGCGACGTTGGCGGTCCTGGCGGTCACCACGACTGCATATGAATGTAAGTGTACCTTTTATCGGATTAACTGTATTCTTTTACCATTTTTATTTGGAAATAGAAACGGATAATTGATAATTTATATTTATATAAGAGGACTGACTTATTTGATAAGGTAGTATGAACATAAATGTTTTTACATGTAGCTACATAAGCTTGAGCTTTCTTAGCATGGTGCGATGATAGCTCAGTCGTAGTGACGTCAGATATCGCAGCGAAGGTCGTGGGTTTGAATCCTACCATGTGCTTGAGCTTTCGGTGAAGGAAAACATTGTGAGGAAACCTTACTTATCGGTGTGTTCCGGTAGTTGCACTTGAGAGCCAGTTGCCAGTAATCAGGTGTACAACACATTAACAATCCCGCTGGTATTGCTAATATCTATAGGCGGCTATATTCACTTACCATTACCTACCCGTCAGCCTTCTTGTCACTTGTGGTATAGAAAAAAGTGTCAAACGCGAGCAGATTCTTCGCAATAAAATAATTCGTTAGTCGTGACATCAATATTCGAAAGAAAATATACTGGAAGGTATAAGCTAAGAATTGAAATTGTACCTGGATATAATTTGTTATACACATTTTGTGTGTTTTTGTAAAGATTCATGACGTGATTTTTATCTTTACCTAATAATACACATTATTATTCTCATCACTAAACGCCTTGTTTAATAATTTCGATTATTGCTATGTTTACAATTGTAGGACCATGACATACATAAGGTAAATACATATCTACATTTGTAGGTATTGTGATAATTATTTCATTGCAGTGTAGTTGGATTTTTTTACTAGGAGCTTATCTATACTAATATTATAAAGAGGAAAGATTTGTTTGTTTGTTTGCATTGAATAGGCTCCGAAACTACTGGACCGATTTCAAAAATTCTTTCACCATTGGAAAGCTACACTATCCCTGATGAACATAGGCTATATTTTATCCCGGGATAAGATAAGATCCTACGGGAACGCGGATGAAACCGCGCGGAACAGCTAGTGTTAAATACAAGTCAACTTTTTCTGAATGGAGCCCACACGTTGATCCCTCAAAATTATAAAGCGACAACTTTTTTTATAAACTAAAAGTTCAATGTGTTAAAATGCTATTATTTTTGTAGCAGCGGACAGCAGAGCGCGCATAGTATGTTACTTCAGTAATTGGGCAGTGTACCGACCGGGCGTGGGGCGCTACGGCATCGAAGACATCCCCGTGGACATGTGCACACATATCATCTACTCATTCATAGGGGTCACGGAGAAGTCGAGCGAAGTTCTCATCATTGATCCTGAGGTGAGAATTGTTCAAGCAATCCAATATTACGGTGGTAGTTAAAACCCTTCGCATCTTACCGCCCGCCCCGTGTAAGTACTTAGTTATCCTTATCTCAACAGTATTTCCTTTTTACGAGCTATAACTTCTTTACGAAAAAAACTAATAAAATATTCTACGTCTTCCCAAATAAAAAGCTGTACCATGAATAAGTCACAAGCCAGACGTATTTCCCAGTGTTAACATAGATCTTAATTCTACTTACTTACTTAATCTGCTGCTGATAATACAGCTCGATGTGGAGAAGAGTGGCTTCAAAAACTTTACGGCGCTGCGATCATCCCACCCCAATGTCAAGTTCATGGTGGCTGTCGGTGGCTGGGCTGAGGGAGGCTCCAAGTACTCCCACATGGTGGCTTCGAAGAACACAAGGATGGCTTTCATTAGAAGCGTAGTTGGTAAGTAAGGATGTGAATCGTAAGGAAGGGATCGGAGGTGAATTGGTGATCCACATCGGTGAAATTATAATTGTCTTCATCAATTTGTAAGTTGTTTATTTATTTTTAAGTTGCAATGGAGGCCTATAAACATTTTTCGTGCTAACTTGTTCTGCAACAGCTGAAATGGTAAACTAAAAATAACGATATAAAATTGTAAGGGTTCATGTGCTACAGTGAAAGTTATAATTATGCCAAACAATATGCAAAAAACTAGAGGTTTTTTTCTATCATGACACAATTTGAAATATTACCTAGAAATTGAACTGAAAGAAGAAATCTCAGTGTGATCCAATAGCGGTATAGTTGCGAAAGTAAAATAAGGCATGTAATTTTATGCTTTATCTGGGAAACAAAAGCAAATCTCACGTTGGCTAACTCTTTACTGGTAATAGTGAGTTACGTTTGGAGTTACAGAGTGGAAACGTTCAGTTTCCGTAAGTTGTTTGGTTGGCAGAGACAAGTGGTTATGAACGCGCGGAAGAGTACTGCATGCTATACAGAGTGTGAGCTTAGTGTAGGACTTATTGGGTTTTTTAAAACCTGGGAGTCTTCAAGTCGTGGGTGAAATTGGTTATTTCTAGGTAAGCGTGCACCATCACAGACCACATCGTCACCTACCATCAAGTGAGATAGTGGTCAAACGCGATACCTATATTTAATAAAAATAAAAAAGTATTAAGTTAATATTTACTTACGAGCAACTACCCCTACTACCTACCTGAAAACCATCATAGGTATAAATGTTTAGGTAAAATCAATTATTCTTTTTTAATTTTGAATGGTAACTATATCTCTTATGGGAATAAATAAGAGTCGCCATTAGTATTTTGTAGTTGTTTCAATGAATATACTGCAACCTTTCAGTGAATATACCGTAAGAGATACCAACTTACGACAAGAATATTAGATCTAAAACACCAACAGAATTATAATTAGCACACGAATAATACCTACCTGATCCCTAATAGGGAAGTACGTAATAACATGACGGCTCTGTATAAGGTTTCTATTCACCTGTGTGATATGCGTCTGTAGATATATTGAGTTGCCTTATTAGAAATAGCGGGAGACAAAAATGTATCAAGGGACTCCAACATTTAATCACAATTCTTTTCGAAACACCAAAGGTATTTGAAATGATACAGCATATTATGTATCTTTCAGTTCCAAATTATGTTGGAAAATATTTTCTCGTGATTGATTTGAAAGTGGAATCCGAAAATTCAGAATTAATTGACATATTGTTTAAATAAATTACTATTATGATTTTAAAATAAATTCATAAAATGCACGTCTAGTCATATCAATGCCACTCGTCCCACAAGGAATGTTTATATCGCGTTCGTAGGCTCTTTATTTTGAATCTGCAAATAATTGCCATATCTCTCTGAGATATATGACTTTTACATGGAATAAGTCAACATGTGGGAAATATAATAAAGCGTTTGCTAAATCTCTTTGAATCACTCAAAACTATTGCTATTCTGGATCAATATGTAGGTAACTTAGCATATTAGCCAATTTACTTACATAGAAGTGATAATACCTCTGTATTTTGTATCTTTAGAGCTATCGTTGATGGAAAAATCGAGATGAAACCGTAGCGTAGTGATTAGGTATTTTGTAGTAGCTACCCGCCGCGCCGGGTGGTTACAAATCTATTGCCAAACACCAACCTATGTGTTTGTGTTCCAGCAGATGTACTTGAGAGCCCCATACTTTCTAGGCTACGTTCACATCATAAATTTATAGTATATTTTTTATTTGAAAACAGATTTCATTAAAAAATACGACTTCGATGGTTTGGACCTGGATTGGGAATACCCCGGAGCGGCTGACCGAGGCGGTTCATTCGCTGACAAGGATCGCTTCTTGTCCTTTGTCCAAGAGCTGAGGAGGGCATTTACCAGAGTCGGCAAAGGGTGGGAGATGACTGCTGCAGTTCCAGTAGCGAATTTCAGATTGATGGAGGGGTACCATGTACCTGAACTTTGCCAGTGAGTAAAAACGATAAAACCTAATACTTTAACCAATAGGTACATTCCTCAAAACTCATTTATTCAGTTTAGGCCCTGATAAGGAATTTATGAACGATATAATTGACTCTATCTTCGGAATACACTTAAACTGAGAAGACTCCGGCAAGAAACACACCAAGGCATTTTTTCCTGCTGTGGATCTTTCCTTTAAATTTATATACCTCACACACGGCCATCCAGATCCTAAATTAAGCAGAATTTGTGTTATGGAAACTATATAGCTGATGTACTACATATAAATAGATAATTACATCCAAAGTCTGGTCATGTTGATGCACCCACATGTCTTTTCTGACGGGAATCCAAACCACGACTTATGGCGTCATAAGTACTGTTGTTACGAACCACGCCTACCGAACAATAATTTAGTCATAAATGTTGGAATATTTTGTTTGCAGAGAATTGGATGCTATTCACGTAATGTCGTATGATCTTCGTGGCAACTGGGCTGGTTTTGCAGATGTCCACTCGCCTTTGTACAAACGTCCACATGATCAATGGGCTTACGAAAAACTTAACGTGGTGAGTAAAATCAATATCCATGATTCTTTATTTGGTAAGTAAAATAATAATTTATTGTTTATTGAAAGTCCATGTATATTTCACATGTATGTACAATAATAAATAATAAAACTTCCGTATATGGTCACTAAAACTAGACATTCTTTAACTTGACTATATTTTTTCAGAATGATGGTCTGCAACTATGGGAAGAAAAGGGATGCCCATCCAATAAATTAGTCGTCGGTATTCCCTTCTACGGACGGTCATTCACGCTATCAGCTGGTAACAATAACTACGGTCTAGGAACATACATCAACAAGGAGGCAGGTGGTGGTGATCCAGCTCCTTACACAAATGCCACGGGATTCTGGGCTTACTATGAGGTAAAACAAAATTGACCCACCTTTCTCCCTAAAATTTTGAAATTCTTTGAAAGATCTGAAATTATTAAAATTTTGAACTATATAATGATTGTCACTTATTTTCAGATATGTACCGAAGTAGACAAAGATGACTCCGGCTGGACCAAGAAATGGGATGAACATGGTAAATGTCCTTACGCGTTCAAAGGCACGCAATGGGTGGGCTATGAAGATCCTCACAGCGTTGAGATCAAGATGGAATGGATCAAACAGAAGGGCTACTTAGGAGCTATGACCTGGGCTATCGACATGGATGACTTTAAAGGACTATGCGGAGAGAAGAACCCTCTGATGAAGCTGCTGCATAAGCATATGAGCGCTTATACTGTTCCACCTCCTCGCACTGAAAATGCTACACCTACTGTGAGTACTTCGGTATCATCTCCTAGGTTTATTTATACCTACTTATTTTTTGTTGTTACGTTACTTCGAGATATTTTTTTAGCTGGCTGTCGATAAATTACTTTCAACGTAAATATTGACAATGCATAGCCGGAAATACTAAGTCATAAATATCTGTGATAAAGTCTGGCAAAAACAATATTTTTCGTATCAGGAATGGATAGGTGATAAATTACTAAAAATAAATGGAATACTAATACTAATATAAATCTATAGCCGGAATGGGCACGTCCACCATCGACGCCGGTGGATCCTTCGGAAGGCGATCCCATTGTTACTACTAGTACGACACCGAGACCGACCACTGCCAAGCCTACGACTACAAAAGTTACCACCACCAAATCCACCACTTCCACAACTCCGAGCAGCACATCTGAAGGTTCACAAGATAATTCAGTCTCAGAATCCACTGAAATAGAGGAACCTCCTAAGGTATACAGGCCTAACTTTGCAACGTTATTTAGAAATAAAAACCACGAATGATGACATTAAAATTGTGAATATTAATTTTATAGGACAACGAAGTTGTAAGCCCTGACATATGCAGTTCTGAGGAGGATTATGTTCCCGATAAGAAACAGTGTGATAAGGTAAAGTGAACAGTTATTTTCCTTATTTAATTAATTACAATTGTCTTATCATGTTTAGTTTCCTATATTATTTACATACTTGCCTGTAATATTCCATTTTGTATCAAACGTTAAACTCAGGTTAGGAAAATATAGATGAAACTGGAAATAAGGACACGTCATGATTATTTTATAACAAAGGCATCTTCAAAAGGTCTTTTAAAATTCCACTCCTGAACGAGGAAACGTGTGTAAACACGTAGTTGAATTTACGGTTACCCGTGGAACAAAATCTAGTAAAGATTTAAAATAATTTACCTATTGTGATGGACCTAAGTAAAACGAAAGTTGTTTTTTAACATACATTTTGTTGACAGTACTGGCGATGCGTCAATGGTGAAGGAGTTCAGTTTACATGTCAACCTGGAACCGTATTCAATGTAGACTTAAATGTATGCGACTGGCCTGACAATGCTAAACGCGCAGAATGTCAATCATAATCCAGTACATCGCCCATAATGGAAATCTTAGGTCTAACTTAGTAATGTGCGAAGTTTATTTCAAATTAGAATTTAATGTAATAATATTGTCGTATTTTGTTTTCTTTTATTAAACCTAATACGCCAATGTTATAATATATCGACTAGAATCTTATGTGCTTTTAAGTAAAAAAGGTTTAGAAACATTATTATGATGCTTTGGTTTAATATTGGAAATATTTAAGTCTGATTTATTAGATTCTTTGGTTCAGAATATTATTGCTGTACGTAAAACTTTTAGCTATAAATTTAATATTGTATTTATTTCCAATAAAAAGTGATGCTCATTAGAAAGTGAAAAAAGTACTCGTGATATTGGAGATTAATTAGTTTAATAATAAAAAATAGTAGTCACAAATAAGACTGCATTGGTTGTTAAATTAAAAATTAAACGGTCTGCTATTTCATTTATGACTTCACATTAGTACTCGACTGGCTGGCTACCACCCTCAAGTTGAAAATCTGTCGCCAAGCACCTGTTGGTGTGTTCCGGCAATTGCACTTGAGAGCCAGTTCGCCTTAATAAGGTGTACAACACATTATCAATCCCCTGGTATTGCCAATGTCTATAGGCGACGGTTGTCACTTACCATCAGGTGACCCGCCTGCCTCGTTGTCACTTGTGACATTAAAAAAAAAAAAAGTACAATACTGTATAGAATAGCAGTCCGTTTGTATGTTTGCTCATTTTAGTGGTAAATTAGAATGTGATAATTATATTAACAATGTTGACAGCAAATATACAATCTATGTAAGTATAGAAAATTTACGACAGATAAAATAACAGAATTGATTGTTTTCTATTATTCAGCCAACTCTGTTAGACTGATTGAGCAGAAATGTATTTCTTGGATAAATTTTGTTTCAAGTCAGAAGCCAATTAGAACTGTCTCGGCTTCTGGGGAATTTAAATGAATTTCCGCGGCACTCTGTTGGAGTGGCCTCTTGCTTATACTCCTTAGGTTAGTTTATTTATTTTAATAATTTTAGGCAATAAATTATGAAAAATCTTGGTTCTTTCATTTACTTAATATAATTTCTTGTTAGCACTGATTTAACTTATTCCTTTATTTTCTCTTTGACAACATGAAAACCTTCTTTAATCTGGATAATATTTTTTAACATTTTACTCCTAGCTACCAACATTCTAAATATCAATTTGAACGATTTCTGAGGGACACATTCTTCTTTACCATCCTTAGTTCACAGTGTACAAGACCTCATATAGGAAATATTCTAAGCCCGTCACTTGGTGACATAGAGAAGGAAATGGCCTGTCCAAGTACAGGCAACATTGTCCTAATCTTAAAGACTGTACAACGAGCCACTGTAGTCTGTCTGCCTGTGTAATCTGATAGATTTGCTGAGCTGGCTTGTCTCCCGGCTGTTGCTAAATAAGAGCACTGGCTAAATGCCCTTCCTTCAGCCAATATGGGCACGATATTGGATAATTCCACCTTTAAGTTATGCACATGTCTCCGATTCGGTTTAATATGTAGATAAATCGAACCAGGCTTATCAAATGGAAGGAATGACTGAAAGTTTCCACGACATGCGGCACTCAATGAATTGATCCTGGCCCATTGGTTTTCCAAGGAGGTCTCCAATCTCATAGACGCTTTTCGTGACAAGAGAACTGGGATACATATTGCCCATAAATTGGTAATAGTTTTTTTTAAATCTTTGTATGCCACTAGTGACAACGAAGCAAGCGGATCACCTGATAGTGACTACCGTTGCCTATAGAAATTAGCAATAGCAGGGGGATTGCCCCGTGTTGTGGCTTCATCACGATGTTTTCCTTCACCGAAACCTTTAGTTAGGTACTTATCAACTATATGACCAAAATATATTTTCTTCTAAAAATATTATACCGGAAAGATTTGCCAATATACACAAATACTTTTATCATCACATTGCTTCTTGAAAAATATCAGGCGCCTTTTCTCTGTTAGTAAATACGTGTCAAGAATACACGTCTGGCGGTTAAATCAAGTAAAATGTTGGTTTCATCACTTCCTCTTTGCGTCTTTTTCAAGAAAGAGGGTTGGTTATTGGGGGACATTTAACCTTTTTTATTGTTTAGTTGACCTTGGACTTCATTAGTTTATGAAGGAAAATCTTCAATTATACCTACAAACCTATGGATGTTTTATAACTGTTTACCGAGGTATGTAGACGCCGAAGATATTACGGGGTAATTGTAGCAACATTTTAGGCGGATAATTTTTTTTTTTACCATAGAACAAATAAAAAAAGTAGAAGGGAAGGAGCGTACGTAAACAAGAGTTACCAACGAAGTGAACCAACGTGCACGAAGTTGTGTGCGTAACCGCACGTTCGTTATCCCGCGTGACTCGCGTCGCACAGGAACGCAAGCGGCTTCCTTTTTCAAATTCTTTTTCCTTTTTTTTTTTAGTTTGGGATTTTTGCTTGAAACACTTGAAAATAATTATTATTTATATTTTGTAAAGTAAAACAATATATTTTGTACAAAGGTAAGTCAGATGATTTATTAATATTATTTTAACCTTTGTAGAGTAGCAATTGTAGCGTTTGGGTTTGTTATCATGGCAAACAATGTAAATTGTGGCTTTCTGCACTGCCCTGAGGATCAAGCGTGGGGTAGACATACCTACGTAGGAAATTTACTCGATGATAAACGTCTTTAAACAGTTGCAAGGGTTTAAGTTAATGAAATATTATTTCCTTCTGATTGTCGGCGAAGAAATTGGGACCACTCACATTTCACACTCATAATATTCCTTTTAGGTTTAAATATCTAGAGAGTTTAAAAATAACCTTTTGGTGTGGCAACTTTAGCTGTCTCACTGCCGCAGACTTATTTTTAAACTAAATACACATTTTGTAGTTAAACAAAAATTAATAATAATCAAATAAAGACTTAAGTATTTTAAAATGATCCAACCTAAGATGTAAATACTAAGTATAGAGTTTCTCATTTTATAGAGACAAAAACGCAGTTGAATGGTTTCTTGCTCAGACGGTCGCATTTGTTTTATTATAAAATTTGTAAATAAATAATTTATAAGTTAAAAAAACTTTTTTAAAAACAAGCTTTGGATTCTGAGTGACGTCACTTTATTTTTTGAGTTATTTTCAGCAAGCCCTTTCATTTGATACCCATATTGTTGGATTGCATTAAAAAAGAATAGTCCGCTATCTTAGGTGTTCCGCCATGTTGGATTTAGAATGACGTCACACAGCTAACCATGCATTGTCATCTAAACTAAACGTGCTAACAAAATTTCAGCTCAATCGGTTAAAGATATCTTCTTCAAAATTGAGTTGCAAAATTTACCCCGGAAAAACATACATACATTGCAAGTTAATATAAAGCTTGCAAAAAAGGCCTTACTTAACAAATGATTGCAATGTAAAGTTAATACACTTTTTTTTTAATTACTGAGTCACAAAATTATTTTGGTGTTATTATTCTTTGTCTGCGTGATTCAAAATAGCTTTTGACCGGTCTTAATTTTTATGAAGTAATATTTATTTTATTAGTTACCCGATTACTGGTTCTTAGTCATACCGTGCTCTGTGTGGCTATTACGTAACTTGTTTCAATCAGTTTCAATCGTGAAAACGGTTTATTAAAACAGTTTTTTTGCATATATTTGTTTGCATATACAAACAGTAGTTCATTGCGAATAGAAACAATAGAACCATTGTAATATTTTTATTAATTTAGAGGCTATTTTCAAGATTGGAACTTAATGAAACAAGTTACGTAATAGCCCTACTGATCTCTTTGACAAATCTTTTGATTGAAATCACTAGGGAGGATTACCTACAACTTAAAATATAGCAAGCACATAGCGAGAAGGAAGGATTCCAAGGAATTAATCGCAGAGACAAAAATAAATTGGGCTCGTCCGGGATTTGAACCCGGGACCTCTCGCACCCTAAGCGAAAATCATACCCCTAGACCAACGAGCCGGTTGAGAACACCGATGAAATTACAAATCAGAATCACAGCGAACGTCCGCTTTAGAGAAAGGTAAATCCACAGCATACTCGTATGAGCCGAAAATAGCAAAACACGTTTTAGAAATGTTATCTGGCTTTACAAAACTGGCCCACGTTTGGAATAACTAAAAACTATGGGGAAACCTGTTTAGAACGTATATTTATGTAATACTAGCTGTCCCCAGTGGTTTCACCCGCGTTACCAAGGGTTGGTCTGATATTTTAATAGTTATTCTGCTATTCGGGGCGGAGATAAATGCAACAAATCAAAGACCATATAAATCGGTCCAGCCGTTGTTGAGATGATGAGAATTTGCTTATGATTTTACCGTTAAAATAATCCTACCTTGATAATCAATTTGCATGTATTCCACATGTAAGCCATATTTTCCATTGTATGCCTAATATACCAGTACCTAATAGATAGGTAGGTTGTTTTGTAAACGAATACCCACTCACATAATACGTAATTAGCTATAGACAAAATAATTTATTATAATTAATTAGACGGACCAGTCAGCGTGGTTGTAAGAACACCAGTTATGCCACATGTCGCGGGTTCGATTCCCATCTAGGACACAATTGTCGGTTTGTCCATAATCTGAGGTTATTTTATCAAAGGCGTCAGACTCTTAACACACGGTTCTAGAAAGGTTGCTTTTGTTGAGAAACTATAAAGTCAACACTTTTCAATACAAATGTGCTATGCAAGAGCGAGTAATGCCTACATCCAAGTATTGTCGTCATTTAATATTCGTTAATATTGTAGTATGCTTTCTGTACTGGAATGTTCTGAACACGTTACTTACTTTTTATGGAGTAGTCAAGTGTTGGAGGGATCTTATTATAGAATCGTGCTCCCAGTTCCAGAAATGAGCCTTACACTTTTTGGAGTTTTATAGACTCCAAGCAGAGGTTTTATTGCATCTGTAAATGTCTTTGTTGAATAAACTTTCAAAGATCATTATTTATATCATCTAATGATAAAAATAATAATAAATATATGTATAACTAGAGACTATGAGAGTTGTAGATCTCGCGAGAACTTTATTAATAAGGATCTTTTGTGTTTTAAACCACAAAATTTTCCAAAACCTAAATGATTGTCAAACCAAAATTTCACTAGAAGCGGTTGAGAAATGCGACTTGTAGAGGAGAACATACAGACAGCTGACAGACATACGAATGCATGTTTCCCGGAGTTGAAACGGAGACGACTCGCTAGCTCGGCCAACAATTAAAAAAATTATAATAACTTTGAGTATTTAAGGTAAAAAGACGATATAAAAATATTGTAGTGCAAGTAGCAACAACAGCCCAATAAATTTTATAAATGTATGTTTATTGAATAAAGAGTAATACCTACGTTCAGGTGGCTTGCTTACATTTATGGTCCTGCTATCACTTGTGTCAATAAATTCTAATCGTACAGGTATAGCCGAAGTATCTGATAGTACACCAAACTAGTATTAAGTGAAAATATGATAAGCCTTATCTAGGGAATACTGTATCCATAAAGGTTTTTAATAAGCTAGTTTTTGTATGGGAGCGACGACGTCTAAAACTGTGGCGAAGGTCATCGGATCGAATCTTATAGTTTCAGCAGGCGGGTCACCTGATGGTAAGTGATTCCCGTCGCGTATAGACGTTAGCAATACCAGGGGAATTGCTAATATCTATAGACCTTTTTTACAATGCCTTTAAGCCAGCCCTCAAGTGCAACTGCCAGAATACACCAACAGTTGCTTGGCGACAGATATTCAACATGAGGGTGGTAGCCAGCTAGTTGAATACTACAAAGTACACCACGATGCCGTGATTTCCTCACGATGTTTTCCTTCACCGAAAGCTTTAAGCTCATTGTAGGATTCGAACCCAAGTCACCCCCGCGGTTTCACCCGCGTTCTTGATGGATCTTATCTTTTCCCATGTGCTATTCCAGACTATAATCTATCTCTGTGTCAAATTTCATCCAGATCCGATGAGCCGTTCTGGCGTGATTGAGTAACAAACTTCCATCCATCAATCCATCCAAACTTCCACTTTTATAATATTAGTGGGATTATCACAAAAATCTAAAGCTTTATTGTAACTTATTTTTGTTTCCATTAATGCATTATCATCGTAAATATTCGATAATAATATTATAACATTCGTTTATTATTATTTCTTGTATTCGAATAGAGACCACATACTGATAGAGACAGCGTGGGGTCTCAAAGCCACTGTAGTGTAATGGATGGCAATGATTTTATCTATGAAAAAAAGTTTATCCTTGGAGATTCTTCACACACAGCCATCTGATCCCAATCTAAGCAGAGCTTGTGCTATAAGTAACCAGATTAGGAAATATTAAATTAGATATTATTAAAATAGTTTATATGAAAAAAAAAAACATACAGTCGAATTGAGAACCTCCTCCTTTTTTGAAGTCGGTTAAAAAACGAAGGTTCATTAAGGCAAGCGAATAAGTTTATTTCAATATTAATAATGCAATTATATGAAGACAGTATGTAGGCGTAAGTAAATCCGCGCATCGCGCTGCGCATAAGCGAAGCGGACTGGTAATCGCTGCAAGCGCTAGTTTGGTCGAGGGAAGCGCGGGTGACGCGTCCCCACGCTTCTGATTGGCGCCATCACTACGATTTCCCGCGAAAAACTTGTATCATACAATAAATATGTATGAACAGAAATACTTTCGTGCATGAAAAATCATGTGTATTGAACGTAGTAAAAATACCAAGGTATAAAATAAATAAAAAAAACATTGGTAACCGGGAAAGGCTAGATACTGTACCCGTACGAAAGAAAATGGAAAAATAATGGAAAAGTTATAAGAAACTTACTGTGAACTAAAAGTATAAAGATGTTTTGTTTGAATATGTGCACAGAAATTAATTTGTGGGTCAGACAGACTATTTGTAGTGAATAAGGTGCGTCGTAAATCAAGTGATTGAAGCATCGGTAAGTTAAAATAATGCGAGTGTTATAAAGTAAAAATACTTATTTTTAATTTTTACTTAGTATACATACCTAAACAAAACATAAATGAGGCGATTTAAAATCTTGAGCCTTTAAATCTTTTCTTGATTAGGTACGTATATGTATCACAGTAATTATATATATTTTAATTACCAGCTTATTATTCCCGTTGATTTTGGGTAATTTAAATATCTGCTGCATAAAATGCTTTTTAAAATACTTATTCTATGAGGGTTTTATTCTTATGATTACAAATATAATCTCCATCTATTAATAACATGTCTTGTATTAATTACCTAATTAACCTGTTAGTAAATTTCGAATACATAAAATATTTTTTTTGAACCAAGTCTGCTTATCGGTTTAATATTTCAATATATATATTTACGCAATATACCCGTTTTTTGTAGTAAATGTTGACACTATTTTTCAGTTATTAAATTTATTTAAAAATATAAAATCTCTCCGACGGCAAACGAAAGAAGTTAAAAACCTTTTTACATCAAACTTCAGACAAATTCGTTACCATTATATTTTAAAACCAATATGAAGTTGGTATTTTTAGAGAATCCTAATCAATAATTCGGTTTCAAGTGACAACTCTATGGTGAACAGTACAATACAAAGTCTTCAATATATTCGAAGGTTCATTAGAGAATAATTTAACTGTCCACACTACTCATCTTTCTTTTAAATTAAATGTTTATAGATCCAAATAGGCCTTCACAGGCACTAATGAATTGTCAGACTGTAATGTACGGTTCGGAATGTTGCTTTTGCTGAGAAAAGCCGGCAACAAACTTAGAAATTACTCTTTTCAAAACAATCTTAGAATTATTACATAAGATTATGTCCTGTAAGAGCAGTTAGCTCAGCTGAGGGGCAATCTCCAGCGAGAATGGCACCTCTAACAAAAAAGCTGAATCTGTTTATGCAAAAACAAGCGTGAACAAAGAGGCACTAAGCCCTTAAGACTGAAAAAAGTTAAGGGTGGTTTTACATGAATCTTCGTAGACAACGGAAACGAAATGAAAAGGCTCTAAAGTATGTAACTCATTTACACAGAATGTGAATGTATTTCTTTACTAAATAATTGCATCGACCCCGCGTTTGCAGCCGCGTTCCGAGGGAATAAAAATAAGAATATAGCCTATTGACAGTTGTTTGACAGTGATGGAAAGCTTCCACGGTTTTTTGAAGTTTTTTTTGAGTTTATCCATTACAAACAAACATTAAAAAAAATGTAATCTTTTCTTTTATTAATATTGTTATCATTATAAAATAAGTATGATAGTTTAGATTAAATTTTGGGTGATCTAGACGTAATCATCCACATCTTGATTGCTATAGAAGAAACACCGTGAGTTTTGCTTGCCCAGTGTTTATAACGCTTAATTTACAAACCGATCATTAAAATTTCTCATTAAATATTGACTGTTAGAATTTGAGATAGTTTGTCAATACTCATTATAGGCAAACTGGTGGAAAGGAACGAACGTTACCAAGTTCTAATGATTAAAGTTTAGAACTCAAGTTAAACGGACTATTATCTTGTAGTTAGGAAACTATAATTTACACCCTGACGTCACTGTGTTAAGTGTTTCACATTTGTCCGAAGTGGAATTGGTCAACGAATCGTTGATTGCAGTCCGATTTGAGTGATGATATGAATTATAACAACATCGCGTCTTCAATGATTAAGATCTATTTGACTGAAAACTCCTTAAAAGTGTGAAATATTACTCACAATTTAGTTTTCCACCCGCGGTTCCACATGCGATCGCCTATTTTACCCCCTCATGGGTGTATTTCAAACATAACTTTTCTGAGTTCACCCCTACATGATTTCCCTGTCTCCAATCCGTACAAAGAAAGTGAACCTCATTACCTACTACATAATTACCATGAAAAATATGTTTTCCCAAAACCCGTTGGTTGTATTTGATCGAAAATAAATCGAAATATTGTCCTTTGGCATGCCTACGTATTACAAACTTGGACGAATCCAAGATTAGAAAATATATTATATGTGATTATCGTTTTCCTAGAAAATGAATTACCGACTAGTATTCAGACAGTAATGGATTTTAGCGATGTTGTTTCCTGGAAAATGAACTAAGTCTATATTATTTAGGGAGCATATTAAACGCACATAATAGCGGTTGTTTTTGTTATGCGGTTGTGTTTAATTTATTTTGCCGCAATAATTTAGTCATGCAATGATTATTTGCTAGTTATGAATCTAATTATTATTATACAGTACGTTTAATGTCTAATAGATACTAGTCAGTGCAATTGAATGCAGATTTTTATACTTTTTTTTTGGGTTTGACCGCTACCTCACCATAGAAAGTGACGATGAGGACGAAAATGCTAAGCACACAAAACTTAGAAAGAAAGTGGCTTAGCGATAGACTTTCAACTTGAGGGTGGTAGCCAGCCAGTCGAGTAACTACAAAGTACTCTTCCACCGTGTTGTGGTATCGAAAGCTCAAGCTCATTGTAGGATTCGAACCCACGATCATTGTCGCGGTATCCAACGTCACTACCA
Organism: Ochropacha duplaris; assembly: GCA_951361185.1. Classification (NCBI taxonomy): domain Eukaryota; kingdom Metazoa; phylum Arthropoda; class Insecta; order Lepidoptera; family Drepanidae; genus Ochropacha; species Ochropacha duplaris. Next base: position 5,206,216 of record OX592709.1, on the reverse strand, counting down.
CTGAGCTATGATTTTCCACTTGTTGGGCTATTTCAATAGTTATATTTAGATCTATTATTATCTTGACATTGGACTCTCAGTCGACTTGACGACAAAGGATCCTGAAAAACAAAGGAAGAAGATTAAACATAAAACTTTTTAATTGAATAGCTAATTTATCTACTCCCTTTGTTAAAAAAAATACACGAGTTAAAGTTAAAGAAAAACAATTTACTTTTTAGCAAGTTTTAGCATTACATTTAAAGAAAGTGCAGCTTAGGAACGACTTTGACCTGACACCATTAGAGTTCGTTCTGTATTCTCTATTAGAACTTTATTTGTTTCGCTTGAAAGAATGAGTCTGATAAATTTAGCAGCTTAGCTTGATATATTCGCAATTTGTTAACCAAAATTGTTTTTTTTTGTATAAAAGTGTATATTATGATATATTTATTTATAGAGATTACTTTCTAATAAATAATAAAAATGTAGTTATTTAATAAACTTCAGAAATTTTACTACTAATGTATTGTTAACATAGTAGTATAAAACGCCACATATTTTTTCAATTCAAGGTTTTATTTTGGTACTTATCTAATCTCGATCTCTCATAGACACTACGGAAAGGTCGCCCGACGTAGTGTCATTGAGAGATTTACTGTAGTTGATAGGCGTGCGTGCAGGCTCGATCCTGGCTCCTATCCAAATAATTTTTTGCCAAATTCTGCGAGAATCGCATTGAGATATAAATCCATCGAGGCCGTACCCTTGGTTGAATCATACCAAATAATTTACATATTCCTTCTGCCATAAAGATCTATTGCTGGATATGTAATGATAAGATATGTTATAATATCATTTCTTGATCTTTTACGCTGGGTCTTTGATGGCAGCTTGGTATTTTACAAATACTGCTTTCGGTCTATTCTTTCAGTTCTTCAAGTTTATATTCAATGCAATCCAAGAAAAAGTTTTTTTGCGAGACATTGAATTATTAAATTCTAAAAGTATTCGTCTAAGAATAAACCACTTTACTCTTAAAAATATATACCTACATAATATTACAATACATTTTAAGGCGATGATAGCTCAGTGGTAAGTGACGCCAAATACCGCGGCGAAGGTCGTGGGTTCGAATCCTACAATGAGCTTGAGCTTTCGGTGAAGGAAAACATCGTGAGGAAACCATAGCACGGTGGTAGGGTACTTTGTAGTACCCGACTGGCTGGCTACCACCCTCAAGTTGAAAATCTGTTTCCAAGCCCCCATCGGTGTGTTCCGACAGCTGCACTTGAGAGCCAGTGTCCATCTAGGCTTTGTGTGCTAACCACCTTCGGCCACATCATCACTTACCATAGTGAGATTGTAGTCAAACACAAGCCTATCCAGAATAAATATATATATATATATATATATATATATATATTTACTTTTATACAGACGTACGCACACACACATACACACAAGTTAGAAAGAAAACCACAAACCAGATACAAAAGCCAAAAGCTTATTTCTAATAGAATTTTTAACAACAACTCTGCTGAAAGTGGTTTTTTCCTGAAAAACCCAGCTATTTCTTTTTGACATAATATTTACCACACAGCGTTGTGGACTTTTATGTAGCAGCCGCGACACGAATTACATTTTGTGGTCGTTTTCATACTTCGTTCCCGTAACACGTTATTGTCGGGTTTTTACATCAATGATTGCTTCCAAATTCCGACTAGAAGCTTCATTTCATACATGAAACTCGGAGATTGTTAGAGATAAATAGGTAGGTGAACTGTTTTTGTATTACGTTGTTTTTTTTAAATTCTTTTTTTAATAATAGATTTTTCTGCGGTAGCGAGAATATAAATATAATATAACTTGCTTTCTCCCGCTTTTTAACCCGTGTTCCCATGGGAACCCAGTGGTTTAGTGGTTGAATTTCCAAAAGTCAACAAATTTCTAGTTTGTACATTCTAACATTTCGTAATCAGTGAGTGGTATTTCACCCGATAGTAAATGTCATTTTTGTATATTTGGTAGGTGATCTGCCCACCTATCCCCCCCTTAACTACTTCCCCTTAACTACCGGACATCCTGTATATACAAAGTCGACAATTTTGATGAGTACCACCAAGTGATACTGTTAGCATCACCCCGTTTACTCACCTAACGAAATATATACCCAATTTATTTCCTACGTTCTTGTTTTCATCAAAACTTCTGACACTCGCAAGGTTTCAAGGAATAAAACATGGTTAACAAAGGGTATTATTACGTTAATATTGTTAATAAAGTCAGCGGGTCTTTTAGCTTTTTTGGCTTGGTCCCAGAACGAGGATACTTGGCATTTACCGAAATCGGTTGCTTGCTGCAGTGGTCTCTCAGATACAAGATATGTATAGTAATGATAATGTCTTTATTATACATATCTACTATCCTTGTAGTTGTAGTACCTACTACATAATCATGTTTTTTTTCTTTCTGACGTATTATAACGTTGTCCTTCTCGATCGACTGTCATTTGCTGTAAATCCTTCAATAACTAACAAACACACGGACTATTAGAAAAGGCAGATCGAGGTATCATTCTCTTGCGCGCTAGAGGTGTTATTACTCGTAGATCCTAATATAACTAAACTAGGTCTTAACCTTTATGGAAGATTTTGTAAAAAAAAATTGAGAGGTGTCAAGGGACACCCGGATGGAACGAAGTTATATAAGTCGAGAGTATATATATATATATATATATATATAAGAATATATATATAAATAAAAATGAAAATATCTGGCTTGCTTTCTATAACAGAGAGAGAGAGAGAGAGACAGACAGAGAAACATGCGCACGCCGCACAGCGGTCGGTGACTTTTGTCACCGACACAAAAAATCACCGACATCATTAATGTCGGGGATTTTTTTCCGTCTAGCCCCCTTTCATATTTCATAACGCGCGATAAGGAACTTCGTTCCAAAAGAAGTAATATACCTAAGTATAATTGTTAGTAATAATTGCGTTAATTTAAAAATACATTGTATAACATTGTAATTGGAGGTACATACACAAGCATCCCTCTTAACTTATGATATAGGTAGGTAGGTACCTACCTAAGTTGCAATAAAAAAGTATGAGAGTAAACGACGCGCGAGCTTCTGAATGTGCTAGCCTGTGCAATTTTAATAGCTTTAAAGTCATCCGTGCATCGGACTAGCTGTGAGCCTTAAAGCTAATAGAGGGTCAGTGCATAAAAAAATGTTGAAAAGTGGAAACATCCAGCTATTACTCTATTCGTATATGTATATTTGAAGTACGTATCTATGTTGCGGTAAAATGTAACTGTATAATGCGCTTTGCAAACGTACCTACATAGATTGATGTGAAAAAGAAGATACGGTATGTTCTTACATCGTGTAATTTATTTACATTATGCATAATTGACAGGTAACATATTATATAGAAATGCGTGCTCAGACTATAGCCTGAATGATATAGCAATATCTACAGCAACCTTTTGATAAAATGAGCAAACTTTGCCAGAGAATCTTATCTTTTCAAGGGATAAAATTTTTTAATCTAGTATATGATCTACTTGCATGCCAATTTTCATCAATATCCGTTTTGTAGTTTTGGCGTGATTAAGTAACGAACATATAACATATTATGCACATTTATAATATTAGTAGGAAAGGTAGTATTCGCATTTTTGTAATAAAACTGTGACATCTAAATCAATTAGTTTAGCGAAATATTATTTATAATAAAAAAAAAGATTGGAAAGAAATCTTCATAAAAGGTTGTAAATGAAATTGGCATGAATACTGGGAGGAAAATACTTCATTTCTGCTTCCAAGTACTCAAGCTCTAATTAATATAATCTCGGGTGGTTCATTTTCCAGATTCACAGTAGTCTACGTAATGACTTAAGTTATCTACTTAAGTACTAAATTACCATTTAGATAATAAATAGATTATGAAACTAAATAAGTCGAGTGATGGAAAAAGAGGAGGTTCTATTTTCGATTATATGTATTGTATGTTTGTCTTTTATAAATTCATTGATTTATAAATCAATTGTGAACCGATTTTTAAAAATATCTTATTTATTCGTAACTGTTCTATCTGCTACCTACGACAAGTCGCCTAGTGTCGTGCTAATTGTTCGAGTACTGTTTTTTTTTCTTTTATACAAAATTGTACGTGATCTGTTTAATGTGATTTATTTTAGATAAATTTAAATATCTAATTTCGCCCACATATATCTTATGGAATCTGGATACTGACTTATTTGTTTTTGTTTTATTTGGTCTTTTGTAATATAATCATCACTCAACAAATACAATTTCAGTTGAACAGTATTTCAATAAGATTAAGCGTATCGTTAGAAATGATAAAATCGATAGAGAGTCGCCAGGCGCCCGCAAGACTAATGGAATTCCGAGAAACGCTTGCCTTTCGCTACTCGTATATTCTATTGACATTTATTTTTATTTTAAAAATATAGTTTTAATAAGTTTGGTGTCTTGTCATGCCTTCGATGATGATTTGTAGATGTTTTTTTACAGAGACTTCCTATAAAAAATGGTACTAAGTTAATGATAATTAATTAATATTTCTTTTTCACACAATGACACATAAAACTGCTGCGCCGGAAACTCTTAATTTAGTAGTAGACTTATTTGTATATTATTAATTAAAAACAGTCTAGGCTCATAACTCTAATGATGGGCTCATACTATTAGCTAAACTCGGATATAATCAAGGATGAAATATGGATCAACAGAGTCACAAAATGATCAAATTAGTGCCACCACACCGAAGGAGCTGGAAGAGGCAAATACCAGAAGTCCGCAACATAATTAGTTATTTTAGCACGACGCGATGGTAAGGTGAAAATCTGTCGCCAAACACCCGTCTGTGTATTTCTCAAGTTGCACTTACGAGTTGGGTTCTCATCCAGGCTTTGTGAGCATATCATTCTCAAACACATCATCACTTACCATCGTGAGAAAACACAGGCATATCATAGAAAAAATCTTTCCAAAAATGTAATGTAAAATTACACATGTAAAAATACTGTTATTTAATTTACATGTTACAAAAACATATAGTTAAACCTGAACTTTACTGTAATTAGTTCGCAGTGTCCTATAAAACGAATGTTCAATAACATTACGTAGATAAAGTGACCGATATGAAAATATTATCCAAGGTTTATAAACTAGGCGATATTGAAAAATATTTAGGTTACCTAAACTTGGGATCGATTGACGTAAGCAACTACGTGAACTGATTTAAAATTCTGACTCATGTAGGTATTTGTTGAGCTTGCAAAAGGTATAATAGATTCTATTTACCTAACTGTCCCTTTTTATTTAGCTCTGGCTTTGCTCCCAATTACTTTAGGGACAATCAGTTTGGTCATGCCCAGAATAAAGTTTCTAACTTCATTTTAGCTTGAGGTATCAAGATGCCTTACGATTGCCGTATGAAACTGGTTGATATTGGGAAAAAAATTCAACGTTTTGTTCTCGAACACATACATTTATCAATGCAACTATAATATGTATAGTTTATAAGCTTAATTTTAATGGTCTTGAGTGACGCTGCGTTTACGTTTAGTGGGTTTTTATCGAAGTGAAACAGAGTGCTTGGATATATTGCCTACATGTAGACATAGAGTCCAACAACTCTGATGTTTGTATTTCAGGCTTATCAAAGTCATTCATTAAGTTTAGGCTAAGGATAACTATTACCAATGCTTCGGAATTCAGCGTTTATCTGAGCAGAACCGGCAAGACAAAATAAGGTTACATCTATAGTTGAATCAAAATATATTCATAAAATAAAAGCGCATACGTGTGGCGTACGCTAACGGCTAAAACTTTAAAGAGCAAGTGCTTGGTTCACCAGTGCGGAGTGCACCTATTGCTAGATTCCGTAACCATACCAACACTTTAAATTGAATTCCGATGGTTTACAACTACTAGAAATATTATTTTAAAACTCACTTAAATACTAAGATTTAAGAACTACGTAATATTCAGAGCCAACGTTTCAGCTATTTTATTATGATCATCAGATTTTCTTAAAAGTTATTGGAGTGCTCGTAAAGGTGAAACATGTTTAACTTGTGCAAGTTTGCAATTCACTATGAAAACTTTGGAGACATTTTTAGAGCACTGAGTTCAACGATCAAACGAAGAGAGTTAGAGTTACCTAATAATTTAGTTTTCACGAAGAGCGTGCTATTTCTAGAGTATCAAAAGTTGCTTTCGTAATTGTTGAATTAAAAGTTAAATAATTAAGCTAATAAACAGTATACTGAAATATTACGGTCCGTTGGCGTGGTTGGTTAACACACTACCTACCACGCCCCAGTTCGTGGGTTCGATACCCATCCAGTACCTACAGGCATTTGTGTGCATGAAAATTTGTGATTGTCCTGAGTCTTGTGTAATTTTATATTAAAAAAATGTATATGTATAGTATATCAGTTATCTGGTTTCCATAGCACAAGCTCTGCTTAGTTTAGGATCAGATGACCGTGCGTGAAAAATGTCCGAGGATATTTATTTAGTCAGATTGCAACCTTCTCTTGTGAATTTTATCAATAAATTAATGGAGAAATTAATTGCTTTTTAAGTCAAGTTTATAATAATATGTTACATGTTTATTGTAGACAAATAGCAAATTATCGTGCAAGCATTGACTACACTTACCGTTCTTATTAAATAAGGTATTAAGGATAAACAAATAGACCAAATAATATCCTTAGCCTTTGTTTATTCGATAGCTAGACAAAGGGTCATTGTATGTACCTAAGTGCGGCCGTAAATCTTTAAAGTACCTACCTAGATACTAAAGAAATATGACAATGCTACTAAAACTCAAAAGGATTATATATAACTGGCACTACTTAGTTAATAGAAAATATAAACAGAAAATATTGTCATAGAATAGCGCGGCAAGGTGCCGTGTATTATTTTTCAAAATTAAATGGTTGGCATTTATCCACAACGGTGCGGTTTGCAATTTATTGTTTGGAACAACTCTACCAGTAAACACAATGTCAATAATATCAATTTAATAGGAAAATGATAAGAAGGGCTATTGTGAAACCTAATCTATTTAAAGTTTACGTTTGTAATTAAGCATTGTTTTGATTGAACAGATGACTGTTTAGTTATGTATTTATATTTTATCAGTTATCTGGTGTCCAAAGCACAAGCACAAGCTCTGCTTAGTTTGAGATCAGAACAGATCACTAAAAATAATAATTGTATAGCATAATATGTGACAGGAGTACTTTGCCTAAAGAATTAGTGATGAGATTCAGTGTGACAATGCTGGCAGCTTTCTTGGCACGCTTTTGCTTTCGCTTCCAGTAAAAGTGCAATTTGGTTAATTTATTGTTTAGGCCATCGCAAGTCCATGTGAATTCAATTTAAGATATTACGTTACCGTAGCAGTTTTAAGGAAAATATTATGTTTGTTTGGAAGGTTTTAAATTTGTTTGGAGTTAATAGTAACCATCACACAATAGATAGAAGAAACAAAGACAAATCTATGTCCAACAAACATACATTCAAGCTAACAGTCTTATTTACTTTAATATTTTATGTATCGGGAATTGTGTTCATTTATTTATTACAATTCCATATAAAATTCCAACTGGAATGTCTTATTTTAAATTCAACAATGGCGTAAAACGGAGGTTAATGAATTATTATTAGAACCTCTATAAAAGAATAAATTGGCACGATATCGTAACATTAGGAAGGTAAGAAAATATATGTTGTATTACCTTCTCTCTATTGCATCCTCCCTCCCAAGGATCAAATACCTACATATATAAATAAGTATAAAAAAAAAATACGTTCAAGAGTAAAATAAAAATGAGCTTTCGGTGAAGGAAAACATCGTGAGGAAACCATAGCACGGTGGTAGGGTAGGTACTTTGTAGTACCCGACTGGCTGGCTACCACCCTCAAGTTGAAAATCTGTCGCCAAGCACCTATGGGTGTGTTCCGACAGCTGCACTTAAGAGCTAGTTACCATCTAGGCTTTGTGTGCCTACCACCTTCGGCCACATCATCACTTACCATAGTGAGATTGTGGTCAAACACAAGCTTAGCCAGAATTTAAAAATGCCTTGCTGAATTTCTCTTAGTAGATGAAATAGTCAATTATTACGGTCAAAAATGACTTATCAGGGCTTAAACTGAATAAATGATTTTTGAATTGAGTTTAATAATGCCTATCTTTTTAGTCATAATCTCAAAGTGTATGGGATAATTTCCTCAAGAAAGTAATCACTGAAATGTGATAATAGGCTTCGCGAGCTAAAGGTGCTCGTTAAGACGTGATATTAATCCAACATTCTCATGTACACGCTTATATTAACATCCACTTATGTACTGTCGATCGATCTGTACCTAATAGCGGATGTAGCGACGCCTGAAAACATCCTTGAAGTACCTAAAGCCTTCACGATATTGTCAGAACTATTATTGTATCTATGAAATAAGTTGACTGGTGCTTGCTAATAAAAATATAGATGCGTGGAGGTAGTATTTTAGTAGATAGAAAGACGTGTGTGTTTTTGTTCGTGTTACATTTGTTTGTGATCTCTATATTGATTGACGTATAACTATTGTTACTTAAAAATCTCAAATTGATACTTTTTTGAAAAGGTAAACTATATTTTCTAGACTGATCTGTCCCGAAAATATTGATGATATTTCAATTTAAATTAAAAAAAAAAAGATATAATTTACGAGTAACTTAACAATATAATATGAATTATCGCAGTGGTGATTTAGCTAAATTAAACGTGGTGCCTCAAAGAGCTCATTAATTACCCTCTGTGTGGATGTAATCCGCCTCTCTTTGTTACCACACGGCTCATCCCACGTCAGTTGCTAACTAATTTGAACCGCTGAATATTTTTGTTTTAAACTTTGTGTCGGTCGACCTCATAACGTCTGGGAATGCGTTCTTTTATAGAGGTTCTAATAACATCACGCGTGATAGAGTCAGCCTCTATTCCTTTTTATTGAAACAATTACTCGTAGATACCATTAAGAGCTACGACAAATTCTTCTGCTGATGTATGAAATATCTTTCTATTATTAATTACTTTAATTGATAAAAGTACGTCAATAAATAAATTTGTGTCCGCTAGCATGTCTACTACTGTGACTAGACTAGATCAAACTTGTGTTTGGGGGTGACATTTGAGATAGAATTGTCATTTGTATCATTCTATACGTCAGGCGCAGGGAAAGTTTGATTAACTTAATTAGCGGCTGTGTGCTATAAAGAGACAAGCACGACGTGCCATTGGTGTAACAACAATGGCAGTTTTCGAAATACATGTTGTCTAAGAGGGCAGTTGTTCTGCGAATAAAAACCGTTTGTCAGCTGCAATTTAGAATAGACAAAGATACAAAACTAGGTTCTTGACTCGATTAATTAGCATTGAGCACGTATTTGCAAATGTACTACTAGGTACTAAACCTCGTTCTGAGACTTGTGTGAGGGTGTGTCCATCTGAGGCAAACTAAACTACATAAAATATCTTGATTTGTACAAAAAAAGGAAGAAATAAGAGGAAAAATAGAGGAATATAATGTCGTATATTGAGTTGCACTCGCTCTTTTTTAGGAAGGAAGTTTGCTTTTACCACAATATCACCATGATAAGTGATCATGTAGCGGAAGATAGTAAACACACAAAGCCTAGAAGAGCACAGTCTAGAATTCCCTCGGAAATGTATTTTTTAGCTATAAGCAAACTGAATCACGGATTCACTTATTAAACCTGAAGAAGACAAGCAGACAGAACGGGCCACTTGATGATAAGTGACTACCGTCTCCAGCAAAGCTAGAAGCATTACCAATATAGTACTTTTTTCTAATGCCTTGAAGGCAACTGGTCCTCAAAAGCAACTGCCTGAACACACCAAATTCAACTTGAGGTTACATTCAGAATATTTGAAATTGATATAAAGGGTATTCAAATGCATTTTAAGGAATGATACGCGTCATTGCTTTATGATAATTCCGTAAAATAATATTTTTGTATAAAATGACGGAAGTAATTAATCTTTAAAATTCACTCACAAAACTCCTTGAAGCTCGTAAAGTTATGACTCCACTACATAAGTCCCGGACATTTAGCGAAATTGTCTGATTCTGGAAGTTACTTGCAAAATGTAGGCGTAAGTGCGTAGGTGTCTACCAAACTTCTTAACTTAATGTGAAAACTTACGTTGCCTCTTTACTACCGTTTTTGTGTCAATGTTCTAGAAAGTTTTAACCAGAGACAAAATAGCCAATGATACTTTATGAAAATTACGCTGTATATTTTCATGTAAGCGGTAAACTTAGGCGGTTGGCACGAACACTTAAACCATAATCATAACAAAAAATAACTGTTTTTATGAATTCTGTGGCGTCGGGAAGCGATTCGCGAATTTAATTAGGTAAAAATTAAAATTTACGATGGGGCAAAAAGGTTCTCGAGTGGCGACCACGAACCGGAAGACGCAGCGTGGGCAGGCCTCACACACGGTGGACCGAAGATCTTGTGAGGGTCGCGGGAAGCCACTGGATGCGAGTAGCGCAAGACCGGCCATCGTGGAGATCCTTGGGGGAGGCCTTTGTCCAGCAGTGGACGTCTTCCGGCTGTTAAGATGATGAAAAATTAAAATAATGTACTTAATTAGAAAAAGAACTTATACAATATCTATACTATAATATTATAAAGCTGAAGACTTTGTTTGTTTTTGTTTAAACGTGCTAATCTTAGAAAATACTGGTTCAAATTAAAAAAATATTTTAGTGTCGGATAGCCCATTTATCGTGGAAGGCTATACAACAACACGCTATGTTGCGAAAATCTCACGGTAGGTATATAATAATGAATTACAAAATACCAAACATCCACCTTATGTGCTCTAGCTTTCAGTGTTATCTGACTGAAAGTAATGCGCTACATAGACGTTCTTGGTAATTAAAGTTCGCATTTTGAGTTGGTGCGACACAGTCACATCTCGGCTAGAGCTACCGCAAAGGTACGAACTTTGTCAAAGCAACGTCCCATCGTAATTCAGAGTGAAAACTCAACGCGAACGTTTTGCGAGAAAATGTTAAACTTCAACGAACGGTCGCGTTTAGTTCACAAATCAAACAGCTAGTGTACACTGATGATTTACGCTCAAAGTTCCTAAACGACTTTTATGAAGTAAAATTTACAGCTGAAGCTTATGAGTTAAACGTGTTTGCTATAGATGTATGAAGCAAAGTGATAATAAGCACATTAGGGACTCCAAAAATTCTTTACGTCCGCGTGTTGGATAACCAAAAAGAATAGGCAATTAAAAAATTCATACATGAGCAACGATGGAAACCCAATCATAAAAACACTGTGCAGAATCTAACGGACACATTTTCAAGAAATTAAATAACTTATAGGTAGTTAGGGGAAGGCCGATGAAGGTATTATTTGGACTGCGTGAAGAATTATATGCGTATAAAAGGTATCTTGATAATCCTTCGGGTCTAATGTTCATTTATGAGGTAAATTTTGGTACTTACCTACAACTATGTCAGCAATTCATAAATGTCTCGACTCATAAATACTTATCAAAGATGAGATCATAATTAAATAAACATGGAGGAAATATTTAATGAAGTTACAAACATAAAACATAGACATAAAAATGTTAGGTAGGTATCTTAAATTCTGACCATATATAAATGGTGTGTTAGAGGAAAAGTAGCAGTTCCGCGGGGAATGCAACCAAATAACCTCAGATAACCCCTTTACGTTGGAACAATTTAGTTTTACCACTTTTCCCCTCGTCGCTAGCCACTAAAACGAGTTCTGCCCTTTCTTTGATCCAAGGTTAATGGCCTATTCTGAAAATAAGTTTCTGTTGCAAAACCGATGACTATCTTTGTTGTATACAACTTTTGTAATATCGAAGGGTGTTTTATGGGGAACGGAGTCAATTTATATGAATATGTGTTTCGGAGTCACGACAGATAAGTGTATCGATATCCAAGTGTTAGAGAGTATGTCGCCTTTGACCATTCTAGTTCAGATTTTAACAGTTGTGCCTACAATCTTGAATATACGTAATGTATGTTTTATTATACTTTATTTAATAAACTACTTAAAAATAAATATTTCTCAAGAATTACTCTTACAAACTTTACATACTTATTCATAGCACTACGTAATAATTTATATGAACGTACTTTTAAGCAGCAAACGATTCTGACGCTTTTTTAAACTAATATTATAAAGAGGAAAGATTTGATTTTTGTTTGTTTATTTGTTACAATTTAACTCAAAAACGACTCGACCGATTTTAAGAATTCTTTCACCATTAGAAAGCTACATTATCTTTGAGTAACAAAGGCTATATTTTTATCCCGGGATAACATAAGATCCCACGGGAAAGCGGCTGAAACTGCGGAGGACAGACTTTGTAGTACTCGACTGACTGACTACCCACCATCAAGTTGAAAATCGGTCGCTAAACACCTGTTAGTGTGTTCCGGCAATCGCTTGATCCGCCTGTCTCGTATGAAAAAAAAGACAATCTTGGGTTCTACAAACTCATGCAATTATTTTTATTATTTCATAGCAGATCTTTTTTATAGGCCTTAATTTTTTTTAATTTCTCTAATAAAAAAGTAATACTGAAGCAGAACTAGGTACAACAGCTACAAACACAAGGGTATAATTAAGTTTAGAAGCTATGGCAAAGCTATAATATTTTAATTGAATCATCTAAGCTTAACGTTATTATTTTTGTCCGCCTGTTGCTATTATAAGACCCGTATAACACATCTTGACAACTCATAAACTTCTGTAATGGTAAAAATCCAATAACTGTAAATCATATTTTATTTCATCGCACTGAAATATGTTTATACATATGTGTTGTATTTGTTTAATGTATTGTATTGGTGAATTTGATTTAGGTGAGTATTTTCATTTGCCTGCCAAATATTTTTGCTATTCAAAGTGTGAATACATAAAATCTTTTTTTGCGTATTTATTCAAAATTGGTAGCCACTTGAGACATAAAATATCTTACAACAAGGCATTTTCGTTCGTAAATATTTAAATCATAAAATGAGACCTCTCGTGATCTTAAACATCGTGACGATATACATATAATGCATAATTTAGATAAGTTTGTGAGACTGTTAGTATTTAAGGCGTAAAACTAAAGTAATTGAAACTAAACTCATTAGTATAATCGTAGGCACTTAGCTATTAGTAATTAATTATTGCTGTAACTAATGAACCAAGTAAACTAATTATTAGTTATTTAAATTACTATTAACTCAAAGTTCAACCAAGATATTATGGTGAAGCTTATAAATTTACGGTGTGAACTATATGGTTTGCCCAAGAATGATTCTGGTCAGTATTTGTAATTTTGTTTAAATAAATCTTATCCTACATAAGATTGCTAAACAAAACTGCAATTTTTCTCCTACTTGAACATTGAATTACTAGCTCGCACACTATTTCACTGGCATTTCCGGGATAAAAAGTAGCCTAGTGTATCTACAGTTCATTTAGTCGTAGTAGTTTATGCCTGATGCGAGCTAAAAAGTCAATCTAATGCTTCTATATGAGCTGAAGTCTTAACTCCACATTTAAAATACTAAATAACATAAGGATTGTAAGCATATTTAAAGCAACGTTTAAATTTGTTACAACCAAATAAAAAAGAATTACTAAGTCAAAGTTATACAATAATTTTGATGTTTTTTAATTAAAGTCATGTCATAAAGTAGACGACGTGGAAACAATAGTCTCCGATATAAATAGACCGTCTTAACCCAATTTAGTCGACGTTCTTCTGATATAATAACATTTTTGAGCTCTGAGGAATTGGGAATAATAAAGCGTATTATACCTACTACGTCTGTCGTCATTCTCAACGTATAATAATATACTATATACAATGTATTTTTTTAATAATCTATTTATTGTTCAGTATACCTACATAGTTACCATCTTAAATTGATTACTAAAATGACATGCAACTAATTATTATGTTTATCTATAGGTTAAAAATGAATGGCTAAGTGTGTTGTTAAACGCAAAACTCGAGGACGACTTGATCGATTTTGCAATTTTTGGCCTTAAAATATTCATATTAAAGATAAAATTAGCGAGTGAGTGAATTAACAACGTCTCGAAAAATTATACACATATTTTTTTTTACAAACCAAACATGCCTAAGCTCTCAAAAATATTTTACGTTGCGAAATTCAATTTATTGGATAATAGATTTTATCCTATAGTGGAAAATATCGAATGCTGACTGTAGTAATTCTACGTAAGAAGTCTTAATGTAATTTATTCAGAATGATAAAAAATATTTGAGCTTGGCATAATAAGCCTTTTCTTTAAATAAGCAGCTTTTCTGGCCCTACGCCAGCCTTATTCATTGTTTCCCGGCTCCTAATGATGTTATATGACCTTCGAGACGGCACCCTAACGAATGTGGCCTATGTAACTCGGCATAATGTATACCTACTTATTATTTTTTTATATTAGGTATGTTTTATAACTTATAAAACCTGTTTACCTTAATTAAATTTTCACCCAAGATATAATATAAGGAATAAGCTAAAAAAATATTATTATTATTATACCGTATTTTAGGAATACGTTCTTCTAATATTATACTTATAATATCCTGGGATATTCTAATATATATAATATAATATCTTATTTTATGTAAAAAATTAATCGAGGCCTCGGGTGACCGGCGGGCTGGGAGCTTTTTCCGCCAACGCATTAGCTTGGCCATCCAAAGAGGAAACGCTGCCAGCCTTCTGGGAACCTTGCCGATCGGCAGCAGCGGCAGCCTCGAAGAAGTTTTTTATATATTATAGTTGTACATTTGTTTGTATATTTTGTACATTTGTTGTAAATAAAATTATAATACTTTAATATCTTATATATATATATATATATATATATATGTGTAATATACCTATCTATATTCAATCAATAATGGTTGAATAAATAAATAATCAATAAACGTTTGTCCTGGGTGGGAATCGACCCTACGATCTATAACATTACTTTTTATCAAGTAAAAAATATTATTTGGGAACGCCGGTGAAACCACACATGGAATATATGGCTAGTGTTTATATACAAGGAATAATATAACAGACAATGAACATTATACTCACGTATACACTGCATAAATTCACGTTCTAAAAACACACTATTACCCCAAATATACTTCTGTGAAACCCTTAATCCTTTGTCGGAAACTGGTTATATTTAAAGGGGCATATGCCCCAAATAGGCATGAAATAATTTAACACTCTCACTTGAGATAACAAATGTCTTTATGAAATAATACGGCTGAATGTAACAGCGCCTCATGGGTCGTGCGTGATAAATGTTGAATTCGCAGCCAGCATGTTCTGTCGTCACAATAAAATTCTGGGATTATAGGCTTTGTTTATTTAGTCCCATTTTTATGCAGATATATTGCAATTGAAATGGAAATGTGTATTACTAATTAAATTCAATTCACATTTCTCTTGTAAAAAATATTATTTGATAATAGGTCTTTACCTATGAAATTGCCGTTCTGCAGTACTGGCCATTTCAAATCAAAATAATTTTTGTTTGGCTAAGAATTCTAATTTCAAATTAATTTTATTTTAAAAACATGGTTTTTTTTTTCAAAAGTAGTCATTTGTTTATTGATTATTAGTGTTACATTTTCATCGCATTTCAATCTTTTTCGTCATCATGGATACGTAAAAAATTCGAGTAATTATGGAATATGAGTACCGTCGAGGCAGCAACGCGGCACAAGCGGCACGCAACATCAACGACGTTTACGGAGCTAACACTACAAACTAACGCACCACCTGTTATTGGTTTGCTCGCTTCCGTTCTGGAAATTTCGACCTGAAAAATGAACCTCGCGGTCGTTCGAAGACTTTGGTCGACAATGACGAATTAAAGGCGACTGTAGAAGCTGATGATACAGCATCTACGGCTGAATTTGCAGCAGCTTTCGACGTTAGCGTCAAAACAATATTGGTCCATTTGCGTCAAATTGGCAAGGTAAAAAAGCTTGACAAATGGGTGCCCCACGAACTCAATGACCGCCAGCGCGAAATACGCGTCGAGACGTGCCTTGCACTGCTCAACAGACACACAAATGAAGGAATTTTGAACCGCATTGTTACCTGCGATGAAAAATGGATTCTGTTTGATAACCGCAAGCGCTCAGCAAGTTGGTTGGATCCTGGTTCAGCACCTAAACAATGCCCTAAACGAAAACTTACCCCTAGAAAAGTGATGGTCACTGTTTGGTGGTCTAGCGCCGGTGTGATTCATCACAGCTTCTTACCAAACGGGGTGAGCATTACTGCAGATGTGTACTGTGAAGAACTGAACACAATGATGGAGAAGCTGGCACATCTCCAACCAGCATTGGTCAATCGCTCGTCTCTGCTGCTCCTGCACGACAACGCGCGACCTCATACTGCACTGCGTTGGCATAGATGCATTGATTGAATGGGTGATTACTTCGATTAATACAAATAAAAAATACATGAAAAAAAATCGTTTAATTTTTTTTTATACAAAAAAAGACCTAATATAATAAAAGCAAAAGATTTAGTGGATGATTGTTACCAGCTTAACAGATTTGGATGTACATATCTTGACACATAATAAATATGGTTCTGTTACTATTAAAATGTATATTTTTATAGAGAATAGCATTAGATCCCGCTGGAACTAATATAATCTGCGGGTAGAAAATTTATTACAAATGCCAAAATGTGGCTAAACAAATTTGTATGAAATTACAGACAAAAGCTACAGAGATGAAGATTGTTTTATCCATGAAAATATGAAATCCCTTGGGAATGCAGGTAATATCCACAGCGGAAGTCATCGATAAAAATAACAACCTGCAGGTACCAATCTCTTGCGAGTTAAGACAAAAATTATTAATATACTTGTTCATCTATAACAATATAAGTAGGTACAAACATTTTACTTATTTTAAGCAACCCTAACACCCCAAGGGATATTTCTAAAAACGTTTTGTAAACAATGTCTTCTCTTCTCTTTTGGGAATCAGCTGTAATTTCCTTCCTTACTGTTTCTTAGTTATATGACTCGTCACAGTACCTATATTAAATCACATAATATTTTTCATTCTAAGCAAACTCTATTTTACCGATGATCTAATAGAGCACATTTTAAAAAAAAAGGCACTGGCATACAGTCTTCGAAATATTCCAAATTCCATGTAAAAATACAGTGCCTATATTTTCATTCACTGTCACATGAGAGTTTTATTGCAAGGTACCTACACAAAAGAGGGTAATGATTTCCATAATTACGCAGGAGCGCATAGGATTATTACTATGTACTCGAATGGAAGCTTTGATGAATGAATATCATCAAACGTTTCATTGTGATCTCGCCAGTTATAGGTATGCGCTGAAAGGTTCTTTGTGTTCCCATTTTTTTTGCAAAATAAAACGATCCGTTTCACTCCGTATTTAAAAGGGTTTTTATAAATGGTAAATTTTTCATATCTATTAAGCTGGGTCCTATTAAAATATTTTCATGAACTACCGATGATTGTGACATTAAACAATTGAATGTACGAATATTGTTCATACCAGTAGTGGAAATCTTTCATTATAATTACTAAACAACTGTTATATGATTAAATAGTAATTTGTATTAGTTAGTAGATATCAACTTAATTTACTTACCTCCATAAAACATTTTTATTGTTAGTTTAATGTCACCTAATGTATTGGCATTGGCTGTACTCTCCTATTAGGTATAGGAGGTGTACACATCAGACTATATATTTTGTCCATACTTTATAATCAATGTTTTAATGTGTCCTACTGTTGGTGTGTCAAATAAATAAATAAACATGAGACGTAAAGATTTTATTGTAAAGGTTGTAAGTTTTAATTAACACTTAGGCCCTCTGGTATTTGCCCTCCGGTAAGTGGACCGTCTGCGTGTTAGTCTTCTCATGTCTACAAAATAAGATGTTGTGACTAGGTATATTTCACAAATTAAAATAATTCGTGCTCTTCACTTCACTACTATTATAACTCATTAAAGATAAATTAAATAAAGTAGTTGTTATACAGAATGTCCCATCTCATTCCCGACTAATACCTTCAGGCACTTAGGCGCAAGTTCCTAACAAGTTTGTACGATGTCCGAACTCGTTTCGCTGAGATATCGGTTTGTCGATATAAATAAATACACCCTTCGACCCTTTTAACCTATAAGTTGTAAGAAAATAATAACGAGAACAGTTTAAAGTATTATGTTTGTGAAGTAAGTAAAGAAATAAATTATTTTTTTATCATGAAATCAAAACTCAGAGTTATTAATATTAAAACACGTAGCTTTTCCGTAATAGACTAACTTTATTTTTTTTTATTTTATAAAGACTGTAGTACAATACATAGACTACTAACATAGATACTCAAAATATTATTTACTTTTGTTAACTATCTAATATTCCCACTTAACAAAATAAATGGCTTCATTTTATTTTAATTCCCAACATGTGCATGAATTTATAATGTTTAGTTGAGAAAAGACCTTTGGTTAACAAGTCAGCGGGCATTTCCTGAGTTGAAACATATTCAATGTAAATTAATTTATTTTTAACTGCATCTCTAATATAATGAAAGCGAACATCAATATGTTTTGACCTAGCATGTGCCTGATGACTTGTTGCTAACTTTAATGCACTTTGATTATCACATTTCAAATTAATCATACATTTTTTACCAGTAAGCTCATACATCAGATTTCTTAAGTAAACAGCCTCTCTAGACGCCTCTGAAAGGGCAACATATTCTGCCTCAGTGCTGGATAAAGAGACAGTCTTTTGTTTTTTACTTTGCCAGGAAATCACAGAACCACTCATTACAAAACAAAACCCAGTATACGACTTACGGTCTAGACTATCGCTAGCCCAGTCTGCATCAACAAAACCACTCAGCTCTAGATTATCCTTATGATATGTTAAACAATAATGTTTGGTTTTTTGTAAATATTTTAATATTCGCTTAGCATAGTTAAAATGAGTTTCATTATAACAGTTATTGAACTGGCTGAGGTAACTTAGAGAATATGACAAATCTGGTCTAGTTAAAACTGCCAAATACATAAGGCTTCCAATAAGCTTTTGATATGGAATGTTTACTGCACAATTTTCAGCCTTTTCTATGTTTAATTTACTTTCAATAGGAGTATCTATAGTTTTACAATCAGACATATCAAACTTTAACAATAATTGCTCTATATATTCCTGCTGATCTACAGTTATAGTCTTACATTCTTTGTTTACATTAATCCGCATGCCTAAATAACGTCTAACTGGACCTAAATCCTTCAATTTGAATTCAGAACTTAATACTTTCTTTAATTTTTCAGTCAAAGAAGTACTATTCGAGAAAATTAAAAAATCATCTACATAGACAGCTACTATAATCTTAACATTTTCACAAAAAAATGTAAACAAGCATGGTTCAAATTTACTTAATTTAAAGCCAAAGTTAAGCAAAGAATCTTTAACCTTTTCATACCAGACTAAAGAAGACTGTTTTAGTCCATATATAGCTCTTTTTAGTTTTAATACCTTTCCATTTTGCTTATTTACAAAACCTTCTGGAATTGACATATAAATATTTTCTTTTAAATGTCCATTTAAAAATGCTGTTGTCACATCTAGATGTGTAATGTCCATGTCCCACTGTGCACTCAGAGCAAACAACATTCTCAGTGTAGAATGTTTTACTACAGGAGAAAAAGTGTTCTCATAATCAACACCACGTCGCTGTGTAAAACCCTTAGCCACTAGTCGGGCACGATACCGCACTTTATTACTCACATCTAGTTTTTTATTAAACACCCATTTGTTTTGCACAATTGATCCGTTACTTGGTATATCAGCAATTTCCCACGCATCATTGTCCTCGAACGACTGAAGCTCCTCACGTATGGCCTGTTTCCACAGATCAGCTTCTGGCCCATTCAGTGCTTCATAGAAATCTATTTGTTCGACTGCTGGATTAGAATTGGTAGTACACATGTTACCAAAACCGAAACGATCTGGCGATCTTCGTGTTCTCTTATTTTCTTTTGGTAGTTCCGGAATTTGTTGAACCTCAATGATCGAGATCTCTGTCTCTGTGTTTGTGGTACTAATATCATCATCACTGACATTAGACGGATCAGTATATACAGATGTGTTTGGATCCGAGTCGTGGAGAGATTCATTCATTGACAACTCCCCCACTGAATCTCTGCCATCTGCATTTGTAGCCGGAGACTCATGCTCTTCTATTCTAACATCATTCTGTATCCATTCTGCTGTGTCTTCTTCTTTCATTTCTGTTGATACTATCTTTTCTTCCATCACTATTATATCTCTCTTAATAGTTATAATATTTTTTATAGGATCATATACACGATATCCCTTCACAGTTTCTGAAAATCCCACAAGAATGTTCATTTGGGCTTTCTTGTCCCATTTTAATCTTCTTTCTTTCGGTATATGAACCATTATTGGGCTACCAAACAGACGAATATGACTTAAATCTGGTTTCTTTTGATACCACGCTTCATAGGGTGTTTTATTTCCCAAACTTGAAGTTACAGATCTATTCTTTAAGTATACTCCTGTATTTGCCGCTTCGGCCCAGAACTTCTTTCCTAGTTTTGCATCAAATAGTAAGCATCGTGCTTTCTCTACAATAGTTCTGTTAGCCCTTTCACAAACACCGTTTTGCTCAGGTGTGTATGCAGTTGTTTTCTGGTGGATAATTCCTTCTCTGTGCAAGTAATTTTCCATCTCACCACTACAAAACTCACCACCGTTGTCTGTGCGTAATATTTTTATTTTCTTATTCTGTTGATTTTCAGCCATTGCTTTAAAGTTCTTGAATACTTTGAAGACTTCATTCTTTTTTTTTTTTTTTTTTTTTTTTTTTTTTTTTTTTTTATATTTGAGGAAGTATATGAAAGTCATACGACTGTGATCATCAATAAACAAGACAAAATATTGAGCACCACCTATGGACTTCGTCTCCATGGGACCACATACATCGGCATGTATTATCTGTAGTGTTTCTGTACTTATTTGTCCAAGATGATGAAATGGTAACCTCATTTGTTTACCTTCACAACAGGTCACACATTTAGTCATTGTTATATCACTAGTATCTGGATAAGATAATCCATCCACAATGCCATTCTTCATTTTATTCAAATCATTGCAGTTAATATGTGCTAACCGCCTGTGCCAAAGCTCTGCACTTGCTACAGCAGGTGCTGCCAGCATACAATCTGCTACTTTAATATTTAGCTTGTATACTCCATTTGTTGACATTGCTGTGGCCACCAACACATTCTTATTGTTGCGAATGTAGCATTGGTTTTCTTCAAAAACAACCTTGTTTCCGTTTTTGATTAGTTCGCTCACTGACAACAGGTTCGTTGATAAGCTTGGTACACATAGCACATCTTTAACCATGATATCGTAGTTACAGTTAGTCGAAATCTGTACGTATCCGGAACACAAAACTGGCACTTTCATATTATTCGCGACGGTTATCTCTGATAAATGCGGCGTAAAATTTGCGTTTTTTATCCACTCTTTGTTGGCCGTCATATGTGCACTTGCGCCACTATCTACGTACCATTCGTTTGTACTGTATTTTCCATTCAAAAATACCACACTAAAAGCGTTTGATTGTTTGTTTTTTTGCAACAATGGACACTGGTTTCGGTAATGACCCGTCTGCTTACATTTGTAACAAGAAACGATTTTGTCACCTGCCATTTTGTTTGTCGATGACATCGCACCGTTCCCGCCATTTTTAAATTTTTGTTTTTTGCCATAGTTTGTAGCGAATGCTGCGCCGCCGGAATCCACGTCATTCTTTGAAACCTCCATATCAATCAACTTCGACTTTATTGCATCTGTGGTAATCTGCATTCCTGAGTGCTCGATGGCCATGATCATCGGAGAAAATTTTTCTGGCAAACCTGCTAATAATAATGATCCGATCCATTCTTCGGTGATTGTAAATCCTGTGCCTTTTAATCTCTGAGCTGTTTCGACCACTTGCGTGACGTATGAAGTCATAGAATCGCAATTTTCTTGCCGTAACGAGATTAAATGTCTTAGTAGGGTTATTTTACGAGAAAAACCTGAGTCATCGAACATGGTTTTCAGTTTTGTCCATAACTCCAAGGATGTTCTTGTTTCCTTTATATGCACGTATAATCCAGGATCGATGGTTAAAACTAGCTTCGCCTTGGATTTTGCGTCATCTGATGTTTTTGCCTCGAAATTAGCATCTGGTTCCGACTTTATGTAGTTCACGAGGTTATCAAGCACCAACAGATTCTCGACAGCAAAACTCCACTCATCATAATTTTCGCGTCCTTTTAATTTCGGAATGCTTTGAATATAGTTCACAGCCATATTTCCACGAAAAAGTCAATTTTCGACTGTTTTACACTAAACACAGTGATAAAACCGATTTTTTTTGGATATTTGCCCATAACCTATTAAAACACGTAGCTTTTCCGTAATAGACTAACTTTATTTTTTTTTATTTTATAAAGACTGTAGTACAATACATAGACTACTAACATAGATACTCAAAATATTATTTACTTTTGTTAACTATCTAATATTCCCACTTAACAAAATAAATGGCTTCATTTTATTTTAATTCCCAACATGTGCATGAATTTATAATGTTTAGTTGAGAAAAGACCTTTGGTTAACAAGTCAGCGGGCATTTCCTGAGTTGAAACATATTCAATGTAAATTAATTTATTTTTAACTGCATCTCTAATATAATGAAAGCGAACATCAATATGTTTTGACCTAGCATGTGCCTGATGACTTGTTGCTAACTTTAATGCACTTTGATTATCACATTTCAAATTAATCATACATTTTTTACCAGTAAGCTCATACATCAGATTTCTTAAGTAAACAGCCTCTCTAGACGCCTCTGAAAGGGCAACATATTCTGCCTCAGTGCTGGATAAAGAGACAGTCTTTTGTTTTTTACTTTGCCAGGAAATCACAGAACCACTCATTACAAAACAAAACCCAGTATACGACTTACGGTCTAGACTATCGCTAGCCCAGTCTGCATCAACAAAACCACTCAGCTCTAGATTATCCTTATGATATGTTAAACAATAATGTTTGGTTTTTTGTAAATATTTTAATATTCGCTTAGCATAGTTAAAATGAGTTTCATTATAACAGTTATTGAACTGGCTGAGGTAACTTAGAGAATATGACAAATCTGGTCTAGTTAAAACTGCCAAATACATAAGGCTTCCAATAAGCTTTTGATATGGAATGTTTACTGCACAATTTTCAGCCTTTTCTATGTTTAATTTACTTTCAATAGGAGTATCTATAGTTTTACAATCAGACATATCAAACTTTAACAATAATTGCTCTATATATTCCTGCTGATCTACAGTTATAGTCTTACATTCTTTGTTTACATTAATCCGCATGCCTAAATAACGTCTAACTGGACCTAAATCCTTCAATTTGAATTCAGAACTTAATACTTTCTTTAATTTTTCAGTCAAAGAAGTACTATTCGAGAAAATTAAAAAATCATCTACATAGACAGCTACTATAATCTTAACATTTTCACAAAAAAATGTAAACAAGCATGGTTCAAATTTACTTAATTTAAAGCCAAAGTTAAGCAAAGAATCTTTAACCTTTTCATACCAGACTAAAGAAGACTGTTTTAGTCCATATATAGCTCTTTTTAGTTTTAATACCTTTCCATTTTGCTTATTTACAAAACCTTCTGGAATTGACATATAAATATTTTCTTTTAAATGTCCATTTAAAAATGCTGTTGTCACATCTAGATGTGTAATGTCCATGTCCCACTGTGCACTCAGAGCAAACAACATTCTCAGTGTAGAATGTTTTACTACAGGAGAAAAAGTGTTCTCATAATCAACACCACGTCGCTGTGTAAAACCCTTAGCCACTAGTCGGGCACGATACCGCACTTTATTACTCACATCTAGTTTTTTATTAAACACCCATTTGTTTTGCACAATTGATCCGTTACTTGGTATATCAGCAATTTCCCACGCATCATTGTCCTCGAACGACTGAAGCTCCTCACGTATGGCCTGTTTCCACAGATCAGCTTCTGGCCCATTCAGTGCTTCATAGAAATCTATTTGTTCGACTGCTGGATTAGAATTGGTAGTACACATGTTACCAAAACCGAAACGATCTGGCGATCTTCGTGTTCTCTTATTTTCTTTTGGTAGTTCCGGAATTTGTTGAACCTCAATGATCGAGATCTCTGTCTCTGTGTTTGTGGTACTAATATCATCATCACTGACATTAGACGGATCAGTATATACAGATGTGTTTGGATCCGAGTCGTGGAGAGATTCATTCATTGACAACTCCCCCACTGAATCTCTGCCATCTGCATTTGTAGCCGGAGACTCATGCTCTTCTATTCTAACATCATTCTGTATCCATTCTGCTGTGTCTTCTTCTTTCATTTCTGTTGATACTATCTTTTCTTCCATCACTATTATATCTCTCTTAATAGTTATAATATTTTTTATAGGATCATATACACGATATCCCTTCACAGTTTCTGAAAATCCCACAAGAATGTTCATTTGGGCTTTCTTGTCCCATTTTAATCTTCTTTCTTTCGGTATATGAACCATTATTGGGCTACCAAACAGACGAATATGACTTAAATCTGGTTTCTTTTGATACCACGCTTCATAGGGTGTTTTATTTCCCAAACTTGAAGTTACAGATCTATTCTTTAAGTATACTCCTGTATTTGCCGCTTCGGCCCAGAACTTCTTTCCTAGTTTTGCATCAAATAGTAAGCATCGTGCTTTCTCTACAATAGTTCTGTTAGCCCTTTCACAAACACCGTTTTGCTCAGGTGTGTATGCAGTTGTTTTCTGGTGGATAATTCCTTCTCTGTGCAAGTAATTTTCCATCTCACCACTACAAAACTCACCACCGTTGTCTGTGCGTAATATTTTTATTTTCTTATTCTGTTGATTTTCAGCCATTGCTTTAAAGTTCTTGAATACTTTGAAGACTTCATTCTTTTTTTTTTTTTTTTTTTTTTTTTTTTTTTTTTTTTTATATTTGAGGAAGTATATGAAAGTCATACGACTGTGATCATCAATAAACAAGACAAAATATTGAGCACCACCTATGGACTTCGTCTCCATGGGACCACATACATCGGCATGTATTATCTGTAGTGTTTCTGTACTTATTTGTCCAAGATGATGAAATGGTAACCTCATTTGTTTACCTTCACAACAGGTCACACATTTAGTCATTGTTATATCACTAGTATCTGGATAAGATAATCCATCCACAATGCCATTCTTCATTTTATTCAAATCATTGCAGTTAATATGTGCTAACCGCCTGTGCCAAAGCTCTGCACTTGCTACAGCAGGTGCTGCCAGCATACAATCTGCTACTTTAATATTTAGCTTGTATACTCCATTTGTTGACATTGCTGTGGCCACCAACACATTCTTATTGTTGCGAATGTAGCATTGGTTTTCTTCAAAAACAACCTTGTTTCCGTTTTTGATTAGTTCGCTCACTGACAACAGGTTCGTTGATAAGCTTGGTACACATAGCACATCTTTAACCATGATATCGTAGTTACAGTTAGTCGAAATCTGTACGTATCCGGAACACAAAACTGGCACTTTCATATTATTCGCGACGGTTATCTCTGATAAATGCGGCGTAAAATTTGCGTTTTTTATCCACTCTTTGTTGGCCGTCATATGTGCACTTGCGCCACTATCTACGTACCATTCGTTTGTACTGTATTTTCCATTCAAAAATACCACACTAAAAGCGTTTGATTGTTTGTTTTTTTGCAACAATGGACACTGGTTTCGGTAATGACCCGTCTGCTTACATTTGTAACAAGAAACGATTTTGTCACCTGCCATTTTGTTTGTCGATGACATCGCACCGTTCCCGCCATTTTTAAATTTTTGTTTTTTGCCATAGTTTGTAGCGAATGCTGCGCCGCCGGAATCCACGTCATTCTTTGAAACCTCCATATCAATCAACTTCGACTTTATTGCATCTGTGGTAATCTGCATTCCTGAGTGCTCGATGGCCATGATCATCGGAGAAAATTTTTCTGGCAAACCTGCTAATAATAATGATCCGATCCATTCTTCGGTGATTGTAAATCCTGTGCCTTTTAATCTCTGAGCTGTTTCGACCACTTGCGTGACGTATGAAGTCATAGAATCGCAATTTTCTTGCCGTAACGAGATTAAATGTCTTAGTAGGGTTATTTTACGAGAAAAACCTGAGTCATCGAACATGGTTTTCAGTTTTGTCCATAACTCCAAGGATGTTCTTGTTTCCTTTATATGCACGTATAATCCAGGATCGATGGTTAAAACTAGCTTCGCCTTGGATTTTGCGTCATCTGATGTTTTTGCCTCGAAATTAGCATCTGGTTCCGACTTTATGTAGTTCACGAGGTTATCAAGCACCAACAGATTCTCGACAGCAAAACTCCACTCATCATAATTTTCGCGTCCTTTTAATTTCGGAATGCTTTGAATATAGTTCACAGCCATATTTCCACGAAAAAGTCAATTTTCGACTGTTTTACACTAAACACAGTGATAAAACCGATTTTTTTTGGATATTTGCCCATAACCTATTAAAACACGTAGCTTTTCCGTAATAGACTAACTTTATTTTTTTTTATTTTATAAAGACTGTAGTACAATACATAGACTACTAACATAGATACTCAAAATATTATTTACTTTTGTTAACTATCTAATAATTAAAACGTGTATCTTAAAAGGGTATAAATTAAATGTAATAAATAATACAAATTAATTCAACATAAGTAAACATACGCTGCACGTCTTCTCGAATAGTCCCTCAGAAATACTCGCGATAAATTGGAAGAGCCGAGCGCAGGCGACAGGCCTCAATGGGTTACCGTGGATGATATGAGCATTGTTAGAGAACTGAGACCCAGGAAAATTGCTTACAATCCATCTTAACAAGTGGCGGTCAGGGATTTCGAAGGCGTTCCGAATTATTTGTTGTTAAATCAACGATGTTCAAGTTTTTGAAGCATCTCTAGTGGCCGTTTATGATGCAAAGTTTTGTCTGGTTTTATTTTTTCCAGTTCGATTATTATTATTTAACTATTGTGTATTTTCTTGTGGAAATTTATCAAAAATGAACAGTATGTGTAAGATATTTGTATAGTGTAATAATGCTGTAGAGTTATTGCTCTCATGGCACTTAAAAATTACGCTTGTTATAAGCGTTATAAGATAACGGATTATTGTCTATTGGAAGTAACATGTAGGTAGGATACCATCAGATAAGACGTGAGTGAAAATAAGAATAACACGGTAAACGTTTCAGACGGAATATTAAAGCTTATTTCATAATTTCTCGAGAAGGGGAAAGTTCTTGAATACGATTGTGCAAGGAACGTAGATAGCGGCTGAAACGTATCCCCTACAGAAGTTTCAAAAGGAAATCACAGTTTTAATTTTAACTGTATAGACGATTTATTCTAATGGAATGCGAATAAAGCTACTTACTAGGGGTTAAAGAAGTCTTGCAAGAGAACTTTATCCGTTTTAATGTTTGTAGTATTGAGCAATTATTTTAATTAATTAACTAGAATTAAACTTTAAAAATGATTGTTAAAGCGAATAGGGAAATGTTACATGTTACAAAATTACATGACGCATAGGCTTGATTTAAAAAATCATAAGATAAATGGCGAATTAAGTCGATTTCAAAACTCGCCTACTTAATTGTATATTCTTCCGCATCAAAAACGACTACAAAAAATGTTTACGGTTGGTTGCTATCATGCTGTGGTATTTATAGTCCAGTAACGATAATGTTACTTAGTAAGCGTTCCCCTTACAATGTAATCTAGCTTTTACATTGGAAGGGGCTTTAATAATAGAGTGATTAATAATATGTATATAGGTAGGTACCCTACGTTAACATAAAATGCAACACTGAACTAACTAATGAGCCAATTATTGCTGTAGGAGATTAACTTGCTTTTATGCAAAATATAAATGATTCAATGTAAACTGCAACGTACTCAATTCTTACTAAATTTATATTTGTTTGGTGTTCTTTTAAACAGGAAAAATTAAATTATCTATTCTTCTTCTTCTTCTTCCTGTCCTTATTCCACGCTACGTGGAGTCGGCACGTGTTTTCCTATTTATTATTCGACTGGCTGACCTGTTGGTGTTCCGGCAGTTGCACTTGAGAGCCAGTTGCCTTTAAGGCATTGTAATAAGGTCTACAACATATTGTATTATCTAGTGTCTTTAGGAGACGGTATTCACTTACCATCAGGTGATCCGCCTGGTATAAAAAAAACAGTGTAATTGTTTAGTTTGTACATTAATTTAAATGATAAAAATAGACAAACAATAATATCGTTGAAATAACAAGCTCATCGAAGAGTAACAGGAAAATCTATCCCCGATGAATATACGTAACAAAGCTTTAACTTGACCCTCGTTACTTCCCAAATACAACTCTATCAGTATTTTACACCTTCGGGAATCGCGTTATATTGGCTTTTCTGTGATAGAATGTTTTCAAACTATCAACGATTAGATTCATAGTAACAATAGTTCGTTAATGGACGGTTGACTATTTCTCGACGTTATTTTTTCGTGTGTTGACAATCTCTAACTTTATTATCTAGAGTACAGTAGTTTTTATTTATTAATGATTTCTATATTCAATAAATCATTGAAATGTCTTTTCCGTTTTTTTAATTGGGTATGTTTGGAGCTTACCTAAATTTATATAAAAAATGTTTTGCTTATTTCCTTTCTTGCTATTTAGTAATAGCAATTAAAATGCGTCTTAATAAAATAGTAGGTACCTAGTCTTTTTATAGTTACATACTATGCAAGCCGATATTTCACTGGGGAATTTTCTAGTCGTTTTGTTTGTATACCTAATTGGCCCTTAAAGTCGCATACTTGGATATTTTAAGCAGGAGCGGAGGTTTTATTATTTATGTAGGTTCTCTATTCAAAGGTCTTCTTTCATTTCCTTTAAATAGTGGTAGAAAGGCTAATATTTTAATGTTCGATGTAAAATTCATTTGACAAATTTAATTATAAATATGGAATTTTGACGATCTTTACAAATCTTATTTTTTATTCCAGGCATCGATATTCGAGTTATAATACCTATAACTATATACAATTATACATATATACCCTTTGGTATAGATTTTTTTTATGTAAATCATCTATTGGCGCGCCTTGATCAAAGATGTTTGCTTCGGGTTAATTACGTATCTTATTATTGCAATCAGATTTAATCGCGAAAGCAACCTCTAAATCAATATAAATATTAAAATAGATAAATTGGTTCCATTCGTAATTAACTGCTGCAAATGAAAACACTGTTTTAATAAACCGTTTTCAAGATTCAAACTGATTGCTACAAATTACGTAATAGACACACTGATGTTTAACATCTGCATTTTTTTTATAAATGTGACAATAATTACGATAATGTGTTTATCGTGTGAATGTTTTGTAGTTCATAATTCCACAGCTATTATGGAAACATTCGATTTTCAATTAAAATGAGGCCCAGAACCGGTGGTAATCTAATTTAATTATGCTCTACTGTATACAGCGAGCTCGTTTATATCGCAGCCTTCGTAAGTATATATGAGAAAGGTGAAGCTCTGATTTTCAGTGGAAATTACACGAAAGATTAATTAGATTAGCCCTTTTGTTCAGCTTTTGCCCTAGGTGGATCGTTAGGAGCTTTTAAATTAC
Source organism: Ochropacha duplaris (assembly GCA_951361185.1). Classification (NCBI taxonomy): domain Eukaryota; kingdom Metazoa; phylum Arthropoda; class Insecta; order Lepidoptera; family Drepanidae; genus Ochropacha; species Ochropacha duplaris. Next base: position 5,176,247 of record OX592709.1, on the reverse strand, counting down.
AATTAAATAAGGATCTATGAAAATTATATAATTAAGAAGTACTTTTATGTGGCTGTTTTAGCGGCTGATATTACCTACCTCGTGTACATTGAAAATTAATTGCAAGTAGGCTTAAATAAGGTTACATGAAGAGTTGAGGCTGATCGCTGCGCTTTCATTATTCATATTTGAGCAAAGCTTACCAACCGCTACGTCATCGTGCTCCTATTAAAATGTTCCTTCATATTATCAACCAAGTAAGTATATACCTACATAATTTTTATGTGGGTAGGCCAGATAAAAATTATGTAGGTATCGTATTTTGCATAATTTATTTGCCTAATTGGTTTACAATCTATTTTTGTATTTTCAGTAGATTTTAATGTAAGATTTTGTGTGTACAATGATATTTGTCTATATCTGTACTATTTTAGAGGCATGATGCATACACTTTTGTCACACACAAACTAAAAAATCTATTGAAATTCCATTAAAACAAAAAATAAAATCGATTTCACACGACTGATTGCAATGTTTTTGTTTCGACGAGCAACATAAAGCAACAAAAAGCATCCGTAAAAAAGTCTCTTGGAAAATGTTGCGCGTGATAGGAGAGTCCACTTTTTGCCGATTTGAGTTTGCCAGTCGAATGGACGGGATGGCGCATTTCACTTATCAGATTTCGCTTGTAGCCGTCAGAGGGCGTGTGTTTTTCATCGGCCCGCACCCGACGGCATGAATTGCCAATAAAGTGACACCGCCGGTTCCAAATGTCGCCCGCAGTCGCGATCCTCAGAAATTCTCCTTCAATCAAATAATATCTTTGTTCGACCGAAACATTATCCTCTGATGGGGTTGTCGTAAATTTCTATTTTTGCCGAATAGGCATATATTATGTTCTACGGTTCGTTGGCTCATTTTTGGACCAAAGCGGTATCTGATTTCTGGTTGAAAAATGCCAGTTTGCTTTTTTATATGAATGACTCTGTTAGCTTTGATAAAAGGCAGGATTTATTTCACTTGTAGATACCTAAGTAGTAACAATGAGTATAATTAAATTATTGGTAAAAGTATCCATATTTACATTGTCACATTTACTACTAACAAAAAAATCTTAATCCATAGCAGGAATTAACCTTTGTCATGGATGTAAGATAAGATTTTGTTACATGTAAAAGACAGTAACTCGTGTGCACTCATTGTTACAATAAAACTAAAAAGTGTTCCAAATGTAAACAAAAAATTGAAAAGAATGTCATTTAATTTCCTTTTTAAAATGTGAAAATGAAATAAAACAAAATAAACTCTACTATTTATTCATAAAAAATGTATGCAGAAGATCGCAAGAAGGCTGGAAACCACGCCGAATGGCATTCATGAATTCTTAGAGCAAAGTACACGGCAGTCCTCTTGTCACGAGAGGCTTAAATGAGTCGATAAGAACCTCTTTGAACAAACGATGAACCTCCGGTCCCCAAAGCCCCAGGGTTTCAAGCCTAAACCCCCAAAAGTCATCTGTACACTAGCACATTTGCGACGCTCCTGTTCAAACATACCTACGTATGGATGGTACTCTATTTTTTCAGACTTCAGTAAGTTTATAACTAAATTTGTATCGTATGACACATGGCGAAACAATATGTATGTAAAATACGATATGTAGCACATGACTTCACTGCATCTGCATTGTGTGCGCTGTTCTTGTTTTCATCATATTTTATCACCATAAATTTTTGCATCACAATGCTTGGACATTTTAGCTTCATGCCATGTAAAGTTTGGCTCCTTGTTAAGCCACACTTAAAATGAGGATCCTGAAATATAAGATTTCTTGTAGGTATCATCCAAAAAGTCAAAATATATGAATAAAGTCTGGTGTGTTGATCGCCATCTCACTTACCGGCGACTTGTAAAGCCGCGGGGGCGGCTGCCAAAGGTGCGAAAAAATTATAAATTCAAAAATACGCCTGTATTGGTCAAAATTACCAATTTATGCCTTTTGCGGTCGACACCATGGGTCCATGTGGGTCTGAAGCTCGTCTCATATGTATTTTATCTAAAAAAATAATCGAAACCTCGGGAGACCGGCGGGCGGGGAGCTTTTTCCGCCAACGTATCAGTCTGGCCATCTAAAGAGGAAACGCTGTCAGCCTGCTAGGAACCTTGCCGATCGGCAGCAGCGGCAGCCTCGAATAAGTTTTTTATACATACATAGTTTGTATTATTTTGTAAATATATATTTGTTTATTTACTATTCAGTCACTGGAAAAGTATTGGATAAGATTTCTTCTAAACATTCAAAACAAACAAAACATTCTTACCCTTATTAAGGATACACAAATTTAAGCATACTTTATTGATACATTATCATATTCTCAACTAACCCTCAAGTATAGATAGATAAAAATGAACTGAGGCGTGAAACTAAAAGAAAATACATACACATCAAGAAATGTATTCAGTTTTTGCCACACGTCTAACGCAACATTCATACACATTCACTGTTTACGATGACAAAATGAAAAGAAAACCGTTTGGAACATTTATTTTCTAAGCATTTTATTCTTATCACACATTTATTATATTACATAACATAATATTACAATACATAGTATTTACAACATATGTACAAAATATACAAACAAATGTACAACTATAATATATTATATAAAAAAACTTCTTCGAGGCTGCCGCTGCTGCCGATCGGCAAGGTTCCCAGCAGGCTGGCAGCGTTTCCTCTTTGGATGGCCAAGCTGATGCGTTGGCGGAAAAAGCTCCCCGCCCGCCGGTCACTCGATGCCTCGATAATTTTTTTACATAAAATACATATGAAACGACGAGCTTCAGACCCCCACGGACCCATGGTCTCAACCGCAAAAGGCACATAAATTGATAATTGGGACCAATACAGGCGTATTTTTTAAATTTTAAATTTTCCGCACCTTTTGCAGCCGCGAAATTCTTATTATATTCTTAATATTTTATTCTTATTATGTTCTCTGCAAAAATTCATTAAAACACTAGAATATCTTTGCTACTATTTTATTAATTTCATATCAGTTATAAAATAAGTCTTAACACTCAATAACCCGTATTTAATTTGATCTTACATAGGTTTGGAATAATTGTGCGACGACCTATTCCCCTAACAATTGAAATTTTGTAGAGTTGTGATCCTCTTGCCGGGATTAATTCTGAATGAAAACATTTACACAGTAAATTACACAACGAAAAAACTCGACTCTCAGCTCACAGAACTTCGCTCGTTTGACAACACAAGTTTTTCCTTATCAAACTATATTTATCTCATATTTGGTGATGATATGAAGAGTAAAATATGTATCTGTTATCACTGCCAGCTCTTTACAGTGTCCATTTCCAACATCTTTGTAGGTTATATTTCTATGGCATCATCCAGAAGGAATACGTTTATTATTATGACAAGCGAAGATCTACTTATCGAACAAATATCGTATGAATCTAGACTAACATATGAACGTGACGTATTGCTGTTTTCCCGGCACTATATTTTATACGCAAGAGAAATTCACAGGTTTCTCGCAATCTTTATTTTTCAGGATTTTGTGGGTAAATAAAATGAGCAAATTGTTGGTAAACATCTAGATTCATTCGTTTCCACTTGTTTATTGGTTCAATTAGAATAAATATAAAAAGGTTAAATAAGGTATAATAAAATAAATTTCGTATTACATCTACCTATAAATAAAATAGATCTTCGAAATGTATGTACGCTCATAACTTTCGAATGACTGCACCAAATTTGATGATTTTTTGTTTTATGTATTCATTATTGTCAGAAAAAGGTTTGTATAAAATAAAAAATCCACGGGAATTTGAGTTAAACCGTGGGGGACAGCTAGTAAACTATAAATTTAAAAAAAACTAAAGAGATAAAGAGAGCTTTCTTTTTAAATGATGGTTATATTTTTCTTGCACAATCAACGCTCCAATCTTATTTTGCCCCAGAAATTTATTCAATCCCAATTACTTATAGGAATTCAAAGCTTTCAAGAACTTTAAATAAACATCCCTCACAATGCTTAGAAATATATTACCTATTTCCCTCCCATCTAATCTGCAACAAAAAAAAGCTATTAATGTATTTTTGTTTGAGTAACAGAATACTTAAACTGTAGCACCAACGTGATAAGTCCCTGAAATAAAAACACCTGTGACATAAGTACGTAGATACCTAATACTATAATAATAATTGTTTGTACTAAAGTTACCTTATCCTTACAAAATAGCGGTAATATGAGCTTTTATTTGTATCAACGATCTTGCTAATCTCAAATCTCTCTTGAAAAAACCATCTGTAAAATAATCCGCTCAGTAAAATAACTTATTTTGTCAGAACTTTCATTCAAACTGTAACAACAAATCAAAATAATTGAATCTGTATTTAATGTTATAATAATTCTATCTTATTTCACCAATGCTGAGTGCTTAAAATTGCAAGCAGACATTGCCTTCATTCTTAGTGAATGTTTTAGTTTGCACATTTTTTTCAATCAAATTGAATATAAATTCCAGATGTTTACATTTAAGGATAAATTGTAACAAAAAATATGTTACTAGAAGCACTTCATGTCGACCGTGGCCGCGTCGCAAAGCGGGACGTTAAGGGCAATACCTACTTAAATCCTGTCTAAAATTGGGCGGCCGCGGCCGTAAATTTCACTTAATGTCTGTCGGAGCGATCCAACACAATAGAAGTGAGATGTTTCGAGGAAACGGACAGCTTTTTCCCTAGTTTAATGTTCGGAAACATCGAAAACTTTATGGCTAGGAGAATGTTAACACTTCTTAAAGTGCTAGTTCCCAGATCCAACCCTCAGTTATAAACTGCTGGACTTGGCTATTGTTGAATAAGCTTTTTCAAACATTTGCTTTGCTCATATTCGTAATGGTGTCTATATATCTAATTAATAAAGCTAGGAGTATCTCGTCTACTTGTAATGAATACTCGTTTTCTTTTTTTTATTTAGAATTACTTATGTGTTATCAAAAAAATATGATACACTTCTTAATTTATAGGTGAAATCGCGAGGTGTAACGCTAGTTTTTGCCTCGCGGTTTCACCCGATTTTCAATTTTTCTCCCCATAGGGATGATATTTGAAAACATGTTTCTTATTACTTCCCTGCGCGATAAGAAAAAGGTCCAACCCAACATATTTATTATTTTTACAATTATTACCCCATTCTCCTCTTAGAATTTGAATTATCAAACACCCTGATATACTTGTTTTATTGGTGTATTTATACCAAGTTTTATGTGAATTTTATCAGATTTATTTATCCTCCATTATTTTGTAAACTAATAATATTATTGTTTCAGTTTTCAAACAGTCGGTAATGAATTTTATTATTATAAGTTATAATTTTTATGTTTATTAATATCCATTTCATCGTTGATACAAAAACAATTCATAATAATACAAAACATTAACATAGAAATATTTTAAAGAATATTGCTGATATTCAAATAAATGGGCATCAGGAAATAATTCTAATATTTCCGAGTATTAGGCTAGTTCTGTATTATTACAGCCACTTCAGTACGCCTCGTTACAAGAAATTCCGTTCAATCATTTCGTTCTAAATGAAACCGCGCCGAGAACGAAAACGACAATTGAAAATGGAAAATTCCAATTAGACCACTGGAATACGAACAATACGCATCGCAGGAATACAAATGAAAAGATCAGAACGGACTGCAGTCGTCGTCGTCGGAAGAGTTTTTTACGCATTATACCTAATATAGGAATATTTTAACTTTTCTACAGCACTCCTATATCTTACAAGTTAGGGATGATAAATAATATACACGTCTCATAAGAAGTTTCAAACGTTCTTAAAGAAGGGTACTTTGTAATTCTCTACTTCATGTTTAAAATCTATCGCTAAGCAACTGTTGGTGTCTTAGCATTATTGCAATAGCGAGCCTTTAAGGTAATGAAAAAATTTCGACAATACATTGGCGATCCCTCTGGTATTCCTAACGTCTATAGGCGACGGTAGTCACTTACCATCAGGTGATCAGCCTGCCTCGTCAGGTAGCTTGTAACTTGTGGTATAATAAATAGAGAAACAGAGATAAAAGCATCTCTATCTCCCATTTTAGGATATCATTTATTTGTGTGCCAAGTTTTATTAGGATCGGTTGAGTAGTTTCGGAGTACATCGCGGACCAACATCGTGAAACGGGAATTTGACATACTTATTGAGATATTTTGTATATTCTCGCATGGTCCAATTTAAAAATAATAATAATAATCTTTATTATCTTCAAAGCTCAACCTATTACAAATTGAAATATTAATTATAACACAAATAAATGTAGGTTGTGCAACAATAAAGGTTGAAGCTGAGTCTACACTAGGATAGCCTGTGTTGTACGTAGACAACAGCTCGTTCTTCCGTAGTACTGAATACCTCATCGATTGATACGGACAGGTCAATTACTAGGTTAAGATTGGGAGTTAACATTAACTAAGCAATTTATATAAATCTAAATAGAATCGGAGCATAGAATCTGAACATACAATAAAGTAAAAAGGCAATACCTTAATATACTCACATGATTGTTATAAATAAAAATATATTTTCTTAGTCAGTGAAAAAGCGTTGTTTTCACATTTTCGAATTAATGTTTATTATGATAAAAACATACTCTATAATAATTTTTAAATTATCCTCGAAGCTAGAACCACATCAAGAGAGTAAAATTTTACTTTTACTTGTCTTTTAGCTTTGTGAAGTAAACAAACATTTGAAATTGGAATTTAATCAAAAGGACCGCCCGTAAATCGGGTACGGGTGCGAATCACCGCTTCATCTTGATTTTCAATTAATTTTTAAGCTAAATATTGGTTTAAAGTATTTCAATATTCCGAAAACTCGAATTCAACCTCAAAAACAATGGCAAACAACAACTCTTTGATCTAAGTGCGACGAACCTCGTAAACAAAATAATATTCCAGGATTGTTACAATAAATTATTAAATCAAAAATACAAAGCGGAAGATTTTCGAAGGCAACTTTGAAATATTCCAACGAAGTTGAAGAGTAATAATAAATACTATTAGCGTATTCGTTGAAAGTTGAAAAATAAAGTTTGTGCTATAGAGAGTGATTCAATTCTTTTAGTAATTCTGTTGCAAAATAGAAAAGTAAAATAAGAATGAGACGCGTGCAAGTACAGTGCTACGACGTAGCAAGCTACGAAAGTTTTAAAATGCTACGAAATTTATACGATAATACTCTTTTTAATTCATTTGTCATGCTTTAACTATTAAGTCTCGTACTTATGGCAATGCACATATATACAGGATGTCCGGTAAGTAGTACGACAAACTTAAGGGGGAAATAGGGGGGCGAGTCACCTACCAAATACACAAAAATGACTTCAGTATAAAGTCACAATTTTCGAGATTTCGATGTTTTGAAACATAATAGGTATATTGATTTTTGAATTTTAGATATTAAATATCTTGAGAATGGTGATACTTTTACTGGGGCCATTTTTGTATATTTGGTAGGTGACCCGTATGTTTAAACTGATTAGAGATAAATATATTATGTAGACATAATATTTGCTGCACACTCAACTCAGCCACAACTCTGCGTCTAGACTAGAATGATGCTCGTAATCGTAAAAGTTCGACGACTAGATTCATGTATGGTGATTTTGTTCGATCCTAAGATTAGATTAGATTAAACTTAAGTGCTGTGCTGGGTGTGTATTGTGTATTTTAGTTTGAAACCCGTATAAGCTTAAGTAATCTTTATAAGCGTAATACAAGATAAAGTGACTACAGTTTACTATAAGCAACAAATCAAAAACATTACAATTTGTTTGACTTACAAAGGCTTTAGTCGACCATCTTATTAAAATTTTATTTTTCATGACTCAAATTACAGTTAGGTAAGACGATCTTTCTATTACACAAGTCTGATACTGAGTTATGGAAAAGCGCTTGGCACGAAAGGGCATTAGTTATTTTGATAGCTATTACTCGGTTGGTAGGGCCGCGGGGAACAAATGTGCGTACGGACAGGATGATAAAGTATGGAACGAGATACTGATCTCAAGGTCAACAAAGGATGGTTACAATGCTGAGGATTTAAATCAGTTATAATAATATATAATAGGATATGTAACTTCACCGCTTTTATTTAACGAGTTTTATATAAAAATATACAACGGTATTTTTAATACACCGAAATGAAACACACTAACAAGATTTTAAGGTGAAAAAAAGTTTTTTTTACAGAATAAGATGGTTTGAAATCGTGATAGCGAGCAAATTATTTTCATAATTATGGTATACTACCCGTATATATATTATAATAATATATCAAAGATCAAAAAAACACAAGTACGAATTAAAAAGACACCCTGATCTGAAGGACAAATGCCATTAATTAAATCCTGTTGAAAAGTTTGATCATTTGAATTATAGGATAGCCGGAATATTTTTCCATTGGAGTTTGTCATCGTGAAATTGGATTTATTTCTTATGCAAAAATTCCCTGCTATTTCGGCGCCACATTTAGAAAGCATTGTACCGGAAATGTATAATTAATTGAAACAGTGAATCTTATAATTGATGCCGCAGCTGATGAATGAATATAGTTGAAATGATTGATGTTAGTTCCTGATATTGTTACATGAGTTTGCAAAACTGAAACAGAAGACGTGTTTCCGTTGTTTTGATGGTCATGCTGATGGTATAACTTTCATTTTAAATGTTGATGTTTCTAAAAATAAAACACAATGTGGCTGAGGCCCCCGCGGTCTTTAATTATGAGTGTTCTTTATGTAAGATTTCAAGGAAATTCATTTATAATGGAAGTCTTTGGAATTCGCATTGAAAGTGAAACAGAATTTGGAAAAGCATTTGAATTAAATATTCCTATGTAAGAATAGATTTAATGTTACAGTATTTTAGTATTTCATTGAAACGCCTGTTTAAATGTGAAAATAAAAAATTTGGCTTCAACAGATCAGACCATGCATGATGCAGATGCAAACCCTTTGAAACACGTTTACACAAAATTAAATGTTTCATGGATTTAACATCAAAGTGACAGGTGTTCATAGTAACGAAATCCCCCTTATTCCCCTAAAGGGGTTACATTTTCATGCAAAGTATTTGAAAAATCTGTAGCCCCAGTAGTTTGGACTGTGCTCTGATAAGTTAGTCAGATAGTCTCTCCTTTAATTAATAAAGGTAGGGTATTACATAAAATAACTATTAAATTGAAATCATTAAGTTTGTTGTAATATTAACAAATTTATTACATAATATGCAATTTTAAAGCTTTAAATGAGCATAACATTTTCACACATTGAATGCAAACGTAGTAATATGCTCGTGGCTCCTAATTAGTGCAGTCATCGCAAAATAGACGTAAATTTACATTTAGAAACCCGTATGTGGAGTTTATTCAGCAGTTAAATACATAATGCATTGCTCCTCGACTTTCTACTTAACTACTTTACTTTTAATTAGCCTTTCAAATATTACATTAACTTTTCCAGTATTTCTTTAGTCAATATGAAATTTGGAGTAAATTTTTCCATTCCGTTTTAGAGTGTATTTTCTCATTTCTTTTCTTTTTTCAATCTGGCCTGCCTTTTCATGGAAAGCAATAACAAAAACAACCTATTTTAAAATGCTTCACAGTAGCTTCTGTCAGTAATGATGTACATTAATCATTTTAAGTCGACTACCGGGGAATTGATAATGATATTTTTTTTTATATGCTTATCATGCGAGAGCAGACGCCCTCAAAATGTTTCTCTGATTGTACGGAATGAATACAAATAGACGAACGTAGTGTTAGATTCCAGTTCTCTATGTATATTGTATACTATATAGTATTATAAAATATATTATATATATAGGATGAAGGTTGGTTACTATGGTTGCTTGCCTTACGTTTAACAAAATAATGTATTTTTTAAAATTATTAGTAATATAAATTAAATAATTATAAATATAAATTGCCGGTTTCATGATGATTGCAAGAGAAAATGAAACAACATATTTTTAGTCGTACTATTTAGAAAATTTACGAACACGTAAAAAAGTTATGGTTTTCAATTCAATGCGATTGTTTCTAGTAGTAGATTACGCATTAAAATCTAAGCACTAAAATGTTATTTTATAGTACTATATCACAATTTACAAAATCATTTAACCGCGAAATGGTGATCTACACTAAGAAAAAATGCGCAATGAAACGAAAAACTGTTTCAATAAAATAAAAGTCATTTGGTTTCAACGTAGCCTGCATCGATCTTCATTCTAAAAATAGCAATTTATTTATATGGCAAGCAAATTATATTTGTGAGGTGGAGTTCGATCGAGATTACCAATCAAATCAATATCGAGTGGTAGAATCGACTTCGTGTAAAGTGACGGAGGCGATGGTGACGATCCAAAATTTAATTTGATGTTACATCGACGAGATGTAGCAATGATGAAACGACGACGATATTTGTAAACTGGATCTGGAAATAAAATTAATGTTTTATTACAATATTCATCCAATTTTTTTCCTAAGATATCGAGTGACATTTCGAGATTGTCTGGATCACTAATTGCTATTAGTATAGTGTAATTTGCCTGTTATAATGAACTTAAAAAGTGGTTATCAAACCAATTAGCGTCCATTTTATACTAAACTGCAACCTTCTTGGGTGTGCCCATCGGATGTCGGCGACTATCACACGGAATTCATCTCTATTCTGTGCCAGTTTGCAGAGACTGACGGCATCCTTGATTACAAGCTTATAGGTACTGATTACAACAAATTATAAGACATTACTATATTCATTTTAATGTAGTTTTATTCAGTCATTGATGTCAATTTGATGTATGTTTTTAAATAATTTGTATTTTAACTTTCTTCGTGACCACTGACACAGTCAGAATAAAAGCCAATGCCGAAGTAATATATAAATCAAAACTGTTACGTGGTATTGCTAGGCTTTCACATTGTTAACTTCTGATTTATTTAACAGTCAAGTCACGGTGCTGGCAATTTGGTGGGTTATACTGATTTGATCAAATCAATTCAAGGCAATGTCTGATTCCATTTAAATTAATACATATAATGTAGACTATGTTTTTGTTTATTCAGAACTATTTTCGACTTTTAAATGATTTATCATAGAGATTAAACTAAACATAGCTGTCTGTTCTGTCGGTTGTTGTTTCATATCTTAATAACTGAACAGATATTTGTGAAAATTGAATGAAGTATATGACACATTTAATTCTAACAAGATAGTTCAAGTGGGAGGGGATAAGCTTTAAACCAAAAATAATATTCCTACCTTTTAAATATGACCAACAGACATGTTCCGTTGCAAAGTTATAAAATGATTGGTTGGTTAAACTGCTATTGGTTGCTAAAACCCTGCATGTATTCGACACTCGTTTCCGGTTATCCCTTACCTCAACCAATTGACCTGTCTCTGACCGCTAGCGTATTGAAGATATTTTATTTTCCTGCTGTTATCGGCATTTTTAAATCAAATTATATTGGATGAGAGCTTTCTCAGGGAAGGTCTTGATAATTTCACGATAGTAGAAGCTTTTGTATCGAGTAATATTACACTTATTCTAGTTTTAATATTAATAATGTTAAAAGTAGTGTTTGTATGTCGTTGTTTTACAGCTAAACTACTGAACCGCATCGTTCATATTATTATGATATAATCATGGAAATGTAGATGAACCAGCAGATTAGGTACAGTTAGTTAATATTTAACAGTGAGTTTATTATTTGGTCACAGAATTTTATGTAGATTTTTTTGTATTTCACAGTAATTCCTCAAGATTTAACTAAAAAATGTTATGTATGAATAATGACTTGAAATTAAAAATGCTTAATATTCGAATAACACGGGAACAAGCATTTTTGTGAATTAATTTATCCGTAGCACCAGCTCGCGAGATATTCGTGATTTATATGGGCTTAAATTAATCGTGGCCGTCCTTTTCTGGTTATCTACCTCGCTCGGCTTGTTTCGGACGCATAACTTTACAATGACATATTGTTAAAAATCATTATCAGTCTCATATTGCTGACGTGAATTGAATTTATGTTGGGAATCTTTCTTTAATAGTTTTCTCCATGTAGGTACAAAGTGGAAAATAATAGTTACAAAGTGGAAAATAATACAATGTCTATTTAATCAGCAGCAAATATAAATTTATATTTCGAAAACACTCTAAAAAATATGATCACCGTTGTAACAGTCAGACAGAGACAACAGACAGACGAAACAACAAGACAAAATTGAGAATTCTTCTTAAATCAATCATAACAAACCAACAGCTATTCTTGAAAATACATACAACACGCTTGAATAAGTCACTAAAAACCAATATTTTACCGTGAATACCGCTATCAAGTAAAACCATGTTCTACGTGACTCGATCACTTCCTCATAGGGTCTTATATCTTACTCACGCTCACCGAAACTCTTTTCAGTTTGTCACGCAAATTATGGCCAATCTTATGAACTGTGGTAGCCATGCATAAAAGTTTTACTGCTCATGTCATCTTTTTATTTCGAGTCTATTATATTTTTTTAGTGTTGTAATAAATGCAATGCATTTTTGGATATGAGATTTATAGTTGTCTATACGTCTGTCGTTGGTAAAGTAACAATGAGCTTTTGGTGAAATAAAGAACTAAAAAGAAAGCGAAACTACTATTATATATTGCATAAAAAATTATGAACATTTGTATAAAATATAAAACGGATCGCAGCTTTTATTGCGTTACTTGGAACAAAGTTGCTTATTTTATTTTTGTACCTTCTATTGCATTTTTAAAGGTAAAATTTTCTCCAAAATTACAATCAATAAACATCTGGACATTTAATTTCTTTAATAAGACGAAAACTTTATTTACCGAAGAATTAAATATCAAATAGTTAATAATATCAGAACATCATTTAAAAATGATTAGATTGAATTAATACCTAAGCTAAATTAACTCTTATTGACTGACCCGACTAGAGGCACTCAAATAACATCAAGTAATCTCGATCCAGGAAGTTTACCGCCTTCAAATAATCTTGAGACGAGAACAACACTAGTGGATTCTATATCCATACATTATATCTACAGAAACATTTGCAATTTTGTCGATAAAACTCGGAACAGTACGTGATAAATAGGCAATAACATAGCAAAGTAAAATTGAGATTTATTTTTATCACTTTCATACAGTAAGTGTACAGTAAAGTATACGTCGTTAACAGCATGTTTTTTATTTTGTTTTATGTGGGCCACGGCTTTGTGAGAATCGTTAATCTTGAGAGTCTTACAAACTCAAACTAAAAACCTATCTATTTTTTAAGTCCGGAGACTGATTTCTGCATGCAGACTGTCCAATTGATGGTAAGCAGCCAGCAGCCATCGTTGACGATGGACAATGCCTTTGGCAACGGTGTTTGAGAATAAAATTGACACGTGTTCATTCAGTTAAATTGGGCTCTATTGTTACAAATTGACTCTACCACACCGGTTCGTATAGTAATTCGCAATTTTTATTTATTCGCATTATGCATTATTGGCACTCGTATGACTTATATTTTATTAGATAGCTTTCGCCCGTGGTTTTATCTAAGGGATCTAATAGTTTTTCCAAGATAATAAATCCTGTATGTTAATTTAAAAAAAAACTTATTGTTTTTGTTTTAATTACTATAGTTATTCTGTTCATTTTTAATTCTACTCTATTTTGCATTTAAAATACAATGTTAAATGTAAAACATTTGTGTGCCAATTTCATTCAATTCTGTTCAGCCGGATAAATTCCACACTATTCCAGTCAAAAGTAAAAATAGTACATATAAATGAATCAGATGAATGCTCATTTATATGAGAGATAATCGTTATATCTTGAGATAAAATAAATGCATACCGAAAATAAACTTTCATAATTAGCTCCACAGAGACATGGTCGAATTATTCAATATTACACACCATAATATATTGTTTAAGAAAATAATTTAACAAATTGTTTCTTCTAGACACCTATACATTTGGTACTGCTCAACTTTTCTACCTTTGTTAGGACGAAGGTCTATCAAAATCAATTTACCTCTTGGCACGAAACCTTTCAAAAGTGATTCTAAATGGGACTTGCCCGAGTTTTCAATTATTTTCCTTTGGTTTTTCCCGTAGACGTAACCAAGCGGAGTGAAGTAGGTGTGATAACTTGACCATAATATGTTACGGATTATATGTTGTTGATTATATGTCACCTTATAGAAACTACTTTTTCAACTAATTTTGGTGAAAATAGCAAAGATAAGACCCTGAATAACTTTCTTGAACATATACACCTATGATGTGTTTGGCAAAAATATATAGGTACAGTGGAATATTATCTAGATAAATGGCAGTGTGTCCACCAAGATCGGAACAAAAGGGCCACGCACAAACAGTGTGGGACCTTTTCGAACTACTATCGTACCCCCTTAACTATAAAACATAATACTACTGTAAAAGTTTCATACTCGTAATTTTTAATCTAATAAAAATCTAATCTCCTTGAAAAATTTAAGACTTTAATTTTATCAATAAACCTATTATATATTAAATCTTGATAAAGTTCTGAAAAGAGCCATTATTATTACTTAGTAACTCATCCAGCAAAACATTAAACCAATTTTAGGCTACTTATAAACTTGAAAGATCTTTAGGTGCATACAAAGGAAACAATCTGAACGTTTAGAGTTAATAGAGTTATTTGTGCAATGTGGACTTGGAAACCTGCCGTCTTGTAAATTCAATATCAAAGAACGTAACATTTTTTCTTTTAAAACAATTAAAGAAAATTGTACGTTGTTAATCTATTATGATGATATTTGCCACTCATTCAGATCTCAACTCTTTTATCTGTGATGCCCACAACCCGAACGTATACATAGGCCATTTATATTCTTGGTGGGTAAGTTCTACGTGATACACATTACTCTAGTTTTTCTCTTAAGACTTTCTTGAAAATGTTTGAGTGCTGCTACCGCGCATGGATTGTTTACGTCCCTTGTTCATAAGTAGGGACATATTTCAGTGTCACAAACAGTTAGTTGAATGCATAGTTCTCAGGCACACACTGAAATTCACCACGTAAGTTATTTGAATGAATCCTAGTCGAAATGTATGTACCTATTCTCTGTAAAGCCAGGATTTGTCGTCGACGTTTTCACGTTTGTGAAAGCACTTAACTTAAAATTGTGGTATGGTAAAATACGCTCATGTTTTCGGTGTTGAATTATTTTTAAAAGTTGCAGTCGGCATTTCGGAGTGTATGCATGCATGGTTATATTACAGTAGATAATATGGAAATGTCGGTATAATTATGTACTTATTTCATATTTTATGACATTTTGCTCGGTGTTATTGACCTCCAGTTACATTATTTTTATGGCTTGTATATTTGTTCTTGTTTTTCAGGTACCTACTCATTATGAATCTACAGATATTTTATCTTGCACAAATTTTCCGAAAAGATTTATCTATTCTCTCCTACTACCGAATATGGTAAATGCAAAAGATTACCTACAACAAGAAAATGTATGATTATTTATTAATTCAAATGAATGGATTAATTGTAGTTATTCATTCACCTTATAAAGCTACATTCTAAGATTCCGACGTATTATATCTCGTCGATAGATGCAGTTTAGAAGGTATTCAGAATATGTATGCAAACTATTTCAATTCTCTAAGGTGTAGTTTCTCCTTTTGCAACCCACTTACGTCAGCTAACCACGCGATCGGGCATTGAAACGAGCGTTTAATGTACAAAACATTTAACTTTACTCTTTTATACCTTCACTATATTATGATAAGGTCTATTATCATATATCAGTGTATTTAGGAGTGTTTAGCACTTATAAAATCTAACTCTTAACATCTCATTCATTTATAGTACCGGTTACAATAACACAGGCGGGACGTTCCAAGAAAGAAAATGTCAAGTTTTGGGGATGAAATGGGAAATTAAAAATAGGTCATGGTCCTCAATCAATTTTAAGCAAAGTCAATTTATTTATTCTTTATTCAGTTTAAGCCCTAGAAGACCACTTATGAAGGTCGAATAACAGAAGTTACCACCGGTTCGGAAGTCAGCAGCAGAAGAACCGGCAAGAAACTCAGCAAGGTTACATTTTTTAAATATTTTTGGACCATCTGACTATATTGGCTTTTTTTTTTCAAATGTTTAACAATTTTATTCTTAAAGTAATACTAATAAAAATACATAAAAAATTATAACCCGCATTAGTTACCTACATACATATATATATACACCATTTTAAATGTGTGTCAATTTGTTTCAATGTGTTATTATTACTTATTTTGTGTCCTGTAGTTCATTTGTAATTAAAAAAATATACATAGATAATTATAATTAATAATAAAAATAAATATCTAACATATACCCAACACAACAAAAACATTAGTTAAGGTAAGTGAATATCTTATAGTATTTTTCAAATCGCTAACTTTTAAACCCTTGTTGACTACCTCATATACTATTTATCTATAAAAGAATACATAAAACTGAATTTCACCGTTAATTTTAAAACTATTGTCAAAGCAAAAATTTAAATAAAGCTATATGTATTACAATAAATTAACAAAAATATACAGAAGAGAGCTCGCAATAATCTAAAAGTACAGAATAATCGCTCCCAAAAGAGTTTAGGCAAGATCCTAGAGTTAGGTCGGGCCATAAAGTCTACCGTAAGGTATGCCAAGGGACCCATTAATTACATTCGCTGAATTTGCAGGCTAAATCACTACCATGCATGAAACTAGAAGAATGTTATATGGAACAATTACTGAGCATTCAAATAGTTTAGTTGCGGTATAGTTTTTGTAAGGAAAAAAAAGCTTTATTTTAATAACTTTTATGTGGCAGTTTCTATAAAGTGACCGATAAACTATTTTATGACACATTGTATGGGAATAACAAAGTGAGTGTCATCGATCCTCTAAATTTCTAACACTATTATAACAAATAGCCTAAAATCAATTAGGAAATAAGTAAAGCTATAATTTATTTTATATATACCAGCAAGTACCTACGCTATTTTTAGTCGACTGATACTTTGAGCTGTATTTTACAACACAAATTACAAATTATAAATATGTATTTACTTATATTTACAAAAGCTACTTGTATGCCCTACATAACTCTACAATAAAGGTACGGGTTCCGTCCGACTCACACTTAGCTGTTTTATTTTTATTCTCCAGCTTCTATCACTAATATAAATTCCAGAAGTTACTTATATATAGATCGTCGAGATCTTACAAGATTGTCAAAAATATTAACCAATCTCACTGAACTGTAAATAATACATATTATTTATTGGAATTGATACAAGTTATGAATGTCAAAGGCAAGTTATGTTAATAATAAATTATATATCATGATGAATTTTTTCCCTTAATAATATTGACTCCGTGATTCAATTTATTTCCTTATAACAGGCAAATATTTGACGGATAATAATCTGTCCTGAATAAATATTTGAATTGTTGATTTTTACCTAACTATTACTTGGATAGGATACTTATAAATTTGAGAACAAGAAGGTCAGCTAATTCCAAGTCAGAGGAAACGTTTGAGATGGCTAAATAGTATATTTTTGAATTTTAAAAAACCTGTATTTTTAGACGCAAATATTGCTAACTCAAACTTAAACTTGTACAAGGTTGTTCAAAGTATACAATATTTCAGAAATTGCTATCTGTATCATACAAATAAAACGTAAACCAATGAAATGAACCAAACTGCATTTTCTATGAAAGATATAAAAGACAGATAGCCATATCATAAATAAACCCGAAAATTCGGCTACGACAGTATCTACCATTGTCCTTTTAGTTTTGTCGATAAGGGGCGAGTGGGACATAACAAAAACAGCTAGACGCGCATTATAGGAAATTTATGTAGATTCCCAAAAAGATATGTCACGAAATGACAACAGAGGACACGGTATGTGATAGAAACAAATCTAGCCACACTATTCGATCCCAAATTAGTTTTCAATGAATTTAATCGAACGCCAGACACTGTTAAATCCAGATAATTAACGTTGGCACTGAAAGGGAATGTGATGGAATTGATTTCAACTGAAAATTTAAGCTAGTTGTAAAGCTCAGCTTTAATAGAATGAAGGAGGGAGTGGCCTGTAACGTGTATTATAAGAACAAACAACAATGCAAAACGTAGGATATTGGTCGATTGTGTGTATGTTTTGCAGACACATGCAGAACATTTTAATTATAACTGTTGGCTTGCTTATTTACAACCAAGACGCCTTAGTATTGCTCTTACCATCAAGTGTACTTACCGACACCTTGCTTGTTAGCTTTGACATAAAAAATAAGACAATCTTTGTAATTGTTAAATTTTAAATGTCAACTGTAATTCTATAATAAATCTGCAGGTAGGTGTTTACCAACCATATAATAGGATGTGTTTCCACCGGTAATGCGTAGCGAGGGATGTGTTTTACGTCGCTGATAAGATCGCTTAATTGTCACAGCTTACAACGTTATAGCTTTAATGAATCGTAAATTTATAAAATACACGTCCTTTGCTCTTTGGTGGAAACACAAACATATACTATCTGGAGTGCCGCTACAACTGCATAATTATAGGGGTGTTTGACCACCATAACTTCAACCGCATATATTCTAATTCTAGAGACAGATTAGGTGTTGTTTTGCCATTTAAATCTAGAGTGATATAAAATTTCAATATTTTATTCCATCAATTCAATCCCGAAACAGGGACCTTATTTCGGGCTAAAGTTGATGCGTGCATGGAATAACAAAATTGCATAAAATTATCATTATTTTAACTCTAATAACATTAGCTAAGCAATATTAGAGGCGAGTTTAACATGTTTGCAAATCATAAAGTAGCATTAATTACGAACGTGTATCTATCGTCCGACGTATTATACAAATAATCAATTTTGTTTGCTAATCCGAGGTTTCGATGGAACAATGCAACATAGTAATTATTGACCGAGTAAATAATTAATTATCCTACTGTAATTCAATATCATTATTGTACGTTGCTTTTGAATTGATTTATTAATCTCCTCAAACTACGAGGAACCCAGTAATATGTATAATTACTATGTTTATTCATGATGGTCAGTGGCCGTGACCTCGAACGCCATGTATCTTGAGCTTTTGGTAGAGAAAGAAGATTATGTTAAAGACGTTTTAGCTTCATAGTGGTCTGGATATACATATTTTGAAAACATGTTGGTAAGGCTATTAAAGATGCGTTTGAAAGCTAGTTCCCTTTTTAGCGTTGGGATACAACATCACTTATTTTTAAACTGTACGGCTCGAATATAACGCACATAAAATAAAAATTCGGAAAATGCATGCGATAAAATGCGAACACAGTAATGTTTAATTTTTATTTTCACTTTAGCATCCAAAGGGGAATTGTTGACTATAAGTCTTGAAAAAAATATTGTAGGTAAAGTTCCTTGAAACGCATATCAATATAATTTACTGGTGGATCAAGGACTGAAAATACAAGGATAAGTCTTATAGTTCACGAGCAACTTTATTATCGAAAACTCATTTTAGAATTGGATAAAAGTACTTCGGGACCCTCTGGTATGCATGATCCTACATGCTCTTGGCCGCTTTTTATATATTATTCTTTTAAGTTTATTTCTGGACAAAATTCTTAAATGTTGAAACGATCGGAACATTGCAGTTCAATGACAGGAGCTTTATACATTGTTATTATTTGCACTTGCTCATTGCTATTTCGAGAAACAATTTTATTCAAGATGAACCGCAGGGTTCGCAATATAGACATAAAATGTCTTAGACGTACTCTATGTTATTATATTTCTTACTCGTATCAATATAATGTTTATAAATAGACTTCAATGTTAGTACTCGTATTCTACAAGTACGTAGGTACCTACCGAAATTTTCTTTTCTTTTCCCGATATAATCATATTGAGCTTTGATATACGGTCGGCCGACGGCAGCTGTCAAATCATAGCACAAAGAGTCCTTTATATAAAGTACGACGCTCTTTTGATAGCACATACATTTATATTATTAAGTGAATTTGAATTTGAAGTAAATACCTAAATTGATTTATTATTTATCACATTTTATGAGTGAAATATCGCTTTACAACTCAGACCAAATAAAAAAGGTAGACAGAGCCCATTGAAGCACAGTAAAATAAACAAATTTGAAAAAGGAAGCTGATCGCGTTCCTGTACGACGCGAGTCACGTGGGATAACGTATTTGATTGGAGTTTTTACGTACGCTACTTCTACCTTTTTTATTTGTTCTGTGCTTTACAACTACAAATTTTAGAAAAATCCCTATTCTATTATTTACAGCTTACTGAGTCACAAGAAATGTTTTTTTTTTAAATCATTTCTTGTGACTCAGTATCATACGAATACACTTTTAAATCTTATCCATTATTCAACGTAAATTCTTGATAATATTTATAAGTTCTGAACTATGTCACAAGCAAACTGGACGATGCAACTCAACTCGTCACGGAATTTATTTTCTATTGACGTAATTTTTAAGGACTCGGCGAACCTCGGAAGCCCTCACTGGCTAGCTATCGTCCGCTCATTGAGGAAGTGGGTCGAATAAACCTCAAGTGGCCAATACCATTACCTCTTGACATCTCTTCTGGCTGTTTATATACTCGGTTAGACCACTGATCCTTTAATTGTAACCACTTTACTGTCACAGCTTGAGTATGTATGGGATTCTACACTTAACTTAATGCTAGGCTTTGTGTGCGCTCTTTGCCATTGCCACCTCTGACCATATTATTACGTGATTGTGGTAAAACTCAAGCCAATAAAACCTAAAATTAATAAAACTATCATCAAGTGAGATAGTGGTCAAACGCGAACCTATATTATAACTGTCTACCTGCCCAATGCTAATGCTACCGCTGCTGTTCGTAATTATCTGTGGTCGGCGCAATGTGTACTCTTCTTCCATCATATCGGTAATATATAATACATTGAAATACATGTCTAATAATTGTTGTATTAATAGACTGGCCGGTTGGCGTGGTTGGTTAACACACTGCCTATCACGCCGCAGGTCGCGGGTTCGATTCCCATCGATTCCATTCGAGTCTGGGTGTAATTATCTATTTAAGTATTCTAAATATTCTATTTACAAAAAAAAAGTAGTATATGTAGTATATCAGTCATCTGGTTTCCATATTACAAGCTCTGCTTAGTTTGGGATCAGATAGCCGTGTGTGAGAAATGTCCGAGGATATTTATTATTATAATTAACTGTAACAAAAAATGTCAGTTATAAAACAAGTTTATCATAAAAATATGATTAAATGTATATTTCAACTCCTAAACTCTATGGAAGTAAAAGAGAGTGAAATAAAGGGATATAATAAGGACTTGTTGTACATCTATATGTATAAAAGAAAGTCGTGTTAGTTACTCCACTTATAACTCAAGAACGGCTGAACCGATTTAGCTGAAAATTGGCAGGGAGGTAGTTTAGAGCCAGGAGAAGGACATAGGATTAAAAAATATGAAAAATTCACAAAAAAAAGAATAATGAAGAAATTTATTTTTGTCATACATTTTGTATAGAACGACGTTTTGACATGTCTCGAGATCGGACTGACAGATGGTTTATTTTCACAATTGGTGGCGCTGGTATCGGGTTCTAAGTTTTATTTTCAGGGCAGGACAACGTCTGCCGGGCCCACTAGTCTGTAAATAAAAATACGTGTAATTTACTTTAATATCAATGTTGTGAGTAGGTAGCATAAACTTATAGCACTTGTCACACCTACTCGTCTACATAGCAGATGGTTTTTTTTGTCTATAAATAAAATTATCTACTTCTCAAATTTTGTTGCATAATAATGTAGAATTTTATCCAATATATTTAATTTGCAGATCGTAACGGAAGAAGAAATGTCCTAGAATACTAATTTGATGATATTCTAACCAAATAGATAATAGTTTGATCTTTAGCGATCTTGTAATTACAATATATTATATATACTTTTCTAGAACAAAATTAAATATTTTATTTAAAAAGAGTTCATGATATGGAAAGCCAGTAAGGTTAAATTACAATTCCTTTATTAAACAAAAATAAGGATAAATATAAATCTTTTCCAATATTATAACAGAACGTGATGATCGCGTGGTTTTCATTTCGCTTGTTTGTTTTCGAGATCAATGACCAATTTCTTTTGTAATGCAAATTCCAGTGTATTCCAATAAAATGCAAATGTTTTCGATGTTTTATAGCTCCACGAATGAACTGCTTTATGAGTTTATAATTTTTTACCCTCACAAAAGTAATTTGACTTTTATTAAATACTCGTGTAAACGTTATTAAATCTCGATTTTATTTAGAATTAATAGCCGTGTAGTTTTTTTAAAATTAATTAATAACTAGCGTTTCGTCCCGCGGTTTCAGCCGCAATTCTGAGATAAAAAGTTGAAAATGTGCTTTCTATGGCCGGACTTACACTTGTAAGTTGCTTTCGTAAGTTTTATGTCAGTAACTTACAATTTAAAGTATTAATAAATTACGGTAAGCTTTATCGTAAGTTAATTACGTAAGCCTACTTACGTGAGTAAAACTTACAAGTGAAAGTGCGGGGTTAGTAAAATTATTTTCAAATTCAGATCAGTAGGTTCGGATATTACCGCCCACGTCCAGCGTGCGCCAACTTACAATCTTTACGTCTTATAATATTAGTATAAATTATGTAGGTTTATTATGTTTTATAATTGGTAATTATTTTGTGTCTATAAGAGAACTGGAAGTGTGTTTAGTTAATCAAATAAAATGTGTTACTGACTGAGTGGAAAGCTATTCGTTTCGTTCGTGTACCTACCTACCTTCGATAACATTTCGGGACGCACCAAGGAAATCTACAAAATTCCATTTAATATCAAATGTCATTCGAGTGAAGTACAAACACGCTTCCATTCACAAAACACCAATATTTTATTGGTTGTAGGAATAGGTTTAATGTTAAAACCCAAAAAATGGGAAAATTCCAATGATGGTACCAGTGAGGTAGTTCCACCTTTTCTTGTGAAAATAAGACAGTCATAAAAGTATATTTATTACCCGCAGTAAATAAAGCGTAACATATTGCGCTTTCAAGCAGTAAAAAGATATCACAGCTCACAAAGATGCCGTCGTTAAATTTTATCAATGCGCATCATTTCAACACAGCCGTCAGTTTTTCGAGTATTGCTATATACCTATAGATCCATATATGTGATACCTACCCAAATTTTTTATATGATGCGGTTATGTCCTAGTACAAATAAGACGTAAAATTTATTTATATCAAAACTAACACTTTTCTAGAAAAATATTTTTTTATTTTTATTACGTACCTACCAATACTTTAAATTTATTCCCCTTTTTATATTCCACAAAGTTTACGAGTTAAGAGCTTGACTGGGAAGTGTTAATGTATCCATACTCTGGAAATCTAAGGGTATTTCAATAAAAATATATACAATCAACGTAGTTCAAACAGTAAGGTCGTTAACTGCGCAAAGAGCCTTCTAACATCCGATTCCGCGCTGGTAAAATCGTGGGCAACAGGAAAACTGGTGAATAATTTAAACTATTATTCGGAAATGTTTTCATAAAATAAAACGTAGGTATTATTGTAGTGCTGTTATATTCTAACATTCACGCTCGGCAAATATGAAATCGAATTGAAATGTGTGAATTCCTCCGTCAAGCGAAGCTTTTGTTAATATTGCAGCTTAGTATGAAAGCTCCAATGTGCATTTATAAAATGATATTATCAATAGAAATTATGTTTTGTTGAATGATCAATAATTTGTTGCAATCACCGGGTGAATACGACAATTGAAGAATTAGAAGTTATTTTTATTGAATTTTATGGCGTTGAATTCTTTTTACTATACAATAATATTGGTGTAAACTTTTGCATAAATATATAAAGATATACATGGATAGTCCTTAGTATTGGTGCTGATTTAATTGGTTCAATTTTAATTGCTAAAAACAAAAGCGAAGTTTCAAGAAGTTGTTGAAATCAAATCAATTCAGTATTATTATTTATTATAGTTAGTTTTAGTTTGAAAATGTATTTATTTTATTATTATTAGTTTATAATAATTATAATTAATTCGTTTAATTAAAAACAAAACTATTATAACAATAACTATTATATAATAACAATATTAGAAACATGAAAATAATATCAGTTAAAGTATACATTGCAATTCCACACAATGAAAAATAGGTAGATAGGTGCTAATTCGTTCTCAGAAATAAATAAATTCTGTCACTATCATAAATTCAAAAAAGCTTCGCAATCTTTCCGCAACTCTCCCTTTGTGCATAGTTTACACGGAAGCTTTTTGTCCGGCGCGTCGTGAAGCCTGAATGCTAAATCCGGAAGGTTTTTACAAAACCCCATGGTTTGACCGACGCGTGACGTTAATAAATGACCGATATTATGCTATTCACATTAATCTTATTTGAATAGATACTATGGATTGTCAGCAATTTTTATCTTGGAATGGAAAAACATATTAAAAAAACATTACCATTATTAATGTAGTATAAGAGAATGGGTAATCTCAGGCGACCGATCAGTAATATTTAGAAGGCTCTAACGATTTCGATGAAAATTACAGTATTTTACGAGGGCGTATAATCTAACTGGGTATGATATCTGGGATAATTCACTTACTCCGTTTTTTATCACAAGCAAACATTTTACTTGCCCTCGCTTATATCTTTCTGACCAAAGCTTGGTCGACCAGTAGGGCTATTACGTAACATGTTTCAATCAGTTTCAATCTTGAAAACAGCCTCTAATCCATAGAAATATTACAATGGCAAAAATGTTGTAACATTCGCAATGAACTTCTATTTGTTTATGCAAAAAACTGTTTTGATAAAACTTTTTCACTAACACCCCACAGATTAGATAGGCTATTAAACAAGGTTTATTTTTTATGTGTAGGTGTCTTAACAAAATGTTAGTAGAATTTTAGTTATTTAGGTTTAATTGAAATATCCCTAGACTATGTTGATGTGTGTATTTATAGTATAAAACTGTACCTACGATTGAGTATAATAATATGTTTACAAACAGGAATGTATCAAAAAATAAATTACTTACCATGGACTGTTTAACAATCCATAACTAACAAAGGGTTAATAAAAAATATTTGGAAGCCAAAACATACCCATTAGATATAGTTACATATCATTATTTCAATTTAGCAATGACTTAGGTACTTGTTCATTAATGCGTTGCTAAAATTTAATACAAGAGTTGTAACGTTCTTAAGTGCCTTTCCAGAGGCTAATGAATAAATTTCTTGAGTTTTGAAGTAATCTATACATTGTATGAGCGGATTTGAGGAGAAAAAGAACGGAGAAAAAAGTTACAATCGGATTGTTTGAATTCAATTAACATCTCATATGTTTATACATTGGCTGCTCCTTTGTACTCCTTATGCACACATTTTTGTAAAAATATCGGCATCATCAACGTTTTTAGTGAAGAAGTTCTGTATATTGAGAACTAGGTTCCACCCCTCGATTTCACGCGCGTTCTTGGGATAAAAAGAAAGCCATGTCACCCTTCAGCAAATAATATAATGCAAAAATCGTTGCTGCGTAAAACTACCATAACCAACAAACACACTTACATACATTTAAATAAATGTGCCAGCCTTTTACAGTAGTCGCATATGATGTGTAACATCTGATAGGTATCTTGGTAATACCGTACATGTACCAATGTCTCGACAAATGGGTTGGTACCATCTGACAGCCAACTCTACCACTGCGCGCGTTCATTAGTCAATAAATGAGTTTTGAGTTTGAGTTTAAGGCTGTATGAGCAAAAAGCCTTTGCCTGCACTGCAATAGACGACACACTTCTGTATCTGACAACCCGGCTTCCTGTTACACAATCTCGTCACTTTTCATGAAATCTCTCCCACACATTGCAGGAAAGCAAGAGGATAGATGTTACACATCAAAAACATAGTATTGTATAATAATTAGTATTAATATTGACTGAACGGACATACGTATACACATACGTTTCTAGGTAGAGTCTTAAAATCATCTTATTATACCGGCAATCAATAATAACAACAAGTTTAACAACATAACATTCAAATTCCTAACCGACTATTTCCTGTACAAAACTAGTACGCTTAGCGCTTAATGTGGCAGCCGTATATCTAAAACTTTGTTCGCTACTGGTTGGTATATCCGTACATCCGTATTTCAGCACCCGTTCCGCTAACCTCGCTGAATTTACAAGAATGGAGTACATAACCTGCATAATAATAACAGGAATGAACTGAACATAGTCAATACATGAGCCTTTATAAATCAGATTGCTTGAAATCATAATATCACAAAGATGATTTTAACGATGGCGGTAATCATGCTTAAACATAAAATAGGTCTTAAGTGCTGCTTCTGAATTACACCAACGTATCTCACAAAAAATAATTACCATTTTAAATCATGATGTAATAATTGAGTAGGTAATTAAAATGTTAATATAAATCTTCTATAATATAAAATTCTCGTGTCATAGTGTTAGTTACCGTACTCCTCTGAAACGGCTTGACCGATTTTGATGAAACTTTATTAGGTGTATTACATTCAGTACGTCTTAGAATAGGTTGTTATCTATTTTTACTAGCTGTCCCCCGCGGTTTCGCCTGCGTTCCCGTATAATTCCCATGGGATTTTGCGGTATAAAAATAGATAACAACCTACTCTCAGACTTATTAAATATACATATAAAATTTCATCAAAATCGGTCAAGCTGTTTCGGAGGAGTATGGTAACAAAGGTCCGATTTGGATGCAGTTTTGTGTGTATATTTCAATGGCTTCCTCGAAAATTTGAAAACAAAATTGGACCCGGTAGCTGGAATCAGGTGTTTTAATTTCAGAGCAGGACAACGTCTGCCGGATCCGCTAGTAAATAAATAAAATTCAAATATTCAAACGCAGGTAAATAAATGCTTGACGAAAGTAGACTAAATACCAAAAACAACTTTTCACGGAAATAGGATTACCTATGTAGAACTTCTAAGTAGTTGCTACTCCACAGCTCCACAGTTCGTATTTCAAAGTTCTACGGTAAAGAGAAACCTCGATACAAGTGTTAAGTACTGCAGTATTTTCAAAAAAATAATTCATTACGTCATTTTGTAAGCCTATTTTTGTAGGTATTTATTAAAATTATAAACTATACTTTATAAGTCCTACAATAATTATTATTTTTATATACCACAAGTGACAACGAGGCAGGTGGGTGACCTGATGGTAAGTGACTACCGTCGCCTATAGCCATTGCCAGTGTGTTGTACAACTTATCACAATGTCTTTAAGGAAACTGGCACTCAACATGAGGGTGGCAGCCAGCCAGTTGAGTACTACTCATTACACGAAGGGAAGGCAAACACGATTCTCAGGAAGTAATCTATCAAATATATGGTTACCTTACATTTGTTTCGATTTCGAGGAAAGTGAGGAAAACATCGATCAAAGTCGATTACCTGCTGTGACCTAATAAACCAACACTAGAAATAGCTTTGTCGAAAACAGATTTATGTTATAAAACTATAACTTCTAATAGGTTATGGCATTATTTTCTACGAAAAAATAAAGATCTTACTTTCAAGGAAGACGTAGAAACATTAGGAGAACTAATTACAATGTTCTTTTTTAATTATTAGTTAATAAATTATATTAAACAAAAATATATTTTTCCTACCATGCCAAGACGAGAAATGTTTTTTTTTTTAATATTCTTACTTTAGATAGTTTCCCCTTTCAACAGCCTTATGTGGACTATTTGAAATACATTAGGCCGCAAGCGTTTCGTCTCGGTCGGTACAGGCGCGCGCGCGGCCGTTGCAAATGAGGCAGTAATTTAATCTCGATTCCCGACATAATGTATGGAGAAGTTAGTGCCCATCAATATGCACATAATAACGCAGTACATCGCATTCAACTGCTGGTATTGCTGAATATTGTTAACTTGCAGACAATAATGACATTATTATACGATAGTTACGTATACGATTAAATAATGTACTTTCGTAATAATGTAATTATGAGTGTATGAAAGACTCGTACCTATACTTAAATCAAAGTGACATTACATCTATACTATAATCTATCCTAATTTTATAAAGAGGAAAGATTTGTTTGTTTGCATTGAATAGGCTCCGAAACTACTGGACCGATTTCAAAAATTATTTCACCGTTGGAAAGCTACACTATCCTTGATGAACATAGGCTATATTTTATCCCGGGATAAGATAAGATCCCACGGGAACGCGAGTGAAGCCGCGCGGAACAGCTAGTAAGTAATATTCATAACGTCCCATTAAAATTTTGGTGCATAGTTTACTTAATTATTTTGATGCCAAATTGAGTAGAGCTTGTTCTATGGAAATTAGATAACTGACATATTAATCCTCTTTAAGTTAATTACACCCAGACTCGGGACCAACATTCCGTAAAATCAACTTAACCCTAAAAACATGACAGTAAATCCAAATAGAAATACACATTAATAACAATGATATCTGTATAAAATCTTACCCTCCTCATAACACAGCTATTATTGCTTATATCTTCATAATATGAGATGTTATTGTTCTTCGATGAAGTCTGCTTAATGTGTCGCAATTAATTTGGTGGAGCTCTCGAATATTGACACCATCGTGCGGCACTACGTCGGTGGTCATTAGGCATCTGTGAGATTATAGGGAGTGTCAGTTCGGGTACATTGATCGTGTATTGCTGAATCATTGTTAGGATATTTGCTTCTCTTAATCGAGATCGTAGTCTATCGATATTTATATGTACTAGTGCTCGCCCTCTGATCGAAATTCGACCAAAAAATTTTGAGGATAAAAGTCTCTTCAATAACTGTCAATAAAAAAGTATCGGTTGACAAACAGAGGAGGATAATGATATGTGTGTGTGTGTGTGTATGTGTCAAATGCATTGTAGTGTGTGTAATGATGTTTTATTAATTTAATTTATTCCTAAAGCATATTTTATAAAAAAATATTAGCTTTCTGCACTCCTTCTCCATATAAACTTTAAAGCACTGCTCAAGCTTTCACAAAGTCACTGTCGTCAACTTTTCTACACTATCAATAGTTACAAATATAGTATAGAAAGAAAGTGACAAATGGGCCGTTAAAGCCTCTAAAACCGTTCACACCGGAAACTGCGAGTCGTTAAATCTATTGATTTACTCGTGAATGTATAAAGGGGCCTCAACTTATTTGTTTTTTATTGACTCGATCGTTTTGATGACACAATAAACTTGGGAAATAAACAATACTATTGTTATTGAATCGCTTTTCTGTAGAATTTAATTTATAAAAGAAAAAATTCAGAAAAATCAATTCAATTTGAAACCAACTATGACCAACTATTCAGGTGAAATCATAATAACTACAAATTCTATAGTATAGAACTTTAGTTTGTTTGCAAATGACATTTAATTTAATCAAGGCTCCATCGCTCCAGACTGACAAGTATTCATTAATCATACACTGACCACTAAACTAAGTCGAGTAAATGGTGGTGACAGCACCTCTATTGCAAGCAAATATTATCTCTATCTGCATTGCAATAGAGTAGCGAATCTAAAATGTTTGGAATAAATACAGGCAACTGGATAATTACAATACAGACGATTTCTTTGTATTCTACGAGCTTTTATTTAACTTCACCTCTTAGTCTATGTTAGCTCACAGAATTTTTGTACATACTCGTCTGCTCGCGTTAACAAAACAATTTGTCAAACCTTTGAGTTAGTTTGTACTAAGGCGTTAACTTTCGTTGTGTTCGTGAAGTGGGGCAAAATGGGAAATACGATGGCAAAAGGGATCATTATTTTAAATGTGCTGTTACCTATTTAGTACTATTTTGACTTTGATTCCCACAGTAAACAGATAGGTACCCTGTTTCTAGGATCTACCTCTTTTTAGGATTCCTACTAATATTATAAACTTTCTCCTCAACAATTTTTATGTAGGTCTCTGTTTTTAGGGTTCCAAAACTGTTTTGTAGTACACTGTTTTGGTAATAATGTCATTCCCTCAGTCCACTCGATTATCCCAGGGTTCTAGCACCTAAGCTAAATAAGATAGTCTTGGAATTTACATAATAATATTATTTGTATTTCCTAGACCCAACGACGAACAAAAACCAGTCATGTTTTGGGATGCTCATGTTATCCTGCTTTCTAATAAAAAATATCTTATAAATCTATGTTACAAAATGCTATTAGTAGATATTACCAGTAAAAGCAATTATTTGAACCAAATAGTATATAAATAATTCAATAGTAAAAAAATTGTTTAAATGTTATACGAGTACTATAACTATTATTTATTCATGGTTTCTCGACAAAATCGAATTAAGAATCAGTTGATTTCGTTATTAGTGGAATCCTCTGTGCGCGAATAAAACTCTTACTTGGCAGGATTTTTGATAAAATTTTATCAAATAAGTTAAGTTAATAAAATTACTACGTATTTTAAATTCATACCCAAAACAAACAAACTTGTTCGATTATTTTCATACATATTTACCCTAGATAGGTGTTTAAGCCTACCTCAATATTGATGGAAAATCACATGTCTGTGGTTTACTATCAACACACTTTGAAATTACATTGGACAAATGCTAAAAGCATTAGCAGCACCGATTGGTCGTCATTACGTGAGTTAATGAGGAATAGGCAATGAGTAGGATATTTAGTTTTAATGTCCTCGTTTGTTGACTTGTTTATTTCAGATTTTTCGAAAGTTACAAAACTTTATAACAAGTTCAAAAATATGCGTGTCACACATTTCAAAGGAAACCACATCAACTTCTAAGTATGCATCAAGATAAGACAAACAAAGTCCTACTAAGACAAACATATTTCTATATGCTTGATGTGTCGAAAATTTAAACCCACATCAGGCCTGGAATAGTGAAAAAAGGTGCACAAAAATTATTTCAACTTTTAGAAGCTGGCACCATATTTAAAATGGTTCACCAATGGCTGAACATAAGTTTCAAAAATATGTCATTTGACAATATCCACCCAATATATTTAATAATCCTATAAAACTTATTGATGTCGGTTGACTTTACATTCACAGGATTTTTTGTTGTAAAATGATAGTAGTTGATACTAAATTGCGAGCACGCACATTATAGGTTAATGAAAATTACTCATCATTAATATTCAAGAAACTTGTCCTTATTTTTTTAATGATGTTGGTGTAACAATAAATTAAAAATAAAATAAATTAAATAATCTAGGTTTATTTCGTATAGGACACATATTCAATAACCTACAGTGATTTATGTTGTAAAAATAAACGCAACATTTATCGTTGTTAAATAAAAGGAATATTTTACATTTTAACTACAGTTTGTTTGCCGTTATAATTCCATAGAAATTTACATCTTAATCACAGTCATTCGTAAAACACTTTTTATATCCGCGAAGGGCGCGACGTCACAAGCCCTCAAAATGTTAGTATTCTCTGCGGTAAAACATTATTCAAATTACTTCTCGAGCCAATTCTAAATATTTAAAGGCAACTTATTAGTATGCAACGTCTTATTTACTTTGTGATTTAATGAAATAATTGCAAAGTTCAAAGAGACGATATAATAAAAAAAACATTTATTACAATTTTGAGAATAGATCAAAGATATCACCAAATTATAGACTTAATTTATTCCTCACATCACAAGTGGTACTGACAGTTTACAACAGATTTCCCTAGAAAAACTTAGGTGTGGAATTCATTTGATTTATTGAATGTCAATCTTATCTCCATAAAATATATTTGAAGATTGCCATAATAAAAGACTTTTAATTTTGAGTTATCCATACACCAATAATATATCATTGTATTTTACTGTTATTTTATCATACATATTGTTATGTAATTTACAAAATCGGGTTAGTGATTTTGTAGATTACCTCTTACAAACAACCTTAATTTTATTATTATAGTGTAGATTGATACCCTTTTTTATGGTCTATAAAATATTTAATCGGCAAGTTTTCAACTTATACGCCAAAGATGTTTATTAGCCCCAGACAACACCTCTTCATAAAACTGTTACTTTAAAATGTATCTAATATTTGAACTCATACATACTGAAAAATGTCAAAATTATTTAGTATTATATTCCATACGTACATTGTTTAATAGTTAGTATTCTTTCCTGTAGCCGAACAAGATTTATTCCGTATCATTCTTCACTAGAAAATAAATTTAAAATCCTAAAAACAAACCGTCTCAGTTGTATACTACAAAACACACAAAAAACAAAAAATCTGTATTTCCCGTCGGCAAATTTCTTTCACAAAAAATCATATTAAAGAAAAGCTATTGAAACGAAGGGCGTGAATTCACTTCCCTTCTATAAACAACTCTATTACGGTGTTTCGGGCCTTTGGTGGGAGGTGACACGGAGGAACACGTGGTAAATAGGATTTTCTACTTTGCATAATGTTTGCTACCCACTCTGCTAGTACAGCTGTACTTATAGTATAGCTGGTGTATACTAGTAGTATAGGTGTACCCTTCCTTGTAGCGTTTATTGTGGCTTTATATCATTCATCGGGCAACCATAGCGGCATTTATTGCGGGTTTTATACTTGTTCATAAAACAAACCTTAAACACAAATCTCGGAGCTGAAAATGTTTCTGAACACAAATCTCTTCGCAATGTTGTTTGTGAGTTAGAGTAGCGAGTTTGTGAGTTCAAGAAATATTAATTCCTAACGACAAAATTTTGAAGATACTGTATGTCTGTCTGTTTCTTTAATTTCACGGCCAAACTTTCAAGCGAATAAGTTGGACATAATATTTTTTTAGTCTGGCCTTGACTTTTCAATAGGTACTATTTGACGTAAAAGGTCGTCAACTCACTGCAATCCTCCACTGTGTAGCTAATATTTAAAAGAGACGGACGCGATCGTCACTTACAAGCAGTCAGATCATCTGATGTCTGATACTGATGCCGTTCGTTCTTGATGAGTAAACATTTTAATACGTATAGGTAGGTTTGTAAATAAATTGCATAACATAACGCTTTCATAGTCTACACTAGTTTTTCCCGCGTCTCCATCTGGATCCCTTAAAAGGAGACACGGGAAAAACTAGTTCTAGTAGTTATTTTGGAAACTCCTTTCTTACCGGATACCTACGTCAAAATAACTATCTGCGTTCCAAATTTCAGCGCAAGCCGTTTTGTGGTTTGAGCTGTGTGTTGATAGATCTGTGAGTCAGTCAGTCAGTAACGATTGCTTTTTATATGTACAGATAATATCACGGGTGAAACCGAGGGGAACAGCTATTAGCTAAATAATATTATTATTTTCGATAGTTATTCGTAAAGAGATAGACATTTGTTATTATGCGGATAAGCCTTACAGGAAATATTACAAGAACTTATTGATAAATTACTTTCATCAATTCATATTATGGACAGATTACGAATTATTAAGCTGTTTTCTGTATATTTAATACTAGCTTTCACCCCGCAGTTTCACTTGCATTCCCGGGGGAATTAAAATAAAGTATATTTTCAGTGATGAAATAATTTTTAGTAGTTCCATAGTTACCCTACAAACAAACAAAAAAAACCTTACCTCTTTATAATATTAGTAAGACCCCTTTTTTGAGGTACTAGTTTTGGAATCCCTGCTAATGTTTACTTTTAAATTATGTATGAAAAATAGGTACCTATATCAGAGGCAGTTATTATTTACAGAACATTTTTATATTGGATTAAATTTGAACCATAATTTCACCAAAATGTGGCCAAATATACATAAAACCTAGGTGAAAATATTTAGTAAGCACCAGCGGGAGATATTCAGCTTGCCTCATAGTAACTTATTATTCTGCTATACCTACTAAGCCCACGACCTTTGGCACTCACCACTTGCAACGTTACTATTACCGAGTCAACATGGACACACATTCTACTTCCTACTAATATCATAAACTAGCTGTCTCATCGCGGTTTCATTTCCCGGGATAAAAAGTGTCCTTATTCCAGGATATAAACTATTTGTGTGCCAAGTTTAATCACGATCATACGCAACGCACGCAACGGAAACTCTTAAAATGAAAAACTTGAGAGGTGTCAAGGGACACCCGGGTGGAACGAAGTTATATAAGTTACATAAGTCGAGAGAGTATATATATATATAAAAATTTAAAAAAACTATTTATATATATAATATATAAATAGAAATGAAAATATCTGGCTTGCTTTCTATAAGAGAGAGAGAGAGACAGACAGAGAAACATGCGCACGCCGCACAGCGGTCGGTGACTTTTGTCACCGACATTAAAGTGTCGGTGATTTTCGTAAGATTTTTTTCCGTCTAGCCCCCTTTCACAACGCGCGATAAGGAACTCGTTCCAATAATTTTTCCCCGTTTTTGCATTTTTCATTGATGCTCCGCTCCTATTGGTCAAAGCGTGATGTTATAAACCTTATAGCTTTCCTCGATAAATGGGCTATTCAACGCTAAAATATTTTTTCAATTCGAAACAGTTCCAGAGATTAGCGCGTTCAAGCAAACAAACTCTTTATTATAGAATATGTGAAAATTTGTATGTTTGGAAGTTTGTTACTCAATCATGCAAAAACTACTACGGATTTTGATGAAACTTAACTCACAGCTAGATCATTCCTGTATTAAAATATAGGATACTATTAATTCCGAGAAAAGATAAGATCCCCTGGGAACGCGGGTGAAACCGTGGTGTTTATAATAATACCAAAAGTACCTATAGATTTTCGATCCAGGTAAAATTGGTACCCAACACGTAAACATCCATTAACCAACTATCCGATTCCACTAATCTTCTAGTTGCTGACTTGACGAACTAGACTATGACGAACAAGTAAATCGATCATTCAAGTATTTTTCATCGGAATCCCCATTTACACATAATTAGGTCACTGATTACTTTCTAAGAAACAGCTGTATTTACAAGGTGCGGCTGAATAGAGCGACGAAACCATTAATCACCTTCGACGCTACCAACGTGGATGTGACACATACACCGATCGTTGACATGACAACCTGTACCTCTACCATGAGTTTACTATGGTATCGTAATCGATACTCGCTAGCGAATATCGTAACAAACTTTGTATGCTGCCACAACCAATTTTCATACTAAATGTTTACCGTAGTAGTCGCTAGCTATGGTTTCTTGCTTTCTTTTTTTTCTTCTTTCTTACTCTTGCCGCCTATTAAATAAATAAAAAATAGCTAGTATCGCTAAACGTTACTAGAGCAAACTCATAGTAGAGGTAAGAGTTACATAGACTGTGGTAGAGGTACTGTTATATGAAGCTTTTGTTCTTCGGTTTGCTTTGAAGCGATAATAAGTACCTACAAAAATAGTGAAACTAATTATAACTCGACAACTTCTTTTATTATTCTTTGAAGTATAAAAAACGGCGCGGTATAATAAATGTGCGTTTATGATCAATAAAATATGTACAGCCTGTAGAATTTAACAAATTTCTCACTCAACATTTTGAAATTACTCTTTAGATATCTACCGCACGGCAATTTATATGCGTAAGCGAGGGTAGAATTATTTAATATATTAATATATTATATCTACCTCAAATCAAATAAAAAGGCAGACAGAGCCCCACGCACTTAAAGTGAAGCACAGTAAAGGAAGCCGAATGTGAAAAAGGAAGCCGAGCGCGTTCCTGCCTGACATGAGTCACGTGGGATAACGTGCGTGCAGGTCATGCACACAACTTCGTGCACATTGCTTTACTTCATTGGAGACTATTGTATACATACGTACGCTCCTTCTATTTTTCTTATTTATCTGTGGTATCTACTTAAAAAAAAATAAGCAAGAAATAATAATAAAAAATAATAATTGTAGCATAAAAAACGTATCAACGTTTCAGCCTTACAATATATCGTATTACAAATACAATACAATATTTTTTTACAACTCCAAATAGAAATCGAGACTAATGAGATTCCAGTCTAGAAACTAAATTAAGTAAGATATAACAGTTCCTATCAAACAAGCTAGGCCGTTACAATCTGATGGAGTGACAGCTTTTGATGTAAGTCTTCACTTGTTCTGAATCCTATAAATCACTGGGGCAGGCCTCCCGATCTGGCAGATTTGTCACTGTCGCCAGAAGTAAATGAAAAGACTCCGATAAGGCTTGCTGACGGAAAAAAGTAATGGTTATAATAACTCATGACGAACTACTTTCAGGGATTTATTATTTTGTCTTCATTAGAGTTGAACATAGGACGAACTCGATACTCTTTAATTATCGTACCTACATATTATTTATTTTGTTTGGATCTTTAGTATCAAATTCCTTTGCCTATTTTTGTTTTCTTGCGTAGGTACGCTAATTTCTGATAGTATATATTTTTTTATTCCTTGTCAAACCTTTTTTATCGTAAGTACTGAAAAATCAAAATGATCTCCAATAATCTTTAAATTCCGCTTCGTTGAGATTTCATAAACAAATTAGAGGCAATTTATAAAATATCCATTTAATCAGTTAACCACTTATTAGCAACCCTTAACTCGGAGTGTAGACCCAAAAGATTTATTTTATGCTGGGAACCCTCAGTATTATGAGCGTGACCCGGCGGCGGCCCCAATAATTGCTAGCTTTAGTTAAGAGCCCATTTGAAAGCTGAGTAGCTCAAGATCGGGTGAAGTGGACGCGAATTAGTGGAAAATCTAAGCGTAGTTACGGTCCAACCTAATTATCTATTAAATTAACTGCATAAAGATTGAATGAATATTCGGTTTGTATTTCCCGCAGATGGGACGGTTCCAGTTCCAGGAATCACGACTCTAAAATATCCTTGGATATTTTTCACACACTTACCTATAATCAGAACGTCAGACAAGCAAACCAGATATACTATATGTATATTCAACATTTATTTTATAATACCTACGTACTTTTGTAAATAAATGACAACTAGACTCGATACAAACAGACTATTCATGCACGCAAATGTATATCCTGGTTGGGAATCAAATCCACGACCTGTGGCGGGATAGGTAGTGTATTTAACCAACCACTCCAACCGGGATATTACTTAATAAAATGAGCGAGCGAAGCGTCTCCGTTTCAGCTTGGGCAAAAATGCTTTTAATGTCCGGCGGCTGCCCATCTGTGCTGTTCTCTTCTACAGATCGCATTTCTCAACCGATTCTGGTGAAATTTCGGAAGATGGTTCGATAATTTTATGGTTATTTTTGTCTATTCAGCTTTTGGAAATATTTCAAAATTGCGGAGCTAGGGGCGTTGAAAACGAAATAAGATTTCAAGTATTTACAACACTTTCGCGAGTTCTAAAGATCTCAATTCCACTACTTTATTAATTATCGTCTAGTAACCTAATTTATTCTGGATTAGGGCAACGTTACACGATAAAGATTCACTGAGGAGTATTGTGTAACTGAACAAAATGTATTCGAACCGCTGAATTAGATCCTCCACATAATTGCCAATTTACGAGCGAATATATCGTTTATATATTTACCGAATTATATTTATTGGTTACACAAAACCACAAAATTTGTCTTGTATGTACTTGTTAAACTTATACATTTATTTTGACTTCACAATATATATTTATATGAAGATTATCTCATGATGCTTTTATTCATGCATATAGGTACCTTACTTTCAAACTTCACTTAAGAGCCAAGGACTGCACTCTTTTTATTGAATTTGCGCTCACCAGTAAGCCACATTTCACGCACAATCAGTTATTTATATTTATTATTTTGTATTATTACTAGCTGTCCCCCGCGGTTTCCCCTGCGTTCCCGTAGGATCTAGCGGTATGAAATATACTTTACGACATATTCTCAGACCTACGGAATATACACAAAAAAAAATTAGGGATACTAATATTAAACAAGAAAATATTGCACATCCAACAATATTCAAAATACGTAAAGCTTATCTTAGATAGTGCGTCGGCGGCGATCAAAGTGACGCTCTCCTCAGTGTCGTGAATTAATTACAGGGTGTAATCACGCACCCGAGGGAAGTTCCGAAGAGGGCTATCTTCCCTGTCCCGTGGTATTTGCGACTATTAATCACCTGGGACACTACCAAGAGGAACGAACTCATCTAAATTCCAACTGGTCTTTGCCTTTTTGAAGGTTTGGAACTGTTTTGTGATCTTATTCAATTAACTATCAATATTATCTTATACTTTAAGAATGATCAAAGAAATGAAAATTAGTTTTTTTTTTATTTACAATCACTTTAATAGTCTAGACTCTAACGCTCGGTCCGGAAGGTTGCTTTTGCTGGAAGAGCCGGTAATAAACACAGCAATTTCTCTTTTTAAAAGCAACAGATTTACTATGTATAATCACACTATCAATATTTGTGTGCTATAACCCAAAAAAATATTTAAAAAAAAGTTTTCATCCTAGTTTAAAAAGTTAAAAATAATATAAAGACATCATCATTACATAGTTCCAAAATTAAGGGTGAGTACAAGCTAATAATAGCGTCTATAACCATCATAGTCTTAGAACAAAGAGACGCAGGTGTGCATAATGGTATCGCTAATGGGAAACTCACCAATTTGAGGCATTAGTGGTGACGCGATTAAACTTCGCTACGAAGATAAAGGCTACGAAAACCGTAGCTAGTCGTAGCGGGTGGCGTAACAGACCAATGCGCGGTATTTTGGCAATATCTTTTCGTTATTGTTATTTTGAAGGATAAAGAAGAATTTCTACAAGATCTTAGTACTTTGTTGTCAACGTATTTTATTAGTTTTCGTAGACCAGTACGGTACGTACACTGATTGGAGACAGACTAAATTGCGTTTGATACGAAATGAAAACAGGTTACAATATTATTATTTGATACTAGTTTGTTTTGGGGTCACAAAGCTAAATAAATCATTCGTAAAATATGTTTTTTTTTATGTCAGTAGTTTGACCAAGCGGGTCACTTAACTACTGTCTCATTAGCTTATATCAGAGGCCAAAATATTGCCAATGTGTTGCTGATCTCTTACGATTCTATTGTAAAATAGCTAAACAATAGAAAACTCATTGCTATAATTTAAATTACATCCAAAGGAATAAAATATACTTTTCAACAGCATGCGGCGGGCGTGATAATATGAATTAATAACATTAGTAGAGGTGTTGATAACTATGTACGAATTAACACTTCAGGCAACTGTCGAGACGCTACGTGACGATCAAAATTTCCATATACTTATTTTCCAAAGACAATGGAGTATGTAAAATTAATGGTTCACCGCTCGCTAGCCCCGGGTCTCCGGCTCTAAAGTGATTTTTGATGTTAAACGCCTGCTCATTCGTAGCCACGAGACAAATAACACCAACCTTTCTGCCGCTTACCCTATAAATAACACTCGAAAGGTTAAAGATAGCTTTGACCTTTTTTAGATGAGTTTCCAACGTGTGCTTTATATTTTATTATATATACATAATACGTGTAGTATAAATGGAGTCTTATATTATTCACATAAAATAAACTGACCGTAATTACCCAAAAATCTCCGCGCCCGGCGCCCGTGATGTAGAAAGAGGTAAAATACTGAAATCCACATATCTACCTCAACATGGGATATAATGAGCATTGTTGCTATTAGAGCTGGCTCTGAGAGCTGTCTCCGCGAAAATTTTGTGTCATTTAAAATTTTTTTACGTTTGCAACCCGTTTTGAAAAATTTCCAAAAACTGAATCGATAAAAATATCCATATACCCAATTATCGAACCTGCTCACAAAATTTCACCAGAATCTGTTGAGAAATGAGACCTGTAGAGGAGAACAGCTGGACAGATGGACAACCAGACGGACATTTTTGCCCAAGCTGAAACGTAGACGAAGCAGTTTAGACTAGCTTTCTGATCCGCGATTTCACCCACTATCACCTATTCCTTTCAGGAGTTGAATTTCAAGAAAAAATAATCCTTACTTTATAATAATATAACTAAAAGAGCCTACAGTCGTATGTGCTAAATAAAAAAATCTAAAGTCAGTGGTTTGGACTGTGTGTTGATAGGTCAGTCAATCTTTTTAATATTATGATCAGATTTAAAATTTTCGTGGAGTTTTTAACTCGAAAATTGTCAA
Organism: Ochropacha duplaris; assembly: GCA_951361185.1. Classification (NCBI taxonomy): domain Eukaryota; kingdom Metazoa; phylum Arthropoda; class Insecta; order Lepidoptera; family Drepanidae; genus Ochropacha; species Ochropacha duplaris. The sequence continues at coordinate 5,135,901 of OX592709.1, read as the reverse complement.
TTAGAAGTTTAGATGACATTTATGCAAATCTTTTCGTTCATGTTTGCGAGACGGTGGAACTTGTTTAACAAGTTCGTATTGATGTGATGTTGTTTGGCAGCAGGTCATCATCTTTTTATTTATGCTAAGTATAAAGTTTGACTCATAGACTGTATACCTACTTTACTTATTTAGACTTGTATACTTTGTGCTGTTTCATCCATACATTTATTATTATATTATCTTTTTCCTATTTAAGTTGATTAAAAAAACCTTTCTTAGCAAAATATGACTACGTTCTTCAAATTCAAATTCATAAATATCTTTACAAAATGAACTCATTACAAATATTTTTAATCGTCACCTGTTTGATTTATGAAAAACCCTAACGCACGGTTTGGAAGGTTACTTTTACTGAGAAGAGCCGGCAATGAACTCAGCAATTACTCTTTTTTTTTTCAAATAAACTTAGACCTATTTATTACATTTACCTAACAATTATTTATATAAGTCTCACTGGTAATGTGTGTTATGAAGGCAAAAAAGGATTTTCATTTTTCAAACTCCAATGCGTTTTAAATTATGCGTTGATAGATTAATCAGATGGGACAAGTCATTTTACATTAATAGATAGATGTGTTTTTAAAATTCTTTGTTAATTTTAAACCAAAATAATAATTTTGCATAAAATAAGAGGCTAAAAACGGCAGCCGTGGTTTCAAATCCTGAGTACAACGAGCTTGAGGTTTCGGTGAAAGAAAACATAGTGAGGATACCGCAGGATGCTTTGTAGTTGTAGTTACCCTCAACTTGACTCCGTCGCCAAGAATATAATAATATATTCTGACAGTCGCGAGTGAGAGCGAATACCCTTCTAGGGTTTATGAGTTTACCACCTTTAGCCATATAAATAGATTATAGTCAAACAAACCATCAAAAGTGATAAAGAAATCCTCGTAAACTTATGTCAATTACATACCTAATGGTAGTTAAGTAAACAATCAACAAGCTTTTATCGGAACACCTTATTTCACGATAGCGCTTTTTATTACGCAAACCAAAACCAAACAACTTATTCAAACGTTACCACAGCTTCGAGTTAATGTAAAGTTTGGAAGCGCAGAGAAGCTCCACCGAGGAGCGCGGGACGGGCGCGAATCGGTTCAGACGCCCTCATGTGGACGGGTTGCTCACGGCCCACAGAACACAATTCGTTTGATCTCGCCGACTGCTCGCTAAGCGCTATTTATGTCCCAGCAAGGCCACCTGTCGATGATGACGACCGCTCCAGGTGACGCTATCAGGTTCCCGTGGCAATGACATACACGCTCCGAACTCCAGCGGTCAGGTCAAATTTTATAAACTATAAAAGTCCAAATACGAATGTGCCTGGATAATTTAATCCTAATAAACTATAAAAGTGAACATAAAACTTTTATCAAATTAGTTCGACTTATATAACTAACATAGAGTATTTATATTACCTTATTTTTAGTGCGTAAATCCTCGCGCAGTAAGCAATTTTGTTTAAAGATAATTTTATTGTTGTTACAGATCGCGACTAAGCACACCCCAAAGGCAAAAAAATATGCCCTTGAAAACATGTGCCAGAAATTGGAATATTGGAACACAATGCCTGCCAAGAACGTAATCTCGAAATGGCTGCGGGCAAAACAAGGAAAACATAAACACTCACCATGGCGCTAGAGAGCGAATAACCACTGGAAAAATATGAACGCTACCGAACCGGGTATACTGGTGGCAAGAAGCCAACTGGACGAATCGTACCGGCCACAATTCAACCTGAACCCTAATGGTGCAGCCTTCAACAGCGTTCTCGAGTTAAACGTTTCTTTTGACAATTGTTCCGCTTGCAACTCCTCAGATGACTCAGTGGAACTCTGGAACGACTACATAACGCTTCTCCAAGACAGAGCTCTACTAGTCACTTTTCTTCTTCTGTTTTCTTTGACAACAGTATTTGGAAATATGCTGGTTATTTTGGCCGTGGTGCGCGAGCGCTACCTACATACATCAACAAACTACTTTGTAACGTCTCTAGCTGTGGCGGACTGTCTCGTCGGTTTAGTGGTAATGCCATTTTCGGCACTGTACGAAGTGTTAGAACACACGTGGTTCTTCGGTGTGGATTGGTGTGATGTGTGGCGATCGTTAGACGTGTTATTCAGTACTGCTTCCATTCTTAATCTGTGCGTAATATCTTTAGATCGGTATTGGGCCATCACGGACCCTATAACATATCCCATGCGAATGAGCGGACGGAAGGCCGCTTTTCTAATTGCGGCTGTGTGGGTATGTTCCGGTGCCATATCATTTCCCGCCATCGCATGGTGGCGCGCAGTGCGTATAGAAGAAGTGCCGGATTATAAGTGTCCGTTTACGGAAAACTTAGAGTATTTAATATTTTCATCGACAATATCATTTTATTTACCTCTTTTCGTAATGGTGTTTACATATTATAAGATATATCGAGCGGCGACTATTCAAACGCGGTCGCTGAAGATTGGTACTAAGCAGGTGATGAGGCCGAGTGGAGAGCTAGAATTGACGCTTCGAATACACAGAGGTGGCACGATGCGACAGCGAAGCGACGTTTGCCATGGTGTGTGTACTCCTGAAGATGCGGACCAAGAGCCGCTGACAGCTCTTCAAAATAATGGACTATCGCGATCCTCAACGCGTTTGACGAACGTAACCCACGGCAAGAACTTGCCTAAAAACTTTTCTTTGTCGCGTAAATTAGCCAAATTTGCTAAAGAAAAAAAGGCAGCAAAGACTCTCGGCATAGTTATGGGAGTGTTCATAGTGTGCTGGTTACCTTTTTTCGTGGTGAACTTATTATCGGGTATATGCTCGGCTTGTATAGCGCACGAGGAGATCGTCAACGTGGTGGTCACGTGGCTCGGCTGGGTCAACTCTTCGATGAACCCTGTCATCTACGCCTGCTGGAGCAGAGACTTTAGAAGGTATGTAATAACTAACACTTTATCATATGCGTTAACTATTAAACACCCAATTTAATGCGTTTAATTTTAATATATTTGGTATATATTTCCATGACAACTCATGACAGACTGTAACTTATGTCCATGTCTATCCTACAAAATCTATAAATACAACAATTATCTATCACGAAAACTTTTATCAGCCCATATTATGTTCTAAAAAAGGCTCGTCGACGTAAACCATTTTTACGGGGATTTATTCGAGCCGTAATCAGCGTAATTTGATTTATGACGACATTGTAACTCGGGTCACGAATCGACACACAAAGTCGAGGATACCCCATAATTGACAGTCTGTGTCCCACAATTTAACATGACATGTTATATCGGGATCAGAAAAGGCTTAATCAAGCGAGCGGACGCAGCCTCAAACTACGCCGTACTGTTCGTGTGCCTACCGTATATTAACGACCTTTGTCAATCTACTATCACACACGCGTACTGTTCGCCTAGAGAAATTAATGGATATGTCAGCTGTAGGAATTAATGTGATCACTTTATATGAATCTGTGAGCAAGTGTTCGTTCTGGTCTTTAAGGATACGTATTTGATGGAAGCTAATAATATAATATCATCAAATTACAATAGGAGTTATATTATTTATATTTTCGGGTGCGATCAGAAAACTTCACTTGAGAGGCAGTTACCATCAAATCTTTGTGTGTTTAACACTTTCGAATACATCAAGCATACTATAGTGAGATTATGGTCAAACAAGTATGCCCAAAGAAAACAAATATAACTCTGTTTACGAGGGAAGGATCATGACAGCTACATTTTAACAATATTCGAATGCTTTTGCCATATTTTGTAGTATTTTTTCCTTATGAAATAAAACACTCCTGTTCTCGAGTGTACACTTCACAAAAATATTTTTCGCTACAAAAACATTTAACACAATAAATATTCAAAAATAAATGTTTTTTTTGGTTGTAGGGTGTTTTAAAGTTCACGCATAGTTTGCTACCGCAGTCAATTTGAGAATCTGTCACCGAGTATCTATGAGTGCGTTTCGGCAGTTGTATTTAAAAACTAGTTGCATTTTAGGATTTATAAAAGTTCAGCAACCCATTAGCGATCCCTCTGGTATTGCTAATGTAATCACTTAACATCAGGGTGACCTGCCTTTGCTATCACCACCTGTTTGTCTTCTGAAATAAAAAATATACATAAATATACTAAAAAGTGTGCGTTCCAAGTAATAATTTAACTACGAACCGTTAGTGTGCGCTGAGCTCACGACTCATTCGGTAGAGTGCATTTGAGTGGCAATGTTTTGTTTGTTGCAAGCCCACGTTTCACTGCTATGAACTAACAATGTCATTGTTGGATTTTTAATTCAATTTCTCTACATTGTAAAAGCAGTCCCGTTGTTTTATGCAAATACATAAAATTGTTTTATTGAATCACTTTGAAAGAGTATTCATCACTTTGCCACGCTATTAAATTTTAATATCGATGCCAATCGTATTATAATAGTTTGATGAAACCAATTTGATGGTCATAAAATTTAAAGTTCATCATTATTCTGTCAATACAAACATGCCAGTTTAATTTATATAAAACGCGTAACAGAATGCAATTCGTAAAAGTTGTTTGATCGGACGATTCTAATCAAGACATTATATAAATTGAGCTGCAGTAACTTAGTAGTCGACACTAGTAGGATTTATTTCAATTACCTATATTAGGAACAATATGAATCGTTGACGGTTATTACTTGACCGTCTTACTATGGAGTTTATTCTTGTTTCACTCTACCTTCCTGTTTGGTGAAATTTTGTTGAAGCTATATGGTTATATCCAAGTATTTCCAAATATAAATAAAATAACTTGATTCACGATTCCAGGTTTTCGAATGACCGTCCCATCGGCGAGCGAGTCTTTTCAGATATTATTATGCTGTTACGTGTATCTCAAAGTAAATAAAAAATAATAGTCAATAGACTCCGTTAAAATAAGTTAGAGAAATTGAAATTTTGGCGAAATATTATATTGGTAAGCAAATTGATGGGTTGAATAATAAATTTCGAATAACAATGAATATTTAAACATGTTATAAACAACCTACCTGCGTAAGTTTGTTTACTGAACCATAGATCATCGATTTTGGCACGCAGCCAGAAAATATTATAAACTTAAATATTTTACAACAATTCAAAATAGATTTAATCTTATAAAGTATACCTCAAGTTGTAAAATTATTTGTTTTATACTCGTTGAAGCGATCAATGTTGTTGTCAGAATCTTGCTTTATGATTTCTAACCTGCTTAATATGTATTTTTTATCAGTTATCATGATCAAAAACTTGTAGGCAACCATTGAATAATATTGGTGGTGTTTTGTACAATAAAGATCAATCTTACAAGTGGAGTGAAGTGAAATGAAAGCATGTATCGTGACTTTTCAGGTTGTCCCACAAAGTCCGTGAAAAGATTTAGTGGAACAGCCGTCAATTTCACTAAAACCAGACTTGTATGGACGAGAACTACTAGACTTTTTGAATGTGATGTAACGTGACTATATAACATTATTAGAAGAATATATTCACCTACTTGATACTGGCGAAATGCATACACAAGCCGTGAGACGCCAAACGAAAAAAAAAACCATGTTGGTAGCGCTTTATTCTTTATGTCATCGTTCAATTGCGTAACCCAGTTTTACAAGACGTAAAAAGATCCTTACGCAATTTTACGTCAAAATCAATAAATTTTGCGGATATAGGGTTTGAGATTACTATTTTCGTGAAATTATTAGATTACAGTACGCGATCCTTCGACGACATATTTTGTACACCACACTAAGTTTCCTATTGTTTATTTTAAAACCGCCTAATAACCTAGCTGTCACCATTGAGTGCAAGAATGGAGGTGTAGACGACGCAGTGTAATTATTTAATAAAAACCGGTCTAGTGCGAGTCGAACTCGCGCACCGAGAGTTCCGTACAAATTTTGTATATTTTTTTAAATTATTTTATTCTGTTTTTAGTATTTTTTGTTATAGCGGCAACAGAAATACATCATCGGTGAAAATTTCAACTGTCTAGCTATCACGGTTCATGAGATACAGCCTGGTGACAGATAGACAGGCAGACAAACGGACAGTAGAGTCTTAGTAATAGGGTTTCCGTTTTTACCCTTTGAGTACGGAACCCTAAAAACTAGCTAAGAAAGAACCATCTAACAAGGATAGACCCCATAAGCAAAGAATACATAATAATCTTTTACTCACAACGTTATGAGCTTCATTACTATCTCACATCCTCCCCGTCAATTATTCGTAGATAGTCCCCCGCCAAGTTCATCGTCCCAACGTAATAGTAACTGTGATAGTAACATTGCATAAAGCTTCGCACTTATATGTCAGAAAGACGGCACTTACCTTGCTAAAGTATAAATACATGCTGATTCTCAAACCGCAAACGTATGCTACTGACATCCATATAAATATTAACATGCAAACATCTGTTTAAAGCAGTTCAAATCTTAGTAGGTGTGATAAAATGTTTGTAAACAGTTAGGAAAAATGAGATATTCTTTATAAAAAAAGAGATAAAAACAAGTGGAGACCCTTCAAACATCGTAATAAAATTGTTTTGATTACCGAGCCCCGAGGCGCGAGGGTGGGCGGCGCGGAGACGTCAACTTCTTCATGACGCTATTACATCACAGGCGCAAATACAATTACACAGACGCACATTTAATTTAGGTACAACTAAAATTAGAACCTTAGCGTATTTTGAAATTAATATGAATGAAACTTGGGAACCCTAAACTATGATCGTAAAACACTCCGCCTAGATATATTCTAGACTCAACTTAATTTAACAGTTCGAATTTCAAAGGTAGAGACTTATGTTTATTCATATTAAATATTTATTCTGAGGTAGATTCGAGTAATAACCCTATTTTTATGTCAGGGCAAATTGAAAGTTTTTATTTTTATTTTTGAACAATGCAAGGCCTTATAACATGTGAAAAAAGAACCAACTAACTAACAAATAAAATAAGGCTTAGATTGTTATCCAGGCCTTTGTAAGTAACTCCTTAACCCTCCGTATACCAGGTGACTAAAAAGCCTGTCCTATACTGGGTGAGGTGTGACATACCCAAAATGTAAGATGTCATAATGACACCGAACGTCATATCTCCAGCTTCTCAGAACATGTACTCCCGCGCTTTTATAGTTTTCAAATAATTTTGAATTTTCGAGGACTGGGGTGTGTCATACCCCACCTTGTATACGGAGGGTTAAGTAGAGGAAGGGAAAGCGTTCACAATGAAGGTAACATTACTTTCTTGATTAATTTAACAGGCAAATTCTATTAATCATAATCTTGTTGGGAAACGGCGAAGGTTTCGGTCGATTTCCAACGCCTCGATAATCCACTTTAAGTCGGTTGGACGGAGCTCATCTCAACGATTGAAAACGAACAGCGCGACGCAAGCTTATTGGATTTTCCTTGCAAAGAACCGATTTAAGTAAAATATTTAATGGCCCGCAGTATTTAAGGGTTAATGGTATTACAGAGGAGTCGATATTAGCGTTTTGTCCCGACCTGAAGCGTTTTTACGAGGATAAATCGCAATCGGCGATCGTTCGTTACTTTTGATCTCATTCCCGCTTTTTAAAATGTCTTCCAGTTGAAAAGGATATTAAAAACGTTTTTCATATTAATTGGATTCTTTTACATTTTGGAGGCTATTTATCATTTAATAGAGGTAGGTAAATTGAAACGAGGATAACGGTATATTTAAAGAATCAGTATTAGTATTGCTTTAACTCATTTATATAATATCTATTCTATCTTTACAAAATCTTATATTTGAAGGTTTGATCTATATATTATGATTTGAGGTTTTGTCTATGAAAATCAATTAAGCAGTATAAAAAGCATTGCCCTCTCCGAGGTGCCGGTATTTAGTGGTGGTGTCCAACGTACTCTTACGATATGAGTTACTCGTGTTCTGCAACGGAGCAGGGTGACAGCACGGCAATCGTCAACCGAAATACGAGTATCATTGACAATATTGCTCAAAACTGAGTGTGAATATCGCGCCTTATAGCTTTTTCAGTTTAAAAAATAGTATGATTATGTTGCTTTGTTACAGTGGGTTCCTAGTAATATGAAGAAATTTTAAAAATATTGCACATACATCACCATTCGGTAAACTATTACTTATACACATAATACACAATAATACACAGTAAACTCGCCAATGTTGGTGGCACGTGCTAGTCCATCAATAGATCTAAACGTGGGTGCTTTGACACCAAAAAGGTCAACGCAGCGATGAACCTAAAAATATGTGGGATGACGGCAACTCGTGTAAGACCATTCTAAAATAGTAGTATAATAATGTTAAAGTCCAACCCCGAATATATTAATAATCATCTCCTATCGTGCGAGTATTTTATGAGGCCTAATTCTTAACACGGTTGAGTCAATGTTTAGACCCTAGGCGCCCGCCTTATCTACAGAAGGAGGTTGAGCTACAGAAGCTACCACCGGTTCGGATGTCGGCCTTCAACTGAGAAGAACCGGCAAGAAACTTAGCAAGATAACATTTTTTTAATATTTTTTGGACCATCTGACTACAATATATTGGCATTTTTTTTATTTTTTCATTAAAATGTAGGCATAACAATTTAACTAAAACAAAAAAAAACTACCTGAACTAGTTAAAGTGGCTACGAATTTTCTTTTAGTCACAAAATAGTTATTTGTTATACAAGAGTGTATAGTTTATTTTTAACCGCGTGCTCATTTTTGATGACCGAGCAAGCGAAGGATCCTAAAATTGAATCACGAGCGCAGCGAGTGATTAAAAAATTAGAATCCTGAGCGTAAGCGAGGGAATCAAAAGAGCACGAGGTGAAAAATCTTTGTACTCGAGTGCAACACGTAACTTTTCATCCCACCTCAGCCAGGAAGTGACTAAATGCAAGAAAAAGAAATTGGCGAGCGCAATGCAAATTAAAAAAAAGTACACCAAGAATGTTCCGAGTCTGAGTTTTTAACAAATTAAAAAAGGATGTATGATAAATTCGGCACCATGGAGGGAGAAGTAAATAGGTTTAACGATGTTCTGAATTCACAAACTTAGTGCACACGATGTTCTATTTACTTTACGCTCACTTCCCTATAACATGGCGAGGAGGGCGATGGCTGCCACACGCGTCATACTTGTGAACAGGTGCTGCTTGTGGGAGCTGGTCTGCTTGAGTTTGTTTGTTTACAAAATCACTCCTAACTAAATTCAATTTCTTTTATGCCGCCATAACACACTTATATTATCAGTAAGACTATATAAATAATTATAAAATGTAATAGGTCTATAAGTTGCTTTTTTAAAAAAGAGTAATTGCTGAGTTTATTGCCGGCTCTTCTCAGCAAAAGCAACCTTCCGAACCGAGCGTTAGAATTTAACATTAATCAAATTGACGATTAAAAATACTTGTAATAAGTTTACTTAATAAAGATATATTTGAATTTGAATATTTGAATTTGAATTTGAACTTTATCCTCTAGCGGCTTTTACACTCAGTTATCGAGGAAGAAAAATACTCTTTCTGAGATGGGGGGGATGAAAAAATCTTTAAAACCCTTATTTTGGGTGGTAAAAACGATTAACACTTTGTCCTTATACGTAGCAATGACACCAAGTTAGGTACGGGCTAGTTTATCTTAACGATTTACTATAATTATATTCAACGAATTTAAGCAATATCTGAGGCTCTTTAAGTAAGTCTCCAGACTACAACCGTTATAATTATATAGCAAATACTTTGGAATAAACTGTCCTTGCTGCGACTAATGAGCTATACTTTCAAGACTAAAGATTTTGGAGCATCTTAAATACTGGAGAAGCTCTTATCTGGCGTACTATTTTGTCATTCGATTCTAAAATGATTTTAATAAAAATAAATATGTGCATTGGCTAGTAGCTCGGAAATGGATGATTATTTTATCCTAGGTACGTACCTACGTGGGGAAAGTTATTGAGCACTACTAGTAATTTTACTGGCGGTTTGGCTTGGTTGGTTAAATCTATCACTCCACAGGTTTTTTGTCCGGAGTCTGGATGTAATTATCTATTTAAATATGTATGAAGATATTAAAAAAAATGATGATGTGTAACATCTGACATCTCACCATACATGGTACCAACCTCTCGGAAAATGGGTCGGTACCATCTGACAGCCAACTCTACCACCGCACGCGCTCATTGGTCAATAGATGAGTTTGAGGCTGCAATAGAGAAAATAAAATTACACACTTCCGTCCCTTTCTGTCAATCCGGCTTCCTGTTACACAATTCCGTCCCTTTTCAAGAAATCACTCTAGATTGCAGGAAAGCGAGAGGAAAGATGTTACACATAAAAAAATCGTAGATATTGTTATATAGTTTAACAGTTATTTGGTTTCCATAGTACAAACTCTACTTAGTTTGGGATCAGATGGTCGTATGTGAAAAATGTCCCAAATTTATTTATAAAGAATCAAAGCTACTATGTGAGCTACAATTTACTTCTACGACGTCTATAAAATATTATTAAGTGGGCGTTTGCTACGCATAAGATGACCTTCTGATTCAGTTCACATACAATACCCTTAAACAGTGAGTAAAATAGAATTTTCCCTATAAATTCCCACGCTTGTGTCTACCGACATGAATAAGAGTAATGGTTTGGTAATGTACCAATATACCTACTTATTTGATAGGAACAGAAATAGTTCACAGGTATTTTAATAATATACATAGAATACTCATTACAAAGCAAAATGCTTCATGCACATGACAGGCAGTCAGGAAAACTAACCTCCACGCCAATCGGCTCCTCAATACTATACGAGTGCATAACTATATGAATCATAAAAATAAAACCTATTTATGAAAATAATTTTATTAATTAACATTTTTTTTTACTTTAGGATAAGCTTGTGTTTGACCGCAATCTCACCATGGTAAGTAATAATGTGGCCGAAGGTAGTAAGCACACAAAGCCTAGATAGGCACTGGCTGTTGAACAGTGCTTGGCGACAGATTTTCAACTTGAGGGTGGTAGCCAGCCAGACGGGTACTACATAGACACCTACCACAATACTATGGTTTCATCACGATGTTTTCCTTCACCTTAAAGCTCAAGCTCTTTGTAGGATTCGAACCCACAAGCTTCGCCACGGTATTCGACGTCACTACCACTGAGCTATCATCGCCTTAAAAATCTCATTTAGCTGAAACAATTTTATCGACTGTACAATTCGCCATTTCGTTTATTTCTCTCGAAAATTGTATGAATACTGGGATTATCTCAAGCGAACCGGGAATATTGGCGTGACATAAAAGATATTTACATTAAACGAAGCTAGTCTCTAGATTATTAAATGTTTATGTCATGATAGAATTAAATTGCTTGACAGTGACAAGATTGATTTTCAGATTATTAGCTTGTTTATGTGACGGTTACAAAGCATATCAAATCACAGATAAAAACTTGCCAGTCAGCTATGGAAAGATCAATACTAAATATTAGGAGAATACAAAAAATACGCAACAGCAAAATTAGAGAACAAAAGAAATTTATTGATTTCTTAGAACAAAGCTTGAAGTTAAAATGGAAGTGGGCAGGTCATATAGCCAGATTACAAGACAAGCGGTGGACACAGCATGTCACTGAATGGAGCGGGCCAGAGGGAAGGCGAGCAAAAGGCAGGCCCCGAACTAGATGGACAGGCGATTTAAAAGCCATAGCTGGAAATGCGTGGATTTCTATAGCTAGAGATAGAGCTAGTTGGCAAAACCTGGAGGAGGCCTTTACTCTCAAAGAGGGTTTCTCATGAATAATTTTATAATATTTTAGTAATTTGTATAATTTATTGTTAAATTATTATCTTTATTTTTCCTATTTTGTAATTCTTTATAATTTTTTTTAATGAGAAATAAAAGGCTATTTTATTATTTTATTTTATATTATGTGACGGTAGATTAGCTTTTATTATAATACATATTATGTTATAGGTTGAATATTGAATATTGATCTTGTCTTTTATTGTAAAACCTTTTTATCCAAATTGACTTTATTATATGAAAACTAGCTGTCTCCCCCGGTTTCACCTGCCTTCCCGTGGGATCCACGTACCTGTGCGATATACTTTACAACCTATTTTCAGACCTACTGAATACACAAAAAAATCATAACAATGGGTCAAGCCGTTTCGGAGGAGATTGGTTACTAACACTGAGACAGGAGAATTTGCTCTACCTCTGGGCTTCCGCTTGACACTATTTTCTGGGACACTCAGTATAGGTATAGATTAAACTGTTGAATCCTATGATTAATAAATTGCTGCTTGCGGGTGACATTATTCCATTAAGATTCAATCACTGGATAAACCTCGGATAAACTGTTTGTCTGATAAGTCCATACAAAAACTGTTCTAATTTAAAATTAACAGTCAGATATCGCTTATCTAGCCATTAAAAAATCAGGCCCTAGAGTTGCATTTAATTTTGCTGTTACTTGTTTGCGTAAATAATATTGAATTATAAATATATTATAATTAAGAATAAGGGATTCCAACACGCAATTTCACCTGTGCAGTATACTATTTAGAAACCAAACTGAATAATAAAATCCTTAATCCATGTTTTATTCAAAACCCTTGGAAGCATTTATGCAAAATCCTAGCTAACTCTATTAACGCTTTGAAGCGTAAAAGCATTTTGAATAATCCGCTGAGGCGTAAATTATTTACATCTTTATGAATTAGTTTGGTTAATTAATAATAGTTAATAAATAAAAAGAACTAATTAGGTACTCACTTAATTTGAACTAATTAGTAGATATATATTCTTTACATAAAATGACACGTATAAGAAATACCTCATTATCTTTAACCTATATATTAACTGTGTCATTATCTAATAAGGCGACCATAGCTCAGTGCGGTAGTGACGTCGGATACCGCGGCGAAGGTCGTGGGATTGAATCCTACAATGAGCTTGAGCTTTCCGTGAAGGAAAACACCGTGAGGAAACCATAGCACGGTGGTAGGGTACTTTGTAGTATCCGTCTGGCTGGCTACCACCCTCAAGTTAAAATACTGTTGCCAAGCACCTATCGATGTGTTCCGACAGCTGCACTTGAGAGCCAGTTCCCATCTAAGCTGTGTGTGCTTACCACCTTCGGCCACATCATACCATAGTGAGATTGTGGTCAAACACAAGCTTATCCAGAATAAAAAAATAATATGTCTTTGTTATATTATGTAGATAAGTTAAGAAAAAAAAATGCACTATATTTTGTTATCATTTTTAGTCGTAAAATAAGAAAATGTCAATATAACACTTGTTTCACAGTTGTTTAACTGAAACCTCGTACAAGTGTCTCCTTTCCGAACCATCTGTAATTGTACATGTCTTGGAACATTTTGACAGTTTGCTAACTTTAAAGTGTCATAAAAAGAAGTAAAACAATTCGCTGGTTGTTCGCCTTTTGTCCCACAGGCAGCAGCTTGTAAGAACACTACAAACTATTGTTTGCCAAAAGAGGGCTAGCCCACTTTCTTTGAGGCTTTTGAGAGAAACCACTCTACGTAATATTAGAAGGTTTACTGCACAGAACTAAGTATGTGATATGAAAAACCTATTTAACAATATAATACTTTCAAATTTTAAAATTTAATTCCCTACTGTATATTTATCCTTACTAATATTATAAATGCGAAAATAACTCTCTCTATATGTCTATCTATTGGTCTGTTATCTCTTCACGCCTAAACCAGATGGGACCTTGGAGAAGGACATCGATTACTTTTATCCCGGTAAAACATCGGGAACGCGGGTGAAACCGCGGGGGACAGCTAGTACAATATAATGCTTTATGGCGATGATAGCTCAGTGGTAGTGACGTTGGATACCACGGCGAAGGTTGTGGGTTCGAATCCGACAGTGAACTTGAGCTTTCGGTAAAGGAAAACATCGTGAGGAAACCATAGTTAGGGTACTTTGTAATTCTAGACTTTGACTACCACCCTCAAGTTGAAAGTCTGTTTCCAAGCACCTACCGGTGTGTTCCAACAGCTGCATTTGAGAGCCAGTATCCTTCTAGGCTTCGTGTGCTTGCCACCTACAGCCACATCGTCGTTTACTATGGGAAATTGCGGTCAAACACAAGCTTCTCCAAATTAAATAAAAACTTACTTTTTCATAAAATGTAACTACGGCTTCCCAAAAATAATTACCAAAAGTGACATAGGTACTTTTAAAATAAAGCTTTGTTTTTCTGCCCTTCCCTAAACATTATAATGACGTGTAACAATATTTACAAGGCGCCCTTTCAACACATTTTGTGTTCGTGTGTCACATTTTAGTAAACGCGCGACGCCGTCGGCACCGTCAGGCTCAACGTTAAATCCAGACATGTCTCACTCGTTAGTCTACCTAAATCCTTACAATATAATAAAGAAACTACGTGCAATAACTCTCATGTTACGTATTCCAAAGGAAAATGGAATCACTTTACATTTTACTTGGATCGTAATCTTGCGAATAAAAAAGTCTTACGACTACACCCGGCTCGTTCCACCAAATGGAGGAATCGCGCGAGCAAACGACAGCTTTTTGTCATCCGACAATACCATGAATTGAGGGCTATTTGAGTACTCGCTCTACCTAACTAATATAGCTTCTATGAATCTACGTATAAATCAAGTAATTTTGAATAAAACAGGAAAACGAAATGAGGAAATTGAGACAATTTTGTTATAAATAATTAGAAAAAGGTATTTTCTGTTATATAATATTTCCCAGTAATATTTTCCCTTAGTGATACAAATATATTATCAGGGGTCTTTGAAAGCTGTATTAGCTGAAACAAATTTCACGTTAAGTAAAAATCCATAGAAAATTATCTAATTACAAAGTTTCGTAAAGGTCTTACGTCTATTTTTAGCTGGTTCAAATTAGCAAGTGCGTGAGCTTTGAAAATACCTGTTATATTATTCATATGATACCTCAAGCTGAGGTTGAATCTAATTTAGTATACACCGAGTCACAGACAGAAATGAATTGTGAATGATCCGGCGCACCCACGAGCTGACACGGGGATGTTAGGTAATAGAACTGTTCACATGCTTGTTTTGCAAACGGTTCATAAATAAACAGATTGAAATAAAACAAGCATTAAATGTTAACTGAAGCTTATCACAATACATTAATTAAAACTGCACCTAAATTGGTTAAGCCGTTTCTGAGATTAGCACGCACAAACGCACAGACAAACCAAATTTTATTTTTCTGTGCGTTTTTCTGGTCATTAATAGTATCAAACATAAAAAAAACCGATCAAGTGCGAGTCGGACTCGCGCACCGAGGGTTCCGTAATAGAGCCTCAAGGATTTTTTTCAATTTTTTTTCGATTACGTTTTCGATTACCTTATTTGAGGTTGGTTCCAATTAAGCTATACCTCTAAATTGTATAAGCGCCGATACAACTCAGAGGTCTATCTTAATTGGTGTTCTCTATGTATGTATGGGGACATCCTTTAATTTTCAACTTTTTTTATTTTTTAGATTCTAGGTCTACAGGAACTACCATATAGGTTTTCGACCCAAAACCTACAGGGTACTTCCGGTTGATCTAGAATTGTCAATTTTGGTTAAAAGTAAGGTCTTACAGCACAAGTAAAGGGAACATTCCGAAAAATAAAAAAAGTTGAAAATTAAGGTAAATTTTGGTACTTACAAGTTTTCGCGAAAATCTAAATTTGCCCATATCTTTTTATCGTGTTGACTCAGGACCTTGATTTTTATACACCTAATAGGGACTATAGACTTCAGTATCTGGTATAAATTTCAACTTGCTAAGTCCACCCGTTTCTGAGATAATTGGTGGTGACACACGGACAGACAGACGGACAAGAAAGTGATCTTATAAGGGTTCCTTTTTTTACCTTTAGAGGTACGGAACCCTAAAAAGAAAATTTAAATAATAAACGAATTTGTTATATTTATTTAATATAATCACCAACAGGGATGTTACACCACGCTACATAAAAATACTAGAAAGATAGAAAACTGAGTACCAACTTAACTAAAGGTGATCACGGCATGCACTAATAATGATCCAAGTTACTATGATAATGAAGATTTTGTGTAAACAGTTTTAAACTAGCTATTTAAATTTTAATCAAAAGTATACATAAATTCCAACTCGGTGCAAAACTTATACACGTTCATACAAGTTGAATAATATACAAAATAGTTTTGTATATTTTTTATATTAAAATTAGAACATTTATTTCCTTCGTATACCTGCCAAAAATTACCTATTACAAGACAAATACGTAATTGGGAGGCAGATATAAAATAAGACAAATATTTACATAAGTTCTTCTAATGTTAAAATGATCTTCCAACACCAACATTATTTGTAAATAAATGCCAGCAAGAATTTTGCATTCAAAGCATTTACATAAAATTCCATTATGCTTTCAACGAATAACTTGGAAAAAGCCCAAACCGAGCTTTTCTTTTTATAAATTCTTTCGTAGCCCTTCATTACACACAAAAAGAACTCGCATGAAAATACAGAGTTAATGAAGTCCGTTCAAAATAGACTCGGCTCAGATACATTTAGAAAACATAATTTGACTTGTAATAATAGGGTATTGTGTAAGATAAAATAAAAATTGTATTCGTGGCCATCTCGAAATCAGCTCGTGACTATCTCATAGCATGGTTGCGATTGTGAAGACAATCAAAGCTGTCATTATAGTGCAACGTAGCCTATTGTTTATACTACTTATTTAAATAATGTAAATGTATACAACATTATAACAGCTTTGGTCCATTTGCTTTTCTTATTATTATAGACCTTATTCTGTAGTTTAATATATTTTTTTAAATTTTATTAGATAGTTAAATATGTTTTATTTATTTTAAAATATCGTAACTTTATTAACCAATTTATTATCCATAAATTATTTTAGAACCTACTTAATCCGTTCCATTTATTTATTGAATTGAAATATTGCGTTAATATTTATAAGTTCTATAAATGATTACCTATGTAAAATAAGTCATTTAAAAATAAACTAAACATTCAAAATAGTGTTTATATGGTTCACTCAAACGGGTCGCAATGAATCATAGCACATACATAAATCATACATAAAATATAACATAAAAAACTTTTTATCCATAAAACTTTGGAACGATTATTCTAATAGGTATTAGGTATATATATATTTTTTTATTCTGGATAAGCTTGTGTTTGACCACAATCTCACCATGGTAAGTGATGATGTGGCCGAAGGTGGTAAGCACACAAAGCCTAGATGGGAACTGGCTCTCAAGTGCAGCTGTCGGAACACACCGATAGGTGCTTGGCGACAGATTTTCAACTTGAGGGTGGTAGCCAGCCAGTCGGGTACTACAAAGTACCCTACCACCATATATCTAATCAACACGAAATATTGAATGTCATGTTTTCCGAACTCCACTCCTATAAATCACAAATTAAAAGGAAAACCAAACAATTTTCGCTGCTCTGAATTTTAATCACGTAAGTTGACGTAATAAATAGGCCCTCGCATAAATTCGCGTTGTCCACTTATTTCCATGACACTTACACGTGTGGGAAATGAAAATTTTAATATAACTGTACCAAGCTTGTATTTAGAAGCATTGCACGAAAGAGCTTAGTGCCTCCGTACTTATTTTAATGAGACATTTTACGTGTGCTTTACATACAAATAATAAGAACTGTATACAAAAATAAACAAGTATTACATGCAGTGGTGGATTTACACATTTGTCGCCAGTAGAATATTCAAATTTTGCCGCCCCTACCGATCTCTACAATTCGATACCTTAGTCAACATCATATTTATTACAATTTAAAAAAATATCTTAGTGGTTAATCAATTATTATATTTTAAAATAGCTTACCCCCCGCGGTTTCATCGGCGCTCCTATTTCTCCATACAAACTTTGGACACCTGTTTGGAAAATCCTTTCTTATCCAGTTCAATCCGTACAGTGGTTTGAGATTTTTTTTTTTTTTTTTTTTTTTTTTATGTCACAAGTGACAACGAGGCAGGCGGGTCACCTGATGGTAAGTGACAACCGTCGCCTATAGACATTGGCAATACCAGGGGATTGCTAATGTGTTGTACACCTTATTAAGGCGAACTGGCTCTCAAGTGCAATTGCCGGAACACACCAACAGGTGCTTGGCGACAGATTTTCAACTTGAGGGTGGTAGCCAGCCAGCCGAGTACTACAAAGTACCCTACCACCGTGCAGTGGTTTCCTCGCGATGTTTTCCTTCACCGAAAGCTCAAGCTCATTGTAAGGATTCGAACCCACGACCTTCGCCGCGGTATCCGACGTCACTTACCACTGAGCTCTCTATTTGAGATGTGTGTTGATAGATCAGTCGGTCAGTCAGTCAGTAACGATTGCCTTTTATATTATACAGATTTTTTGTGTGAAATGAAAAATCCGCCACCATAAAACACTTTTCAGTAAATACAACCTTTTTAGTGGTGCACATGCAATGTTTAGTTCAAAAATTGCGTCTAAGTAAAACTACAGCCTATATAGTGTATATATACAGACAATAAGTACAGCATATTGTACACGGTACATTAGTAGGGCGACGAGCATCCTGTTCCGGTCGACAAGTGAACTCCGGCATGTTGGCGGAACTGACAAGTTTGCTCAGCGTAGTGTTGCCAACATTAAATTCTATTGTCATCAAAGTTTGGTAGCGAAGGTTTGTTACCATTGTTCAAGTTTTACTTTACTGGAATAACTAATTTAACACTATTAGCTACGTGTTTAGTTCATGTCTAAATCTATGTCTAAAATGAAACTTACTTTCAAATATTTGTTAATCATGGTAAGTGATGACCGCAGGTAACTACAAAGACTAGAAAGGAACTTACCCTTTAATGCAGTTGTCTGAATAAAGTGGTGGGTGCCAGCGAAATGGGTACAACAACAAAACAACACCTGTGAAAAGAATCAGCATTTTAGGTCCAAGGGTTTAGGCTGGGCGTTGACGAGTTAGTGAGTCAGGTTTTTTGTGTGTACACCTATAGGAAGTATACATATATTACTTACTAAATTAAAATTATTTTTTGATTTTATTTTTGATTGAGTAGACATTCCTGTATTAAACATGGAATTCTTATGTTATTTCTGAAATATTTATTTTACACAGTAAGATTTTTAACTTATAAGTTCACAATTACAAACAAGAAACACGGAACATTTCTTCACATACGGTCATCTAACCAAATGGCTACCAGAGGACATAACATAACATATTATGTACTTAAATTGATATTTTGTAACAAGCATGTAGGTTCGTTTTATACACACGAATACTAGTCTTGTCTGAAATCAAAACAGTCGTCTGTGGCGTGTTAGGTTACCATACACCCAAACCATCAAAAATACTATTTTACGACTCAGAATAATACATGCCGAACATATATCATAGACCATAACTTACACAGGTACAAACTCTATGTACAGAATCAGTCAAGCTTACACAGGTACAATTATTACTCTACAAAATCAGTCATATAATTTACATCAACGATATTTTGCACGCACGAATTTGTGCTATTTAGTGCTACAAAAACGTATCCGACACGTAGCACTTGTAGCGCTACAGTTTCTCGTAGGCAATACAATCAGGTACAACGTAGCATTTTTTAGTTCTACTTGTATTTTGCTTAGTTATCCCAAATAAAAATAATAATTTATTTTATTTTCTCACAGAGCAGGTTACTTAAACAGTTTGTTAACAATTAAAATACTGTAAAAGACCTGATTTGTGAGAAGCTTTTAAACCCAACTCAGGCAGAGTTGGGTTTAAAAAGAATCTATATATATGACTGGTCACCAGTGCCCCATCTCACGGATAGACACAGTTACCTATTGAATAATTAATATAATATCTAACTGCAGGCTGAAAGTCTACCAAAATAATAATGTAGGTCATCCAGACCATTTCGCATTTGGGTCGCCACATCGATTACATGCTATAATTAATACAAAGTTATGCATTTGTAAGTTGTTAACGACACGCCACGAAAGACTTTTCAGACACGAGTTACTTAAGTGGCGAAATTGTAAATTAACGATGTGAAAAATAACATATCAGGTAGGTACTTATTATTATTGACGTGCTTAACAATAATAAGAACGATAATTGGCTTCCAAATCAGCTGTCACGACGCAGTAATTATATGTATTATGAAAACATTTTACTTGACTTACTGTGTTTTGAGTTATTTGTTTAAATTGAGTTTGTTTTTTTAGCAGTTTTATGTAAGAAGAAAGAATTACGATCATCAGATATATTGTGGCCATTAATACTTATTCCCAAGGATTAATGAATGGTAGTAGGATGCCATTTTAGGGTTTTATCAATACTACTTGATTTTTATCCAGTTTATCTAAAAATTCTCAAAAACTTGTAAATAACAATACGGTTTCAAATGATGATTTTTTATTGAATTCACCAAAAGAAATAGAAACGGGACATCCAATTTGATCTCGTTATACCACTTCCCTGAATATTTGAGTAAAAAAAAGATCAAAGGTACTTCGATAGGCTCAAAAAACAAATAGAAGAAAATTGTGTAGAAACAAATATTGCAAAGACACGACTATAAATCACTTTGAATAGTTCAGTCGTTCGTGACGACATCAAATTTACGGGGCAATTTAATTAATGGCGCCACAAATTGGACTTTTGCATGCCCAGTGTGGGGCATTTCATTCAATCGAGGGATTTTATAAGTTTTATAGTGTTGGGATTTTTTTATTTTCTTTATTTTCCATATTAAATATTACAACAATATATTATAAACTAAAGAGTCACCTGATGGTAAATGACTACCGTCGCCTATACAAGCAAAGTCAAAACTGGGCCGGCTGTGTAATGTATATATAGTACTGATTATAGTATAGTAGTTCTTCTAACTGCATTTACTGATATAGTATATGCAGTTAGAAGAACGTTCAAAAATAATCGAAAATCTGTTTTAATAAACCGTTTTCAAGATTGAAACTGATTGCAACATGTTACGTTATTGACCCGCAGATATTAAACATATCTATGTATATAGATCTACCAATATGGCTAAGTACCCGTAGAATTCTAAGGTACACATTCGAACTTATCTAATAAGAGCCACATAAATAAAGAAAAGTCTTTAAGCCGGTAGCTAATGATTCAAAATGTATTCATTCACAAAAGAATCGTATAAAACGTCAGGTAATATACCTAATGATCCAAACAGTACCTACTGAAGATAAATTATGGATCAGAAGCTCAACTCATTTTCTCTTTTAAATGTATCGTAAAATTTTCCACCTTAAACGATTGGCTGAAAAATTGCTTTTGTTCACCGCACTCGTAGAGAGTTCGCATTTTAATACGCTTTTTTTATGTTAGCATAATGAACCTTCTTCGGATACTGTACGTCATACTATAACGCCTGTATAAATGAAAATTTAGGAATCTTTTGCTGAGAAATTAGAAAAGCGTGCAAAAATTACTACAAATAATATCTGAATAATTTATAAATTTTCAAAGAAGAAACGCTGCCAGCAGTTTGTGCATTTATTGTAAACAACATACCTAAATTAAAGTATTTTCTTAATAACAAACTAAGAATATCACAAAAAAATTGTATTCAAATATATCATTGTGGTAAATTAGCACAAAATACAGCGTTTTTTTATACTTTCATATTTTTTTAGCCCAATAGCCCAAGCTAAGCGTTTCACTAAAATGGTTATTTGCGGTGCGGCTTGTTGGGTCACCTTTATTAGTCGAGCAAAAAGGTCTTGGCGGAGATAATGCCTAAGACTAAGTAAGGCACAGGTGTCTGTAACATAGACATAGATAATGAAGCAGAAATTCACTCACGCTTAAGTAATATAAGTTTTAAATTTTTTGCTGCCCTCTTGGTTTTACTCAGTTCCGCTATAAAATGAATTTTAAATAAAATAAAAGAAGTGTTGTATTCATATACCTACATACATGGAGCTTATATTATGGAAATTGATACTGATATTTATATAATAACAAACATTTTCTTGGGGTTTCAACCACAGTCTTCTATTATAGAATCTCAGAATTTGAATTTAAGAATGTAAACATTCTTAATGGATGGTAACGTCAAAACCATAGTGCGAAATTTTGAGTTTATGATCCCAACGGCTTCAGTCAGTCAGTCAGGACAAGCCTCTTTATAATATGTATGTATAGAAGTTCGTTAGTTTAGCCGTAAAAACTGAACAGACAGCCAGACTATTTATTTTATGATATAAATAAAAATAGATTTTGATGTCTCGTCTAACTGCTAAAAGAAATAAAATAATATTGATTAACAATATAATTCTAAATTATAAATAACTATGGTCCATTGATTCCATAGTTTATGGTGTTTTTCTGTAATAACCTTGAACGCTATGTTTTGGATGGACGCCAAGTGCCAACACTTTCTTTACCGGATATATTCTTGATAACTTATTTAAGATTGAAACGGTTTTTGCAAAAGAATTTGGATACCTTGATATTGATACAGTTTTTTGTGAATAAAAACTCAGTCTAAAAATTAAATAGATAAGTAAGTATGTGTGTCAGTTTATACCTAATGTAGTAAATCAAATCATACATAAATGTGTAACCGTACTATCCTAACCATACTAATCCTACTAAATGTGAAAGTTGGTATGTTTGTACAACGTTGTGTGTTTGGATGTTTGTTGCTCAATCACACATAAACGGCTGAACGGATTTAGATAAACATTTAAACATGGCACACGGGTAGATCGTATCCTGGAATAAAAATACTTAGGACGCGGACAACTTAAGGAAAAACAAATATTTCAATTAAATTCAATTCTGAACACAGATCTACTATTAATTATTTGAAGGTATGAAAATGACCACAACGGTTGGTATTTAGTCCCTTAGCGTGTTATTAGTATGGTCGTCTCAAAACTCCTTGAAAAACAGAAAAGAATTCCAGGAATTTCGATTCAAGTACTCAAGTTAATGCTAATAATAACTAACTACAGTAAGATTAGAGTTTACTAGGTAGGTTAACAAAAAAGATACACCACACCACAGAGTAAGTATTCATAAACAAGAAGGGTATGGATGATGTTGCTTTTTATGGATCTTAGTCTCATGTATGTTGTAGGAATAATATCTAGTCACGCACAGCACGTGAACTATTCGGTGAACAATACTGTGGAATATTATTGGATAATCTTTTTGAACATTACAGTTCTACAGAAAGTACATTTATAAACTTTGATATATTTTTATAAAGGTAGGTGTGCAATTTCGTAGCTCAGCTTCGGAGCTCAAAGCCCGTACATATTTAGTTAAAAAAAAGGTGAGGAACTTCGTTCCTGACGGGGGACATATTATTATCTTAACATTTGTTACAGCTCTTTTTACAATAACATAATGTATATTATAAATGTAAATGTTTGGATGGATGTATGTTTGTTACTCATTTATGCCAGAACGGCTGATCGGATCTGGATTAAATTTGGCATAGAGATAGATTATAGTCTGGAATAGCACATAGGCTACTTTTTATCCCGGGAAAAGATAAGATCCCTCAGTAACGCGGGTGAAACCACGCGGAACAGCTAGTATAAACATAATAACACGTGAATAGTTGGAATAAACAAGAAACTACTTAAGATAAGTTTTGAAAGCCTTTAATAATACATAGCTTCCAACAAAAGGGGGAAACCTCAACAATTGAAATTTCATTACTTGTTTTCTGAGCTTCCCTTTGTATCCTGAAATTAGAGGGAACGTGGGCCGCACAGATTCACTTTTAAAATAAAGTATATTTATGACCAAAATGTACCTATGCCTGTATTTTTGACAGCTTCATAAGGTTTTCGAGAAATGTAGATATGGGTATATTTATAAACTTTCTTGCTGAGAAAAATGTTATATATCAGAAATTTTTGGTAAATATAAATATTGATATTCCGTTTCGAAAACAAAATTAGGTAAAAGGCAATGTATTTTAAATCAGCTTCAGACAACCACACAGAATTTTGTCAATATTTGCAATTAAAACAGTAATGTTGATTATGAAATGCATCAGTTTCAATTAGTTACGACAAAGCATTCATGATTTGGCATATACTCGTAATATAATACGAAAATTCCTATTTAATTCACATTGTGACTGTTAATTACTTTCTGCGTTGTATTGGCGACGATAGCTCGCTCAGTGGTAGTGACGTCTGATACCGCGGCGAAGGTCGTGGGTTCGAATCCTACAATGAGCTTGAGCTTTTGGTGAAGCAAAACATCGTGAGGAAATCATATAGCACGGTGGTAGGGTTTGTAGTACCTACTCGATTGGCTGGCTACCACCCTCAAGTTGAAAATCTGTCGCCAATCACCGGTTGGTGTGTTCTGGCAGTTGCACTTTAGAGCCAGTTGCCCAACAAAAAGGCGGTAGAAGTCGCTTACCATCAGGGGACCTGCCTGGTATAAAATAAGAATTAGTATGCAGCATAGTTGTCGCAAATGTGTATAAGAATATTGACTATAGTGTATAGTATTTACTTGCTGACTTTCACACATGCATAGTATAATTAATTAATTAAAACCTTCAACTATATATGTTGAGTAAATGAAGATCTAACAAACTAATGTGAAGAATGTAGTTTGGGCAGAGGTTTCACCCTACTATTGTTTCACCCTACTATTGTTAACTTCAGCTGCCGGAGTTAGAATGCCGAGCTACCGCTCTGCTATCCATTCGCTAAAACGCTCCCCCTTCCATCGCCATCTTTCCTTCTTTTTTCATCACTACTTTATGGAATTCTTTTAATGACGGTGTTGCCATTTTTGAAATTGATACTTTTATTTAATTTAATCAATAAATTATTATTTTAAGATAAAGTAGCTCTAAAATCATACGATAAACATAAAAATCATGACATTCGGCCATCCGCCATCATACAGCCTCCGGCGTACGATCAAACAACACAAAAACTGGGGTAAATGAAATGCAATAAGATATAAGTACTTAAGAATATTTTAAAAACTTTGTTTCAATTATTATTAATAATAAATATAATAAAAAGATACAATTTTATCGAATCATAATCATGACATTCGGTCTGCATAAAAATATATTTTAATAATCTGACTCTGTAAGTAGGCGAATCACTGGCACTGGAACTAAATCAGATCAAATAAGTTATAACATCAGAATCATGGCGATATGTGAAGTCAAACGAAAATCTCGCTCACTGTGCCAGCAGAGGTACATCGGCAACACAGCTTCAAGATCATTTGCTGTGGTGGAATAGGCCCATTTGGCTCTCAAGATTTAACATTAACTTTGATACTGAGTAACCAGAATATTTCACAAATCAAGAGACGAAAAAAAAAATCAAAGGCAGTTAATGTCGTCACAAATCAAGAAAGAAACGACATTATAGAAACGCTGATTACAAGATTCAGTATTTTAAATCGTAGTAGCATGGCTACGTCAGAGTAGTCACTCTTAAATCAAAGAATGGCTTCATAAAACGTCCTATTAATCAACGATCTATTTTACCTACAGGGTGAGAAAATCATCAACAAACGCAATCAAATCAGTGCACTGAGCCAAAACGGCGTTACTCATTTAAATCCGCTATGATGGCGTTGCTCTTTTGAAAATAGTTTCAAATGCATCATGTTTGAATAATATGTCAGAGTTCAAAGATAGTCAAGTGATGTACTTTGATAAAATTTACAGCATGGGACTGATAAAAGATAACTGGAAAATACTTGCATATTACAACATGAACTCCAAGCAAGGCATAGCTGCATTGAATAAGACTAAGTATATAAAGCATCTAGATGAACAAAATATTCAATGCGAAGTCCTATGGTTTCAGTTACGTCATGGCTGTTCAGAGCTCGACTACTACGATCATAATATGTTGCAAAGTCAACATTCCGACGGCTCCTCCGGCGACCTCACCGGGGCCTTATCGACGGTGTTGGTTACGTCGCCAACTGCCTGTTCGGTTTATTTGATCAGAGTTTTGCGGAACCGTATGAAATGGATGTCGAACTGCTTAGAACTAATCATACATCTATTATAGATCAGAATACAATTCTTAAAAATAACTGTAAGGTTAATCGATAAGCAAACAAAGCTTAACAATCAGCATTTGATGAATTTAGATGCTACAACAAATGTTTTAAACAGGAACTTCAATAAAACTTCGACATGGATCTGTTTACATTAACAGCAAACAATATGCTACAAAACCTAAAGAGTACACAGAAGATGCTAGCAGATACCATCATTGACCTCTATCATGGTCGATTCAAACCTCATTTATTGTCTCCTGAACAACTAAAAAGAGAGCTAAGTACTATTGTTAAACATTTAGCACTGCCTATAGATGACATACAAAACAATCTCAGAAACATCTATCAGCTATTAACAGTGTAAACAACGACTTCAGAACAGTACCTACTGTCTTTTTGATATCAGGGTCCCTCTCGTGAGCCAGAATCGAATCGAACTTTATAGGTTTATACCTATACCTCAACAATCAGGAAATAACAAGATCAGAATTGTGGCAAGAACAGACTTCGTTGGTTTTAATTTACGGAAAGACTTCTATGTAATAATGATAAAATTCGATCTGGAGTCGTGTTTAGACAGCAGAGCTCAGGAACAGCTTTGTGCCGTTTACAGAAACCAACATACCACCTTAGAGAAGATAAAGATATTTTTGAAATGAACTATCAAACCAATCAAAGTGTGAAACCAAGGTGGAGACATGTACTAATCAATGGATTAGAATGAGCAATACAAATAATTAATAGTAATAAATGTTTGCTGTAATCAGTGTCAAGGTTGAATCATGTGCGAGGATCAAGTTTCCGCACAACAATTGACTTTATCATTTCAAAAACATTCAATATACCTTGCTGGTACAGGCACACATAATTTTACCCATAGATATAGGTATAGCCATAGATATCGAGTCACGTACAAAATCTAAGCTAAATGCTATCCGCGTGAGTATACTTTTACAGCTACATTTGTTTAATAACAAAGGGAGAGAAATGTTTTAAAACAGTTTTAAGTTCAACCTAATTACAACCATAGCACCCAGTATTAAAGTCACAAATCTTCAAAATATTCTCTAATACTTTCGATCATTAGTCACATAAAACGAGCAAAGCAATAAACTACTCCTGTCACTTAATAGAAAAAGACATAAGTTAAAGAACATTTAGTGTGAAATCAACCTTAAAGAGCAACAAATAAAGTATGTTTTCCCGTTATGTTGCCTTGAGAGCTACATCGTTTTGTTTCGTTTATTTTTTTCTTCTTCGAAGTTTGTGCGTGTGTTGGCGAGTTTGGCCAATCATTTGTAGCGTTGGTAGCGTGGTATAAATTATGTAATTTTGTTCAAAATTGTATATTATTTGTTAGTTTAAAGCTTAAAATATATCTTATTCTTTATGTTCTTACCGAAAGTAAGATACCCCGGCCGTTAAATTGCTTTTTCGAGCATTATTTTTGCAACTTTTGAATACACACTGCGGCATTGTGAGACGTGTTTATATTGGCTGTGTTCAAGCAAACTAAACAAAATAAGAGCTCACTTTTCAAGTGCGCTCTTATTTACCGAGACGTATATTTTTGTGCCGACCCTAAATCTATAGCTATTGTGGATCGAAGATTTTACCTCATACTTATAATTATAAGTCTATACTAAAACTGAATGTATAACAAATAATACATTATCTCTTACTTCATTATTCATGCGTGTCGCTCATTCTAATCTTAATCTCAAATTACAATCAATTTCTTCACAGTTTGTGATTATACCTATCATCATTATTACATTTATTTTTATTAAAAATCAAAACTCACTCAATCAGTCTAGGGTCCGGCATGGCACCAATGAACGTTTACAATTGACTCCACGTTCTTTTTTTTTTTTATTCATTCGCAATTTCAAAAATATATAAGAAACATTTCCCAAATACAAAACAAAACATTCCAGTCACCCCACGTGGGATCCCATTGCAGAAACGAACACAGTTCCCGAGAAAGACCTTTTTCGACTTTAGCTAGCCTGAATTCGGGTGATGAGGATTGCTATTGACCTCAAACAAATTCAAATACCTTCGAACAAACACAATGTTTTAAAATAATAGATCCACTGCTCATGGTAGACACCCTGTGGTAGGCACTGGCAACCGTAAATTATTTACATTGAAAACTATAGTGTCAGGCTTTAACCACGTTTCAGTAAAGCATAAAACATCAACTTTCATCACAGTATAAAGATATATTATACTGTGCTTTCATTTTGTTCAACAAGTTCAACATCATATATTTTGCCAGAGAAGCGATTTATATTCTGATGCAATAAGGTGATATTCTGCCTATAGGCTTCTCTATTGTCAAAACTATATATTTAAATAATTAACCACAATAATATTATTAGTATGACTAAATAATAGGCTGGGTCACTTCACCTACTGTTTGTTATACTCACTATAACCATATCAATATGATATGCTATCAATGTAGCCATCAAGTTAAAAAAAAATCTTCTTTAGCGGCGTTGCGCACTTTTGGGATGGATAAAAAATGTTAAACTCGCATCACCGTCATTTTTAGGGATTTAATTCCACTAACAAACTTATTAGTGTCGAAAGATATAAAACTGGCATTAAGACAGGTCAACTTATTAATGTGTTATTTAAATACATAATATAACTATATTGTTTGTCAGTATAGTCAACTGACGCGGGGAAAGCACACAATATAACTTTCATTACCCCCAATTATTATTATTTTTTTTTTTTTTGGGACTCATAAACTATTAACTAGGTCTTTCCTATGTGTATTTATGCCTTGACCAACTAATATAAAAATATTGGTATACCTACTTGTCCAATTTCATTTGAATAATTATAACAATCTGTATGAATGAAGCACCTGGCATACAATAATTAACCACTGGTTGTTTGGAATGGTTATTTAGAATTGAACCAAAATGAATAGGTATCTATTTTATCCGTAATAACTACTGTTTTATATTCAATTGAGAAAGAGCATACTTCAACAATGGCAAAGATTCCTCAGTAGGTAGTAATGTGTACTACAGCTACAAGTATGGTTATTAGAGAGTGACTCAAATCTATCCTCATTATATTTACACAGATCTAATAATTGAGTCGCAGCCAATATATGCTCTTTTATTTCTTTTTGTGAACTCGCATACTTGATTACCAAATCATTTAAGTAAAGCTCTTTATGCTGTAAGTCAGAGAGCAACCGCCGTGCACTCCACAATAAACCTTCAAACGCACACAATCCAGCAAGTCTAACCAGTTTCACATAGGCTTTTATGTCTCAAACCTCAACGAATGTACACAATCACAATTAATTTCAACAGTGTCTCAATTGTATCACGTACATTTATTTAAAAGAAAAACAACACACACATAATATTTAAATAAGTTATAAATTTAAAAATCTTTTTAAAAAACAAGCTTTGGATTCAGAGTGACGTCACTTAATTTTTTTTTGAGTCATTCTCAGCAAGCTCTTTCATTTGATACCCATTTTGTAGTATTGCATTAAAAAAATAATAGTCCGCTATCTTAGGTGTTCCGCCATGTTGGATTTAAAATGATGTCACAAGCTAACCATGCATTGTCATCTAAACTAAACGTGTATACAAAATTTCAGCTCAATCGGTTAAAGATATCTGCTTCAAAATTGAGTTGCAAGATTCACCCCGGAAAAACATACATACATTGCAAGCTAATATAAAGCTTGTAAAAAGAAACACGAGACGTGCTCTCGCGTCTACCGATTCTCAGCAGAACCACATTAACTCACATTTACGAACCACGATAAGTACTCTCACGTCTAGCGATTCTCAACAAAACCACATTAACGCAGAGCGACCACATTTATCGAATAACACAAATCTGATTACCACACAGGCTATTACCATACAGGATAGACAACACAAAAGCTATTGCCACACAGGCTATTGCCACACAGGCTATTGCGCCACACAGGCTATTGCGCCACACAGGCTATTGCGCCACACAGGCTATTGCGCCACACAGGCTATTGCGCCACACAGGCTATTGCGCCACACAGGCTATTGCGCCACACAGGCTATTGCGCCACACAGGCTATTACGCCACACAGGCTATTGCGCCACACAGGCTATTGCGCCACACAGGCTATTGCGCCACACAGGCTATTGCGCCACACAGGCTATTACGCCACACAGGCTATTGCGCCACACAGGCTATTACGCCACACAGGCTATTGCCACACAGGCTATTGCTACACAGGCTATTGCCACACAGGCTAGCCACACAGGCTGGTGCCACACGGGCCGGTGCCACACAGGCTTTTCTCACACATGGTTAATTTTACTACGAGCTTTCACACTAAACAAGTTAATCTAGCTGCACAACTCACGTCTACAACAGCACCAGACGCGCTCTCACGTCAACAAGATAGTACAAAATGAAAAAAAATATCACTAGCAAGATATTAAAATGATGATAAAAGCTTAAAAATTATTTCAGTTGCCAAATATTGGGTTTAAGTATGAAATTGCCCATTTGTATGTGGAATTAAATAAAAAAAACCATTTCCAATGTGTTGAACAAATAAAATTATTCAACACTAAACTCACTCACTAAATGCCACATGTTTAAAATAAAAGTTATGATTAGTTATAAATGGCAAATTTTGCTAACAAAAACAAGGAATCACTTATTAGAACCGTTTCAACCATGTAACGTTCTAGGAAGTTTTTCTTCATCACTTTTGTATTTTTCACAGGATTCGAACCAGCGAATAAAATGGTTGTACTATTTAAGATAATTAATTCTCCAATTCTCCTCGTGAAAGGGTTCACTAAACAATACATTATTCCACCCACCATTACGTTGCTGCTTTTTTTTTTAAATTATTTTGAATAAAAAAATAATTTCAGCATATTGTTAAACGACAGTATTAAGATTATACAATATTGAAATAATTATAAGCGAAGGTAACGATTGACACCACATAGCAACGCGGTTTATTTCCAAGCATATGGCGGTACCTTTTAACTTTGGTCGTAACTATATTTGCAAGTTCTTGATATTATCGACGATGTAAAAGAATCTAACGCAATTTGTAAAATATCAATATATCGTTCATCAATTTGAGTGGAATAGTCTACATTGAACTTCAATTAACATTCTAACACATTTATATTTAAAAATAAGGAGGGTAGTGAAACTTACATGAAATAATTCTTGATGTGGGAGTAGATTACGAACACTTCTGATATGTTGAGTAAATGAAGATCTAACAAACTAATGTGAAGAATGTAGTTTGGGCAGAGGTTTCACCCTACTATTGTTAACTTCAGCTGCCGGAGTTAGAATGCCGAGCTACCGCTCTGCTATCCATTCGCTAAAACGCTCCCCCTTCCATCGCCATCTTTCCTTCTTTTTTCATCACTACTTTATGGAATACTTTTAATGACGGTGTTGCCATTTTTGAAATTGATACTTTTATTTAATTTAATCAATAAATTATTATTTTAAGATAAAGTAGCTCTAAAATCATACGATAAACATAAAAATCATGACATATATATAACACTTAGACGGTGTGAATATATCCACAAGTAGTATTCAGTTTTGCAGTGCAATTAACCACCGGCACGCGGCGTCAGTGTAGAGTAGTGAAGTGAATATTTACATGAGAACAGCGCTTGATTAAGACCAAGTCGGATGTGGGAACGGATCCGCCGTGTTGTTTCAGGCGCCAAGCAATAAATACTTATGTGTATAAAACTGAAGGTCTTAACTTTATTTATGTTGAAAAATAATAATATGAAACGAGAATTTAATAAACCCTTGGAAAATAAAACCGAGAGGTTTTGTAATTAAAATAAGACAGCGGATATACTCGTAAGAGGAGTTTCAGTCGTTTTTCCAGTTAGTAAGAGACATAGACGTTGCAAGTCTAATATCAATTAGGTACTGGTACATGAATGAAAACACAAGAGTCATAGATAATAGTAGGAAATCTTAGACGAATAAACCATTCGTCCAAGTAGGAGATCTTAGACGAATTTTATTCGTCCAAGTAGGAGATCCAGGGGGGCTAAGGCACTCAAACCCCCTCCCAAAACATCTGAGCTGACAAATCCCAAATTAAACTTGATATTATTCTTCATTTTCTTGTCCTTATCCCATGCTAGGTGGGGTCGGCACAACATGTTTTCCTCTTTCACTCCGCTCTATCACTGGTCGTCCCAATACTCATACGTTTCATAAACATATAATTCTTCACGCAGTCCATCCAAACCTTCTTCGGCCTTCCTCTACATCTTTATGCATCCAAGCTCATGCTCTTTACGTTAAATGTTTTTCATGACTTATAGAAAAAATATTATAAACATAAATACAATTAATGAATCCGTGTATCCTACTAATGGATAATTTAAACAAAATGTGTTTATAAAATATACCCTTACATTAAATATTGAAAATGTATACTATCTTTCGTTCATTATCTGCAACAGCGTACTTAATCGAATTTCCCGAAGCCTATAGAAACGATAAAGTGAATTACAATTCCTTCGCTTCTCCGACCAACTTCTTTTGTTCCGCTGTGATAATTTCAAATGAATCTGATAAAAGGTTTTTCACACTTTTTAAGGTTTACACAACGTGACTCAATTACAATAAATTTATTATAAATCAAAAATATCCTTTTTCAGCTTTTATAAAAATCAAACTAAAAAACTAACACTACATCACGTGGGTAGGTACTCGTACGTGTTTAGTTTTAATTATTTTTTAATTGTAGTATTTAAAATACAGAAACAACATCAACATTAGCATAAAGAAATAAACACCTGTACAAACATAATTGAATTAAACGTCGCCAAGACAATTGTTGGAATGTTTCGGCTCAGTTTAATTATCTTGAGTTTGGGCTCATCAGATCGACCGCTGACTGAGCCCGCAAGTCGTTTACAACAGTAGGTAATTGACGCGGGTGTCACGATCTATTGTTATTGCTACCTTTGCTACAAGAAGTTAAACTTCGATATAATACTCTGATTAAACAGCGTATAAAAGATCTGTATCTTTTGTGATAACTTTTGAATCGCTATTAAATATTACCTATATTACTTAAGTAAAAAGCCTTGTCTATGTTATTAACTTACTAGCTAGTTTCACTCTATCTATTTAGCTTATTAAGGGGTTGAATTTCAGAAAGAAAGATTTGAACCTACGAATTAAAATCAAGTTCAGGTATTAGGTTCTAGATTATTAACATTACCAACACAGCACTTATGTTTCATTATTGTTTGTTTCAGGGCTTTTCTTAGAATTATATGCGTCTGTTGCCCGAGAAAATTACGTCGAAAATACCAGCCTCAGCTCCGATTTAATAAACAGTCTCAGGTGAGCCCACAAAAACTATCTGTATGTTAATTTTTAAATTTCTAGATTTTTTGTTACACGAATAGAAAACGTGTTAGATTAAAAGGGAAATTTTGTAATTTTTGTTGCAAGCCGAGCCGCTTTTTACTTAAATTGTTATGAATTTGTTCTTTTACTTTCAGTTGCGCACCACTCGTCGTTATTACTCTTCGAGCGAACTGACGGGCATTCAACAGATCAGACAAAACTCCTGCGAACAAACTTACATATAGCGACTCAACTCTTATACAACGTTTCGATTCATCCTCCACATTTCCAAGTGCCTTGACGAAATATTATTTCGAGTCGCATCTTTCAAAAGTTTTTAAAATGCGTAATTTAGATGCCATTCTGAATTGTTTATAGAGGATTAAGATCTCGAGCTTAATTAAACAGATTTTATGAACAATTTAAGCATTGTTAAGACTTCAGTTTATTTATCAATGATCAATTAAGAGGTACGTGTTGAGGTTGAAATTACCTCAAATATTGTCACTGTGTGTATTTGTGCCCTGGCCTAACTATCCGTACTATCCACGCTAACAAGTCTATATTTATATATCTATCAATGTGTGTGCACTTGGTTCTCAATGGGCAAGATATTTGTAATTCTCTGTGATGCTTCGTATTCCTTCTCATTAAACCATTTTGAACATAAAATCCCAAACTGTGCATGCACCTGTCACACTGGACGCTAATTTGTCAAAACATAACAAATCTCTAACCTCTATCTCAATTTCAAGCTGCTACTATAGGCTGAATCTAACCGTATATCAAATTTCTGCATGTCTTGAAAATATCGATGATCGTGTTATATTCATCTCATCACTGAATGAAATCTTTTATGCTACCGTTTTAGCTCCCATGCAAAAGTCGTACGCCATTCTTGTGCATTTAGTTCCAACAGAAAAATTATATTTAATTAATGGAATAGATATTATAAACTTGTTACCTAATAATTCAATAAAATCTGCAATGTTTGTCTTGGATGAGTCATGTTTCCCGTCATACATATTAATTTGAATGTGAACAAAAATATTTTTCTCGTCTTCGATTCTTTTGAATCAATTTGCTAATGATTTTTGATTGTGTTTCTAGATAACTGTTATATGTCCAGTTTTAATTTCAATTTGTCTCATCATAGCATCTCCTGATTTGATTAATAACAACGGCGACAATTGTGTTACAGTATCCAGTAGCAACGATGATGTACTCGTCGGTGACTCAGCACGAGATGTGTCGGTTGTGACATCAGGCCCGCGCTGGGACGTTCCGTGGTCCTCGCTCCCGCTGCTCTTGATGCAGGGACCGCCGCTCGCTCCGCTCCAGGCGCGGTGGCGAGCGGCGCGCATGCACCGACTCCTATCGCATGCGACAACTAGATCACGCTTCCTTCGACGAACCCATCCATTGTGTAGAAAGACACCTGTGTCCTGACAATGTCCCCTACTGCCAAGACTCTGAATCAATCAGCGAGGTTAGCCTAGAAAGCGATAGTCGTAACACCTCCATTAGAAGAAATATAAGCAAAAAAATAGTTACATACCAAACCAAAGCTGAAATCTCAAATTAGATCTTACATAAGTGTCGTGTCGTCTGTAAATAAAGTGTAGATTTTTGTTACTTACGGCATTTTCTATTAATGAATGTTACGTGGGAAAAAATCAATCAGGAGCTGTGATTTACTGATTAGCTGTGTAAATATTAATGTTCTGTGTTTGTACATACATGTTATGTAATTTTATCTCGCATTGGATGCTTCTAATTTTGTACATAAATATAAAGAGGGAACTAATGCGCTTCATGACATTGTAAATTATAAAATTCAGTGAGACATTCCAAGTACAGATGGCAATACATCAGATATTTCTTAAATTATTATTATAAGGGCAGTGTTAATCTTTCATTAACAAAAAAAGGTTAAGTAGTTTTTAATTTAGATATATTAGATATCTTAAAAATATATGAAATTTATTTCATACTAGTTGTCCCCCACGGATTCACCTGCGTTCCCGGAGGAACTCTTTATAGGCTGAATTTTCAAAAATCTACTTGCCAAATTTCATGTTCGTAGCATATACTTTCTGAAATTTCGTGATTGATATTTCGATTGAATTAGTGAGTGATATTTCGCTTTTATTATCTATCAACTAAACCATATTATAACCTTGCACGGTGGTAGGGTACTTTGTAGTACCCGACTGGCGGGCTACCACCCTCAAGTTGAAAACCTGTCGCCAAGCACCTATTGGTGTGTTCCGGCAGTTGCACTTGAGAGCCAGATGCCCTTGCCCTTAAGGCAGTGTTATATGGTTTTCTGTTAGATTTATTGTATTTCCTCCTTTATTATGAGTTGATAATACTATTAATACCTTTACAAAGCTTTATTTTTTTACATCTTGTGGATACTAAATGTTATCAAGACTGAAATTAAGTGAAATCAATATTTTTTTCATTGTCTCCGTTTTTTTTCTTATATCCCATTATAAATGAATGCGTATAAATAGACTGTACCGATATAAAAATGTAATGATATGTAGGTACATCTTATAATTATAACGTTGTAAAGGTTGACACTGTTTCATTATGTATTGTTATTTGTTGTTAATGATAGGAACTATTACCAAATATAAATTATCATTCTTAAAATTTATGACATATGTAATTAAATTAAATATAGTAATTATTCCTTACTTAAATAATCGTCCTTCCATATATATATTTATAGGTATAATATAGGATAAATACTTTTTTTTTAAATTATTTCCTTAGAGTATAACAATAATAATTATGTCAAGAAAGAGTCAAAGTACCTTTGAACAAACATTTAGTATAGAAATTACACATATGTATTTTTATCTCTTGTTTCTATATTTATTTTGCAAAGATTTACTTTTCATAAAATAAGGCGACGATCTCATAATACGAGTAAATCAATGTTAACATTGTGATTGGAAACTAGTATACCTACTTACTTGTATTGTAAAATATATTAGATAATCTCAATAGTATAATTATACCTAATAAAAACGATTTTTTACATTTCTGATAATCATTAAACACGCATTTTTTCCATAAAAATTTTATGGCAATAATCTGACCTTATATAAAATAATATTTTGTTATAAATTTGGCTTTAACATAACTCATAAGAGAGCACACTTTCTATTATTGAACTGCGTTAATAAGTCACAAAATATTATACCAAAATGTTCTATTTTGAATTTATATGTTGCCATATTTGCAATTGCATTGCATTGCATAATTGCACATTGCAATGTTAATGATAATTCTTATTACTTATCTTAATTCTTATTATTTGTTCACACCATTGACCTTATTTTATTCAACTAGCTTTTATGTTAAACCTAGTCGAAAAAAATATTATTCTTGTCATAAAAATTCAAGTTTTAAAATGCACTGTACATTATCAATACCAGTGTGCCTGTCTAATACTACGTAGCAGTAGGTACATTGTAAATATCAACAAATACTATTGGTAATTATATTGTAACCTCTATATCTATATGGATATACTCAAGTATGTATCTATAAATAACATAAGTTCAACAGTTGTAAGCGTAACTATACTTCTTGATAATAGTTAGATTTTTCGATATTGTGAATAATAATAACATGTAATATTAATTCGAAATGGGTTGTCGTATAAATTTATATAAAAATATTTTTTCTATTCATGTGTTTAATTTTAATAAATAAACCCTATCAAAAGCAGACTATTACCCACACTTGTGACGTACGTAAGTACATATTTACTCGTAATATATATCAAAAAGTTTTGAAGAACTGAGAAGAGTAAACAAAATATTTTCCGTTGTTACGAAATACGATCCTTGGTATTATACACAGTTCAAAGTTTCTAGAAATGAAAATATTCAGGAACTCATTAATATATTGGAAAATGTAATTTTATTTAAAAGGTTATAAAAAATTTACGGGTTGTTTAATGACAAAGACGATTGCCTCGAGGGCTCCGCTCAGGCTCAAGAATCATATAATACGTTTGGATGTTTATATGTATATCACAGTATAATTTAAATAATCGGGATATAGCTTGGGATATATCGCTCTATCTATCTTTAGTGATCTTGGTATTTAAGGGGGTTGTTTTTTTTTTTTTGGTTTTATTCTGGATAGGCTTGTGTTTGACTACAATCTCACTATAGTAAGTGATGATGTGGCCGAAGGTGGTAAGCACACAAAGCCTAGATGGGAACTGGCTCTCAAGTGCAGCTGTCGGAACACACCGTTAGGTGCTTGGCGACAGATTTTCAACTTGAGGGTGGTAGCCAGCCAGTCGGGTATTACAAAGTATGATGTTTTCCTTCACCAAAAGCTCAAGCTCATTGTAGGATTCGAACCCACGACCTTCGCCGCGGTATACGATGTCACTTACCACTGAGCTATCATCGCCTTAAACCTTACATTAAACCATTTAGAATTAGAGGATTCGTTTTTGATGACTAACTGCTTGCATTTTCAGAATGTAGATTACCTCTTAATACTTATCAATAACCTGTAACTTGATGGCGATGATAGCTAGGCGGTGGTACGAGGGATACAGGGGCGAAGGTCCTACAATCAGCTTGAGCCTTCCGTGAAGGAAAACATCGTGAGGCAACCACAGCATAGTGGGAGTTTGTAGAAGGTACTCGACTACCACCCTCAAGATGAATATCTGTCGCCAAACACCAGTTGGTGTGTTCCGACAATTGCACTTGAGAGCCAGCCTTTAAGGCATTGTAATAAGGTATTGAATAGTACTTTTAAAACTTTCGTGAACTAAATTGTAGATAAATATACCGGGTCTATTCGCACAAAGGATAGTATCAAAATATAATTTTGAATAACCTTGACGTTTCGATCAAGTTGCATCGGTCATGGTCACAAGTAGACTAGTGATGGATGCATCGGTCATGGTCACAAGTAGACTAGTGATGGATGCATCGGTCATGGTCACAAGTAGACTAGTGATGGAATAATAGGTATCCTGTGCGCGAATAGACCCGGTATATTTATCTACAATCCCCCTATAATATCTATATGACGGTACTCACTGTAATCAGGTGACCCGCCTGCCTCGTTGTCACTAGTGGTATACAAAACTCAATCCTAAAAATATTGTTGATCAATAAAAATAATCATGAATAGTTATATCACAGGATAAATGTATAGAATAAAAATGTAGCTTGTAAATTTTACTGCTATTCTATATTATACTCTCTTTTGTACAGTTATAAATGAAAGAAAAAAAATAAAAATCCAATTTAATTGATGAAAAGAAATTACTTTGCAAAGTTTTGTACTTATTTTAGACGAAACACTTAAATGATATTAATTTATTTTGAAGTTCGTGATATAATTTTTACAGTATAATTATATAAGCTGCTAGGGCATTTTATTAATGAGATACAAACTTCGTTAAAATTCAGACACGAGTAAATTACAAAAGTTTATGCCAAATAACCTTAAGGTTGACAAACTTTAAGTAAAGTATAATCGTTGGCAGATAAATACCTACCTAGATAAAATAATAACCTTATATATAGTCTTTAGTAAGTTATATGCTTCAGAGACTGTCATGAACATTCTTTAGATGAGAAATTAAATATATGTAGGTATATATAAAAGTCAATCGTTACTGACTGACTGATCTATCAACTAACTAGCTCAAACCACTGAACGGATTGCGCTTCGGCACGCAGATAGTTCTTATGACGTTCCTACGTCCGCTAAGAAAAGATTTTCCAAAATTCACCCCCTGGGATGAAACTTTGTTTTTTTTTTTATGTCACTAGTGACAACGAGGCAGGCGGGTCACCTGATGGTAAGTGACTACCGTCGCCTATAGACATTAGCAAGACCAGGTGGACTGCCAACTTGTTGTACACCATATTACAATGCCTTAAGGGCAAGGACAACTGGCTCTCAAGTGCAACTGCCGGAACACACCAACAGGTGCTTGGCGACAGATTTTCAACTTACGGGTGGTAGCCAGCCAGTCGGGTACTACAAAGTACCCTACCACCGTGCAAAACCGTGTATGGAGAAACGGGATCGCGGGGCGAAAGCTAGTAGTTTCTATAAACCTTTACTTACTATAAATCAATTTGTAAATATTCATTACATAAATACCTGCCTTAATAGTATAACTTTAAAATAGTCACTTATAGTTTTTAGCCACGTGAGACACGGGTTTGACCTTGCGCAAAGTGTTCTTTCATTAGGTATTTGTTATGCATGAACCTATTTCAAAATCAAAGATTATACCCTAGGAGGGCACTTATGAAGGTCTAGCTACAGAATTTACCACCGTTCTGAAGTCAGCCTTCAACTGAGAAGAACAGGCAAGCAACTCAGCAAGGTAACTTTTAAAATATTTAGTGGACCATCTGACTATATTGACAATTTCTTTTTATTTTAAATGTTTAACAATTTATATAATAATTTTGGTGCTTTGATACAAAAACATTTAATATTTACAACAAATGTACAAAATATACATGCAAATGTACAATTACAATACAATTACAATTACAATGCTTTGATTATTTACAACTAATTTACAAAATATACAATCTTTTAAAAAAAAACTTCCTCGGGGCTGCCGCTGCTGCCGATTGGCAAGGTTCTTAGCAGGCTGGCAGCATTTTCTCTTTGTATGGTCAGGCTGATGCGTTGGTGGAAAAAGCTCCCCGCCTACTCTACCACTGACATATATCCTTGCCTTCACCTTAGGTAAGTACCTATTATATGAACATTTGTGTTCTTAGGTGAAACCGCTAAAATATTAAATACATTACTTCTATTCTAGTTATCACAATATCATAATTTTCTCGCCCTGAAGAATCATTAACCTCCATGCCTGTTCAATTTACTAAGCGTTTTAGCACTATATATACCTACATTCCATCTGTGATATAGGTACCTACAATATGTAATAATGCTATGGATAGAAGCAGTAGATAGATACTAGATACCATAATTAAGCTAGCGTCAATACGTCATAATATATCGTTGACTACACTGAGCTACGAAATTAAAGTTTATTCGGAAATCACAGCGAATACATTACCTTTTACTGAACAGTGGTTGTTTTCTATTTCCATCACAACTTATGGTGCAGTTAATACACTACTTTAATAGAACTCATTGCAATTAAAACATACCATAGTTAAATTACATCAGTCATTACAGATTATGGCGATGATAGCTCAGTGGTAGTGACGTCGGTGACATCGGCGAAGGTCCGTAAGTTTGAATCTTATAATGAGCTTTCGGTGAAAAAATCATCGTGTGAAAACCATACCGCGTTGGTAGGGTTGTTGTACTCGACTAACTGGCTACCACCTTCAAATAGAAGTAATACGAATACACCGCCAAGTACCAATTGGTGTATTCCGGCAGTTGGAGTTTGTTTCGCCGTTTCTTCTCCTGACAGGTCTTTATTTGGAAATGGTGGTAACAGTAACAATAGCATTAAAAATAGCAATAAGACGTTCAATAAGTGTTCCTTAAGTGTCCCAAAATTGAATAAAACATTTTGAGTTTTGAGTTTGAGTTTGTTGTACTTGAGAGCAGGCATTGTAAAAAGTTGAATATAGATTGGCAATTTCCTTGGTATTGCTAATGTGTATAGGCTACGGTACTTACCATCAGATGACACGCCTGCTTACCAGACTGCTGAAATTTAAAAAATGCGAGTGATCTATATTTAAAAACATATTTTGAATATTTTTTCTCTTATTCGCTTTTTCGAGAAATACCTTAGTAATTAACAAGAGCGAGGTGTAAATTCAAAGCCACATTGTAATCCAGTAATGTTTAGTAAATCATCCTCATATCTTATTACATCTATGTACCTACTATCTGTATAGTACACTAGTTTTAATGGAATGGACATGTACCAATAAATTACTAGAACACAATAGCCATTGACTCAGTGACACATAATTATAGACCACTCTGGTTGTTCGTACGATAAATTCATACACATCGACCTATTGAACTTTATAAGGTTATTGAAATATGACACTTTGATTGTAGTCGTTTTTTTATGTCAGAAATCATAATGCCTGTTTTTTAGTATTTTTCGTATGTTATAGTTAAAAACCTGAGAGTTTAAATAAAAATAGAAGCGTCACTAAAAATAATTCAAGTATTAAGATACAAACCGGTATTAAATAAATAATACAAAAGAGAGGATCGGAGAGGATCGCCGCGACGTCCCACTCAAAATCCAGTCTCCCCAATTAAAAACCCCAACTAAATCGCTTATGCGAAGTGAGAGCCACGATTACTCGTATTGTGTCCCCACAGCAACGTCCTGAACCGAGCTTCGTGCCCCACAGGGGGCTCCCTCAGCGACAGTCGCCTAAAAACTTTCCTTGGTTCCTCTAAGCGCTCGACGAACAGTCCGCGTGAGGGTGTAACGGCCACTCTGGCCACCGGGCTTTCTAGTCAGACCTGAAGAAATGTATGAAATTATGTCTTTTGTGACTTATGCATAAGGCAAAAACATATGAAAATTATAGGCCACCTTTTAATAAATACCTCTTATCCAGAAATTCAAAATATTATTTAGAACGTCTTATCTTTACGTCCTATTGGTACAGAGGTTCAATATACTTAAATGGATTCATAAAATAGCCTTTTGTGAACAATTTAATCTCATTTCATATACCTACTCTGTATATGTTCACAAAGACCCGTGTATTTTTTATTATTATATGAAGGTAACAATAATAGTGGACACAAATCGTCGAACCTTTTGAGTGTTAGGCATCAGTGTTAGGTATTCGAGTTTAGTAGGGTATTATAAACACTGATAGCATTATTTTTAGCCGACTTAAAAAAGGAGGAGATTGACAATTCGACTATAAGTTTGTTGTGTATACGCAATTTGTTTGCCGCTTCTGTACCGAATTCAATCATTCTTCTTTGCTAATTGAGTCCCTAATTTGTAAATATTAATTCTTTGAAGGAAAAGACATTAATATCGCGATTTATATTTATTATTTAATGTTGTCAACAATTATTATTAATGATATTATGTATACCCTGACTCAGGGCTCAAATCTAAGGTATTGAGAACACAAATAACTGATAACTTGAAAATATAATTATTACTTAACAATAACTTACTAAAACCGACTTCAAAGTAGTCGGTTATTTTTTGTTAGAAATTTGTTTTTATACTCCTAGGTAACATAGTTTTCGAGTTATTTATTATCATCAATAAATTTAACGCAGTGTGTTTTTTATATTTGTTGCCTACCTAAAAAGTTTCCGACACAAATGATCACACAATAATTATAACCGATGATAGCTCAGTGGTAAGTGACGTCGAATACCGCGACGAAGGTCGTGGGTTCGAATCCTACAATGAGCTTGAGCTTTCGGTGAAGGAAAACATCGTGAGGAAACCATAGCACGGTGGTAGGGTACTTTGTAGTACCCGACTGGCTGGCTACCACCCTCAAGTTGAAAATCTGTCGCCAAAACACCTATCGGTGTGTTCCGACAGCTGTACTTGATAGCCAGTTTCCATCTAGGCTTTGTGTGCTTACCATCTTCGGCCACATCATCACTTACCATGGTGAGATTGTGGTCAAACACAAGCCTATCCAGAATAAAAAAAAAAAAAAAACCACGAACGACGAACACCTACATAATTGCGTTCCTTGCTCTTGACTCCCACATTTTATTTCATTATACATTCAAGCAGAATGTAAATCTACGAGTAACTTATTTATATAGTACATTCCTCTCAATCTCGCTGATACCGGATCAACGTGGGCGAACGAACAGTAAAAAAATAATTACTTACGTGGGTTTCTTGACAATATTACCCTACCATCCTTTCACATCGTGGCTGGTTTTCGGTCTCTTGTTAAAAAATACAAAAATTTGCTCAGTATAAACATGGATATCAACAAAAGCGAAAGTAATCAAGAAAATTTAAATTAAATTAGCGGATGGATGCTATTATAGCGACAAGTTCGCTCGCTACCGCCGTCGAATAGAGGCAAAGTTGAGATGGGAGATGACTTCCCAG
This sequence comes from Ochropacha duplaris, assembly GCA_951361185.1. NCBI lineage: Eukaryota > Metazoa > Arthropoda > Insecta > Lepidoptera > Drepanidae > Ochropacha > Ochropacha duplaris. The sequence goes on along the minus strand of OX592709.1, from coordinate 5,092,225 downwards.
CCCATTCGATTATAACGAGCTAAATAAAAATAAAGAGCTAAGTTTGTTCGAAAGTATCTGCTTATAGACGAAGTAAACTAAAAAAGAAACAATGTGATTCTGAAGAAGGTTCAAAACTAGTTATCAACAAGTTGCAAGTTTAAGTTTAGTGATAAAATAAAATGTTTTCAATAAACCAGAAATTACTTATATTTAGATAGGTATTCGTGGTCGATAATATATTCCTGGACTAAAAGCATATTAAAGCAAAGAGAAAAGAAACCTTTAAAACTCACAAAGTTATTTACAGTTTTACTTTTGTATTTTATAAAATACTGTAGCAGCCCCTAATTAATTTGGATCTTCATGGATTCCTTTATTTATACAACTGTTTGAGAAGTTTGTTAAAATCTTAGGAAACTCTTGCGGAAGGTTTCGGAAAGTCGGATCTTTCTAGAGCTTAATTTCAATTACTAGGTAGGTATTGAAATGGAATGTGTTATTTTTAAATTGTAGATATCATTTTAATTTGTTTCCACTAACCTACAAGTTTACTACTTTCCAAGGATATGCATATTAAAACAAGTCACCTTCTACGTTTTGATTTCCATAATATTTAAAAATATGATTATCCGTTTAGCTTCGGTGGCCAATTTGGCGGGTTTGTGGTTAAACGCGAATATTTGCGCGAGTGATACGGGATAATCCTCGGGGACGGTCGCATTCAACTGGTATGATCGGTAAATATGTCATGTCATCTCAATTTATGTATGTCGATAGCTTATTTAATTGTCATATTTTTTTATTCACCTACAGTAAACATATTATATTGCTTTAAAATTAAAACAATTGTCTTAATTACATAGACCTATCCATTTCATTGTTTCAAAGTTCAAAATGCCTAGTAAACAACCCTAGATGTACCATTATCACTACATAGTATAAAACACAGTCGCTTGCGCTGTCTGTCCCTATGTATGCTTAAATCTTTAAAACTACGCAACGGATTTTGATGCGGTTTTTTTTAATAGATAGAGTGATTCTTAAGGAAGGTTTATATGTATAATACATGCATAATATAGTAGCGAAACACTGATAAATTTAGAGGTTTCTAATGTGATGTCGTAATTAAGCATTTTTTTGCGCTTATATTGCACAAACGCTGGCTGAACCCTACGAGATAGACCAAAATAATGTACTACAGTATTGTCCACCTTAAAAAGTTCAACAAAAAAGTCCGCGATGGTATATGTCTATCTCTTAGGGATAACCCACCATAACCATTTACTAAAAAGTGATTATTTACGAAGTGATTTTTCCCGCTTAAACCTCTCAACCGATTTAGATTAAATTTGGCACAGATATAGAGTAGACCTTGGGAGAGAACATAGGCTATCTTTTATCTCCCCTCCACCACCCCCACTTGCGCTATATAACGTGTAGTTCACGCGGGCGAAGCCGAGGGCGGGTCGCTAGTGTTTTTATAAACCTAATATTTTCAGTCAAAATATGGCACGATGATTGTATAAATTATGTACCTATATTTAACACCAGTTCCTGCATGAAATCTCAAAGAGTGGTAGTGTTACAACCAATTAGTTAAAATTAGAATAAGGTAGGCCTTATTTGGCTTTTCGGTGAAAGAATACGTAGGTCTTGAGAAAACCTGAATATATGAGAAGTGAAGTAATTACGTCAATATGATTTACCTCAGTCCACTTCAGTAGTAGGGGAGTAGTAGGCCCCTGCAGTGGCGTACAGTGCAATACCTGCCGTTATCATAACAAAGTCAATCTGAAAAATAATCCTAGTACTCAAACTTATATTATAACCTATTATAAAACCAATAAGGTTCACTTTCTTTTGTGAGGTATCAGTGAGGTAAGTTGTACCTATACACTTATATTGAGTCTCGTCTGAGCTCACATCTTCGCAAGTTGAAGTGTCTCAGCACATGAGATCCGTGTGTTTGTTCTGTGCATAAATCCCTCAGAGCTTAGCCGAGATACGAACTGCACTTACAACTTCGTCTAGTTGGAATCAAGAGAAGAACATATCTAGATTGAGTTAGGAACGAAACAACTACATATACCATATCACATTAATTTGGGAGATAACATTTTGTGATTAAGAAATGTCCGGTAAGTAGTACGACAAAACTTAAGTGGGAGATAGGTGGGCGAGTCACCTAACAAATATACAATAATGAGTTTAGTAACAAGGTCACCATTATCGAGATATTTCGACATTTCTGATTTTTATGTATTGATTTTAGATATTCAAATCTTGAAAATGGTGACACTTTTAGTAACGTAATTTTTCTACATTTGGTAGGTGACCCGCCCACCTAACTCTCCCTTAAATATGTCTTACTACTTACCAGACATCCTGTATAAACTTCTTGAACAAAAAGCCACATTTGATAGCCTGTATGCAATCACGTACAATAGTGAGACGATTGATGGAAGGTCATTTTACAGTAGCTAGGTAGGTACAAAGTCCATATATTGATATCACCTACCATGTGGTTTCAACTTATTTGTTTCTATTATTGATCGCGTGATTGGTAAGAAACTGAGAGGTGACGACTGTTTGTCCTGATTCTGAGTGTAGTTATCTACATATTTAAATATGTAATAACTAGCATAATTTAAAAGTACGTATAAGTGTAGTAGTATATCAGTTACCTATTTTCTGTAATACATATTAAGTATCAGAGACTTTATGTGAAGAATGTTAAGAAGGGATATTATTATAAAAAAATTATAAATTAAAAGATTTCTATCTTATGTTTCTACATTGAATATAAGAGCTCTTATCTGATAAATAAATCAGCACTTTCACTAATCTCTCAGCTCCGTTATAGAGCCTTCGTATCTTCTTAATGGTTCAACCATAATAATTATGGTATGCAAAATTTTATGGCCTAAGCATTAAGGTTGACTATCCTATATATTTTAACCGTAATAAAATATAACCTAATACCTAATATTCGACGAGCTAGGATCTGTCAATAACGTTACTTACGATATTAAATAAAACTTTATTAGCAAGACCGGAATCCTGTAGTTTTTATGGGCTTACAAATTCACCGATAGCTTTCCGATGATAACACCTTTACCAAATTTTTTTTTATCCCGGGGTATAAAAAATTACCCAACTTCTGTATATTTTATGTCACTTTCGTACATTATAAGGGTTCTAGGGAAAATAGTAGATGGCTTTGCGGTGACAACAAATCACCAGAACACTTGGGTAAAATATGATTTGTTTGTTTATTTAGGTGTGATGGTTGAAGCCTCAGCCCCGGTTCACTTGTTTTATGTGTATTCTGTATTATGTTTTGCCAAGTAAAATATAACATGTATCAAACTATTTTAATTAGGAAATATTTATTACATAATATCGTTTAAATAAAATAAAATTCTAATTATAATAAATACGCAAGTATTGGTCAAAATTAACAATTTATTCCTTTTGCGGTTGTGACCATGGATCTGTTGGGGTCTGAATCTCGTCGTTTCACAAGTATTTTACCTAAAAAATTAATCGAGGCCTCGGGGGTTGGGCGGGCGGGGAGTTTTTTTCCGCCAAAGCCTCAGCCTGGCCATCTAAAGAGTGTGTTGCCAGCCTGTTAAGAACCTTGCCGATCGGCAGCAGCGGCAGCCTCGCAGAAGTTTTTTTAGATATTACCTATAGTTTCGGTGGACAGACAGCCTATGTCTTCTAGGTAGCTCACGCAAAGAGACAATCAAACAAAAATATAGTGCATAATCGGATTATCTTATGATTGGATCTTGACAGATGGATAACAAAGTGATCCTATAAGGGTTCCGTTTCATTCCTTTTGTGGTACGGCACCCTAAAAACGTACCGGCAAAGTTCCAATACCGTGAAAATTTGTTGCGGTTACAAAGTTTTGACGCAGATCACGGATCACGCGAACAACTCTAATTACAAGTGGTGAATAAATATTTAACTGTACCTACTCGTACCTAAATAGAGATTCTCTTCACGGTTACCTAATATTAGGGGCACCACACAAACTCGGGTTGGGGAAGTTTACCCACAAACCATTAATTGTTCTGCGAGCTTACCTACTTGGGTTGAGTGCAGATTAATACGGAATGAGATAACTGTGGCGGCTGACAGTATCTACCTACTTACCGACGCTATGGAAAGACATATGAATTAAACAACTTTGTGTAATCTATACTTCTATAATATAGATTATAAAGAGGTTGTAGGGGTAATCTCTGGATCTACTGAACCGGTTATTTGTGAGTGTCATAGGCTATATTTTTATCCCGGGAAAAGATAAGATCCCACGGGAACGCGGGTGAAAACGCGGGGGGCAGCTAGTGTTAGATATAGTTATAAGTGGCGGAACCAGTTTAAATTAAATTCAATGGATTTCATGATTTCCATGATAAATTAAAGGGTGGCGTTACAAATTATATTGATATTTTAAAAATATTTTTTGTTTATGTTATTAAGACTTTGACATCTTCATTTGATCAGATAAGTAAACTTATTGTACATTCGCAAATGGAAATATCCATTTGGTAACTGAAAGTTTGTTATAATAAAATGAACTGAAATGAATGTAGTACCTACTTAATGTAACATAAAACCTGCACTCACATTAAAGAACCCATTATAAAGTGTACTAAACCAATGTGAACCTATTATTAGGACTCATTCGATCCGCTGATTCTTTAGAAACCCTTTGTTATAATGCGTGTCAATGTCAATCGGCAGCCGGCGGCCTTGGCTCGGGCCCGACTCGGGTCGGGTGTAGGCTGGCAGGCGCCTCGTGCATACCGAGCCCACACCCTTCGACGAACCTCCATTATTAATAACCAGCCTGCAATCCGTACGTCTTGCATTTTTTATCCTAGTAATCAGGTTTTCAATGACTTCCTCGGTTGCTGATTAGCACTTTAAGCTTACACCAGTTACACCTCAGTATCAGCTTAGTGCTAATTTCAGTCAAAATATTTTTATAACATTACCTGCGGTATTTTCAGAATTCTTCATGTTTAAAATCAACAAGCATTTTTGGGCAAGCGTATTTCGTTTTCGTACCTACTCATTGAAATAAAAACAATTTAGATATCTACTCACTAGTATATCTGCTACAAATTTATTATTGAAGAGCTACAAAATAACTTGGTGTTACCTCACTACCGCAACTATCGAGTCGAAACGAAAATAACAACGACTGGGTCACGAAATAACAAAGTAATTTGAGCAACTCATGTCTAGGCTACATATTTATTTTTGCCAGCTAGACTAACTCAAGACGAAGTTAATAGGAAAAGTAGTGTAGAGATCTGACCTTCACATAAGTATCTACCTTATCAAATAAAATATACTGCGAACTTTATGCATAGGTACATAGAATGGTCATAAAATTGAGGTAACTTTTGCATGTCGATTTCATAGGAACTTGTTCTAGAACCCGCTACGTACCTATTGTATTTGTAGTTCGTTGATTTAGGTACTGAGGGATGAGAACGAGCATACTGTATAAAAATACAATGTAATTTTCTAATTAAAAGGTTTCAGCGATCATCAACCTTCCATTTTCCATAATGTAAAAATATTTTCCACCACATTAGTCGTTGGCTCACTGCTGTGCATCGCACTCTTTCTTACGACAGAGCGCTCTACGCTCACGCTTCTATTGTTCTCGGTCTTTGGCGTGGTGTAGGGCATCTGTGATCTTTGTTTCCACTTGTTTGGACACCTGGTCGGACCATCTTATTGGGCCATGTCCCCTAGGTCTCTTTTCTTCCAGCTTTCCCGTGACCATTAGCTTCTTTCTCCAGATTTTCGGGTGGTTTTCGGGCTGAGCCGGAATATTGCAGCACTCTCTGGAAACATATGCTTGAAAATCTCTGTGATATTTTAACATATTTAAGGTTCGAGACAATTTTCCTGGGAGTCGTTCAAGGAATGCGCAGGCATGCGCCGCCAACACCACATTTCAAATGCGCAGATACGTCGTCGATCTGCAGCTTTAACGGTCCAGGAGACCGCGCTGTATAGGAAAGTGGGAAAAAATATATTTTAAAGACAAGCAAATCCGACGCATTGTATAAATCTTAACAATAACGGACCATCGATTACACGAACAACTAAAAATGAGCCCATAACTACGTCGATCTGGATAACTATTACCATACTTCGCCTATCTTCTATTCGGGACGACACAAAAGCAATAACTTTAGTTTTTTCCGTTGACTAGTAATAGCGTAGAAACCTAAAAACACTCGGAGTGTTTTTATTCCCAAGCTGAATAAACACTTTGCTACAGAGCGACATTCGCCAAAAGTTCCATAAGAAACATCACAATGGTCAAGAAAGATGTTGAGATGCGAGTTCAGCTGATGAAAATTAGATTAACAAGAAAAAGAGCAAATGCACTCGGATTAATACTTCAGAGGTACATATCAGAGTTGCACCCTTAGATAATATGATCTGCCTATCACAAGCTTTTAGACGGTTTTTTTCTTATGTAACCTCTGACTCATGTTATTCTGTATATTTTTTAGCTCCCTTTCCGTCTTGATGGCCCATTGCTAGGAAATCCTCTAATGGAATGTGGGACAGACGTAAATCTTATTCAATGGTATTTCTTTTGAAGCAAAAAGATCAACATCCTATTGTCTGTGTAAATACAAATGTCGCACAATAGAACATTCAATATACTTATCGACTATTATGTTCTTTGAACTTTCCTTTTTAAATAACACAATTGATAAAGTGGAAACATCTAAATGTTAGTTCCGAGATTCGACAATAATGAAATTATCATTTTGACTGCACGACTCTAATAAATACTTGATATATTATTAATAACCACTTTGTAAAATACATAAAGTCAAGGGTTACATAAATTGATGCGATAAGCGGCTGTCCGTCAGCGATAGAAGATCAAACCAAAACCTTTAACGAAGCTAAATATCTATTTTTACCTTTTCTACCTGAAAATAAACTACGACCAAAATACACGGCTAATACGGTTATTCTACTTTTATCTCCTTAACCTTAGACCGCAAAAAGTTGTTCACACAGATTTTGTGTAAACAAAGCTCTGAAACCTTTAACGCCCACACATCAAACGAAAGTCATCGCTACTGCCTGTGGCGAATCGAATTACGTTGATTTACCTACCCGCTTCGGCAAACAATAATACGGGTGATCAATTTTATCGAAAATAAATACATACATACATACATACGTCGTTATTTTTTATTTAAACACATTCTGATTATCTTAACGAAGCGCGTTAATAAATTAGCAGGTCCATTCTGTAAAATCGAGAGTATACCCAATAGAGTTTGGAAGTTGAAGCCGCTTTAGTTATAGTTTTGTATGGTTTTTCCGAACATAGAGACATAGCACTAGCCGTCTGTTAATCTATTCTAAAATCAACTTTAAATCTGAGAATCCCACTAATACTCGTATTATAAATGTGAAAGTTTGGATGGATGGATGTTTGTTACTCTTTCACGCAAAAACGGATGAACGGATTTTGATGAAACTTGGCACACAGGTAGATCATATCCTGGAATAACACATAAAATACTTTTTATGCCGGAACGCGGATGAAACTGCGGAAGACAGCTAGTGTAACATATTTGACCTCGCATAGACTCAAACGCTCTGCTTTCTCAGTTGTACAACTTATACGACATGATACGAAAGCAATTCAAGCAGTGGATAGACCGACCAGCTTAGCCAGTGTGTCACGGTGCCAGTAATAAAACATATTATTGTATCCTTAAGTGACAACCCTATTTTATACGTTCTCATTTACTCACGCGGCAAAACGTCGAAAAACAAACCGAAATACGAAGAGGACTCTTCACGTACAATTAACTCGCAACTCTAGCAAAGTTTGTACAAGCGCGTCATGCATGTCACAGGTGTATAATAAATTTAACAGCTTTGTCTAGGAAGTTTAACAGAAGTTCTAGCAGTTTTGTAGACAGCAGCAAAGAAGACATTTATTATTACTGAACTACCTAAGCAATAATGTTGACATATTTGAAAAAAAGAGAGAAAACAAACACTGATTTAAAATAAAAAACACAATTTTTTCGACGTTTGTTTCACTTATTTACTATTTATGACGCACAGTCTGTGCCCTAGACACGCTGGGTCGGTTACCTTTTATTTCAGATAGCAGAATCATTTTAATATTTATAATAATAAGTTGGTGTAATAAAATAACAATAATGCGCACGTACCTGGAGAAACAGCAACAAATCTTCACGGCATAGGACAACTCTAGAAATAATTGAAAACAACTCTATATTACCATACAATAATGCTGCATTTGTCGAAATCGTCGAATTTTCTTATTCTTCATTCAAGACTTTTTTTCGTTCATTTAATTAAATTTCAGTGACTAATAAACAATCATAGAGACATTTAAAAATATGGCTGTGATGGTAGTAGGGTAGATAAGTTACAAAGTTACATAGAACTCTGCCACTGAAACTGCGTTTATACCGGCCTTTTAAACGTTCCTAGAGTTCAACTGAACACATTTACACAAACAAAAGTTTGTTTTGCTCAGTTGTTTTACAGATGATGATGCAGAAGAACTTTTAGAATATCAATAAATATATTTTTAATTGTGTCTATGATGGTGACATTTATAGAATATGATAACCATCATTCCTAACTATCATCTTCAAGGTAGGTTTTTATTATAATATTTATTTTTCTCGTAGGTAATATATGCCGCTTATTCCCACGTTACTCCTAATTGTATACGATTAATTATGTTCCAATTTTGTCTTTTAATAAATTTTCCCAAAAAAATATAAGTATCGTAAATAATTCAGGATCAACAATAATACCTGTAAAAATAAATATAAAATATATCTTGGGTTAAACAAACAAAGATCGATTAAGGGCTTAAACGAAAAGGCTACTTATGGGCTCATCCCTTAGTGCTCACAACACATGCACAAATAGGTGCCACCTCTTTGATCCCTTGCGTTTCTAAAACATTATCTGTATTATTTCTAAAATATTACCTATATTTGTATATAGTAGGTATATTCAATGATGATACAATTTTCTTAAAATTTTAATAAATCTTCTAAATAAAAAAATATTGTTACCAAGAATCATGAACAAAATATGTAGGCAGGTATAGGTAAAGAATAGGGCATATAGGATTAGGAGTAGCCCGCTACGCTCTCTCCCCGCTCCGCGGCTGATGCATCCAAGGTGCGGAACAACTACAATGGTCTCAGGTTAGTGGTCAATTATTTTATTACTAGCTGTCCCCCGCGGTTTCACCTGCGTTCCCGAGGGATCTTATCCTTTACCGGAATAAAAACTATCATATGTGTTATTCCAGGATATGATCTACCAGTGTGCCACGTTTCATCAAAATCCGTTCAGCCGTTATTGAGTGAAAGGGTAACAAACATCCATCCATCCATCCAAACTTTCAAATTTAGTCTTATAATATTAGTGGGATTGTTTTTCTCCCGGACAAAAACATTGACTAAAAATGGCGCATTGATTTATTAATTTTAACTTTTTTACTCGACTTTACTATTTTCTGATAGCACATACGTAATATAAATAATATAGCTAGATAAGATAGCTCTTGTATAAACTTGACTTTCAATGCCCTAAGCTGAGAATTGAATAAATATGTACTGTATTTTATACAAATATCACCGTTAAATGTTTGTGACGTGCACAAACATTTTCAAAGATGTCACCCGTGATCCTCAATTTTACCCCCTCAGGGGGTTTAAAAAACCAGTAACGGTTTCTGGATTTTGGTTAGGGAGCGGCTTGAACCCGCTAAGTTCCCGATATTAAAAAGTATCCTATGTCTCAAGTTTGACCAAACTGCACACATTGTGCAAATTTAATTAAAATCGGTTAATTAGTTTAAGAGTTCATCGCGAACAAACAACGTGACACAATTTTTTCACATATTTAAGATTAAAATATAAAGATTATAATTTATTTATAAGGTGGGCTACTGAAAACTAACCCCGGTAGGTGTTGTAGGTGGTGTTGTCTGCTTATTTATTTTTGTTAACTCAAGAATATGTAATCTCAATAAAATATAGTGTTTCTAGACTCATCTCTAAACACCCTCAGTGCTAATATAAAAATAGTAAAGCTCATCCCTTTTATCTTATCTTAGTGTACTATCACGTACAAATGTAGGTTGTACTATTTACTATGCAAAAACAGCTATCCGAATAGAATACCCAAGCGTCTAGTTATGTAAGCAACCCAGTAATTCTATTCCAGCCAAACCGGAGATAGGGCTAAATACGTTTTTCCCACCCGTAATACGTGATTGAGGAAAACGATTGCAATAATTTTTATTTGGGCCTTCATCGCGATAAACTAGAAATTGTCTTTAATTGATATTTTATAAGGCTCCTACGTCCTTTACGTTATACAATATTTTTTACTTAGCCAGTTTTAACTATTAGAAAATGTTAATCAATCACTGAAATTTTGATAAAGAATCATATTTAGGTCTAGAAAGCCTCACGCTTTCAAAAGATTCTTAGAAGCTTCCTAGATTTGCCGGATTTTCACATCATTCACGTTTATGAGAGTGGTTTAACGAATAAACCGTAGTGTAGCTACGATGAATTAAAAAAAAACTCCTTAAGTATGTAGTCGTCGGGGCTAAAAATGAAACGCCTTGTACAGCTGCGGTGTTTGAAGACATTGTAACCAACTGTTGTTGCCATGAATAAGTTATAACTGTAACAACCTGACTCTTTCACCAAACACCGTCCCTAAAGAATATTAAGGAGTCCTTAAAAAGTCCTATTATACAAACCTGTAAACATCAAAAGGTTTACAAAGGATACGTTTAACGTACCTATCCTTAAACATGTACGGTTACTAGTCTACGTACTATCTAGTAATTACGATTACTTAATTTTCTATTATCGTACAAAATCGTAATATTAATACGTGAAGCAACAGTACAATTAAATTAATAAAAACATTACTATTACCATGCGTTTGACACACACACTACCGTGGGTTTGACAGACACTCATTTTTTTTTTTTTTTTTTTTTTTTTATGTCACTAGTCACAACGAGGCAGGCGGGTCACCTGATGGTAAGTGTCTACCGTCGCCTATAGACATTAGCAATACCAGGGGGACTGCCAACGTGTTGTACACCTTATTACAATGCCTTAAGGGCAAGGGCAACTGGCTCTCAAGTGCAACTGCCGGAACACACCAACAGGTGCTTGGCGACAGATTTTCAACTTGAGGGTGGTAGCCAGCCAGTCGACTACCACATAGTACCCTACCACCGCGCTGTGGTTTCCTCACGATGTTTTCCTTCACCGAAAGCTCAAGCTCATTGTAGGATTCGAACCCACGACCTTCGCCGCGGTATTCGACGTCACTTACCACTGAGCTATCATCGCCTTAACACATACATATACATATCATTATTGAAAAATACATAAATTTCATTTTACATGTTGTCATTCTGTGGAGCACGTCTGTGAGGTAGCTGGTGCAGAGATTGAGAGCTCCATTACCCTAATTTTTTGTGTGGATAGAAAAGACTCTAACCTTACCCATCTCAATGAGACCTTAGCAACAGTGTCAAAATGGTTTGCCACCAAGAACCTTAGGTTCTCTCGTCCGGATATTCCTAAGAGCGTCACCAACGTACTAGTTGATGATAAAACACTTAAACATAGATGACAAGACAGTTTTCCTTGGTATAACTTTTGATAGTAAATTGCAATGGGGTCCTTATATAGAAAATTTTGCTGGCAAATTGAGTTTTGCTGCTTATGCAGTACCTAAAGAAAATTAGACAAATAACAGATATTGCTGCAGCTTCTACAACCTCCTGCGAAAAGGGTAATTCGCGCGATCAATAGTTTTGGTCCTCACGAGTCCTCACAGAAAAATCAATTTAAGGAATTTAATTGTGACCTTTTCTCGGGAATTGTGTTCGTTTCACAGAAGAACATAGAAATATATGGATGCAGTAGCTTCTCTCTGCACCTACATCCCTCTGGGCGTAGTCTATACTAATATTATAAAGAGGAAAGATTTGTTTGTTTGTTTGTTTGCATTGAATAGGCTCCGAAACTACTGGACCGATTTCAAAAATTCTTTCACCATTGGAAAGCTACACTATCCCTGATGAACATAGGCTATATTTTATCCCGGGATAAGATAAGAACCCACGGGAACGCGGGTGAAACCGCGCGGAACAGCTAGTGTAAAATAATTGAAAATGGATCTAAATTTACTTTTGAAAATATAAGAAAGATCCACTGCTGAAAAAGAGTTGCCATGCTGAGTTTCTTGCCGGAGTTTCCTCAGTTTAAGTGTATTTCAAACCTGTGGTAGAGTCAACTGTAACGTTTATAAGTGCCGTACCAGGCCTAAACGGAATAAATGAGTTTTGATTTTGATTATCCCTGTGCATTGACGAGCTAAAATTAGAAACACTTATTTTCCAAAAAACCTCATGGTCGAATTTAGATCAGTGGGCGAACACTAGTAATAATAATTCTACAATATAACATAGAAATATGTATTAGACATTTGAAGAAGTGACCTTTTAACCTATCTCCAACGTAACATTTCAATATTTTTTTTTTATTTTCCGTTTGTGCGTATAGTACCAATGCCATGATCTGCTCGTAACTTAAGCTAAGCCCAGTTTACCGACTCAACTCTGAATTATTTGACTCCGCGCCAAATGTACATATCCGAAATCTACAAGAAATGGACACAATAAATATTTTTGTTATACATTTTATTTAGGACATAATCGGTTTTGTAATAATCTTTTATGACGTCTATGTTATATGTAGTAATTGATATGTTACCAAATGTATCATATCAATTACTTTTTTTGCGTTAAATTTCTTTGTTTTTTTTTAGACTTGATTGGTTTTAATTATATGGAATCTCAAAATATTCACCCAATATTCTATCTTCATTGCAAACATCATTATCATGTTATATAGTGAATCCATTGAAATGTTATCATTGGGAGCAAGTGAAACGTAACGCTACAAAAAGGGTTGCGATTTATTTGCCAGAACGATCGGCTCGACTAACAGCTATTTGCTTTACCTACAATAACACTGTAGGTCCTCTTTAATCCAAATATATTATGTACTATAAAGGCTATATTTAGTTAAGTATACCTATATAAAAGTGAAATAAAAATCACAAACGTCAGAAAGTGTCGAAAAAGTGTCTAAATTGAAAATTGGCAGGTAGACTCCCCTCATAGGGAGTTGGTTTCCGCTAAGAAAGGATTTTTGAATATTCGTCCCCTAAAGGGTTCCGTGGATGAAACCACGGGGGACAGCTAGTCTATTTATCTATCTATCTAATGTATAAAATTCTCGTGTCACAGTGTTAGTAACCGATATTATTAGTATTTTTTGTGAATATTCGGTAGGTCTGAGAATAGGTTGGAAAGTATATTTCATCTAGATCCCACGGGGACACGGATCCCACAGGAACGTGAGTGAAACCGCGGAGGACAGCTAATTAACTATAAAATTGGCGAGGTGAGTTCACGATCTCTGACGAAAAGATTGATGTTTGAACTTCCAGTGCAAAGAAATGATGCAGAATTCTAATACACAAAAATTACTGTAGACTGATAAAGAAACAAAGAATCGGAATAACCGATCAGAATATCGAAAAATGGCTTGATAACTCTGTAAAAAAATCCTAAATATCACCATATAAAATAAACTTAAATGTTAAGATTTCGTAATTTTCAGTGACAGTGATATGGTTTTTTTTTACAAAAGGATAGATTTTTTATTGTTCTATCGGAATAACCGGTTAGAATTTTAATAAATGATCCAGTATTCCAATAATTAATTAAAATGTAGTAAATAGTAATGTTTTCATTCGTGAACCTAGCGAAGCGATAATTAAAGCTACGCAATAATCAACAATATTGACAGCGGTGCTAGAGTTGCAATTCGATCCACGCGTTCTTAATATTGTAATTATTATTTGTTTTTATGACTACTTTGTGCGTTTATATAATTATAATTATGTTGATGAACGCATAAAATTGTAAATAGCATCAAACGACGAAATGTTCGGGTAAGTATTGTTATCTATCATTTCGACGCATGCGATAGTACAGATAGCAGCAAAGGAAAAATATAAGTGTTATAAAGTAATATGAAATCATAATCTCGTATGTTTTTTTTTTGTTTTTTAGATCGATGAAACGTAAAACGCATGTGGTGGAGCGACGACGGTGTTACCTGTAACTTTTTTTAGTCCAGAGAGGTGGATCGAAGATATATTTACGTATCAGAATAAATATTAAAATATCAATATTATTTTTATGCTAAGAATACAACACTTTTAAATTTAATAATAAATACAAAGAAATTGCAATACTATGTATAGCAACAAAAGTCACAGAAAGAAAAATATTATTAAATATAATATTATACTTCCGTGTGCCAAGGACGTTATAACCATGTGCATCTTTTTTCTTTCTTCTGATGGAAATCGTCCTTTAAGACATTTCTGCCAGTATCAAGTTATATTTTTTTCCATTTAAGTAACAAACACGTTATATTATTATATTCACAGTAAAGTTGGAAGCACTGTAGAATAGTGCCCGTCGCTTTTATATAAGAGTTTTTTTTTTGGTAGATTTTAGTGTTTCTAGTGTGTTTTAGAAAACCGCAAAACGCGAAAAGCGATAGTTTTCGAGAAAAATAAAATCTAAATTACGAAATTTTTCACCGCACTGGCTCCGACTCCAAAAAGAAATGTTTATAAATATTAAATAGATATATAAAAATCAATAATTTTGTTGATTGTCCTTCAAGGCTCTTGCTTTGAAATTTAAATATTATTTTTTACTTTTTAGTTTAAGTTTTTACATATAGGTTACAGTTTTGAAGTCCGTGTTTGTTTTTATTTTTAAAAATAATTTTAATTTTCAATTTTTAGTAGGAAGTAAGTGTATTCCTTATATGTTGTCAGGATAAACAAGATTGGCCTAGGCTAAACTAGTTCTTCCTATACGCGGTCGCTTCATCTTTGTTCACTCAAAATCTTAGAATTGATAAACAAAAAATAATTGTTGTAATTTTTTTGTTAACGCCGATCGCTCGCTGCGCTTCCTGAACGGCGTACACTTTTAACCTAATCAAGCCATGTTAATGTTGAATAGAAATAGACTGTGAGCGACCGCGTATAGGAAGAACTAGTTTAGCCTAGGCAAAACTAGTTTGTCCTGAAATCGGGTCTGCCCGGTAACACATATAACTAGCGGGCCCGGCAGACGTCGTCCTCCAGCGCAACCTACCGGGTCCATCGAAGAACCCATTGAAACAAAATCCCACACAAAATTTCATCCACATCCAAAAAGTCATGCTCAACGGCTCAGCTTGATTTACTAAGGTTTATCAAACGAGAAATTAATATTTTTGTTTTTGTTGATTTTTTCAAAAACCGCTAAATCAATTTCAATAAAATTTATATGGGACCACCTCTGAAATATGATCTTCAAGACAAAAAAAGAATCATCAAAATCAATTCATAGGCATTGGCAGAATGATCGCGTAACAAACAGATAAAAAAAACATCAATTGACATCAACAGTCAAATTAAGAACCTCCTCCTTTTTTGAAGTCAGTCAAAAATAATAAAAAAGCCCCCCGATGGATTTACTTGGGTTTTTATTTCTCTAATAACAATAATCCGGGGGCTTTGTTGTAACTCAACTCGATATCATTACGTAGAATGAAAATAATAAGTCAATAGGTATGATGTAGAAAATATTGAGCCGCAACTCTAGAATAGTCGTTAAATAGAAGAGAAGTTAAAAATGAAATAATAATTTTGAAGTATAGTATAATAATAAAATAGAAGATAAAAATGACGGTAGATGAATACCGCATCAAAATCGGACAAGATATTACTGCAGCGCCACCTAGTGAGTTACTACCGTAACACCTTTTTAAGAATCCTCACTAATCAACTACAAACACATTATTGAAAACCACATCCAAATCGGAATAGTAGTTTTGGTTTTGCACAAACAAATGTTTACTGCAGCGCCCACTGGTTAGTTGTCACCATAACATTTATCTAAGAACATGCAATAATCAGATCCTAAGCCATCACTCAAAACCGCATCAAAATCGGACAAGTAGTTTTGGAGATAAATGGCAACATTCGTTTGCACAAACAAACAAACATCCTCTCACCCCAAACGCATATACCGTCTCCGTTCCGTTTTTTATTTCAACTGAATTATAATGATAAGCCTATAAGATATAGTCCTGTACTGTTGGGGGGGCTTTACTAGAATGACACCTGAAGCATTCTTTGAATGTAGCTAAAAGTGAATGATATGTCGTCAAACTATGATAATGCATAAATTAATTCAATGATATAATTCTTCAATTTTATTTATTTGTATCGATTATACAGATCATCTTAAATTACTGCAATCACCGTGTACGTAACATAAAAAATATGCTGATTGTACTACAAATTTCTACGCTGTGTGAGTTCGGTCCTCTGTTGTGTGAGCACTGACGGGTGCAGCGCACACCAGTATGTAGTATCACAGGCGAGTGCAGGGCACCGCGCGCCTGCTCCCGTTCCTCCCTTGCTTCACCCCCTTGAAAGAGTAGATTTCGTGAACGGGCCGCGCCTTAATCGCGATTTTTTTTATGTAGGTAGATTACGCACGGCCTTCCGTCTGGTCATTCAAGAGGTAAGTAGACATAATATATATTGTATAGATAAGACTTATAGCATAATACCATATATTTTCAGAATATTTTATAAATATTTTTGTTAGGATTATATAATGCAAAATACATCAGAGTAATTATATCATTAGATAAAGCTTTAGTCTAGCGTAGATAGATACTCATTTATAATAATTTATCTTCTGTCCTGCCTTAGCTTTCCTGATCACATAGGCCAATCACTTTATCCCTTAATTCCCTGATTAATATTAGTCGGTGTTATCAAGACCCCTTCATTAATGATCGCTATCCGTGTAACGAACATCTAGCCATTGTGGCTTTATGGGAGCTACAATTGTGAGGTTTTCCTTGCGTTTTTTCTGTAACTATTAAAGTCAAAGTCAAAACCATTTATTCAGTTTAGGCCCTAGAAGGGCACGTATGAAGGTCGAATTACAGAAGTTACCACCGGTTCGGAAGTCAGCCTTCAACTTAGAAGAACCAGCAAAAAACTCAGCAAGGTAACATTTTTTAAATATTTTTAGACCATTTAATATTGGCTTTTTTTTTTCAAATGTTTAACAATTTTATTCTTAAAGTAATACAAAAATAATAAATAATTTTATTCTTAAAGTAATACAAAAACATTAGTAGATTTAGAAGTATAGTGTAGAATATCATTGTTACATACATCTATCATATAATTCACAAACATTATAAAGCTTTTTAAACCCGTATTAGAAATGTAGATAAATAGTTAATAGTAGATTGTTATACAAGGAGCAAAAATGACCCATTATATACGAGGTAGTTTTACTACAAAGTACTAGTAAATAGAAACCGAGTTTTAATGGGTTTTAGCGCCGTGTGTTACACTATACTTTTCACTACGATTGCGAGAAAATAAAACAATCCAATACAATATGAAATATGTAGTTTATAATGTCTTTTTTTTTTCTTCTGTAGCCGCAACACATTGCATGCATTCTACCAGAGATCGCCGATTTTAGTTCCATTTTCAAAATTAAAATGAAGTTCTTTTTTATGAAACAGTAATAAGTCGAATCTTTATTCATGATTATTCTACTTATTACTAAAGACTTTTTCGTTTTTGTAGGCTCATTGTCATTTGACACACAAAAATTTAAAAATAAAAACTTTTTCCCTAGAGGAAGAATTGCTACTTTTTCTTCGCTCTGGTACGCCACAATGACGGTTTTTTTGAGCAAGAGGAGTGAAATAGTAGATTGTTATACAAGGGGCTAAAATGACCCATTATATACGAGGTAGTTTTACTCCCGAGCTTTAGCGAGGGACTAAATAGAAACCGAGTTTTAATGGGTTTTAGCGCCGTGTGTTACACTAAACTTTTCACTACGATTGCGAAAAAATAAAACAATCCGATACAATATGAAATATGTAGTTTATAATTTCTTTTTTTTTGTTTCTTCTGTAGCCGCAACACATTGCATGCATTCTACCAGAGATTTTCAAAATTAAAATGAAGTTCTTTTTTTATGAAACAGTAATAAGTCGAGTCTTTATTCATGATTATTCTACCTATGACTAAAGACTTTTTCGTTTTTGTAGGCTCATTGTCATTTGACACACAAAAATAAAAAATAAAAAAAAATTCCCCTAGAGGATGAATTGCTATTTTTTCACGGCTCTGGACTCCCATACTAGCTCTTGTACTAGCCTTTGCGACCTTTGCGTGGAATTCTATACCACCGACACCACAAACATCTTTTGACATCTTGTCAAACAACAGGAGTACCAACCTAGCGAACCAAATAGTGCTTGACAAATAGTTCTTATCGATATCGATAAAATATGCAGGGTAGAAACCGAGGCTACTACTAAATAATATTTTTTATTAATTTTAGGTAAGTATCGAATCCGTATTTATGAGTCCAATGTTGACGAGGGGATATTTGGTACTAATACAAGATTGGACTTAAATGCGAACCCGAAATAAAATAAAAAACTTTCTGCTAATTTAATTAAAATTTTAATACTGAAATGAAATTACTTATTCAGCGAAAATGAAACAATCAATTGTAAACCGTTGAGAATGCAGATTTATAGAGCTAAGAAAAAAAAATTATCACTGGTTTTGTTTTACAGTATCATATATCAATGATAATAATCAATTATAATCAAAATTATATACTTCACCAATCAATTTTCTTCACCTTGCTCTATAGCTCACTTTTTACCCGTTGCCTCCCAAGTGGCATAACAATAACATAACAATATAATTAAATATATAAGGGATTCAACAGATTAATATTTCAACAATTAGCATTCTTCATCTTGCTCCATAGCTCACTTTTTAAACTTAACAATTTAACAATCAGTCTTCTTCATGTTGCTCTAAAGCTTACTCTCTAAACTTAATACTTCAACAATAAGTCTTCTAAGAAAATAAAAACTGTTCTTTTTTAAAATTATTTTGTGATGCCCTGTTGCTGTGATCTTTTAATAATGTAGGCATTAGAATCTTCAGCTTTAACAAACGAAATGCATGCAACTTTTCAACGGGAACATATATTAAATCTTCTTTGCCCACAAACTTGACCCACTGTTTGCATCTGAAATTTTTATAAAGATTATGTTTATAAATCATATACGTGCAATGGCCCAATCAAGAGGCTAAGTGCTGAAATAGCCCCGTCAAAACTAACAACAAAAATGTTTCTAAATCCTGAAAAATTGCATAACCTATTCCGATCCTTGCTTGATATTTAGGCACGCCATTCAAATATATAAAACATACTGCCCCTACTCTTTTACGTAACATTATATTTCTTATTTCTTTTCAATGGTAAACAATAACGTTGTTATCGATATGTGGATATTAAAGTTGTAGTACATCACTAGCAAACAATTGAAATAAATTAAATATGTTAATTTTATTTGTTCTTAGCCTGTTCTACTTACATATGGCTGCAAAGTATCATATTTAAGTGCTTACCAGGCTTCATCTAAAGGAAATTTTGCCATAAACATCCTTTTTTCATGATTTGAACGACTTGCTCGATTCCCGCATATTTCACAAGTAATAAACCGTATTTTCAGTGGCATTTTAAGTAATTATTAATTAAAGTACACCTCTGATCACCCATCACTAATTTTTAAGAGAAATTTAACTTTTTTAGCAATTAAAATCCACAATCAAAGAAATATTTATATGAAAACACAAATGGTTCGAAATGAAGTTTTGACAAACAACATGGCTGACACTTGACAGAAGAAGCAAGAAAGAGAAACTGCACTGAGGGAGAGTGATAGCTATATCCGCCATTATTATTCGATTGAAGGTCCATAGAAGAAAAAATTGTTTGAAGTTTCACTAGACTGGGCTCTGGTACGCTACAATGACGGTCTTTTTGAGCAAGAGGAGTGAAAAAATATTTAGGTGAACTTCAACATTGCTTTGCAAATAATGAAGTACGTGTTCTGAATCATTTGTATCACTGAAATCGCTGGGACGAATTGGATAAAAATAGCCCAGGATATTATGTAGATTTAGAAAGGATCCTAAATTTGTAAGAAAAGCTAACACGGAAATCAATTAATAAAAATAAATACATATATATTACTTGAATAACGGGAGCCTTGTCTTTAAGGCATTGTAATAAGGTATACAACTCTATGATAGTTTCATTTACTTTTTTTTTAAGTGAACTCATTACAAGTATTTTTATCGTCAATAAATAAAACAAAATCACTTACTAAGGACATCAGCACTAAGCACTCATATGTAGCAAAATAGCGAATTATATTTTATTGAATTTCTTCGGTATTAATTTGCCTTTTATAAATGATGTGTTTTGTATATCAATCACATAACAGAGAAACTCAGACTATTGACTGTGTGACAAAATTACAGATAAGTATTGTATATTATCTGTGAAAGATTTGAGTTCAAGAAAACTCCTTTAATTCAATACAAAGAATACTAAATGGATTCAATAAAAGCTCCAAGCGCTTTTCCAAGCGTGTAATAAATGAAATACTTTTAAAATACAACGTAATGGTTTAGAAAATTAGGATGAAAACACAAAAAGAAACATTTTCACAAATGGAATAATTCGTTACAAATACTAACAATTTTCTTATACTGAATATATTACACCCTCGAGGCAGCTATTCCCCGCAGACGCACCTACATGACACGAAGGTATTGTATTATCCCCATCTGAGTTTCTCTTTTACGTAATAAACGATTGGCGTAGGTACCTAAAGCATATTTTACGAATTATATGTAGGCACAAAAGCTTTTACCTATACTTCGATTTCTGTTGTAATTTCAACAGTATCTTAGTTACGTATCTTTTGCGAAACATATGCATATACATATACATGTAATATCATGCCAGGGTACTTTATGTTCTAAATTCACGTTATTATAGTATCTCGCTCACTTCCCGTCATGCCTGATGATCTCGTTTATCTTGGGAACACGGTGTACTGGTTGAAATAAATGCTATTTCTGAAGTTCTTGTATAGTTCTTGTGTACAACTATAGATAAATCACTGCTTTCTGCAACAGCAGCAATACAAACGGTGTACCATTTACATTTCACATTCCAGGTACGAACGAAACGCTAGCACTGCAGACAACGGTATACGTGCAGCACATTGCAGAGCATTCGAATTGCTAAAGTATGAGCAGGTTAAGCATTAGGGAATATGGATTCATTGGTCAGTTAACCACATAATCCATAATAAGTACGTCCAGGTGTTTTTTTTTTAAATAAAGTGTCAAACTGAGGTGTCAAATTACGATCTTTGACTATCAAGAAACATGCTGAGAAAATTTGTTCACGTGAGATAAAATTGACACTCAATTAGACTTGAGTTTCAATACCAATTAATGTTGGCCTCGTGTTGAAACTGCGAGCAAAATTCTGGGAAAAATTAAAAATGTACCATTACCTAGGTGCATAAAAGAGACACTAATTGCTTATTTAAGATAGGCCTAAGTTCTAGCAATCAGCCAATCAAGATATAAAACGAAAAATTACCAAATATTTGCGCCATACGTGAGGCGTAATTACACTAATTTAGTAGTGTTATCACGAGCCGTCAGCGTCACCTCCACACTCACTCAAGGCCCGTGAACTGAAGGCTTTATCTCGCGAACGCTCTCGTACGCCTGTATTTGCTCGACTAGTCCTCGCCTAATGAATTGCTAGCTCTCTGTAAATAACGCTTTAGTGAGTTATCTGTTTGGACCACATTTTGTCTGTCGGCGTTCGCATTGTTTGCCTAATGTAGGTATATGTTCTTTCAAAGGTGAAAACCGTGTATTTAGTTAGTTTTTTTGTGTAGAAAAAAACATTTATTTATATATAATTAATTTATTATTTACTCTTGGTTCTAAATCATTTTAAATAATAATCAATTTTAATTAGAATTGGTTAAACTACTTATTGAATTTTACTGCCTCAAACTCAGATCGTGAATGCCAATGTTCAACAGCAGACATTCCCAAGCTGAAATAACCATGTAACAGAAATTAGTTGGGTACCTAGCGCGTTGTGATGTTGAATAAAAACTTTGGGCTCTGCAGTACTAGAGAGTACTGCCAGAGGGCTATCTAGATTCATCATGCGAGAGTGTCGTGTGAAACGGACGCGGACGTCAGCGTCATGCACAATGTGTTCACTGTACAAAGCTCTGCTGTAACGCTCTGCGTCACGTCGTTTTCTCGTGCGGCAAACTGTTCACTTGTATTTCGTGTGGAATTTTCAGTAAGAATTCCGAGAAACCGTATACCTATTCAATATTTTTGCGGAACTTTCCGACTATACAAAACATTTTATACCACAAGTGAAATGCAGGCAGGCGTCTGATGGTAAGTGAATACAGTCGGTCGCCTTAGCAATACCAGCGGGATTACATATGTGTTGTACACCTTTTTACATTGCCTTAAAGGCAACTGGTTCTCAAGTGCAACACGCCGGAACACATCAACAGGTGCTTGGCGACATTTTCAACTTGAGGGTGGTAGCCAGCCAGTCGAGTACTACAAAATACACTTGTGCTACCACCATACAACTCTTTTAGGTAACTCTTACCTAAAAATATCGAATCAATTAAAATTGTAATTTAATTATTTTCATATCATTTGTAGAGAAGATTCACATATAAATACATACATTTTCAATTAAAAAAATGTACTTTTAAACTATAATAGTCATTTTTTTTTGTGAAGCACCTGCATGTATATTTAAAGCACGAATTTTCCAACTTTTCTGGTGGAACTTGAATATATTCTCAAGGTGATTCCAGTGTGAGGTGACAGTTCGGCAGTTCAGTTATCCCGAGGGAGCTGCAGGTTACATGAGACGAGCCCGCCTTCATCTCTCCGGGTGGAGAGGCCTTTAGTTAACGTGATCCCGTTTTATCAAGTTTAAGGTTCTCAAGTTGAATTTTGTGTGCAGTTTCAATTCGAAAATTCACGTAAACAGGATCTTAGAAAACAGATGCAAGGCTAGTGATAGAAAATAATAATTTTTCGTTATATTTTTACTGTGAACACTCAATTTGTAGTAGAATTGCTAGCCTGTCTAGATCATAAGCTATACTCGTATATATGATATAGACTTGCTATTTTTTTTTAAATTGGTCATTTTTCTATTTTTTCCAATTTTTTTATGATATTTAATTTAAGTGAGTCTTAAGGTAATGATAGCTCAGTGGTAGTCTCTCAGTGGTCGGATACCGCGTCGAAGGTCGTGGGTTCGAATTCTACAATGAGCTTGAGCTTTCGGTGAAGGAAAACATCATGAGGAAACCATAGCACGGTGGTAGGGTACTTTGTAGCACCCGACTAGCTGGTAAAAAAAACACTAAATATTATTGTTTAAAAAAATATCGACAGGTGCCAATAAAATTTTGAGTCGTTTGGCTAAGTTGTACTTTTTCAGAGTTGACAACATTTTTCTAAGTCCCAGAACACTCAAAGTAACAGAAATTATAGTCACTTTTGTGCCAAAATGATGTGCCATACTGAGCTTACTAGCAATACCACTTTATAAAACACCCAAGTATTTTCAAACATTAGGTACGTTGGCACTTGACTGGCAATGACATTACAGCGCAAGCATCCGAGCGACTCCATTCCCGCGATTCATAAACGTTTCCTTACCTACATGAAAATACCTTTAACCCAACATTGTACGGAGAATGATTTCAAGTAGGTATTATTAAAAAACCTGCGCACAGCGGCTCCATAGAGCGTGGCAAACTTGGTAAATATAATTTTATTATTACTAAGAACACGTACCTACGTTTTATTACGTAATAACTTCGATGGAACATTTTAATTTATTAAATAGATTCTCGTATAGAAGAGTATTTGTATGAAACAATTTGTTGCAGGAGAAGATCCGACCTGACGTATGAATATGAATTACGTATGATAGGACTCGAATGTTAATGGAGGAATGGGTACCTAATCCGAATCGGTTAATTCGCTGAGTGAAGATTTATGAATATGAAAACGATAACATTGTGTGAACCTACCTAACACGTTTATGTAAAATTGTAATTATACATTTTTCCATAATATTAATAAATAAATAGATTCTTCATTCATCCAGTAGGTATATGAAATCAAATAAACCACGGTTCGCCAAATACTGGTATATTTATGGGTAGTAAGTATAATACTTACTATTTAAATAAATAAATAAATAATAATATCCTCGGACATTTGCTCCCAATATGTATAAAGTGAATATACATACATAGATATAAAGGTATTTTATTCAAATATTTTATATTTTAATAGTAGTACGAGTGTTGGAAACATTAACTGTAATTTTGTATTGTGGCAACATTTTGATTTTCTTCTCTCTCTTGTTTCTCTGCGTGAATACACGGCGCATCAAATTTATCAGTATTTTATTTTACCAAAGCACAACCAGCATATCTCATATTAAACAATTTACAGTCCGCTGCCAACAACGAGTCTAAACGTTCTTTGACTAAAATACTTCAGTCAGTTGCTCGAGTGAAGAGTCACTAGATTATCTTAAGATTCAAATGCCTACTGGCAATATCGAAAAGTGGTGTATAAATAAAAAACATAATGCACACCCAGAGACAGTAAACAAATAACTCATGCTATTATATTGTTGACTTGGCTACCGAGCTCGTATACATGAATCGTGCTGTATTATATCGAGTAATGGACCCAAAGTCAACAGTGGAGCCATAATCTTAAACTCATACCATCTCACACACATCTACACACGTATCGGTTACTAAAGTTGACGACTTATTTAGTTTTTGTGACGATGTGAATTTTTGTGAGACGAAACCAAAGTAAATAAATTGAGAGATGTCATGGAGCATACTACCTAAACATTTAAAAAAAAAATCTTTTTTTGCTCCGACATTTGATCAGATCACGGTCAAGAATTATTATGTCAGACTAAGGTCAGACTAGATAGACAATTAATAAGAAGAACATTAAAAAAAACTGATGTAGATGACGAATTTAATACAAAACCATTGAGCTATTTTAATGTTTGTGAATGATATCAGGTAAAACAACTATACTTTTTTAATAACAAAGCTGCATTTCTTAGTTCTAAACTGTGTCGCTAAGTTACTGTCAAACAAATACCCCTGAGGTGAAACCAACCACTCGTCACGTCCTATAAAAGCTATAAACGTTCGTCGTGGTCGGAGCGATGGCCGCTCCCTGGAGTCCGCCCGGACAAAGCAAGCTCAATGCCTTATACCTCTGATTGCATTTACTGCGGAGTGCGAACTCAGACATCCAAAATCCTATTTGGTATTAGCAGAACAATTGAATAAAAAACGCGATTTACTATACAAAAGAAGCGACAGGCAAATTGATTTTCCTCAAAAAAATAAGCGTCCAAACTTATTTAAAGCAAAACTTTTAGAGGCGAAAAGTCAGCGATGAATTACGCTAACAATGGTCCAAAACAAAGTTGATATCTCTCGGGGTTTCATTAACATTGACAATGGCGCATTTAGCGCTGATTGTCTTGTCTTCCCCGTTCTCTCTTCGCCTTCCAAATTTTATTGTACAAGAGAATCGGTAAACGAAGAGGACGCACCTTGATTAACTTTAAATGCAATCAGAACAAAACCTTTCAAATTATTAAGTGACTAACTTGACAGCTGGTTTAATTGATGCTCTTTAGTAGCCGCGGCCCTTTGGGACGTCAATGAGTTGATTGAGTTTGAACGGAATTGTGTGGTTCGTTTTGTTTATTTGTTTTCATTATTGAAGTGACATTATGAGATACGATGCTGTTTATAATAGCAACATATTCATCAGACGCGCCGTATGCAACATTTTAGTACAACTTATATGTAATTTAACATGTTTTTTTTTATTCTGGATAAGCTTGTGTTTAACTATAATCTCACCATGGTTAGTGATGATGTGGCCGAAGGTGGTAAGCACACAAAGCCTAGCTCTCAAGTGCAACTGTCGGAACACACCGATAGGTGCTTGGCGACAGATTTTCAACTTGAGGGTGGTAGCCAGCCAGTCGGGTACTACAAAGTTCCCTATCAACGTGCTATGGTTTCCTCACGATGTTTTCCTTCACTGAAAGCTCAAGCTCATTGTAGGATTCGAACCCAAGTCCTTCGCCGTGGTATCCGGCGTCACTTACCACTGAGCTATCATCGCTTTAAAAGATACAACATTAAGTAAATATATTATTTGGCATATTTAATAACTTGCAAATTAAATATGTGAACGAGGATACTATAACTATATAGGTACCTACTCAATGTTATTTTATTACATAATGCACACCTATTTCATAGAACCTATCTAATATGTATTGGGAAACTTGGAAGGAAAGCCGAAGCATGTAAAAGTACCCTCGATGGTATACGACTACGTATCAAGAAGATTGATGAGGATGATTTACAAAATTCCCAAGAAAGGTATTTTTTCTTTCTAATTGACTGGCTTCCGATTAGATTATTTTTCCTATGTCATGTGTTGAATAATTATTTATAGTAACAAGTAATTTGTAAAATGATTAAAAGTATTTCAATAACTAATATTATGTAACAATTAATGCTTTTTTATTTTATCAATTATACCTTTTAATAACAACAATGAATAAAGAAGCAAACAAGGTAAGTTCACCATAAACTACACTATTATAAATGTTATCACAATTGATTCTAAGGACCTAAAGTATAACTTAAGATATATGATATAGCTGTTTCGCGCGGTTTCACCCGCGTTCCCGAGGGATCTTGTCTTTTCCCGGGCTAAAAAGTAGCCTATGTGCTATTCCAGACTATAATCTATCTCCATGCTAAATTTCAACCAGATCCATTCAGCCGTTCTGGCGTAAATGAGTAACAAACATACATCCATCCATCCATCCATCCATCCATCCATCCATCCATCCATCCATCCAAACTTTCACATTTGTAATATTAGTAAGATTATTAGGACTGCCCAAAATTTTTATAAGAAATTAAATGTAAATATAATACGTATTCTGAAGCAAGACCAAAAACTATAACCTACATATCATATGTAGATTTATTTTCATAATGTAATCACAATATTGGAAGACATTTTAAAATCTCGATTTAGTTTTTTGTACAAATCAATATCTTTATATTTATGTTCTTTAGAGAAAAGTTTATTTATTATTCTTCTTGTTGAGTGTAGCACTGTTATCAAAACCCGTTGCTCTATTACATACAAAAAAATATCTGGTTGTAAATAAAATGAACGTGTCTGAAATGAAAGACTCTCCGTGAAAGAGTGAACGAGCTAAATGGGAGATCATTCACTTGGGTATATATTTTAGCACTCGTAATTGCACGTGAATTGTTCACGTACGTGCGTACGGTGTCATTGCACGTTAAACCGAACGACTGTGTTGGATCAAGGACATCAACGTCCCTAATACTATAAATCTAGCTTTACAGTGAATACGGTTCAAAGGTTTGATTTATAAGCTTACGTCTCTATTGGGTCTGCGATTGTACGTCTGTTACTTATAGTACATTCATTTGTTATTCTGTTTTCTTTTTCTAATGATTTTCAGGTTGCGTACCCAAAGGGGAACCCTATTACTAACACTCTGCTGTCCGTCTGTCTGTCTGTCTGTCCGCCTGTCTGTCCGCCTGTCTGTCCGCCTGTCTGTCACCAGACTATATCTCATGAACCGTGATAGCTAGACATTTGAAATTTTCGTGATGATGTATATCTGTTGCCGGTATAACAACAAATACAAAAAAAAACTGAAAAAAAAACTTCAAAATTTGTACGGAACCCTTAGTATGCGAGTCCGCCTCGCTTTTTCTCCCCCGGTTTTTATATTCATCAAAGGTTTTTTAAAAGTTTCAGTAAAGCTAACAATAAAGATATCTGATGTCAATCATTAAATATTTTGAATTACCCGATTCAGGTGAATACGACAAATGCACATAGCAACACAATAGATAGGTACTTATATCTAGTCTCGTATCAAAGCGTTGGTGACTGCTACTTTGACAGATCCAGTGATCATGTTGTGCTACGAAAGCTACACCGTAGCACTGGCTACGAACATCGTAGCTACTACATACAATGAATACATGATAGATAAAGGCATTGCGCCTAAAATAACAATTTAAACTACTTAGATTATTATGTTGCACTACACAGTAAGTAAATGTAATTTCAGAATTTATTGTGTACTCGTTCATTTGATTTATATTCTTAAAACGTTTCATAGTTAAGGGTGAATTTTTCAAGAGGGCTTGGGTGGCCAAATATAACAATTGAGAGTAGTGAAAAATGCTGAAAGGATTCTGGAGGTCGATTTTGATGATAACTAAAACTGCATCATTCGTTTTTTGATAAGTAATTTTCTAAGCCAAAATTCGAGCGTCTTGATTTGTAACAAATTAAACAGCCTATAGTAGTAATGACGTGATAAGAAAGTGCTAATTTTTTACATCACGTTTTAATTTCATATTATGCGCTTTGTTGCAAATAATTAGCCTAGCTTTACCTACGGGTAAAGTATGAAAATACAAAAATATGACAAATTTATTTAATATGAGCACTTTGCTTTATTTTTCCGCCTGTTACGGCAGTGCAGGTGTTACGTCTCAGAATTTGATCCTGATGAACACTCCTGTCTTGGGAAATTATTTCCTTAAAATCGGTGTCGAAACTCCTTTCAAAAATTTTCGGTATTCTCTTTAGTTACGAAATTAACCATCCACGTCCACTTGAAAAAATCACCTTTATAAACTAGCACCTAATAGACTATTTTAATTTATTTTAAGAAGGGTTTTCTTTTCTTGGCATGTTTTATTAAAGGATAGACAGGTTCCAGCCAGGCAGACCCTAGTCTATTTATTTGAGAATATATTGGTCTGAAATAACAATATCGTTTTTATAAAAATAACTTTACCTTTTTTTAGCAATCGAGAAAAGTATTAAAATAAATATTAGGGGTCGGCTATAAAGATATTACAAGTGAAAAGGTGTAAATAGGTTACCTACACAACATTCGATCTTAAAAAATGGCCAAGAAATGGCACTTTAACTTAATATTGCAATATCCACACTACATTACAATATCTCACACAGGATGGCATTTTTGGTTGTTTTGGGTCACTTTTATTTTTAATTGCACTCGGTACGTGTAGTGGATCCATTGATGCTGGCGACGCAACACAGGTCAAAGAAGGCTAATTAGCAGCTAATTAGCCTTCTTTGACCAATAAATGGAAGGCTAATAAGTGTATGAGCCTTCCGTTTTAGGAGCGCTTATATGCTATCTACACATTTTTTTAAATTATAATATCATTAGTCGGGTATCTCTAAAGTTATGTCAGTCACATTATAAATTAAATGTAACACTTTAGTTTTATTCATTAAAGCATAATTGAAATAATAAAATGTACAATAATAACAACCACTGATGATCTTCTAGGTCGTAATAATAAGTCTCTGTGCCTACAATATACAAAACTTTCAGAACGACTAAAAAACTAAACTAAAACTAGCTAATGTTTCGAGTGAGCAGCAACTGTGCAAGTAACACGTAAGTATAAACAAATCAACTCACTTTATTGAACAGCTAGCAAGGGAAATGGAAAATTCACTCCTGCCGGAACTTATAAAGTCGCATATACATATTCGTAGCTCACTAAACTAGCTTTTACATTACTTTTATAATTTGTATCACGTTTAACCACATTCAGTACATTTAGTAAGTACCTACCCGTATTGTGTTTTTTAACGTTGTGTATATTTTAGCTTAGGTTATAATCGCTCCAAAATCGGGAGACTAATTAGCCTACTTTGACCCGTGTCGCGTCGCCGACATCGACGGATGCCCTTTAATACCGAGTTTCTTATAATATCATTGTATTTTAGTATTTGTTTGTATTAATAAGATTATATTGAGGATAAAGATGTCTGGAGGTAGCTGCACTCTGTACAAGTACCTACACATTGTTTTTTTTTTTACTGTTAATTACCATTTTTTTTTTAATACGCTGTTATTAGCTTGGTATTTTTTGTTTTAGTTTACTATGTAGGTAACTAATGCGGGTTATAATTTTTTATGTATTTTTGTATTACTTTAAGAATAAAATTGTTAAACATTTGAAAAAAAAAGCCAATATAGTCAGATGGTCCAAAAATATTTAAAAAATGTAACCTTGCTGAGTTTCTTGCCGGTTCTTCTCAGTTGAAGGCTGACTTCCGAACCGGTGGTAACTTCTGTAATTCGACCTTCATAAGTGCCCTTCTAGGGCCTAAACTGAATAAATGGTTTTGACTTGACTTGACTTGATTATTTTTTTATATCATATGTATTAACTTTTCTATCATTCATTCATTTAACTTTTCTTATTAAAACGATAAAATAATTTACTACGTTTCTATACTATAATAGCCCACAAACAATATGAATTTCGTGCACGCTCGCAGGTAATCGGTCATCGTCAACTCTCCCTTCCTAATCGCAGTGTTACTTCCGTTTTAGTAATTACCGACCCGATATTGGCTCACTAAGTAACCACTAATTAATGTTTTTAAAATAAAAAATAAACATTGAATTTGCTTCATGAATAACTAAATAATTTTGTTTACAACACAATAACATTTATAAAAGTAGAGCTCTGTTAAATAGTTGAGTAGTCCATCAAAATAACATTAACATGCAAGCCATAACGAGTTTTTCCCACAAAACAAGGACATTATTTTAAGCTTTGTAATAAAATTTTAATAAAGTCAAGAAAACCCTAATTTGTATGCTGATTTTACAAAATAAAGGAGACTCGCTCTTTCGGAATAACCGGAAGAATTTTAACACAGTGTAAACAGAGGTAGGGATGTTTCCTGTACTGTACCGACCTATACGTTGTTATAACTATGTTGGCATGGGGATTTTATGTAATCACAATTTGTCACGCATTTTCGCGATTTTTTGCCCCATGAGATTTTAGCATATGAAAATGTTTTATATTTATTAGGGAATCATAACGCATTAAGAAATTGTATTTTCGATGCATTGCATATTTAATACATACTAACAATACTATTATGTTATTGAACTATATAATTGTTATTGACAATGGAAAAATAAAATGATTTAAGTAGGTAGTTAATATAAATAATATACATATTCATAGGTACTTATAAAAACCGTATCTTTAAAAAATTTAAAGCAAGTTGTAATAATTGAAAACAACTGTTACTGGCGCATTAAAACAAAAAACTTGTATCCCACAATACAAGTTTTAAGGTACTCATAAAATAACACAAAACATGGGCATCTACAATTATACAGAGCTTCTAAACGAATAGGACGCTATAAACATTTTTTTAAATAACATTTATATAGGGTGCGCATGTGGCCAATTTCCGTAACGAAGAATCGTGCCCGCTCGCCCCGGTCCCAATTGCCACCTAACAAGCTGGCTCCCCCCGGGGCTAAGCTGTTAAGCCCTTATTTAATGCCACATGGATATACATAATTAAGATACCTTACTTTGTAGATACATTTAACAATGCTGAACAACATTCTGAAAAAAATATACCTACGCTCATTTGCTGAAATTAAAAAGCAAATTAATTTTGTTACGCTAAACTTAACGGATGATATTTCATTGCAATAATAGCCGTTTTAATATGAGTCTTCTAATGTTTCCGCGCGAAATGTTACAAATTAATAGGTGTTCTATTAATTTGTAACATTTCGCGCGGAAAGTCATCAAGTTTTATGAGAAATCTGACATGAAGGCATGCAGGTCACCTGGTGGTATGTAACAACCGTTTTCTATGTAGATTAAGAATGCAGATGTACATGTCTACATCTATACAATGTCTAGAAGGCTAGTTCCTGGCAACAGATTCAACTGAATGGTAGTGGCACCGTGCTATGATTTCCTCACTACGTTTTCCTTCACCGAAAGCTCAAACTCATCGTAGAATTCAAACCAACGATCTTCTTCGTCATGACAGTACCACTATCTATCTAGCTTTCAATCTTCTTTTCTTTTTTCTTTCACAGAGGTCTCCAAGAAAGTGTTTCATAAATAAAGTAACTATTATTACCTACAGTGGAGTGTTTCGTTAGGATAACTAGACTAGCGAAGTACAGCTTATTGTGGGAAGTGGAGTGGCTCGCTGCATCCGACGCCTTACTTGTCGTATTAGGGTTTATTCCCGGGAATTCTGTTTGCGTTGCCAGAATAATTCTGCTTGGAAAAAGTCAAGAAAGTTTGGAGAAACTTTGTTGACTATTGATTTTTGAATTATTTCTCGATCATATTATATAAAATGTATTTCAAAATTTTCAAAGAGTTCTTGATATAGATCTTATATTTATATAATTTGTATATTATTGTTGGCCTTACTTCTAAGTAAAATATTTCTGTCAAATCAATTTTGTATGCCGTTGGTTACCTAAATAAATAAATAAATAATTATTATTGTGTATTGAACCTATATTAACTTTAAATCAAAAATATGAATTAAAAAAAACATTATGTAATGAACCTGTATTTTTTATAATAAAATATGATGATTAGGTATGATCGTATGTTACGTAATTTTGTTGCAAGTCAATAGGTATTATAACTCTTTGAATTGGTTTCTGTGACTGCATATACCTATTAGATTATTGCAGTTGGCGGCTTCAAATATATTAGATATGCATTAGTGAATTTAGTGCAGCAATATCACGTCAGAGTCATTTCAAATGATAAATGTGGTTTCTGCAAGGATTTAATAAAAATGCAACATTGCATCTGGGAATATTTCTCTCCTGCACGAATAAGTTACCCACTCTCATCGCAATGGGCATAAGTATCTCGAGTTATATATTTTGGAACAAGATTTATTTATATGACTTTTAACTAGTAAAAGAAAGTACTAAGTATATTATATATTTACTCTTATATTATTATTAGAGACAAAAATGTTATTCTGTCTATCTATTTTTTTTACAAAATTGCTCAGCTATACTTCAAACGGTGTATGATTAATGAAAATCGTTCATCTTATGGCGAATATTTAACACCATTCACTTAAATCTCCACCATAATTGCGACTCTCGACCTGAAAACATAAATGTGCGGTGAGACAGCCCGCAGGGTAAGAGGGGGCAATCAGGCTTCGTAATGGAATTAAAATCAAATACATCGCGGTGAATCTACGGATTACCCTATGAGACGCGTGAGCGGATCAATTATTGAATCAACCCTCATTCAACCTACCATATAAGTACAGGAGACGATCTTGGGTAGGTACGGTGACAGAGTGCCGATTACCGGTAAATCTTGGATTTCACTGACAAGGGTTCAGTAGGTACTTTGACTAAAGCGCCGCCTCCATGATACAGACAGTATTTACGTGTATAATATTTTAATATGGACTTTCCAAATACATCCAAAATAGTAGTAACATGAAATTCATGTAGACAGGCCATTTATAAAATTAGTATGGAAGTATGAAGTCTTAACGTCAATCAAATGAACCGGTGCACGCACTGTATATGTATAAGGAGCTTCACTGAAAGTTAACAATCCATCCATCAATGGTCCTTCATGGTGCGCCATTTCTCCTGGTCCTCAGCCTTCCACATCCAGCCAATACCCAGCCACCCTTTTTAGATCATCGGTCCTTCGGGCTGGAGTGCGTCCCACGCTTCACTTACCGATGCACGGACTCCACTCAAGAACACGTTTGCTCCATCGGCTATTGGTCTTTCGACAGACATGACCAGCTCACCGCCACTTCAGTTTGCTGATTCTGCGAGCTGTGTCTGTGACTTTAGTTCTCTTCAATAGGATACCACGTGAGGTAGCTGGAATGTCTTATTTTATTTTTTTATTAAACTTAGGTTAATGAACAAAGCCAACATAAGGTGGCTCATTAAATGGAAGACAGAAATATATGGTTGTAGTAGCTTCTCTCTGCACCTGCATCCCCCTGGTGTAGTGTAAAATATTTGAAAATGTATTTAAATGTACTTATAAAAATGTTAATAAGAAAGTTCCACTGCTAAAAAAAATTGCCTTGCTGAGTTTCTTGCCGGAGTCTTCTCAGTTTAAGTGTATTCCGAACCGGTGGTAGAGTAAATTGTAACGTTCATAAGTGCCTTACCAGGGCCAAAACTGAATAAATGAGTTTTGAGTTTGAGTTTGAGCTCCCAGATGTCCTCATTACGGATTCGATTCTTCAGAAATACTCCAAGCATAGCTCGCTCCATCGCGCGCTGAGCGACTTTAATCTTGTAGACTAGCCCTGCTGTGAGTGTCCACGTTTTGATAGCATATGTCATGACGGGTTTGAAAAATGGTCGATTAAAAAATATTACAACAGATATATATTATTTATGTATTTGCAAAACGCTACTATTTTCCGAATCTTACTGTAAATTACTCATTGGCATTAAGTGACGTAATAAGCGAGTAGACGCACCGTAGTGATACTCGATATGGTCGGAAGCGATGTGAAAGGATACGCGACGATCGATGTTGGACTGTAATCCTGACTATCCTATATGAATTTACTTTAAAGCATTTATTTCAATACGATTGAATTGAACAGTATTTAATATTTAATACGCCTACCTTAAAATACGTGAACCATATAAAATAAGGGTACGTGCAAACGGGTGAATCGCCCCTTAAAAAGCAAGCCATGCGTGAAATAGAAAACTGAAGCGTCGCAAGAGATTTTTGCATGCACTTTTCTTCGCGTACCTAGGCATCAACAGTCTTGTTGTCTCTGTGAAGCGATGT
Source organism: Ochropacha duplaris (assembly GCA_951361185.1). Lineage (NCBI taxonomy): Eukaryota > Metazoa > Arthropoda > Insecta > Lepidoptera > Drepanidae > Ochropacha > Ochropacha duplaris. The sequence goes on along the minus strand of OX592709.1, from coordinate 5,057,183 downwards.
GAGATGCGAAGAGGACAAATGGCCTTTTCTGAAATGGTTTTTCATCGATCTGAATTATTTGATGTATAACGTAAGGGTTAGGGGAGTTATAAAATAATTTATTCCTACAAGGTTATAATTTATCTATTTTCTATATACCTATAGGATGGAACTGGGCGTGGATGGTCAAACCCTTAACTACAGGGAATAGCGAAGTATGTCGATTTTGATGAAAAGTAAAACTGCATCATTGGATTATTGAAAAAATATTTTCTAAAGCCAGAAATCAAAATCGCCGATTTAGAAAAAAAAACAGAATTGAACTATTTATAATTATGTATCTACAAATTTGTACGGAACCCTTGGTGGGCAAGTCAAACTCGCACTTGTACGGATTTTTAACAGTAATTGTTGATTATTTTTGCCCTTCTGCCCCTTGTGCCCCTCACAGAAAAAAATCCTGGATCCGCCCTTGAACACATACTTAGTTCAAACCACTGAACGGATTGCGCTGAAATTCCGCACACAGATAGGTATTATGGCGTAGATATCCATTATCCGCTAAGAAAGGATTTGACAAAATTCACCCCCTAAGGGGATGAAACGGGGCTCCAAAGTTTGTGGAGAAACGGGATCTCGAGTGAAACCGCCGGGCGGAAAGCTAGTATATAAAAAGAACCAGAATTACTTACCTACCAAAAAACCTGAAAAATCTTTACCATCCTCTGTGGCTACTGAATTACAATTCTTGGAAGCATAGTCTGACTATAAATACACAAGAAAAGAAAGACAAATAAACAAACAACGCTGACCTTGGCAGCTTTACTTGGCACAAAGTCAAGTTCTCCAGTCAAGGAGCACTAAGTACTTATCTTAATTAGAACATGAACTTCAATTAGGGCAATTTCAATTCCAATTGTGTCTAGTTGGCGTGGTGGGCACTACCTGTCGCGCCAAAGGTCGTAGGTTTGATTTCCATCCAGGATAAACATTTGTATACATGAACATGACGGTTTTGCCTAAAACTGGGTGTAATTATACAAATACTCGTATGTACCCCTGGAATATCGAGACGGACGGCCGTTCAAATTACAAAGTAGTATGCGTATTCTATCAGTGTTTCAGAACAGCATATGGAAAACGAATACAAAGAAAATATAACTCATAAATATCGTACCAGGCGGGTCGAGCAGGGTAAATATGTGATACCGTCTGTAAGGAACTATTATGGCAAAAGAACCAGGCAATACTTAACTCCGGTAGTTTTAAACAAAATAGATTTTATGAGAGATACATCTGTAGAAATAAGCAAACCTACACTAAAAAAAAGACTGAAAGAATACTTGTTATGTAACTAAATAACTTAAGTCGCTTATATACTAAAGTTAATTGTTATCGTACTCTTTAAGTTCACACACCCGTGGCCCTCGACATACCCATCAGTTTAAAATTACTTACTTAATTTTAGCATAGATTTATATTTATTTAATTGATAAGATATTGTAAATGTGTTACCTATTGCTTATGAACTAAAATGGTATAAGTTGTAAAAGAGCGCCATTATCGCCAACAAACTGTTGTACAGTTTGGCGATTTTTGTTTTAAAAGTAAACTGTATGAAATTTTTTGAATAAAGTTGTTAAAAAAAAAAAAAGTTGTCTTGTTTCCATAGTACATAGGTTAAGATTAAATTACCGTGTTCGGAGAATGTAATTAATATTATTAATAAACATGAAGTCGATTAAAAAATTTAAGGTATGTTCAAAGACAATCTAACGCCGGTTAAGAAGATGAATTTTATCGAAAATGCTTGTAAATAAATAGGAAAGACAAAGATTTTAGGCTAATAATTATAAAATTCATGACGATACTGATGCTTGCCATCTTAACAAAATGATTTACCTTCCTTCCTACCGATATAGTAATAGGTATGTCATCCGCCAGATACGATAGAATCCCCTTATCTTGCTCCTTTGTGACACGGATGCGAACTTTCTTTACAAACTATGCTACTTGGCGATCACTCCTTTACCCACGTCATAATGCGAGATCAATATGATATTACATCGATATGTTACCGTATAATATATTGCATACATGGAATTGTTTTTGATTGAGAAATAAGAATAAAATATCCATAGATGAATAAAACGTCGCGTCCGAGCGGAGCGAGGACCAATTCTTAATCTATGAAAAAAACATTTTGCGATTCATTTATTTATTATTGTTAAAAGGTTAAAAGACAATAAATTATTGTACCTACACTACATAAAAAGTTTTTATTAATTATGTCTTCGCTTTTAAATTAGTACGACAGAATTATATAAGTAACATTTGATGCAATACACCATTAGGCGGAATCTTTTCAAATCACAAGGATGTCGTGCGTGCTCTTTGGAGAAACTCCCAGATTACGAGCTCAAGCAGGAAATCGGTTTACCGATTCAGTGCTCTAAATAAATTTCACAAAACAATGAAGACGACAACGGAAAATACACTTTTTAATATAACGTTAAAAAAATATGTGAAGAACAAATTTCGATTTTGAAATTTGTGGCAATTACCTACTAAATTATTTAAACAGACCTAGAGTCAAAATACTAAATCTAGGTCTCGATGATACTTGACAAAGTTTGTTCTCTCTTCCAATTTTTGGAAGCCTTTCAATAACATGATATCTCTGTGTATTATTTTTAGTCCTATCATAAAACCTATCTTACGTAGGCATCTTACAAAATATTTATCTTGGCTTTCCGACCCACTTCGATATAATTTCAATAGTTATATTACATAGGAGTTATACTCATAAATTATTATTTATAAGATAATACTAATGAATCAGTGTAAGATGAGTGATATTACAGTTAGACGAGCTTCGAACCCCCGCGTATAGTGGTTGGGGGTTTGAAGCTCGTCGTTTCTCGAGGCCTCGGGCGACCGGCGGGCGGGCGGGGAGCTTTTTGCGCCAACGCATCAGCCTGGCCATCTAAAGAGGAAACGCTGCCAGCCTGCTGGGTTTAGATAGCGCCATCCACGAAGACGCGCTTCACTCTTTTTCCTTATTCTTTACAGTGCAAGTGTATATCGTTTTGTAAATGTTGTAGTGTTGCATATCGACATATATATCGATTATACATATCGACAGCACTACAACACTAGTAAAAGCATACACACTTGCACTGTAAGGGATTAGGAAAAAGAGTGGGGTGCGTTTTCGTGGATGGCATTATCTATACCTTGCCGATGGGCAGCAGCGGCAGCCTGGAGGAAGTTTTTTTATATAATATATAGATTGTTTATTTTGTACATTTGTTGTAAATAAATGTACAACAAATGTACATTTATTTACAACATTATGTGAGGTACAACAACATACATATAGGTATAACGAATATCGTAACAGTGAAGTGACGTTCAAATATACCTAAAGAGTTATTTATTTAATTATTTTTATCATAGTTTTCACCTGTTTTCAACCATTTTTCTCTTTTTGATGATAGTTGGTGGGTCATAAATTACAAAGTAACTTTTTTTTGTATAGTTTACTTAAGCGTAAATGGCTTCGATTTTGTTAAATTTTATATTATTTATGAGATCAGCGCCAACAATTAGATACCTATTAGGTACTAATCATGTTAGGCTTCATGCCAAATGCTTTTACTTCGTTAAAGTTTCATAAAATTTAAGTTTTCAGTTTGCTCTACTAGTGCTATGAAAAGGGGAAATTATAGCGCGATACGTTATAGCAGCCAGCCTCGCTGCCAGGGGCAAGCGGGCGCCCGTAATAACTTCAAAGGACTTCAGTAATAGGTATGTACAATTTTCTGTAATTTTTCGCACTTTATTGGCAACATTCAAGTTATATAATATTTTCGCTTATTGCGTATTAGGATGACCCCACAGCAATGCATGTTTTTGTTCACTTTGCGGTTGTATCATCTAGTAAAATCACCTGTATCTTTTTATGGGTATATTTTGAATAACAGTTGCCGCGAACCATTTTCGGCAACTCTATTACAACGTCTAATGAGCTACTGAAATGCTTGAGAATCTTCATTTATTTTCATGATCGAAGATAAGCCGGATATTTCTGAAGTACCTAAGTAAATAAAGCAATAATTGCTTGATGAATATTTTGTTGAAATGGTTTTAATATTTAAATATACCGCAAAGTAATATTAATAATTAGAATATAAATTGAAATAAAACAAACGGCGAAAGTGTTAAGCCTGCCACCACGGACTGGGGCACGAGCTCGGGCGACAAGCACCAATCTAAAATGCAGATGCAATCTGCAATCCAAACTCAATACTAGGTACTGCATACGACATAATTACGAAGCATTATAGTGTTTCGGTTAAAGAACTGGAAACAGGCTGGCTAAAATATCAAGAGAAGTAAGTTCCTAAAGATCTTCCTACGTATTTTTTGCGGTAATAATACGTAAGATTTTTTAAGACAGTGCAATAATATGTTCTGGACAAGGCAGAATTATTTGCATTTCTGCGTTCTCTGCAAGTATTTAATATTTTTTTAAATTTTGGATAATCTTGTGTTGGCCGCAATCTCACCATGCTATGTGATGATATGGCCGTAGGTGGTAATCACACGAAGCCTTGAAGGAATTAACTGGCTCTCAAGTGCAACTTGGAATACAGGTAGGTGCTTGGTGACAGACTTTCAACATGAGAGTGGTAGCACAGTATAAAGATATATTATACTGTGGTGGTAGTCAGTCAGTCGAGTACTACAAAGTACCCTACCACCGTGCTACGGTTTCCTCACGATGTTTTCCTTCACCGAAAGGTCAAGCTCATTGTGGTATTCGAACCCACGATATTGCTGCAGTATCCGATGTAACTACCACTGAGCAAACATACAATGGTATATTTATATTTAGGAACTCATGGTTTAAAGAAAGCAGTGAATTTATGAAACTGTGATCATCCATATCAATTAGTTTTTACTTTTAATTTAAGTAACTGTTAGTATCTTATCTACTATGTAAAATGCTATCTACGATAAGACACTGTCCTGTCAACTGAATATTTTATTTTCTGTTGTGAGTTGGTAACACTTGGTACTAATTTAATATGGCGTCCAAAAGTATATGCAGTTGTACTCAAAAAGATAATTATAATTAAACCCATTGAAGTCTAGTAATTTCATTTTATTTAATACACCGACCAAAACATGGTGTCAGAAGTGGGTTCGTAATCGTACGTGTCGTGTAGTCATTGCAAAGAGTATACACCGTGAGTCATTGTGAAAGTCTCGTGTGAAAACATAGAAAAAGTCGGCGCTATGTCTGATGAAAATCAAAAGCCCAAGAAACTTTCTGGAATGTCCAGTCCGCAGCCCATGGTGATGAATGGTAACTTGGCTCAACAATGGAAAAAGTGGGTGCAGTCATTTAAATTATATTTACGTGCATCAGGCTTGGATGAAGAGAGTGATGGCAGAAAAGTAGCTTTATTTCTACATGTCATTGGTGAAAAGGGCGTAGATACATTCAATACGTTTGGAAAGAACTATGATGAGATTAAATACGACGAGCTTATAGAGTTATTTCAAAATCACTTTGCCCCAAAAGCTAACCTCACTTATGAATGTCATAATTTTTTCACATACAAACAAGGTGAAAATGAAACCTTAGACGATTTTGCCTGCACATTAAAATTAAGGTCACAAAACTGTGAGCTAGGACAGCTGCAAGAACGCTTAATCAAAATAATGTTTATATGTAACATGCATCAAAAATACAACTATATCAGAGAAAAATTATTGCTTGAAGATAAGCTGGATCTTGATAAGGCCTTAGAGATGGCAAAGGCTATGCTTGCTTCCAGACATCAAACAGATGAATTGTCAGCAGAACAAAGTTCAGTCTTGTATAATATGAGTTGGGCACACTCAAGATCAAAGTCTAACTCGAGGAATGTCAGTCAAAATAGTCAACAGTCAACAAAACAGGAAGTTTGTTCAAGATGTGGACAGCTGCATCGTTATAAGTGTCCAGCATTCGGTGTAAAGTGCAAAAAATGTGAAAAAGTCGGTCATTTTGCGGTCTGTCGTCGGTCATTTCAGTCAAAGTCTATAAGATATGTACAGTCAGATGGTAATATGCAACAGGTACAGTCAGAACAAGATGAACTGTTTATAGGTCATATTCAGTCATCTAAGTCATTGTCAAGTGAATGGACGATTAATTTATATAAAAATTATTCACAAATAAAGTGTATTATTGATACAGGCAGTGATGTCAACATTATGTCAAAAAGTGTTTATGATTCACTTAATACTAAAAATCCATTGTCTAAAACTGATATAAAAATTAAGTCATACACAGGTAATAGTCTAGAGGTACTAGGTCAACAAAATTTAGAGTGTAAATTTCAATTTAATGACCTCCATATGACAAAACATATTGATTTTATAATTGCAAATGTGAATTCTCCAACTGTATTAGGTAAACTTACATGCTCAGAAATTGGACTAATTAAAAGAGTTTTCTGTGTAGACACTACTAGCATGCATACATCAGAAAGTGATGTCAGTCAATTGTTTTCTGAAATAAGTCAAAATGAGTCAAATTCAAGTCAAGTAGTATGTACTAAAGACTCAAAAAGTCAATCACAGTCATTTCCATTACAGTCAAGTCAGTCAAAAAATATAAATTTAAATAAACTTGTTGAATGTAATAATTCTGTTTTTACCGGTCTTGGTTGTCTTCCTGGTGAGTGTCACATAAGTATAAATCCTGAGGTACAGCCAAAAGTCGATGCTCCGAGGAAGGTACCATTTGCATTACATCATAGACTCCAACAAGAACTTGAGAAGATGGAAAAAATGGATGTCATTACCAAGGTCACAGAGCCTACTGAATGGGTGAGTTCTTTAATCTTAATAGAAAAAAAAAATGGTCAATTAAGGGTATGTCTAGACCCCCGTAATTTAAACCAGGCAATTAAGAGGACTCATTATCCTATTCCATCAATAGATGTAGTCCGCGCCAAGGTGGCAGGTGCAAGATTTTACTCCACCTTGGATGCAAGTAGTGGATTTTGGATGTGTAAATTGAGTGAAAAGAGTTCTTACCTCACCACTTTTAATACACCTTTTGGCCGATACCGTTTTAAACGTCTTCCATATGGAGTCAGCTGTGCTCCTGAGTATTTTCATAGAATTATGACTGAAATGTTTGGTGATATACCGGGGGTGGCAGTATACAGCGATGATATTTTAGTAAGCGGTCAAACGCTACAAGAGCATAATGAGCGTCTTAATATAGTATTTAAAAGAGCAAATGAATATAATGTCAAGTTTAACAAAGAAAAATGTTCATTCACCAAGGAGAGTATTAAATATCTGGGTCATATTTTTTCAGCTGACGGAATCATAGCTGATCCTGACAAAATCAGAGCAATCAAAGAGATGCCCTCTCCTACCTGTCTAAAGGATTTACAAAGATTTCTAGGCATACTCAATTATTTAAGTCCTTTTATTAAAAATATGGCAGGCGAGACAGAAATTCTACGCCAATTATTAAAAAAATCTACTGATTGGCAGTGGACTGCCAATCATGAAACTACATTTTGTCTGTGAAGACGTTTAAAACGGTATCGGCCAAAAGGTGTATTAAAAGTGGTGAGGTAAGAACTCTTTTCACTCAATTTACACATCCAGTATATTATGCTTCAAAAACTTTAACAGACACACAACAAAAAATGGCTCAGATAGAGAAAGAACTCTATTCAATAGTTTTTGCCTGCATCAAGTTTCATCAATTTATATATGGACAAACTGTAACTGTAGAGACAGACCATGCTCCTTTAATAACATTGTTTAAAAAATCTTTAGTTGAGGTTCCAACACGTCTCCAAAGAATGATGTTGAAAATACAACCCTATAGTCTAAATGTGGTATACAAGAAAGGTAGTCACATGTATATTGCTGATACCTTGTCAAGAGCAGCACTCTCTGAAACAAGTTCAGATGAATTAGATGATGATGTTATTGTTCATGTAAATTTGCTGATTAAGTCATTACCAGTCTCTTCAGAACGTTTACAGTGGTTAATCAGAGGCACTAATGAAGATGACAGTCTGCAGATTTTGAAAAAATACTGTAAAGAAGGATGGCCATCAAGTAAAACTCACATTCACAAAGATCTGCATGAGTATTGGCAGTATAGATGTGATTTACATACAGAAAATGATTTAATTTTCAGAAGTAACAGTATAGTCATACCTAAAAAGTTAAGGCCAGAGATTTTGAAAATAATACACAGCGGTCATCTGGGAATTGAAAGGTCAAAAGCATTTGCTAGAGGACATGTATTCTGGCCATTTATGTCAACTGACATAAAAAACATTGTTCAGTCGTGTCATATTTGCTTGTCACATAGGAGCTCAAATGCTCCAGAACCACTTCTTCCACATGATGTTACATTACTTCCGTGGGAAAAAGTTGGTGTTGATTTTATGGATTATAAATCCAAAAAATACATAGTAGTACAAGATTATTACTCAAATTATATTGAATTAATGGCAGTTACAAGTACTAACGCCAAAACAGTTATTGTTTGTCTTAAAAGTATCTTTAGCAGACATGGTATTCCAGTTGAATTATTCTCTGACAATGGGCCACCATTTAATTCGGCTGAGTTTAAGAATTTTATTTGGGAATGGGGAATACATCATAATACGTCAAGTCCCTACATACCAAGGTCAAATGGGTTGGTAGAGTCAGCAGTAAAGATATGTAAACGTTTTCTTACCAAGTCAGAGGAGTCAGGGACAGATCCATATCTGGCTTTGCTTCAATTCAGAAATACACCTAGAGGAAATCTACCATCTCCAGCACAATTATTAATGTCACGTTTACTTAGAACACAATTACCAACAGTCACAAAAAACTTAATACCAAGAACAGTAAATTTTAGAGAATATGTAAAAAATAAGCAAGAAAATATAAATAAAATGAAGGATTATTATGACAGAAACACTAAATTATTATCAGAACTACAAGAAGGAGATGAAATCTATTTTAAGAAAATGCCAGAGAGTCCATGGATTACAGGCACAGTAAGGTCCAAATGTAATCAGCCTAGGTCTTATACTGTTGAAGCGTCAGATGGATTCATAGGAAGGAGAAATAGACAGCATATTTTGAAGCCTCTGCAGTTACCTCAAACAGTATCTCAAGAAATATCACCAAATTCTCATACAGTAGCACCGTCTATTGAAGAGCATACAACTCCTGGTGAAATGCACACTAGGTGTGGAAGAGTCATAAGACCACCAAGACGGTTAGATTTATAGTAGTTATTTTGTTAACAAAGCAAACATTTTAGCAATGACTGTGAAGGACTGATTATAATACTAATAATTTAGTTAAGTCTAGATTTGTTTAGATTGATTTAGTTATAGTAAACACTTTGTTGTCAAAAGTTATAATAATGTTTTTAATAAGGAGGATGTTGTGAGTTGGTAACACTTGGTACTAATTTAATATGGCGTCCAAAAGTATATGCAGTTGTACTCAAAAAGATAATTATAATTAAACCCATTGAAGTCTAGTAATTTCATTTTATTTAATACACCGACCAAAACATTTTCAATGGCTTAAAGGTTACGATATACATTTTGCATAAGATGATCAATCTATAAGGGCGATATTATAAGGTCAGCTCATACGGGCAGCCTCAGCTGGGTGGGAGGATGCAATTCAGGTCATGCGTTATGGCCTTTAATCCCGGTTTCACTGCACTGGCGTCGAGCCAGCAACGCCGCGTGTCGTATTTGTAGCTTTTATTAAAGTAAACTGTAAGAAAATTGATCGCATTATAAGAGTTTGATCTTACAAACTTTGCGGAAGACGTGGAGTAAAAAATACTTAAAGATAAGTTCTATTTAGCTTACTATTATACATACACTACTATACATGCTATCTTAGAGACGAACAAGTCATCCCTATCTTCGGAAATAGTAGGTAGGTTTTTTTTACTTTGAGATAAGCTTGTGACCGTATCGTAGTAAGTGATGATGTGGTCGAAGGTGGTAAGCACACAAAGCCTAGATGGGCACTGGCTCTCAAGTGCAGCGGTCGGAACATACCGATAGGTGCTTGGCGACAGATTTTTAATTTGAGGGTGGTAGCCAGCCAGTCAGGTACTACAAAGTTCTCTACCACCGTGCTATGGTTTCCTCACAATGTTTTCCTTTACCCAAAGCTCAAGCTCATTGTAGGATTCGAGCCCACGACCTTCGCCGCGGTATCCGACGTCACTACCACTGAGCTATTGGTACTCCGACCTACATTTTATTTAACATGCCAATAACTGCAAACATGAAATAAAGGGCTAGTGATAGCCGTACCTAATCTGATAAACGCAGTGTCATGGATATTAATTTAATTACTAATCTGTAGCCAACTTGAAAATAATATCAACCTCAAGGCGGAAGGCAACTGTTATACTTTAGTTTGACGCTTTTATTATTTTAATGGGTTTAGTTACGCAGTTATGGGATAACAAAGCCGAGGTAACTTTACCTTTGTCCTTAACAACAAAATTTATGATGGAAACATAACTTTTGTCAGTTACCTACTCTGATATAAATAGCGGGCGCGAACAATGAGCAGATAATCTTGTTGTGCCATCATTTTTTCATTAAGAACTCGGAAAACGTGTCAAAAATTAACAATGCAACTGTAATATGAGATGGAAAATTTCTCATGGGGAATTTTATAAGTTTAACCTTGGCAGATGACCTGCAAAATCCTAGGTATAGGAAAATTACTTTATATGAACTAAATACATACCTACTTATTACATTATTATTATTATAAACCTTTAGTTCTTATGTAGGTATTTCAATAACTATCCCTAACGACAATATGACAGATTTATAATTGTAGAATTATTATATGAACACTGCCTCTACCGTTAGATAGATCAAGGTTAGATTTTGTAAATTGGTAGGTAGGTATATTTACTCGTATATTTAATAGTTGAAATATAATCTAATTTAGGCACATATGCTCTAACGAGTAAATTAATAAGTTTGTTGCAATATGTATCTAGGTACCTACTTAGGTAATTACCTAGCAACCAGATATTTATTAATATAAGGGACGGAATAGGTACCGATAAATATTATAATAGCAGTTGAGTACCTAGGTACTAACTAAGGTATGTGAATCTTCCTATGAATATTTAATTTTGTCCTTGTTATAATTTCCCATGATTTAATTCCTAAATACTCAAAACTCAAACTCAAACTCAAAACTCATTTATTCAGTTTAGGCCCTGGTAAGGCACTTATGAACGTTACAATTGACTCTACTACCGGTTCGGAATACACTTAAACTGAGAAGACTCCGGCAAGAAACTCAGCAAGGCAATTTTTTTTAACAGTGGATCTTTCTTACATTTTTATAAGTACATTTAGATACATATATTAAAAACTTAGTTTCCTACTACCTCTTGATGGCGTAGGTAGTTAGGTACCTATATGAATGTAATCTGATCCTACACGCGGTTAAAACGTCCTATCCCAAGTCACGGCCGTTTAAATCCATCCCATCTCAATTCCGTTCAGAGCGAAAATCCCCTAAGCCTATAATAAAGACGTTCGCGTGAAATATTGATAGCATCTCAAAATATTGTGATAAAGTTTGATATCAACAGCTAGCTGTTGATATCAAACTAGGCTAGACGATTAGAGAAAGAAAAAAATATACGGAAAGTACCTACTTATTCAAGATTGAAATTTATTTTGTAATAATGTACCTATTTACTATGCTATACATTTCTTTTTATAAGAACTAATTTGTTCATTAGTTTTCCCGCCGTTCGATTTTTCTTCAATATCGTTGTTTCTGGCAGAAACTGTCTGCTGTCTGCTCTTAACTTGTAAAATTAAAATTGCTCATTTTTTACCCACGACGGAACGGGGACGGTATAATTTATATCCCACCAAAAACATAAATGTAAAAAAGGAGAGCCAAGTTCAATACAAAAATTATTCTCTGCTGTGGGCTTCGCCGCAAAAAGAATGGAGATCTGAGATTGAGTGCCAAGTTCTATGCAAAATCCAAATATGTAGTCTAAGGGCTGACTTGGCTGGTTTTCCCATACGAATTATATAGCCTTGCCTAGCCGATTTTGATGCGGTTTTCAGTGATGGGTTAGGATTTGATTGGTGCATGTTCTTAAATAGATGTTATGGTGGCAACTCACCAGGGGGCGCTGCAGTAAACATTTGTTTGTGCAAAACCAAAACTACTAGTCCGATTTGGATGCAGTTTCCAGTGATAGCTTCGGGTTTAATTGTGGTGCATGTTCTTCAATATGTGTTACGGTTTCAAGTCGATGATAGCTCAGTGGTAAGTGACGTCGGATACCGCGGCGAAGGTCGTGGGTTCGAATCCTACAATGAGCTTGAGCTTTCGGTGAAGGAAAACATCGTGAGGAAACCACAGCACGGTGGTAGGGTACTATGTGGTACTCGACTGGCTGGCTACCACCCTCAAGTTGAAAATCTGTCGCCAAGCACCTGTTGGTGTGTTCCGGCAGTTGCACTTGAGAGCCAGTTGCCCTTGCCCTTAAGGCATTGCATTGTAATATGGTGTACAACACGTTGGCAGTCCACCTGGTATTACTTATATCTATAGGCGACGGTAGTCACTTACCATCAGGTGACCCGCCTGCCTCGTTGTCACTAGTGACATAAACAAAAACGATGACAACTCACCAGGGGGCGCTGCAGAAAACATTTGTTTGTGCAAAACCATAACTACTAGTCCGTTTTGGATGCAGTTTTGATGCATGTTTTTAGATATGTGTTACGGTGACAACTCACTAGGGGGCGCTGTAGTAAACATTTGTTTGTGTAAAACCAAAACTACTAGTCCGATGTGTGTGGTGTGTTACGGTAGTAACTGCAGTAATATCTAGTCCGATGTTGGTGCGTTATCATCTACCGTAATTTCCGGCTCAATATTTTCTACATAATACCTACCTATCAACTTATTATTTTCATTCTACGTAATGATATCGAGTTGAGTTACGAAAACGAGATCCGTCATGGCACCAACACCGCACAGATGGCACGCAATTTCAACGACATGTACCTAACCAATATAATTTAATTACAATTGTGTTGGGATGAGACGTATAAGGTAGCGCAAGTGAACGCACGGTACGCTTTTGGTTTGATCCCTTCCATTCTGGAAATGTGATCTCAACGAGACGAAACTCGATACCTAACAATTAATTGAAAGTCATAGTGGAAGCAGATTCATCTCAAAACACATCGAAAATTGCAGATGCCTAGGTACCTAAGTGCGTATAAAACGGCAATTTCATACTTCTCTATTAGAATCTAAACACAAACAAAGTAGGTAAACAAGCAGGTTGCAAGTAGCTCCGCACAAAACAACCACATTAAACATTATTTACGAGCGTTAATTCTCTATTTTCTGAATCTCTAATGTGGTAGATTTCATAATGCAGAGAGCGCCGACCACAACCAATGTTATTTTGTAATGTTAAATTACCATGCTCGCTGTTTAAACTAACTTATTTAGTTACTTACTCTAGGTACTAGTGACCCGCCCCAGCTTGGCACGGGTAGCAGAGCATATACTTACGCCTACATATTTTTTCTGTCGCGGGTTCGATTCCATGTTCGATGAAAATATCGGTTAGCCCTTCTGGTTGTAATTCTGTGCTTTCGATATGTTTATATGTATACAGATGTGGCGTAAATAATGGCTAAGCCTGTATCTGCGGATCAGTGGCGTAGCTAAGAAACCATGGGCCCGGGGCAAAAATTAAATGGGGGCCCTATCTATACAATAAATCAAATTGATGTCTTTTTTTGAAAATATATTCGGTAATTACCTATAACGAAAATCCATAAGATTTTTTTTCTGTGTGTTCCGGCTAATCTCCGAAACGGCTGTACCGATCTTAACGAGGCTTTCTCTGGCAAGTAGCTGATGTTATAAGGAGTAACTTATGCTAAGTAACTTTAAAAACAACTGAAAACAAGCGTTTTTTCATGGAGGAAAATATAATGTTCATACGAAAAAATGTAGACTTGTATAAATCAAATGTAGAGATTCATAATTTCAATACAAGACAAAAAGATAAATTAGTTGTTCCGTATTTTGGATTAGCTAGAGTTAAAAAGTCATTTCTTGGGAACAGTGTTCGCTTTTATAATAAATTACCAGCATCTGTTACCAATATGACTGATTCTAAATTCAAATCGTACATAAAGAAAGTTTTGAAAGAAAAAGCTTATTACAAGGTAGCCCATTATATTGAGGATAAAGATGTCTGGAGGTAGCTGCACTCTGTACAAGTACCTACATTGTTTTTTATTGTTAATTACCATTTTTAATAATTTTTTTAATACCTACGCTTTTATTATCTTGGTATTTTTTGTTTTAGTTAAATATGTAGGTAACTAATGCGGGTTATAATTTTTTATGTATTTTTGTATTAGTTTAAGAATAAAATTGTTAATTTGAAAAAAAAAAGCCAATATAGTCAGATGGTCCAAAAATATTTAAAAAATGTAACCTTGCTGAGTTTCTTGCCGGTTCTTCTCAGTTGAAGGCTGACTTCCGAACCGGTGGTAACTTCTGTAATTCGACCTTCATAAGTGCCCTTCTAGGGCCTAAACTGAATAAATGGTTTTGACTTTGACTTTGAGGCTGTGGGGCCCCATAAGCTTGGGGACCCCGGTGCACTGTACCGCCTAGCCCTACGGTAGCTACGCCACTGCTACGGATAGGAGACACCAAGCCCTATAATATAAAAAAATGTCGAGCCCCAGAGTCGATGGGTATACGCAATATTCTGTTTTTGGAACGAAGTTCCTTATGGGGCGTTGCGGAGGGGTACCCTAGCCGGCAAAAAACGTCCGTAGCGTTAAAAAAAGCGTAAGATTGAAGCGTATTGATAGATTTGTGTGACATATTTGCGCAGACTGCACAGAAAATAAAAAAAATGTAATCACTGTATTTTTTTTCTCAAGTTTGAGTTGTTCTCAAAAAAAAATATGAAAACCTAGCTGCCCATGATTCTCAAATGATACCTACCTATATGAATATTCAATTTACTTTTTTTTTATATAATATCTCTTGACATTCATTAATTTTAATAATTGTCAAGAATTGATTGATTGAACGTATAAAATTATACAACTATAATATTATTAAGTAGATAATCTAATTACACAAATAAAAAAATAAGAAAATAAAAACTTGACTACACTAAATAGGCCAACTGGTCCAATTCGATGATAGCGCAGTGGTAAGTGACGTCGGATAAAGTGATGATAGCTCAGTGGTAAGTGACGTCGGATGCTGCGACGAAGGTCGTGGGTTCGAATCCTAATGAGCTTGAGCTTTCGGTGAAAGAAAACATCGTGAGGAAACCATAGCACGGTGGTACTTTGTAGTACTCGATTGTTTTTTCAAGTTACTGCTATAAAACCGAGAAAGGGGCAATTTTTATTTTTTATAATTTTATCTAATTGTCGTTAATTTGATAAATTTACAACTTGTAACATGACCTTAATGACGTTAAAGAAAACAACAAAACATCTGTTTTAATAGCATTTATTTTTACAAAATTACACCAAATGTTCAAAATGGCGCCACCTGCAACGATACACGCTCTGTACCGCCTAATAAATGACTGTTTGATCCGACAGGCAAAACCTGCTGCATTTATTTCTTGAGCAGCAATTCGCACCCGTTCACGCAGTTCCTCGATCAAATTTACTTCTGTCTTATAATTTTTTTCTTTCAAACATCCCCAAAGAAAAAATCTAATGGATTTAGGTCCAGTGATCGGGGTGGCCACAGAATGGATCCCAGGCATCCAATCTATTTTTCTGGATAGATATTATTTTGGTGCTCTCACACTTGTACGGCATAATGTGCGGACCATCCATCGTTTTGGAGCCACAGTTTCTTTTAAACGCAGAGAAATGTTTTGGGCCCAGATTATTTACATATCCTACAGAATGATCTCACAAGCTTGTTGGAAATCAAAGAGTCAGACAGATTCAGAGGATTATGTAATTTAGCATTTTTCTTTTTACGTGTGTTACATCTCTTTCTATATTTATTATCTAACAATTTCCAGTTCAGAATTACCATATTATGTACAAAAACAAATTTAATTTCTAACAACTAATATAAGTAATGTTGAATGATTCACAAATAAATCAGACAATATTAAGATATCCATAACTAGACAAATCATCAATAATTGATCTTATAATAGATTTATATTGATTCACAGCTAGTTCCTTCTCTTCCTGTGTTGTACAAATGTGCTTACTTCTAACATGGCCTTCTTCTTGAAGACCATTTAACAGCCACAAAGCAGTATTGGCTGTTATAAGACATGCTGGCCCAACAACTTTCAGGTCACTTTCAAATGTTTCCCTGGAATACAATGTTTCTGACGCCAAGCCAGCTTCTGCAAGCATTTGATCAAATGTTTGGTAGTATATATGCAATAATCTTGTCCAATATTTTTGTCTCAAATCAGCATTGGTACTGCTGATGATGAGATATAAAGTGTCAAAGGCTGGACTTATCAAGCGAGTTGTTTGGTAGTCTATTAGGCAGGCTGATATAGGCTTATTATCCTGTAACAAAAATTAATAAATGACATTATAATTTAATAACTAAACTTGCGAGGAATTTCTAATCAATTGTTATGCTATTGTTTAATTGGTATGGCCGTCCCACTTAAGAACCAACTAGTTAACATACAAATTGCAAAATTTGAAATGCATTTGAGACCAATTTAGTTTGAAGATCCAATAAAGCTTAGCTTCTAATGGTAGGGGAGGCAATGATGCTAAATTTGTAGTTACTCGAGCGTCTTTGGGACCTACTGGAATTTGAAGATAAGGTGGAATAAAGAAAAAAAGGTTATGTGATATTTTCCCCTTCAGCGGAGGGGGGAGCGTCTACAGGGTTTCAAAAATGTAAAAAAAAAACAGTCACCAAGAAATACTCGAGCGCGTCAGATATTAATAGGGTAGTCGCGCCACGTCTGTCTGATAACGGAAATATAATAATCTGCCGTTTTGCGTGGTGGGGGTGGCCGTACGAAGGGGTCGAAAATATTTTAAAAAAAAATTTACTCGAGCGCGTCAGACATTGATAAGGGATGTTAAGTGAACCCTCCAGTAGCTCCTATTTTAAATACTGACGATTTGGATGCGACCATCAGTCAGGGCCGATTTTTGAAAATGCAAAAAAAAATCGTGACCTTGATTTACTCGAGCGCGTCAGATTTTTATACAGGCGGTTCTTCTTGATGGCCTTGTTGTACTGACCCATAATCTGACAATTATGTTGAGGGATTTCCTTAATCTGACGGTTTGAAAAAAAAAAATATAAAAAATATCGAAATCTCGAAAATGGTTCAAGATATCGAAAAAATGTTTGTACAAAAGTTGTAGAGAATTTAATCTTCTACAATATTTATTATGAATACATATACCAAAAAACCCATAGGAAACGAGATATTTGCAATAAATGATATTTTGACCTTTGATCTTGAAAAATCAGTAGTCGCGGGCACCCTAAGATAAGTAGCTTTTGAGTCAAGTTTTAGGGTGTCAAAATAAAGGTTTATACAAGATAATAGCTGACTATCTCTCATTCTGAGGTGAAACTCATAATATTCCTGGACTATACACTTAATAATGATTTTAGCTACTTCGGCTTGTGCAAATCGGCAGTTTAAGATATTTCCGTGATTCGTGACTAATTTCCTTCAAAATAAAAAAAAAACTAATCGCGCTCGAGAACTGTAACTTTGCGAGTCTCCAATTTTCTTTCGTCACGCCCAAATTGTCAGATTATTGAAATGTACACTATTTTGCATGTAACTAACTTACCTTACCTTAATCTGACGCGCTCGAGTATTTCAAACCATCGATTTTTTTTTACTAATCTGACGGGCTACCCTTGGCGTTCGACACTACATAGAGGGCTCAGATTTGGTGAGAGTACTTCACAAGGTGCAAGGTTGCCCCCTTATGTTAATCTGCCGCGCTCGAGTAAATCCCGAAATCCCCTATTCGCCTCCCCTACCATAAGGATATGTTATAGATTATAGAGCAATTACAAAGAACAGATAAAAAAAAGCTATAAGTTTATGAATGGTATGAACACAAAATCTGGCTCTTACCTCATACTTAAAAAGAATATTTTCTTTCCATATATCTCCATGGCAAATACAGGTAGCCTGCACACCCTCTACAGCGGCATTAAAAAACATAGAACAGTTTTGTTTCAATATCTCCAACATTGTCACATAATTAGTGTTTTCAAATTTATTTATTGCTTTTGACAACCTATCGTCTAAGATTTCAAAAAATCTTTTATTTTTATTTATACTCAATGGTATGCATTCTTTGGTTATTTCATTATACAGATCAGGTTTTTTATCTCTCATAATGAATGATAATGCATGTAATTTAGCTAGAGATTCCAATGAAATGGTTATGTGATCTAAATCTAAGAACATTCCTTTATTATGTGGTCTATACCCGGTTTTGTGCATATCCTCCATAACTATGACTTCTTTGCAGTATTCCTGACATATGTAATAGCATTGAGGAACAATGTAACGTATGGAAAAATTCCTTTGTAATTCATCATAGTGCTTGAGTACAGTAGAGTACACATAGATTTCTCTTGCAAACATTGAAGTTATTGCGCCACTTACACGATAGCGCTCGTCAGTAGGTGCTAGCTTCAAAAATAAATGAAAACATAGTTCTTTACCATCGTTATCGCCAGTCAAAGTAACAGGAATAATAATTCCGAAGTAATTTTGAGCGATACTTTGAAACTTTTGCTGAGTGTACCGCCAATCATGTAAGTTAAATTTTGAAGCTACTTGACAAACAATTGATGCAACATATTCTTCTGCAACGGTGGACATTTTAAAACTTATGTACTTATGGCCTATTATTATACGGAACTCAAACAAAAATAAAACAAACGAAATATTTTATTAAAACTAAAGTTTGATTGATTTACAGATTGTTACCACCAAAGAGAATATTTACCACTACCAGTGTTTGTTTCAGATTTATTTGACTTTGACAATCTTGACTTTTTTTTTCACCCTTTCAGGGCAGGCTATAGTCTATTGACTATACTGCCTCTTTTGTTTTAATTTCATTTCTTTCTTTATTTTCAATATTCTTCTTTTATGTTAAAGTCACGTTATATCACATTCACAGTAAAGTCTAGTCCTCGTCCGTGCAAGTCCAGTTAGGTTTTAGTATACCTAAAAATGACAAAAGATCCTTATTGGATAAAACACCTCCGATTTCCGCCAAAAACTCGTCAGTTATTGACAGTTTCCAGTCATGTTGCCACCTTGCGAAAATGATACCGTGCATTCCCAATCACGAATCGATATGAGCGTACTAAAACGCGTACCTAATGAATTATTATAAGCGCGAAATCAATGTATTTTTTTCAAATATTGTATAAATTGATTTGAGGTTTTTGGGTTATTTTGTTTTGAATAAAGTGAGCGTGATCAACAGGTTCCGAAACCTTGACCAGTCAGCTTATAAACTGTCATAGTCGTGATATCTGGAGCGATAACAACATGAAACGTAATGCACCGACTACCGAGCGGTAGTGACGTCGGATACCGCGACGAAGGTCGCGCGTTCAATCCTACAATGAGATTGAGCTTTCGGTAAAGGAAAACATCATTAGGAAACCATAGCACGGTGGTAGAGTACTTTTTTTTTTTTGTTGCTGGCAATCATCCTTTTAGGATATTTCTGCCAATGTCAAAGTATTTGAAATGGTCTTGGTCCATTTGTCACATTTTTTTTTACATAAGTTTTACTGTTAGTCAATACAAAGTCTTTCAATCGCATACATTTTCTTCAGTTTTAATTTCTTCTTTTATGTTATAGTCACATTCTCAAACTCACTGTAATGTCCAGTCCTCGTCCATACATGTCCAGTCAAGCTTTAGTGAAATTAGCGGTTGTTCCACTAAAACATTCACGGACTTTTTGGGATAACCTGGAAAGTCACGATACACGCTTTCATTTCATTTCACTTCACTTGTGCACTTAGATTGATCATTATTGGATAAAACACCACCGAAATTATTCATTAAAATTCAAAACACACGAATTTAATGAAAATAAAACGAAAACGCAACGTCACTCTGCAAGTTCCCGCCAAAAAGTCGGTAGAGTACTTTGTAGTACTCCTTGAAAATCTGCCGCCATGCTCCTGTTGGTGTGTTCCGTCCGGCAAGTGTACTTGACAGCCAGTTGCCAGGATCTGCCTGGCTGGTTGTCACTTATCTTACTAATATTATAAATGTGAAAGTTTGGATGGATTGATGTTTGTTACTCATTTACGCCAGAACGGCTGAATGGATCTGGATGAAATTTGGCATGGACATAGATTGTAGTCTGGAATAGCACATAGGCTACTTTTTATCCCGGGAAAAGATAAAATCCCTCGGGAACGCGGGTGAAACCGCGCGGAACAGCTAGTGGTACCTATATTTAAAAAATCGGTCAAGTGCGAGTTGTACTCGTGCACCGAGGGTTCCGTACAAACTTGTAGATATTATTATGTAAATAGTTCGTTCATCACGTTAATGTAGTATCGAGGTTTTTTTTTAATTTTTTTGCGATTACGTTTTCGATTACCTTATTTGAGGTTTATGCCAATTAAAGCTACACCTCTAAATTGTATGAGCGCCCATACAACTTAGAGGGCTATCTTAATTGGCGTCAACTATGTATGTATGGGGACAACCTTTAATTTTCAACTTTTTTTTTTTTTTAATTTTTCCTTTATTTGTGCTGTAAGGCGGTAAATTACGTACATAAATGAATTGCCAGAAGACCTAATGAAGCGCGCCACTACAAAAAACTAGCTAAGACCATTATTTATCCTTGTGTCCTTAACAATATAGTTACATAGATATCAATTCATCAAATCGTGCGTACATCACTATAGACAGACAGACATACAGACGGACAGACAGATAGACATGCATTAAGCTAACATTGGGTTACGTATTTTAATAAAATTAAGCTTAGAATAGTCACTATGTAGCTATTACTTTTATATTTTGTTAAACTAAGACATGAGAACTGACTGACGACAAACTGCAATGCAGTTTGGCAGATAATTATGTAAAACCATGTTACTTTTTATTAAAATTAAAGAATTAAAAGAATTAAAGATGTTTGTTATTCAACCACGCTGCATTCACACATACCTATACCAAGTGAGGAGAAGGTCAAGGTATTAAGGTTTGTCTAATTTGAATCGTAGCCAGCCAGCTCTAAGTGCCCATTATTTGAGGTTAAGCCAAATCATAATTGTCTTGACCAACTCCCTCTCATCTGATCAGCATGAGATTACATATAGAGAGATAGACGCGGTCGAAAAATCCTTTTTTGTAGACTATAGCTCAGTGATAGAGACGGAGAGTTTGAAGACAAACATCATCAAGGAAACCATAGCTCGTTAGTATGGTACCCACCCACCTGATTAGTTTTGGAGTTCAAGTACCGTCCAGCAGTTTTATATAAAGGTTAATAACGAACGATAAGCCATTCTCTTTAAAATTTGAACAAAATGATATATAAAACATCAAGATGAAGTACCCGCTATTGTATTAGATTGAATTTAAAATAGTAATTCAAAGCTATGAGCTTAGAAATGAATTGAGCTCATTTGTCACGCGATGTTCAATCTTATATGTTGAGAACATTTTTATTAGAAGTGGGGGATTGTGAATGATTGATATGATCGAATTACGATAAATACTAATAATAATTATTCGTATTGATTCTGAATAGAAAGGATTAGGTAGGTACATTACGCATTCGATATTTTATACATTGCCTACGAATTGTATAGAATACAATAACAATAAACATTTCTAATGAAGGATTAAACATTCTCTCACACATGAAGGTAAAACGGTTTTTAGAAATCATCTAATATCTTCATTATTCTGTGATTTTATCAAAGTTTGATTCGTACGTACCTAATACCTAAGTATAGAGTTAACAATGTAGATTGGGTAGTTTTACCACAGTATAAAGATATATCTTTATACTGTGGTTTTACTCTCGAAGAACTTTTAATAAAACGAACAGTTTTTTATGTTTATAAGTGGTCCGTTTTGTCTTCCTTTCCTCTAAATTCAACATTTTTTTAAAATTTATTTATAATTTATATTTAGTTTTAACGGTATAAAATGTAGAGCTTCCTTATACATCGATCAATCACATTTCGAAACTCTAGTTCTAGTGAGTCGAGAACATTATCTCGTCTCTAATCACAACTTATTACTTATAGGTGTCTCATATACCTATACCTATGTTCTGGGTGGTGATTATTCTCCCAACTGAGTGGCCAACGAAAAAGTTTCGCGAGACCTCCCGATTCAGCCCACGGGCTTCGTTATTATATTCAGAGAATTACGAAAGGTATAACAAGATTTACGGTCGTCGCCGTGTCCTCTGGGGGCTAACTAACGAGTTCTTGGGCGAACCGACTCCTGCGACATGAAATTACATAAAACTAATCATATCAACACTTCAGCGTTGACAGCTACAAATGTGACAAAAAGCCTTCTTAACCTTTGTCCTTTTCGATGTAAAAATGTTAACTTGTATAACTTTCAGTAAAATATGAGCCCTTAAAGTAATTTCGTAGATGGTGCTACGAAATTACTGATTCATACTTAGTACTGAATGATACGTAGGTAGTCCTGACAGGGTTATCCTAGGTTACAAATTATTGTGGTAATTTAGTGGTTACTTCACTTGACCTTTTGGAGTTATCAAAGCCTTTAATTACTGTAATTATATCGGTAGAATACCTATATTTTTGAATGAAAAGATTTTATTGTATAGATTAAGAGAAAATCGATAGAGGTTAATGAATGCAAATCTTGATGGCGATTCATTCCGATCCATTGATATTCCTCTGTAGGTCAATGAAATACCTACTTAGCTGGGCAACTTATCCAATCGTAGGTACGTACCTATATCCAGGAACTTTATTTATTTTAAATTGTTATACGAAGTTATCTAAAGTTTGAGAAACTCATATATAAAATGAGTGAAATTTTAAACAACTTGAGGGACCACCGTGCCATAGTTACCTAAATTAGTATCTATATTACTTATTTTTCCGTATATAAGCATGATATAACCTGCCCGGATTTTTCATTCAGATCGGCCAGATTTAGGTTCCATTGAATAAATTTCTATTGAACAGTCGGAAGCTTTTATTTTTTAATTTCAGACTTCCATTCGAGATTAGGCAAATGTTTGTATTCTATAGATAAATGAATGCTGCATCTAACACAGCATCAGAAGTGATTGAATGCAACCGAATAGGTCTGAAGTTATGAGTAATTTCTGTATCATTCATTATTCTGTTCTGTAAATATGTTATTATTATAAACATATAAAACATACCTATCACTTCATCACACGAGAGTTTGACGACATTTTTTCTTTTACACAGAGCCAGGCTAAATTACGGCAGTTTCTATTATTCTTCTTTTCGTAAATTCATTTTTGTATTTACAAACCATTTTTGTACCTATCTACCTCTATTGGTCGCGCCTCACTGCTAGCTTAGGTATTGAAAGTTCAACGTTTCGAAGCGATGAGTGATTTACTTTAAAAAATATTAGTATATTATATACATTTATATGTACTACTTTTACTATGGTAGGGGAGGCAATGATGCTAAATTTGTAGTTACTCGAGCGTCTTTGGGACCTACTGGAATTTGAAGATCAGGTGGAATAAAGAAAAAAAGTTTATGTGATATTTTCCCATTCAGCGGTGGGGGGAGCGTCTACAGGGTGTCAAAAATGTAAAAAAAAACAGTCACCAAGAAATACTCGAGCGCGTCAGATATTAATAGGGTAGTCGCGCCACGTCTGTCTGATAACGGAAAAATAATAATCTGCCGTTTTGCGTGGTGGCTGCATATATACAAGATTCCAACATCAACAGTTGGACCGCGGTCCCCAGGCACGATGACCTAGCCTGGCGGAAGATCTTCCCTTTTCAATGGAGGAGTCTAACACCTCGCTCCTCCATACCTACTGCTCCAAAACACGTTAATCTATGAAGTATTAATGATCAGTCAGATTTATGAAATTTGAAGTAAAAAAAAGAGTTTTGTTTGTATCCCCAAAAATCCAAGTAGGTACGTAAAACGTCGTCAATTCAAACTTATTGCTGTTGAATGCGGACTTCGGCGACAGATTGTGAATGCAGACTCTCTATCTAACAGTATCTATCTATACTTACAGTTATTTTATATCTCGCTTTAGAGTTCCATACTCAAAAGACCTCAAACCCAAACGATATTACTAAGCCTGTCTGTATCAGGGCAGTATATTTTTAGCCGTATGATACCTACTAGCCAGCTAAAATTGAATAAAATAAAAATACAAGTAAAGTTGAGTTACAATTCATCAAAATTGAACTAATTCTATTATTATTGTGCAGAACCCTCCAAGCGTAAGTCCGACTCGCACTTGGCCGGCTTTTTATAGCTATGCAATATCAAAACTGCTGCAAATTGAGTTTCATGTGGATTTCACTGTCGACTGTTACTGACTCGCTTGACGCAATCGCGGTCGATCTAGGGATTGATTCACTGCACGTTTTATGGATGCCGAATGGACAAACATCGTCGTATTATATTATCAAACTGGCGCCAGAAATTATTTCTGCTTACAAAGTATATAAAGCTTTACCACAGACAACGGTAGGTAGATACAAACGTAACAATGGAGCGCACTCAAGGAAGAGAGCTGATGATTAAAAAGTTTTCTTTTATTTAAGAATGCATCCTGTGCAAACAATTAAATGGGAAATCTCTTTGCTGTTGTTTTTATTAGCTTTCAAGCTAATAATATATATTTTAACGCAATTGCAAATATTAAAAATATGCCTCTTAGTTTCTCACCGAGAATTAGGTACATTACCTACTGAACATTTAATTCTGTTTCAACTAAGAATGCGGGAAACTGAGAACAGAGTTAAACACAGCGGAACACTTTTGTATTAAATGTTCTTCTAAAGCCATCCTTTAAATAATCCTTTTTTATTGGTTAAAGCAAAATTAAAAGCAGTTCCATTTCTTCGCTTTGATTATGTCTAATATGAGTAAGTATACTAATCACATTATGTTAAGAAACGTAAATTTATTTTCGAAAAGATGTTTATTACCTTTAACCTACAACCTTCCGAAATCTGTGGTCAATTCATAAGTGCCTGCGAAGATTGATATGATTATTTTGACATGCATAAATACAACGTGTACTTCATTTCAGAAGACATCAGCAATAGGTAAATAGTACTTAGTTAACTATCCGCTAGCAGTATTCTGTAACCAAGATGAGTGAGTGGTTGTCTCGTCGAGTCATTAGTTGTCGCCGGACCGTGATAAAGGGTACTATTACATCAGTAGTTAACGGTCGCACCACACGCATGGAATAGACAAACGAATCGCACTCAAGTTCATCAAAAATCAATGCTTTCTTAGACCCTTGAGCACACAAGAATTTGGGGCCCTTTTGGAAAGTAAAAAAGATTTGATTATGTATTTGTTGTTGTTAAATGTTAAATTCAACACGTTTAATTTGAGTGTCGTTATCTGGTGACCGATTAATGTTTCAATTTAGAAATGTTGACGGCAAAAAATACGCTATTAAGCGCAAGCGTTGTATTGACTTTCCGGGGCACCCGTGACTTTGGGTCTCCCTGAGTACGGGCCCCGAGTGCCCTTATGGTAAAGACGGGACTGTCAAGAACATACAAGCTATCGCCAAATAATTGTGCGTATCTATCGTAATGACGCTGCAGACAATAGGGACAGAAAAAAGCTAAACAACCCAATACCCTAATACACATAATGATCGCGTTCCAAACACAAAAATAATTTTACGTTGACTATGGTCTGTTTCCTGATCAGCAGTCAGAAGTCTGAGTCAGAAGAAATGGTCACGTGGGAGTTTGTAGTTCTGACAAAGGTCTTACAGAGATCGAATGGACAACCAAGGCGCGAATACTAACAGATAAACAGTGGAAAGCATAATTATCAATCAGTTACAGTGGATATGCTCAGTGGC
The DNA here is from genome assembly GCA_951361185.1 of Ochropacha duplaris. NCBI lineage: Eukaryota > Metazoa > Arthropoda > Insecta > Lepidoptera > Drepanidae > Ochropacha > Ochropacha duplaris. The sequence continues at coordinate 5,030,971 of OX592709.1, read as the reverse complement.
GTAGTATCCGGAGGGCTAGGCGGTGCCGTACACCGGGGTCCCCAAGCTCAGGGGGCCCTCGGACCCTGACCAGCAAACCTCCTATCGAACTAGCTAATAATTCTCCCACCTTCGGAATGTAAATAAGCTGCAACACAACTTTGATAATGGCAACTCACTTGAAATAATACAGGGGTATTCCCCTATTTATATTGCCAACTTGATGAGATTCGCCGTCACATTTAGCGGGTTATGACAATAAGGAAATGATCTATAAAAATAATCGGTTAAATAAATTTAAACTTTATTGCAAAAAAACTTTCAATTATTTAGTTAGAGCTTATATTATTTATTATATTTTGACTTGATAAACTAAACAGTTTAGTTAGGGGCCCAGTGTTTTTTTTTGCACCAGGGCCTTTGGTTACCTAGCTACGCCTCTGGATATGCTGTGGAATTAGGGTTTGTTATACCTACCTTTAAAATACAACTATAACTACGGATATATGTAATTATCTACTTATTAGGTATATAATAAAATCTGCTTGAAACATTTTTTTTACTTTATTTATTTTTAAATTCAAGTGCAGCAGCGCTCACTTGTAATAAAATCTTTATGCACAGTTTTTCATTACATTATCTTACCCTTCTAGATACAATGAGACCGTAAGTACCTAAACTATGAATAAAATAACATCGAAATTATTTTTTTATTAAAAGATGGGGTAAATTACAACCCAGAAAAACATAACTAAAGAGATCCAAAGACTGATGAAAACCATCAGTTTTTAACAACACAACAACGTGATTTATTTGATATTTAAATTAACATTATTTTATCATAAACAAAGCAATTATCTTTATTAGAAATTAGTTAGAGTGAAAATTTGGTACACAAGAGAATAAGCTAATCTAATGCGAGTTGCACAATGCACCACGTCGCAGGATCTTATGAATATTTATGAGGTCGCGATCGTTCCCACAAATGAAAACCAAGTATTTTTCTCTTACAATAAAGCAAATCTAGATCGCCATATATTTTCTCTGGATGCTTCCTAACTGTGATAACAAAAAAATCTCCTTTTTTCTTTAGTTAATCAGACAAGTGGGTACTTATTATTCCTGCTATCTTAATTGCTCAGAAAACCGATCTTGTTTTATGCCTAGATCTTCTAGATACCTATACTAGGCTGGTATTATACGATGATTATCTGAATAGTTATTCAAGTTAATAGGTAATAATTTCACTTAACTTATGGTCATCTTGGCTAATTCACAGTAAAACATAGGTAAGTATATAACTTGTTTAATTACTCGTCTTAAATTTTTACATCCTATTTTCACTTAGTTGGATATCACAATAATATCAATGACCAACATTGAATATTTCAGTCAACATTAATCTTATTATACTTGCTAAAAAGCCATTGTATCTAAATGTCTGTTTAAAAACATAGCATATGATAGCTCTCTCGTGCAGGCAACGCGGTCCCAGCGGCACCAGAGATTGAAAAGTAAACTGATTCGCCACACGTTTGTTCCGTTTATTTACAAAGCTATACGGTACATCCCTATTTGTTTTTATTACAATAAACCCAGTCTGAAATCCCTCTATTCTTTCTCGTATTTACTGGAATGTACGCGGTCACTAACCGAGTAATTTTTGGACACGATAGCTTTACCTAGTAGATTAATTCAAATGTACACAATTATTTATGACAAGATTTCTATAAATGAAAGTACTTACATGGTTGCTTGTCGTTAATTCAACTGGTTCATTTGCATTTAACTTTAATACGCAACATCAATTTTGAAGATGATAAATATGAAGTTAATCTGACATCGGTGTCTCCAATTTTCCAAGTGAATGAACTTTTTCAGTATCGCTGATAGAGACAACTCTCTAATAGTTTGCTTCCGCAATAATACAGTATGGTTGGAAAAATTATCTTTCTTCATTATTTCTTAATATTATAAAGAGGAGAGATTTGTATGTATGTGTGTATGTATGTAACGAATAAACTCAAAAAATCGACTGGGCCGATTTCAAAAATTCTTTCACCATTTGAATGCTACATTATTCCAGATTAACATAGGCTATATTTTTATCCCGTGCTAAGATAAGATTCCACGGGAACGCGGTTGAAACTGCGGAGGACAGCTACTATTATAGGTATATATACGAGTACATAATGGAATCCTGACTGTCAAAATCAAAAACAGAAACTATTAAAGAAAATAATTTTCCGAAATTAAACTGCTAACATTAATTTGTTCGTTGACAAGTTAGGTACTCTAAAAGTTACTTAGACCCCTAGCTTAAATCCAATTTCAATGAATCACTTAATTCTAAAAAGAAAACTTGCAAAGCTTAATGTATTTACAAGTTCTCCTGTTAGTTAACCCTACAATGTGCTTTTGAGAGCGGGCTTGCGATTGGATGTTGTTGCCTCTATATTTTTCTTTGTCGTATCATTTAATGGATAGCTTGTGAAATATCGGTTGAACGAAAACGATATGTAAAATACCTACTATGGCTAAAAGTTATGTAAGTATTTTGTGTTACTTACTATAACTACTTCTTATATGTATAATTATCATCTTCTACTTACTATATTCTTACAAACGTGAACGTTCTAAGATCCTGGCACCTTCATAATAAAAAAAAACTTTGTTCCTGACGGGGGTCACCCGACCGCATAAGTTTTTTTTGTTTGAATGCTACAAACGTTATGCTTCGGAATTAATTATTATAGCTAATTGAGTGTTATAACAAAGTGTTAAAATAAAGTGTTTAGGTTATGAGGCTTTGTGAGAGAAAACAGTAATTCACCTGTTGTTGAAAATTGTCACACTTCGTGAGAAAATAAACCTCCCTTTGTAGCTCAAAGTGACAGCTCACCTGCAGGTTGGAGGCTGTGATTAGGTAGGACCACGAGACGAAGCTTTGAAGACCTACATATGGTTACACCACCATGTGGGCGGTCGAGGTTGACTTTCTGAGCGGTATTAAGTGTTGCTTATGGTCGGTTAAAACTAAACATAAAGGCCCATACTTATAAAACGTTACACTAAAATATTTAACTAGTTATTTAAATGGTCACGTAAATAACGTCACATTATTTTAGTAAAGGAAGATTCTCGAAAAACTTAGGCGATACCAAAAATATGATTGAGCTTTTTGAAATAGTTTTATTTCACTATTGTTGATTGATTAATAGATTTATTATTTTAAATTGTAAGCCTAGATGGCGTTGTACGGAAATTTAAAGAACTATGGTTTCGTTCTCAGAATTTTGTTAGGTAAAATTACTTTATAGTTTAGTAAATTGCCCACCCCGTTCTAGCCGGAGTCCCCCAAGGCTCTGTGCTGTCCCCCTTATTGTTTACACTCTACACGAGTGACATCCCAAAAACTAGCAAAGCGCAGCTAGCTCTATTCGCGGACGACACCGCAATCTATTATTCTGGCAAGAGCCCCACGGCAATTGCCAAAGTTCTCCAAGCCGCGACTCACACCCTAGGTCCCTGGTTTCGGAAATGGAGAATCGAAATTAACCCCACCAAGAGTCAGGCGGTGCTGTTCTTCAGTCCCGCCAAGAAACTCACCCCCACTCTCCCCCCTCCAGTCACCATGTTCGGCGAGCCGATCCCTTGGGAGAGGCGAGCCAAATATCTCGGTGTTACCCTGGATGATCGTTTGTCCTTTGCCGACCACATAAAACAGGTTCGTGCACGCGCCTGTTTTGTGTCCGGTCGCCTTCATTTCTTGTTAAATAAAAAGACTAAACTTGCCCTAAAAAGCAAGGTGAGACTCTACACCGCGTGCATCCGCCCCGTTATGCTATATGCATGCACTGTGTTCGCACAGGCATCTCCCAAGCTGATCCATCCACATAGACCACAATCTGCCCACGGTTAAGCAATTCATTAAGCGCCCTTCACGCCGCTATTACGATCGTGCCCTAATCCACGCGAACCCATTAATTGTAAACACTGCAAACTATACTCCTTCAGAGATTTCAAAAATCCGTAGGCCTAAACTCGCCCTCAGCGAGCCGGATGACCCTACAACTGATAGGGAGGCTCGCGCAGCCCTGAAGAAACAAACACAACACCGCCCGCGTTTTCGCCCTCGCCGGAGAGGCCCGTCGCGACGTCCCACTCAGTTAGTCTCGTCCCCAGTAGTTGGCCCGAGCCGTACCAGTAATCCGACCGTCCCTTAAAACTCATCTAAATCGCTTAGGCGAAGTCCGTCCCACTATTGGTGTCCCCCGACGACGCCCTGAGCCGAGGTTCGTGCCCCAACTGGGGCGCCCTCAGCGGTTAGTCGTCTAAAATTTGCAACTCGGTTGAGAGCCCTAAGCGCTCACCGAAAAGTCCGCGTAAGGGTGTCTATGGTCCCTCAGAGCTCCACCTTTAAGACCTCCCCAAAAAAAAAAAAAGTTTATTAAATCGTGGTACATGCGTAACCTAGATCTACACATAGACCTCAATCTGCCCACAGTTAAGCAATTCATTAAGTGCGCTTCTCGCCGTTATTACGATCGTGCCCTAAACCACGCGAACCCGTTAATAGTCAAAACTGCCAACTATACTCCTTCAAAGATCTCAAAAATCCGTAGGCCTAAAATCGCCCTCAGCGAGCCGGATGACCCCATAACTTTAGCTCAAATTCAGGATAGGGAAGCTCGCGCAGCCCTCGAGAAACAACGCCCGCGTTTCCCCCGTCGCGATGTCCCACTCAGATTCAGTCTCGTCCCCCCGTTAGTCAGTCGTTAACGGCCCGAGCCGCCACAGTCAGCAATCCGACCGTCCCCTAAAACTACTCTAAATCGCTTAGGCGAAGTCCGTCCCACTTTTTGTGTCCCCCGACGACGCCTTGAGCCGAGGTTCGGGCCCCAACTGGGGCGCCCTCAGCGGTGAGTCGTCACAAACAAACACGGCTGAGAGCCCTAAGCGCTCGCCGAATAGTCCGCGTAAGGGTGTCTATGGTCCTTCAGACCGCCACCTTTAAGTCCTCCTCAAAAAAAAAAAAGTTTATTAAATGTTTTTTAAGTTTTTAGTTTTTTTGGTAGGACCATTGATAGCCGGGTAGTGGGAACAACTATGGCATAATTAATAGATTCTGGTAGACGTGAAAGCACGATTGGATTATATTGCCTCGATAGAATTTAATTCCGAAAAGAGCTCTTGTTTCTTTTATTTTTGCATTTTAATCTAAAATCATAACGAATTTCATAGCTTAACTCCTATCAAAATATGGGTATTAGGTATTTGAAAATTCTGGTCGAAAATCTTTTTGATAAATAGCGTAATTAATTTTTAATCAATTTTTATTTGGTTTGGTTTACGTTGTTTTATTTTGGGAGCGAGAGCATTGTTGCGCTCTCTTTCTTCGCATATGGAAGTAAATAACTCTGTCACTTTCGTAGCTCCGCCCAGTCGGCCTGCCATCAGCTATGATTTATTTTTCACGTATCACCTTAAATAGCGTTTTATGAATAAGGATGATGATGGTGTAGCGCATGATCGAGAATTCTACCACAACTAATAACCGATATCGGTATAATTCTCTTCTCCGCCGCGTGGATTAACCAATTAGGTGTTTGATAATAGCTATATTATGATAATGGACAATATCCAAGTATAGATACCTAAAGTTGAATTTGATACCTAAGTAAAAGACAATAAAGCATCGGACCTTTGGCGTCAACCTGTAATTATACAATTATCGACGATGGTAATTAAATCATCATCATCATCATGTCAGCTAGAAGACGTTCACTGATGGACAAAGGCCTTCTCTAAGGAATAACATAAATAAATCATTGAAAAATGACAAACATTGCGGCTAAGCTTTCCGCTCTGACTAAATCGTTCCCTATTTTCTTGAGACAATAAGATTATGGAAACTTTATAAATCTACTATTACGGTAAAAATCGTTTTTTGTTGCAGCTCCGTCTTTTTTTATAAAATTGAATGCAACGAGAGGAATAGCACCTAAGCGAGGGAGCGGATATTGCAGCTTCCATTTCCGGGTCGGGGTACGTACCTACTCAAGAAAACGAGTTAAAACAATTTAAATAGTTGGAACATTAACATAACTTTGTGTCGACTAACTTTATGAACTTTAAGAATAGTAGGTAGGTACCCGAGCGACCGGCGTATTTATTTTATGTAGAATCGTACACTTTATTTAAATACAAAATTTTATTCAAATCGTTAAAGCCGTTTCCGAGATACACGAAATTCAAACACACCAAAACAAGAATCAATGCCAAATTATATTTAAAAAAAATATAACGTTAAATAAATAGGTTTCGTAAGTTAACAAGTAGAAATATAATAGGTACAGCTGGTCCCACACATTTCACACCCCGCAAACAAAGCAAAATTCATCCAACCCAGGTAATATTACTAGCGCGAATATTTATCTTGTATTAGCACCGGTTGCGGTTTGAATCCCAGATGATAATCTGGGGTGGTCGAGGAGTCCCAGCGTGGCAGCGGTGCGACCGATAGTAAGCCCGGCGGATCTGCGGACCTGTGATAATACTATCCTTCATTGAATACACTATCTGAAGCAAAAAACTCAACCCTCCTCGCTGACGGTGCCAGAATTTATAAGTAGAGTTAGTGAGGTTCAGAATTAGAAACGTATCTAACGTTACGATAATATAGAACCCATTGTTTAAAAAGAAAATGCTTGCAAATAAATAATTCAACTGGTATAGATATTATGGTAAACGACTCAAACAAATTTTACCTTTCTATTAGACAAAGTTTGCAATCCTATCAACGACATATTGGAAGATTGCTTCAAAAACTTCCCCAGAACTTGGTCGTGTGATGGATTTATTCATCAACCTTGAATGGACAAGTTAAATGACAAAGTTGTGTAAGGCCGCGTGTACGAGTCGCATCCCGTCAGTCAACCTCATTGTTATAAAGTTTACCTACACAACAGTTCGTACAACATAAACTTTCGGCAGTCTACGAACATATTGTAGAGGCTGACGTTGCGGTTACAAACTTTTAAGTAACGTTGTTCATTATAAGGATAACTCCATATTTCATTCATTCATGTCGCTTAACGCTAATTTTCCTTTGGTTAAGTTGTGTTCTAAATGGAATAGTTTTTTTGTATTTGGCGATGTTTGGTACAAAAGAAGCATATCTTTAAAATATCATCTTATATGCTGTAGAGAAAAAGAGAAACGTTTTATGAATAAAAATGCTATCTAGAAGTAGACCATTGAAACTTTTTAGGTCAGCACATTTACCCATCGAAATCTGATTTGTTTCCTTATAAAAGTTAAGATCTTATAATTTAGAAGACATAAATCACATTCAAGTGATATTTATCAGTGAGTCCGGGAATCGGGAGGGAATCGAACCTGAGAGCGAGTGTGAGTGACACGGAGTCCACTCGAGCTCTCTCGGGGAGGACGCCGAGATTTCAATATGCCCGTCGAATGGCGCCATCGCATCTTATTGCAGACGGATAGATTTACGTAAATCCATTAACTATTCCCTCTTATCTACCACTAATGCATACATACAACTAGATCGAACTATTTTGTATTTAATTTTCACATATTTACAGACTGGTAAAGGGGTTTCAAATTAGCACAAAAAATATTCAAAAGGTAATCGCGAAATAGGCTGATTGGTGTATTAATCAAAATTAAAACAGCATAATACTAAATAATATAAATGCAATAGATACAATAAATTTTGGCAAGCGTATTACATTTACACTGAGGTACAAGACCGTCGCTTGGGGAGTAATCAAGAAGAAAGGTTAGCCGTGGGGCTTTCTTAAGCCGCTCACAATCAAATTGAGTTGCATCGCGTCGGGGTTAATCGAGGATTAGGTAAATTGACCCGTATATACTGATGGGACCACTACAATCAACAAGGGGCCACCTCGGCCCGCTATCCATTTATAAACTCATTATGAGAGTATCATATAAAACTTAATGACGATAAATCTTCGAGAAATTACTTAAACAATTTACTAAGTTTTATGAGTTCCTTTATAACTTTTAATTGTTCCGTTTCAATTTATAACTTTGAAGGGTTCGGTTGTAAGATGTGCGAAAATTATTTGGATATAAATTAGTAGGTACTTAGTAAAATTACATATAACAGTAGCTAGGACACTTCTCATCCAATAGATAAAAACGATCACTCTTTTCGCGTAACAATCTTTTTATTATATTCAGTATATTTATTTATTCATCAATATATGTATTGTTATACCTATTTGTACCTAGTTATAACAAAAATATTCACACCACTTTTCACAAAATAAATATTTTCACTACGAACGGTCACGACGAAACTATAGTTTCCGACAGAACCCTAAAAAGATGGTATATAACTCGATATTTCCGCTGATAAATATATCGCTTTAAAAAATCATAAAAGTTTTCCTCATCTCAATTGACATGGTCAAATATCAAGCAAGCTAGTCACGTAGAGAACAAGTTACGGAACTTGTTGAAGAAAACGGTGACCGGAAGTTTGATGGAGGTCCTGTTTACTCGTATTTCATTTCAGTTTTCACTTCCGGATGGATATAATAATATGTTCGGTATTATTTTTATATTTGATATTTTTCGTCATTGATATTAGTCAATTCATGTACGACCGAGGTAGTTTACGTAGGAATAAAAAACTTTCATTACAATATATTTAGTAAATAAATAAACCGTTTACTAGGTTACTTAAGAGGCTTAGGAATCGTAAAGCTCATTAGTCAAATTGGGCGTGCCTCAAGGCTCTATTTTAGGCCCTTTTCTGTTTTTAGTAACGACCTACACAAATGGTTAAACTATCAGATGTTATTAATAATATTTTTTTTGCAAACTATTTCGTCTTTGATATTTCACCGCATCGTCACCTATCATCAAGTGAGATAGTGTTCAAACATATTTAAAATATTTTTTTACTAAATACATAGAAAAAGAGCACCCAGGTTTTCATTATCAAATGTAGGTACCTACCGGAAGTTGGTAACTGACAGAATATAATACTGATATTTTTTATTTTTCATATTTCTATTTTCTAATCCTACTGCGTTTTGCTGCTTTATTTAATGAAATGAATAATTAAGTTTGCCTTTACCTACCTATGAGGTATATATTTGAAAATATTATGTTAGTTTCTAACAATATTAATTTTAGATGATCTTAATAAAAATACAAGTAACAAAGAACAAATAATTGTGCTTAATTTAGATTAGTAATAGTTAGCATACCTAACCTTTCTTAGAAATTGTGTCTTATGTTACCTACAGTAAAGTCAAAATGGAATTCCTAGGTATACAGGAAAGCAAAAAAAAACATTTAAAATACATATCTACATTATAGGTACGTTGTAATATAACAATTAACATGTTTTACGATGTTATCAAAACGACATCGTAAATCGACATTCACTCCCGTTCAATTGGATGTTACACAGGTATCTTTACTGCCTAAGACTTGTCCACTACAGGGAAGTGCTGTTGAGTTTTATTTATCGTCCGCCTAAGCTTTATGAACCATAAAACGGAATCTCCAGGCGTTCATTTGTAGGGACAAGCAATAGCACCCTTATTTATAGCTACCTACATACATATATATTAAGGTAGGTGCCGGCATACAAGGTGTTACCCCGGACTTCACATTGCAGAGTAAAGTTGTTATTATCTACTGAAATAATTCATGTTTCTACTAATATCTTTAAATAAGTATCACATGTCACTTCACACTTTGAATTTTGATTCGTTTTCTTTTTAATTAATCAATCTACTCTGCTGTGGGATTCAGGGACTGATTTGGATACTGTTTTTTTTGCAGAAAAGGGCAATGCGCGCCATCTATTATCTGGGTCTTCGCGTATACATATAATACTTACATACCTACATATAGCCCGTAAAATATTACGTTTTTTCAAAAGAATTTAAACTTGTTTGAAGTTGATAGTAATCATCATAACATTAACACAAGAAACAAAGATAAAATTGCGACACCTAGATTCAGGTTAAATAAATCTTTTCTGGGGAATAGGATCCCGCATGAGGTAACTGGAATAATATGATCTTATTATTATTGTGTTTATAAATGATATTAAACTTAGGTTAGTGAACAAAGCCTACTATAAGGTGGCTCATTATATGGAAGACAGAAATATATAGTTGTAGTAGCTTCTCTCTGCACTTGCATCCCCCTGGCGAAGTATAAAATAATTGAAAATGTATCTAAATGTATTTTTGTTTTTAAGAAAAAATATTGCCTTGCTGTGTTTCTTGCCGAAGTCTCCACTGTTTAAGAGTAGGTATATACATAGGTAAGGTATCTATTTATTATTAGGTGATTTTCAGTTTTGAAACAACGAAATTGCTTTCAAAAACTGAAACCAAAATTACTGAAGGAGTATTGCTCGAATTTTACTCAGTGTAATAATATTTTATGTCATGAAACGCTTTATAACGTGGACATAATGTGTGCTAGGTACGTAATCATTATGATGGATGAAGAAGCAACATTATGATGTATACTGAGTCGTCATAAAATTTCAAGGTCCCGTTCAAGGTGAAGTACGCAATGAAATTTTAACGCAAGGACGACAAAACACTTACTTGGCTGCAATCAACTTGTCAACCTTTGAAATATGATGATTTGCCGCCCATCGTCATTAAGCTTTTTCTTCTCGAAAAGTTCCAGTCGACCGTAAGCATTAAAATTGCTTGGACGCAAAAAAACGACTTCCGTGAATTATAGGTACCTACTGCTATGATGTCTTTCTACAGCAGCAACCACCTTTTCCCGGTGACAAATATAGCGAACGGGATTCCCGTTCAAATGGAAGAAAAGCCGAAACGCAAAATTATTTTCCTTGATGTCACACCGGTGCGGACACCCAATATGAAATCAATTTCTCCAAATGCAGTAGTTCCGATGAGAAATAATCTAATAAACTCTCATATCTATAAGGATATCATCTATGAGAACATCAAGCCGGTGTTCACAATATTGCGCATCATGGGTGTCCTACCATTAACGAGACCGTCGTCTGGAGTCAACCAGTTCCACCTGACGTCAAGTTCTATGTTATACTCATTCATACTTTACGTGACATTGGTTAGCTACGTGCTCTATCTTTCCCTCCACAAGGTCCAGATCCTGCGAACATCAGAAGGAAAATTTGAGGAAGCAGTAATTGAGTATCTTTTCACTGTTTATTTGTTCCCCGTACTCGTAGTGCCCGTGATGTGGTACGAAACTAGAAAAATCGCTGGTGTGCTTAATGGCTGGGTAGAATTTGAGGTAGGTTATCATTAATAAGTAAGTTCATTGTAGGTACGGATATGTAACGTTTCCATAATAGTAGATTGTTATACAAGGAGCTAAAATGACCCATTATATACGAGGTAGTTTTAATGGGTTTTAGCGCCGTGTGTTACACTATACTTTTCACTACGATTGCGAGAAAATAAAACAATCCAATACAATATGAAATATGTAGTTTATAATGTCTTTTTGTTTCTTCTGTAGCCGCAACACATTGCATGCATTCTACCAGAGATCGCCGATTTTAGTTCCATTTTCAAAATTAAAATGAAGTTCTTTTTTTATGAAACAGTAATAAGTCGAGTCTTTATTCATGATTATTCTACTCTGTCATTTGACACACAAAAATTATAAAAAAAAAAACCACTTTTTCCCCTAGAGGAAGAATTGCTATTTTTTCTTCGCTCTGGTACGCCACAATAACGGTCTTTTTGAGCAAGAGGAGTGAAAATAATATTTTCTTTTCTTTTCCAGATTGCCTATAATGTGCTATCGGCGCGACCTCTTCCAGTGAAGTTGTTTAAAAAAGCCCTAATCATTGCCGTTGTTATACCAGTCCTTTCCACGTCTTCTGTCATAGTCACCCACATAGCGATGGTACATTTCAAAGCTATGCAAATCATACCTTACGTTTTCTTGGAAATACTAACTTACATTTTGGGCGGATACTGGTACCTTCTTTGCGAGATTCTCAGTTTTTGTGCTAATATTTTAGCTGAAGATTTTCAACAGGTTTGTTCGATCGTACCTACAGTGCTTTACCCAATTTTTGTTACAAATGAAAAAATTGGAAAAATAAAAATACTTGATTGACTGAATAATCGATTGATGTGCCTTACACAGCCTTTATTACTGCTGGGGGCCTTTTTTAACTTAGTTACCACTCACGAAAGGTTTTCCGAAATTGCGAGTGAAACCATACGGCAGAAAGATGTATGTAAGGAAAATGTATGTTTTAAAAAAACTGTTTTGTTCTTTCAGGCTCTTCGTCACATTGGTCCAGCTGGCAAAGTTGCCGAATACCGCGCGCTCTGGCTGCGGCTCAGTAAATTAGCTCGTGATACCGGCATTGCTAATTGCTACACGTTCACATTTGTCTGCCTCTACCTCTTCCTAATCATTACCTTGTCGATCTATGGTCTGCTCAGCCAGATCTCGGAGGGTTTCGGAATCAAGGATATAGGATTGGCATTAACTGCATTCTGCAGTATATTTCTACTGTTCTTTATTTGTGATGAAGCACACTATGCTTCACATAATGTAAGTTACCTACTTCTAATATGTTTACTTACGAAGATTTCGTTAACTCTGTTTGTAGCTAGTTGCTTGCCGGTGTCTTCTCATTTAAATATATTCCAAACCGGTGGTAGAGTCAATTATAACGGTCATAAGTGTCTTATCAGGTCTTAAACTGAATAAAAGAATTTTGACTTTGGGTTTGAGTACCCACCCAATTCTGTATTTTTTTTTCAGGTAAGAACCAATTTTCAAAAGAAACTGCTGATGGTGGAGCTATCTTGGATGAACACAAATGCTCAAACAGAAGTAAACATGTTCCTACGAGCGACCGAGATGAATCCATCGCAGATTAGCCTTGGGGGTTTCTTCGATGTTAACCGGACACTATTTAAATCCGTAAGTCCTGTGCTTTTTATTCTATGCATGTTTATCAATTAAATTGATATAATGAAATGAAATGAAATGAAATTGTTTATTTATCCAAATAGGCCTTCACAGGCACTCATGAATAGTCTGACTCTAAGTGCTCGGTTCGGAAGGTTGCTTTTGCTGAGAAGAGCCGGCAATAAACTCAGCAATTACTCTTTTCAAAAACAACTTACACATATTTATTACATTCAATAATTATTTATCTAGTCTCACTGACAATATTTGCGTGTTATGGCGGCAATAGTAATCTATAGAATTTAATTATGACTGACTTAATAAACAACAAACTCAAGCAGACCAGCCCCCACAAGCAGCACCTGTTCACAAGTATGACGCGTGTGGCAGCCACCGCCCTCCTCGCACATATTATAGGGAAGTGAGCGACCCGCTACACGACGCCGCCGCAAGCAAAGGCCTTAAAGCGAGCATGACTAACATAAGCTTGCTCCAAACAAAAAGAAAAATTAAATTAAAAGCAAATGAATTAAAACACACAATATGTTATCACTGTTACTACTAACACGGTTTGTAAAATTAGGTAATAGTGTACCTAACATTCCGCGACATAACAATATTCAAACGCACAAATGTTACAAATCTACCAAGCACTATCATCATTTAAATATTAATTTATATTATAGTAAGCCTTTTCTATCAAAACAGTTTTAACATGGTCCTTAAATTTTTGCAAAGTCATATCTAAATTATGATTCATAATTAGTTGCTTATACCTAACTAGGAAATCAGAAATGATTTTATGATATCCCAATCTAACCTAAACAAGGCAGGAGTAGAATAATTAATGCTGACCAATGTTTGCGAAACATTAACACTGTAAAGAATCTAAGGCACCTTATGAAATATTATAAAATTTCACAGTTGCTGGCAACAATGGTGACTTATTTGGTAGTATTGCTCCAATTTCAAATCAGTATTCCCGATGAAAACCAGAAGCAGCCATCAGCAAATGACGAAGAACAAGTGTATAATCGTACTACATCTACTGACGCTATGACTACTATTACAACTGCTATGACAACTATTCTTACTAAACTTGCTAAAAAGAAGAAGAAAAACTAAATTATTCGTATGATACCAAAATTCCGGAAATTCGTAATAAATAAAATAAAATTTGTGCTTATATCCTAACAGGTTAAATCCATAAACATACCAATATGAATATTGGGTACTTGTATAATTTACGTACCAAATAAAAATAAATTTTAATAAATTGGGAATATGCATATTTTATTTTATATTTTTATTAAATTGTTTACACCACCATTGTACCTAAAGAGTTATTTAAAGTATTTTTTTTTAAAGTTAGATATAGCCACCCGAATGAAAATGAAAACCACTTTAAATATCACGCCATTTTGCCGCGCTTGGATTATGGACTTTGACGTCACACACGTCAAAGTATTTTTTTTAAAGATTTTTGGCTTGGTATCTAAACCTTTAAGCCATTTATTTGTTCTAAATATATTCTTCTTTTTGGGTTACTTGTACAGAACTGAGAATGACTTACAGTATTTATTAATATTTACAACAAATGTACAAAATATACATGCAAATGTACAATTACAATACATAAAAAACATCTTCGAGGCTGCCGCTGCTGCCGATCGGCAAGGTTCCCAGAAGGCTGGCAGCGTTTCCTCTTTGGATGGCCAAGCTGATGCGTTGGCGGAAAAAGCTCCCCGCCCGCCGGTCACCCGAGGCCTCGATTAATTTTTTACATAAAATATTTGCGAAACGACGAGCTTCAGACCCCCACGGACCCATGGTCTCAACCGCAAAAGGCATAAATTGATAATTTGGACCAATACAGGCGTACTTTTTGAATTTTGAATTTTCCGCACCTTTCGCAGCCGCTCCCGCGGCTTTACAAGTCACCGGTAAGTGAGATAGCGCAAGTGTATCGACACAAGTGGCATCCCACACCAACGGCTTGCCGACACTCCACGGGATCAAAGTCATACCATCCGGCCTCTTGCCGTCGCCACGCGAAATACCGACTGGTTCGAGTACAGAAGGCACGCCGGCGACAACAAGAGCCCTACGGATAATATCATTAAGAGCCACGTGGCGTGAAATACGACCGGCGCTTTGAGAACACGAAAGCCCATGATGGCCGAGCTCATTGACAAGATCCCCACAGCGGCAGCGATGAGGATGATTGGACCTGGAACCAAGACGAAGACAAATGCACAAGCTTAATGTTATGCGGTCTAACAAAGTCCCGATATTACTAGATGGAATGGCTTGCAACCAGTGACCTGATTCACTCTGAGAGACAGCTAACAAACGTGCCCGGTCCGAATCAGTAGAAAAATCAGAAAATAAAATTTGCCAAGTTTTTTCGCAAAGAGGTTTGTCCCATTCTCTCTGAGAGTGACTCAAAGTCGGAATATTTGTGCCTGGACAAGCTACCTGCCAAGCATTTCTGGCATCGGATAGGTAAGAAACCTCAACAGATCCAATAGTTGGTTCCAAAACAGATCTGACGAGGTCACTCACACTGTATACCGAGGACAGAAATGCCGGCAGTGATACGCTAGAAATTTTACGCACTCCTAGGCCACCATATCGTATGGGTAGGGTGGCTTGAGACCACACTTTGTTGTCGTCTAGGCAACAATTTAGGATTTTAGAAAGAGAAATTTTGATCATGTTGTCCAAAGTTTCTAATAATTGATCGAATTTGAATAAGTGGGTGCAGCGGAGTAAATACGTAAACTTCGGCACAAAAAGACATAGTCGTACAATAAAAAATGCATAATGCGCATTTATGTCATAAAGTCGATGAGAGGATTCATTAAAATTTTGTATCTTTTGCTCAAAAAACCCAGGAATGGATTCATCTAAGACGGGGGCTCCGAGCAGAAGAAGCGAATCCCTTGAGATTAATTTAATATTTGGTGCCAAATCATTAAAATCTTGAATAATTTTGGATTTCTCAGATTCAGGAACAGAATCTGAAACTAGGATCTCGCATTTGGAGCAGTTAAAATCAAGACCAATTTTTTTAAATTTATCAGTTAGAGATTTTAAATCTCTGATAACAGAAGTCGCATCACCTCCAAGAGTTCCATCGTCTAGATACCAAACATTAAATTTAGACAGTAATTTAGATATGATTGGTTGAATGGCCAAACTAAAAATGGCAGGACCGAGAGGATCGCCCTGCTGACAACCTACACCGGAAATGATCGGTTGTGTTTTATAAAAAAGTTTTGTAGGATGGCCATAACATTGCCACAAGTAAGAATATATGTCAGGACAAATATCCCTTATTTGTGTCAACATAGCGGCCCTATCGACAGAGTTAAATGCATTTTTTATGTCAACCTTAAGCAGAACATCACCTCCGTTATTTAAAAGAAAGGTCCGAGCCGCATGTACCGCTGCCTCACAACCTCCCTTTGAGCCAAAACCAAGTTGAATTGGTTGAAATAAATCAGTAGCTATCGGGAGAATGTGACGACAGCAAATTTTGGAAGCCATACGACGGATAGTATTACCCACCGCGATCGGTCTTATACCACCGTCTTTTTTGGAAAGGGCGCAAAGGTTGGCCCCATAAATGATCTCGGTGATGGGGCTCGGCACCTTTCCTGCCAACATAAAATTTATAAGAGAGGTTAATCTCGATAACAATTTAGTGCCAGCGTCCCCGGCGGCACCACAAACAAGATCTTTGTAATGCTGTGGTGTAAAACCGTCGAGGCCACCAGCAGAGCCAGGTTTAAAGGATAAAATTACATTTAGAAGATCTTTGGAGGTACAATTTAGACTGGTTTGGTCAGATGAAGGGGGATCCGGAAAAATTATATTTGGGAGCGGAGGTGGATGTTTAGACCTTAAAGCACAGAGGGTTTCAGGTGTGTCTGCAGCGACAACATCGCTTGAAAATAAAAGCTGTGCTGCTCCCTTGAAATCGCCGTCGTTGGCTTTATTTTCAATTTTTCTAATAGGGTTTGCCTGATTGATAAATTGACTTTTCGAATATATTGGAATTGAGGCCAATTCTGGATGTGAACAATTATTTTTTATTTTTTGAGTTAGAGAGATCTCATTTTGCTGGCGATTAGGAACATGCAGCACCCTGTAAGAAAATGTGAGCAGTTCTTCCCAAGCACTCTGCGAATTCTGGCTAAGAATTTTGTCTATAGATAGACATAAAGCTGAAGCCACACAGAAACGTGCTCCGCGAGGTATTCGCTTTAATACCGGAACATTATTTTTTAAAAAACAAATCCTTTGCCAAAACGGTTGCTCGGAAGTATTTGAATTTGTGGTCGAATTTAAAATGCCAGAATTAGCAGAGCTAGTCTGATTGATTAATACTGAAACAGGTTTATGTACCTTTCCAATATGAATTTTCAGACCACGGTTTCCACGAAAATAGCGAGGATGAGAACACTGCCCACATCTCAGCAAATTTTCATGCGATGTACTACTAACCTGGCTGCAAGGTTGTGGGTCAGAATTGGTGCCAGGACCAACATGTATGCCCAAAGGGAGCATTTATAAAACTAAAACATAGCACTAAAATTATCTTGAGACCGGGTGTGTTGATGGCCGCCTATGCCGATTGCGCAGAAAGAGATGCAGCCCTGGAGGCGGCAGATCACCTCCCGGCAGGATACGAGACGCGCACACCAACCACCGATCTGAAACAAAACGATAAAATTAATATTAAAATAATAAAATATTTATGCCGAGAAATTTTGATGCGTCAAGTTTGACGCTGTCAAATATTCTTCTTTTATGTTATAGTCACATTATTTATTGTCACATTCACTGTACTATCGTGCAAGTCCGTTCAGGTTTAGTGAAATTGCCGGCTGTTCCACTAAAATTTTTCACGAACTTTTTGGGACAAAGGTTCGAAAGTCCATATTTAAAAAAAAAACACATTTCTTGTTAGGGATATTTTATTTTAAGCACACGGAAGAGATATTTATTGGAAGTGATATTTTAAACTAGCATTTTGGTTGTTATTATGAGTTTGTTGATTAGGTTAGTTAGTTTTGTTTAGCCGCGTGCGTCGTCACGTTGTTGTCGTTTTCGTTTAAATCAAAGACATTTAAATTTTGATACTACTACTATACTATAATACTACTATACTACTTTAAATTTCTTTGTTTATTATGAAGATTTTTTACAAAATGCCGAGACAAAATAGTAATACTTGAAAACATTTCGATAGGCGTGTGGAAGTGGAAAAAATCGCAACTTGCAAGTATTGTAAAAAATACTTTTCTTATCTAATCTGAAGACACACTTAAGATTCACCAGGTTGCAGAATTTTGGATAAAATAGTTATTAATGTTTTCAATCAATAAAATTATCGATATTTTGTTTACAATTAATTAATAACCATATATTTGAAATAATTTTAACCATTATTCTGAAATTTCTGGTACACATGCTTCCTTTTGGTCGTGGTTAGCGCCCTTTTCACAGATTACTGATATGTAGCTAGCTAGCCCTTTTGGCTTCCTTTTGGCGTCTGTTTGACAAATCGCAATGTCAATCCATCGTGCATGGCCTTGGCTGGCAGGACGTACAGCAAGATGGATGGTGCGTAAGGCCTTTTACTAGTGTGACTTTACTTGGAATGATATTGATTAATAAATAACTTGACAGAAAAATGTGAAATGAATTAGTGAGAAAATATGGCTTAACTATTTATTATTATGCTATTGAAAGACTTTATATTCATGGTCATGAATAAAGATTAATAAAAAATAATTGGTTAGGCTGATAGTCTTGTAACTAAAGCCATTAAAGCTTTTTTTTTTATTAAAAAAGAAACGATCGCGATATCCGTGAAATTGATGATATTCTAGAAGAAATAAAAATTGATGTATTTACTTTGAAATCGTGAAACTGTTTTAGACTTACAAATAAATTTTACAATGGTGGATTACAGCAAATGGAAAGATATCGAAGTGAGTATTTTATTATTTTAAAATTCAGATTTTGTTTTCTATACCATGCTTCTCTTATTTCTCAAAAACCCGATAATAAGAAATTGATGTCTTCTTCGAATCACAATTGACGCCCTGTAAGAAACATTAAATTAATTACGCATTTATTGTAGATATCCGATGATGAAGATGAGACCCATCCTAATATTGACACACCCTCGCTATTCCGGTGGCGGCATCAAGCTCGCGTTGAACGTATGGAGGAACGACGGCGAGAAAAAGATGATCATGATCAGAAAAAGCGAGAAACTATCAGGAAGATAGCTGAAACTAAGAAAAAAGTTGCTGAAGCAGATCCAACTAGTCCAGATCTTGAGTCTTTAAAGAAATCTCTTGCCGAACTTGAGAAGGAAGAGAAAGCAATAATTAAAAAGGAGGATGAACTCAAAAAGAAAGATAAGCAGACCCCATGGAATGTTGACACCATAAGTGAGCCAGGTTTTACTAAAACTGTTATTAATACGAAGCCACCCAGACCTAAAGATGAGAACTTAACTGAGGAAGAGAAAGAAGCAAGAATGAAGAAGTTCATAAAAGAAAATGAAAAGCTTTTGAAACAGTTTGGTTTGCTTCGCAAGTACGATGACTCCAAACAATTTCTACAAACACACACTCAGCTTGTGTGTGAGGAAACTGCTAACTATCTCGTTATATGGTGCATCAACTTGGAAATGGAAGAGGTATTATATAAGATCTTAGTTATTTCAGCTCAATTCGTGTAATCTAAGTTGGCTGGATAGACGTTAGTCAACAGTGTATTGTCAGATATTTTTTAGTAAGAAGGAGCATGTGGGCAGTAACTAAGGCTGTGGTTTTTATAAAAAAGTACTTTTATTTATGTAAGTTCATTGTACACTTTTGTTAACAGTTTTCTTAGTGACTTTATAATGCACAAATATTTCAGGAAGCTTAAAATTAAGACAGTCAACTGCAATTGCACATTTTTTATACCATTCACTGAAGTGGTAAACAGGCATACTGCCCTCCTGATATCAAGCATTTACCATAGTTTATAAACACTAGAAGCACCTGGGGCGTATTTCTCAGACATTACTAACCCCCAAGTTGTACACCCTAAGAAAAACCCACAGCAGGGAGCTTATTCCACTACCCACACATTTTTTATCCTTATTATCAAAATTATTTGTCCACAACTGTCACCATAATTATTTGCATTAAATTGGCTACTTAAGTCTGACTGCTTAACCTTATGAACATTTTTTTACTGTAGGTACATTAACATTACCAATGTGTGTTTTCAGAAACATGAGCTGATGGCCCATGTGGCTCACCAGACAATTTGCATGCAGTATATTCTGGAGCTATCAAGGCAGTTGGATGTGGACCCTAGAGCATGTGTTGGATCCTTCTTTTCTAAGTAAATCGTTTCTTTACATTTAACCAAACTTGATAGATTTTAGGAGAATTCAGAACAAAGATATTTTGATTTTGAGACTATACCTATATTATTTGTTCTACTTAAATCTCAATTTTAAATACTTGGGACTTTCAACCTGCTTTGATTAATAAAGCAAACAATAATGTTACAGGATTCAAGTTGCTGAGAAAACATACAAAGATTCTTTTGATGATGAACTGGAACAATTCAAATCGAGGATCAAGAAACGTGCTGCTGAGAAAATTCAGGAAGCCCTTCGTGAACAAGAGGAGGAGGAGAGGAAGGCAAGACTAGGGCCCGGAGGCCTAGACCCCGTGGAAGTTTATGAGGAGCTACCTGACGTATGTGAAATAAAATATCATCTTCATTATCAAGTTTGCAAAGTGCACAGTACTACCATCCCAATCATGAACGACTATCTTAATCCTCCTAATATTATAAATGTTAAAGTTTGAATTTTCATTGCTCAATCACACAAAAACAGCTGAACCGATTTTGGTGAAACTTGGCACACAAGTAGATCATGTCCTGAAATAAAACTTTTTATCTACTTTTTATCCCGGGAAAAGATAAGATCCCTCGGGAACGCGGGTGAACCGTGAGGCGGAAAACTAATTACATATTAATAATTGAGACTTAACAATAGTAGACATGTATCCCTGATAGATATACGCTTCCAACAGGTCCTCCCAATTTCAATCGTTTTGGTTGTATTTGACTAGAAAATATGATTAGTGAAGTTTTTACAACTATGCCTACGATTAGTCGCGCATTTTCATTGATTGTCGTGGCACATTACCAAAATAACATCATAAATTTCCTTATTTAATAGGAACTCAAAAAGTGTTTCGACGCCTTAGACGTGCCAATGCTTCAAGCTACTATAGCCAAAATGCCTGAAGAAGAAGCAGTGTACTTCATGAAGAGATGCGTCGATGCAGGTTTGTGGGTACCGGGACAAAATGACGAGGTGCCCACAATGAAAGATAACACATCCACGAGCACTTCCGCTGCCGATACCACCGCCCCGTCTGTCACCACCCAAGATTTAGACTGAGAAGTGAGATCACTTAATCCTACATTTATACCGCTAGTGCTTAGGCTTAAATCTACAGAACATCTGAAAGCTACAAAGCCATTGTGGCAAAGAAATTATTTTCAAATATTGAAGAATAATAAGAGTAAGATTTTGTATTATTTCTGTGTGAAGTCTTTTTTCTGTCCATGAGTTAAAATGTTATAACAAAGACTGCATATTAATATTTTGGCTATTTTGTACAGAAATATAATAGTGATAAGATTTTCAATGTGTTTATTTTGCCAGCAGACCCAATTTTTGGGAAAGTGTTTTCAGTTCTCCAAGAGTTATTGGTGCAGCAAGTTTGTAACTTATCAATTGTTTACAATGCTTATTTTAAAATATTTGAGTTTACCGAGATTTTAAATACAGATAATATTCACAATAACGTTTTTTATTTGTCTTTTACTCTCATGTCCGCTGTCTACTTTTATACACTTCCAATTTTCTCTAAATAGATATGTTTACTTCTGTAACGAGCATCAAGTTGGTGGATACTCTAATTTAGTTTCAGTCTAGCATACCTATTATTTAGTAAAGTAACTCAACTGATCTCCCACTTGCTGATTACACCACTAACTTATCTGTATTGTTGATCAAAAGAGAGGTAGTGGGTATGAATCCTACAATTACTTCAGTATAGGGAAACATTGTGAGGAAACTAAAGCACGGTGTTAGGGTACGTTGTAGTACTCGACTGGCTGGCCCTTATGTTGAAAATTTGTTGCTAAGCACCTGTTGGTGTGTTTCGGCAATTGCACTTGAGAGCCAGTTGCCTTTTAAGGCATCATAATAAGGTGTACACATCCCCCTGGTATTGCTCATGTCTGTCACTTGTGGTATAAAATTTTTAAAGACATTTTCGGTCGAACGGTGTCCTCTGCAATGCAGGTGAAACCGGCTGAAACTAGTATACTATATAAGTACATATTACAGTTATTATGGCAGCGGCGACTCCGACTCAAGCGTAACCACTCCCCAAATATGCTGTGATTATTTTCACAAAGTATAAACTAGTCGTAGGTAAGGGTCGAATAATGAAAGACCATGTAATTTTTTTAAACTTGTACTTTTTATATAACAAAACTACAATAGGTGTGTCAGAGAGG
Organism: Ochropacha duplaris; assembly: GCA_951361185.1. NCBI lineage: Eukaryota > Metazoa > Arthropoda > Insecta > Lepidoptera > Drepanidae > Ochropacha > Ochropacha duplaris. Next base: position 5,008,393 of record OX592709.1, on the reverse strand, counting down.
GCGCGGCGGGGACGCTACGTGAGCACGTGCGGTGGCAGTTGCGGTCGCCCCTCCAGCTTGCTGTAGTCTAAGTGGAATTCTTTCGCCACCTGCCCACAAAAAAAAATGAATGAAATGATTTTTATATTAATTACTAGCTGGCCCCAGCGGTTCCCTCGATAAATAGACAATCCAACACTAAAATATTTTTTTCAATTCGAACCTGTAGTTCTTGAGATTAGCGCGTTTAAAAACAAACTCTTCAGCTTTATAATATTAGGATAGATATGGTATATAGACACTGCACTAAAGACATTTGCAATGCAGGTGATTGCAAATACTTTGCAGTCAACGTGTCCTAATTATTGATCGATAGTCTAGTACGAGATTATCGATTGTCATTCAATTTGTTTCACACGCTGCTACGCCACCACGTTAAGATGGAACGTATGTTTAGCGCCTCGATAGTCATGTTATCCATACACTTGAATGAAACCCGACGGGTGGGATGATGCGATGACAGCTTTATGAATATTGTGACGAAGTTCGAAAACAGCGTGAGGAAACAATATCATGATGATACTTATGTTGAAAATCTGTTGCGAAGAACTTATTGGTGTCCCAACAGTTGCACTCACAACCCTTTTGCCATATATGCACTGTAAATGGTTGCAATCGCCTTCGTATTTGCAATGACCATGGGCAACTGGTGGCTATTACCGTATCTACCTACCACATGTTTGCGTCTCAGCCTCTTTTCGTGGGTTCGAATCCTACAATGAGCTTGAGCTTTCGGTGAAGGAAAACATCGAGGAAACCATAGCACGGTGGCAGGGTACTTTGTGGTACCCGACTGGCTGGGTACCGCCCTCAAGTTGAAAGTCTGTCGCCAAGCACCTATCGGTGTGTTCCTGCAGTTGCACTTGAGAGCCAGTTTCTTTCTAACCTTTGGCCACATAATCACTTCATCATCATCATATCAGCCGGAAGACGTCCACTGCTGGACAAAGGCCTCCCCCAAGGATCTCCATGATGACCGGTCTTGCGCTACTCGCATCCAGTGGCTTCCCGCGACCCTCACAAGATCGTCGGTCCACCGTGATAATCACTTACCATGGTGAGATTGCGGTCAAACACAAGCTTCTCGAGGGTTAGTCATTTTTAGAATTATTCGTTCAAATAATCTAAATTATTATTTCAATTTACCTTGCGCCAATTGTGCGCGTCAAAGAAGTAGTAGGTGCCGCGCTCGTACGTGGAGGTTTTTTCCACCATGGGCATGCCGGGCGCTTGAGAGATCCACACCTTTTCCTCCATATGATACCGCCATTCGCGATTGTACCTACAGACACAAAATAATGTCAAAACTAGCCAAAGCTTTGTGGTTTCACCCTCGTTCTAAATAAACTTAATTATTGATTTGGTAAAGAACACAACAGAAGCATTAAAAGTTCATACTAATTGAAATGTTCCAAAAGTGAAAAAGTACTCACAGCTCTGCCGCAGCTGCTATTTGTAGCACGTCACCAACGAAACAGTAGAACAAATAAAATAATAAATCTTCCTTATATCGACTCAGTCGTAGAGGCGCCAGTTTTTCTCTAATAGAACCGTTTATCAGATACTCGGGAGGCACGTGGTAATCCATATCCTGTGGCCTGGAACCAAAAAATAAAATAAATCAGTGCATATACATGAAATATCAATTTTTATGCTTCACAAGTGGTTCAAACTTCAAATATTAAGGCGATGATAGCTCAGCAGTAGTGATGTCGGATACCGCGGCCGTGGTCGTGGGTTCGAATCCTACAATGTGCTTGAGCTTTCGGTGAAGAAAAACATCATGAGGAAACCATGGTGGTAGGGTACTTTGTAGTACCACCCTCAAGTTGAAAAGCTGCACTTGAGAGCCAGTTCTCTAGGCTTTGTGTGCTTACCACCTTCGGCCACATCATCACTTACCATGGTGAGATTGCAGTCAAACATCAGATTATCCAAAAGTAAAAAAAAACAATTGTTGAATGATATAGAATACACACCTGCATGGTGTATCCGCCCATGGTCCAGCAAAAGTGAGATATAGGTTATCAGGTGAATTTAAGTTCAGTCCAAGCGCAGTTAAGTCTTGTCCTAACGCCAATGATACCAGACTAGGGTCAGATTCTGCTGCTCTGATGAATGTTAATAAACCCACTATGCCAAATTGGTTTGGTATCATTGTCTCTGGTATATTCGTCACTTTGCCTGAAAAATCTCCTAAAAAATTACATGCTTAGGTTAGAAACTTGATAACAAACACAAATTGAGGACAAAACATTAAAGCCGCTTTACTATAGGCTAATGGCCTTATTCATAAAGATTTCGAAGATTTTTAGCAACTGTTTAGCAGATTTTTAATTCGAATTCTTTATAGAAAATTCGAATTAATAATACGATAAGCACTTACTAAATACCATCGATTTTATTATGAATAAGGCCATAAGCATTTAACTGAGTTGTTTCATACAGTAGATCTTAATTCTAGATGCTTCAGTTAATTGCTGTGCCTATAATAAATTACAGACTCATCCACATTTATTCTCTCTAATCATACAATACACACCATAGTATTCCGTATGTGCTCCTTGACTGACAACTTTGAGGACAAAAAAAAGGATGTCAAATATTACATTATATTGTTTCTAATATCAAAATAGCATCCATACTTTAGCCATGTACATAACTTATTTAATAGGTTTCACAAAAATGGAATGATTCAATCGCCATTATTCAGTAGATAAATGCTCGACTATCCTACTAATATTAAAAATGTGAATGTTTGGATGTTTGTTGCTCAATCACGCAAAAACGGCTCAACGAATTTTGATGAAACGTGGCACACAAGTAGATTATAACCTGGAATAAAACAGGATACTTTTTAACCTAAAATTTAAGATAAGAAAAATAAGATCCCTCGGGAACGCGGGTAAAACCGCGAGGCGAAAAATATTGTGAAGAAACCGTAATAACAATTACAGAGCAAGTGTGCATCCTTTAGTGTTGTAGTGTCGATATATGTATGTATATATCGATATGGTTTGTGGATGGCACTATCTACAGGGTGTCCGGTAAGCAGTATGACAAACTTAAGGTGGAGAAAGCGGGTCAGTGGTTCACTTTTCATTCATCACCTTAGATAAAGTGTCACCATTTTCGAGATATTTCGATATTACAGATTATTATATTATATTAACTTTTGAATTTATGATTTGAAATATCTCTAAAATGTTGACACTATTACTATGGCAATTTTTGGATATATCGCCCAATCGCAATCATCACACGACGGTGATATTGCATACAAACGTATACCTATGTATGCATAAATAGAATAGATACTAACCATCAGGTGATGTCTGTATACCCTTCCGTGGTTTGTCCGCACTGTGGTTGGTGTAGTCGACACAGGAGGTCGGCGCCGGCGGGCCGGGCGGCGCGCCCGCCGACGTTCCTGGCAGCGCGGGGAAGTCCTCCGATGACATCGTGAACTCACACTGCTCTGACGTTGGCTGCTTTACCATACCCACTGTCGAGAACAAAACATTACTTAACACGTTCACTGCTAAAGAACACATTTGAATTAATTGTTCGCTTCTCAAGCTTTTTTATATGAGTATCATATTTTGTACTTTGTGAAACTATTTTTAAGAATTAAATGTCTAAGTTGTTTTTTAAAAAGAGTAATTGCCGGCTCTTCTCAGCAAAAGCAAACTTCCGAACCGAGCATTAAAGTAAAAACAACATAATATATCAAACAAATTTGTATGTTTGGATGTTTGTTGCTCAATAACGCCAAAACGGCAGAACCGATTTTGATGAAACTTGGCACACAGGTAGATCATATACTGGAATAAAACATATACTTTTTATCCCGGGAAAAAATAAGATGTGAAACCGCGGGGCGGAAAACTATATCTACTAAAAATAATACTGTAAATAGTATAATTTACACACAATTTAGAACAAAATTAATAAAAGGTATAAGCAGCAAAGCAGCAATTTTATTTCAATTTTATATTATATAACTTGAGGAAACATGCAAATATGTGCATCGAACATGAATCCTATCGACGCGACCTTGTTGCGAATATCGAGACGAATCGCTTTGTGTTCGACGCAAAAACCGAAATTCAATGGAGCGTAACAAATTTTATCGCGAGTTCCACATCAAGCAATTATTTTAAAACTATACAATACGAAAGTCAATTAAAAATTAAAATTCATTGTAATCTTTAGTGGATACAAAAAATTACACTTAAGTAGATAAATACCTCTTTTGGAATCTTAGAAATAGACAGAAGTAACCAAATAACTCTGGCCAACCAGGTGTTACAACACTTCGCCTGTAACTATTCCAATTGCCTATATACAGCTTATTTCAGGCTAATGACCTTTTTAGGCGAGTTTACTTAGAACACCCGTTAACAATAACGGATTTTTTCAGAGTGATGCAAGAAATATTTCCTTCTTATTGGTAATGGAAAGCACTACTATGGTCATGATCAGATACTGGATTATAAATACATGGCGACTAAAGTAGGAATTCACAACTATTTCCCTATATGGTCGCAAATTAGATTTAATTAATTTACACTAATTGCTCTGTCATACAAAGACTCAATGGAACATTTGGTAGTGCAAGGTAGTATGGATGGCAAGAGAGAATGTGGTCAGACCTCATAAAGTCCACTACACACTCCACCATGATCGAATGTTCCCGAAATGCTTGCAATAGAGCCAAATGGAGATGCATTGCTAGAGCCGCCACTCTAGATTCGAGACCTACCATAACCATGACCACTCTGGCATTAGAGTGTCCAACTCAGAGGAAAGACAATTAAATATATAAACTTGTCATTAACTTAAAGAGTTTGTAAAATGAATGTGTATACACATGTACATTCATTCATTTTACTTTCAACAAACTAGTAGACTTTTTGGCGGGAAATTGCGAAGTGACGCATTTTCAATTTAATTAATTAAAATCGAAGTATTTTGAGTTTTATTGAATAATATCGGAGGCGTTTTGTCCAATATAGATTAATCTAAATAAAGTGAAATGAAAGTGTGTATAGTGACTTTTCAAGTTGTCTCAAAAAGTCATTGAATAGTTTTAGTGGAAAGGCCACCAATTTCACTAAAATCTGACTTGTAGGGATGATGACTAAATTTAGTGTGAATATGATATAAGTTGATATAACGTGACTATTGAATAAAAGTAGAATAATAATAACTTGACATAGGCAAAAATATCCTAAAGGACGATTGCCATCAAATAAGAAAAAAAATGTGTACCTATAATGCTACCTCAACGTATGATATGTACTCGTATGATATGTACCGTAAGGTTTAGAGCCGGGCGGCGGCGGCGCGGCAGCGGGCGCCTGGTCCCCCGCGCCGCGCGCCGTCAGCGAGGGGAACTCGCTCAGGTCGAGCAGCGGCGGCGTCGACGTGTCGCCGCCCTCACCGAACACTGAGTGGTAGTTGTTGCCCGCCGCGAACCGGGAACCCAGGTTGCCCATACTCGACTGAAATATTTACACATTCCATGATAAATATATATTTTTCATACCACAGGTGACAACAAGGCAGGCGGGTCACCTGATGGTGAGTCACTACGACGTCTCCTATAGACATTAGCAATATGTACCTACAGATTTGGATTACACTACAGCTATTGGGTACAACCCAAGGCATACATTTTGAATACATGAACGTCTATTACTCCTTTTTTTTGACAACAAACAGTCATTACAAATGAAATTACATAACAGCATATTACATGGAATAATAGACAACTACAGACTTGTGTGTAGAATAATGTCCCTAATAAATATACTACACATTTTTAGAGATATCACATGTCAGACTGCATATTATTTCTTTGAATATGAAAGACAGGGTAGCATATAAAATGCTAAGTACACTTTAAATTCTGGTAAAGGTAAAAATGTAAAATTCATATAAACTTGCAACCTTGCATAGAATTTCTTCAAATTATGTGCTGCATGAAATTAATGTGAACCAAGCCAAATGGATTAGAGTATATGAAACCATTTAGTATTTTAGCATTAATCGTCAACAAGTTAAAACTGTCAAAAAAATCTGTGTTAAGCCCAAAATAGGTTTTTTAGATATTTTTTTAAGCATAATCTGAAAACCCTGTTTGTTATAACAAGAATATCATGAAATACTGATTTATTTAATACATATTTATTTAAACTAGGAACCGAGATTTATTAGATTAAGACAACTCAACTATAATTTAAAAAACAGAATAAGACTCACCATGGAATTAGAATTAGGTTGGGATAAGGTGGTTGGCATGGGCACCCTTCTATCGGCGAAAGCTCGCTGACCAAAGAGCGTCGCTCTCGACGCCATAGATGGGGGGGCCCCACCTGGCATCGCCGTCGTGGAGTTGCGGCCGGGGGACAGAGGGCCCCCGAACGTCGGCGTCACATGACCAGACACTCCACCAACCAGACCTGAGCCGACGCGACCGCCCACACCGCCGCTCGCTAGGCTTCTTGGTGCTTGCTGGAAATTCAAGTTTGCCATAACCTGCAATGTTTTAAAAATAGAATTAGTTTTAATCAAGCTTAATTGTTATAGTGCACAGTAAATCTGTCGGCTTTTAGATTACATAGTAACATAGTATTTTAAGTAAAATTAGCATTAGCATGGCAAATGTTTGAAATTCTGAAACAAAGCCATTTCCAGGCAGCCAGCAGGAAATGCATGGGTTTGCATAGAATATTTTAAAATAATTACACTTTGTTAGTACAGATTGGGGCGTCTTTTAATTTTAGTAGGAACCTAATGTAAGATAAAATAGTTGCAAATACTGTGATTTTTAATTTGAATCACATTCCTGGAATTTTATTTTCTTTGTACCTAGTTAGTTTATGTTATGTGTGACTGTCCCATTCAGGGCCAAAGGTTTAAGCACTATTAACACATCATATCAGCCGGAAAACATCCACTGCTGGACAAAGGCCTCCCCAAAAAATTAAAATCGAATTGAATTTAAAAACTACTTGTCCACTGATTCTTTTCTGAATGAATCTTAAGGACCATGTTTGATCCATATTTTTTTGAAATATTGGAAACCTATCACAAACCAGTAAATAATTTCTAGGACAGAAATAAGTAATGTATTCTTATACAACTTGAGATTTTTACTTGGTAAATGCAGAGGTTTGATGGATCTTTTGACCTTGTTTTTTTTTTTTTTAGAAGCAAAGCATAGTAATGGGTGTCATCAACATGAATAAAGTGAGAAATCAACATAAAAAATGCAATAGTTAAACTACTGAACAATCATGCCTATTATAGTGTGTGCTAGCTTTCATTTCAGTTAGTTGCTATGGGATCTTTGGGTTTATTAATTTTGCACACTTATGTAGTTTATAGTATAGAACTATATGACAATTCACTTACAATATGATATGGTCCAATACCCAATTATATAGTATAAAAAAATATGACAGAAAATGAACAGTATTTGTATTTGATGTTTGCATTATATCAAAGCAAGATGAAGAATATAAGACTATTTATTAGGTACTTCAATCAAGTGACCCAAAAATTATAATGCTAGGCATATTATATAAAAGTATAGAGATAATATGGAGAAAATTACTTACTACTATTTACTAAGTTAAACAATTACATAATAAGTTTGGTAAGGTTTACTACTTATCAGTAAATTATTGCAACAGTCAATAGAAACATGTAAAACATTTATATTAGCCGTAATACTTATTATATACATAAATATTGAAACATGACATTCTACTTATCGAAGTAGGCACTACACTAGAATTAAAGGAATTTAGAGAATTTATTATAGTATACTAACATGTCATAGAGATAGCTGTATAACTTTTGCAATCTGATTCTTCGAACTTCACAATGCATTCACACAATCTTGCCTGGACATTGATGTATGTATCACATACACTCTGGCAAGACATTTAAATGTAAGTAGCAAGGCCTGAATGAAAAATTGTTTTTGATGCATTTGTAACAGACCAAAGTTTTAATGAAAGTGATTATGCCCTGTTTATTGAAGTTTAAAACATTAGTAACTGTTTTAGATGAAAAATTTATAGCTATACTATGAGCACAAGTAACCACCATACTCATATCTTTAAAATAAATTTATGAACTGAAGAAAACTGAGGTTAAATTATGACTGAAATCATTAAAAATAAGAAGTACTTAGTTTTCTACTAAATATATTTATAGCTATACTATGAGCACAAGTAACCACCATACTCATATCTTTAAAATAAATTTATGAACTGAAGAGAAACTGAGGTTAAATTATGACTGAAATCATTAAAAATAAGAAGTACTTAATTTTCTACTAGGTCATAATATAATTATCATTGGATAACAATTACGAGATAACATTTGTTATTAACAACAAAAGCTATATTACGTATAGATAGATATAAGAGCGCTTCAGATTAGAAATTCATCCTCAGCCTGTCAAACAATGGCGACCCTGATGTTTATGAGCACAAATTCTCTACAAATCATCATAATTTACCTAATGTGTCTTCGTCAGTCCTTATTCCACTATTTCAAGACCAGTATGGATGGTTCATAATCGAGTATTCTTTGCAGGAACAAATAGATCCACTCCAATGAAATAAACAAAAGTTTGTTGACTGTCCAATTTTGACAACGATTTCTATGCATTCGAAATTTATTCACCAACTAAAAGGTTGCGTAAAAACGTCTCTGCATGAAACACTGCTATAAAACGCTGAAAACTTTATACATCTTTGCGTCACTATTAAATATTTTAATAATTTCACTCAGTTTTGTCGAACGCCACATTACCCTAAACAACTGGCAGCCATATTGTCGAAAGCGGACGGAAATGTGAATTATTTTCAAAACTTTTTTGATTAAACAAAGACCATTCAGTGTGTAAAAATTTTCAGAAAAATATAATAAAGAAAGCAATAAAAAGTTTATAAATATTATTTTGTTTTTTATAATTCAAAATTATTTGACTTTAATCAACAAAAAATTTATATATCATGCATATTGCACATCAAATACACGATTGAGTTATAAAAATATGCTTCATAGTTTCGCAATTTTAATAAAAATTAAATTAAATTGACATAAAATTATATAATGTAACTTAAGATTTTTTCGTATTAGGTACTCACCTGTTTTACAGAAACGATATATCAATATATCTAAATGTAATAATATTCCATAATATTTAAATACCTACATAGCCAGAAAGTGGGTAGGCGCACAAAGTACATTTTGAACTCGTATATCCATATTCAACCATCTGCTAAAATACATGTTTATGTGAAGTTTATAAGATGTAAATAATAGATAATATGTTCGTGATATAATTTTGCTTTCATTTTAAGTAAAAACATTTATAACAAGGACATACTGCAAAAGCAAAATCAATTAAATTATGGTATTTTAACTGCAACTTTATTTTTCCACTATAGCAACTTAAAAACTTGTAAAAAATTTTAATTTTGTGAAAACTTTAAAACTAATTACAATTGGATATCTCGCTTTTTGTTCTAATCAAAGAGTATATAATTTAGTTCTAATGCACAGAATCCTGATATGTAGTTTTCTAATGGTCCTCATTTAGAATAGCATATCGCTGGTGCTGTTTACATTTAAACATAATTATTTGTTATGTATTCGTATATAAATAAATATTTTTTTTATCGTTGAAATAATAGGCGACGGTAGTCACTACAAATACATCCCATTGCTTGTTAGACTTGTTGTGTAAAAAGCAGATACAAAACCAATTAGTATCAGATCAAATTGCTAGTTTATTTTTTAATCGGTTCGATGCCTTGGCCTTTTATTTACAATAATTTACGTTTACAATTTAATTTAACTTAATAACTCTCCCCATGGAAGATCTAGTGATGTTATTTTTTTTTAATTAAACGTAATAAAAATTGTCTACGATTTATAGAACAAATATTTTATTATTGGCAATACTAAGATCATATGATTGTTCAATGAAGTAGCACGTCTGATAGGCGTCGACTTACTTCTTCAATCCAGTTTTTAATTTTCTGGCTCTTTATCGGTTGTTTTTCGTGTTAGTGGTGCAAAATAATAATCATCAACCATGGCGCTCAGCGATGCAGATGTTCAGAAACAGGTATACATTGAATATAGGATAATTATGCAAAAGGCACACGCAATTCCAACGACATGGTTTTGTCGAGTTAATTGATCCAAGATGAAGCATTTGCCTTGCACAGACTATTGGGTTGAAATCAATCACTGAGACTCACTTTACTGTTTAAAATGAATGATCGAGTGTCCTTTTTCCATTTCTATAGATCAAGCATATGATGGCCTTCATCGAACAAGAGGCCAATGAAAAGGCTGAGGAAATCGATGCAAAGGCCGAGGAGGAATTCAACATCGAGAAGGGCCGTCTTGTGCAGCAGCAACGGCTCAAGATTATGGAGTACTACGAGAAAAAAGAGAAACAGGTTGAACTCCAGAAAAAGATGTAGGTCTCACCTTTGTATCTATCATACTTCCACCAATCGCTTCTAAGCCCGAAAAGATATCATTTTTTATGTCACAAGCCTGTTAAACTTTCAGGTGGCTCACCTGATGGTAAGTGACCACCATTGCACATAGACATTAGCAATACCAGTGAAATTGCCAATGTGATAATGTTGAATTTGGATTCTTACTCTTGAGCGACTTCAGTCATATGTTTAATTTCATATAACTCACTCTCCGTTAAATCTTCACATGATCAGTGTGTTGATAATCAAACATGGTTAGATAAAGTCACTGCGTAATGCTTATTTGACTTGCTTACTTGTCTTGTATCATGGAGTTCCAAAATAATCTCTGTAACCTCCAAAAAGTCATCTAACATTCTGATGTTACAATATCAAATAGCCCCAGCAAAGGATATTATACAACAATGTTTGTGTATTAAATGGACCACATTTAAAAAATAAAGTTTTTAGCATGAATTTAGTTTAATCTTAGTTGAAGCCATGTCATCTAGAAACTAAGGAATTTTGTCATTTTATCTAAGTAGGTTACATCAACATACATACTTATTGACCCATGAATGAAATTCTCAAATTAATCAATACATTTGAGTTACTCTAAACCTTATTCATTTCAAAAAGTAAGTCATGTGATTACATCTTGTCAAGGATATATTCTCTATGGATGTACATACATGAAGTGTTAATTCCATATTCATGATTTCCATATCAGTTTTAAATGGAAATTATTTTATTTAATAGAAGTAGATTTAATAATGGTTTTGGTAGATTATTTTGTAATTCTGTTGATTTATTCATTTTATTATTAAAATGATTTTAAAATTTTGATTTAACTAGCTGAAAAGTCAACTGAAATTTTATTTTTTTATTTTTATGACAATATTCCCATTTGTTCAAACTTTTTACTAGTATGGTCTGCTCACTAGAATGATATTCAGTGAACTGATAACATGATTACATAAGCCACATTATCTTGGTAGATAAGAGTTAAAATCTGTCTGTACAGTATAATATTTTTTTGTGTAACACACTATAGTTTAGGATGTGTTTGCAAATATATTTTTTATTGTTTGTTCCAAGCATGGTAGAGCTAGAATAAATTTGATGGTTTTCTTTGGAAACTGTTGCTGCAACTCACTGATAGTTGTGCCATGTTTGGGCTTATTTTGTTAGTTCAGGTCACTTAACCAGGTCCAGTGGTATAATCTCTTCATAATTAAGAGCACAAGCTCAAAATCGGCACAAATAGCTTCATCCACATTAAGCTCTACAGTATCTGACTACAAAGTACACCATCAGGCCATTCCAACAATTCCAAAATGTAGTAGGACTTGTATTAAATAAAAGTGTCTTTAAACTTGTTTTAAAAATAATAAATTTATTTTCTGACCAAAGTTACAAGTTTCATAAAGTTGTATTAATTGTTTTTGAATGCTGATTTAGAAATTATTTATTTTATAGATACTGAATTTATTTCTTTTGTAGTACCCACCTATATGTATACGAAATTTACACAGCAATATTTTGATGGGAACTTTTTAGGTAATATATCAGATTTTAATTCTGATACTTTGATGGGCCCGTTATGGTAATAGTTAAACACACTACCTATAACGCCGCAGGTCATGGCTTCGACTCCCATCCAGGACAGGCATGCTGTATTTAAGTATAAATTTAAAAACAAGTTGTATAATAATATGTAGTGTATCAGTTATCTGGTTTCCATACTACTAGCTCTTGTTAGATTGGGATCAGATGGCTGTGGTATTTATACTGATGCTGAATTATTATAACCAACTATGTGTATGTATGAGTAGGGTATTTTTTAAATGTATAAATTATAAAATATTTATGTTGTTTTTTGCATGCTCCGCCATATTTTTATAGTTGTCAAATCCTCTCCATCCAAAGGTTGCCTGGTAGAGATCACTATTAGTGATAAGGCACGAAGCAAGCAATGAATGTTATTTTTGTTTTTTTTTATTGTAATTTTTCATGTATGGTGTAACAATAAAGTGTTAACTATCTATCTACAATAATCCAATGTACTCAACAGCCAATCTTCTAACATGCTGAACCAAGCTCGTCTGAAGGTGCTCAAAGTGCGTGAAGACCACGTACGTAATGTACTGGACGAAGCCCGCAAGCGCCTGGCTGAGGTGCCATCTGATGGCAAGCTGTACACTGAGCTGCTTGTCACACTCATGGTCCAAGCTCTATTCCAGGTTTGGTTTATTTTATGTATTTACAGGAATTTATTTAATATGGATCCTACTTGTCAGTTCAATAGCACAGTAGAACAGGCAATTTGCAATATGATCTTAAATAATGTTTATTAATAGCAGTGGCATATGCAGTTTTCACTTGAGTATGTACTTCTAGCCAGATTTATTCTAAACTAGCCGCCGAGAAACCGCCCCGCGGTTTCACCCGCGATCCCGTTTCTCCATACAAACTTTGGACCCCCGTTTCATCTTCTTAGTGGGTGAATTTTGAATCCCTTTCTTAACGGATATCTACGTCTTAGTATGTATCTGTGAGCCGAGCAGGGCAATCCGTTCAGTGGTTTGAGTTGTGTGTTGATAGATTGGTCAGTCAGTCAGTAACGATTGCCTTTTATATATATATATAGATATGTCTATAAATATTAGATATATCCATAGAGATTATTTAAAGCGTTTTTCTAAGTATACTAATAGTAGGTAGCCCCTACTATACTCGGTAGTAGGCTAGGCTAGTAGTAATAATTTTTTTTGCAATTTTGCGAGTCTCCAGTTTCTTTATGTCACGCTCAAATTGTCAGATTATTGAAATGCACACTATTCTGCATCTAACTAACTTACCTTACCTTAATCTGACGCGCTCGAGTATTTCAAATGATCGTTTTTTTTTACTAATCTGACGGGCTACCCTAGACGTTCGACTCTAGATAGAGGGCTCAGGTATGGTGGGAGTACTTCACAAGGTGCAAGGTTGCCCCCCTTATGTTAATCTGCCGCGCTCGAGTAAATCCCGAAATCCCCGCTTCGCCTCCCCTACCATAAACAATTACCTACAAATATAAACTAAAGTAATCCTCATTTGATTAGTTGATGGAGCCGGCAGTAACAATCCGTGTGAGACAAGCAGACAAGGCCCTAGTGGAGAGTGTTTTGAGCAAGGCTCAGACAGACTACAAAGCTAAGATCAAGAAGGATACGCAGCTCAAGCTAGACCCTGAGAATTACCTCTCCCCGGACACTTGTGGTGGAATTGAACTCATTGCTAACAGGGGACGCATTAAGGTAAATTAATATTGATATTCTTCGGGATGTTGTTATTTTTTATTTATTCCTTTAATTTTGGAAACCAGATACAATTCTAGGCTTTGTGTGCTTACCACTTTCGGCCACATCATCATTTACCATGGTGAGATTGCAGTCAAATACAAGCTTATCCGAAAATATTCAAGTGCGAGTCGCACTCGCGCACCGAGGGTACCGTACAGATTTTGTATTTCTTTTTTGACAAAAAACAAGTTTGACAAAAACTTTTTTTTTATTAAGACGTGTCTAGCTATCACGGTTCATGAGATATAGCCTGGTGACAGACAGACAGACGGACAGCAGAGTCTTAGTATAGGGTTTCCGGTTTTACCCTGTGGGTACGGAACCCTAAAAAGCACTAGGCTACATTTCATACGTGTTAAACACAAAAACACGCCGTAACATAATTATTTATTTTACGGCGTCTTTTATAATGATAAATCGATTGGTACACTCTATTGACATAACGGCAAGAAATTAACTTACAACAGTCACAGAACAAATAAAAAAGGTTGAAGGAGCGTACGTAAACAATAGTCTTCAATGAAGTGAAGCAACTTATACGAACTCGTGTGCGTTACCTGCACGTACATTATCCCGCGTGACTTAGTCGCACAGGAACGCGATTGGCTTCCTTTACTGTGCTTCACTTTAAGTGCGCGGGGGCTCTGTCTACCTTTTTTATTTGGTCTGAGACAACAAAATAGTCTATATACATGAATGTTTCAACTGGGTGTGGATGGCCAAATCCTAAACTAAAGGGAATATCGAAAAATGCTGAAAGTAGTCTCGAGTCCGATTTTGATTAAAACTAAAACTGCATTATTCGATTTTAGAAAAAATGTTTTCCCAAGCCAGGAATCGAACCCGATGAATTTGAAAAAAAATACAGCCTATATTATTACACCATCCGATAATTTTGCTAATAAGAATCAAATTCTAAGAAGTAATGACATACGGAAAACTAAAAGAAAGTGTTCTTTTTTAATAAAATGATTTAAAGAAAATTGAATTTTCATACAAACTATCGTACTATCAAATTGATTGAAATAATTTTTAATTTTGTACACTCGTTGGACTTCACTGATAACCCACTCGCTTTAACAATGAGTATCGAGGCTGTTTTTGATGAAAACTAATACGGCATCATTAGTTTTTTGATAAAATATGTTTGTCAGGCATCAAACCCAGTTGATTTTGAGAAAATTTACACATTCAATATTATAATACCATCTAGTAATTTTGTTAATTAGGATCAAATTTTGGGAAGTAATAACATACGGAAAAATAAAGGAAAGTGTTCATTTTTAATAAATTTATCAATATTTTTGTATTTTCATACATTTCCTACTACATGTAGTAAGTACCTACCGTAGTTACGTATAGCTAGTCAAACTGTTCGATACAATGCCCATGTCAGGAAATTATAAGGTTATGTTGTGGTGCTTAATGCGAGTGGGTTGAGTCAAGTCCAACGAGTGTACCAAATTAAAAATTATTTCAAACAATTTGATAGTAAGTACTTACGATAGGATAAGTTTGTTTGAAAATACAAAAAATGTTAATCATTTCATTAAAAAAGAACACTGTTTTAGTTTGCCATATGTCATTACTTCTGAGAATTTGATCCTTATTAGCAACATTATCGGATGGTGTAATAATACAGGCTGTGTATTTTTTTTCAAATTCATTGGGTTCGATTCCTGGCTTGAGGAAATATTTTTTCGAAAATCGAATGATGCAGTTTTAGTTTCAATCAAAATCGGCCTCGAGACTCCTTTCAGCATTTTTCGCTATTCCCTTTAGTTTAGGATTTGGCCATCCACGCCCACTTGAAAAATTCACCCTGTATATAAAATTCTCGTGTCACAGTTTTAGTTACCTTTGGCACTCCTCCGAAACGGCTTGACCGATTTTGATGAAATTTTATATTCACAAGGTCTGAGAATAGGTTGTTATCTATTTTTTATATCGCTAGATCCCACGGGAATGCGGATGAAACCGCGATGGACAGCTATTAAAAAATAGATAACAACCTATTCTCAGACCTTGTGAATATAAAATTTCATCAAAATCGGTCAAGCCGTTTCGGAGGAGTGCCTAATGGTAACTAAAACTGTGACACGAGAATTTTATAAGATACCACTAGATCCCTTGGGAACGCGAGTGAAACCGCGGGGGACAGCTAGTATATTATAATTATAAATGTGCATCGTGCGTGTGTGTGTTTGTTTCAGATCAGCAACACCCTGGAGTCTCGCTTGGAGCTGATCGCTCAGCAGCTGCTGCCGGAGATCCGTACCGCCCTGTTCGGCCGCAACCCTAACCGTAAATTCACCGATTAAGATTATTTATTCCGTGAAAAGTACACTTTTTACTACTAACAATATATTTAATGTTTCTAAATACGTAGAACTAAAATAATATTATAATAATTAGTGTTTCCCTTTGCCTAATTAAGTATATCTTATAATAATGCGTACAATTTTATCGCTGATTATAACGTATTCTGATGAATGTTCCCGTTAAGTCGCCAGAAAATGTTTAATGTATGTACCTATGTGTGTAAACATGTGCGTTTCTGATTTCTGGTAATTGGCGTAACACCTAACAGTTGGTATACTGTTGCTTTTAAATCGTACATTAGTTTCGCCTGCTATAATAATCTTATTATATTAGCTACAATTCATTCATAGCACTGTATTCTATGTATTTTATTTAGTGGATGTAGTTTTTAGGGGTTTGGAAACAAAATTATGTCGTTACCATATAAAATAGGTACCCATTATGATAATCTATAATTACTACTGAGGTATGTTATGTAGGCACGTCGCATAATTGTCCGACACAGTATTATAGCACAAGTGGCAAGGACTCTGCAACAGTAGCACTACTTCTCTATTCTATACTTAATGTTTACCTTACCTTATATCTTGGATGTTGTTATTAAGTGTTTCAATTATATATATTGGTATTATACAGACGTGTTAACTGATGAACGGTGTGGATTGATTGGGAGGTTGTAGGGTTGTTGATTGACAGCAGCATCCCACGCTATGCTCACTCAAATCGATGTGAAGATTTGGCTGGTCGCAGTGTGGTGTCACACTTGAACCATACAACTACTCAATACATTCCCTATTGCGTTCTTTTCTGGCAATATAACTTTGCTCGCTTCTTGCTGAGGTTAAGAGCACCATAGCTCTTACGAATTAAGGTACAATGTATAATTTCCACACTGCACTGTTAAAATTCTTATGTAAATATATAGATGTGTTAAAAATGGTATTTTATTTGTTTTAGTGTAAATCAATAATTCATCACCCAAATCAATTGTTTATTCTGAGTCACTAAATTATCACACTGATACAATTAATACATAGGAAAATAAAAATCACAGTTTATTTCATAAGAGTAACAATATTAAACTCCACAATAAAGCAACTGTTGTTAATTATTACACAAACTACATTTAACATCAATAAAATTGTTTAATTAGAGCCTAAAGTCGCGTAACAGCCTTATTTATAATACCTACATTATCTAACATTTAGTGCCATTCTATATTTATTAGTCACAGCTTGATGGTGTTTTTTCCTTCATTTTGATTCACCACATACCCTGTGCTGACGTTGTTCTTAAAACTAGAATTCCATGTGAGCTAACTACATAACACACCTACACAACAACATTACAATTTACGTTGTAAATAGCTGGCTATTTTAATCAAATTGGGTTCTATTAATTAAAAAAAAACAAGTTCAGAATCGAATTGTGGTAATTCCACGAGTTATTTCTGTTCAAAAACAAAATTAGTAAAGCAATATGGTAGGTGCGTAGATAGGTACCTACATAATCATGGCACAGTTCAGCTGAATATTGAATGCATAATTAATTTTGGCACGGTATTTTTTTATCTACTTAGGTACCTACTAAACAATTATTTGATGCTTTTTCTCCATACAATATTCTAAAAAGCTACCTTCTTTCGTCTATTCTATAACATCAAGAATAAAGCCGATTTTAAGGAACACGAATATTTACACAACCAAGTGAGACACATCGGGAGTGTATGCTGGTAAGTAACGAGGCACCCTGGGCTCATCACGGCGTCTTGCACCTCTGTCAACTGCCAGGCTGATGCTTCCAGCCTCCTTCACTCCGTTAGACTTCGCTCTTCGCTGAGAAGGCATGATCGAAGCACGCAGTGTTTTCCGTTTCTGAAAAGAAAATTCATGTTCTTGAAAGTGGAACAAAATATCGCATCGTATAACCATGAGTGTCTCTACTTACAACATCGACATTTTATTACCACGTCCCGGTTGGTGATGGACGTCCATATTTTGCAGCGGGGACATCTTATAAGATTGAAATTAAGAATCTATGTCAAGTACATATGTTTATTAAAATACTCAAGTTCCGTCTAAATATTGGTCGTTAACAATATTTGAATTATCGGGGATGGCGAACCCACGAGACTGTAAAAGTGTTGTTGAATAATGTGAATAATAAAATTTGTTAGTAAAGTCGAGTTGTACACGTGATCTAATATTTGAATTTAAAGTTTTTCATAAAAAGGTTCGCTATCCCTGACCTACATGGATACGCATGAGTCGTCAACTAGGGGGCAATAACATGTTTATATTTTGCTTTCTAATTGTTGTTTGATGTTGTTGTAGTGGTCCACAGCCATGGCTTCAGCCTTTGCTCTGTTTACCTCAACTGCGCCGCGCCACCTGTCGGCAGCGTGGCGAGCGATCTCCATCCTCTTCTGTTTCTTGATCTGATGTCGTTTGTACACCACCTCGATGACTATAAGGACTATTCCCCCGATTATACCCGCTAGCACGAGTATGAATACTCCAGCCATGTTTTTCAACCCTAAAGTGTTAGGCGTCTTTTCGTTTTCTTCGCAATTCAACATATTGTTTCTGAGAATCCATTGATTGTCCAGTGATTCCATTATGCCACCTACAAAATAACAAATTGTTTTATATCTCCCAGATTCCTTCCTGATTTTTTTTTTTTTTATGTCACTAGTGACAACGAGGCAGGCGGGTCACCTGATGGTAAGTGACTACCGTCGCCTATAGACATTAGCAATACCAGGGGGATTGCCAATGTGTTGTACACCTTATTACAATGCCTTAAGGGCAAGGGCTACTGGCTCTCAAGTGCAACTGCCGGAACACACCAACAGGTGCTTGGCGACAGATTTTCAACTTGAGGGTGGTAGCCAGCCAGTCGAGTACCACATAGTACCCTACCACCGTGCTGTGGTTTCCTCACGATGTTTTCCTTCACCGAAAGCTCAAGCTCATTGTAGGATTCGAACCCACGACCTTCGCCGCGGTATCCGACGTCACTTACCACTGAGCTATCATCGCCTCAAATGGAAATGAATGGAAATTAAACGATTAATAGGTGCATACTTTCATGAAAGTCCAGTATAGCCAAGGTTACTAAATCAGCCCATGGAGAACCTTTCTGCAAGCCCACTCCGTAACCAGATCGCCCAAACAACTCGCCAGCTGTCACCAACTCACAATCTTGTGCTGCTTCAAATTCCAAACGAGAAGAGTCCCAAATAAATGCCATCAATTTCCTAGAAATTACGAAGTTCATAAAGTAAGTTTTCCTTACTGTAAGTAGGTACTATACATTGACACTGTTGCTATAAAGTTTACCCATGCTTAACATCCTCGATAGCCTGCTCTGCATTGTCGTAGTTATTGGCTTCCATTGTTCGATACATGTTGGATAGTTCCACTTGTCTCCTAAAATACATGTCCACTGCTGATCCTTTTACCGTAGCGCATGTTAGATTCTCCATTGTGTTACGAAGCTGTAAATGAGAATAATAATCAAGTCTAGACACAATTCAAGATGTATAACGACTGCTATTTATGTACATACCCTGGCATCATTAATTCCAGTCAGCTTAGTTTTAGGTCTTTCAAGCACGAGGAAAGCAGCCAGATTGGCAGTGTATGAGGCAACAATAATCATCGCAAAACCTGCCCAGACCATACCAAGCACTCGAGCTGAAAAGCTTCTAGGAGTTCCTGAAAAATATTTCAATACCTACGTGTATTCACACAGGACAAGGTCCTATAATAATGGAGGAAGGACCTACCTTCACCGATACCGCTATTCAAAAGAACACCCCAAGCAAACCATATAGCACTGGATAGATTCAGTGCATCCTCTTCAGTTCCGTCAATATTAGCGAGCTTGAATCTACCAAATGGAGAGAATCTATCTAAGAGATAAAGTACCAGCGCCACAACGTGCACTGAGACCATTACTAGAATCCATAGGGTGTTTGAAAAGGGTTGCAAGAATGATACCAAGGTTGAAGATCGTGAGGGCTGCAAGGAAATAATAGCTGATTGAATGAATCACGAAAACTAATGGGTCACGTATTTGATAAGATGAAGAAGTATCTACCTTTTTCTCCAAAATTGTAATTCCCTGGTACTTAAAAGGTTTACTAAACTCTATGAACTCCGCTCTTTCTGGATTTATTGTCAGTGGAGCAACAATCATGTCTGCACGCTCATAAACCAGCTCTCCTGCAGATTAAAGTCACATACTGACATGGTGGAATGATGACAACTAAGTAGAAGATCATCTAAGAAGTAGGTAAGATAATTAAACATATGGGATTTTAGTTCATACCTATAAGTCCTGTCCATTCTTTTTTTGCTCCAGGTGCAGTAAAATTACGAATAACATAATTACCAAATTGGCCATCAGGTGACAGGGCTAACGAATAAGTAAAATTTATCGCCTTTGAAAGATATCGCAAAAGATCCATACAGAAGCCTTTACAGCAATAAAGTTGACCTGGAAAAATATATTTAAAATTACTGTATTATAACAGCGCGCTACACACATATTAAAAGTTATTCAGTTTGTAATTTTGTACCAGTATCGTCACTGGCGTTGTAATGAGGACAGGGAATTTCTTCAATCGTGCATTCACCTCCATAATCATCAACACGACGAGCATACACAAACGGCTTTTCTTCTATTGTCAAGACCTATAAAACAATATAACAATATCTGTTAATACCTATACATTTCCATTCTGTTTTTGAACTTATTCATTATAATGATTGAAGAAATCGAACCTTTAGATGTGTCGGTATCATAAAACCTTCTGGTTTTGATGGACTGCGCCCCATCCAAATGATTTCTTGCTCTTTAAGCTCTAACCGCATTTTTTGTGTTTCCTACGACATAATGTTTCATAATACATAAATTAGGTATAAAATAAAGCTTTTAATTTATGTTTTTACCTTTGAATAGAAGTATTTCCCTACAGCTACGTGTTCTCCTTGAGCCCTTACATTAACCATATCATATTCAGCATGTACTCTGTCTCCGTGGTCATCAAAAGCTACATGTCCTGTCGCACCATTTTCTAGACTTTGTCTTCTAATGTAATCGAATAGTAGACGGCCTGTTGTCCATATTGATCCTGAATTATCGCAGTCAGATGGAGGAGCGTGAATCTCTTCTGAAGTGTTCATATCTCGAATCGCCGATGCTAAAACATATCTGTGCCAGTAAAGTGTTAGTACCTATAACTTCATTTTAAGAAATATTTCATAGCTACATTAATTTATTTTCGTTTTAACTTACATGGAATCCTGAATATGAGCATGCTCATTAGTGGCATTGACCAAACGCAGTCCAAGCAAACCTTCTGGTGCATTAGCGGCATCTAGAGCTTGTTCCGTCACCATCCAGACATATCCAGCCGATGTCATATTCAAGAATGTTGCATCTCGAAATATTATTTCCGCGTCTGTTTTGCTATCATAATTAAATTTAATTATTAAAAATTACAATTAATTTGGGTGCATAGCATGTAGGTTATATTTTGCTTACCTTGCGTACATAAGAAATACTCTTGCTTGAGCACTCTTTACATCCATAAGCTTATCGCTGAAGGAGTCTAATCCAGGTTCAAACTCAATGACTTGTTCAACAACAACTTTACGATCGACATCTTCATCTCCACTTTGTGATGTTGTTTGAAACCTACGTATAAATTACTAGTTAATATCTAGGTACTATAAGACCGAATACTACCATCTCGTTCTATAGAACGATAACATCATTCTGATTAAACATGAATGATTCGCAATATGGATGTCGAGGAGGTGTAACATACAAGGTATCACTTGTTTTAGCCCGTATGTCGAGGTTAACCTACTACGTTAAGTTAAACTTACCTTCCAAGAATGGCTCTGCCATCAGTATCCGAGCTATGTATCACAATAACTTTCATGTAGTTAAAATGCTTCAAGACATCTACCCACACGTCAGCTTGATGTGAATAAGGTGGCACTGTACGCAAAAATGATACATGTATGTTTTTATCCGAGAAAGCAGAGTCTCTTGACGATATACCAATGACCGGAATGTGATAGAAGCCACTGGTATACGATACCGCTGCTGGTGATAGGTCTCCCGTCAGAGGGTGAGATACGACCACCGCATACACCTGAAAACCATTGGCACCAGTGAATATTGTTTCAGAAATTAATGCCGATCACTACATTCATTTAACAATACATACCCGATGAGCAATTAGATCTTTGCATACATTCAGTGCTGTTTTTATAGGGTTTGGATCCATGAGGATAGAATAATCGTGATAAGTGACTCCACGTGGCACATATTGGTCTTTGAAATTTAAATTCTGAAATGGAGATATTTAGTTAATTTGAAATCTTAGATATAGGAAAGCTATGTTAGGTATATTTATTTAAGCGATGCTTGATGAAACACACCGAGATGGTATCCTTGAAGAATGCAATCGATTCGTTACTAGATAGTACTCCACCAACATTGTAATAGGTTGGGTTTGAAAATCTTCGTCTGTCAATGTCTGCTGCCGCATAATGTATGCAGCATCCCAATGCTATCAGGATGATGTGATAAGACCTCATTCTGGATTCGATGAAAAAATAGAAGGAATTATTTAGTAAAAACTATATACATATTGACATTTATTGCACTGGAGATGTAATGTTACAGGCTACTAAGCTGGTTTCACTGTCCTATTATGTTTAGCTGATTTCGAAAAAAGGGTCTTGGCTTTACATCTGATATAAATAAAATAAAATCATTTATTCCGCAAGACAATAGGTACACAAAAACACTCAAATTGTATACCACAACAGTTAAGGTTCATCAGTTAAACAAATTATAAACGTGTTTGTTGAAACCTCTGGTATCCAAGGTAAGAATTAACTTAAGTTATGAATACCAAAGCTCTCTCCGCATTTCTCATATAGGATGAATGTACCAGTCTCAAACCATTTAAGGAAAAAAAAATAACTTTAAAATGTTCTTAAATAACCCGGTTACGATATTTCTTACTAGTTTCTTTTTTATATTGTACCTACGTTACCTATTTAAAAGTTATATTTTGAAAAGGATAACACTCAATTCCTTTTGTTTTTTTATTGTTTAACGGTTTAACCTAATCAGTATGTAGCTGGGTTGTACCCTACTTTGACCAGCAGGCCCCAGTTGTTGACAGGATTTCAACCAGAGGTTGACCATTTAAAAAAAGTGAAATTAACTATATTCGACAAAAGGAGATGTATTTTATAATCAATTTTATTAAGGTTTGTTCTTAGTACTAATGAGACCAACAAGTTAATAGAAGAAATAGAATTTTCGAATTGACGGGCCGGTTGGCGTGGTTGGTTAACACACTAGCTATCACGCCGCAGGTGGTGGATTCGATTCCCATCCAGGACACACATTTCTGTGCATGAACATGTCTGTTTGTCCTGAGTCTGGTGTAATTATCTATTTAAGTATGTATTTACAAAAAAAAGTAGTAT
Source organism: Ochropacha duplaris (assembly GCA_951361185.1). Taxonomy (NCBI): domain Eukaryota; kingdom Metazoa; phylum Arthropoda; class Insecta; order Lepidoptera; family Drepanidae; genus Ochropacha; species Ochropacha duplaris. Next base: position 4,984,636 of record OX592709.1, on the reverse strand, counting down.
ATGTAGTATATCAGGCATCTGGTTTCCATATTACAAGCTCTGCTTAGTTTGGGATCAGATAGCCGTGTGTGAAAAATGTCCGAGGATAATTATTATTATTATTTATTATAGAAGTCAAAATGACACATTTTCAAATCACATAAAAATAACAAATAATAACTTTACTTAAACTTTAACGGTCTTATTACAAAAAACTACTTAAACCATGGTTTAAACCAAGACTAAAAGGTCTAGGTTTGTTACGGTACTAACGTTTTTGGGTTTGGCACATTTTCAAACCACATAAAAATAACAAACTATTGTTTGTTATTTTAACTTAATTTAAACTGTATAAATGTTTTAAGTAACATACGTTTTTGGTTTAATCATTATTAATATCAAACATCTATATTATAAAAGGAGATGACTCATCAACGCCCAGATTAAACCCTTAGACCTAGAAAGCTGTTTTTGTCATAGGTGTTGTTTTTGAAACCTGACCCAGGAATAAGAACGGATTTTTATGACGTGAAAAAGGGTTGAAAGTTTGTATGAAAGTTGGTCATTTTTGAAGTTAGAATCATGAAACTTTGTTATTAGACTAAAAATTAAAAATGAAGAAACACGTGTTTTAGCGTTTTTTTTAAATTCTACCCCTGAGGGGGTGGAACGGGGGTTAAAGTTTGTATTAAAGTCCGTCATTTTTTAAGCTAGAAGCACGAAACTGTGTTTTTAAGCTAATAATTAGAAATAAAAAACACGTTTTTTAGCGTTTTTTAATTCCATCCCTGAGACGGTGAAATGGGGGTTGAAAGTTTGTATGGAACGCCCAGTCTACAGTTTACAACCTTGGACCTAGAAAGCTGAAAACAAAGAATAAGATAGGATTTTTCGAAATTCAATCTCTAAATGGGTAAAAAAGGGATATGCGGGTGAAACCGCGGGGCGGAAAGCTAGTAGCTCTCAGTAGTTAGACTCAAAAGTAAAACTACAGATGAAAGGAATCAGATCCAAAAAAGATATTTGGGCATTTCTGGTACTTTGTATGAACCTCTACTATTAATTGACACAGGGGCATTTACTTTTTCGATTATCCTCTTCAGAATCAGAATCTATCCTATTTTGTACTCTCTTTCTTATTGGTTTTACTTTAGATTTCTCAATTTTGTTCAACTGCTGTATCTTCTTTTTTTCTTGTCTTGCTAATCTCCTATTCTCTTTTTCTTCTTGTTCCTTATTTCTTTCATCCCAATACTGCTGCATCCACTCTACTGATGTAACTGCATCCGGTAATCGTTTTCTATTCAGCTTTTTCTTACAATCTTTTTTCAGTGGTGATTCTGTGGGCCAAACTAAAGTAGACGCAAAAGCAGGGCTGACTGTCATTTTAGGATATTCGGGTGTAGTTTGTTTTAAAGGGTCTCTAGACTTTGAAGTTTTAGTCGGTGTCTTTTCTTGGTCATTCAGTTTTTTGGGTGATCCTGATTCAGGTGTTTTTAGTTCTGAAAACTCTATAATCATAACAGATTTAGTAGGCGTTGCTCGATCTTTACCTTTGCAATCGTCTGTAACAAATCTTGGTGAAGTTCATCTAATAGTTGTTCTTCGTTGGATAATTTTGTCTATAAAGTAAGTGATGACTCGCGAATTAATGCAGAGTTTGGAACGATGCTAATTTCTGGAGAATCTGGAGTTAGAGTGTTATCATTTCCTATTCCTTTAGGGGCTCCGTAAAATTTGTAGAGTCAATCGGTAAGTTAGACATAATATGATCTTTAAGAAATGCATGCGTTGTACATTATTTTTCAGAATTAACACTCCGTTCATTATGTCCATTTGGTGTCGATTCCAGTGAGCCAGGTAAGTTGCAAGCATTAACTTTATTACAAATTTTGCGCCAGACATAGAAAGCTCTTTTGCCGATTCATCTCCAGTCCAAGATCCGGTATGTGAAATGGCGCGGAATTCCAAAACTCTATTTCGAGACATAAGAGACTCAAAATACATTAAGTGTTCTGTACTTATTTCTGTTGGTTTATCAACAATCTACTCATACATTTGGTGTAGTCAATGGCATTAGCATCAAAAGGAAATAATCCACTTTTACGAAATCCATTCCTGATGATTTCTTCAGTAGCAGACCCTATAGCAGATTTTAAAAGTGGCGAAAATTGAGCCCTTGTGACATCTCTATTTCCTGTAGTTAATTTCCAATCCTGAACTATCTTTTTCCATGAATTTTGAAGTGGACGAAACACTGAGACATCGGCAGGGTATATAATATGCGATGCATTGGGATGAAGGCCATACAAAATAATTTGATTGTCAATGCACAGCTGGCTAACTTCGTATGTAATGTGTGATTTGTGGCCGTCGATTAATAGAAGTACAGGAAATTTTACCTTTGCCTTATGTAAAGCTGGCAGCAATGAATTACCTATATACTCATAGAACATACGAGATGTCATCCACCCTTTAGGTGACTTTCCGAGGCACCAGTCTTCGGGAACATGTCTTGCAATTTCTGCTGGTATTCTTTCATATGGGTAAATTACCATCACCGGCATAACTTTACCAGATGCAGTGAAAGTTCCTAACACTGTTATACTTTCTTTCTCCTTATCTTTAATTTTGTAAAGATATTCCATGCCTCTAGGTCCCAGTACAATGTCCGAGGAAGGACATACTTGAAAACCGGATTCGTCAGCGTTTAAAACCCTATCAGGATCGTTTAAAATATCTTGTGCGTTTTCAGTCTTCAGGAACTCTTCTAATTCTGAATGCCATTTTCTTATCCCTTCCTCAGTTACTGCACTTCTTGCAGAGTTTATAGCTTCTGCATGTCGCTTACCAATATCTGGATTTCTCTTAATAAAATTATCGAACCATTTTCGACCAGGAATTCCTTCCTTGAATGGAGTCGGTCGATTATCGGTTTTAATTATTTTAGTGACTGTCTCTTTTAACTGCTCTTTTTTTATAGGGATTCCTTTTTTAGCCATTGCGTTTATCCAACGACATAGCAATTGTTCCTCATTAGGTGTCAAAATTGATGGCGGGCCCATTTTTCGTTGAATGGGATGTCTCATTTTTATTTTGTTAATCATTGTAGAATGGGGGATATTAAATTTGAGGCACGTTTCTCTAATATTGTTTCCTGACTGTATTTCTTTAAGCGCTTCATAAATATCATCCTCACTGTACTGAAAGAATTTCTTTTTTGGTGGCATATTGAAACTAAAACAAGCAAAAAAAACATATTTTAGAGAGCTTATGTTTTGTATGCAGTTCCAATGTCAAAGCACTGGTCAACTAATGGAAATAATGCGATTTACTCCATTAAAATCGATTGTTGAATTACAAATCATAACATAGACATGAAACAGATAAAAAAAATGCAGAAAAAAGTAGTACTCCAGTAAACTAGACTTTGACCAACTGGTCAACTCCAGGAACACACTTAATCGAATCATGTACCTTTTGTTAACCAGATAAATAACTCATGAAATATATTGCTTGCACCTTAAATTCATTACATACTCCAAAATAAACATACATTTATAACTAAAATCAATAATCTGAGCAAAATTCATCCAAAAACAATACAAAATAAAAAAAAAATATTCTTACCCTATCAAAACAAGTTCCTTACTGCAATGGCGGCCGAATGACAACTGTCAACAACAAGTGCAAGTAAAACGAAATTGTAGGGTTCATCAGTTGTCTCTTTATAGCCGGTGTGTGATTAGTTGATTTGTATTAATACAACATGTAGCAAACATAAAATGATGCACCTAATGGCGGGAAATCTTAATATGGTCAACAACCGGTGCCTGGTCAACTATAGGCTCAACCATCCTATTTATGTACTTAGTCTAATGGAGAAGTACCTACTATCGCTCGTACGAGACATTAATTACTGAAAGAATTATGCAAAACTATATAAATAAAGTATCTACTGGTATCATAAGGTATCTGAATATAGAATAATTCTCTATCTACGTTATGCAGTTATAGTTTTCCAAGAGGACGAATTAGGATTTAGGATAGATGATAGTGTTGATTACGGCTAACTAAAAATTCCATTACTAGTTGCTTGTTCGTACGTAATCTTATCTTTGACATAACAATAAAGGCCTAACTTTTGATTGCAAATGAATATTTAAGTCACACCCTTCGTCATTACAGTTTCGCTATAAAATTTACTAAACGCGAGGCATACGAATATAAAATATTGTTATCCTTACCTTATTGCAGTGGTTTTCTAATTCAATAATATCATATTCGTCCCTTTTACATCTTTTATTGTTAAAAAAATATATTTTTCTTGAGAAATACAGATGATGGATGCTGTAATATAACGGTAGATGGAGCTTCATCTGTTGTTGTCATAGTTACGGCGCAGGCGTGGGAATAGCGATCAATTAAATGGCTACTATTTATATGTCTGTTTATGTGAATATAAATCCTACCATACGATACATCCTCACCTAAAAGTGCTGAGGCTAGTTTGTAGCTAAGATCTTGGATGGATGGATGGAAACCAATGAAAACAATTAACCTTTACATTGCAACTGTTAAATATTTATTAAGCACTATTGGTATTATTACAGCTACATTAATTAATAGTTAAAAGATACATTCTTAAGTAATAATAGGTAACATAACATAAAAACTGAAAATAGAATAGGACTTTTTTTACAGACTTGTCAGAGGAATTCTATTTATCGGAGGTTTATCCAGCGATCAAAAAAAAGTATTAGTAAGCTATCCCTTAGTTTAAAAAGTGTCAACAAGTTACAAAAATCTAACATAATCTATACCTATGATAAAACTGTATAGGTATAGAGTAACAAACCAATTCGACGTCAACTTTCAAGAGAGCTAACATTTGACATCTTCACAGCTTTACAAAGTTCTAAGACCAACTCCATGGTCCTGGCGCAGGGCTCCAGACAGAAGCCCAAGGTTTAGTAGGCCAGGTGGGTACGGGGGGACGGAGCGCCGCAGCGGCCGCAGTAGCTGCATGCTGGGCCGCACCAGCAGCTCCCGCCGCTCCCGAGCTCTGGATCACTGATAGCTTTACTGCTTCTATGTCTGAGGATGTTGTAGTTGTATTGTATATTTATTTATTTAAATCCATTAAACTTGGACTAAAGGCATAGGATAAGGAAAATGCAATGATAGATCAGTGGTAGTGACGTCGGATACCGCGGCGAAGGTTGTGGGTTCGTTCGAATCCTACAATGAGCTTGAGCTTTCGGTGAAGGAAAACATCGTGAGGAAACGACAGCACGATGGTAGGGTACCTACTTTGTAGAACCCGACTCCTGGCTACCACCCTCAAGTTGAAAAATCTGTCGCCAAGCACCTGTTGGTGTGTTCCGGCAATTCCACTTGAGAGCCAGTTTGGCTTGCCTTTAAGGCAGTGTTATAAGGCGTAATTGTGTACGTACAAAACCATATTGGCAATCCACTTGGTATTGCTAATGGCTATAGGCGACGGCAGTCAGTTACCATCAGGTCAAGTGACCCGCCTTCCTCGTTCTCACGACATACCTAAGTCTTCAAATCTGATTGACACGTCATATCTCTAATAACCATAGTCTCTCTTTGTCTGAAGATTAAGCAGAACATAAAAAGTAGTAGCCCAGGTTCTAATCCTACCAGCATTATGTAGTCTAGCAGCCTGGTTATTAGCAGCGCGCTGTATAGCCTTAGCAGCAGCCGCTTCCCTTGCAGCGGCTATCTTCTGTGCAACAGCGGCCCGCGCTTTAGCAGCTGCAACTTGCGCTTGCGCCTGTACGGCCGATTGGGCAGCTTCTAGCGCATGCGCCCGAGCGTGTCTTGCTGCTTCCTCACTTTATAAAATTAATTTGATGCATTAGTTATTTCATTTTTGTTTAGGTTTTCAATATCGGTAGGTATTTGGTACTTAGGGGTCATCCATAAATTACGTCACACTAATTTCATGATTTTTAGACCCCTCCCCCGTCCTTGTCACAGCTGGTCACATTTGTGAGACTCCCCCTCCCTAGTGTGACGTCATATATTTTTGCAAATTTAAATCTAGAAATTATTAAAAATTTATTTATTAAAACTAAAAACCTAAATAACTTAAAAATAAATAACAACTAAACTACAAATAAAAAACGGAATTTAAATTGCTGCCCGGGGAAATCGTGCCGAGGTCGCTAGCGGCGTTACCTCGTTGAATAGCCAGACTGAGGCGTTGGCCGAGGTAACTACCAGCCCTCCGGTCACCAGTGGTTATTAAATGAAAACAACAGTTCCGAAAAAACAAACAAAAAAATCGATTACTTTATTATGAAAAAAAAAATTATCCAACAGTCTACTTATTGTGCATTTTAAAAATTTTACTTTGTTAAAGAAACAAAACTGCATTTTACCTTTTATGTGCAGCCAGCGCTGCAGCCGCTTCCTTAGCACTAGCTACGCTCTGCTGTTCTAGAGCTGCATGCTTTACTGATGCGACTTCATGCTGGGCAGCCATCACCGCTGCAGCTGCTGATTTCGCAGCCGCCACTGCCCCCGCCACGTCCGAATTAGAGTCTGATGACCAGACTCCTGTATAAATGGAAGAGTTAGAATATTAATTTATTTACAAAATAGTGGCTGCTTCCAATCGGCAAGGTTGACAGTTTTATGTAGATAGATTATTTACTGATAGATATAAATTGTTTTATTATTTTTCCGTGGCCTTAGGAGAGGCCTATGTCCAGCTGTGGACTAATACGGGCTGATGATTGTTGTTTATAGTTATAGATAGTGTACCTACTACGTGTTACTTAAACCTATCAATTCGGCTCGAAGGACCATAAAAGTCTACATTGTTATAGACTTTTATGGTCCTTACGTACATAATTTTAAATGAAATAAAAAAAAAAAAGATCTTACCAATTCCACCACCTCCTTGAGCCCAAGGAGCCACAGCAGGCCATCCACCAGGCGATTCCCAGCCAGGAACACTTCGCTTCATAGGGTATTCTGCTGTTGAATTTGCTGCCATCAGAGCGACGACCAACATCTGTATTGGATAAATAGAACATGAAGCATGTTAATTGCTATAGACGATTTGTATAACTATAGCTCAGATTGTATTGCTACTCTAATACGTAACAACGAAGGGAATAATGCCTATTACATCTAAAATGCTGACCACCGTGCAAGTGTAATGGGAGCAGAAATTTGAATTTGCTACCCTTCGATCATCTATTTTGCTTCCTATGGTATTGATATACCTATTACCTATAGGTATACCTCAAATAAATGCGCGTGAATGCCGCACTATAGCCTACCTACTAGGTGTTTTTAGGGTTCCGTAGCCAAAAGGCAAAAAACGGAACCCTTATGGATTCGTCATGTCTGTCTATCTGTCTGTCTGTCTGTCCGTCCGTATGTCACAGCCACTTATTTTCCGAAACTAAGAATTATACTGACTGTTGAAACTTGGTAAGTAGATGTATTCTGTTAAGATTTTCACACAAAAATAGAAAAAAACAATAAATTTTGGGGGTTCCCCATACTTAGAACTGAAAATTATTGTTTTCATCAAACCCATACGTGTGGGGTATCTTTGGATAGGTCTTAAAAAATTAGATTGAGGTTTCTGATGTCATTTTTTTCTAAACTGAATTGTTTGCGCGAGAGACACTTCCCAAGTGGTAAAATGTGTGTCGTCGTTCCCCCCCCAACCCCCGGCAACTTCTAAAATAAGAGAATGATAAAACAAAAAAATATATGATGTATACTACCATGCAAACTTCCACTGAAAATTGGTTTGAACGAGATCTAGTAAGTAGTTTTTTTTAATACGTCCTTTCAAATATTTATAAATAAGACTAAATAATTTGTGTGCTTACCACCTTCGGCCACATCATCACTTACCATGGTGAGATTGTGGTCAAACACAAGCTTATCCAGAATAAAAAAATAAAAAAAACCTGCCAATATGTTTTCGACTATTTTTTACATTGCCTTGCATTGAAGGCAACTGGCTCTGAAATGCAACTGCAGGAACACACCAACAGGTGCTTGGCGACAGATTTTTAGCTTGAGGGTAGTATTACAAAGTATCCGACGAATGTGCTATGATTTCCTCACGATGATTTCCTTTGCCGAAAGCTCAAGCACATAGTTGGATTCGAACCCAAGTCCTTCGCCGCAGTAGATATACGTCACTATATAGGTATATTAGCTAACATGGCCTCAAAAGGTTTTTGATTTATTATATTAGGTACAATTAGTTGTCATTAACTTACCAACATTTTGAGAGTCATTTTTGGTATCTGAGTTGTTGTTTGCCGAATGGTTCCTATTGATGCTTTGATGTTTGAGGGATGGACAGCAGACATTTTATATGATTGAACACGGAAAAACGATGGGCAGAGAAAGGGATTGCTTGTTCTAACTATAATTGTAGGTTGTCTAACAAAAACTACGGAAATGTAGTAGTCCTATAATTTTGACATGATACCTACCGACCCATTAAACCTTGAAAAAGTAAATTGTTATTTATTTCACTTAATTAAGTACTAACAACAGATAGGGTACCTACATTTAATTTACATTTTATTTTATGGGATAAGGAAGAGAAGAAGAAGATTTGCCCTGCAAGGACTGGATACAGGCCCAGCAAGGTGGGTAGGTTATTTTGAAAGCTTTTGGTAGGTCACCTACCTATTGAATAATCTTTACGTAACTACCTAACTTATACATAATATGTGACAAGGTACACGATTTATCTTAAAATTTTGATTGTACGATCTTATCTATGGCACCATTATCAGTGTCGATCTATATTACCTATAGGTATAGGAAACAATCTCTTCCACCTTTCGTATAGTAAATTACGTAGAGCATATTATTATGGACATTTTATCATGAATTGATACCTACCAGGACAGAAACATTTATATAGGTACCTATTCATAGGAATTGTAGTAGGTGGGTAGGTAGGTACTATGATATTATTTTGTATTAATTAGGTAGGTGTTAATTATTTATGGACTGGCTGGTTTGTTAAAACAACTACTTACATACCTAATTTTTCAATTGGGTGTGGATGACCAAATCCTTATTATTAGCAACATTATGGGATAGTGTAATATAAGGGCTATGTACTTAATTTTTTCCAAAATTAGTGGGTTCGATTCCTGGCTTGGGAAATATTTATTCAAAAATCGATGATGCAGTTTCAGTTTTCATCAAATTCTGCCTCGAGACTCGTTTCAGCATTTTTCGTTATTCCTTAGGTATACAGCTACCTACTGATTTGGCCTTCCACGCCCACTTGAAAAATCATATGGAAAATTCAATCTGTTCGATCGGCAGCAGCGGCAGCCTCGAATATTTTTTTTATACATATATTATAGTTGTACATTTGTTTGTATATTTTTTACATTTGTTGTAAATAAATAAATAGTTGATTTTATCTATAGAATGTCGAGTCGTGATTTTGATACCCACCCAGAGCAGAGCAGACATGTGTACACAAACATGTCTGCTCCTAAATGTGGGTGTTATTATTTAATCGAGAAGGCCTGACTCACTGACTCATCAACACCCTGCCTAAAACCCTGGACTTAGAAAGCTGATTTTTTTCAAATGTGTTGGTTAAAAGACACTTTCTATCTCTGCCTTATGGATACGGGCAAAGACGACACCCGCTAAATGCTGAACTTGCTGGACTGTTTGCTAGGCTATCGATTGACAATGGGACGCCTGCCAAATAAAAAATGTCGCTGACGCTCGCTGTTGATTTTTCGACTCTTGTAGTACCCCGATAGTAGTCTCCAGCTTACTAAACCTTCTTTACAAAGTTGGTCGAACCTGCTAGGCTGCTACGCTACTGCTAGTCAGTATGTGATCCTGTTAATGGCGGGAACTTGCGAAGTGACGTTGCGTTTTCGTTTTATTTTAAATTCGTGTATTTTGAGTTTTGTTGATCGGTGTCGGTATCGGTGGTGTTTTATCCAATACAGATCAATCTAAGCGCACAAGTGAAGTGAAATGAAATGAAAGCGTCTATCGTGAGTTTTCAGGTTGTCCCAAAAAGTCTGTGAAGTTTTAGTGGAACAATTTCACTAAAACCTGACTGAATTTTATACGGACGAGGACTAGACCTTACCGTGAATGTGATTTACCGTGACTTTAACATAAAAGAAGAATATTGAAAATGAAGAATGGTTTAGACTTGATAGCTTTGTAACTAAAGCCTTTAAAATAAACAAAAAAAGTATCATTCGTTTGTTCGTTCAATCAATCACAATCAATCAAAAATCAAACAATTTTGTCAAAATTACGGTCGGTCGGTTCAAATTTATCTAAAACGTTTTGTTTATATTCTCTTTGATTTTATCCAGCCTACATTGAATAAAAAATGCCTGTGTTGTAATTCGTTCAATAATATTTTCAATCATCTACTTGGAACAGTTATAGAAGGTTAGAATGCCAATTAAAATTAAGACATTTTATTTTATTTTCTCTCTAGTTAGAATTATGTCGGTAATCTAATGAGCGCTAGAAAAACATCAAGGTATAAAATCCATAATGATTGCTGTTGAATTCTAAATTGTTACGGAATTTTGATCGAATGGTTGTGCTCGAAATATTGATTTATCTATGAGCACATTTATGAAGGTGCTGTTCTCCGAATTAGTTTTTAAATTAAAAGTAACCTTGCCGGCCGAATCCGCCTCAAAGGCTACTCTGTGACCCAGCTAATATTGAAAGTGTAATTTGAACTTTTTCCTACAGATCTTCCAGTTCTGAAATGGCAGCACCAACTAAATCCAAAGGAGGTCCACCACCAGTACAGCAATTTAAGTAAGATTCATCTCATTTTATGAATATTTCATTTTTAAATTAATTAAACATTACAATTAAATCAGAATGTGACTGAATCTGGGTAGATGTTTATAGTAGGTATGTACTCCACTCTGCACTTCAATTGCCAAGCCATCTAGATATCTCATTTCATTTGTGCTTGGCATTGTTCGCCATTTGCATATTTGATAAATATTCAGAGAAGCACTCAGCAAGTGAGAATATTGCAGCTACAGTAGTTGAGTTATAATTATCGAGGACATAATATCATGTATGATAACTTGAAAATTATAACGATACAGATAAATGGAAGATTACAGATAACATTTGGTAGTATGACTGACTATTTTTTGAATAAACCTGTTAAATATCCTGAGAAATCATCTTAGCTAATTAGTCCCACCTATAAATTGTTTGTTCAATAGATATCAGACAACTACTAAACATTCATGTTTAAATAAATATCCTGGGACATTTTTTTTAATTACATGCTTATATATTGATGGCAAAGTGCCAATATCTCCTATCTTATAAAATAAATAAAAACATAAACATTTAATATTTACAACAAATGTACAAAATATACATGCAAATGTACAATTACAATACATAAAAAACATCTTCGAGGCTGCCGCTGCTGCCGATCGGCAAGGTTCCCAGAAGGCTGGCAGCGTTTCCTCTTTCTCCTATCTTATATTTTTTTCAAAATTAACTTTTTTATTTCTATGGCTATAAAGTCGAGTTCCGCTTTCTTTGATGTAACCACAAATCTACATTTTAAACTGCAAACAAGAAATAAATAATTGTGGAAATACCGACAAACTAAATTTGTGTAATTTTGTGATTTATGGAATGTTTTTTTAGTTCCTGTAAAGTTGTGTTTTTGTCAGTTAGTAGATATTGACACTTCACCGTCGATATATAATTTAGACACCCAGACTCAGGACAAACAAATATGTTTTTGCACACAAATGTCTGTCCAGGATGGGAATCGAACCCACGACCTGCGGTGTGATAGTGTTTAACCAAGTAACCATCTTAACTGTCTTAAACATACATGGAATTTTGATCTGTTACCTAAACATACTGGTATAATCAGTACAATAAAGGTAAAGCGTTGAAAATTTTCAAATTCCAAAGAAAAGATTTCAGCACTCTATAATGAATTTATTCAAAACTAGCTGCCCGGACAGACTTGTTCTGTCAAAAATTAATTGTAAAAATTTAATAAATTGTTTTTACTAGTGCACACATTTTTTATAGTATTAAAACTAGCTTACCAACATTCATTTTAATTTATATAGATAGACTATAATTATATGGTACAAATGCCTACTGTCTCAGGCCAAAAATGGTGACATTGTGCTTATACTTTAGTGTGCTACTACGATTGTTTCCAAGTATATTTTTTGAAATAAAAACAAATAAACAAATATGCCTAATTGTGCTATAAACATTCTTCAAAAGTGGTAAAACAAGTGAAAGAATACAATGATAATGATCAATTTATTCAGTAAGTAGTTAGCTTATGAAAATGTTGTATTAAATTATTTTCAAAATAATTAAGTATACTATTTTTGTGTCATGACATCCTTGTAGGTTACATTATGATGATTCTCAAGGAAATCTTAGGTAATGCTTTTGGTTTTTAGTCATCCAATTTACTTCTTACTAAATCTAATTTTCCATGACATGTTGACTATGAACAGTAATTTTTGTAACTAATATAAAATTAGCATAACCTGTTAAAAAGAGTATTCTAGTCTTATTTTATGTAAATTAATATATTATCATCACCACTGGGTATAATTTTCCAACCAACAGTTGAGTGGCCTTCATAGCCATTTTAGCTACATCATCTAGTTTAAATTATTTATTATGTTTAATTTCTGAATGACGCATTATTTATCCTATATACTTGAACCCTTTTGACTTTATGTGTGCCATGAATCTATTTGTACTGCAATGTTTATACCATTGTTGATAGCGTTTTTATTACTTGTTGAGTAGGTGTGCTATAATAGCTCTATTCAATAAAACACCCAAAAACCACTGAAGTGCATGTAGTACCGTAAATACCATTAGGGTTCTCTTATTCTCTAATTTTAGCTATTTTTCGATCGCAAAGTTGACTTACGAAAATAAATAGGTATTATATCCTTTTTTTTTCATAACTTTTTAATCTATATATATAAAAGGATAAGTCCTGACTGATCTATCAACGCCCAGCCTAAACCCTTAGACCTAGAAAGCTGTTTTTTTTCCCAGGTGTTGTTTTTAAAACTTGACCGAGGAATAAGAACGGATTTTTCGAAATTCAACCTTTAAGGGGGTGAAAACGGGGTTGAAAGTTTGTATGAAAGTCGGTCATTTTTGAAGCTAGAATCATGAAACTTTGTTTTTAGACTATCAATTAAAAATAAACAAAGACATGTATCAGCGTTATTTTAATTTATACCCCCGAGGGGGTGAAACGGGGGTTGAAAGTTTGTATGTATGTAAACAAATGTAAGATTGTAGGTAAAAAAAAATTTGCCTTGCTGAGTTTCTTGCCGGAGTCTTCTCAGTTTAAGTGTATTCCGAACCGGTGGTAGAGTCAATTGTAACGTTCATAAGTGCCTTACCAGGGCCTAAACTGAATACATTAGTTTTGAGTTTGAGTATGGAAGTCGCGATTTTTTTAAGCTAGAACCATGAAACTTTGTTTTTAGGCTAACAATTAAAAATAAAGAAACACGTATTTTAGCGTTTTCTAAAATTCAACCTTTAAGGGGGTGAAAAAGGGGTTGAAAGTTTGTACGGAAGTCCGTCATTTTTGAAGCTAGAACCATGAAACTGTTTTTAGGCCAACAAATAAAAATAAAGAAATACGTGTTTTAGCGTTTCCTATAATTCCACCTCTGAAGGGGTAAAACGGGGGTTCAAAGTTAGGAGTTATTTCCGTTTCTTGGTATGAAAAATGAGAAGGACTGACTCATCAACGCCCAGTGTTAGACCTAGAAAGCTGTTTTTTTTTTCACAGGTAATGTTTTTAAGATGTAGACGAGGATTAAGAAAGATTTTTTGAAATTCAATCTCAAAGGATACCGCGGGGCGGAAAGCTAGTTATTTATATGTGTGCCAAATAGTTACATTGGCCTTCATGTTGACAAGTAACTAAGCTGTGATATAAAGACGGACGGACATGACGAAACTATAACATCCTTGTTTGACTACGGAATCCCAAATGTAAAATCTTTTCGTGTTTTGATCCATTTGCCATCTATACTTCCATATTATCCTACTAATATTATAAATGTGAAAGTATGTTTGGATGTGTGTGAAGATGTTTGCTACTCTTTCACGAAAAAACGGCTGAATGGATTTTAATGAAACTTGGCACCCAGATAGTTCATATCCTGGAATAACACATATGATACTTTTTATCCCGGGAAAAGATAAGATCCCTCGGGAACGCGGGTGAAACCGCGGGGTGGAAAACTAGTAATATTATAAATGCGAAAATTACTTGTGTGTAAAAGCCGGGTTTACTTCTAAAATTCCTTGTTGGTGAAAGATAACTTATGACTATAAAGTTCAACGGCATAAAGAAACTGTATTGTCATGTCACTGATTAAGTAATAGATAGGTATGCTTGTTGAGAAATTAGAACTCTTAATATTTATAATACAATACAACTAATATTTAATTAGATATTATGAGCTAAAAAGCTAGAGAGTACACGGTACATTTCTTATGTTTAGAACCTACTCACATTTAACACCCAACACTTTCTAAAGTAAAATAAGCTAGCTTCGATTTGGAGAAGGTATTTTTAAGCATCTGAGACCACATAGTTTCTGCTGATGGTTACATAAATCTCGGCAATCTCTCAGATAAGTGCGGATCGAGTTGCTTAGATTGAGATAAGAATCTATCTGCGCCACTTATATTGATATATATCATTTACGGACATATTTGTATGAGCACTATAATATTATTATTTTACTATAGGTATTGTTTGTATTATGTAGCATTTGCATTATAGGTAGGTACATTAAGATAGACTACGCAGTAATATTCCACTAATGATTTTAGTTTCTTTTTTAAATATGTAAAATTTCAACTTGTTAAACAAGTTATTATTTACACGATGTTTACATTACAATCAACAATGGTTGCGTGGATGCGATGCGAGTGCGACTTAGTTATTTTGTGATTATGTACATCGTTTGTGTCAAGCAAGATAGGCCAGGGTAGGCCCAGGGCCGGATTTAAGGGAGGGCAACTGCCCGGGGCCTCCACAAGAGAGTGGCCCCCACATAAATTATATATGTATATTCATAAAGAGCTAAATTTGTTGTTGGACATGAAGTTGAGACGAAGGTCCTTCCACTATATAAGGTGAAACACTTGCAAGAAAAATATGTATTATTCTTTTGTTGCCCCAGGGCCTCCACACCTGTAAATCTGGCCCAGGGTAGGCCTTAGGCACAAGTCAGTAATGAGGGCCAAAGGGAGGGGTCCCTTTGGCCTGAGCCTAGGTCCAGATACAGGGTATCTGGGCTTGTCAATAGTAGGTACTTAGAAACAAAAACAATCTAAAAAACAAATATAAAAACGAATGCTAGCTCATTAGTTTCCGCCTACTACTACGGTGGCTAAATAGATCGACATCGAATTTCGCACATGCGTGGAATGGAAGTGTAAGTGTTATTGAGAGATTGTCGACCCCGCACAAGAGCATACTATTGTAATATCCATGAGAATTGGCAACTGGCCAGATATTATTATACATTATAAGAGTTGTTACATAAGAAGAGCTGTTTCAGATGCTATGGAATATTACTTATACACAAAAAATATTTATATAAATCCCATTTTTCTCAAACAATCGTAGACAGAAGCCCCTTGAATAGGATCTTAATCCCTTATAATATAAGATATAATCACCGATGACGTGTCGTAATAGCTAGCCTTATTGCCAAGTCGCAAGGGAACATACTAGGTATATCCTCGCCAAAAGTAATTAAAGCAATTTTCCTCGTCTGTACTAAATTAGCTATGTTTCAAGGCCTAGATGATTCACGGTGACAGGTGTTTATGCCAGTTTTGTATAGTTTACCGTTACTATATATGTAAAAAAATAAAATGATCCTTAATGTTTTCACAGTTTGCTGCCAAAGATTATAAATGGGGGGATCGCGGGTATCGTGGGTGTCTCCGTCGTGTTCCCGCTCGACCTCGTCAAGACTCGTCTGCAGAACCAAACCGTCGGACCTAATGGCGAGAAGCAGTATAAGAGTATGTTAGTATCAACTGATATTTCAAGAATTTCCACCCGATTCAAATTGGGAAGATAATTACCACTAAATATATATCACATCTTAAACTGCAATAGGATCACTCCTCCATTATAACACCGTATAGAAACAATAATTATGTAGCTCTTTGACATTACTAGGTATGCTGACCAGTTCACTTTTATACGTGGTTAGGAACGAATGAAAACCCTGTAGAACTACGTCTCAAAATAAATACAAGATCACACTGAAATGTGAATAAAAAGGTCACATATACGTAAAACAGTTTATAAATAGCTCAGTTGTTTTGTTTTGTTTAGATGTTTCGGCTTTATCGTTGGCACTTTTACTGAATCAAGGCCGATCCCCTGCTTTGCCAGGCCGATGTTAGATGTGACGTCATGATGTGTATTATATTCATACAACGTAAGACCAACTACTTATGGATAGAGAGAGTAATGTAACACCAAGTATGAGAGAACTGCTAAGTTCAGAAATTATAATGATGCCTTCCCACAGTTTTAATAGAATTTAAAATAACCCCCAGTTTCACCCGTATTCGTGAGATCTATTGTTTCAAATAATGATTAATCTTCTAACCGAGTTTAATTTTCGATCCTAAGTGAGTTAAAAATAACCTAGATTTTTTGCAAATAAAATTATTTTACTAGCCGCACAACGCAAGTTAATATCTAATAATGTTAAATCACGCTGCCCATATGAAGTCACTAAACACTTAGATGACCATGCGCTCAGACGGGTTTAAGTAAGTAGAGCTTTCGGTGAGGGAAAGCATCTCATCTGGCTAATTACCTGATTAGTTGGCTGGTACCTGTTGATAATTGGCCGGTCACGCATGTGGCTATTATAAATTCATAATAAGGGGCAAATAATATGACAAACATGTAAAAAAATTAATTACTTTTGCTTGTGCAGGTTTGACTGCTTCAGGAAAACCTATGCAGCGGAAGGATACTTTGGTATGTATCGTGGCTCGGCGGTCAACATCATTCTGATCACACCGGAGAAGGGCATCAAACTGGCAGCCAACGACATGTTCCGATATTACCTCACGCTTCCTGACGGGTATGTGTAAAATGTTACATAAAAACATAACTAAAAATAAATATCAGTCAGAAAACCTCCCCAAAAGATGACCACGAGCGCTCATTCGATCCGAACTATATTTTGTTTTAAACCAAAATTACCTTAAATTTTAATCGTGTTCTTTTCCCAATTATACGAAATGCAAATAAAGTTATGTTACTTAGTTCGCTGCCGATACCGCGCCAGATGGCGGCAGGTGGGCTGGCAGGGGCGTGCCAGATCGTGATCACGACGCCCATGGAGCTGCTCAAGATACAGATGCAAGACGCCGGCCGAGTCGCCGCGCAGGCTAAAGCCGGTATGTTCAGTTTTTTATTTTACTATGAATGGGTAGGTAAGTGATGATACGGCAGAAGGTGGTAAGCGAGATAAAAAGAGACTGCTGTACTATCAATCGGCACTTGATCATTTCTTTAGTTTTTTGGAACGAAGCTCTTTTACGCGGCTTACAGTAGAGGGAACTGGCAGAAATAGTCACGTAAGAAAAAAAACGTTATGCCGTGTACCAGGATCATAGATGTTTAAAGAAGTAATTTTATAAAGGTTGGAGGTTAGTTGGGGTATGTGATACTTATCAAATAATGTGTCACGGTTTTTAGACTAATTAAATACTGTCTACAAATTAGTTTTTGTCATTTTTGGTTCTTATTACAAAAGTTATAGAACATTTTTTTAAACAATAAATATATGAATTAATAAAAAAACAGAGGGCCGAACAATAGAGCGCATAACAGCGATGCAACTAACCCGGCGGCTGGTAGCGGAGCGGGGAATCTTTGGTCTGTACAAGGGCGTGACAGCCACCGCGGGGCGAGACGTTTCCTTCAGCATTGTTTACTTCCCAATGTTCGCGACGCTCAACGACCTCGGCCCCAAGGATCCCGTCAGCGGAGGAACGCCTTTCTGGTCAGTATACTTTTGATCACAGATTTTTTTATTGAGTATAGGTTCGCGTTTGACCACTATCTCACTTGATGTTAGGTGACGATGCGGTCTACGATGGTGTACGCTTACCTAGAAGAAACCTAAATACAGCTATCGGTGATCGAAAATAGCGAGAGTAAATCTTTAATGATACAATGACCTTTGAAGAAAATAGCGAGAAGACGGCGTTAGGGTTTTTTGTAGTCTAGTTACTAATAAAAAAAGAAACCCTGTCGCCAAGCACCTATCGGTGTATTCCAACAGCTGCACTTGAGAGCCAGTTTCCTTAAAGACTTTGTTTGCTTACCACCTACGGCCACATCATCACTTACTATGATGAGGGTTCGGACAAAATCAAGCTTTTAAAGAAAAAAAAACCCGCCTCCAAATAGTGTGAATCAAATACAACTTGTAAATTTTTTATTTTATTTATTTAAACCATATATTTATGCAGACTGATGATAGTGTTATGTGTTAATGAATGCAGGTGGTCGTTCGTGTCGGGATGCGCGGCGGGGTCAACGGCCGCGCTGGCGGTGAACCCCATGGACGTGGTCAAGACTCGCATGCAGACACTCACCAAGGGCAGCGGTGAACGACAGTACACCTCCATACTTGACTGCGTCACGTAAGTATTTTTTTTATCGCAAGTGACAACCAGGCACCGACTACCGTCGCCTATAATAGCCCTCAATGTGTTGTAAACCTAGTACAATGCCTTTAAAGTCACTCTGGCTCTCAAGTGCTATTGCCGGAACACACCAACAAGTGCTTGGCAACAGATTTTCAACTTGAGGGTGGTGGTAGCCAGCCAGTCGGTTACTACAAAGTACCATACCACCGTGCTATGGTTTCCTCACGATGTTTTTCTTCACCGAAAGCTCAAGCACATTGTAAGATTCGAACTCACGACCTTCGCCGCGGTATCCGACGTCACTTCCACTGAGCTATCATCGCCTCAAAATATCGGCTGTTTCCTGTTATTCCTTCCGCGTTCACAATCAGGGTTCGAGGATATATATCAATGGATATATATCATTATATATATCCGATATATATCCAACCATTTTTTGTGATATATATCAATACAAAAATGGTTTAAAAATTTGATATTTTAAGTAAATTTTTGCTGTTCGTTGCTGTATTTCTACTTCCCAAATGTAGATTGCGTTGGAGTAGAGTTAAAACATACTCCCTAATAAGTAAGTTTTAATCCTTAAATGGTAAAACTGAATAGCAGCATCTCATCGGCAATTGACAGTTCTAGCGGCATTAACTTCCTGATGTATAAGATTTGATGTTTTTAGTTGATTTTTCCTGATTTATAAAACGATTTTATGTTTTTGAGTTGATTTTTCTGATTCTGATATATACATAAATAATTAAAAACATTTTAGTTTTAGGGTTCCGTACCTCAAAAGGTAAAAAAAAGGAACCCTTATAAGATCACTTTCTTGTCCGTCTGTCGGTCCGTCTGTCTGTCCGTGTGTCACCACCGATTATCTCAGGAACGGGTAAACCTAGCAAGTTGAAATTTTTACCAAATACTGAGGTCTATAGTCCCTATTAGGTGTATAAAAATCAAGGTCCTGAGTCAACACCATAAAAAGATATGGGCAAATTTAGATTTTCGAAAAAACTTGTAAGTACCAAAATTTACCTTAATTTTCAAGTTTTTTTATTTTTCGGAATTTTCCCTTTACTTGTGCTGTAAGACTTTGCTTTTAACCAAAAGTGACAATTCTAGGTTAACTGGAAGTACCCTATAGGTTTTGGGTCGTAAACCTATATGGTAGTTCCCGATGACCTAGAATCACGAAATTTGGCAAAAAGCAAGGTCTTACAGCACAAACAAAGGAAAAATTCCAAAAAATAAAAAAAAGTTGAAAATTAAAGGGTGTCCCCATACATACACAGGCACCACCAATTAAGACAGACCTCTGAGTTGTATCGACGCTCATATAATTTAGAGGTCTAGCTTAATTGGCACCAACCTTAAATAAGGTAATCGAAAAGAAAAATGAAAAAAATCCTTGAGGCTCTCTATTACGGAACCCTCGGTGCGCGAGTCCGACTCGCACTTGACCGGTTTTTTTAGGGTTCCGTACCTCAAAAGGAAAAAAACTGAACCCTTATACGATCACTTTGTTGCCCGTGTGTCTGTCTGTCAAGACCCTTTATCTCAGGAACGCGTGGATGTATCGAGTTGAAATTAATACGATATATTCAGGTCTACAGTCCCTTGAAGCTGTAAAAAAAATCAAACTTTAAGTTAACGTAAAAAAAAGTTACAACCGTTTATACCACAAAAAACGTAATATATTTCGATGCTATCAAGGGAATCAAAATTGTTAGGGTACTTTCCATTAACTTAGAATCATTAAATTTGGCAAGAAGCTATGTCATGTAGCACAAGTAAAGGAATAAATCCGAAAACCGTAAATTTGCATCGGAAAAAAAATGAATTTAGAAAAAGACCTTGAGACTTCCATTACCGTGAGGAACGAACTATTTACATATCTACAGGTCTTTACGGAACCCTCGTTGCGCGAGTCGGACTCGCACTTGACCGGTTTTTTTAATTTATTATGTGTATAAAACACATAGGTATATGCAAACAGTATACATAAATAATACAATAAAATATCTAATAATATGGCTGTCATACAAAATGGTAATAAATATCCGATATTTTGATATTTATTATAAACTAGCTGTCCCGGCAGACCTTGTTCTGCCCTATTTCTCTAAAACGCGTCTTTGTTTTGTTTCGATTGACGTCAAATGTTTGACAGCTGGGTGTTTGTATGGGAAAAAGAAAAGGGCTGTTTTTAGGGTTTTCCCGGCAATTATTCGAATTTTTCTCGCCGTAAAAACCATCCTTGAACTTTAACGAACATTTAAAAAAAAGAATTGGCCAAATTGGTCCAGGCGTTGTTGAGTTATGCGCTTACCAACACATTTTGCGATTCATTTTTATATTATAGATATCGGATATTTTCGAACCCTGTTCACAATACTGGGTGGTAAAGTTCCCTTGAATATTGAACCCCAAATTTTGGGATACCCTCAAAATAATATAAACGGTATATTAAACTGTGGATCACAATAAATAAAAATTATATGTTAATATTTCAGAACAACATTGAAATATGAAGGTGTGACGGCTTTCTTCAAGGGTGGCGCTTGTCGAATGATGGTGATCGCACCACTATTCGGTATCGCTCAAGCAGTTTACTACATAGGCATAGGAGAGTACATCCTGGGTCAAAAGTAAAAAGTGTACTCCTCCGTACCTGCAATGGCTTCCCTGAGCTACAATAAGGTAGCTTATTATTACTTAGTAAGGTGTGCTTTAATTGGACGCCATTGCCAGATATATGAATGTGCACTTTCTTTAAAAAAAAGTGCAATGTCAATGGAAGTTCTTGTCATTGTATGATTATTAGAGGATGGAGCACAAATAGTTGGAATGTGGTGAATGCAGTTTCGCGTAAATTTTCTTTTTTACAATAACAGCTGCCGCCCCATGGTTTTCACTGCGTTTCAGATATCTAATGTTTTTTCGGAACAAAAATATCTAGGTTAATTACCTGACAAACTTTCGGGGCTTTACCCCTACTCATTCATTTAAAAACCTTGACTTTTCATACATATTGATTGAGCAAGATTATTCAAATGCATGTTTGATGTTAAATGGTCCCATAGTGAAATGTGATTCGTTTGCATAGCTTATTTTCATCCAAATCAGTTCAGCCATTACGGCGTGATGGATAAACAATAAATACAAACGCATTTATAATATTAGTAGGATTTATTTAGATAGAAAAAAAATGAGGGCTGTAAGTTGTTGTATGTGCTATTCACTACCGATATTTATTATTATGCTAAAATTTTAATCAGTCAATTATTTGGTATTTTTTCAATAGGGAATTTGTACTATGCATGATGAAATACTAGCCATGTTATAAAGCTTTTAAAAAGCACATTATAGCTCAATTATTTTATGATTAATTTAATGATTTTCTTTCCAATAATGTATTTTGGAAGTGATATTATTAGTAACTATTTATTTGTTACCGTATTTTTGTTTTAACTTAGAATCTTGCATATTATTGTATAGTGTTGAAACATGCATAAAATGCTTGGAAAATTGTTTTAGTGTTAAATATGAATTTATCCTGTCTTCCAGGAACTAAATGCATGTGTTGACAGTTTGAATAAATAACTTATTTATATCAAACCATATTCTGATTATTACTTTTGAATAAAAACACCTATCAGTTCAATTTCAATTATATTGAATGTGAAATGAGACAAAATAGCTTCTTTTTTACGCTTATAAAAATGTATTTGAGTTCCTAAATTAGGAGTTGGTTACTGTTGAAGTATATTATAATACATTATTCTTCCCATATAATGTTGAAATTGATGTTATGACAATAATTACAACTTATGTGGAATGTAGTTAGAATTGTAATCCAATTTTTTGTCGGGAAGCTGGTCTGGGAAAGTCTATGATATTGAATGTCAAGTCAGGCAAAAATGGGATCTAAGAAGCTCTAAGGACTCTAGGAGAAACCTGTCATTGAATTAACTATTGTGACATTTTAATAGAGCAAGCAAGGTGATTTGTTTTTATGAAATGTTATTATTTCTTTCACAATTATTGAGTTGGTCTTTTTTTTTTATAAATATTGTATAACATATTAAGTATAAAAGTAAAGATATCAATTATGTCAATGATAAATATAAAAATTCATGAATTATTAAAAATAGTACTTGATAATATATTGAACAAGCCTTGATAGTCCTTGATTGAAAATGGCTGCACTAACTAGTTGTATATGACTCTTAATTTAATCTAGGCTTGAATAATTTAACACTGCATTTGCTGAAAAAAATTAATAAGCAGAAATTACTATCACACAGCCTTACTGGCTTGAGCCACAAAACTTAATGTTGATTTCGACTTATCGACGATTTTGACAGTCGTCGCTATTCATAAAAATATCAGTAATCTTATGTGGAAAGGACTCTGAAGAATTGTTAAAAAATGTGCCGGCAATATTAGACACTGGATTTACAGCAATAAAATAGGCCGCAATGGAAAACACAATGTAAAATTCGTAGTAAACTGACAGTTCATTTGTTGCCACAGAAGGAGAATCCGCAAGTAATAGTCTGCAAAAATAAGTGAGCTGAGGACTAAAAAATAAGTCATGCAAATACTCTCGAATGCACAATGTTTGAATATACGTACATATGAATATTATGTATCCACATTTTAGTACTTGGTGCTGTTAGTTTACTGAATCGAATTAGATGTCAAAGTATAAGAACTTGTTTTATTGACATGATCTATAGGGAAATTTGAAAAGACAGTAGCTGGAAAGATATTTCTGCAGTGAACTATAAAATCTAAGTTATAAAAACTGTAATGAGGAACCGAGTTTCTGTTCGTACCCTTGTGTGTGTTTTTCATTGATATAATGGTTTTTATTTAAAAATTAAAACTCTTTTTACGCCAGCGGATTTTTGCACGCTAAAATGGAATGATAAAACAAACCTTTCCGAGCGTGTGAGGAGAAAATAACTATTAATAATAAATGTCAATTCAATTATTTATAGAATTTGTTTGTTTTCGCCGAATGATATTATATATGTAAGAATTAAATTGTTATGATCGTTTTTTTTTATTTACTGTTAACTAGAAAACAAACATTTTATTACCATAAACGTCTTGCAAAATAAAACTAAGTAGTATGTGCCAGTTTTGATAGCTCATACAATATTTTACAAAATAAATGGTTATTTGCAAAACAAAAATAATATTAAAACAATATAGTTAATCCGTACAAACACGATACAAAATAAAAATATGATTTCAGCTACTAAGGGGCTTCGTCTGATTAAGCATAACATTGTATAGATACACGTGTTAAAAAAAATGATTATGAGACAATAAATGATTGACATAATTGTCATGAACATGTTTATGAGTGTTTTAAATGTTAACTGTTGATGTATTGTCAATTAAATTGCTATCAAGTAATATAATACCCTAGCTCTATGTGCTCTACTGGCAAATATTCTAGTCCCTGTGTGGTCGTCTTAAAAAATATAGTATACAAAATATTATCAATTTGCAATCTGTATCTGCTACATCGTCGTTTTGTGATGAAATGGAACATTTAAATTTTATATAATTAATAGGTATAACACATGCTTCGTTGAATACTTATAGATATTATAAGTACCTACGTAATAAACTAGATTGTTTTCTGTGAGTCTTGTTTTTATTTTAACACCTATTTTAGTCTAAGTGTGGTCGCTAATGAATCTATATGTATCTGAACAAAATATATAATAGATTTGTTGAAAAAGTAATATAGTACCTAGGTACTTATAGAATAAGCAAAAAATATGAACGGTCCTGGTAGTAGGGGAGGCAATGATGCTAAATTTTTAGTTACTCGAGCGTCTTTGGGACCTACTGGAATTTGAAGATTAGGTGGAATAAAGAAAAAAAGGTTATGTGATATTTTCCCCTTCAGCGGTGGGGGACAGTCTACAGGGTTTCAAAAATGTAAAAAAAAACAGTCACCAAGAAATCGCGCGTCAGATATTAATAGGGTAGTCGCGCCACGTCTGTCTGATAACGGAAAAATAATCTGCCGTTTTGCGTGGTGGGGGTGGACGTACGAAGGGGTCGAAAATATTTAAAAAAAAAATTACTCGAGCGCGTCAGACATTGATAAGGGATGTTAAGTGAACCCTCCAGTAGCTCCTATTTTAAAGACTGACGATTTGGAAGCGACTATCAGTCAGGGCCAATTTTTGAAAATGCAAAAAAAAAATCGTGACCTTGAAATACTAGAGCGCGTCATATTTTTATACAGACGGTTCTTCTTGATGTCTTTGATGTACTAACCCATGATCTGATAATTATGTTGAGGAATTTCCTTAATATGACGGTTTGAAAAAAAAAAATATAAAAAATATCGATATCTCGAAAATGGTTCAAGATATCGAAAAAATGTTTGTACAAAAGTTGTAGAGAATTTAATCTTCTACAATATTTATAACAAATACATATACCAAAAAAACCCATAGGAAACGAGATATTTGCAATAAATGATTTTTTGACCTTTGACCTTGAAAAATCAGTAGTTGCGGGCACCCTAAGATAAGTAGCTTTTGAGACAAGTTTTAGGATGTCAAAATAAAGGTTTATACAAGTTAATAGCTGACTATCTCTCATTCTGAGGTGAAACTCATAATATTCCTGGACTATACACTTGATAATGATTTTAGCTACTTCGGCTTGTGCAAATCGGCAGATTAAGATATTTCCGTGATTCGTGACTAATTTCCTTCAAAATAAAAAAAAAAACTAATCGCGCTCGAGAAAATCCAGGTGACGTTTTTTTTTTTGCAACTTTGCGAGTCTCCAATTTTCTTTCGTCACGCCCAAATTGTCAGATTATTGATATGTACACTATTTTGCATGTAACTAACTTACCTTACCTTAATCTGACGCGCTCGAGTATTTCAAACCATCGATTTTTTTTTACTAATTAGACGTTCGACACTATATAGAGAGCTCAGATTTGGTGAGAGTACTTCACAAGGTGAAAGGTTGCCCCCCTTATGTTAATCTGCCGCGCTCGAGTAAATCCCGAAATCCCCTATTCGCCTCCCCTACCATGGTACACACCACTCACGGATAACTTAATATGGCGTGAAAAGTTAACCGTGGGTAACCGAAGTATGAATTTGAGTAACTACTTAATTTTTTTTCAAAACCCGAAGAATATTCAATCTCAGTTCTGGCAGCATTGAACGACAGCGAGCTTTATTTTTATTATTCCTCTTTTATGTTATATATATCACACATTCTCAGTAAAGTATAGTCTAATCCTTTCTCATCCTTCATTAGATTTCTACTTTAACTAAATAGGACTGTCGTATTAAAACTTAATAAAACTGATTTGTACAAAAGATTGATTGATTGAATAGTTGTCCCAAAAAGTCCGTGAAAAGTGGAACAGCCGCCAATTTCACTAAAACCTGACCAGACTTGTTCGGACGAGGACTAGCCTTTAGGCCGTCCGCTGTCACCGCGCGGGCGTCAGGCACGGGAACCCGTCGAGGGCATCGGCGCCGTGCTCCGTCGCGGACAAATAGCCCATCGCGGTTATCCGTAACGGCCTCCCGCTTTCCACCGCCGTTAGTCGTGCGGGTGTACAGTAGATGTAATGCATTTATACTACCTAGCCAAAAGACGACGTAGACAACAGCGATAGCCTAGCAGCCTATATGTCACGTCTAGATTGTTGTGTGGAGAATTTGTAAGAATAATTATTAAAATCTGTGTACCTCTGTGATTTTAATAATTATTCTTAATAATCAAGAATTTGTATTTTTAAAATATTTTAAAATTCTTTACAATTCCAAGCCATGCAGCTTGATGCGCATCCCAGTCTTTATATAAGTCGTTAGACATATCCTTTGATTATTAAACCAGCCATATCCCATAAAACGGGGCGACATCGCACTTCTAAAATGACACGTTCCGTATCAATAACACTCATGGTTATCAACTTATGCAAAAGACTGTTCAAGCACCGCGCGTGCGACACGGATAACGCAGCGGCGCTCACAGATTTTCTAGAAACAGCTCCGCTCGCGTGCTCCGTCTCGCGGACACACGTCGCCGACCGCGCCGCGTGCGACTGGAGACCCGCCTCACGAAGCGCTGCTCTATGAGATGACATGAAACAGCACGCCGCTTAACGCAGCGCAAGGCCTTACCAAAGAGTATATAATTTGGCCTTACTTACTGTGAATGTGATATAACGTGAAGACTATAACAAACAAAATGTATGCGGCTGAAAGACTTTGTATCTATGGTCATGCATGAATAAAGATTTAAAAAAAGCAATTTGTCAAAATCGTCTCTTACGCCGATGCCGGCGGCGCCGTGTAAACAGGCAGTGTTTACAATAAATAATATTTTCCCTAGAATTAGGAGATTTGATGCCTTTGGGTAATTTTTAATATATAAAATCGAAACAAAAATTGCATAGTCAACTTGAATCGCTTATTACTAGATTCTATTGTTATCTTATTGTTTTCCTGGGGCATCTGTCCCTATTATAGCCGACGAGTAGCACGAATATTATACATATCAATAATCGATATATCGAACAAATTATAATAAATAAATAAATAAATATCCTCGGATATTTTTCACACAAGGTTATCTGATCCCAAACTAAGCTAAGCTTGTAATATGGAAACCAGATGACTGATATACTGCACATACTACTATTTTTTTGTTAATACATACTTAAATAGATAATTACACCCAGACTCAGGACAAACAGACATGTTCATGCACACAAATGTGTGTCCTGGATGGGAATCGCACCCACGACCTGCGGCGTGATAGGTAGTGTATGTATTAACCAACCACGCCAACCGGCCCGTCAATAATATCTATCGGTATATCGTTTTTTTTTCAACAAATCTGTAGGGAGATAAATAATTCAGGGCAGGCAACACTACACATAAGCAAGCTTGTTTTCGAGACCTAGCTGCCTAGCTTTACTGAAGATTTTTGATAAATATTCTTATAAATCTCGGATTTGCAGTAGTTTTAGTGAAAGTCACTTCTTTCTGTTATTCCATAATGACGACTATAGGTCCCAAGAAGGATGGTGGACCTAATGTCGAGTATTTCCAGTCGCCGGAATCACTTGCACAATTCGATCAAATTCGTGTTTGGTTACAGAAAAATTGTAAAAAGGTTAATAAATAAACAATATTGAAATATTTAACTTCTCTCTCCGATCTATTTCACAATCTATTTGATGTTGAATTCTCTAGGAGATCAATTAATTTATGTATCATATGCAATTTGCTCAATATTTACTGTTTTTGTTTACAGCATGTTGCAACAGATCCACCGACGAAAGAGGGCTTGGCCCAGCTTGTTGTGCAGCTCATACAGTATCAAGAAAATAAATTAGGCAAGAATGCATCAGATCCACCCTTCTTGAGGCTTCCGGTAAGTACAGTTTAACATTCAGTTGTGCTCATTGATTTAATGTTTATTATTGTGTTATTCATTTCAAATCCATGTTAAATTACTATCTTTTTTCATATTATATTAATATGCTTGTGTTTTAAGGCAATCTCACCATGGTAAGTGATGATGTGGCCGTAGGTGGTAAGCACACAAAGCCTAGAAGGAATCTGGCTCTAAAGTACAGCTGTTGAAACATAGACTGTTCTGTTAAGTTTGGGATTAGATGGCTGTGTGTGAAGAATGTCCCTGGATATTATTAATTAATTAAACATAGATATACTGAAACCTCAAAGTTGAATAAAATACTATGCAAGTAATGCAGAAAAATAATTTTATACTTAAAACAATCTTGAAAGTACATATATATATAACAGATGAAACATTCGATTGAAAAACATCAAATTGACAAGTAAGTTTTGATTAAAACTAAAACTGCATCATTCGATTTTCGAAAAAATATTTCCCCAAGCCAGGAAACGAACCAGATGAATTAAAAAAAAATACACAGCCTGTATTATTACACCATCCAATAATGTTGCTAATAAGGATCAAATTCTCAGAAGTAATGACATACGGCAAACTTAAAGAAAGTGCTTTTTTTTAAATAAATGAATGAATAACCTGATGAATTTGAAAAAAAATACACAGCCTGTATTATTACACCATCTGATAATGTTGCTAATAAGGATCAAATTTTCAGAAGTAATGACTTACGGAAAAGTAAAAGAAAGTGTTATTTTTTAATAAATTGATGGTCATTTTATGTATATTCCCACAAATTATTACTCCTATCGTACTATCAAATAATTTTTTATTTTGTACATTTGTTGGACTTAACTCATACATAATCCACTCGCATTAAGCACCACATAACCTTATAATTTCATGACATGGGTGGGCATTGTATCGAACATTGAACATACGTAACTACGGTAGGTACCCATCTACATGTAGTAGGTAATGTATGAAAATACAAAAATATTGATAAATTTATTAAAAATGAACACTTTCCTTTATTTTTCCGTATGTTATTACTTCCCAGAATTTGATCCTTATTCCTTACAAAAATTATTTGATAGTATGATAGGTCTTGTGTAATAATTTGTGGGAATATACAAAAAATGTTAATCAATTTATTAAAAAATAACACTTTCTTTTACTTTTCCGTATGTCAACCGTATGAAAATTTGATCCTTATTAGCAACATTATCAGATGTTGTAATAATACAGGCTGTGTATTTTTTTTCAAATTCATCGGGTTCGATTCCTGGCTTAGGGAAATATTTTTTCGAAAATCGAATGATGCAGTTTTAGTTTTAATCAAAATCGGCCTCGAGGCTCCTTTCAGCATTTTTCGATATTACCTTTAGTTTAGGATTTGGCCATCCACGCCCACTTGAAAAATTCATCCTGTATATCTTAGATATTATAAAAAAAATACTATTATCAGTTTGTCAATTTTATATTATCACAGTATACATTTTATTAATAAATTAGTATTTAGCTGCATCCTTATACAAAAACTGGTTTTCTGGCAAACCTTTTGATCCGGTACCTTCTATTGCAAATAAAGATCCTGCCATAGGTTGCTGTGCAAGTTCTGGAGCGCTTAGTCCAACACGGCTTGTTGTTACATATAGTGTTGCTAGATCATGCCCTCCCCACATCACAGAAGTGACTTTACTGACTGGCAACTTGTGTTGCTCTAACAATTTTCCTGCTCTTGAGTCTATTTTAATCACCTGAAAACATTAGAGACACACAAAATATAGGCTTCGTTTTTTTGTTGTTGTATTCAATCTATTGTTTAATGCCATACTACCTTTCCTCCATTAAAACATGCAACCCAAAGATTCCCATCACTGTCAATCGTCATTCCATCGGGCAAACCAGTCACATTGCTGGTTTGAAAACTGAATAGTGTTCTTCTGTTTCCTAGAAAGATAACAGTTACAAAGATACAGTCTTCTGACAGATTTACTGGACGAACGGTGCTTAGGCTTAATAATAGGATCCTGTTGGTTGGCACCCTCCAGTAGCGGGACTGTTAAAATAATTCTCATCCTACTCTAATATTATAAATGTGAAAGTTTGTTTGGATTTGTGTGAAGATGTTTGTTACTCTTTCACGCAAAAACGGTGAACGGATTTTGATGAAACTTTGCCCACAGGTAGTTCATATCCTGAAATAAAACATAATATACTTTTTATTCCGGGAAAAGATAAGATCCCACGGAAACGCGGGTGAAACCGCGGGGCGGAAAACTAGTACTATAAAACTCTATATTTAAAAAAAAAATAACAATTTAATGTGCCATTATTTGAATGAGTTCACCAAGCTGGATATTGCTAATTGCTTCCAAGTTTGATTCTATAATAAACTTACGTAGAGTCCCCGTTTCAAGTTCGTAGTCAAACACGTCAATGTTTCTGGTGGGTGTGTCTATGTAGAACATGAACTTGTTATCGGACGTCCAAGCGATACCGTTAGACACCGACACCGGCCTGACCTTCTCCAGGGGGTGAGGGTAATTGCTCTCGTCCATCATGTAGAGGGTTGCTTGGTCCTTGTCCACTTCGTTACCCACTTCATTCCCCATTGTACCTGTTAAATATGATAATTTGGACTTGTTAAATGTTCGATGTTAAATGTTAGAAGTTGTGTCGTGGATATTGTGGCCAAGGTTTTGAGTTCAAAACCTACATTTAGCTTGAGCTTACGGAAACCATAGAAAAGTGAGACAGGAAATGTACCCATTGAATCGTCCCCCAAGCCGCCCTACGATATTTTCCAGCAACTCCACTTGAGAGCCAGTTTCTTTCTAAGATGCCCATATAAAAATTTGTAGTTATGATGTTTGTCTTTAAAATAGCCGACCAAGGCCGGTTCTAACTTTTTACCATATTATATTTATCTATGATTAGTATTGGATACAGCTTATTAAAACATTAGACTTTTACCGTACATATTGGCATTATAGCTAGAATCAAAAACTTTTCAGCCTTACCAAACCATAGCCTTCCTTTGGCGTCGACCTTCCCATCGTTACATCTATTGTCAGGCAGGCCCAAATCCACAACACTCAGGAGTCGAAGCGAACTGTCACCCTCAGCTGCATCCCATGACATGAAGTAAAGTGCTGATCTTACGGAGACCAGCACCAATTTTGGATAGTCCTTGACCGTTACTACCAAAGAAACTGGTCCGTAACCTGAAAAAGAAACCAATTACCACAAAAGTTGGCAAAAGTAGGATTTCCCGTTGCCCACCGGCATTTTTCTAAAATCCTTTCTTAGTGCTGCATCAACGTCATATTTATAAGGAACTCATATGCAAAAGTCTTGGACGAATAAAAGAAAGGCAAAAGTTCATTAATGCTTTGGCTGAGCCTTGTCTATAGAGCCTTGTCGGTGTTGGAGTTTTATTATGCACATCTATAAGTTTCCCACTGGGTTTATTGTGAAGGAAAATGTCGTGAGAAAACCTATTCTACCAAGAAAAAGCATTTCAAATTAGTTCACACCACCAACCAATAGATAGATAGCGCTATGATGAACGATCGTAATCTACATTGATAGTGTCCAACATCAACAGTTTTTGCCTTTTCAATGCAGGAGTCGTCTATCACATTGCTCCTGCATTATATTCAATTCAAAATAATGTGTGGTGCCAAACAGTACGGAACCCAGTAGCATCCTGTCAATTTCTCCAACTTTACCAAATAAAGATTTAACAAAAACTAATTAAATCTCGAGTTATTAATCATTTTACCTATTTCTTTATCTATTCTGTATCAGCCCTCTAGATGAGTGTTTTCAATAGGGTTTTCCTTGATTGAACATGACCTAAATCTAAGGAATTAATTACCGATGATATTTTCTCGTTTCTATTAATTCAATGCAATGTATATTACCTATTTCCCTGGTGGTAATGTTGCCAGTATCAGAATCTAATCGATGCACCTTCTGGCCATGTATGTCCACCCAGTAAAGAGCGTTTTCAACTCCGCTCCAGTGCGGGCCCTCCATGTGCATACCACCTTTGTACACCTGATGTGGTTAAATATAACATTGTTCATTACATTTATTTAAAACCGGCCAAGTTCGAGTCGGACTCGTGCACGAAGGGTTCCGTAAAAACGGCAAAAAAATCACGTTTGTTGTATGGGAGCCACCCTTAAATATTTATTTTATTATTTATTATTAAAGTAAAAATACAACTGAGTATTTTGTGAATATCCTACTGTGAAGTGCCTACCTGTTGCCATTATTGATATCGAGCAAAAAAGGGCAAGAATAGCGTTTTTTGTATGGGAGCCCCCCTTAAATATTTATTTTATTTTGTTTTTAGTATTTGTTGTTATAGCGGTAACAGAAATACATAATTTGTGAATATTTCAACTGTCTAGCTATCGCGGTTCTTGAGATACAGCCTGGTGACAGACAGATAGACGGACAGACAGCGAAGTCTTAGTAATAGGGTCCCATTTTTACCCATTGGGTACGGAACCCTAATAACTACTTTATTCTTAAAATTAGGTTACGTAGACGTAATAAGAAGATCAACAGGCAACTACCTTGTACCTAAATAATATGATGAACATATTTATATCTCCTAACTATTTACCTGTTGAGGCGATGATAGCTCAGTAGTCGTGACGATGGATACCACGGCGGAGGTCGTGGGTTCGAATCCTACAATGAGCTAATCTTTCGGTAAAGGAAAACATTGTGAGGAAACCACAACACGGTGGTAGGGTACTTTGTAGTAGGTACTCGACTGGCTCGGTACCAACTTCAAAATGAAAATCTATCACCAAGTACCTGTCTGAGTGCTGGCACTTGCGCTTGAGAGTCATTTGCATTTATGGCATTTTAAAAAAGGACAACACATTGTCAATCCCCCTGGAATTGCTAATGTCTTTAGGCGACGGTATTCACTTACCATCAGATGACCCGATTGCCTGGTTGTCACTTGTGGTATAAAATAAACTAAGACATAAAAAGTGTATGTTATATTGAATTTTGATCGGTTTCGGCACCAAATAAAATATACCTTTTATTTAATTACTATTACTATTAGTTAACTTTAATTAATGATTCAAACTAGACTCTTTTACTGAAATGATATAAAAATCCTAACTAAATTAACATTTCCAATGATAAATATATGTATATAATAGGTATAGGTATTTTAATAGCCTTAAGTGAAGTAAAAAGTTGTAAATGGAAAGTGGATCAAAATGTTAATACCAGTTTTAATTTTATTTTATTATCATTATGTATTTACAATTTAAAAAAGTGGCTTTTCTATTGACATGAGCGATATTTGGGATTGATATTTGTTGTATTGGGAATCGATTGGCTCCGTTAAGAATTATGACTAGGCCGAGGATGTAGTACACACTTACCCAGTAAATGGCTATATGTAACAGCCTTGACTCTTCAAAAACAATGCACATAATTATATGAGTAATGTATATAGGTACAATGCGCCATAAAAACTCGAATAACTAAAGATGGGTACTTACAGTTTTTATAAGTGGGGTACTGGATCTATAGGCGTTGATATTCGCACATAGCAAAATTAAAATGATTCCTCGTATTAACACAGTCATCATAATAGCAATCGATTGATATCTGCGCGCACGTTTGTTCGCGGTTCGCGCGTCCGTCTCTGAGGACAGGTAACCGGTCAATGCTGTTCTTATTGTGACAAGTGATTGTATCTTGTCATTAGATTTCCTATCAAATTACAGCGTAGGTACCTACAGTTTCGTCATTATGTCAGTTCAGTTTGCTTAATAATACCTAAATGTAGGTTACTTTATAAGGTTTTTTTTTCAAACCTGTTATACGTCAGGAAAGTTAGGTTATATCTACATATAAACATTTATGTATGTGTATCTAGACCGTAGCTAGACTCAGTTAGGTAATGGATGTGAGCCTTGTTGTTCCCGTCTAATTAACATGAGAAGGTTACAAAAGCGTCTAATAACATCCAACAGTCACGGATCGAAAATCGCGATTCCGCGGACTTGACCTTTTACAAGGCTTTTAATTATGTTCCATCTCAGGAAGTCACTGAGTAGTCTACAATGTAAAAGAATTTGTTACATTACCAAAACTAAAATATATTTCTAGAACGCTGTCTTTTTCTTAAACGACATCAGAAATTTCTTTGTCACTCATAACTAATTTTCAATAAAATATAAATGAAAAATGCGATCAGATGCTATTAAATTTAAAAAAACTTGTTGAATATTAATAATTATAATTTGCCATAGCGTACTTTTAGTTATAGGTATATTGTTTGTGCAAACGTTTTTAAATATTTCCTGTCCATAAAGGCAACCTTGCCTCAAGATAATCAAGAGCCAGGCTTTTGTTATGCATAATTTATCTGTAATGTGACAATTAACAAAAATAATTTATCATTTCCTTAATTTATCCTTGCATACATTACACTAATACCCTTTATCCTTTGATAAACGCACTTACTTGTACACTAATTGTGCATTAATATTCGATTCGCAGTTAAAGGTCTTCTACTTAGTGAAACAACTGATAAAACTGGTTGCGAATGGATATAACGACTATTACCGACGAAGAAAAAAAACATTAAAAAAAAACTTTTTCTGCAAGACAGTTTAGTTAGATAATGACTCTCCGCTGCTCTTATCCAAGAAGTTGCACTAAAATTTCAAATCTTACTACCTCTGATCTCATCACCATACACCATGTTGAGATTGTGGTCGTCCTCAAGCCTATTTATAGTAAAACAAAAACATATTTTTATGCGTAGAAAGTTGATTATTATTAATTTTAACGCTTTTGTAAACCCTTAAATCCTTTCAGTATGTTGCAATACAACAGATTTGTTCACGTCTTCGTTAAGGCCAGGTAGACCCATTTTACATTACTTTGATTCAATTTTTAACAAACAAAGAGTTATTGTTTAAAGCCAAAAAAAATACATATCATAGTTCACTATATGTACTTAGATAATTCTCGGTTCAAAACATGATATCGAAAACTTCACTCGATAAAAAAAAAATCCGAAGAGGGGTCTAATTCGATTATTTTTCTTATTTTACTTGAAGCATATGAAAGTTTAACTTCCAAAAAAAATATCTAAGCAAAGTTAATAACATATAGAACAATAATCCTCGGTTACATTTTGCAAAATAGTTGAATTATTTTAATAATAAATTATTATATAATACAGCGGCTTGCGGACGTGGCTTCAGTCGCCCGCCGGGCCTTGACGAGGTAGGACCTGTGTTCCTTTTGCTCTCGCACGGCTGTCACGTTGACTTAGATCGGACGATTTATTCACACTACGTACCAACCACAGTATAAACTAAGCGGTTGTCGCTAGAGAATAATTTATTGTTTTAAAATTGTAATCGTCTGTGTGATCGATCATAATAAATTCGTAAAACATGACACAAAATTCAAATCCAAGGTGGCGGCTGCGCGAAATTATCAACTTTTTCGTCATGGATGGCGATTTTATGGTTTTCGAGGGTGCTGAAGCCGATAGTGCTGTCAAAATCTAAATCCAAGATGGCGGCTGCACGAAATTATCAACTTTTTCGCCATGGGTGTCGTTTTCATGGTTTTCGAGGGTGTTGAAGCCGATAGTGCTGTCAAAATCTAAATCCAAGATGGCGGCTGCAAGAAATAATCAACTTTTTGTCATGGATGTCGTTTTCATGGTTTTCGAGGGTGCTGAAGCCGATAGTGCTGTCAATATCTAAATCCAAGATGGCGGCTGCACGAAAATATCAACTTTTTCGCCATGGGTGTCGTTTTCATGGTTTTCGAGGGTGTTGAAGCCAATAGTGCTGTCAAAATCTAAATCCAAGATGGCGGCTGCGTGAAATTATGAACTTTTTCGTCATGGGTGTCGTTTTCATGGTTTTCGAGGGTGCTGAAGCCGATAGTGCTGTCAAAACCTAAATCCAAAATGGCGGCTGCACAAAATTATCAACTTTATAATTTACGAAATTACTAGACGAATTAATTTACATCTTCGATGCAAGTAAAAAGAATCGAATCCACGACCCCTTTTTGTGTTTGTTAGCCCTCCGCTACGCCCCATAATAGTATTAACAGACGTTCGAACTTGGTACGTGCCGGACAGCGGACTTGTACGGCGTACCAAATCCGCTAGTCACAACAGACGGCCGGATCCAGTCCATCGACACTGCCTTACAAGCTAAATTAGGAACGTACTTTGTACCAACATTGTATTATAAAAATAATCCTACTAAATTAAAACGAGTACTGATTCCTTTGGGTAGCAGGTGTCTTAACGTCTATTTGATTTAGACGCATTATACCTTTTTTACTGTTGGTAGAATTGTTGAGGTATTATAATCTATGTTTGGATAAACAGTTTGGGTTTTTTCTCGTGGTGAAATTATTGTGTTATACAGTGTTTTACAGTGTTTTATCTCCGATTTCGAAATCACTATTTAAGTTTCTTACATTGTTTTGGAACGAAGTTCCTAATAGTATTAACAGACGTTCGAACTTGGTACGGGCCGGACAGCGGACTTGTACGTCGTACCAAATCCGCTAGTCACAACAGACGGCCGGATCTCGCAGTAGCCGCGTGTCCTGTGCACAGTTCAGACTTCATGCCTCCGACGTTATCCAAGCGCGCTAAAATTGCGATTTATCTTGCGGCAACAGTAATACCACTACAAACCTCACTAAAAAACAAGGAGTGGGCAAAAACGTATTTAAAATACGTGTGGTGTCGTGGGACACCAGATAGGAACGAAGTTTTTAAAAAAATATTTTTCAAGTTATATTCGATAAAGAAAATGTGCGTGTCAGCTCCTTTTTTTTTTAGAAATACATACTTAAATAGATAATTACCTATGAGCTTGAGCTTTCGGTGAAGGAAAACATCGTGAGGAAACCATAGCACGGTGGTAGGGTACTTTGTAGTACCCGACTGGCTGGCTACCACCGTCAAGTTGAAAATCTGTCGCTAAAACACCTATCGGTGTGTTCCGACAGCTGCATTTGAGAGCCAGTTCCCATCTAGGCTTTGTGTGCTTACCATCTTCGGCCCCATCATCACTTACCATGGTGAGATTGTAGTCAAACACAAGCCTATCCAGAATAAAAAAAAATAGATTATTACCTACAACCCAGTCACAGGACAAACAGATATCTTCATACACACCTGTCCTGGATGGGAATCGAACCCACGACATTTTTTTGTAAATACATACTTAAATAGATTATTACCTACAACCTACGAATACGTTATCAGGACAAACAGACATCTTCATACACACATAATAATATCTGTCCTCGATGGGAATCGTACCCACGACCTTTTTTTTCCGCCATAGTGCATTGACGCACGTGCTACCTACCTCCAGAACGTTTCGATCGTGACTGCCGTGCGTTTGTCCGGTCCGAGCGTACAGACGCGCGGATTTGCTTCGGAGCGGACCAAATCCGACGCGCAAACCATCGGACCGGACCGAACACGAAATAATAATAATTATGTTCGACAGACAACTCTCCAGACGAACGGATATGGTACGGAGCGAACCGAATCCGCTGTCCGGACCGTACCAAGTTCGAACGTCTGTAATTCTATTATACTATTAATGCACTATGGCGGAAAAAAAGGTCATGGGTTCGATTCCCATCGAGGACAGATATGTGTGTATAAAGATGTCTGTTTGTCCTGATTACTTATTCGTAGGTTGTAGGTAATAATCTATTTAAGTACTTATGTATTTACAAAAAAAAAGTCGTGGGTTCGATTCCCATCCAGGACAGGTGTGTATGAAGATATCTGTTTGTCCTGTGACTGGGTTGTAGGTAATAATCTATTCAAGTATGTATTTTAAAAAAAAGGTCGTGGGTTCGATTCCCATCCAGGACAGACATGTGTCTATGAAGATGTCTGTTTGTCCTGTGACTGGGTGTAGGTAATTATCTATTTAAGTATGTATTTCCAAAAAAAAGGAGCTGACACGCACATTTTCTTTATCGAATATAGTTAACTTGAAAAATATTTTTTTATAAAACTTCGTTCCTATCCGGTGTCCCACGACACCATACGTATTTTAAATACGTTTTTGCCCACTCCTTTTTTTTTAGTGAGGTTTGTAGCGGCATTACTGTTGCCGCAACACCAATCGTAATATTAGCGCGCTTGGATAACGTCGGAGGCATGACGTCTGAACTGTGCACACGCCACGCGGCTACTGCAAGATCCGGCCGTCTGTTGTGACTAGCGGATTTGGTACGACGTACAAGTCCGCTGTCCGGCCCGTACCAAGTTCAAACGTCTGTTAATACTATTAGGAACTTCGTTCCAAAACAATGTAAGAAACTTAAATCTCAAATAAATTAATTATGACTCACAACATTTTTCATTCACAACATCTATTCAAAATAATATAATATAAATGTTAGGTTTTCCCGATGACTACCTATTATAATAAAACAAGCAGACAATTAAATAAAATAAGTTGACCTTCTGCCTACACGACACGCTTACCTATACTGTGACAGATTTGGGTTCATGTGAGTTCACGCCGGCAACGTCTGCGCTCGGCTCGCCTCGCGTAAAGGATGGTAGCGTTAAATACCTACTTTGCTCGGTCTACCTGGCCTTAAGTCTGAGTATGCGGATTTGACCTTGTATAAAAATATTTTGTTGTGCCAAATGGTGCCAATAATATAACAATTGACAATATAGGTGCCCTGTATATGGCTAACCATTAAGTATTTTAAGGTACAGTGGTACTTGTAACTCACCTTGAACTTGCTAATATGACCGCGGTCTATAAAATCGTCACCATGTATGGTGTCATAATAACAAATTATTTACATCCTCTATTGATCTAATTACTGATCAAGTACCTACTCGGTAATTATGTGAGCATTGCACACCCCTGTAAGAGATTTAAGTACACCACAGAACTTCACAGAAGTAAGTAAACTGACTATCGCATAATTTGCATTTGACACATGGCATTCTAACATTCCTAAGATTCCGCGGTGAGAAATGCGATTCTAGACTCTATTATCACGTAGTATTGAGTGAGTGAAACTCATAATGTGAATGAGTAACTACTCATAAATATTCTTTTCACTCCTCTTGCTCAAAAATACCGTCATTGTAGCGTACCAGAGCGGTGCAAAAATAGCAATTCATCCTCTAGGGGAAAAAGTATTTTTTTTTATTTTTGTGTGTCGAATGACAATGAGCCTACAAAAACGAAAAAGTCTTTAGTCATAAGTAGAATAATAATGAATAAAGACTGGACTTATTACTGTTTCATAAAAAAAGAACTTCATTTTAATTTTGAAAATCTCTGGTAGAATGCATGCAATGTGTTGCGGCTACAGAAGAAACAAAAAAAAAAGAAATTATAAACTACATATTTCATATTGTATTGGATTGTTTTATTTTTTCGCAATCGTAGTGAAAAGTTTAGTGTAACACACACACGGCGCTAAAACCCATTAAAACTCGGTTTCTATTTAGTCCCTCGCTAAAGCTCGGGAGTAAAACTACCTCGTATATAATGGGTCATTTTAGCCCCATGTATAACAATCTACTATTTAACTGAGTTAACGCATAGGTACCTATGTAAAAGCACCTGCTAGATGAAATATAATAAATTTTGAGACTACTTTTAGAATAATAAAGTGAAGGTGTGTAAGCACGAATTTTCATTTTATTATCTGTCATTCCGAGCTTGATCCCTAATTTGACTGGACTAGATACAGTTGTGTGAACTTACGGAACAGACTTATCAGATTTATGTCGGGTTCAAGAAAAAAAATTACCAAGATTGAACTTTATTCCATCGAATCTTTAATTAGTTAATAATAGGAAGCATTAGGGAATACAAATTTATGTTCAGGAACGCCTCTTGACCCTGTTCCCTCGATACTGTAAAGGGACCCAGCGTAAGGTTGTTTGGCTAACTCCGTAGCGTTCAGATCGAAGCGACCTGATGTGACGAATAATGTAGCAAGGTTTGGTCCTCCCCACATCACAGAAGTTGTTTGATCAACAGGCATTTTATATTGGTCCAGGAGTTTACCGCATTTAGAATCGATTTTGATCACCTAAAATTTAAGAGATAAAATGTTAACATACCTAATTTTTAATATGCCCTTTATGTT
This sequence comes from Ochropacha duplaris, assembly GCA_951361185.1. NCBI lineage: Eukaryota > Metazoa > Arthropoda > Insecta > Lepidoptera > Drepanidae > Ochropacha > Ochropacha duplaris. The sequence continues at coordinate 4,944,217 of OX592709.1, read as the reverse complement.
TAAAGAGACAGACACATACCTTTCCTCCTTGGAAACACGCAACCCAGAGATGCCCATCGCTATCAATGGTCATTCCATCAGGAATTCCACTTAAGTGGTAATCATCGAAGTTGAATAATGGTGTTCTGTTGCCTGTAAACGTATTGAAATGTTGAGGACAGTATTTTAGTTTTAAACATACACGGTGGTAGGGTACTATGTGGTACTCGACTGGCTGGCTACCACCCTCAAGTTGAAAATCTGTCGCCAAGCACCTGTTGGTGTGTTCCGGCATTTGCACTTGAGAGCCAGTTCGCCTTTACGGCATTGTAATAGGGTGTACAACACATTAGCAATCCCCTGGTATTGCCAATGTCAATAGGCGACGGTTGTCACTTACCATCAGGTGACCCGCCTGCCTCGTAGTCACTAGTGACATAAAAAAAAAAAACATTTTCAGTGCACAGAAACTAACGTCTGGGATTAGAATACTAATTCAATTACATATACTTTTATCCATCATTTAATTTTGGTGTTTATGGGTTAAATGATCTGAGGTATAATTCATAGATATATGTAGACGAAATATAAATTATGTGGTTCCCCTACTAAAAACCTTAGTTTGAGTTATACATTATATGAACCTACCTATTGGTAAAAAAGTTACAAATTCATTTTAAACAACGAATTTGATAAATTGGATCTGCTGTAAATTCGTTAGAAATTAGTATTATCCAGCAATATTTGTCGATTGGCCTTTTTAAATTACCAGAAGGACGTACGTGTGTGTTAAAAAAACTTACTTAACTCCCCAGTTTGCAAATTAAAGTTGAAACGATCGACCCTTCTGGTTGGAGAGTCTGTATAATACATGTATCTATTGTCATGTGACCATGCTATGCCGTTGGACTGCGATACAGGGCGAACCTCCAGCTCAGGGTTTTTGTAGTTGTTATAGTTGACCATATATAAGCTTCCCTTGTCTGGTACTGTACTTTTACCGATCAATTTTCCCATTGTGCCTGTAGACAAATTGTAGTAAGTACACAATGACATGTAATTAGGTACATGAGAAAGTATTAATTATATTAAGCATTATGTTGCAAATAGCAAACTATATGAAATATAATTGCATATTTCTTTGGAACCAACTGTAGAACTAGTTTGTTGTTATTCAATAAAATAACTATGTACTTACAGAAGTAGACAGTTTAGTATAATAAATAATAATGAATGGAAACTGACCAAACCACAGTCTCCCTTTCGCATCCACCTTTCCATCATTAGCTGTATTGTCAGGTTGGCCCAAGTCGACTTGCGTCAGTTGTCTAAGGGATGTTTTTGGACTATTCCATCGCAAAAAGTAAACACCTGTTCCTACGGTGATGAGTACGATTCCTGGAGCGCCTTTTATTGTCACGACCAGAGACACGTGTCCACATCCTAAAATAAGAGTTAATACCTATATTTAATACTTGAAACATAAAAATGTACCCTACATATTTTTCAGTGTACTCAGGTACACTATACAACCCTCATAGCTACGCCATTTTGAAATAAATCCTCGACATTAATTAAATAGTTTCAATGTTTTTGAAGTGAAAACTTTTTTAGCGGCTTTGTGCACTTTTGGGATGGGTAAAAATGTTAAACTCGCGTCACCGTCACCGTCATCGCGGTCACGTGACCGTAAGACCGTTTTTTAGTTTCACTAGATAAATAGATGTCGCACTGAAAAAATTATGGGTAGTAAAATCAAGTGTTAACAAAAAGTGAAGGGGTGAAATGTTTTAGTTTCACTAGGGTCAAATAGATGTCGCACTAAAAAAAAATTATGGGTAGTAAAATCAAGTGTTAACAAAAAGTGCGCAGACTGAACAGACTTTTCGTCGTGGGTTCGTTTCCTATTCAGGACAGACATGTGTATATGAAGATGTCTGTTTGTCCTGTGACTGGGTGTAGGTAATCTATTTAAAAGTATATAGGAAAAAAAACCGGTCAAGTGAGAGCCGGACTCGCGCATCGAGGGTTCCGTACAAACTTGTAAATAGTTCGTTCATAACGGTAATGGAATCTCGAGTATTTTCTTCAATTTTTTTTCGATTACCTTATTTGAGGTTGGTGCCAATTAAGCTAGACCCTCTAAATTGTATGAGCGCCGATACAACTCAGAGGTCTATCTTAATTGGTGGTAACTATGTATGTATGAGGACACCCTTTAATTTTCAACTTTTTTTAATATTTGAATTTTCCCTTAATTTGTGCTGTAAGACTGCTTTTCACAAATTTCGTGATTCTAGGTCAACGGAAACTACCATATAGGTTTTCGATCCAAAACCTATGGGGTACTTCCGGTTGATCTAGAATTTTCAATTTTGGTTAAAAGTAATGTCTTACAGCACAAGTAAAGGGAAAATTCAGAAAAATAAAAAAAAGTTGAAAATTAAGGAAAATTTTGGTACTTACAAGTTTTCGCGAAAATCTAAATATGTCCATATCTTTTTATCGTGCTGACTCAGGACCTTGAATTTTATACACCTATTAGGGACTATAGACCTCAGTGACTGGTATAAATTTGAACTTGCTAGGTCCACCCTTTCCATAGATAATCGGTGGTGACACACGGACAGACGGACGGACTGCCAGACAAGTGATCTTATAAGGGTTCCTTTTTTTCCTTTTGAGGTAAGGAACCCAAAAACAATAATATTGTATTTTACCACATAAATTTTACCACATAGGTACTTTTATAAATAAAGCAATTCGTGCGAAATTATTCCAAAATATTAAAAATGCACAACGTTAATGTTCAAGTTTTCACTTCTGCCGGCACTCCCGGAGAGCAACCCGTTGTTTTTTTTTCTTGTGCTATTTCGTAAACGCCACTGCGTAAAAAAGGCCCAATAATAGTTTAATATGATATGTACATAGATACATTGTCAAGAAAGTTATACCTACTTAACTATGTAACATCGATATTTATAAAAAATCTTTGAAATTTGTATGTTATATTTTAATAGGACACTGTTTTCGAAAAAAATAACGGAAATTTCAAAACGTTTTGTGAAGTTGTGTCTAGAACATTTACCACGAAGAGCCACAGCGAAGCCGTTCCGACAGTTGCATTTGAGAGCCAGTTCCCATCTAGGCTTTGTTTACTTACCACCTTCGGCCACATCATTACTTACCATGGTGAGATTGTAACCTGTAAGTCTTGCACATATTCACAATCCCTTAAGCTATTGGTTTAGTAAATATTGAGCTGAACCAAATAAAATGAACATTATTTAAACCATTATTAGTTACCGATACTTCTTGAAGTAATAATGCCCGTATTATGTTGCAATCGAAACACCTTCTGGCCAATAATGTCAACCCAATAAAGCGCGTTCTCTTCTATCGACCAATGTGGACCTTCGTAAAGTTCACCGCAGCAGAATATCTGAAATGACTTACCTTGAGCAAACTCTTAATTGATTTAAACATAACAGTTTTACAAAATAATAGGATTTGAGCTAGTAAAAAAAATAATTAAATGAGTCCGATTCTTCAACCATTAATTTACTTAACCGATTTTAGCGCCAAATAAAATATTTGAAGTGAATTTTAAGTACTCTCAGTACGTAACCTTGAAACAGATGTTAATTTACCTTTTTAATTACTGGCTTGGCTGACATGGCACCTTTATCCATTAATATTGCAATGAGTATTGTTATAAGTAATACTGTACTATGTGAAAATAGCATTTTTGACAATTCCATGTTCGAATGGGTTAGTACGTGACAATGTGCAAATTACAACTAATATTATATATACTACTTGTTTAATTGTTGTAGATAATACTTGTTTAATTCTAGCTTCCAATCAAGAGAAATACAGTATTTGTCGTTACTGCATGTTATTGCCTTCATTAACATTAAAAACAACTGTACAAATTAAAGACTCATTTAATTTTACATATGTATATAAAATGAGAAACTGATGGAAAACCACTAATGGTGTGGTAGTTAAGGGTAGTTGGTAACAAAAATAATAATAATATTATTCTGATCAAAATTAAATTACGCTGTAATAAACTCATTTTCAGCGTTTTTATAAAATACATAGATTATTATATTTATAAATACAAAGTAAGGGGGTGGCAAAATTTGTATGGCAAATTCAATCTCTAGGGTGGAAAAGGGTGCAAAAATAGTTGTGGATTTGTATTTACCAAAATTCAACTCCTAAGGCGGATCGAAGGTGGTTGGATTTTAACGAAACGCATAAACAAGTATACAACCTTTAAATTTTATTCGGTACTTATCTATCCAATATTATTAGGTACAGTTTCACGTGATTGAGATAAAACAAAAAGATTTTTATCTTTCAAAATTTCATGACTGAAGCTCTTGATGACTTTGTTGTTGTATATTTTGTGGGAGTGGAGCCAGCGAAGAGAAATTATCATTATCATACTAATGTTATAGGTAAATGCTAATGTTACCACTTTCAACGGCTGAACCGATGTTAATGAAATTGCGATCGTTAGAACGCGAATGAAACGACACTGATTTACCGCCTTGCTGAACGTTTCCAGTGGCAGTTCTTTGTCTTTTCGAGTCTCCAGGGTTTCTCCAGACAGGGACTCGTCGGCTAGTAGGTACCTACTGATCCGCGTTTCGTCAATGAAAACGCAATTTCCCATTCCCACAAGACTTCGTTCTCATCTTGAAATCGCGGGTTGGAAAACTAACATTAAACAAAAATCAATGAATCAAAACACAAAGATTTTACTCTTTAAATATAGAAGTGATAAGTTCATTTAATTTTTTTAATACAGTGTTTTCTGACATTGAAAACACCTGCAACAATGAAGAATACAAAGATTATTTAAATACACTATATTGGTGATTGGTTTATTGTTCTTAAATTATATAGATATAATAATTATTATTATTGTTTTTTTGTTTACAGATGAAAGTGTTCATGGATATGAAAGCAGGCGGCTCTCTGTGTACGGTGCTCGCCACCATGTTCCGCTTCAAGTCGGAGCAGCGGTGGCGCAAGTTCGACTTCCAGGTCGGTAAGGTATGCACTCGGCCCGCACGCCCGCCTCGCTCACTGCCAGACCCCGCCAGTAATTGCCAGAACTCCGCACCATGCGGCTCTATAACAAATGCATCAACTCCAACACGCCTCTGATTACTCTACAAATGTTATTTTGCATTTTCGTAAAATTAACAGAGTTTAACATATTACTTGTATAGAACATGAATTATTAAAAAAAATCCTTTGAATAATTTTAATGGTTTGTACGAATAAATGTCAGATCAATTAATGTTTCTACCAAACATACAGAATTGTTCTTTTTTGATGGTTATTTTTTATTTATTCGTGTTCTTTATAAGTAATATTGCCTTTGTAAATTAGGCGAGAATGCAGAACCACTTTTATAATGATCTCTCTGATATATTTGTATTTGTGTTCTGTATAAAATTCGGCCATGGCTACAAAATAGTGACATTAAAGGCTGCTGGTGAAATTGGTCCAGCCGTATCGGAACAAACAGATTTCAAACAGATATGCATTTAGTAAAAAACTGTTATTTTGATTTTTCTTTTTTACCGATCCAAAAATCATTAATAGCATTTGTCATTAATAATTATTTCAATATTAATCATGTTGTTTATCCATATATACTCGAATCTAAAGTAAAGTAGCCAGAGTACAGAATACAATTCAATTTTAAAGTAAATTTTACGCATAAATTTTGACCCGATAGTATAATTTTACTGATGTAGAGGTATCAGTCGCGTGTTGTTCCTATTTCAAATGCACGATTGATTATGTTCAGGGTATGAAGTACCAAGTTTTCGAAACGTATCCACATTACCTAAAACAATTATCCAAGTATTCGATTAATAGAGAAGGCACTATTTAATGTAAATATCAGCAAATCAATCAGTTTTAAATTTCACCGTTTTTAATGTTAATTTTTAACCAAACTAGTTTTTCTAGTCACATTTAAATAGTTTGCATACACCTTTCTCAGAGATTTTGACGTGTTTTATTGATGTTCACTTTCTTATTATATTATACACAGGTACTATGTTTTAGTAACATTTGATGATTCCAACCGCTTCAAAGGTAGTCCAAAGATTTTCCATGGTATCATTTCATGCAAGGTTCATTCTGTTGCCGAATTCATAAAGTGGGTTTAAAAAATGTGGATGATTTTATATGTTTGTAAATAATATTGGGCGTTTTAATAACCAATTGCATTTGTGTGTGAAAATAACAATATTTTGTATGTATACTCGTAATCACTAATATAAATTGGGAGTTTTCAAATTCTTCTCTACTATTTGCATGCCTCTATTTCTGGTAAAAGTCAATCAAAATTCTTTCAAATAGCTTAGTTCTGGATTTTTGTAGGTGATAGCAATAATAATATTTTTTACCCCAATACTTATTACAATTTCTATTGAAATATAATTGCATTTGTAATTGCCGCAATAAAGTCCTTTAAACCAGTGTCAGTAATTACTCAAACATTACGCTAATATAATAAATCTGTAATCTTGTCTACCGCTTTATCGTAGCTGTGCGTTGAACAATATCTAACATTTTACACGTCTCTCGTCCCATCCCCGACTCCCACATTTGCAGAATCCTTCGCGTAAGGACCTCAATGTACAGATGATGATGGAGATAGAATCCTCTCTGCTGGGTAGTGACGTCATCCGCACACCTTGTGTCTACATACGTCCCGATGTCGACAAAGCCACCGCTAATAAAGTCAAGGACATCGTAGTCAATCATCAGGGAGAAACGACTGGTAAGATTTGATACAGTATTGAAAATATTTTATCTTAGCATTTGTATTATAGGTATGTTTCCTAAAGTTAATTGTTAGAGACCATAGCTATGTCTCTAACAATTAACTTTCGCTTCATAGAATCAAGTCATTTTCATATTCAACATGCACTTGGTTGGCAAATGTTACATACAGCGCGGCCGCCGAGAGAATGCGTTTATAACACTTGTAAATAATGCGGTTAAACTTTCAACTAGCTGTTTAAATATCTGCCCTGTGACAGACAGATAGTGTATAGTTAGCAATAGCGTCCCATTCAGCACCATTTAAGTACGGAACCCTAAAACAAACGGGCACTGAATGAGTAACAAATAAATAACTACATTATTTGCTTTAGTAAAAATATTTGTGTTAACATTATTTCAACAGAAGATGAAGAGGACGCGACTCACATAATATACCCGACAGTGGACCCTTTGGAAGAAGAGTACGCTCGCCCAGTGTTCCGTCGCGGTAACCATGTACTAGTACATTGGTACTACTTGCCCGACAGCCATGATACTTGGGCGCAGGCAGATCTACCTGTGAGTTATAGTTTTAGTTTTGAAAACATCTAGTGCAACATTTCTGATGAAATAGCCCTTCACAGGCAATTGAATTGACACTAATGTACGGCTTAAAATGTTGCTTTTGCTGAGAAGAGCCAGCAATTAAGTGTGTTTACGAGCATGTGACGTCATGATATCACGTGACCTAGGCATTATGGCGTCTTAGCATTTTGGTGGCCTTTTTATTAATATAAACATTGATGGTAATTTTTAAAGAAAATAAAGAAATTCACAACAAATTAATCAAATTGCAAGTGTATTATGCTATAATGATCAATTTTAGATACTTTTCTAAAACCTGTCAAATACCCTATTATAGCATGTGCCCTGCAATACTATCAAATAAAAACTTATATTAGCTTATCGTCCTGTATTGGTCGCGGGAAGCCACTGGATGCGAGTAGCGCAAGACCGGTCATCGTGGAGATCCTTGGGGGAGGCTTTTGTCCAGCAGTGGACGTCTTCCGGCTGATATGATGATGATAATGATTGTTGGCAAGGTGGATGTACCAGAAACAGTGAGCTGGGAGTGCAGCCGTGCGGAGCCGTGGCGCGTGACCGCGACGTGGGCCCTCGACTTGCCGCAGTACAACGAGTGGATGAACGAGGAGGACTACGAGCTAGACGCTAACGGCAAGAAGAAGGTAATTATAAATATCCTCGGACATTATCACACACGGCATCTGATATCGAACTAAGAAGAGCTTGTGCTATGGAACCCAGTGTGCTCTTTAAGCAAGAATTCAATTTTCATATTAAATACAAGCCAATTAACACGTTCAGTTCTAACCGTTAAGTCTTATAATCCCATGTGCTACTCGACGCGTATGCGAGTGCGTGCTTTATACATTTTATTGCTTAAACTCACCTACGCGTCCGTCGCTTGGGATTATATGGATTGACGCTTATAGTCGTATTTAACAATGTACGTTTATACATTTTTAAATTAAAATAAACATAGAACATTATTTTATTATCTGGTACAATGAAAAATAAATTGTTATCAACATATGTGAACGTGCTTTAATGATGTTCAACATTGTATAGGTCCACAAGCTACGCCTCTCGGTGGACGATCTGATTCCTGGCGCGGAGCCGTCCAGCAAGACCAAGAAGGGAAGTAAAAGGAAGCGCTCGCCTTCGCCACCGCCCCTTAAACACGGGAAACGCAAAAGGTAAATGACAAGTCTAAGAGGACGCGTGCCCAGTAGGAAACAGTCGTTTGCCTTTAAAGTCCTTAGATTGTAGGAGTTAGGAAACACCTGCGCCCAATGCAAGTTACACCGGCACATACGTAAAGTGTAGGTATACCATAGTAAGTATAGGATAGCCCGAAGAATTGCCAAACTGAAATGGCAGTGGGCGGGGTACATAGCTCGTAGAACCGGTGGCCGATGAGACAGAAAGGTCCTCGAGTTGCGACCACGAACCGGAACACGCAGCGTAGGCAGGCCTTCCACACGGTGGACCAACGTTCTTGTCGCGGGAAGCCACTGGATGACAGTAGCGCAAGACCGGTCATCGTGGAGATCCTTGGGGGAGGACTTTATCCAGCAGTGGACGTCTTCCGGCTGATATGATGATGAAGTATAGGATAAAAAAGGTTCAATTAAAGACATAGTTAGTTACAATGCATTGTTAATGTATTTATTTGTACGCAGTCGAACAACAAAACGTCGTGACAACGACGGTGACGATGAAGAGGACAATGCGTCACGTGATAATACCGACGTCGCGCCCACACCTGACAGCGAGAGATCTTCCGAACGTTAGTATACATTATTAGCTTTAAAATCATTATTATTTCAAGTCCGTTAAATTATTAAGAGGTTTTATCCCATATAATCGTTTGCCCAGTTAAATATAGCTCTGTTTTTAGATATACAATGACTGTTTTTCCTTTTGTTGTATGTAGGGCAACACATTTTTGAATCGATATTTATAAAGGTCTTATACATTTTAAATAGATGATCTAAACAGCAGCCTTAGAGTGACTGTACCGAATTCCGATACGATATTATAACATTATTACAAAATTTAAAAAAAAACTGCTTCGGCGTTCTTAATTCACAAAATATCGATAAAAATGTTCTAATCGATATCTGACAGGTGTCGATATAAATATTGATATTGTGTGTGTTCTATGATTGTCCCCAGCGCCCCCCGCAGCGGGTACGGGTGGTGCGAGTGGTGCGGCTGGGGCGAGTGGTGCGGCTGGGGCGGGTGGTGCGGGTGGTGCGGTATCGGAGTCGAGCGCGGTGCCAGCCAGCGAGGCGCCGGCTACGCCCGCGCCGCCGCCCCGGGACGACACGCACGACGACTCGCAGGGGAAGCACAGTGACTCCAACACACAGGTATACACTGTACTGTACTATTTACCAGATAAGCTAAAGTTTATTGCATTTTCACCAATTCCTTTTACAATAGTTCATGTTTGAGTAAATCTAGAAATCAATCAAACAAATTAATCTAGAACCCGAAACGAGAGCACAAGCCTTTTCTCCAAGAAAATTCACTCGATTTAACAGGTTAGGAAGCTTTACAGATCACTCGATTTTCTACCTTTAATTTATTTGTTGTATCATTTTCTCATTACACATCGTGAGGACACCATAGCACGGTGGTAGGGTACTTTGTAGTCCCTGACTAGCTGGCTACCTACCACCCTCAAGTTGAAAATCCGTCGCCAAGCACCTATCGGTGTGTTCCGACAGCTGCTCTTGAAAGCCAGTTCCCATCTAGGCTTTGTGTGCTTACCACCTTCGGCCACATCATCACTTACCATGGTGAGATTGCGGTCAAACACAAACTTATAAAAAAAAAACGTTTCATATAAAACTTAAGTGTTGAAAAGATGACATCTGAAAATATCCACAAGTACCAATGCACCTAAATGCCATAATAATTTTATTTTATGCGGAGCAATCTAGGTAGCTTATGTCATGTTAACTTGTGTCCCCACAGGAGATGCTAACAAAGGAAGAGTTAGAGGACAACGTGACGGACCAGACGCACCACATCGTGGTCCCGTCCTACTCGGCGTGGTTCGACTACAACTCCATACACACCATAGAGAAGCGCGCCCTGCCTGAGTTCTTCAACGGAAAGAACAAGTCCAAAACACCGGAGATTTATCTCGCTTACAGGTACCTCTATTACATTCGTACTAATATTATGTTTTACAAAGGGGTCATCCATAAATTACGTCACACGAATTTCATGATTTTAAGATCCGTCCACTTTGTTACAGCTTTGTGAGACTTTGTGAGACTCCCTCCTCCCTAATGTAACGTCACATAATTTTTGCAATTCGAAATTAGTTTTATTTTTATTAAAATATTTTTTCTATAAAAAAATCATCATTAACATACATTAGAAAGATTAAAAAACTAAATATATTAATTATATTATGAAAGATACAATAAAACTTAATCATGTACAGTCCGTGGACTTTAAATATAAGAATTTGAAATGTGACGTCACGAAACATAGAACTAGACCCCCTCTTTACATGCGACGTAATTTATGGATGGCCCCAAACTGTCTAAAGCTTAAAATTTTCGATTTCGTGGCTTATCCGGTACTAGAAGTGTGAAGATACTGAGTGCTAAGTGGTTTATGTTATGTTGTATTGTATGATGTAGGAACTTCATGATCGACACGTACCGCCTGAACCCGACGGAGTACCTGACGAGCACGGCCAGCCGCCGCAACCTCGCCGGCGACGTGTGCGCCATCATGCGCGTGCACGGCTTCCTCGAGCAGTGGGGCCTTGTCAACTACCAGGTACACACATACTCACTCCCTTCCATTCTAAGGAGTAGACAATCAATACCTACTTACTATGAATGTTTGTTCAATCACGCAAAAACGACTGAACGGATTTTAATGAATCGTGGTCAAGTAGATCAGGTCATGGAATAAAACATAGGATACTTTTTTTTCTCGGAAAAAGATTAGATCACTCGCGAATGCAGGTGAAACTGCGGGATACAGCTAGTAATATTATAAATGCAAAAGTGATTTTCGGTTTGATTTGTCCATCTTTCATGGAACTACTACGACACATCGCATGGTTCGCCGCACTCGAAGTGAGATGTAACAATCGTGGCGTACTCAATGTATAAAACTTGCATGTATATTGTTAAAATTACATCCACTCTGTAGTCTTAGTAAGGAGACCTCTGTACAGTATACCTCTTCGCGTATAAAATGCGTCGATACTTTTTTCCTATGATATCTATTTGAAGTGGTTTTGAAGGTTCTATATATTGATTTAGGTGGAGTCGGAGTCCCGGCCGACGGCGATGGGCCCGCCGCCCACGTCTCACTTCCACGTGCTCTCCGACACGCCTTCCGGACTACAGCCGCTCGTCGCCAGACCATCGCAGCCTAGACCTGGTATGTATACGTACATACATCTTGTCTTCTCTTACACACATCACAACACACAATGGCTTTTAACTACAGGGACTGTGTCGCGGATGAAAAAAAAATATTTTGAAGGCTCCTCCGTAAAAATAACACTCACAAGTCTAACTGCCATACTCAGAAACTTCAATAATAATTAAAAGTTTCTTCAGTAAGTTTATGGTAATAGATTTTTTTACTTGTGGTTGTGGCATCTAGTAACATAAGATGATATTCCATAGCGGAGAACGTACCCAAGGTTGAGCCTGGTCTGCCAAACGGTGCGGATGCAGGTGCAGTGCCGGTTCCAGCGGCTCCAGGCGCCGTGCCACCTGCCCTGCCGGTCGTGAAGACTGAACCAGCGCTAGAACTGGGCACAGAGCCGGGACTCAAACTCGATCAGGTATGATAACTTCATTTGTTATTGATCCCATAAAAGCGAAATTTGAATATTACAAATAAATATCTGTGGCGTCTACTAGCCGCTCTACGATTTACAGACTTTGGTCCGCCGGGTGTGGAAAAGACACTCTACCTAGCTTGTAGGCGAGATTCTAATATTCCGTTTCTTTACTGCATTATTTATATATTGTGGATTTAATTAATTCGACTTATAATCTGTCTAGAATATTCTTAATGTATGTTTTGATCCTTTATTAAGTCTAGATAATCGTGTGGAACGGGATGGGAATTGGGATCAATGTATACTGACTGGTGTTTTGCACATGGCCATCTGTACTTATAGATTACACCAAGACTCAGAACAAATAAAGTTCAGCACAAATGTCTATATGAGACTAGATGAGACTCAAACTCAAGACCTGTGGTGTGATATGGCCAAAAGGCCTGTTATATTTTTCTTCTTTGAAGGCTTTGCTAAAAATTAAATCAAACGCAACGTCAATTCGCAAGTGCCAGCCTAAAGTCCATCGTCTTATATGTTAGTATATTGTATGTGCAGTACCGTTGCGTGGGTGGTATGCGCGGTCGCGAGTGGACGGAGCAGGAGACGCTGCTGCTGCTGGAGGGGCTGGAGCTGCACCGCGACGACTGGAACCGAGTGGCCGCGCACGTCGGCACGCGCACGCACGACGAGTGCATCCTCCACTTCCTGCGTCTGCCCATCGAGGAGCCATACCTGCATGACCCCGCCGCTGGTACACACACTACCTACCTAAATACTGCCCTGTCTATATTGATCAAAGACTATTAAACCACTTGACTGCTCATACAGTACCCTCCCCCGCACGAAAACTATTAGTATTTTGTCGCCTATGTTGTGACCAAGTGTTAGACCTGTGTGCACGCTAAATATCAGCCACCGCATAGGTCAAGATAAAATTGTGCTTTGGTAAACTGACACACGGCAGTGTCGCCCGTTGATGTCTTTTGGAAAATCTCGCTCTTTCATTAGACAATTCTAATGGGTCCATCTCTTTTCATCGCGCGTTCATCCCGCGTCCCCCGGCCCGCGGTAGTGAGTCGTGTGCTTAGAAGAAATCGGGCTATAAGCTCTCTAGTGGTATATTCTCTTTGATATTGATCGTGTACACTAAAATACACCGTATGTTGTTTCTTGGAATCCACTGGAGAAACTGACAGACCTTATTTTTTTCAAAAACAATTTATATTTTTGGACCTAAGTTCTGTTACGATTTACTGTAGAGTGAACTGGCGTAACTATGTTCTAAATGTTCTGGTACTTTGCAGTCAATTATTTGTCTTCTATTTATCTAAATATTTTTCGCCTACCTCGCTATAACGACGATGACTACTAAACTTCTGATATCTAATAACTAAAGATACACAATCACCGACAATTACCTTACCGAACGAGTGCCCACTCGAACATTTGGGTTCTCTATTAATATAGTAGCATTCGAACGCTCCGACGGTAAACATGACTCAGTGCTCGTTTAAGATATATTTTGGCTAGCAGGTATGAGTCGTAAAATTTTATGGCCTTTTGTACATAGCTTTGTGAATACAACTTAAAAAATTGAGACAGTTTTGAGATAATTTTTGCTTGGGATTGTTTATCTTTAGTTATGTTATTAGATATCAATGATATCCCGATACTTATTTCATAAAAAAAATATTTCATATTGTATGTACAGTTTTAAGTAGTAGCTTCAAAATGTAGTGTTAACCCGACGATATGATCAGTCGTTGCGCTTCGCCGTTTGTACTAAACAAGTTTGATTGTAAACAGGTGGTGTATTAGGTCCACTGGCATACCAGCCGATTCCGTTCAGCAAGACCGGCAACCCAGTGATGAGCACGGTCGCGTTCCTCGCCTCCGTCGTGGACCCTCGCATCGCTTCCAAGGCGACACGAGCGGCCATGGACGAGTTCGCTGCTATTAAAGTTAGTCATTTTTGAAACTAAGTTATTAATATTTATGTGGCGATGATAGCTCAGTGGTAGCGACGTCGGATACTGAGGCAAAGGTCGTGGGTTCGAATCCTATAATGAGCTCGAGCTTTCGGTGAAGGAAATCATCGTGAGGAATCATAGGCTACCACCCTCAAGTTAAAAATCTGTCGGCAAGCACCTATCGGTGTGTTCTGACAGCTGCAGAGTTTTTTACGTATCTCTACCACTGAGCTATCATCGCCCTAAAACGTATATATTATAATGATAGTTTTTATCCTGTGAAATGATAGGTGAGAGATAATATTGATATATTTGTGGTGGCACACAGGACGAGGTGCCGGCGGCCATGATGGAGGCGCACGTGAAGGCAGCGGGCGCGCACGGGCCGGCCGCCGCGCTCGCCGCCACCGGCATCGCGGGCACCGCGCCTGAACTCTCGCCCACTGGTATACTACATTTGTTACCTACTACTTTATACTTTATCCCACCTCATTCACACCTGTTATATTGGAATTCTATTTGGAATGTGTCTTCAAAAATCAATCTGTAAATCAGCCGAGTACCTACTCTTTACTTACTAATGGTTAAAATAAATAGAAAATAGATTTCACATATATAAAAAAAATCTTATCAGTTATTTTACCTAATATCCTAAGGGTCAACATCTAAGGAAAAGTGTGGAAGATAGCACAAAAAATAGCAATAGATAGAATAGCCGTTGGCATCACGGCATCGTAACCTCTGACATCACAATCCTTTTTTCGTTCAGTCGATGTAATGGGAGACTGCACTATAAATTAAAAAAAAATCTAACTACATATGTTGATTTATATTCGTTTATTTACATCACTACTCTTCATCATTTCTTCTACATCTTATTATATTATTGCCCAATTTTTTTTAAGAAGTGACCCTGGAATTTTATTTAGAAAAGAAAAACTCCAACAAAAACCATATGCGTGTTACGTTCCTCATAACTAAAAGTGTTAGTTTTACTTGATCAATAGGTGAAAAGAAGGAGGGCGCTTCGGATGTGAAGAATGAGCCCATGGAAGTGGAGGAAGGCGAGGCGAAGGTGAAGGATGAGCCCGGCGAGGTGGCCGCCACAGACGACAAGGATGTTAAAGAAACGCCGAGAGACACGCCCACCGGTCAGTTTAATACGGATGTTGAAATTAAATGAAATGTTTATTCATCCCAATAGGCCTTCACAGGCACTTATGAATAGTCAGACTCTAATGCACGGTTCGGAAGGTTGCTTTTGCTGAGAAGAGCCGGCTATAAACTCAGCAATTACTCTTTTCAAAAACAACTTACACCTATTACATTCAATAATTATTTATCTAATTATTATAATATTAATATTTTTTTTCAATAGTACTGATAATATATTTACAATTGGTTTTCCTAGTTTCTCCTGCTTTCCCGAAGGATCTTATCTTTTCCCGGGATAAAAAGTATCCTATGTTTTATTTCAGGATATGATATACCCGTGTGCCAAGTTTCATCAAAATCAGTTTTGCCGTGTTTGCGTGATTGAGCAACAAACATCCAAACATAGAAACTTTCACATTTTTAATTATTTGGATTAATACCTGAAACAAAAACTTTGTACCCCTTTTTACGAAAATTCGCGGACGGAGGAGTATGCAATTTGGCACAGTTAAAGTTAAAACAATTTAATCTAAACAGAACCAGCAACGGTAGATGCTAAGCTACAGTCAGCAGCGGCGGCGGCGCTGGCAGCAGCCGCGGTCAAGGCGAAGCATCTCGCCGGAGTGGAGGAACGCAAGATCAAGTCACTTGTGGCGTTGCTTGTTGAGACGCAGATGAAAAAATTGGAGATCAAGTTGCGACACTTTGAAGAGTTGGAGGCCACCATGGAAAGGGAGAGAGAAGGTATTGTGTCTTATGATTTAGGAGTCCATTTTCCACCGTGCTATGGTTTCTTCACGAATTTTCCTTCGTTGAAACCTCATAATTACGTCACGGTATCCTAATTTTACAATATTTTTTCGTCTAAATGGCTGCAACTAGCACAGTGTTATATATCTAGCAGATGTTAAAACAGGATAATAACAATAATGTGTGATTAATCCATTAGGCTTGGAGTACCAACGTCAACAGCTCATACAAGAGCGACAACAGTTCCACTTAGAGCAGCTAAAGGCAGCCGAATTCCGTGCGAGGCATCAGGCACACCAGAGGTAAGTAATACATAGTTATAGTTCATAAGTGTTCCTTAAATTGTTTTTTTTTAACTCAACTGAGACTGGCTTGAACTATCCATGTATTGCATTTAGCACCTGTCAGTTTCATACAAAATCCCCATGGTTGAAAACAGTAGGCAAAACTGTGTGACAAAAAAATCCATATAATTATCGAAAATGCTCATTCACGAGAATCGGTTGAGAAATGCGACCTGTAGAGAAGAACAGCCGGACAGCCATACGAAAGAATTTTGAAGCTGAAACTGGAGACGTTTCGCGTTCGCTCGGTGAATAGTGTGTTAATTGCGCCCATTGGCCTTCATTGTATTGTGTACTAAACACTGTTTTCGGCATGCATCGCAGTGCAATGTCACGCCAAAGAAAATGTTATTGGTAATTTTTTATTTCTTGTGGGCCAGTTTTGACCAAAGTTTCATCACAATCTAATGAATGGTTTAGAAACGCACAGAGGACAAACATACAAAGAAACATTAATTATTATTTATACAGACAGATAATGAGTCTATAACTAAATAACCCAAGTAATTTTCATTGTTTGTAATTAATTATAATTGGTATTTATGACAATGTGACAAACATTTGAACTTCTACCGGTGTAACTTCTGTAAGTGCCCTCCTAGGGTCTAAACTGAATAAATCGTTTTACCTTTGAATGTCTTTGAAACTATACTATATCAGGTGACCCAAATGCTCTCTTGCCCCATATGACATAAAAAAAACTAGTAATAAAGAGTTTGTTTGAACGCGCTAATCTCAGGAACTACTGGTGCGAATAGAAAAAATATTTGTGTTAGATAGCCCATTTATCGAGGAAGGCTTTAAGCTCTTTAACATCACGCTATTGTTGCAAAAATCCCACGGGTACAGCTAGTAATGTAATATTCCGGTAATTAGTACTACAAACTTAGTAAAAGTGTAATTTTCGAGCTATTTAAAATAAAAAAATCAATACATAAAAATCTGAAATATTAAATATCTCGAAAATGGTGATATTTTTGTTGAGCTTATTTTTGTATATTTGTTAGGTGACCCGTCCCACCTATCTCCCCCTTAAGTTTGTCGTACTACTTACCGGACACCCTGTATAGTATAATATTTGAACGCAGGATGCAAGCAGAGAGCGGCACCGCCCCCGTCGCTCCCGAACAACCTCCCGCTGAGGCAGTCCCGCCCGCGCAACAACAACAACCGCAGCACGCCTAGACTGTACACCTAGTGTGATGTGCCACCTGATTAAACATTAAATGAACTTTAAAACTTACCTCCATCTTATCAATGGGCTTGTGGTAGCCGAACATGCAATTTTTCCTCGTTTACTGTATCGACATAGGATTTCAATCGAATACGTCTTACGGCGATCGAAATAGTTTGAAAATTCTATTTGATATTGTTTAGTAGTGTCGATGTGTATGTCTTGATATTGATAATATATCATTAACAAGTATCTAATTAGTGTATCTACACTACACGAAAGCAATGTCGTCATTAAAGTTTTATATGTTACATTTTCGAGGATCTGGTAGATATGCGTGAGAGATGAATGTATTAAGTATAATTAATTAGAATAATTTATTCGTAAGTTTTTATCGTAGGCGCTGATTATATTCTGTAACACAGAGATATAAATAAAAAAATACTGACTTATTTATTTCTTTTGGTTTTTACTTACCTACCTTTTACCTACTTCGTCAAGTGCTATAAATACCATTTTAAAAATTTTCCAAAAAAAATGCGTCTTGAATGCACATAAACGTAATTTTTTATAGTCGTGAGGTATGACTGTGTTGTTTTGTAAAATAAAAACGGAAACAATGGCAGTTATTCACAGCAGTTGTGCAAACATCGACGGATTTCCATATTTCAAATTAATAAAAAGATTTTCGACTAATCCTTAGAGTAACTTTTAGTTTCACTAAAATGAAATATTCAAAAGTTTACTTTCTTTTGTTGATCTATTTTACCGGATGTTATTCGAAAGATTCTCAAAGTAATCATAAAATATCAATGGTAAGTTACTGATACTATGTTTATATTTGTGTTTGCTATTTATTTGTGACCTAGGTACCTGATTCTTTTAAAATTATATCGACTGTATTTACTTACAACTACTTTAACTAAGTACTACAATCAATCTCAGTTTTTCTCAACTAGTCTCAAATTAGACTAGTAACTAAACACTTTCTAAATATTGGTTAATTAAATGCACGATTCTCGAAATTTAAGCAAATCTATATATGTATATGTATTTAAAAAGAGAAGACCCGTCATCAACGCCCAGCCTAAACCCTTGGACAGGTGACCCTTTGACAACTTTTCACAGGTGTTGTTTTTAAGACGAAAACGAGGAATTAAGGATTTGTCGAAAAAGGAGCACGCGGGTGAAACCGCGGGGCGAAAAGCTAGTTATAAACAAAAGCACCAAAAAATTAGGTACTATAAATAAATTATAAATCAGGAAATTACAGTTTTACCAACAACTTATCATGAAATCATATAAAGTGAGCTATGGCCGAAAGAGGCCGAAGCCGAAGTTTTGGTCGGACACTAGTATTAATATTTTGCTAGTAGTCGTCAGATAATTTTTTATTTTATGTTTACTGATTGTAAAATGAAAACTAACTGGTCACCCGACTATTCATCATTAGGTATCTTCACACGAAAATAAAAAAAAACCAGCTATATTCGATCATGCAGAGAGCCCGCTTTGGGATCCAGGTTCGCAGAGTTTGTACTTTGTGGACGTCCACAAACAAGATGTGTACAGGCTTGAATATAACACTGGCAATTTTATTACGAAACATATTGGTAAGTAATTATAATAAATAATTATAATAGATATTTATAGCGTAAATATCTATTATAATTATTTATTCGTCCTTGAAGTAGTGTTATAATGTAATATGAAAAACAAAAAGCTTGCACGGAAGATATCACTTTAGCAAATCGAAAATCTGTCGACAAGCACCTGTCGGTGTATTCCCGCTAGGAGTAATCTTGTAATCTTAGGAGTAATCCGTAATGTTCCGTGGTGTATTCAGACAGCTGCTCTTGAGAGCCAGTTCTCATAAGCTTTGTGTCACCACCTTCGTCCACATCATCACTTATCATGGTGAAATTGCGGTCAAACACAAGCTTATAAAAGTAAAAAAATGCGCTTTAGCATCTGACCCCAATGATGCAATTTCACTGCACATATTGTAAATATTTTACCATAACTACCTAACTGTCGGTGATCTATGAGCTGGAGACTTTAAGAAAAGTGAGAATTATCTGTTGATATCTTCTGAAACACTAATATTCTGTACTTTCCCTTACTCCTGTGCAGATTACGGTCAGGTTAACGTAGTGTCCCTCGTCTCGGGCAGTCATCGATTGTTAGTGGCGGTGCGATCAGCTCTATACTTGCTCGATTGGGGAGTGATGGGTGATGAAGCCTTGAGACTCATCACCACCCTGGACCAGGGCCTTCCCGATAATGTCATTAATGAAGGAAAACCTGATGCGAAGGGACGGTTTTGGGCAGGTATGATTATGATATTCGTACTGCAAGTTTGTGGATATAAGATAACGTAGGTATAGTGGTAGTGACGTCAGATGCCAGGGCGACGATCGTGGATTCGAATTCAACAATGAGCTTCAGCTTTTAGTGAAGGAAAACATCGTGGAGAAATGAATTATAGTAATAAATACTGTTCATAGTTTACACAACAAAACAAAAATACAACAAGCAAACAGAAAAAAAGAAACTTAGTGACAACAACACAGGCGGCCTTATCGCTTAAGCGATTTCTAGCGAATTACCTATAGTTCATTTTCATGGAAAACATCGTGAGGAAATCATAGCACGGTGGTGGGGTCCTTTGTTGGTACTGGCTACCACACTCAAGTTGAAAATCTGTCGCCAAGCACCCAT
Organism: Ochropacha duplaris; assembly: GCA_951361185.1. NCBI lineage: Eukaryota > Metazoa > Arthropoda > Insecta > Lepidoptera > Drepanidae > Ochropacha > Ochropacha duplaris. Next base: position 4,923,901 of record OX592709.1, on the reverse strand, counting down.
CGGTGTGTTCCTATAGAGGCACTTGTTTCCTTCTAGGTTTTGTGTGCTTACCACCTACAGCCACATCATCACTTACCATGGTGAGATTGCGGACAATCATAAGCTTATCCAGAGTGGAAAGGTCGAAAATATGTAGAACATACCGAGATAAAATTAAGGATATTTTTATCCCGAGAAAACATAAGATCCCTTGTGGCTAAAACCGCTAAAGATCTGCATCGAAATAAGATGAAAACTAGAGTTTTTTTTCATTCAATATAGATTAATGTATCAATTCTTTCTTATTAACTATAGAATTTAATTGTATGTACTGACCTGACTCCACTAATACCATGAAAACATCCAGGTACAAAAGGACCGCAAACGGGCGATGACGTAATGCCAGACAAAGCTTCACTCTACAGCGTGGACCGTTTCAGCTTGACTCAACCACGCGTCCAGCTACGTCCTGTATCCATCTCCAACGGCCTGGTGTGGTCGCTCAACAACTCTGTGCTGTATTATATAGACTCGCCGACGCACAAAATCGAAGCTTTCGATTACGATTTGCAGCACGGAAGCATAAGTAAGGAATTCTGTAATGTGCTAGTTAGTGCTATACTAAGCACTAACTACCAATATTTTGTTTCTATGCTATCTGTCTTGTAGTCCCACAGGCAGTAGAGGATTAGCCACGTAGCAAAAAGCCGCGTATTATGTTAGGTACTTATACCTACCACATAATATTTCTACCTTAGTATTGCACTGAACTGATCGCAAGTTGGCACCACCATAAAACTAACAGAAAAAAACTCGCACTCCGGGAGTGCCAACTGAAGTGAAAACTCTTTATTAATTTAATACACTGACAGAGACATCTATATTCACTTAAACAAACTAGATATATTACTTTGTACGAATATGTTCTTATATTGTGGAGTAGATGGCTCTTTGACAAATATACTACAATGCGCTCGCTCCCAAAATAAAACAACTTAAGCGCCAAACCAAATAAAAATTGATTAAAAATTAATTACGCTATTTATCAAAAAGATTTTCGACCAGAATTTTCAAATACCTAATACCCATATTTTGAATGGAGTTAAGCTATGAAATTCGTTATGATTTTAGAATAAAATGCAAAAATAAAAGAAAGAATAGGTCTTTTCGGAATTAAATTCTATCGAGGCAATATAATCGAATCGTGTTTTCACGTCTACCAGAACATTAATCAAATAGTCAATAAGCATATTATCTAAAAAAATATCTATTAATTATGCCATAGTGAAATAAAACTATTTCAAAAAGCTCAATTATTTTTTTGGTATCGCCTTAAGAAGATATCACTTCAAATAAGATTTCGACGGTCTATTTGCTACGGGCACCGCGCTGTCTGGATCTGACACTATCCACAGGCATTCGTGTAGGGCACAGAGTACATTATTATATCTGGTGTAGGGTATGTTATAGCTTTGTTTTCGTTACAGGTGGTCGTCGAACAATTATGGATATAACTCATTACGGATACGAAGAGGCTATTCCAGATGGAATGACAATAGACAGCGATGGACAACTATGGGTGGCACTAATGTTCGGTGGAGCTGTGAGTAAAGCTTAGCTTATATTGCCTTATTAGCTGCTATGTGCGATTTGCTGGATGCACCTATGAAGAAATAAAACTGTTTTGACCATTTGAGATTGTTATTTTCATTATTTAGATAGAGGTACTGCACTACTGGTAATCACATAGCTGAATGGACTTTGGGAACTACATAGAACCAACGTAAATTAGATTAAATATCTACTTACATAATGATATAAAAAATTCGTGTCACCTTGTTTGTCCGCGATGAACTCCTAAATTAATGAACCGATTTTAATGAAATTTGCAGATTTGTGCAGTTTGGTCCAACTTGAGAGATATGATACTTTTTATCCCGGGAAAAGATAAGATCCCACGGGAACGTGGGAGAAAGCACGGGAGACAGCGAATTTTTCCGCTTTCTTAAAATATTATAATTGATATTCAAAGTCAAAACATCAAACAACGTTCATTTATACAGTTTAGTCCCATTTATACTTATGGAGGTCGAGCTACAGAATATTTATTTTTATAATATCATTATCGTACATTTTACAGGTATTACACATAGACCCAGATAACAGACAATTGATATATAGCTATAAGCTGCCAGTGTCTCGAGTCACGTCCGTCTGCTGGGGCGGACCGAACCTCGACGAACTGTTCGTCACTACGGGCAGGAACGCACTGGAATCCGACGTAGAGTCGCTGGCGGGCGCTATATTCACTATAAGGGACACGGGAAGCAGAGGAGTGCCACCTTATTCGTTCCGTTTCGAAAATCCTGACGATTATTGATGATATCTAATAAATTGTTGTTATTATAAAGTTGTCAACTTATTTAAAACTGGTCGCAATAGATAGGCTCTTAGGCTTCTAACTCCTAAACCAAATAAGATTTCTAGACTAGAAATTCGAACATGCACTTTGCATTATGTACAAATTAGAGACATCTTTTCCTATGCTTGTGGGTATCGATATCGCTATACAGGAGAAAAATTAAAGAAACGACAAATATTCTCGATTTGAGGGAACATAAAATGCCCCTGCTTTACCTAATTAGATTTTTTTACAGATAGATGATAGATAAGTTTATTGATTCAGCACGTGCCTATGATTAGAGTATAGGTACAGAGTTAATAGCTTTTTGTTGAAAAATCGACATTAAGTAGATACTGAATGTAGGTAAGTACCTACTAATTTTGGGAATATTGTTACAGAGCAACGAAAATAAGTTTATTTTATTATTACCGACGGAACTCTCCATGCGGTAGGTAACCACTCGCACTTGGCCGGTCGGTAGGAAAGTTCTCATGTCGAAGGTGCTACTCGCCACAGAGTCCATTTGTAATTTGTTTCACACTTCCACGTTATAAAAGTACTAATTGGAACTAATAACATACGCCATGCGTTACACACGTAGCACGTTATTAAAATCATTTGAAAAAAAAGTATAATTACTGTATTTTACTATTTAATACAGTACTCATAGGAACGTTGTTTGATCAGAGCGTTACAAGAGAAAATATAGTTAAAACGCAGGTGAAATGTCTTCATGGGTATTTGTTTTAAATTTTATAATCTCACATGTTTTTATAAAAGCTGAAGTAAGTAGTATCAACGCGTATTTTTTTACAATTACATATTTTTTTTATACTATTTTAATAAGGTGGTATAGAAACATATGGCCCTTTGCAGTTTACTAAAGGTACATTGAATAAATTTTGTAGCCACTTAGCTGTAAAATCAAGGAGAATTATCTGGATGATCGCCACTACAGTATATTCGAGTACAGTAACCTAACTGCCACGCATGCCGAGAGTCCTGTATGGGACCCCGATATAAACACTTTGTACTGGGTGGACGTACTCAATCAAAACTTACACGCATGGAATTATTACACAATGTCACATATAGTGAAACATATCGGTAGGTGTCTTGTATGGATAATCATTTTCAGGAACTATTGAAATAGTTGATGGGGAAACAAGGATTCCAAGTATTTATAATAATTTTATGTAAAATAATATTTATGGTCGTAAAAAGTGACCATCTAGGATTAATTGATATACTTACAAATAAACAAAGTAATAAAATTTATTATTCCAATAATGGAATTCAGAAAGTTTAAACAAAAAATGTGTAAGTATTTGAAATTGGTAAACTTTATCTATGTACCTACGAATAAATAATAAGTCTACTTATTCGTAGATAGGTAATATTAGATACCTACTAATATTATTTAGAGGTAAGGTTGTTTTTGTGTTGGGTACCTACATACTTAATCTTTGGAACTACAGAACCGATTCTAAAAAATATTTCACCAATGCTAAGCAACATTATCAGTCTAACATAGGATATATTTTATTTTAAGTCCCTCAAGAATGCGGATGATACCGCGGGTCGGACGCTAGTTATTTATTATTTAGGGATATTAAGAACAGTTTTATGTTAATGTTGTCTGGAGTTCAGAATTGTGTTATTTTTACCCATGCAGAATACGGTGAAGTAAATATAGTTCTACCAGTAGCCAACAGTAGTCGACTTTTAGTGGGAGTCAGGTCTGAGGTGTACCTGTTAGACTGGCATAAACCTAGAGACGCGTCGCTCCGGCTTATTGGAGTGCTCGACCAGGGAAAACCTGACAACATCCTCAACGAAGGAAAGGCGGATGCACGCGGCAGGTTTTGGGGCGGTAAGATGTGCTAAAATATTAGGGGTTAACTAAATAAACAAGCCTATATCCGTAAATAATTCTGCATGATCGTGCCTTGCCTTCTCTCTCCATTTCTTGCCTTTTTTTAAATTTTTGTTTCTATGTACAATTGATAAACTGTATAAATACTGGTGGTCCCCCAAGGTTTCACCCGCGTTGCCGGAATGTGTTACAATTTGCATCCATAATCCATTAATTCCATGCTTTGAGTTATGGAGAAAAGAACGTGACGAAAGAATTTACCTACTACTTACTTTATAACTCCACTCAGTATTTAAAGATTATGAAAACGATACAAAAAAACAAACCCTTGAGTAAACATCTTGAGAGCAGTAACATACAGACAGACAACTATTAAAAAAATATTAATTCGGCTTCAGGTTCGCTCAATTACGTAGTCCCCTGTACATATTTTTTTCCCAAAAAATTAATTTAATTTCCTACTCACTATTTTTGTACCTACAGGTTGATCATACACTACCTTTCACTGCGTACCCCTTTAGGAGTTAAATTAAGAAAAAAACGTCCAAGGGTTTAGGCTGTGCATCGATGAGTCAGTGATTCAGGCCTTTATAAATATATGTTATTCACATCTCTTTAAAATAGTCATAACTTATTAAAATGCTCAGGTACAAAAGGCCCTCAAAACCAAGATACAGTTGCCCACGACGAAGCAGCGCTCTACAGCTTAGAACAGCCGTGGTTCACGCCGCGAGTGAGGCTAAAGCCCGTGACAATATCTAACGGACTCGTATGGGCCCTTAATAACAGCGTCATGTACTACATCGACTCGGAGACCAGGAGAATAGAAGCTTTCGACTTTAATTTAAGCAGAGGACATATACGTATGTATATAATTATAAGAGTAATCTAGGATCGTATGTAAATCTAGTAAAACAGACTATTTTTACAACTTTAACAGATTTTATTCTTTTGATAGTTTCACTTCTATTGTAGTAGGTACCTACACTTACGATATTTCTGTACGACTTACGATAGTACATTTTTTAATTTACTACTTTAAAGTACTTTAATGATACAGGAAATCGTCGCACAATCGTAGACATACGAGATCATGGCTACGGGGATACAATACCCGATGGAATGACTATAGACAAAAATGGCCTCCTGTGGGTTGCGCTGATGTTCCATGGATCGGTAATTATTATTTCCTTACAATTTGAACCAATCAGAAAGGTAAAACTTAATACTTCGGAGTTCTTTTAGATAATCCGGATTGACCCTGATTCGAAGCGCATTGTTGAGAAGTATAAGCTGCCAGTATCCCGGGTGACGTCAATGACATGGGCTGGCCCAGGGTTGACAGACCTGATAGTAACCACGTCTCGACGGAACATGGACGCAGAGGCTCTTGCACAGGAACCGCTCTCCGGATGTATATTTATACTACGTTCTATGAAAATGGCTGGCGTGCCTGCTCATAAGTTCGTTTTCCCAAATGCTGATAATTATTAACCGTAATTTTTTTAATTTATCGATACATCTAAGTATAAGAAAGGTGCCTATTCTGTTTTTACAAACTAAACAAATTTAATCGGACTATATCTCCATTTACCGAATAGAAAAAAATGCCTTTTCAAATGAGTCTATTCCTGACGGATCGGGAAAATAGTCATGCTCACTATAACCATCGACAAGATTTACGTTGAAAACTAAGTAAGCATTATTAAGTACTTGTACGTCTCTAATTGTAATATGACAATCTCAATCGACCCAGGCAGGTAGGTTATAGAGGGCTGTAATTCAGGTCATATATTTGTTTTGGTAGTTAAAATATGCAAATGGAACTATTGTCTTTGAAATGTTATGATTCTTAGAGTAGGGTAATGAATAATAGACAATGTATGAGTTATTGTGAAATTATTTAATACAGGACATGAATACAACCAGAGTAATGTAACAAGATTTTGTATAACATTTTAGACTATTTAATAAATAACAAAACATCACGTGACAACAGCGAGATGACTAGAGTGTGATTTATTTCAATGTTTACAACTTGTGAAATATAAGTAATTTTTTTTAGTTTTCAATTTAAAATAACGCAGGTTTAAACAGCAAAGATAGTTTAATCATATAACAATGCTTAGTTTAGTAAATTAGTTTTAGATTTATTTAACATTTTAATTATTAAATTATTAGATAGAATGTCGCGAATTTTTTAAACTTACAATGATCTACTTAAAATAACTTTACTAACTGTCAACAGTTACAAATAGATTGCATGTTACAATAACATTGTTAGGCACATTTTCCGATACAATACAACACTAAGAGTTGTAAATAGATAAATTATAAAAAGCAATTATTACGTGGCTTCACATATTTTTATACGTATAATTTACGCGTTGTTAACTTACCTACTAACATACACAGCATTAGTTTTCATTCAACCGATTTATTTAAGTAGTTTTAAGCATTATTTTATCTTAGAGGCAGTAATTTTCATACAAAACGATTACTGCCTATTATAGTTTATTTACTTAGGTATATCGCACAATTAACGCCGCCATTAGAAATTACACTTGGCAGTGAATAAACGTTGTGTACGATACACCACGCACTGATATGCGCTTATCAGTAATTGCCTACAGTACCTACTATAACATTCTCGACATAAAGACCTTTTTGAAGTGAAATAGTTGATAAACGTGTGCGTTCGTATTTACTTAAAATAACAGACAATTGCCTATTCAAGTTATTTAGTTAAACGACTCCAAAATCGAGCGCCAAAGAGAGCCAAAAGAGATTATAGAAAGTCATTTCAGATCCCGACTTCAAATATACACCCACCGCTTCATGCAGTAGGTAATTGACATTATTTAATATAGTTCACATAACGGCGTGATATTTTATTTTACCCTACTCACTTTCTAAGTACGCATTGTGTCAGGAAAACAACGGATGTCGTAGATAGGAACAGGACCGCATTAGTTATGTAGCAAAAGTAGCAAATGTTACGGGCCCCGCGAATTAGGGGGTCCCCCAAAAACTTTAGCGTATTTTTTTAAATAAAGATGGGCCTATACATACCAATTATAACTACAACAGGCCCATGGTAAGACATGGTTAGTATTGCACTGCACTGGTTGTAAGTATGCAGCACCGAAAATCTAACACAAATCCAATCAATATTTTATGACGATCTATATGCTACCGGTTGACTTAATCTGGTCCTTCTATGGAATCCGAATAAGTATGATAAAATTGATACTTTTTAAAATAGCAATTGTAATATTATTGGTATATAAGGCACATTCAAATTATAATAGAAAAAACCATAAGTATAATAAATAACACTAATGTATAATAGAATATCCTTAGAGGTTCCGCAAATTCAACAAATAAAATATCTACAATCGCACTCCCTGTGCGAGAGTACGAGGTCGCCTACAAAGTTCAGTTGGGTTGTTACAGCTAATCAATGAAATTAACTCTTAATAGCACACACATATTCTTACATACATTTTCTATGGGCATATTCAAATATGTATACCACGCGTGGGTGGATCGTGTCCGCACAGATGTATGTAAAAGTATTTTGTAGATGTGAACAAACCTTTAATCAGCGATAAGGTTTATTAATTTAATCTTAACTTGTAGTTTAATTAATCCCTACGATAATATTCTTGTGATATTACCGCCAGATCAGTACTGAGATTGAGCATTTAAAATGGTCAGCGATTCCGTCCGCGACGTCCGTTACAATCCTAACATAATATATTTAAATATAACATCTGAACTAACGATATTCCATAATAATCCGGCAGTGGAGTGGCTGTTCCATACAACGGTCATAACATTAATTTATACAGAGATATATCTAATCACATACAAAAAGCAATATCATGTAGATTATCGAAACGAAAAAAGAAAACAAATCATTTTATTTGATAACTTATAGTTGTGATAAATTTTGCTTTTGTGATGATTATTATTGTTCTTATTCGATTTAGTATTTACCAATAATTCAAAAAGAATAAGGCGTGTTCCACATCTGGAGTTCTGCAATTCAAAGTTACATGTAAAAAAATGACAAGTGACCTTCTGAGTTACCTTCCATGGGAACGCAGAACTACAGACCTCACTGTGACACCGACGCCTTTTGTTTTTGAATTGCATGTCTAACAAGCATTTCCATTTTATTTTAATTAAATTGACCATTTTAAGTTTTGTTGAACAATATCGGTTGAGTGTCCAATAAAGTTCAATCTAAGTGGACCAGTGATGTGAAATTAAAACGTGTATCGTGACTTTTCAGATTGTCCAAAAGTCCGTGAAAATTTAGTGGAACGGCCTCGATTTTATCAAAAACCTGGCCTGACTTGTACAGACGATGACTAACTTTACTGTGATACGCGACTATAACATAAAAGTAGAATATAAATAACTTGACATTGGCAAAAAAATCCTAAAGGACGATGGCCAACAAAGAAAAAAAAAACCTACAGCACAACTAAAGTACCTAATTCGATATATTTCTGTATAAACATCATAAAACTTTTAACACATCATTAACTATATCGGCAACACAGTATACACATCTAAAACTTAATTTCACTCGCGATATTATTTATATCTAAGCTTATTTTGATGTTATTTGTGCCTAAGTGTACGTCTACTTCTACCGCTATAGAATACACTGTGATAAGTTCGCTGGGACAGCTTGTTTTTTACTATTAAATATCTTATATTTCCCTACCTATATTAAAATATAGATAATTCATATAGACCTAGAAATTATCCTGATTAAAGTACTGAGACATGCATCAAAGTTATTATTCATTCCATATATTCTACGATCTATATGGGCCATCCTTATATTTAGTTTATATAAGGTTAATCTTTAAATTCATGTAATTGTATTTCATGTATATCAACTAAACAACCCAAAACAAAATAGCCACCCCCAATTTTAGACTTTTTTTTTGGATTTTTTCATATATAAAGAAACAAAATATTATAATTATTTTCTCATTAAACATTATTTTTGCTTCATCATCATCATAACAGCCGGAAGACGTCCACTGCTGGACAAAGTCCTCCCCCAAGAATCTCCAAGACGGCCGTTTTTGCGCTACCCGCATCCAGTGGCTATGCTATTTTTGCTTAATTACACTTAAAAGGACCCATTTATAACTCGAAAAAATTACTGGAACTAGTGTTTAGTTTGATTAAACAAAAACAACAAAGCTTAGGTGGCCCTTATGTTGGGTTGATTAGTATACATACAATATCTATCAATAAGTGGGCAGCAGTTACGGATTCAAGCCACATTTTCCGTATTCCTAATAAAGTTGAGTGTAATCAAATGTATGAAAAAACGATAACTTATAAATAAACTAATGAGCAGTTAAAGTACACACAGAAAGGAATCAAAGACCTGCGGTAACCTAATCTAATTCTAAATCAATTAATAAATACCCACAGCTCCTTATATCACACACAAACAATAAGTAATGGACGTAAACTATTCCCTTATATTTGCTAATATATAATTACAATAATAACAACCAATTACATTAGTATATAATACAGGTGTGGTTTTGTATTCGCGCCATACATACTAAGGTTTATTATTATTTGATTACAACACGAATCATGAGTAATTTATGTTTTCTAGGGCTTAAACACAGTTTTTCGAAACTTTTTTCAGTTGGTTTGTGTTCTATTCCAATAATATGCAAACCACCTGTTAATTAACGGAATAATATTTGGTTGCCTGCCCTTTAGACTAGATGGAAAACACTGAAATGATCTTCATTTGTAGAAATGCCATTTTTTAATGGACTAGAAGGAGCTAAGGCCAACAGCCTTAGCTTCCACAACACCTTTACGCGGTCAGTTCGGCCAGCGCTTAGGGCTCTCACAACCGTATAAAGATTTAGAATTAGATGACTGGCCGCTGAGGGCGCCCCAAGTGGGGCACGAATCTCGGCTCAGGGCATCGCCAGGGGATACTAAAGCTAGAAATGCCACTTGTATCGCATGGTTATAGTCCTGTCTTATTCCATTGTATAAGTACGAACGCGCAAGATTTGAAAGAGGCAATGCCACTCGGATGCCACGCGCCTGCTAAGAACGACGAGTGGGTATTTGTGTTTAAAATATTCGCACGTACCATCTCAAACATGGTATATCAATTAAATTAATAAATAAAAATTATTGACCGTCATTACTACTTGGATTCTACAAGGATTGTATTATTATTCATGTGACGACCCTAACAGGCCTTACGCACCATCCATCCCCTATGTTCGTCCCGCCATACACGATGTACGATGAAAAAGGCCTTACGCATCATCCATCTTGCTGTACGTAAGTGAATATAATTTTATGAGCGTAGCGCTGAGCGAGCTAGATTGCACTTTATTATGGCATTGCACGAGTTTAAATATTTTTTCGAAGCGAGCCTTCTGTACGTCCTACCATTGAATATTCTATGTCAATTCCACACAAAGTAGCAATTCCAAGACGTTTAAACTAAGATACGAACCCTGAATATAATGACTACCTTATCACTGGTCGAGGTTACAGCTTCGGCGCGACGAGTCCACTGAGCATATCGAAGGTGTTCCCATCAGGTGCCACTTTGACTGTACCGGAATGAGTCTTCACAAGGAGCCACCCAGCATTATCCACGCCTGATATAGTGCCTTGCACTGGAGATGCGTCGTCTGCGCTTTGGACGCGGACTTCGTCGCCTCTATGGAGAGAAAATAGTTATTTTGTACTAACTGTCCCCCGCGGTTTCACCCGCGTTCCCGAGGGATCTTATTTACGGGATAAAAGTAGCCTATGTGCTATTCCTGACTATGATCTATCTCTGTGTCAAATTTCGTCCAGATCCGTTCAACCGTTCTGGCGTAATTGGGTAACAAACATCCATCCAAACATTCACATTTATAATATTATTAGGATTGTATTGAGATTTGATTGTAGTTTTCATTATGAACTTTTTTCCAGTTTTAGATCCAAATTCTTCCTAGAAGGGTGATCAAGGGTGACTGTGTTAATCGTAAACAAATGACGCGATACAATAAGAAAATAATGGGAATGAGTCGTTGCGACTCATTAGACGCATTTAAATTACAGGTCGGTGGCGCCATCTACGTTTTGTTTTGTTTTTTATTCATAAATTACGTGAAAACATCTGCTGTTTTATACAAAAATCGAGCTACAGTCTTGGGTTTATTTGTCCAAGGCTACAGTGTACAGTTAGAATATTTGATCGATCTGGTTAATGTTGGAATATTGATAGATCGATTAGTGTAAAGTCAACGATATGTTAACAATACTAGCAATATGGGTTTTAGTGATTTGCTGCTTCAGGGACCACGAAAGCAGGGGCAGAAGGGGCCCAAATATTATCATATCGCCTCTAAAAATGTTATTTAAGAAAGGGGGTTCCCAAATAACTTTTCCCCTACCCATCTTCTGCGGTCCCTGTGCTGTTTGTTGTGTATCGATGTTTGTACTCACTGGTGGATCCAATACTGGTAGTACTGTTCGAGGAACGCGTCGACCCCGCCGTCAGTGGACATGTAGTCGAGCGTGCGCTCCAGCTCCGAGCAGTACCGCGCCAGGAACCGTTCTATCGACATCGGCGCTAGTGACGTGCCGTGGACCTTGTTGTGCGCCGATATTATGTCGTTCAAACACGTCGTTGGCACATTGTTCGATATGTTCACGCCAGTACCTAGCGAGGAAACATATTGGATTTATTTTAATTATTAATGCCTTAAAGGCAACTGGCTCTCAAATACCGGAACACAACAACAGGTGTTTGGCGAATGTAAAATGTCCTAATATACTATAAAACGCAAAATACATATTTTAATCATTCGAAGAAAAAAAACGTTATAACATTGAAAATGTATCCAATACATTGGTATAACTAGGAAAAAAGTCACTTAACTAGTTCTATAAACTTACCTATGTTGATGATGACGTCATCACCCATACAGTTCACAGTGGTGATTGTGCCACCGATCTTTACATCGCGCCCGTAGTAGATGTCGTTAGGCCATTTTATTCTTAAAAAAGCAACAAAATACTGGTTATTCAACTGAAACAGTTGATATCCATTGCAGTCTTCTTTTTGCCTCTTGCATTAACAGTAGAAAAACAACTATATGCCAAAGACCTAAAGTTCACATCGCTCCAATCACACCTGAGCTAGGCAACAAATTAAATGTTATAGATCCAAGTCATTTGCCTAGTTTGATTGAATGGCTGAATATCATCAGGCCGCTAGTTGAACGGCTAATTAAGCTAGTTGCGCTATTACCACGTTCAGTGCTAAATACTTGTATAAGCTCAATCCATATACTTCCAAGTGGTACTCGACGCGTAGGTGAGTGTAAGCAATAACATTTATAATTCACGCACTCACATACGCGTCGAGTGGGATTATAATGCTTGAACCTATAGCCTTGAACGTGTTAAGGTCCTCCTCGATAACATATGAATATGGGAAGGTACCTAATATCCAAGTGTTCGTAGGCGGGCTGCGAGCGTATAGCGCGGACCGCAGCGAGCGCAGCCGCGTGCTGCACTAGTGGTAAGGTCGGGGACATTTTCTGCCACACCTGACATTAAAATTAAGGGAAATTATTCAGAGTTGTTTGATATCTTAGATCCTTGTATTGAGTCGTAAAAGCGGGTGGGAAAATTCAAATTTGCTGCTCATAAATTACTTGCTACTTGCACTGTAAGGGATTCCGATAAAGAGTGGTGCGCATCTTCGTAGATGGCACTATCTAACCTGTAGTGATATGGCGGCTTGTCCCGGCGGCGTAATCCATTTGTTCCCGGCGCGTCCGACGGCGCAGGCCTGCCGCCGCGCCACCGCCGCCACACCGTGCGCTAGCCCCGCGCCACCCGTCACGCGCTGCGTCGACGACATCACGTCCGAGTACACCACCAGCCGACCCAGCGCGCTTGATGACAAGTTCTAAACGAACAACTCTACACTGGGGTGTCTGGCCAAGCCAATATATTCAGATGGTCCAAACAGTATTTAATTATAAGCCTTATAATCCCAATTTAATCATATAAATAAATTATCATATCGACACTTACGTCAAAATATTCAACGGTGGAGAAGTGTTCGGGACAGTCGTACATATAAACAGGCAGGTATTTCTCTGAAGGCGGTTCCCTCGGCGTTTCCCCTCGCAGGCACCACTGTACCGTCAGATCGCCTATATTCTGGACGCGACCACTGCCTGGAGGACACCACCTTTCCACTAACGATAACTTGTGCTAAACAATAATTATGGCTTATTATATTCATTGAATGTAATGATTATAGTTTTTTTTAATAGTGTTTTCTACCACAAAACTTTTAAAATCACAAACTAAGTTTTCGTTAGAAGGACTATTGTAAACAATGAGTTTATGAATAAAAAGGTGTAGATAAGGAAGAAAAAGGGCACCCTAATGTACACATAATTATAATATTGCAATATTCACACTACATTACGATATCTGGCATTTTTGGTTGTATTGGGCCACTTTTAATTTCACTCGTTACGTGAAGTGCATCCGTTGATGCCGGCGACGCATTCAAAGACACAGATCAAAGGTGGCTAATTAGCCACTTTTTAGCCTCCCGCTGTCGGAGCGCTTATTACATATCTACACCTTTTTACTTATAATATCCTTGGTCGTAAACTCAAAAATTGTTAAATGAATATTTTAATATTTGATGAGCAGATGTCAGATAAAGAAAACAAATTCTATAAAGCCATATTTAACATACAAAAAGAGACAAACATAGAGGCACAAATGGAGATGTTCTCTTGTCAAATATCTAATGTAAGATATAACTATTTCTGAAAGAATTGAGAAAATTCATGAACCTAATTTTAATTAATCTAAATAAATAAAGCATTGCTATTGTTATATTTTGTGATAGAAAACTTCCAATCACAATAAACATGCAACATTAAGAATTAAGATGACAATTATTTGTAAAGTCTTCAGTAATAATTTTTTTTGCCGTTTCTTAGATTCGGAAAGCAAAGAGATATGTACGACGTACAAACCCGAAATCGTAAAAATAGTATTTATGCTAAAAAGCTTTATTAGCTAATGAAAAAGTCAAGTACCTACATGTAAATGTAATTAAATTATACGTTAGCATATAGCTTAAGCAGCACACAAATAAAAATATACGCTTAACGAAGGAAACCTCGTGCAGTAATTTGTATAGCTGTGTGTAAATTATAGTATTATTTAAGAAGTGTTGAATATTGTAGTTGACCAGAGATTTTAATAATAGGATTGTAATATAACTTGTACAATTTAATGTTACGTTTATTTCTTATGTAAGTATTAATAGGATTTCGGGTATTTGAATAAAGTATAATACTAAGATCCAATTTTAGTATTATAGTTTATTCAAAGCCAAGGCGCTTGATTATTATTGAAACATTGTTCGTACTGTACCGTTAGAAGGTTGCAAAAGCTTCATTAAACAAATTAATTGTTAAGTCATATGTAAAGTAAATACAACATAATAAGAATGATATAGTCACAATTAAAATCTCCAACCAACAAAATAATTTGAGATAAAAAAAAATATAGTGTGAAGCGTGGTGCGTCTCACCGGCCATCACACCGTCACGTGGCCGGGGCCCGCGCCCGACGACGTCGGCCACGCCCCCTAACAGACAACACTCTGTACGTCACTCTTATCACAACCACATAAGGTTTATTTAACAATTAATCACTTAATACACTTATAACACTATGTATTTGTGACACTGGACATATGAAGGAATATCAAGACAGTTTTGTTATACAAAGGGTCAAACAAGAGTACGCATACATCTACGTTAACTACTTTCTACAATAATAATTTGCCCGTATTTTACATTTAATAAATACCGTGTTTTTTTATTGATTTTAGAAAGAAAGGGTCTGTTATGGAATTTATTGGCGTAATAAATTTTAAAATGCTGATACCAAAAAAGCTCTTCATATATTTTTAACAGATATAGGCATATTTCCCTTAAATTCTAAAACCAACATAATATCAACGACTATATAAAGGGATATAAGAAATTATTTATCTACAATACATAGTGCTAGAACAGGTATGGGTAAGTAATTCCCATTGAATCGCAGTATTAATGGGGGTTAAACCAAATGACGGTGTATCTAAAAAGCATTACAATACGTGAAAAAGTCTGTTCACCTAACTCAAAATTACATCTAATATAATATGCAATATACAAATTATATACCTACACATTCCTAATGTAAATAGTTACTGTTCCTTACGCGGACGTTTATATTTTCAATTTGTACATAAAATAGCCCAAAAATATTGATTGCAATAGTATGAAAATTCGTAGGAATATAATAATAACCATTAATAGATGCCATGATGATACCGATAAAGGTATGAAAAGAAGTTAAGGGTAAAGTTAGATTTTATAAAACTTTTTTTTTTTCAAAAATGCTTTCTTAATTATAGAAAGTGCCATCAGAAGTCATGCTACTTTTGCACTTCCATCACACCATTATGATACTTTCATAGCAAGAAACTCCATAACCTGTACAGGAAATATAAACGTCATGACTCAGCAATTTCTACTTTAATGGTGATGCGTAAATGTAGCAAATAATAATGAACACGTACCACGTGATTCCCTAGGAAGTATCCTTTGGTGTATTCGATATGGGCTAATTCACTTGGATCCTTTACGTGAAGGCAGAGTATGTCCCCAAGGATTTTATGGATGATTCCCAATCGAGCCTCATTGCTTCTTATGCCTTCATCACCTAAATAGTCACTGGGGTCCGCTTCTAAATGGATCTAAAAGGAAATTGAACAAAAAATTTAATAAACTGTGATAATCTGTTTCATTAACAAACTTTTTAAAATTATAAATGTGAAAGATTAGAATGTTTATAACTCAATCACGCATCGAACATTAAAAAGATCCTACGGGTATTAGATAGTGTCATCCACAAAAACGAAATGTGTTTAAAACGTTTAAAAGGGCGGGGCAAAATTTAGCAAATAACATAACATGATTAATAAAATTGTAGAAATAAAAGCTCAGCCACTATTTCTTTATTCGTTTCTGATTTACGATCAGTCTGGCGAGTAATCCAGTGCATGGCAAAAGAGTCTTAATTCATAGGTATATCTCAAAAAATATTTAATAATTGAATTAAGTAGAAATATAACTAAGTTTGTGTGCTGTGCAAAATCACAAAGGAGAATTTCCTGATAATTTGCTCAGAAGCATTCTAGTTTAACGTTTGTGCAAGTTATCCGATAATTTTGCCACTGAAAAATCTATTCTATAAGTGGCACTTACTTGTGAGAATATGGCAGTGCCATTGTTAGTTAGGTCGGTTGCTTGAAGCAACGATGGTGTCCGCCAAGTTTCCTCCGATGCCAGCACTTTTATGTCCAACTCGTGGCCCGGGTGCCCGGTGTACTTTGAGGGCCTAAATGTAATCGTTATATAAAGCAGGTTTTTTTTTAAAAAAATAAGGTACAAACACACTGCGCGACTATTCTGTCACACCCATCTCAAAACACGACTTCCGAATAAGTATCAATAAGTAAGTATGGATAACTATATAACTGGGCTGTATAAATTAAGCATCTCTTCACTGAAAGTATATTTATTCAAGCCCGTTATTGCAGAACTATAACTAAAATAAGCCATGTCACGAGTCGAGACTGCATCAATTTAATTAATACTTATGATGAAGTATCAACTCGTATAGTCTGTTCAATATGGATTGGCAACGTCATTGACTGTCCTTAACCGAAACCTGTACCATGATAATCAAGAGATAACAGTTTTGCGACAAGTTTGTGTGGCAGGTTTAGGTGAACATGGTAAAGGATAGTCCAATGATCTTTATTGCCAATCCATATGGAACGGACTATAGATTCAAGTTCTATTCGATTAGCATTGATTCTCGTGCTGTAGTCAGAGCAAACAATATTTGATTAGGTACTTACTGTACCGTTTTTTTATTTTTACATAAAGCAGCAAAATATATTTCCTCGTCCCGTATAGTGTGTTTATACCTTTACGCAATGTGTCTAATCTGCTTATATAAGAGCCATACTCATTTCCAGCCTCTATCTGATTGTGTAAAATGTATTTGCATAAATTATATGTAAAAAAATTGTTGTTAATGGCTAGGTTAGGCATCCGTTACTACTGTATAAATGTTTACTTTATTCTAAGGCAAAATATAGGTATAATGAAATTGTTTATGAAATGCGTATTTGAAAAGAAAAAAAAACATGCAATATACACGTATAAATAGTATTCAAATACCTACAATATAAAAAAAAATATTGATTACAAAAAAATGTGTGATGAAAGAAATTAAATATAATTTTAAAAGTTTTATATTGCACTACAGTACTTAATTTAAATACATAAACGAGATGGATTGAAAACCAAACAAGCTGGAAATAACCGCTACGAATATGGTTTGCGTACCGACACATATTATTTTCCTGACTTGCTCTGTAAAATTGTATTAAAACATGTATTTAATAATAAGCATTTAACGAACACATAAATCGAATAATCATACAAGAATACATACTGTCTATCAGTTTCTGTGGAAAATTGTTTCTTGGCAGGTGACGCCTGGTAGCAAAATATGTGGTGCTTCATTTTAACAGACTTCCATTTATCGTAGCTAAATTGCACAACTTCGTTTTCACGAACCTAAGAAGACAAATAAATATATAGACATTTTTCATACACTGATCCGAAACGAAACTAAGCAGAGGTGGTTTGATCACATGATCATGCTACCCTCATAGGCACACTTATACATCGTATCTTCGCTTGATAGCTAATTGAACAGTTTATGGAGGAGCGAGGTATTAGACTCCTCCATTGAAAAGGGAAGATCTTCCGCCAGGCTAGGTCATCGTGCCTGGGGACCGCGGTCCAACTGTTGATGTTGGAATCTTGTATATATGCAGATCGCATGGAAAACTTCGTAAGCGCGATGTAGGTTATTGAAGCGCCATCTATCTAGGAGTCGTGCGAACTATATCTATGTGTAGATAGATGTCGCTACATCACTCCCCTCCAAGACCAGAGGTCGATATTGCTGGTCGTGCTAATGTAGCTTGCAAGTGCCAGTGCTGCTCGTAGTCTACAGTGAGTCGAGACTGAGCGATGAGCCTTGCAGGACCAGGAAGCGCGGTGAGTCGGCTGCGTTGGACCTGATAAAGGCGAAGCTGGCTTGCTGTGGACTGCTGCAGAGACCTGGTGAGGAGTGCAGGGAAGTGATGCTGCATACTGCTGACATTCCAATCACGTCGGGGTCACCACTTTAGGAAGTCTTGGAAGTCCAATTGAAACAACGTGAGAAGTATCAGAATGGAATAATTTAATTGACTTAGGATGCCTAATTTATCTTACAATCTAATATTTACAATGATACACTAATACAAAGAGTTAAAATATACAAAGAGTGAGAGGGATAACAGTTTGTCTTGCTCTAACTGTTCTTGCTCCTTTGTTTGATATCCCGTCTCGCTCGCACGAACGCGTCGTCGCCGTAGGCTTAGGTAGCGCGTGTAAATGCATAAAAGGAGGCGCGCTCCGCGCGTCGCGTGGAAGCCGCCGCTGAAGCTCGCCGGACAAGACATCGAGTGGTCCCCAGTGGCTAAGTACCTGGGGATCACAATCGACGCCAGATTGTCAATGAAGCCCCACGCCAAAGCCGTCATCGGTCAGACGCGATCAGTCCGCGCCCAACTGCATCCAGTGCTGAACTCTCCGCGCATCCCCCTGCGGGTGAAGCTCGGGGTGTTCAAAACATACGTGCGCAGCCGGCTCACATATGCTGCCCCCGCCTGGTATGCCCTCACCAATGAGGCAACCAAGAAGCGACTGCGAGCGCAGCAGCATTTAACGCTGCGCAGCGCAGTGAACGCCCCGAGAATGGTAAGAAACTCCACGATCCAGAGGGACCTGCGGATCGAGAGCCTGGATGCCTTCATCACCAGCCTTGCGAAGAAGATGTTCGCGCGGGCAGACAGGTCGAACCTGGACCACATCCGGGACCTGGCCCCCCTGCACGCGCGCCCCCCAGACCGCAAGGCATTTCCCCGGGACCTGATCGCCGAGACCGACAGCTCTGATGACGCCGAGGCCGTGGGGCCTCCAACCTAAACCGCCGCTCGGTACCCTTGCGTCGACCGCCCGAACGGGCCGCCGTTGACCTCACAACGTTCGACCCCCCCGTAAGGGCGGTCCGCCCGAGCGGCGCGAAGAAAAACCTACCGGACATGACACCCCCCCCCCCCTAATATGACTCCCCCCACCCAACTCACAACTACCACAGTAACCCAATGACCCGCCCGTTTTAACGGGAGGCGACGCAACCCCAGGCAGGGGGCACTAAGCCCCGGAACTGACTCCCCATGCCCCGTGAGGGGCAGTGAGAAGAACCACAGGCGTCGCGTGGAGTTCCGTTTGAGCCGTCGTACCGGACGGTCGCTTCCATAGTGGCATTGTTCGGCTACCCGGCATTCTCGGAATTTTGGTCCGGTGATTTTTATTACCTCGCCATTTCGCCGAATTGCTCATTAGGCCAATTCCAGTGATTAATACTTCTCGTATTTCACTGGAAGAGGCTAAGTGCTCAATTCGACACCCAAACGGTAATTTTCATTACCACCTATCTGTGCCGTTTTAGTCACTGTCGCTGCTGAAAGTAATTAATACTTCTGTATTTTACTCGAGGCGGCCTTGACTGGAACGACACAAACCACTTGCGAAATCCACGCATTTCAGTGGTGGGCTAGCGGATACCTAACGGTGCTAACGAAGCTAGTTCGAGCGTGACCCGGCCGCTCGCGGTTGCCCTTCTGGCAAACGCAAACCCGGACGGGGCTGGACCAGTCGGCCTTGGGGGCTTCCCTAGTCGACCCCAGCTATCGCTAGGCAGGGACTTAGGAACTCCGCTGCTAATAAAGCTTCAACAGCGGAAGCACTAGCTTAGGGCACACCCCGTCGTCACACACCTCCTGGCCTATCCCCGGTCAGGAGAGTACTACTCACCCCAGGAGCACCCACCTGGGAGTTAAAAATTTAGCTTTTAAAGTAGGTCCCCCTGGCTGGCCACTATGGCCAGCCAGACTAAACCCGAGACCCTGGAGGACCTCCTCCAGGATCAAGCCATCGTCGACTACCTCATGAAGAGGTATGGAAGCCTCCCTTCCGGAAGTCGCCCTCCGAGCCGCCCTTCTAGCCGGCCCCCATCTCCATCTCGCCCTCCGTCCGCGATGTCAGCTCAATCCGAGCCTGACGACAAACCTCCCACTCCTACCAAGGCCCCCCCTGCCTCGGCAAACACGGCACCCCCTCCCTCGCAAGAGGATGAAGGTGAGTTTACCGAAGTCAGCAAACGAGGCAAGCGCAAGCGCGCTAAGAAGCCCTTAGAAGAGGCAGCAGTTGCAAAAGCAGCTAAACCCTCCTCCCCGACCCCAACCCCTACCTCCCTACGCGAGGTAGCCCCACTCACCCCGGTGAGCCCACCAACCCACACGCCGGGAGCCTCATCTTCCCAGTCGCAAGTCCCCGCCAAAAAGGACGCCCCACCCCCCCTATTCATTCAGGATAAGGGGAAGTGGACGGATGTCTCCTCATGGTGCAAGTCGCACCATGTCAACTACCTATCCGCTCGCCCCGTCGAACACGGGATCAAGGTGACTGTGGCCAACTCAGACGACCACAGAGCCTTAACCAAAATGCTTCGGGAGAGAAAGGTGGCCTTCCACACCTACACTCTCCCTGATGAACGATCCCTTCGGGTCGTCATCAAAAATATACCCATCGAGATTGATGTCGAGCACATCAAGGCCTCGCTCATAGACCAAAGCCTCCCTGTCCAAAGCGTGCATCGCATGTATAAGGGGCGTGGTCACGCACCCTACCAAATGGTTTTCGTCACCCTCGACCGTGGCGTTGCCGGCAAGGCCATCTTTAAGATCCGGCACGTTTGCGACCTCACCGGCATATCCGTTGAGGCTCCCAAAAAGGGACGCTTCCCGTCCCAGTGCCATAATTGCCAGCTCTATGGCCACTCTGCCCGCAACTGTTACGCACCCGCCAGGTGCGTAAAGTGCCTTAAGCCGCACGCCACAAAGGAATGCGACCGTCCCAAGAACCCCTCAGAGACAACGGAACCCCCAGGTTGCGTGCTATGTCAACAGCTGGGTCACACCGCCAACTACCGCGGGTGCCCAAAAGCTCCTCGTCCCCGCCCATCTCACAACGCGACTCAGCTCGCCACGCGTCGCCCACCACCCCTTGAAGCCGCCGCTCAGGCCCATCTGGCCCCGCAGCGCCCTTCCCCCTGGGGCGTGTTTGACTATAATAGCAGGCACTTCCCCCTCCCCCCTTTCGCGGCTCAGACCGCACCTGCAGCTCCAACTGGCAGCTCCTCACAGCCCCAGCCCTCAGCTGGGCTCAACTCCCCCCCTTACCATCCGCCCCTCGCGCTGTCTCTAAACCGGTGCAAATGGCACCTCGTCGCGTAAACCAGCCCATGCTGGAACAAAACCCCCCCCCCTCGGCGTTGATCCGGATCTCGCCCTGGTGGAACGATTCGCTGAAGCTTTCAACCCCAGCGAAGTTAGGGAACTAGCCCACCAAATTAGGATGAACGAAGGCAACGGTCGTGCCCTCGCTACAATCGCCATGAGGTTCGAGCGCCTCTTCTCGTCATTAGCTCAATTCCAAGTTAACCCATAATGGATTGTACAACTGCGTGCAGAATAAAACCCCGCTCCGTAAAAATCGGTTTTTTCAATGCCAACGGCATTGGTGGTCAACGTGATGAAATCGCAGACTTCCTGAGAGATCATGACGTTGACGTACTCCTAGTGCAAGAGACATTCCTCAAACCCT
Organism: Ochropacha duplaris; assembly: GCA_951361185.1. NCBI lineage: Eukaryota > Metazoa > Arthropoda > Insecta > Lepidoptera > Drepanidae > Ochropacha > Ochropacha duplaris. The sequence goes on along the minus strand of OX592709.1, from coordinate 4,901,670 downwards.
TTAACAGGGACCCAAAGATTGCCAACTATCAGATAGTTCGCAACGATAGGCTCAATTCCCGCCTCGGTGGAACCCTCATTTACTACAAAAAGTCCTTGTACTGCTCCCCCATGGATCAGCCCTCTCTCGAGTACATTGAAGCTTCGGTCTGCAGGCTCGGCATGACTGGCCACGAGTCAATCATTCTGGTTTCAGCCTACGTTTCCCCCTCGCGCGAATCTAGCGACATCCAACTATCACTCAGAAGAGACTTGAAATCCCTTTTCGACTTGGGAAGCTCTGTCATAGTGGCGGGCGACCTAAACGCGAAACATCGCCTCTGGAACTGTCATACGACTAACTCCAGAGGTATTGTTCTAGAATCCCTACTAGGGCCGCTAAATATCGACTTAGTCGCGCCCACAGAACCAACTCATTTTCCTGACGTACTTAACCACAGACCTGACATCCTAGATGTGGCACTGTTGCAAAATGTGAGCCTAGGCATACACGATGTGACAGTGCACCACGAGTTAGTCTCCGACCACCGACCTGTAATCTTAGAGCTTACACCGAACGCAGGCCCCCCCGATTCAGGTCAGTCCCCTATTACCAAGGTAGTGACGAACTGGGACAAACTGGGCGAAAGCCTCAAGTCTGCCTCATCCGTCCACCTCGATCAAATCCCCAGCAGCATAGTCACCGCTGACGAAGCTGTCGGCGCAATCGATTCCCTAACCAGCCACGTGCAATCGCTCATTAGCGATTGCTCTCGGACAGTACCAGTGGAGAGCAATCGACGCTGGCGCTTGCCCGACGACGTACGTGACCTGATTAGGGAAAAGAACGTAGCCATGCGCGCTTACGATCGTCGTCCAACCGAAATTAACCGCGTCCGTCTGCGTACTCTCCACCGCGCCGTCAAGGAACGAGTGGCTGAGGCACGCGAAAACAACTGGAACCAGACCATGATCGACATCAAACCCTCCCACCTAGCCTTTTGGCAACTCTCACGTGCCCTAACCAAGGACACGGTTGCCCCTATTCCACCTCTAAAAATGCCCAACCTTCCACCCGCCTTCGAAGACGAAGAAAAGGCCGAATGCCTGGCCGAAAGCCTGGAGCTCCAATGTACACCCAGTTCCCTCCCTATAGACCCTGTCCATCTGGAGGAAGTCAATTCTGAAGTAGAACGGCGAGCTTCTCTCCCCTTACCCCCACCGCCTCTCAACGAAGAGGAAGACCCCCTACCTCCCGTGACCACGGACGAGGTCAAGCAGATCATCCGGGACCTCCGCCTAAGGAAAGCCCCGGGCTCGGATAAAATCACAAATAGAGTGGTCAAGCTGTTCCCGGCTACCCTCATCATGCTCCTGACAGCTATCTTTAACGCTGCCCTCTCCAATAACATTTTCCCACACCAGTAGAAAAAAGCCCAGGTAATTGGGATCCCCAAACCCGGCAAACCTAAATCCGAGCCCTCTAGTTACCGACCCATCAGCTTGCTCAATGTCATGGGCAAGATGTATGAAAGATTAATTTATCTCCGTCTCAAAGCGTATGCCGACGCTAATAAACTCATTCCCGACGAGCAGTTTGTTTTTCGAACTAAACACTCGTGCGTTCAACAAGTCCATCGTATTGTTGAACACATCTCAGCCAACTATCAAAAAAGTCTAATAACCGGAGTCCTCTTCTTTGACATAGCTAAAGCCTTCGACAAAGTCTGGCACAACGGCTTAATATATAAGCTGTACAAACTCGGAGTGCCTGACAGACTCGTGACCATCATACGAGACTTTTTGTCGAACCGCCAATTCTGCTACCGAATAATAGGAGCGCTATCCTCCTCCCACCCTATTCTAGCCGGAGTCCCCCAAGGCTCTGTGCTGTCCCCCTTGCTGTTTACACTCTACACGAGTGACATCCCCAAAGCTGGCAAAACACAGCTAGCCCTTTTCGCGGACGACACCGCAATCTACTACTCAGGCAGATGCCCCTCGGCCATTGCTAAAGTTCTCCAAACCGCGACCAACACCCTAGGTGCTTGGTTTAGGAAATGGAGAATCGAAATCAACCCCACCAAAAGTCAGGCGGTCCTGTTCTACAGGACCGACAAGAAATTTGGCCCCACTCTCCCCTCTCCAGTTACCATGTTCGGCGAGCCGATCCCTTGGGAAAAGCAAGCCAAATACCTCGGCGTAACACTGGATGATCGATTGACCTTCTCCAGCCACATTAAGAAGGTACGCGCACGCGCCCTCTTTGTGTCTGGTCGCCTTCATTTCCTGCTTAACCCAAAGTCCAAACTTGCTCTTAAAAGCAAGGTGAGTCTATACACCGCGTGCATCCGCCCCATTATGCTATATGCATGCACTGTGTTCGCACATGCATCCCCCAGGCTGATCCATAGCCTCCAAGTGGTTCAGAACCGCTTCATGCGCAAAGCCACGGGCGCCCCGTGGTACATGCGCAACCTAGATCTACACATAGACCTCAATCTGCCCACAGTTAAACAAGTCATTAAGCGCGCTTCACGCCATTATTACGATCGTGCCCTAAACCACGCGAACCCATTAATAGTAAATTCAGCCAATTATACTCCTTCAGAGATTTCAAAAATCCGTAGTCCTAAACTCGCCCTCAGCGAGCCGGATGACCCAATAACACTAGCTCAGATTAAGGATAGGGAGGCTCGCGCAGCCCTGAAGAAACAACAACAACACCGCCCGCGTTTCCGCCCTCGCCGGAGAGGCCCGACGCGACGTCCCACTCAGTCAGTCTCGTCCCCCGTAATTAACGGCGGCCCGAGCCGCACCAGTAATCCGACCGTCCCTTAAAACTACTCTAAATCGCTTAGGCGAAGCCCGTCCCACTTTTGTGTCCTCTCGACGACGCCCTGAGCCGAGGTTCGTGCCCCAACTGGGGCGCCCTCAGCGGTCAGTCGTCTAAAATTTGCAACTCGGTTGAGAGCCCTAAGCGCTCACCGAAAAGTCCGCGTAAGGGTGTCTATGGTCCCTCAGACCTCCACCTTTAAGTCCTCCCCAAAAAAAAAAAAAAAAAAGCGCGTCGCGTCCATTTCGCCGGAGCAGCCGTCGTGAACACAAGTGAGTGCGCGAAGATATGGAGATAGTGATGGTGTCCAATTCAATGTGATGGTGTTCGACTGATGAAGACGACAAAATGTTGCGGTGCAGTGAAGAGTGATCTGCGTGAACGTAAACAAAGCGAACATTGTGTTTGCTTGCTTCTCTTGTTTCTATTTGACGCTTTTCTATTGTTTCTATTGACGCATGACGTCAAGCGTAAACTGCAAGGTAAAATATAATCTTCTTGTTTGTCTGTCTTGAGTTTTATTTCCTGTTGAATGTTCTTCCTAGTTGAATGTTGAATGTATTAAATAAATGGTCTTGGTTGTGGTTTTATTTCTATCCCGGTAATCTTGGCTTGGTATATTTTGAAGAGGTAATTTCATGGTAATTAATTATGTAGGTATATGGCGCTACAAGTTTATAAAGCATTTTGGCTTCCTCCGGATTATTACATCTACCAAGTTCATAAATATAAATTCCATTTTGTCTTAGAGCTAGCCTTTCTACTTTGTTCCGTACATACTCCATCATAATGTGATACACGTCTTATATAACACTATAATAATATCCACTCTAGTAAGGGTACCATATTTACCGATCTCACAACGTTCATCTAATGGATCAGTGATAATTAAATTAGTTAAATCCTTGACTGATATAATATGTTATAAGTACACTCATTATCACTATTCGGTGATAGAGAGGATTGACTATCAGTCTGAGCTGACATTAAGTATGGGTATAAAATACATGCAATGAGTTCATTTAATTTAGAAGCTTTGATTTGGTTTAAGATATTCATAATATCCCTACACGTTTTTGTAGTAACCGAACCACAACTGAACGTTTCGTTGGCGACGCTATAGACATACATTTTCCAAGAATGTAGAGTACAGACTTAACGTCACATTAAGTACTTGTCTAAATGGAATTTTTCTAATGTCTTTTTAATTTTATCTTTACTTATTTTAAAGAGGGATTATCAAAAATTCATGTAAGAAACGTACAAAGTCATTACCATAGTTTGGTGAACCTAATTTCCCTAAAGCTGTATTAAATGTTTCTAACCTCAGCAGTCTTGTAGTACGGCAACACAGCATGCAACAAATCCGAGCACAGCGCCAACAGTCGGCCACCATCCAATAAGTGTGCCACCAACAGTGGCGCCCCGCGGCCAACACAACCAGCCACCGCCACGAGCGCCGCCCGACCCCTCCACGCACCGGCTTCGAGCGCCTCGCGTGAAATGCTGTATAGTGTATACCTAAATGCCCAACAAATTACTTGTAGGCTCGCCGCTAATGTCAATGAAGTTGAATGAAGCATACAGCTGTTCTTAAATATTAATCATTAATTCCCTGCAGACTACAGTATGGGGTTCTTCAAAAGAGGAGTAAAGGTCTTAGCTCACTTACAGTCGGGTGGGAGCACCCGACTAATAAAATATCATTCAAATATGGGCTTCAGGTCGGGCTCTTTAGATATAGTTTATATTGGCAACATAAAATAGCAGACAGCTCGCTGTCAGCGAGCTTACCGCCATCAGACTGCTCGGTAGTTGACTTTTAGTATAGGGCGGTGTTGGGTGGGAGCGGTCTTGGAGCAGAATCGTTTAAATGAGCTATGACCTTAAGAAGGTTTATGCAACGTGCTTGTGACGCCTCTGGTGTTGCAAGCGTAGGCTACGGTAACCACTTACCATCAGGTGAGCCGTAAGCTTGTTTGCCATCTAATTTTTGAGTAGTGTAAAATTCACATTCTAGGTATTTAAAGTTTTTGTACATAGCAGAAAGATTACATACTGATATCTTTGATAGAAAAAGATTATCAATGTATTCTGAATATAACCGTTATTTTTGATCCCATAGGATAATTTTGCATTCTTATAAGAAGTTTGTGAAAAAGAAGCTGCATTGGAAAAATTCTAATGGTACTCACACTCACCTATCACAATCCAGCACTTTCCTGAGCGAGGCTTCCAAACTATCTCTAGCAGCTACACTATCTGAATATATCAACACATTAGGTGATTTAGTATTTACTAGTGGACGGGAACTTCTTGCAGACTTTGGTGTGCTTTGTGAGGAGGAACATTTAGATGTCTCCTCTTTCAATGGTGGGTAAGATTCCATGTGTGATTGCGGCCTCTTAGGCCCAGTTGTACTCACTATTCTTTTATGAGTTGTCACCGATTTGATTTGGCTGGATATATTCAATAATGATGACGAAAGCTGGCTTGTACCCTTCTTCAAATCCAGCTTTAAACTAGATTTTTTTGGTGTAATATTATGCTGAATTTCTACAGTCACATTTTCCACAACCAATTCCTTGTCTTCAGGATCATATGATTCTGTTTTATCAGGACTCTTTTGAACCTCTGTTACAGTATTGAAAATTATAGGTTTTTCATCATCTTCTTCTGCAGAAGCTGTGAGTGATTTAGTTGTATTCACACTTACATCAGCTAAAGTTACACTCCTTTTGCTAACTGAAGCTGTATCCAAGACTAGGTCACTGCTGCCATTCATTTGTAAAGTATGTCTTGTATCAGACTTTATGTCAACTACTTTGGATAATTTTCTAAGAAGAGCTGCATGGACTGGCCATTGGAAATTATCTTGTTGATTTCTGAGACTGTGTTGAATATCACCACGTAAACTTCGCATGGATGGATCTCCTGCTTTATTTGGTTCTCCTGATAGCTGTACAGCTAGAAAAATATACAGGGTTATTCAATGTGTACCATAATCTAAATTAGTTTGCTTAGTACCATTTATGAAATGGATTTTATATTATGTTATTTAGAATGGCACAATGTTGCCAGAATTTTAAAATCGGTAAAGTTTAAATAAAAAAATATATGGGTAGTAAAAGTTTAAATGCAATATCTTCATAATTAATTGTCATATTTTTTATTGTGTGTATTGGTTTTTTGGAACATTCAGAATAACATTCTATATTTATATAACACCACTTTTCATCAAAAATAATGAACAATTACATACTTTGTATCCTAACAACAGGTAAATGATGATCAATAACAAATTCACCACCAATGAAATTGAAGCCAATCACACTGAGGTGTTCTATATTGGTCCTGATCACAATTGCTAAGTGAGAACCTGCCTTCCAAGCCACTGGATGACCCATTGACTCTAGCTGAAAGTATAAATGTTAAACAGTTTAAAAATATATTAATAATTTCCATGCTAGAGTACATAGCAAACTCTCTTACACTGATCACATCATGTGAGGCTTCATGCGGTTCCATTTCACATTCAAATAATATATCAACATCTAGATCGGTGATGGATGACACTTCTCCAGAACCAAGTGGTAAGCCACCAGCACATGAGACCCAATCATTGATTTCTATGCATTGTGTAGGCTTCATGCTGCATATGCGTGTGGTGTTGGTGTAGTCCAGAAGATCACACAGATATGCATTCTTTGGATTAGTACATAGCTTAGAGCTTAATGTTGGTGTTTCTGGAATTGATCTTGTAGAATTAGGTACTTAAGTATAGTTAAAGAAAAAAGTACATTATTTTTGAAATTGATTGAATATTTGTATTATTATATAAACAAGGTGCCTCCTATCGATTTATATCAGTCTTACAGCCAGTCCTCATCTCATAGGTAAATGATAAAAAATTACCTGCAGCATTTTCAGGAACTTTACAAAAAGCGACACTCGTGTTGCCGCTTAAGAATTCAAGGAGTCGCGCCCTGAACGACCGAATACGCCAAGTTTTAATAAAAGTCATTGCGATATAAATCGGCGTAAAGAGCATGATTACACCTTATCATTCACGCCTCACCAGCTTACAGTTAAAACATCGTTTTATAACTTTTAATCAAAATTGACAACGAAATTGGGTTATCGATTCTAAAGTCCATTCATGCTAAGATTATTCTACGTTAAAAATTATAAAATCGCGAATACAATTCAGAATTAATCTTTAAGAACTTTTTGTTTAATACTTCCTAGAAACTCTGACAATTTAGTTAATTTACTAATATAATTTTAATTAATTCAAATTCAGAAATTCGATAACTTTTCCCTCAGTTCACCAAAAAATCACGTTTCATTTTACTGACTCATAATAAAGATGGACAGACTGAAATTGACAGTAATGACAGTCCGACCCAAGTTCATTCATTTTTTTGTTGATGTTCTGCAAATATAATTCTTATATGATTTAAATTTGCACAAACATCTTAAAACTTACGTTTTTTATGCAATTTATTTATTTATAAATATAAATCAAATAAATATTTTTAATAAGTTGATTATTTGTTACTCGGTTCGATACGTATTGAGGAACGTTATCCAATCACTGACAAGTTGACAACTGACAGAACATCAGTCGTAGAGTGAGGATAGTAAACTTAATGCGCTGAGGACAGAATGGGATAGAACTAATGGCAAAGAGTATACAAAGATACAACTTTAAGTAGGTATGAACTAAGAAAGTAAGAAGATACTTTTTGGCGGAAACTCGCGTAGTGGCGTCACGTTTTCATTATATTTTAATTGAAATCGTGTATTATGGTAAATTAATTAATTAGTACCGACGGATATGAGTAATTAAAGTCTCTTATTTAATCATTCGTATAGACAGATAAAGTGAGTGAACTATTCGGTAGATTACTGATACAACTTCTTCGTCACTTTTAAGTTGAGTTGGTGAGTATTAATATTAATATATAGGTATGTAAGTAAGTACTTATAATACTAATACGGGGGTGGTTTAATACTTAAAGACTAATACCTACTACCACGCACAAATGGAAGCTGTCAACTTTCCGCCATTATGACATACTTTTAAAACCCCCTAAATTGCGTGTAGCCGACTGATTAGTAGGTACGTACCTACTTTAGCGTCTGTAGAAAAAAAATATTCTCTGTAGTATCATAACTCGGCTCTAATACACTATATGCTCAAGAGAGACTGGAGTGACTGACCGGTTACCTTGGACTAGTCCAAGCCGGTTACCTACCATTGGATTCGATTCCCGGGTCAAGCAAGGACCAATGGACGTTTCTTTATTCAGGGATATCTTCGTTGGTGTAAGAGTACCTATTGCCTTGCAGTAGGTACCTATTCACAATACAACCTGCGTCTTCTTTCAGTAGTTAATAGCATGTTTTCTTTTTCATTTTCAAGTTTGTTCATGGAGGCGCTGCAATATACATAGAAGTGCTATATTTGTCGAAAATATGTAGGTTTACCTTCATCAGAAAAGCTCAGAAAAGTTTTAAATAAAAGAAAAAAAAGAATCGCTGTATGTCACCAACAAATGGATTTAATTTTGTTTGAAATACTTTTATATTTTTTTATCACATACTCAAATACTTCAAAGTATGTCCCCCCCACGAACATATCGACTGATCGTTTCGATAATCTGACGACCATATCTCATAGCGTAGGCCCAATACAAAAAAAAACTCTCTACCCTCCCTTCCACAAATGAGAAATTGCTTTATTGAAAAGGGAACTTGAATAATCGGATGTTGTTTACGACAAATCGACCCCTTGTCGGCAGATAAAAGAAGTGATGTTATTTACTTTGCCGTAGTCGTGGTTCGATCATCGTACTGAGTGCATGAGCGACGCGAGACTGAACAATTGTTTATTCAAGTGTAACATTGTGCGACCGCTGCCAGTTCAAAATGGAATTGAATTTTATAACGACATTAATTAAACACGATGTGAACCACAATGTGAGGCAGTGTTTCAAATCAAAGAAGCCTTTCGGTATGTACCTATCTGACAACACATTTCTTGAAAGTTATTTATGATATCTATAGAACAACAAAACTGTCATAACACCAAATATTCTCACTCAATCAATTCTTATGACCTTATTAGATTGGAAAATTAGAATTATCTGCCTGCCGAGTGTTTGGTATATATGCGTTGTTTCATATTGTAGTTTAATTAAGATAAAAATGTTGTACTTAGCTGTTCTTATTGTATAATAACAATGTATTTTATTCTATAAAACAAAGTTTGTTCCCCAATAACAATATTAGATTGTCACTAGCTTTTAATTTCTCACTAAAAATCAAATGAGTAATTTCCTACTAATATTATAGCAAATGCAAAACTTCAGTTTCGAAACGGCACAATAGATTTCAATGAAACTTGGCACAGAGATAGGTCATATTCTGGAATAAAACTAGAATACTTTTTAGCCAGCGAAAACATAAGATTGTTTGGGAACGTGGGGGAAACCGCGGAGGACAATTTGTGCGTTATAATTACTTTAAGGCGATGATAGCTCAGTGGTAGTGACGTCGGATACCGCGGCTCGGATACCTACTCGTGGGTTCGAATCTTACAATGAGCTTGAGCTTTCGGCGAAGGAAAACATCGGGAGGAAACCATAGCATGGTGGTAGGGTACTTTGTAGTACTCGACTGGCTGGCTACCACCCTCAAGTTGAAAATCTGTCGCCAAGCACCTATCGATGTGTTCTGACAGCTGCACTTGAGAGCCAGTTCCCATCTAGGCTTTGTGTGCTTACCACCTTCGGCCACAACATCATCACTCACCATGGTGATATTGTGGTCAATCTAGAATTAAAAAAACTATCTATTATCATCATCATCACGCGACGTGCCAATTATGATGTTTTCCAAAGGCAGAAGTTGTTAACTAATTGTTCCTAAAATCGGGGGAAAAACCGCTATTAAAGACATTTCTGATTTAGTAGGTTCCGTCTGTCCCGAGGTTTTACCCGTTTTCCGAGAGATGAAATGTTTCCCCAAGATAAAACTCTTTGTTTTATTCCAGGATATGATTTATATGTCTGCAAAATTGCATCTAATTCCATTAGGGCGTGATTAAGAGCAGACATCCACATTTTAATTATGTAAGTGGAATAGGTATCTAACTAATAGAGGCGGATTAAATATCGAGAGCGCCCTAGGCACAGTAAATATATAGGCGAAAGCCATAGGCAAGCACCTCACCGGGACGCCCGGCGCCCCTCTAGCATTCATCCTACTATCATACTATAATATAAAAAATGTGAATGTTTGTATGTTTGGATCTTTGTTGTTAAATCACGCAAAAACAGCTCAACGGATTTTGATAAATCTTGGCACAAAAGTAGGTCATATCATGGAATAAAACATAGTAAATAACACGGTAAATATGTTAATTATTTTGTTTAAAAACTTCCGCGCGGCCTCTTTTTGTAAACTCGCGTCCATAGGCACGTGCCTAGTTTGCCTTAGGGATAATATGCTACTGATACGATTATATAAGTATGTGAAAGTTTGTTAGGATGAGTGAATGCATGTGAATTTGTTTGTTACTCTTTCATTCAAAAACTACTAAACAAGTTTTGATAAATCTTGGCACACATTCAGATCATATCCTGGAAAAAAACGTAGGATACTTTTTATCCCGGGAAAAGGTAAGATCCCTCGGGAATGCTGATGAAACCACGGGGGACAGCAAGTAATATAAAGACTTACATTAGATAGATGGTGAAGGTACTTAGGTCGTTTAAACAATTGATAATAATCATATTCTAAATAGTTCATTATACTGGGACACACCCCTCGAAACAAGGGGCAAGGTGACAGTCACGGTCTCGATAAAAACACAAATACAATTAACTTATCTGGTATCAATATACCTATTAAGATGACTAATGAGCCAGTCAATTTGTTAATATACCGTTACTATATTCTATTAGTGACATGACCGTTTCGCAATAAGCAATGCGCTCAGCAAAATAGTATCCTCTATGAGTAGTCAAAGTTCATCGAACCCCAGGATTTTGTGTTCACTGATAATGTCTCTATGTATGCTATTGTTATCGCTTTAAAATTTTGTTAATAATTGAACTAATGTTAATACTTTGAATACGTGACTCTGAGCACATCACTCGAAGGTTGTGATGGCTGCGAAGGCCTAATTAATAGGCGAGAAACAAATGTTACCCTAATAATGTAAATTAGCAAATGGATATATTTACGTTAAAAATATTAACTTAACTATTATTTATGTAGTGCTAATTGATTTAAACTATGTCGTAAACTAAAAACCAATACAATAGACTGGCCTGGTAGACCTAATAAATAAAGTAATTAAGTAGATACATTTACATAGTAAGCTCATAAAAAATATGTTGCAAAAGAGAAAAGTGATTATCGCTACGAATGGCTACGATACACCCACCCATGCTACGGATACTGCTACGAAGTGACTACGAACATTTCATTGTAGTCTCCGTAGATACCGCGCATACATAGATAGGTACCAAGATGTTATTTATTTATTTATCTTTGCATTTATGAGTCAGCAACATAATATATATAATTATTTATTAAAAGACTGTAGGTTATTATTAATTATTTTATTTTATTTTACAGTCAGTCGAAAAGAAGAAGTAATGGCGATAAAAAGTAAATTTCCTACCAAAATACCGGTGAGTTAAGAAAATAAAGTTTGTAGACGTAGACTCTATCCCTTATACATATCTATTAATTATAAGATGAGTCATTGGGATAGCCAATTCAAATAGGTAAAGATGAGTCATTGGGATAGCCAATTCAAATAGGTATTATAAGTACAACAATGGTCTGAAGTCGACGTTAGTTGGTACTATTCTAATAAAACCTGGGAAATATAGATTAGATTATGATTATGGAATAAGGGTTTATCTCACAGGTTGTACATTAAATTGAGTGAGGGAAATGGATGGCATAATGCCCTTCTAGAAAGTTCTAGAAGTTTTTAATTAAAGTCGCATAATGACTACGCATTACAAATAGTGTAACAAATAAGTATAACTGGAAAGCCTCCGTAAAAACAATACAAAAACCGGCCAAGTGCGAGTCGGACTCGCGCACGAAGGGTTCCGTAAAAAAGGCAAAAAAATCACGTTTGTTGTATGGGAGCCCCCCTTAAATATTTATTTTATTTTAATTTTATTATTAAAGAAAAAATACAACTGAGTATTTTGTGAATATTTCAAGTGCCTACCTGTTGCCATTATTGATATCGAGCAAAAAAGGGCAAAAAAATTGCGTTTGTTGTATGGGAGCCCCCCTTAAATATTTATTTTATTTTGTTTTTAGTATTTGTTGTTATAGCGGCAACAGAAATACATAATTTGTGAAAATTTCAACTGTCTAGCTATCGCGGTTCTTGAGATACAGCCTGGTGATGATATCGAGCAAAAAAGGGCAAAAAAAATGCATTTTTTGTATGGGAGCCCCCCTAAAATATTTCTTTTATTTTGTTTTTAGTATTTTTTGTTATAGCCGCAACAGAAATACATAATTTGTGAAAATTTCAACTGGCTGGCTATCGCGGTTCTTGAGATACAGCCTGGTGACAGACAGACGGACAGACAGCGAAGTCCTAGTAATAGGGTCCCGTTTTTACCCTTTCGGGTACGGAACCCTAAGAACAACCGTAAACATAGTCGTTGGTTTGACTGGACGTATTGTGGTTTGAACTTTGATCACTAATAATGATCGAAGGATTTATACAGATATATTTACCGAATACATAATTAACGATTCAATATTTTCAGTTAATAGTGGAGAGGTATCACAAAGAGAGGAACCTGCCAATGTTGGACAAATCAAAGTTCTTAGTGCCAGAAGACATCACCATGTCGCAGTTCTTAGTTATAATTAGAAACAGGATAAGAATAAAACCTAATCAAGTAAGTTTAATGTTTGTTTATAGGAACTTTATTTAATGGTTAGATGGGTTCCCATTGGCAAAACTAAAACTAATTGGCCTGGCATACATTTAGTCACTTACTAACCTTGTCGGGGCGATATCTCTTAAAAATATTTATTTACGACTTACAGTGACAAAAAAAGACCTTCTGTTTGGATATCATAGAAAATTTTATATGTTTTATTTTCATTTGACTGTTGCTAACCCACTAGTACGACACGCACGCTCATGGTGTTAATATGAAGATGCTATAAGCTATGTCGTATACTTTTATTTTATTTCCCTTTTTTCGCGCGCATAGTATGTTGGTATCTACTGGTATGTGGCTTGTAGATATTACTACGGTGTTTTGTAAAACGTAATTGGATTTCTTCGAAATAATGAAACATGCTAACGTAATTAATATCGATTAACTTATATAGGTAGATATAAGTTTTAATACTATTTATTAAAATTCTATTGGGATATTTCACATTTTCATGATAAGGAGCTGACGTTATTTATCTAATAAAATAATTAGTTACGATGGTAATTGATTGATTATAAAATCAATAATACTTACATACATTAGGAATGCAGGCGTGTAGGTATAATTAATAAAATTATAAAAGTGATCTTGTTCTAGCCTGATTTCACTGCTGACTACCATTTGTATATAGTACTTTTATTTAATTGAATTCGGCTCGAAGGACCATATTCTTTATAATATTTCGTAATGGTGGAAAGCAAGATTAAAATGATATTATTGAATGTATTCAATTAACTTTTTGTATAAAATTAATATTTGAAATCGCACCCAGCAACCGAGTAAGGAAATGATCCCAGGACGTAAAACTAAGTACTTATTGTTATGTTTTGTTTTAGGCGTTATATTTGATAATCAACAACAGATCGATGTTAAGTATGAGTCTGACGATGGCACAGGCGTACGAGAACTATGGCGATGAAGATGGATTCCTGTATATCACATACGCATCACAAGAAGTCTTCGGATACCAAGATGGTATGTTTGATGCAATATACTTATGCTTAGCGTGTCACGAATATGAATTATTAGTTGTCCCCCGCATTCTGGAGGGATCTTTAGGAGCTTTCTTTCTTAACGGATACCTATTCCCTATGAGGAATCTACCAGCCTATTGCATCTATTGCATAGGTAGGTACACCTGCTAAAGAGTTTTTAGATGATTTCGAAACTCTATGGTTGCATTCCTGTTTGGAAAATTTCAACTTAACTAAAGTTAAGTAGAAAAGTTCACAATGGGTCATCTAATCTCTCATGTTAGCAGCCGAGGTGATTTGACCTATAATAGATTAAGTATTATCAGCTACCTATAAACGGATATTACGTAGCTAATAAGCTCCCTCGATGCCAATGATAATATAGACTGGCTGTAAACCAGATGAGACCAGATTATGTTTCTTTTATCTCTACTTTATTGACGACTCAGAGGCCGTTAGAGTCAAATATGTCAGCGTCACCACGTCTCGAAAATAGTAGAAATAGAAACGAAGATCCGAGTTTTTTTTATATGTTGCATCCATAATAATTGATTGTTTAGCTATTTTATTCTTAATGGGGTTTGTTACATAATTTTATGTTTAGAAGAGAATCGAAGGCAGCTCGAAGAGATGTTCGAATAGGATTTCAAGAAATAGGAACATAACACTCAATTATGTTGTAAATATATTATCCTAATATTGTTGTAGATATGACGAGTGGGGAATCAAATCGAGAAGTTCAAGCGATCAGACACAGGTTCCCAAACAAAGTACCGGTAAGTTGGAAAAACTATGGGATGACTAGCCATTTACACCAATTATTAAAATGCTGATAAACTTACACCAATTAATTTTCCTCAGTTATACGTGGAACGATTCTCCAGGGAACGAGAAGTCCCAGCGTTGGGGAGAAATAAATTTCTGGTGCCCCAAGAACTCACCATGTCCCAGTTTCTTTACATTATAAGGACGAAGATGAAACTAAGAGATTCACAAGTGAGTATCACTGTATAACTTGATTATTTTTAAAGCATAAAAGCCAGTGATTTTGAAGTGTAGTATCTTAATATATATTGAAAGTAGCACCAGTGACTGAAAAGAGGAAAGGAAATAAATTGGTTTGGTATGGGCATGTCATGAGGAGGGATGAAAGACATGTAACGAAAAGAGTATTGAGCATGAGTGTGGATGGATATTGTAGCAAATAAAAAGGCTATTGTTTCCTTACGAGTACCTCTTTATTTTTGGCTACAGGTTTTGGTGAATTATCTAATGCGACTTGCACATTTCTTTTCACTTGTTATATTTTTTGGTAACTAGGTAACAGTCGCATAGCTTACATACTATATAGATAATAAATATCCGTAACACTCCTCGGCGGAAGAAACCGGTAGGTAAGTAAAACTAGCGCTAAACAATTTAAAATACATAGTAGAAACGTAAATAATTCAAAAACTCACCTAAAAAAATCTAACAACATTCTAGGTGGTCTTAAAACTCGCCCTGAACGCGATCTAAGAACAACTACTTCGGAGTCCCTAGGTTTCGTGTCAGTCAGGTCAGTTTTAGTTTCACTCGGGTCAGTATTCGTGTCACTGTCAGTTTGATCTGTATTAGTGTCAACAGGCGGACTCAGGACATCCTTAGCCGATTGGTCGTAATGTACCTCTAAAGGGAATAGGCGCCGTAGCGGTCTCATCTTTTCTCCGTTAGCAGTTCTGATTTTAGAAGAGCAGTTAAGTGTTGTTGTCAGATTTGCCACAGACCCACAAACTCCCGTAATGGGACCCTGAATGGTCCAGCCCATTTTCGTTTTAATCGCAGTCAAAGCATTACTCACGTGTACAAAATCACCAGTCAAAAGCAGGCTAGAATAGTCTGCACCTATTAACAATTTAACGTGGTCGAGCGTCGTATCAGTCACATCAGTCGTTTCGGTCAAAACTATGTTGTATTGTTCTAGCTGTTCAATCTCTTTAGAACTAATTTTAGGTAAAACACCACAAATATTTGCCTTTGCAACTACTGCCATCGGTAAACTAAAAGCATTTGTGACACTGTCAACTCGGATATCAAAAACATTAAACTTTTCTGTGTTTTCTTCTTTTCCGCCGAATAAGGAGTGTGTTATAAACTCCTTTCTCGTAGGTTTTAAAGTGAGTTCTTCGACGAGATCTTTCCGAATGTACGATCTTTGTGCGCCGGTATCGATGAGTGCTCGCGTGCGGACTGTTCTTGATCCGGACGTAATTTGCACGATAATGGTCTGCAGAAGAGTTGTTGACCTCATTTTACAGTGCAAATTATTCGCTGTGACTGGGTCTTGCTTCATTTTGCTTGACTCTTCCATATCAGGACACATGAGTGTTGAGTGCCTCCTTTTGCAAAATAAGCATTTTGGAAAAGCTCTGCACTTCTTTGTGGTATGGTTCTGGCGCAAACAAATTGAACATGCCTTCTTGACCTTGATGTGTTCCATCCGCTGCTGTAGTGACATCTTACTTGCCTTATGGCACTCGACGCTTGAATGAGTGTCTTTTTCGCACCAGATACAAACAGCAGTATTATTCTGTCGCTCTGGTTTCGCTTCAGAGACAAAACAGCTGGTAGGTTGTTTCGGCCCCGATGTGGTTGGCTTTGATGCACCTTGTCGAGCTAGAAGAATTCGTTCTTCTGATTCCACCTCTAGTCGAAGAAAATCAACAAGCTTAGACAGATCACTATTTCGGTTATCGGCACGGCACCGGTTCCACGCTCGAAGCACCTCATCGGGTAGAGCAGACTCCACCATTGGGAATAAAATAGATGCGTACTTATCTTTGGTGACGCCTAGAGTCTCGAGAGCTTGTAGGTGCGTTTGGAGGCTATCGTATAGCAACGGTAAGTTTTGTGCCTTCGATGAAGATTGTCCCTTCTCTTGCATTAACTCTATCAAGCCTCTGACATATGTTTCAATCAAGACGTCATCACGAGCAAATCTGGATTTAAGAGCTCCTAGAGCCTTGGCATAATTTTCGCCACATGGCGGGTAGCTCTCAACTAGTTTACTGGCGCTGGAGTTGGGTTCCATCGATTGGAGAAGGTACTGGTATTTATCAACATTGTTGATATCAGGATCCTCGTCTATTTTTCGAAATTGGCCCCAAAATAATAGCCAACGCCTTACCTGGCCGTCAAACTTTGTTATCTCTAGTTTCGGCATCTTCATTTTCTTTTGATACGACTTTATAGTCGATTTTTTAAGCGAATTAGTTTCGCCATCGTCACTGTTTAGTTGGTTCGAAAATTTAAATTTGCCAAATCGAGTTCTTAGCTGTGACCAGCGAGTTTTGTAGGATGCTGCCGTGTCCTGGTCCTCCTGGAAGGCCATTTCTTCGAACTCTTCGGCCTGGCACCACATATCCCGAATAGCTATTTCGCAACAAAAGAGCTCCTCCGCGCAATCGGAGAGCCTCGCAAATTCCTCCTCCGCGATGCTCACGTCCTCCTCACCCTTGGATAACGTTTTTTCAAGAGTGTCGGCGGCGATCGTCATCTGTCTTCGAAGTTGGGTCCGTTTTCGTTTCAAGGCTTCCATTTTTTGACGGAATTTTCAGTTTTTTATCCACACGTTCGCCACAATGTAGCAAATAAAAAGGCTATTGTTTCCTTACGAGTACCTCTTTATTTTTGGCTACAGGTTTTGGTGAATTATCTAATGCGACTTGCACATTTCTTTTCACTTGTTATATTTTTTGGTAACTAGGTAACAGTCGCATAGCTTACATACTATATAGATAATAAATATCCGTAACAGATATAGAGGTAGAAGAAGTTCGAAGAAGGTATGGATGGACTGCGCGAAGAATGATATGGATGTGAAAGGTGTGAGTACTAAGACTAGTAACTAATAGAGCTAATCCGTATCTAAAATATTCTTTAGTTCCCTCTTCCTCTCTTTAAGACCGGTAACGTTCTTGGAGCTAAACTGTAGAAGTCGAATTATGCATTATTATGTTTAAATTATTCTCAGGCTCTATACTTGTTGGTGAACGATAAGGTGCTAGCGAGCCACAGTATGACGATGGCGCAGGCATACCAGCAGTTTCGAGGGAACGACGGCTACCTGCATATTACGTACGCGGCGCAGCAGGTCTTCGGCTGAACGTTACAAGTAAGTCATCATCAACAAATTAACTCTATGATACATGGTGATAAAGTTGAAATTACATTAAGCGCGGTTTATGGACCGCCCTTCTTCAGTTCTTTGATCACCAGTGACTGTTATTCAATAGTCTATTGTGATTTGCCTTTGAAAAAAATATTTTACATGCCGTTTCTATGATCTGGGGATTAATTTTCTTGAGGATAAAACGAGTGCAATAAAGAGGATACAAAGTAAAATTAGAATAATCCTGCTAGTCCACTCTTCGCTCTAATGGAAATGTTTAGGTAGGTACAGAAGTGTTGTTTAACATACAAAGTATCCACAACTTTACTGATAAACTAACATTAGAATTCCGTAGAATGGCAGTTAATTTTAAATCTTATTACGAGTACTACCCAAATAAAATTTATTCTGCAAATTCAGTATTGCGTGCTCTTAGGTCCTACGAAATATTATGTACCCACAATTTGACAAAGAATAATGGTTATTAATATCATATGCCTACTTTACTAAATAGAACAACTCCAAAATAACCATATGGTTATATTATCGCCAATGTAAGTAAGCGTGACGACAAGACCCTGGGGCCCAAATTGTGACGTCAGATAGCCCAACCCCTGTTTACTCAATGATAAAAAGTACTTGTTGACAAGTTTTGCTTTGATCTAGGCCTTGAACTGCTGTTATCAGAACTTTGCGACATGTATTGTTCTCACAGGATACGAGGCATTGTAGATAGGTATCTTATTCATTTTAAAGGGTATCTTTCAAGTAAATATTGATTTTTAATGAACTTACTTCTGAGCGATAGCGCATTGCTTCTGAGAAAGTTTTTATTGAAATATAGACATAACATCAATATACCTACAACTTATCTGAGTACATTTTATATTATACTCAAGTAATATGGAGACGAAAAAAATGTTCTAGATTTATTTATTTATATTTATATATTTGATGCACAGAACAGATTACAGACATTTAAAAGAAACAATATAATAATTTTAAAACTTAACAACCAGGTCTTAATCCTTAATATGTACATACAAAATGAAAAAAAAAGTTAAAACACTAAAAATAGATAATCGGTACACACAATATGACACTATAAAAATAAAATTTAATGAGTGAAAACTATAATATAAATATAAATTTACCTGGGATTTTTTAATGGGAACATACATATAAAATAGAATAACAATGACTGAACACTACGAATAACACTTAATAATTATATTTTTGAAGGTACATAAACCATTACTGAAAATGTCGACTTTGGTATTCTTGTCGACGAGTTCGTTATACAAGCGACACATTCTTGAAATTGGGTTGTAATACGAGGTGTTGTTGAGGTAAACCTGAAGAGTGAAGGTTTTAGGGTTACGGAAAGTGTAATTGGTGTTAATGTTTAGGAGAGACAAGATATGAGGGGAGTCAACTACGCCGTTGATAATCTTGTACAAAAATAATAAGTCGGTACACTTCCGACGATTCTAGGTGAAAGCTATATTATGAGTATCAAATATACCCATACATTATGTTACTTTGTTGCAATCAGTTAATATTTGAAACCGATATATTATGTTGTTTTTGCGATAACCTATTTGTTGATCCCATTGGATGTTCTGATAGTTGCTGATGATTTATTAATGATTTTATTTTTTTGCAATCTAAGGTAGGTTAATACCAGAGTCATTGCGTACCATAAAATAGTTGAGCTACCCTCATAAAAAAACTATGCACGTCACGTAATCAGGTCACATTTTGTTGCTCCATATAAAAGCACTTTATGTGTACTTTATTTTATTTTTAATTCACGATTGTTTTGACCTTTTAATTATAATAAAGGTTGAAATAGATACCTATATGAAAATTGTGCATTGAATATTGATATTGATTTTTATATAGATACCTACTTAAAAAAATGTTGTTTTAAATGGAAATCAAAATTCCGTACGCACTGATCTCTATGACTAATATTGATTTATTAGTTTGTTATTCTGCAACATTGTCAATTGAGACTTGCACCTTGCTATCGTGAAATAAAAACATAATTAACATGATGTGAATGCGTCAATAAACTGTTAACTTTCTCGATAGGCACTAATAAATGCTTCATTATTACAATTTGCAATATTACAAAATGCTAATAAATACACTTATTATGTTCGCGCATTATAGAATAATTGCATTAATATGTAAGAAAGATAACATAGAATTATGAAATGTGTTGTTAATTTTAAAATCAAAATAATTATGTTTCTTACATCTGACGCAAGTAGACTATGAAATTTGATTCCACGGTAAAAGTTTTTTTAATACAGTTGCTCAAAAAGTGGTGGTATTACAGGGACGTATAGCGTTCGGGATGTGGGCTATTACATACTAGTGCTTTTTTTTTACCTTTACCGAACTCGTGCGTCTCTTTCCCAACTGTCAAAATAATGTCTATTAAAAAGAAAAACCAACCATGAAGTTTTTACTAAAGAGTTTTTGTGATTCATACAAATACGTATATTTCTAAAAAGAAGCTACTAATTTATTTCAATATCAGATTTAATGATTTAATTGAATGAGTTAGTTTAGGTTTCATTTCATTTCATCTCATTAAATTTCATTTTCATTTCATATCAATAAAAAAAAATATACTGAAGACTAAGCTGTATGGATAGTTCCCTTTGGGTGAAGAAAAAAAAACTCTGCTTATATTCTACGGTTGGCGCCATTTTCCAGAAATTTTCTTTGCGAGTTTAGTTGTTTGTTGCACAAAATGAGTAATTACGAACCTATTTTTTTTTAATTAACACCACCGGATTCACTATAATTGCACAAACATTGTATGACAAATATACATGAACAATCATACTAAATTAATAATAGTTTGTCTCAAACAGTAAATATGCAACCTAAAACTTCCCCAGTAAGTTTAAAAAACTGTACCAATTTCAATGTACATGTGTACTATAACTTTTATAAGAAATAAACGATTAGTTAGTTGAGTTTATTGTGTTTTTATTATTTTATTAAATTGCTTCATTTTTTCGCAACTGTATTAAAAATAGTCGTTCAGTACACTTGCGGAACCGTCATTGCAACTTGTTCCGACTGTCAACCCTCGCCTTCGGCTGCGCCTCGGCTCAGGTAGATTTGTTGGGACTCTTTGCAATGACAGCCTTTCCGCACTTGTAATGAAATATACTATTAAGCATGACAAAACCAGATAGGTTTTTAAAATATGCCAACTCAAAGTATCAAGCAAAAATGTTATCAAAGCAAATAAATTTTTTATCATTTATCCGCCCAGTTAAAGTTATTTTTTAATATGTTTAAATAAAAGGTCGATTATCGTACCGATCACCTATGCAGATATAAACTCGAAAGGATAATTAAAAGAAACAAAATACACATATCGTCACGCGCTTTTCAAATTTTCCATCACTCACAGGCTTTGGACTGGCAAAGAATTGTTACCTTTTATAATATTGTGTTTTTAAGATAATATTGAAGAAATAAAAACCTAAGAAATAAGTAATTTTACGCGCCTTTTTGTTTGGAATGTAATCTTTATGTCTTTGTGTTAAGTTATTTTTATTTATTTATTTTATTAAGTACTGACTTCTAATGTATGTAAACTCACCATCCCCGTAACATAAAACGAAGGGTATAAAATATAGCTAAAACCCATTCAAGATTTATCAAATACCTTATGCGCAATTTTGCGCTGTATCTTTTCCATCGTTCCAATATATTTAGTTTGATAGCTGTGCGTTGCATACTCAGGGCAAGTATTTTTATAATAATGTAGATTTTATCTGTTTACATAAAAATATTATTATCGAGAAACGCTAAAAGCTAATTATAATCAGCCTTCGGCACCCTTTTTGCCATATCTGCCTTGGCGACCGTATCAACACATCGATGAAAACACACGCACATGTGTACTATGTGGCCCTATAGATAATGTATTATCGTAATAATGCAAAAATTGGCTTGTTATTGTCACCTATATCGAGTTACTTTTTATATTATATTATACGAGAACATATCAGTTCAGTGTGAACGACCCCCATTTATCAATTTGTTGCTAACAGCGATAATAGAATCTTGACCATTAGGACAACATGGCTCATTGACAGACTACTGTCGCGATTCGTTGACACTGCTCGGATGTACTTCATAACAACTTATCACATTTATAAGCAGGTTTAAAAAAGCAAGTTTATACAACTATCTACTGTAATGCTATTTAAATTGAATAAGTAAATAACTTGGGATTGTGCCCATTTCATTGTTAAAATAAAAACATTTTATTTTATCTGATTGTAATTTGTTTACTAACACTTAATATCTTCAACAACATTGGGCTCGGTCGAACGTCTTACGTTTAATCAGCGTAGGTAAATTAGAAATCAAAGTAATTATTGTGTAGGTCAGGTACCCACAAATTACTCATACATGACATGCGCGTGAACTCAACGCATCCGTAGCCTATGAGGCGCTAATAGCTGAGTACCTATCTACTACAATTTTCGTACCGCGAAGGATCATTTGATTGTCCCAGTTAATGTATTGTCAACAGCAGGCGTCCAATACAATAAGAACCTGTATTATTCCATAAAGTGGCCCGTCGAAGGAACTCGTAAAGTTATTTATGTCATCATAATAAGTTTATCAGGGGTCACGTAGCCCAGCGCAAACATGTATTGGAAGAGCGAGGACTGTATTTCTCTTTATTATTGATAACGTCGATTTATGTCCCTTGACAATATTATTTGCAGCCCCCCAGGGCTTGTTGTTAGACAGATGAGCGGCAAGTTTCTGGACAGATAGCGTTCAGTAGGTAGATTTAGGTACCTACTACACAACAGCACACTGCTTATATTTATATATTATCTATATCTACATTTCTTAGTCTTGTAGTCCATCATGTATATACAAATCTATTGTTTCCATTCTGGATAGTATTTCGGTATTATAGGGCTATAAGTAAATATCCTGGGAAATTTTTCACACACGGCTATCTGATCCCAAACTAAGCAGAGCTTGTATGTAATATGCAAACCAGATGACTGATATACTTCATATTATACAACTTCTTTTTTAAATACATACTTAAATAGATAATTAGACTCAGACTCAGGACAAACAGACATGTTCATGCACACAATTGTTTGTCCTGGATGGGAATCGAACCCACGACCTGCGGCGTGATAGGTAGTGTGCTAACCAACCACGCCAACCGGCCCGTTGATAATGATAAGGTCTATGATAAGGGCATTTAAATAAACTTTGGATATATTTAAAAATGTATATTGTTAGAAATTGACTAGTTCTAATCGACAACTATTATTTCAACAGTAGTTTATATATAGTACAGATCATTACACTATACATGCAATTACAATACAATGATTTATAAATATAAGTATTAAATTGTGTTATTAACTATATGTTTTTTTTATTACAGGTACATAAGCTGGATTGGATTAATTGTTGATGTTCCTGTTATCTCTTTTAAATGTAAAGACTGATAGTATTTTACCTAATAATTGTGATAGTTCTAGTTTAGGATATTATATAAGGCATGAGACTGAAGGCGCCGTGAAATACTGATTTAGAAAGGGCTGGTACACAGTTGCTTTTTGATATAAACTTAACAGAAATTATAACGTATTCATAGTGTTAAAGTATGATAGTCATTTAAAAAATGCAACGTACATGGAATAAGGACATAAAATATAACAAACAGAGAGGAGTTCAATGATCTCGATTATAAATTTCGTTTTAAATAAATTAAAACATTATATATATATATATAGATGAGTAGATGAGTAGTTTTCTTTATATTATGAAAGGAGAAAGTACTTTAACGTTTACTTATAATTTGAATATGTATTGTAACCCTGAGATGTAACCTGATATTTTACACTCTTATTATATTTATAATAAAAAAAATGTAAGTGTTTTCATTTTATATAATATTCATATACATATATAATACAGGCATGAATAACGCTAATCACAAATTCAGGGAATACTAATACCATTAAGATTTATCAAAACTTTTAAAATCTAATTTAAAAACAAGGAATTTTCTAAATAGATTTTTTACATGGACTAGTCTACGACAGAACCCTTGTTGTGTTTTTGCTTAGCGTAAAGTATGATAGGTGTTTATTTTATTTCTTCCACCAATATATGTGAGTAAATCCAAGCTAAAAGGGGGCCAGTGGTCGGCATTTAGTTACCGAGATATTAGCTGTTTCGTAAAGATGGGACTAAAATGTCATTTCGCGATTTCAATTGATTGTTATTTTATGTTCTATTTATCTACAATTTCATATGGTAAACGATTTTATATTATGTTTTTAACTAGTATATTTTAAAGGAGGAAAGTTAGGTAAAAATTTGCCAGTGGTTGGTAAATATTTGGAATTAAATGCATTTCAATCTGTGTACTGATCTGTATTTTATGATTTTAATGATATTATAATAATGATAACGTTGAAACTGTGTAAAATTCTAATCTAGAACAATATTTTTGTTTACTTTGTCTACTGGTACTTTTAGCTACGAACGAGTTTTTCTCGAAACAATTTTTTCAGAGTTTAAAATTTGATTGTGTGTAAAAAAATATACGCCAATTACTGGATATTTAAATCTCTATTATCAAGTGACTATTTTAAATACCTAATCTAGTCATCTCAATACTCCACTACTGGACCCTTTTTGCGTGGATTCCTACATATTATGAAAGTTCCAAGCCAGATTTATATATAGCTACTTTTAAATTGCTAAAATGAATACTAAGTTAATAATTAATTCCTCTCCGGTCATTCAGTGGGTGATATGTTTTGTGCTGCAGCTACCAATGTGTCATGGATATCTTTCGCGTAAGTAATCTGCAGTCTCACTGTATTCAAGTACTGTGGGTAGCTGAGAGTCGTTTCCTGGAATGATAATACTTCATTAGGAATCACACCACATTGTTTTGGTTTTGATAAGATATTAAAACTAAATAATAAACAGCTAACAATTCGTCGTGTCAAATACCTTTATAATATTATTTTTGCATTGCCTCTACACCTCAAAAAATATTATCATTAAAAAAGTTATAGTTAAGAATAGATATAAAAGGTAGTTTATATTAAATATTCACCCTAAAATCACAAATTTTAGGGGAAATATAAGTTTAAAACCTACTTAGAATATTGTTTACACATGTATTTTTCTCTATTATCATGACTAATCAGAAAGAGTTAGCTAACACTATCAAAATCAACTGAATAGTAATGTACCAATAATTTATATTCATTCTTTAATGCCCAATCTGATAGCTAACCTTTTATTTAATATTGCCTTTTGAGGATGGCCCTAACATTTAGTCTACAACAATGCCAAGGAAAGAACATGAACATATTATGGTTTATCGTGGATGGAAGATATATTATACTAACTTGTGTAGTTGGTCCTGAGTCAAGTCGCGATGGTATCACTGTAAGCGGAAGATAGTGCCCAGCCGATTGTGCTTGCTGGATGCAGGTTATAGCTGTCCTCTGAAATATTACAACCAAATTAATATCTGTAAAACCAATCAATATCCCTTTATACTCATGGTTAACATACAATGTCATGGAATGCTAAATAGAATAAGGACTTAAAAACGGTTTCAAAAACATACAATTTTGATTGCATCATTTTTGAGAATAGAAATAAAATCAATTATATTTGTGACTCGCACAGCAACAGTATAAACACAGTAAACATACATGCACAGTTGTGAGAGGCAAAAATGACACGTATCAGCGATACTACAGCGCTGGTTTTCTAATGCAGCCATATGTGTGGCCACAATCGATCTACATGTATGTATGTACTGTGCGTATTACGGGAATCATAAAATTGACAGCAAAACATACAGTCAGCAGATATCATTGTTGTTTACATCTGATGTAGTCACGTAAAAACATCAATGATAATAATTAGTTCTAACAGTGATTAGATGGTTGCCGGGTCAATAAGTTAATTACTTTAAGATGTATGATATTTATCAAGCTATAGGAGTATGAACAAAGTAAATATAATTAATTCATTATTTGTATATAAGTACACCTATAGAATAAAGGTAAACATTATTTAATTGAAAGTTTGATGATGACGGCTGAGGATGAACTTTTACACAAATTACGAATTTATTTGTTCGAAGATATGTCAGTCACTTCTAATTAGCTTAAGGGTTTTCCAGAATAAATAGTGTGATGCAAAAATATATTCCAAGAATGTGCCAAGTTATTTATTTATTTGACTC
Source organism: Ochropacha duplaris (assembly GCA_951361185.1). NCBI lineage: Eukaryota > Metazoa > Arthropoda > Insecta > Lepidoptera > Drepanidae > Ochropacha > Ochropacha duplaris. The sequence goes on along the minus strand of OX592709.1, from coordinate 4,875,423 downwards.
ACAAATATCAAAACTTTCACATTTATTAGTGAGGCACATACTGTTATTTACAAACCAGATTAATTTATTACTCTACTTGTTTTACGCCCCGCGGTTTCACCCGCGTTCCTTTCTATTCGATTATCTTTTCCCGGAATAAAAAGTATCCTGTATGCCAAGTTTCATAAAAATCCGTTCAGCCGTTGTTGCATGAAAAAGTTACAAACATCAAACACACGCCCATCCAAAGATACTTTCACATTAATAATAATAGTAGGATATCAGTCACTCTCGCAATACTATGTCTCTTTTTTTCAAACATTATTGAAAAAGGATAGAAAATATTAAAAGCTGTCAAATAAGTCTTTGCCTGTGTTGTATAAGGGTGAATAATTATGACATGACCAATATTGATGATGAATGATTTACTTTAAAAACATGCAATGGAACTAATTTCCATAGTGAGATTAAATTACAGTAGGGATAGTATCTATAATCAAAACCCCTGATAATCTGACCGCCTCTATAATCAAAACAACCAAGTATTTTTGGGTGTTCAAATTATTAAGACACAAATTTATTAATACATTGCTAGAGCTAATTTTAGCAGCCTATGTATTATTTTTAAAAACTATTAATAATCATAAGCCAAATAATTGAAGCCTTAAAATTGGTGATTTATAAGAAGTACTTAATAAAAAACTTAAACTTACCAAATGTAATTCCATCTGATCACACACTGAGAAGAATTCTTCTAAATTTTTGTCAAATCTGGGCACTGTACTGTCTATACCTTTTCTGGAAATAAAAAAGAATATGACATGGTACCACATTTTGACATTGTAGTGTATTTGTCAGTGGAGTAGATCTTAAAACCAATATTTCTCAAATAAAATGTATGTACCAATTAGGCAAATGTTAGATATCATATCAATTTTATTGCCTCTGAATGTTCAAGAAGAATTGTCATTTTGGTACTTTAAAATACAGAAAAGAGAAACATTGTAATGCCTAAACATAGTTTTTTTTTTAGATAGAGGTCTGCTACAATGTCTATATTTTGTTATTTGAGGCTTTTGAGGGGTTTTTGGACAAACAGAAGGTAGTTTCCAGTACAGGTTTATTATCTTTCACTTTATAGTACTTGAATTCTGAATCCTGTAATAATATTTTTTTATACATGATTTTGGGATGTTATTTGTGATGTAAACGAACCTACATGTGTATTAGCTAAAGAAAATAGAATTATACCTACTGTGAATTTGAGTCAATATTATGATTTTGGTGTAGGATTTGAGCAGCTGATTTCAAAGTCATCTGTAACATAAAATATGGTGGCATAATTATATTAGGGTTAGACTTTATAATTTTTCAAATACATATACAAAAACACTCCAAACTGGTGCTTTTCACAATGATTACTTGTATATTTTAGATGTTGAAATATTACATATTAGTCATGACAATTCATTTTTGTCCAGCTTTCAGTAAATAAACATTTACAGTGAAATCTAAGTAGTCAGAGACTGAGTTTACTCACAGGTATTGATTCCCTCAAAGATCCCATCAAGGTTTTAACTTTAGATATATTGTCCATTTTATCCTGCTGGGTTGGTTGTTGTGGCATAGCTGGTTGTATTTGTTGTGGTGATTGCTGCTGCATAATCGCCCCAGGAACCGGCATTTGCATTCCTACATTAGGAGATGCGCCAACGGTATTCATTGGTACGTGCATGTTCATTTGATTGTGATTCATCGTTGCAGGGATTTAAAAGCTTCTCTTCTTAAGATCTCTTTGCAAACAGTACTCTGTGAACCAGGTAGGTTGTACAACAATACAATTATTTTATGTTACAATTTGAACAAATCAATTTGAGCCAATATTGTTTTCCTAATAGGGCCAAATATGAAACTTGCAAGCAAAGGAAGTCAATAAATTAAAGCCTACAGGTTACAGTTTCCATTTTCTTTTACCCCGAGAGTATTTATATTCTTTGCCCCAAGGAAGAAAGAAAGAAGACTAGAGAAGAACAAAACCCACCACAACAAAACAAACAGTGTGAGTGACGTGACGGACAGACGCTCGCAATAATGAGATTGTCTATGGATATGAGTAGGCTGTCATAATGACAATTGAATGACATTTGACGACATTTTTGGATGAAGCCGCGGGCACAGCTAGTACTCACTATATTTACTTGTTTGCTTTGATGACTTATATCGACACGACAATATCGATGATAAGCCCATCACTAGCCAAAAAATAGCTTGTGACAACCTGCATAATAACGAAACAGAACGGTATTATATGTCTCTTTCCCACGCACTATTAACGTCGAAAGTAAAAAAAGGTAAAGTATATGCATTTCATTTCTTATTTTAGCCCGGCTTCCATGTTAGTTATTGTTCCGAGAATTATATATTCTAAATAGAATTCTTTAATTAAGGGTAAGTGGGGTTAGAAAGAGAGATTGTCCCAACGTAGTTGCTATCTTTCTCTTTTTCGCAATTGATAGGTAATGTAGAGTTACCTAAACGTAGTGATTACATACTCTTTTAAACTCCAAAGAGTATAATAATATGATATACCAGAACAGTGTTACAGGGCCCAAGGGGAGTGTTCTAAGTTGTTATAGGTCGTGTTATGTAAAAATAACGCTGGAAAAATGTGGAGGGGGTATGTTTGCGCATGGGTACACTCGCGCACGAAAGTACTAGGCATACTGTTTTATTTTTGATCTAGCCTTTCTCTCTCTCGCGGGTTCGTATATTGATTATTATTACATTGAAAAATATATTAAATAGAGTATCATTAAATAGAATTATAACATGTTTGATTCAGTGTAGAATGTTTAATCTAATTACAAAGCCCCGCGCCGCTCTTCATACCACCAAATAGACCGATAAATCGCCTATTGCGCACTTGGAACCCCAGCGTTCTTTTTCCTATACAGTATATTATACCAAAAAACATCTTGAGAACAATGTTAATATTTATTTTATATCTAGCGCATAGAGGAGAGTAATACATATAACGGGTAATCTAGCGTTTGGAGCTAAAGTACAACTAAACCATTTTTTTTGTTTATTGTCTATGCCTGCTTTAGTTGTTTCTTCTCTCGGAACAATAACTAATTTCTTCTCGTTTCGGTTCGACCAAAACTCGATCTCATATGTATGTGGTTGTGACTTTTTGGCGGGAACTTGCGAAGTGACGTTGCGTTTTCATTTTATTTTCACTAAATTTATGTAGGTATTTTGAGTTTTATTGAATAATATCGGTGGTGTTTTGTCCAAAAAGTCCGTGAAGTTTTAGTGGAATGACCACCAATTTCATAGAAATCTGAATGGACTTATCACTTATGCGGACGAGGACTAGACTTTACTCTGAATGTGAAATAACATGACTTTAACATAAAAATAAAGATATGGATTAGGCTTGATAGTTTTGTAACTAAAGCCTTAAAAATAAAAATTCAAAAAGTTTAAAGTTTTCAACTTTCAAGGTTTTTTAATTCTGATGAATAATGTAACTTTATTTATCATACTTATATATGAAAAGTTTTAAAATTTATAATGCTACTGAATTATGGCAAGTAAGTAAGTAAATTCACGTTACCCATTCGATCAAGAGATCTTTTTATTTTAAAATACTTACTATGTATAATTTTTTACAGATAGAAACCAGCTTACCTTCAATACCTACATTCAGTCAAAGTATTGATAACGTTTTGGGAAATGATGGTGTGCAGTTAGGTTCACTTACAGAATTAATCGGCTTACCAGGTTCTGGCAAAACGCAGTTATGGTTGGTTTGTAAATTTACTTTTTTTCTGAATTGTTTCATAGCATATTATTGTATGATAGCACAGTGGTAGCGACGTCGGATACCGCGGCGAAGATCTTGGGTTCGAATCCTACAATGGGCTTGAGCTTTTGGTGAAGGAAAACACAGTGAGGAAGCTATAGCACAATGGTAGAGTACTTTGTAGTACTCGACTGGCTGGCTACCACCCTCAAGTAGAAAATCTGTCGCCAAGCACCTATCAGTGTGTTCCAACTCGCTGCACTTGAGAGCCAGTTCCCATCTTAGCTTTGTGCGCTTACCACCTTCGGCCACATCATCACTTACCATGGTGAGATTGTGGTCAAACACAAGCTTCTCCAGAATAAAAAAAAATCTTGCTTCATAGATTTACCTGTTTCTTGCATGATTAAATTATTATGGTATAAAATTATCATTGATGGATTTTTCTCCATGAAATTATCATTATCCTTGTGCTTTATTTTTTTATATTTAAGATGGGATGTCTACCTACCAAAATAATAACTACAAAAAAGAATTCTACTAATTTACAATTAGGGATCAGCTTTATAAGCATATTTAAAAATATTTTCTGATTAGTTCCAGAATATTTATTATTGAAAGATTCTTTTAATAATTAATCAGGGAAATATGATTAGTCCCCCTTGGCTCATGGATGGGACAGACCCAAAGGTACATACAAAAATTCCAGGAATTTCTATTCAAGTTATTAATATTTTTTAGCCTGCAATTGTGTGCATCAGTTCAGATACCAAAAGTTCTAGGTGGCCTAAATGCTGAAGCTATTTATATTGACACCAATACTAATTTCACTCTTCATAGATTTAGACGTAAGTTTTATTCCATTTGATGCCTTTATTTATAATAACTTAATTACCTGTTGCATATTGTGATTTTTTTATATTTGTGGTTAACAAACCTGGGAGCTGCAAGATACAAAGGGCTTATGGCCATTCGTTTTGGAGCCTTATATTAGGTCTTTACCTATGAAATTTCCGTTTTGTATGAAAAAATTGAAACAATATTTTTTCATGTACTTTTTATTTGTATTAATCAAAGTAATCACCCCTGCAATCAATGCATCTTTGCCAACGCAGTGGCAGTTTATTGATGCCCTTCTTAAAGAAATCAGCTGGACGGGAGGCAACAAATTCTTCCAAGGCATTATGTACTGCCTCTCGGGTATTGAATTTTTTCCCGCCAAGAAGTTATCCAAATTCTGGAAAAAGTAGTAGTCTGTAGGCGCAAGGTCTGGTGAGTAGGGCGGATGACGGAGAGCTTCCAACCCCAACTTGTTGCAACTTGGAGACCGTCTGCTGTGCAGTATGAGGTCGCGCGTTGTCGTACAGGAGCAGCGGAGACGAGCGATTGACCAATGCTGGTTAGAGATGTGCCAGCTTCTCCATCATTGTGTTCAGTTCTTCACAGTACACATCTGCAGTAATAGTCACCCCATGTGGTAAGAAGCTGTGATGAATCACACCGGCGCTAGACCACCAAACAGTGGTCACTTTTCTAGGGGTAAATTTTCGTTTAGGTGCTGAACCAGGATCCAACCAACTTGCTGAGCGCTTGCGGTTATTAAACAGAATCCATTTTTCATCGCAGGTAACAATGCGGTTCCTTCATTTGTGTGTCTGTTGAGCAGTGCAAGGCAAGTCTCGACGCGTACTTCGCGCTGGCGATCATTGAGTTCGTGGGGCACCCATTTGTCAAGCTTTTTTACCTTGCCAATTTGACGCAAATGGACCAATATTGTTTTGACGATAACTTCGAAAGCTGCTGCTAATTCAGCCGTAGATTGTGTATCATCAGCTTCCACAATCGCCTTTAATTCATCATTGTCGACCAAAGTCTTCGGACGACCGCGAGGTTCATTTTTCAGGTCGAAATTTCCAGAACGGAAGCGAGCAAACCAATAACAGGTGGTGCGTTGGTTTGTAGCGTTAGCTCCGTAAACGTGATTGATGTTGCGTGCCGCTTGTGCCGCGTTGCTGCCACGACGGTACTCATATTCCATAATTACTCGAATTTTTAACGTATCCATTACATGATGACGAAAAAGATTGAATTGCGATGAAAATGTAACACTAATCAATAAACAAATGACTACTATTGGAAAAAAACAAACAAAAATTCTTTTGATTTGAAATGGCCAGTACTGCAGAACGGCAATTTCATAGGTAAAGACCTATTATTTACCAATGTGAAGCTCAATATATTAATAAAGTTACCTAGTCGTTAGGTAATAAGTTCTAAATATTGTTTCAGAAATCCTCAATGCTAGTCTAGCTAAGTGCCAAAGACTATTAAATGAACAAATTCCAATAAATGAAGATGCTGCCTTGAAGAAGTTACATTATGTCAATGCATTTGGGCTTGACAAATTTTGTGCATTCATGTACAATTTACCAAAGATTATTGAAGATAATACAAATGTAATTAATTAATTTGGAATTTTAAAATGAAATATTTATAAAAAAAAGACCTACAAAATCAAGTTACTTAAATAATATTAAAGTAAAAAAAAATATTCCAACATATTGCATATAATTAACCCCTGACTTACTAAGTAGCTCAAGAGTAGCTATCTATGTATTTAATTTTATTGTTTTTTGGTGATTGTAACTCTGATTTATGTTAATGGTTACATACTTTGTAATGATGTTAATTTAAAGACCGAATTTTTTTAGTTTAGTTTTTGAGTTTTAGTTTGTGAGGAATACTTATGTATGACCTATTCATCATTAATCCCTTAAAAGCACCATACTTGATTTTAGAGACCTTAATTATATTGCTATAACTACAAAAGTCTGTATTCAATAATGTAGCAAAATTAATATTAATTAACTTATCAATATTTAAGATCAAAATATACTTAACAAAATTTTATTAATTTTTATTTTCAGATTAAACTAATTGTAATAGATTCAATAGCTTTTCCCTTCAAAGAGGGTTTACCTACAAAAAAAAGGACTGGTTTACTATTCCGGCTAATGGCTGATTTGCAAAGACTGGCCATGGAGAAGCAGATTGCAGTAAGAAAATATCGAACATTATCTTTTTTTTTTTTTTTATATTCGATAGGCTTGTGTTTGACCACAATCTCACCATGGTAAGTGATGATGTGGCTAAAGATGGTAAGCACACAAAGCCTAGATGGGAACTGGCTCTCAAGTGCAGCTGTCGGAACACACCGATAGGTGTTTGGCGACAGATTTTCAACTTGAGGGTGGTAGCCAGCCAGTCGGGTACTACAAAGTACCCTACCACCGTGCTATGGTTTCCTCACGATGTTTTCCTTCACCGAAAGCTCAAGCTCATTGTAGGATTCGAACCCACGACCTTCGCCGCGGTATTCGACGTCACTTACCACTGAGCTATCATCGCCTTAAATCTTAAAATAAAATTAGGCTATATACGGATTTAATCTTAATAGTATTTTACTATGTACAACTTCTTCGCGAGCGTAAGATGGCGATGATGGCTCAATGATAGTGACGTCGAATGACGTGGCGAAGCTTGTGTTTTCGGTGAAGGAAAACATCGTGAGGAAACTGTAATAAAAACCGAGGAGTAGGAACTGTAGAATCCCCCTGACTATAACCAAGTTTTTATTAATATCTTCAGACATTTTTCACACACGGCTATCTGATCCCAAACTAAGCAGAGCTTGTGCCAAGACAACTGATATACCTACATATTATACTACTACTTTATTAAGTACATACTTAAATACACCCAGACTATAAACAGACATATTCATGCAAATGTCTGTTGTGGATGGTAATCGAACCCTCGACCCGTGGCGTGGCGGCAGGTAGTGGGTACAACCACACCAGGCGGCCCGTCAAGAATTGTATTTGAAAATCTAAGGATCTAGGAATCTACCTACGTAGGTAATGTTTTTGTAAGGTTTTTTTATTAATTTAATTTTCCACTCATTCTCAATATAAACTTCTGTGCCTGAAAAGTTTCTATTGAAGAAGCACTCTCCGCGTGCGTAATAAAGTTAATGTATTAATATAATGATATCAGGTGGTATTAACCAATGAGATGAGTACAAGAGTGGGTCTGTCGTCGGGCGCGGTGGTGGGCGCGCTGGGGGACGCGTGGGCGCACCGCTGCAACAAGCGACTGTTGCTGACACACGATGATGGCACACCGAGGGTGGCGTTGCTACTCAAGAGTAATGACGCTCCTAATATCGCTGGGAAGTATCAGGTAGTTTTTCTCAAAAGCGTCGCCAGCCCATGATCCAGGGAAGGGAAAGCAGCTTTACTTTGTTAGTCCGAGTCTACCTCCACCTCAATAGCTGTGGTAGTTACGTCGGATACCGCTGCGGAGTTCGTGGGTTCCAATCCTACAATGAGCTTGAGCTTTCGGTGAAGGAAAACATAGTGAGGTAACCACAGCACGGTGTTAGGGTACTTTGTGTACTAGGCTACTACCCTCAAGTTGAAAAATCTGTCGCCAAGCACCTGTTGGTGTGTTAAGGCAATTGCACTTGAGAGCCAGTTGCCTTTTAAAGTATTGTAAGGTGTACATCACATTGTCATATACCATCAGGTGAACCGCCTGCCTCGTTGTCACTAGTGGTGTAAAAATAAAATCCCTACGCGGATTTTATTTTTAGTTGCCTCTCCCGCCCCCTTTGGCGAAACCCTTTTTATCTAGACGTTTAATTCTTTACCTATTGTAAGCCTTTGAAAAAAAAAATTTTTGTATCAATGCGGAATGCGATTAAGTCTAGACCAACAAGAAAAAGCACTGTATTTTTTCACGATTTTATTATTAGTCCCGTATTGAATATCTCCAATAATATATCTAATAAAATACTATGATGTCATACTACAATGTCATACGCACTATGGAATGGCATGTCGATGTCATGATGTGTAGAGTTAACTGGAACTCCGCCAAAACCAACAGGGGTTTCCTAGTAATAGCATATAATAGTGAGTAGATCGCTTGACGCGCTGCCAAAAGCTTATCGTAAATAATAAATCGATAAATATACATCGTATTAATAAGGCTATTGAACGTTCGTTTCAATTCAATCATAATGCAGATGTAATGCTTTTCTCATTCTCATAAAATAACTTAATTTCAGATAACAGAGGAAGGGATCAGGGATATAGAATGAGACACCATTTAGAACGTACATAATGTAGTTTAATTAATAATTAGATAATGTAAATATGTAAACTGTAAACAAAATTACAGCACCAATAAATATCTCATTTTCACAAAAATATCAAGCTTTAATTTCTACAACATCTCAACAGTTATACAGTGTAAAGGCAGTTTCATATAATGTAATAATAACGTATCTAACAGAACTTTGCTCCTGCGATCAGATTGCATTGTGATCCTAGTTCTTATTATGCGTACTCTTAGGATAATACAGTGAGTAACACGCGTTTGTAGTCTCCTTTCGTATCATCCTGCAATGTATTATATTGTACTTTGTTACATACCTATTTACTTCGCATGCAAAGCTTAAAATCATATTCATATAAAAATACATTTATAATTATTTTGCAGGATTAAGCACTAAGTGTGACTAGCACATTCTTGAAGTCACCAGTTAGGTCTTCCTGTAAACAATACCGAAAATACGAATTGCTCAACATTAACAAGTTAGCGAACAAAATAAATAAAAAAAGAAACTGGCCCAATGATTATAGAGTATCACGAAAAATCTTGTGACTATGAAACTAAAATTTATGATAAATGTCTTTAAAATGTAACATTTGTGTGTGAATGTATTCGATAACAATAAATGCGTATACGTTAACTTAACACCGGATCACAGTTACACAGCAATACGGCGCACGTAATACTGAGTGAAGGTTATAATGTTATATTATAGCACCGGGCGCTTTAGTAACACATGACGGAGAGGAGTTCGCCGATCGGACCTCCTAAATCCTCCTGAAAAAATGTCAACTACTTGTAAAATAGAAAGCACGAGAGTGCGGACACCAACGCCCTCATGCGCACGACAAAGGAAGCTGTTAGCTTAGCTACGGTGCTCGGAAAGTTACATGAGTGAGTTGAGTTGAGTACACTAATACGAAGCAAAATATACAGATCTTTTTAAATAAAATTTACACCTGACTCAACCTAACAGATATGGCACACTGAAGACAAAACTGTCCAATTTAGATCCACGTTGAGACTAGTTCCGATTAAGTATTCGAGTTTTACGGACGGCAGTGGCGTCAGTGTACATACCCTAACAGATCTCTTATCATCCTAACGAATTGACACAAATAAACTTAAATTTCAAAGTAGGTGGTTATCGCAAACGTCGATTGGTCGTGACCACTCGGTTCCCACAATTTATTCGACAAGGGTCAATAATGCCTTCCTGTAATCCCCGGAAGTGTCATCCTGCAATCAAAACGGGACACTTTTCTAAACTCGCTGTCATATTCAAAACCAATTCACGGTTCATTAACCATACATTATTTTAATAAATACTTATTACACGTTGTTAGCAATAAACGTATATTTAAAACGAACACAAATCGATCACATACTTATGACAAAGTTAATGAAGATTTTACCTATTGCTGTATTTGAACTATAAATACCTATAGGCATATAAATATTATATAGATCTGTATATATAAAACCATGTTTGTTAAGAGTTGACGATGAAGTGTAAAGAAAGGGGTGATAAAGACATTTTCACTTTCTCGACTGAATTTTTATTGGCATCTGTGTATAACATGCTGATTATTATCGAAGCCCATTTATACCGAAATCTAGGTGTGACAAAATCTATGGGTCAGTTTCTTATAGAGTTGTTAAAATTATTATAAATAAGTTGACATGCTGTTAGTAACTAGGTGTCAAATGGTTAGTGCTAATATACACTTGTCGAAACAGCTATTGTAGTTATGTTTCTATGGCTACAAAAGAAGACGATTCTAAGAATTAGTAAATTTAATGAAAGTTATTAATGAATAAATGTTTCAAACAAATACATGTTAGTTGATGTTAGTCGATAGTAGGTAATATAGCGGTTAATGGTTTTAATGGGTAGGTACCTATTGATGGTAGGTAATTTATAGTCATGATATAACAATAACATTATTTACATTCATATTAACATTCGACAGTAAGTACGAGTAGGTATGTATGGCTAAAAGCTTATGTAGATTACAAGGGCACTAACATTCATAGGCTTTGATTACGTTTATAGGAGCCAAAAAGTAAATATAAAAAAGGTAGACAGAGCCCCGCTAACTTAAAGTGAAGCACAGTAAAGAAAGCCGAATTTGAAAAAGGAAGCCAATCGCGTTCCTGTGCGACGCGAATCACGCGGGATAACGTAAGTGCAGGTCGTGCACGTTGCTTCACCTCATTGGAGACTATTATTGTTTACGTACGCTCCTTCTACCTTTTTTATTTGTTCTGTATATTGAAGTAGGAAAAACGTTATCATAACCTGTAGGTATCAAACATCAACACAAAAAAAAAATCAAGTGAACCCAATTAAAATAAATACTTTTTGAAAAGAGTTTTCTATATAAAAGGCAAAACAACTTACAGCGATCCAGGACTCCAAGGGCTTGCCGTATTTTTCCATGAAGGCCTGCTTGATGTCTCCCAGGTCGATCTCGGAGCGGCTGACTATAATTCTGATGAGGGTCTTGTCGTTGGTACCTAGACCCTTCATGGAGTAGTACAGGCGTTCCGCGAAGAAGCCAACCTTGCTCTTTACGCATTTTACTACAAGTTACAAAATAAAAATATTTTTGTTCAAGCCTTTTCGAGCACTTAATAATATACAATGTGTCCGGTCATCGACTACAGAAACTTTAGGGGCAAGTAGTATGATCATTTTCATCGACAAAACTACCCCATATGGGGGGTCAAAACCCCACCCCCTTAATTGGCAGCCATTTTTTCGGTTGGAAGTGCTTAAACTGCTAAAATTTTGTAAGCTGGGGCTTCCCCATCTGAGTAAAAATAAAACTGGCGGATACGTTAAATAAAATTTTAGAATCCTTCGCTTGCTCGGTCATCAAAATTGAGCACGCGGTTAATAAACAACTTTACACTCTTGTATAACAAATAACTATTTTTAGTCACCTAATCAAAAATTGATTCATTTCTCTAATAAACGTTAATAAAATTATGTTTCTAAGTGCAAAAGTTTTGAAGTTATTGATGTTATTGATGTTTGAACTAGGCATCCTAAAGGAAATGCGTCCTATTAAGTATTCAAACTATAAATACATTTAGGCTCATAGGTCCTATATGTCTTTGAACTGGATATAGAAATAACTAAATTAAAAGGTATGTTTTGGAATTTTGTTTTATCATAGCACCAAATAAGGTAGGTTGGAACTTTCCGTTTCACAGTTAGGCTGTGATAATACACTTACCTACATTAATTAGGTAGGTAACCAACATGATTACATGGGATTGAAACAATGGTTTGGTCAGTCCGAGCGCTAATCTAGCGCTGATGTACAAAAAAGTTGAACGACTGTGCGAAGGTCATACCACAAATTGTGTTGATTTCCTGTTGCATAACCTTGCAGCGTTTGTACGTTGTATTGATACTGGCGATAAAAAAAAAATTACAGCTTGCATGGTTGCATAAATAGTACGATTCTTACCGATAGCAAGCATGCCCTTCTCGACGCTTCCAGAGAATTCCTTCTTGATGGACTCTTCGATGTCTTTACCAGTTAACGCTTCAAACTCTGCGAAGATCTGTGAATAAGCAAATGCGTACAGAACAATTGATACGATCGGATTTCAATTGTAACGATGATCTCTGTTCTCGTCATTCAATATAAGTATGAGTCACAGAACTCACGGATCTGTTCATACGTAATAATTATTAATAATGACTATTTGTATTGGCTTGACGACGTGTCATTTGAGTATTCAACCACAAAGTCAACTAGTTTATCAAATTTACGTCCGTAACGACAGTTTCCTGTAATGATTTAACTATGGTATTTGAAATATGTATCAACCTATGTTATAGGTATTAATATTCATGATTAGTATTCAATGAAAGTATTTAAGAGACGTGTTAAAAAGTGCACCTGTCAAAAAACGCTTTGGGGAAAACACGGTTCATCAGACTGAACATGCGATCTATCTCACCTGTCTCAACTGTTGGTAAGAGCGTGTGATAAGGATGGAGTTGAAGACTGATTCGTCAGTGCCCCACTGTCCTTCGCCGGCGTTGGCCAGCGCCTCGGCGTCAGACTTGGCAGCACCCTCATCGATACCCTGGTTCTCATCACGGTTAGCCATACACAGGGAAACACAAAGGCGCTTAAAGTGGCCCGATGTGTCGCCTTTGAGGTCAGATTCTAGGCTCTTGTTGTATACTGGGGAAAAGAGAAATTGTTCGTCTACATTTTTATCAATTAGGCGTGAGGCGTGATCTTTATCTGAGTCATGGTTGGATGCTACTGTGATAAGCGATCTTTTGTGCTAAGCGCTTATCTTAGTTAATTATAGTTTATATTTAGATTTAGAGTGTGCATTTTTATTTTATCAGAAATATTTAGCTTCTACGTTCCATTGCACGCTTTGTACTGTAATTAATCGATACGTTCTAATTTAAAATAAACTGCTGATGAGTGTTATTCTCAGCACGAATGTTGACGTAATTTTAATGCAAATTTCCTTTGACTGCCCTTACTGTGGAGCGTCATGGTCGACGCTGCAAAATATTATTGAAATTTAAATGCAGGTGGACATACCTATATTGAACACAACACAACATAAAGAAAACAAGTAAAAAGCTGGTAAAAAAAAGCAAAGTATTAAGTAATCTGTTTTATTTAAAGCAACTTACGTTGTTCATAGAAAGCAGAGATAGTTCTGATGCCATAATTGGAGAGTGTGCACAGGATTTCGATGATAGCTTCCTCATCAGTGCCAATTCCGGCAACGGCGTCATGGAGTTCCTTGGCGTAGAAGTGGGGAAGGGGAGTCATCAAGGCAATGATCACATTCTCCAAGTTGCCGCCCAGTTCACTCTTCAGCTCGCTGATCAGATCCTATGGATTAATTAATTAATTAGTAGTGTGGTTGGAGAATTGATGTTCATAATGTCGATGTCGCATCTTGAAAGTTTTATGCGCGTACTGCCTGACATGATGACTGACAGACAGTGTAGTACATTTATGATTATGCCATTGTGCAGTTTATTTTATGAGATTGCAGTACCTACATACTGCAGTTGTTAATGACCTGCGTGCATGCATATCTAGTTTATTGATCTCCGTATAAAACAAAACTAATTTGAAGACATATTTCTCCTGTAAGCGAAAATATTGTTACTTCCCTTTGTTTGTGCTTAGATAAGTAACTTGAAACCGCGAAATTCCAAGAATGTTTATTACATATTTGTTCAAAATTCATATGGCTCGTACAAGTAAAAAGCACGTATTGATTACGTTCACATGTTAGTGTAGGAACTAGAATAATGCAAGAGTTCCGACATTATTGATACCGCGCGTACTCTTAGTGCCAACAAACAGGAAAATTGCTTTACAGTGAGTAATGTCAAACTCATTGTGCCTTTTAGAACGTCTTTGAAGCGTTCAGGCTATTAGTGTGACGATGGTGTAGGCACGAACACCTCGAGTGCATTGCACACATAATGAGCTAGCCTACGAGGAACATGATAAGGTGTAGAAGTAACAATGCTAAATTCATTGTTGTCTACGAAATTTATGATGATAATTTAAGAGAGAGTATTTTAATATTATACAATTGTTATTTCTATCTATCTTTCTGATTTTTCTCAGGGGTGGCATAAAAAAAGTTTTCCTTCTAAACCCAGTGGTCACCCAGTTATTCAATTTACCGCAACTAAAATATGTTTTCCTTGTTTTTTTTTTTTTTTTATGTCACAAGTGACAACGAGGCAGGCGGGTCACCTGATGGTAAGTGACAACCGTCGCCTATAGACATTGGCAATACCAGGGGATTGCTAATGTGTTGTACACCTTATTAAGGCGAACTGGCTCTCAAGTGCAATTGCCGGAACACACCAACAGGTGCTTCGCGACAGATTTTCAACTTGAGGGTGGTAGCCAGCCAGTCGAGTACTACTAAGTACCCTACCACCGTGCATACCTTGTTTTGCATACGTACAATACTACTCGTACAGTTAACATATTGTAGACTAGTTTTCTGCTTCGCAGTTTTACCCGCAATCCCCTATTCCAGGGGGTCCATTTTTTTGTGTTTTCTTCTATGGATATCAGATAACTGATGTACCTACTACATATAGGTTTGTACCTACTACTTTTGTATTATTCAAGACAAACAGACGTGTTCATGTGTGTGAGAATCGAACCTACGACCTTTGACGTGATGTACCTGTTTGACCAATCACGCCAACCGGCCAGCTAATTAAAGATAAACGATATGACATTTTGCTATTCTAGCTAGATTATCGAGTCTGTGGGACAAGTGAAACAATGTAAACAATGTGATTAGATAACAAGAGCAAGCAGCCTTTGACATTGAAGAAAATATTAAGTACAGAGGTGGCATTTCTCTACATTTCATCTTATTGTACAATATAGATGGGTAGATATAGATAGTGCCATCAACGAAGACGCGCTCACTCAAATATGCATCTTTTCGCTAGTTTTGTAGTGCTATCGATATGTCTATATATACACTTCGATATGAATCACTACATTTTTTTAGGAGGACAGTAAGTTGGAGGTCTGAGGGCCATCTAGAAGGGTCTGAGTACCCTTACGCGGACTGTTCGGCGAGCGCTTAGTGCTCTCAACCGAGATGCAAATGTTTTAATCACTACTTTTTTTTTTGATGAGGACTTAAAGTTGGCGGTCTGATGGACCATAGACACCCTTACGCGGACTATTCGGCGAGCGCTTAGGGCTCTCAGCCGTGTTAATCACTACGACACTTGCAAAAGGATTTATACACTTGCACTGTATGTTAGGGATTAGGAAAAAGAATGGAGGGCGCGTGTTCGTGGTTGGCCCTGTCTATACCAACTACTTATGAAATTATCTTTGGTATAAACGTATAAATGTTTACCACAGACCACAGATATAATGCTATTTACAGACATTATGTCGAAACAAATCAAGCTTCGCCATCACTCTCCCACAGTTGTAATCCAGTCCACCTTAACCTGCTTTGAAAAGGTTATTTTTGTTAACTACCTACATTAAGTTAATACCTAGTAAAAAAAAATGATAATCTCATAAAAACTCTAAATGAAACAAAAAAGTAAAACAGGATCGTTAATTACCTATTTAGGTTCATTAGATAAGTAGAATGAATATAATAGTATATTTCATTACAAGTGCGGAAAGGCTGTCATTGCAAAGAGTTCCGACAAATGTCTACCCGAGCCGAGGCGCAGCCGAAGGCGAGGGTTGACAGTCGGAACAAGTTGCAATGACGGTTCCGCAAGTGTACTGAACGACTATTTTTAATACAGTTGCGAAAAAATGAAGCAATTTAATAAAATAATAAAAACACAATAAACTCAACTAACTAATCATTTATTTCTTATAAAAGTTATAGTACACATACATGTACATTGAAATTGGTACAGTTTTTTAAACTTACTGGGGAAGTTTTAGGTTGCATATTTACTGTTTGAGACAAACTATTATTAATTTCGTATGATTGTTCATGTATATTTGTCATACAATGTTTGTGTAATTATAGTGATTCCGGTGGTGTTAATAAAAAAAAATAGGGTCGAAATTACTCATTTTGTGCAACAAACAACTAAACTCGCAAAGAAAATTTCTGGAAAATGGCGCCAACCGTAGAATATAAGCAGAGTTTTTTTTCTTCACCCAAAGGGAACTATCCATACAGCTTAGTCTTGAGTATATTTTTTTTATTGATATGAAATGAAAATGAAATTTAATGAGATGAAATGAAATGAAACCTAACCTAACTCATTCAATTAAATCATTGAATCTGATATTGAAATAAATTAGTAGCTTCTTTTTAGAAATATACGTATTTGTATGAATCACAAAAACTCTTTAGTAAAAACTTCATGGTTGGTTTTTCTTTTTAATAGACATTATTTTGACAGTTTAAAAAAATATTTTTAATACAGTTGCTCAAAAAGTGGTGTATTACAGGGACGTATAGCGTTCGGGAGCTATTACATACTAGTGCTTTTTTTTTACCTTTCTCGAACTCGTGCGTCTCTTTCCCAACTGTCAAAATAATGTCTATTAAAAAGAAAAACCAACCATGAAGTTTTTACTTAAAGAGTTTTTGTGATTCATACAAATACGTATATTTCTAAAAAGAAGCTACTAATTTATTTCAATATCAGATTTAATGATTTAATTTTATTTATGAAAAATATGAAGAATTGTAATAAATAAATAATACAACTACAACTAAAACTTATTTCTTATTCCATTTAATTTAAATAAATCTAAATAAAAAAGTCGTTGTCAGTAGGCAACGTACCCAGAATGCTGGCAGCATTGCCACGTTGGATGGCAATGCTGATTCGTTGAGCGAGGTTAGGTTTCATTTCATTTCATCTCATTAAATTTCATTTTCATTTCATATCAATAAAAAAAATATACTGAAGACTAAGCTGTATGGATAGTTCCCTTTGGGTGAAGAAAAAAAAAACTCTGCTTATATTCTACGGTTGGCGCCATTTTCCAGAAATTTTCTTTGCGAGTTTAGTTGTTTGTTGCACAAAATGAGTAATTTCGACCCTATTTTTTTTTAATTAACACCACCGGAATCACTATAATTGCACAAACATTGTATGACAAATATACATGAACAATCATACGAAATTAATAATAGTTTGTCTCAAACAGTAAATATGCAACCTAAAACTTCCCCAGTAAGTTTAAAAAACTGTACCAATTTCAATGTACATGTGTACTATAACTTTTATAAGAAATAAATGATTAGTTAGTTGAGTTTATTGTGTTTTTATTATTTTATTAAATTGCTTCATTTTTTCGCAACTGTATTAAAAATAGTCGTTCAGTACACCTGCGGAACCGTCATTGCAACTTGTTCCGACTGTCAACGGCTCGGGTAGACATTTGTCGGAACTCTTTGCAATGACAGCCTTTCCACACTTGTAATGAAATATACTAATTATTTAATGCGAAAGTAGTTAACTGTCTGTTACCCAGCTGAATCAATTTTACCTAATGATTTTTAGCATAGGTACTTTTTATACCGGGAAAGTTAAGATCCCTCGGGAACGCGGGTGAAACCGCGGGGGACAGCTAGTACCTAATAAATAGTTCTACCTTAGGTACCTTATACATCTCGTGATGTAGATAACTTGCAAATATCAAATCATCACGGCTTCCACGTAGATGAATGGTCATTAGTACTAAATGATTCAGATCCGCTATCCGAGTAAAGATTTCACACAGCATTGAATGTAGGCTACCGAGACGCAATGAATCATTGATGACTAAGTTACCGGAAGGTTTAAAGTTCAAGCAAGGCCATGTGAAACATTCGTCGATGTTATCAGGTACCAAGGTTTTGGGCAACTCTTGTTAGCTATAATTACCGGAGCGTAAGATCTAAAATTGATCGAATGTTTGACTTTTTCGGTGATGATGGTAAGTTACGTCATAATAGAAGTAAGGTTGATTCACTTCATGAGCGGTTAATTATAAACTTGTTTTCGACAAGCGGTGAATCGATAACGTTTTAAAAACAACGATATGGAAAATGATTTATTTATGAAGTCTTGTTCATTATACATTGGGACTTTGTTTTCACTTACTATTTACCAGTGCCTGATAAAAAAATATAATAATACCCAAGTAGGTATGATTACCTTGCAATGATGATAGGACATTAATTATAACAATACAGCTAGAATAGATACATTTATACATGCATGCAATATAAAGATTTCTGGATGTCTCCAAAACCACGGATACAACTGCAGAAAAAAGCTGTATTAGTTATTACCCACTGGTATACCTACACAGTATTACCTATAGGTAGTAGGTACCTATAGGTACCTTCATAGAACACGTAGGCTTTTCAATTGCGTAAAGGCCAAATAATGTAGTAACATACAAAGAACCTATACGACTTCCAAGCTACCATAATCTTGCAGAGCGTAACATATCCATAGCTTACCTTTCCATAGTTAGTCTTGAAGGTCTCGGCGATCTCGAGTCGCTGGACGATACCTCGGCGGCAGAGGACATCGATGATGGCTTTCTCGTCGGTGCCGAAGCCTTTCATAGCCTTCCGAAGGGTCTCCGCATCCGCCGCCGGGTCGAACGGCTCCGCGGGGAAAACCGTGGGTACACACTGAAAACAGAACTCATGATAACCAAGGTACCTACGCCTAGAACACCGACCAATCTCTGATTAAACGTATAGGTAGGTAACCTACTATTGACAAATTCAATGACCACCGTAAGGGATTTTTTTTGTGCAGTCGCCAGCGGCCATCTTCGTTCTCGACAATACCTACCCTCCCTATAATTAGACAATGCTTTTTTAGTCATAAAACCAGGGTCGGCTTTAGCGCATGTAGCGCCCGGGTGCAATCAAATACCCTGACGCCCTCTTGAAGGCGAGCAAAAAAAAAGGTCAGTCAGAGCGCTCTTTGGCCCTAGGTCGTTCGCGAACTACCCAAGAGTACATAATATGGGCGCAGGGTCTATTGAGATGAGAGCGCGCACCCGCAAGCGAAAAGGTTTAATATATAATCATGCTTAAAGTATGTTTGATGGTAGTAGTAGCTCGGTTATAGCATTTGACCGTGTATCCAATAGGACTGGGTTGGGTACATATTGCTTGCTTGTTCGTGCATTGTTCCTAGCATGTTTCATGTGAACTGAATTGATATGCAGCTATTAAATGAGTTAAGTACTCTGCATAATGACTTTTTCGACCCATAAAACCCTCCCCTAGTTTTATGTTCTCCATGTTGGAAATGGTACCTACTTTAATGTACCTAAGTATATGTTTGTTTACCATTATGTAGGGCGTTTGAAGGTATTGGGAGATGGGGTATAGTAGGGGAGCTCTCCCCTTCTTTTATTTATGTTTATATATTTGAATGATTTGATTTCAGGGATATTCCTAGATAAGTAAAGTATTTGTATATCTAGTGTCTATCACAATAAGTGAAAATATTTGTTTTCTGCTTGTGTAGATAACAGCTTTCTAAGTAAAGCAGCGACATAAAACTTAACTGATATATGTACATTTTTTTAAAAATAAGTACATACTTAGATAGATACCTAATTACAGTCTGTCCTGGATGGGAATCGAACCCATGACATATGTGACGTGATATGCCAACTCGGCCCGTCATTAATATGTCTGTGGTTGCATATGTTTTTATCTCAATTCTTCATAGATTGGTCGTTACATAGTTTTAAGATTCTGCAACAAGCTTATAAGAGTCCTATAAGAAAAGTTAGTTATCAATATAAGTTATGTAAAAGTTAGTAGGTACTTAATTTAACATTTTTCATGTAAGTAGGTGTCTCGAGTAAGTAGGTAAGTAACAAGACAGTCAATTGCCTATAACATCTTAACAATACCCACACTGTGTGACTGTATGTACAGTTTTTAAATTATAAGTCATGTCATAATAATCACTTGTTTTAGTAATTAAATGTAGGTAGATATAGAAGTATCAACCTTGCCTCGAAAAGATGACATCATCTCGTGCGAATCTATAGTTTTTATACTCGTACTTATGTAGCACATAGTAACATTTTTAGTGCATTAGGTAGGTAGAACTTACCTTGTAGGGGTAGTACTGTTGTCCGCTCATGATGAGAGATTCCTAAGGAAAGAAAATAAGTTAATAAAAACAACGATACACCACGCTTTCACAAATGAACTAAAAATAAAGTTCCATTACTGTTAAAACCCAGACCGGCTTTTAACAAACATCGACCGACGCACCTCACCGGCATAAAATAATGACCTAATACTATTTATTATAGAGAATTCTAGTAAAATTTATGGCGGAACAATTTGATCTAGTTATAAATATGAACCCAAGAATTTAATTTAGATAAATTAGTGAAAAAATACATACTTGTTACTTAATTCAGCGACACACCCAACTAAACCACTTCAGAGCAAATTCCGAAATATACACGACGCGAATGAAATGAAACTCGACGAGGTCGGTCGAAGTCGTGGCGTTTTTGTTTTCTCTCTCGCACATCAGACGCTTTCAGGGATCGGCAACCTTTGGTATTCAATATTAGATACTAGACCCGCCCCGGCTTTCCTACATTTGTATTTATAATCTGTATTGGTTTACGCGGCACACGCCAGTAAAGCACCTATGATATTAATCTTAAATGATATTCTGTAAAGGACAATTTTGATATAAATTAAATGCACAACGTATCTAACGTATTTTTTTTGGATAAGGATTAATACTGTATTATTTGAAATAGACTTGTAAATAACCCATTATTTTTTAGTAATGTGTAATAGATAAAAATGGTTACTGTGGGTGGGCTATCTTTAGGAGTTAGACATATATCAGGGACATCTTTTTAAGATGTACAATTCCATTATGTTACATATAAATTTAATTAGGTTGATATGACGCCTTCGTTATGCAAAGTAGCAGATAACTATCGTATATCCTATCTAGGCTTTGTGTGCTTACCACCTTCGGCCACCTCATCAATTACCATGATGCGATTGTCGTCAAACACAAGCTTATCCAGAATTAAAAAAAAATGTAAGTATAGAGCTAACAAGTGGGTGATTTTTATCAGCTATGGACAATCGATACCAACCAACATAATGTTTTTTGGGAATGTTAATCAGGTAAAATATTTAATTATTTTATAGAGTAGGTACCTAATCAATTATAATGATAGGTATGAATAGTTTACACTTAAATATGCGAATTATTACAAATAAGTTAATTTCATAAAAAAAAATGTAAAACACATTATATGTCACATTTACCAAATATAGCTTTAAATGTTTTTATTCAAGTAGGAAATCTGAAGATTACTTATAAAAAAATACATAAATGTTGCGCTCCTCTGCTCTAGCGTAGGTTATTCGCCACTCGCCAGTGATGATGTCATCGAACGAAGCCGGGCCTTCCGCAGACTGCCGCTCGCTCGCTCGCTCAATGCCGCGTGCCGCGCGCCGCGGTCGGTAGAACGACTAGTCAACATCACCGCAGCGTTCGATAATTCCTTTCATCTCCATCCAATGAATGGCATTATCCTATTGAAACCAATTATCTACTTAGATACCAAATTGAACATGTCTACCTGTCTTTTCAGTTGCTGTAGAACATTCTTTTAGGTTAAGTACATAACTAATTCGTTGACTGACGTTATTTCTAACAAACCTTTTCCCCATACAGTGACTGTTTATCCATAACTATAGTTAGGTACAGTTACGGAACTTACAGTATTTACCCACCTTATTTAATTTTGGTTTAATGGAAATCCAATCGGGATTCCCCAGGCTATTTTAAGGATATGTAATATTAATTACAGTATGTTACATAAGTATCATCAGACTCTGTGGAATTTATTATTGATGAATACTTGTTATATTAATTTTCCGATGCCTATTGGTATGCCTTATAATAAAACTAGCTGTTCCCCGTGGTTTCAGCCATAATGTAGCATACTAATGGTGAAAGAATTTTTGAAATCGGTCCTGTAGTTTTTGAGTTTATTCGTTACAAACATACAAATCTTTCGTCTTTATAATATTAGTGTAAATAGAAATCGAATTCTATAGCTTAACTCAATATTAACACTGTATTTACACAATTCTTCTCTAAATTTAAGTGACATGAATGAAACACTAATGTTTACGTCATTCATTATTAATTTTATATCGTCATTGATATTATTCATGATTGTTAGATCATCGTTCGAGATCTGCGAAGTGACTCATCTTGTGAATCGTTGACTGTAGTAGTATAATTGTGAACTACCTCTGACACATACGTTTAAACAATGCAGTTCTTAAGCTAAAAAATATATATTAAAATCACTATCATTTCCCGGTGATTCAAACGCGGCCATTATGGGGCGCTTATTTTGTGATGGGAGATTAGACGAGTTCGATGTCAAAAATGAAGTGTTTGGTTCACAAACTAACTAAAATCAGTTTATTACCATGGAAAAGCACAGAAAACTTATAAATTATAATAAATTTAAGCGTAGCGGTTACAAACTCTGTGGTCGAGTGTAAAAGTGACGCCACGATTACTCACGATTTGTTCACGGGGCGTTTTGGAAATTTGCGAGGGAATTTAAAAACAGACACCTTTTGATGATTAAATTTAGCTATTAAATCATGAAAGATTTTGAAAATAATTATGTAGGTATGGTCCATTTTGAAGTTACGTGCATATTCCCTATTCGATAATCTACCTATATAATATTGGACGAGGAATTTATTATGAATCTTTTAATTTAAAATATACTTGAATAGTTGGGGTTGTTATTTTATTTTTATTATTATTTTTTTTTTTTTTATTTATTTATTTAATTAAAAAACATAAACAATATTATTGGTTCTTGGCTCCCGTAAACCACTATGTTGGTTTGTATGGGAGTTGCACAATCCTCTATACAAATTACAGATTAGACTATAAACTATCTATACTAATTACCTAAAAGCATACAGACAGCCAGAAGAGCGCGAGCTACACAAAACACCTACCTACCCACTCATGTCGCTCAAGCAACACACACACATCTATCTGCTAATTCTGCGATAGGCGACGGTTTTACGCGCTATATAGGTTGATGCATTTTTATTATTTGATCAAACTATTGTTTGATTAGGTATATTCGTTTTGTGATAAAAAGTGTTTTTTTAATTTATATTTTATATTATTTGGTTTTAATATTGATTTTAATTCTAAAGTTAACTTATTAATAAGTCTAGGAACAATGTATTCTATTGTTCTCTCTCCATAGAAATTATTTGCACTGATGGTTATGATATCTTTTGATTTAACTTTTCTGGTGTGGTTTTTATGAATAACGACATTATTACAGTAGTCAAAATAGTTTTCTAATAGCAATAATAAATTTATTTTATCCTGGATCGGCAGTACTTTACAATATTTAAATATTTTTAATTCAGAGTTTTGATATTTATTTTTTATTTTATTTGGAACTATAGTTTTTAGAATTCTTATTTGTAAGTGATATATTTGTTCAATGTAAGTTTTAAAAGTACGACCATAGCTG
The DNA here is from genome assembly GCA_951361185.1 of Ochropacha duplaris. NCBI lineage: Eukaryota > Metazoa > Arthropoda > Insecta > Lepidoptera > Drepanidae > Ochropacha > Ochropacha duplaris. The sequence goes on along the minus strand of OX592709.1, from coordinate 4,851,366 downwards.
CTCAGTCCATAAGTGATAATACTCTCTGCTAAGGCATTGTATAGTTGCAGCAACATACCAAACGGTATTTTGTTTTTGATAAGCTGAAGTTTACCCATGACTGCTCTAAGTTTATTACAAGTAAGTTCAACATGAGGTTTCCAACAAAACTTACTATCAATAACAAGCCCTAGATATGTATACTGCTGCACCTGCTCAATACTAACACACGCACAAGACACTCCACACCTATGCAAACACTGATGACCATGCGAAATTAATTCAATTTGGTGTGATGTTTTAACATGACCTGAGTGTATGTGCATTATTTTTGTTTTTTGTGCATTTAGTACCAGACCTACATCATGTGACCACTTACATAATATATTGAACTCTTCCTGCAATCTACTCAGTGCCGCTAATACATTAGAATCATTTGCAATAAGGCAAGTGTCATCTGCATATTGAAGGATAATGCAATTTTTTATGAGGTTATTTACTTCATTTACATATGTGATATAGTGCAAAGGTCCCAATACTGAGCCTTGCGCTGTTCCCTCTGTTACGTTTACTTCTTCGCTATATTCATTTTCTATTTTTACTCTAACAGTTCTTTGTTCTAAATAGTTTCTACACCATTTCAGTAAGGGTCCACGTATACCACTGTCATCAAGTTTCTGCACCAAGGTGTCATGTCTCAGCGTGTCGAATGCCTTACTGTAATCAATAAATAATACGATCACATGTTGTTTATCATTTAGACATTTGTTAATATGATTCGTGAATTTAGATAGTAGTTGAGTCGTGTTTTTATTCTGTTGGAACCCAAATTGATTTACAGATAAGATATTATTTTTCCTATAAAAATAGTGTATTTCATTGGCTATGTACTTCTCAACAACCTTATCAATTATAGGGAGTATCGTGATTGGACGGTAGTTGCCAAAATCTTGCCTATCTCCTTTTTTATGTATAGGTCTTACAACACCAGCTTTAAGCTCATTGGGATATATACCAGTCTTTACACTGGTTCCAATCAGATGTGCAATTGGATAGGCTAGATTTTCACACTGCAGTTTGATGTCAAGTGGCCTAATACCGTCCATTCCTGGACTTTTACTGGTTTTAATTCTCTGTAAAATCTTGCATATCGTTTTAGGTCGCGGGTTGCTAAGTCTCATTGAGATATTTGCAGGTATGCTATGATTATTATTATCGATTAAATTCTGTTTACAGTTAGTGACTACCTTTTTAATTTCGTGTTCAAAATTATGTGCAAATTTATTAGCTAAATTTTTACATTTATATTTACTATCACTAAATGCTTTCAAAATTACACTGTCTAGTGAAATTTTTATTCTACCTGTAATGCTATTTACTATTTCCCAAACTTTTTTAGGGTCCTTACTATTTGTATATATTAGTTTTTTATAATATGAATTTCTAGATTTTTCTATAGCTTTATTTGTTTTATTTCTTATTTTATTATATTCTAATATTAAAGTTTTATTATTACTATCTTTCTTTAGCTCTATTAGTTTTTTATCTTTGTTTTCACACATTTGAATTATTTTATTATTCAACCATTTGTAATTATTTCGATTCGAACTTTTAACCGGTACTTCATATTTAGCCTTCTCATAACATTCCGTTATGTTATTTTTAATAAATGTATAAATTTTATTTGGACATTGTAGATCACCTATACTTTTCCAGTCAATATTTTGCAATTCGTTGTGTAAGATTTTATTATTAAACCTGGTTAAATAATTAGGAGCAACCTGTATAAGATCGTCACTGTTGCAAGTAACGATAGTGAGTCGGTGATCGGCCAGAACAGTTCCAAGCGCTGCGCAGTGCACGTCTAGTAAACGGGATCGAACAAAAATATGATCAAAAATATATAATATAATATAATATGTATATAAAAGTAGAAGTCCTGACTGATCTATCAACGCCCAGCCTAAACCCTTAGACCTAGAAAGCTGAAAAATCCCAGGTGTTGTTTTTAAAACTTGACCAAGGAATAAGAACGGATTTTTCGAAATTCAACCTTTAAGGGGGGGGGGGGGAAAGGGGGTTGAAATTTTGTATGGAAGTCCGCCATTTTTTGAAGCTAGAACCATGAAACTTTGTTTTTAGGCTAACAATGAAAAATAAAGAAACACGTGTATTAGCGTTTTTTAAATTTCTACCCCTGAGGGGGTGAAACGGGGGTTGAAAGTTTGTATGGAAGTCCGCCATTTTTTGAAGCTAGAACCATGAAACTTTGTTTTTAGGCTAACAATTAAAATTAAAGAAACACGTGTTTTAGCGTTGTTTTTTAATTCCACCCCTGAAAGGATGAAACGGGTGTTGAAAGTTTGTATGGAAGTCCGCCATTTTTGAAGCTAGAAGCATAAAACTGTGATTTTAGACTAACAATTAAAAGTAAAGAAATATGTGTTTTAGCGTTATTTTTAATTCCACCCCTGAGGGGGTGAAACGGGGGTTGAAAGATAGTATGGAAATCCGCCATTTTTGAAGCTAGAAACATGAACTGTGTTTTTAAATTAATAATTAGAAATAAAGAAACACGTTTGAGCGTATTTTTAAATTCTACCCCTGAGGGGTTGAAACGGGGGTTCAAAGTTGGTATGAAAAATGAGAAGGCCTGACTCACTGACTCATCAACGCCGTCTAGGTCCAAGGTTGTACCCTAGAAAGCTGATTTTATCCACAGGTATTGTTTTTAAGTTGTAGACGAAGAATAAAATAGGATTTTTCGAAATTCTATCTCTAAATGGGTAAAAAAGGGATATGAAATGAAATGAAATTGTTTATTCATCCAAATAGGCCTTCACATCCATAAGTGCCTGACTTATGAATAGTCAGACTCTAAATGTTCGGTTCGGAAGGTGTTTTTGCTGAGATACGCGAGTGAAACCGCGGGGCGGAAAGCTAGTCAATACATAAACATATATAACAGAAATATCGAAATATTTCGAAAATGTTGACCTTTTTAATGAGGTAATTTTTGTACATTTGGTAGGTGACTATCTCCCCCTTAAGTTTGTCGTAAGTAATACTTAGCGGAAACGTAGGCAAGTGGTGACCCTACCGCCCGCGCCCTGGCCAGACGGGACACACAAGTTTTTTTTATTTCAAGTAAATACCTACCTACTTACGCTAAAATATCTAATTGGGTCTTTGGTCGAACGAAATGCAGTACAACTGGATACTTTTTATGCTAATGACATTTGTTTTAGACCACTATTTTTGAACGTACACTTTCTCCATAAATTTGCAAGTCGCCTATTGTGTCGGCGGTGTAATATATTTTCTGAGGACTCATTGGTTTGTTTTGGCACTTGAGAATCATTTCCTTTCTAAGCTCTGTATGCACTTTCGTCCACATAAACACTTACAATGGTGTTGCAGTCAAACTAAAGCCATTGGTTTTATCCACGTTCTCAAAAGACCTGTTCTCCTGGCTATAAAGATTATCATATATTTTATTTGAATAACATGTATCTACAACGAGATACAAATTCAGGAGCAGTTCTACACGGCAGTTAATAATACTTGAGTCTTTCTGAATTTAGACTCGGAAATTTCTAAAACGCACATGAAATTGTGTAGATTAGCAGAAAAAACATTTTTTCTAAAAAACTTTCTATATTGAATTATTTTTTAGTTTTAAAGCCTTAATTTAAACATTTAAAAGCAACAGGTAACTCTACAGTTAAAATGTGTTTCCGTCAATAATCTGAAATAACAGTGTGGAGTAACTGGTTGTATAAAACATGATTTATTACAGTAATACATTTAATTGGAATTACATGGATGGCGGGCCATCATTCTTGTGACCGTTAGATAAAAATGCTCCAATATACATAAATAAGATGGTGCCCAGTTGTTTTAGTCTTCCAGGAAGAAGTATTGGCCAGCTCGTTTCTGTTCTATATCCTGTAACAAAAATATTTGTGGTATCAATATATTGAAATAGCTGTCTGCCGAGGTTTCACCCGCGTTTCCGTCGGATCTTATCTTTTTCCGGGACAAAAAATATAGCCTATGTTACTCAGGGATAATGTAGCTTTCTAATGGTGAAATATTTTTTAAAATGGGTCAAGAATTTTTTGAGTTTAATCATAACAAACAAATAATCTAATCTTTCCTCTTTATAATATTAGTATTTAAGTAGATTAATTTCTTACTTTTCAAAAGTGATCTTTATGATCAAATGATAATTTTTAACGGATATCTTACTTAGCACTCTTGATCAAAACATACTTAAGTAGTTGCCAGTCTTGGATTAGGAATATAATAATGTCTATGGCATATTGGGAAATGCATTATATTTAATTAGTTTATTTGTTAACTATCTCTATTCCAAAATTCTTAAAATTTTGGCGTGAAAAGGTAACAGACAGACAGACAACAGTTACCTTCGCATTTATAATATTAGTAGGGATGCAAAATCGCTTCATCGCAATAAACTTTCTAAATGAAAATATTTGTTCTGCTAATAATATTATAAAATAAACTTTTTTTCTCACTTGCAGAAACTGCATTTTAGGTGTAGATAAACTTTAGGATATGGCTATAATGCTTTCTATTTATCCAACCATGTTAATTATAACACAATAACAAAAATAACAAGCATCTCAAAGAGAAGAACAACAGGATATAGGCACTTATCAGTTGAATCAACTGCCTGCCTGATCAATAAATAATAATAATAATAAAATTAATATCTCACTGACCTTTACAGAAGAATGTTTGTTAATCCTCGGTCGGAAATTGTTAGGATCCCTCCTGAAGGTAATGCCGAGCAGTTCAAGGAATTTATTCATGCCGTTGAGTAGCGATTGTGGCGCATGCGCAGTCGCGTTCGACGAGGGTGTACCTTCGAACACGATCACGCGGTCCGCTAGGTACGTCGCCATTATGAAATCGTGCTCTACCACAAAGCCTGTTCGCTTTGCATGGAGAATAAACCTGTAGATATAATTAAGTTTATTTACTACATTACAGTTTAGGAATTTGTTTTTTATTAGGGATAACAAACAACTACACATTATATACAATATTAGATACTTATAATAATGAAAAATGTGCAGTCAACCCCGTTAACTAGCAGCTTACTAAACATGTGGTGCAGTGTTTATAGCAGTCCTCTTATAATCCCAAGTGCTACCCGACGCGTATGTGAGTGCGTGCATTATAAATATTATTGCTTACCCTACCCTACGCCTCCAGTAGCACTTGGGAGTATATGGAATGACACTTATACGCCTAATGAGCACTGAACTTATTTTTTGTTTCATTTTCAACAGATTTGAGACTGTTATTCAAATTATTCTGATCATTCCATAAAACAAATGTAACATATGTTACCTAGTATTTTTTTTAACAGAATGCTAATACAAACCGTTTAATAACTTTAGCTGCAACTAAACGCTGCTCAGAGTCCAGGTAAGCTGATGGTTCATCAATGAGGTAAACATCAGCAGGCTTGCCGAGGCAGAGTACAAGTGCAACACGCTGCAACTCTCCTCCCGAGAGGTTTTGCACCTCCTGGTCCATTATCTCCTCAATTTTCATTGGTTTCATCACATCCGTTATGAACTGTAATATAAACAAGTTATTACGTTAGATTTATGCCTTATTCATCACATTTCTCCCTCAGCAATGCATATGGTGAGGGCTCGAGTTTTTCTTCTGTATGAGAATAACCCAACCCCCTCTAAAACGCAGATGGAGACCACTGTGGGGTTGTTACTGACTAACAATAAGAATCTGACATAACCCAGCAGCTGCTACCCCTTGAGTGGCCAGGTATCCTATTCTATTCCATTTTGAGGATATCCCTAAATTTGTGATTAAAATTTAAACAAGACTATTATTATTACTTACAATTTTTTCACTAGTACTTTTTTTTATGTTTGAAGTAACAATGTCAGAATTGTGATTTTTTTTAAGTAATAATAATAGTCTCCTATCTGCCAGTCTCATGGCTGAAAAGTTTTTGATGAAATTTATTATACCTTGAAGGACTTCTTAGGCCTAAGGCTTTAATCCTTTCCCAATTTTGTAAAGAAGGGGTAAATGGCAAGATTCTACAATAAACAAATTCCTGGCAGAAGCTAAATAAAATAGTTGTCAATTATACCTGGGGATGAATGTAGGCATCTCTTATCTTGTCATGCAGCAAACTACGCACAATCCCTTGTGACTTTGGAGATATCTTCTGTGGCTTATAACTAATGTGCAGCTGCGGCAATGTGCCAGAACCTGACCAACAAAACCAAACCATTACAGCTACCTTTTAGAACAGGGTGAAAAACATATACAGGGAGGGAAATTTAACAAACTAAGCAGTCATTAACCTACGATCTTGTGAGTCACAGGAAGCTATTGGATGTGGATAGCACAAGACCGGCCATTGTGGAGATCCTTGGGGGAGACCTTTGTTCAGCAGTGGACGTCTTGCAGCTGATATGATGATGATGATAAATATCCTCAGACATTTTTCACACATGGCTATCTGATCCCAAACTAAGCAAAGCTTGTAATATGGAAGCCAGATGACTGATATACTAAATATACAACTTTTTTGTTTGTAAATACATACTTAAATAGATAATTACACCCAGACTCAGGACAAACAGACGCACACAAATGTGTGTCCTGGATGGGAATCGAACCCACGACCTGCGGCGTGATAGGCAGTGTATTAACCAACCACGCCAACCGGCCCGTGAAACAGTCATTCCCCATACTATATGTGTCTTTTCACTACTGGCATGTAAGGATGCTGGATGGATATTGGAAATATTTGAGAAGTTCAGCAATAGGAAAATTAATGTGAGTTGATTATCTTAAATATGCAGAAGCATTTAAAGTTTTAATTATAGACGTCACGAAAGAATAGAAAAAAAACTGCTGTTGACACATTTTGGATTGAGTATCAGAAGAAATACAATACCTTCAATAATGGATGATGATTCAGCATGTTTTAGACATTTTTGAAACACAGGATGGAAGAACAAATCAAATAACTCAGTCCTCGCCATACCAATAACTTAATTGAACGTTAAATTCATTAAAATATACACTTAATTATAACAAATACATCTATAACCTCAATAACAAAACGACTTCTTCACTGTCACAGATTAACGATTCTTAATAAATATGACATTGCGATTTATCTTTTTATGAATGGAACATAAAATATTCGTTTTTAATCATAAATCTGTTTAAATTTATTGACGAAAAATTTTCTCAAGCAAAACCGAGGCGACTATGACAGACAATGACAAATGACAACTTACTTTCACATATTTGACATGTAATATAGAGTTGCCAGTCACAATAATTAATACAAGACGCGTTTGGATACGCACTGCATTACCTACATTTAAGGAAGACTGAAATACGAAATAAAACATTTTTGAAAATTGTATAGAAAAAACTAATAAAATATTTAATAGAATTATTAGATAATACTAGAATATTATTAGATTCTAAAATAAAATAAGGTTAAGGTTTTTTTAAACTATTTTATAGGACCGTAAATCATTAAGTCACGTACAAAAAGAAGATAATTTGACGTGATAAGTCACGTCACATTATTCTCTTTTTTTTTAAATACTAAGATTTAGAAATTATTCTAAAAATTAAAAATGTTGCACTCCCATAAAATAAATATTTACCTTCATCAGGTTCCAAGTTTCCAGCCAACATTCTGATGAATGTTGTTTTACCGGTACCATTTTCTCCAAGAAGAACCAATATTTCAGAGTCTGAGAATTCACCAGGCATCACACGCAAACCAAAGTCTCCCATCATTTTTGTCATCTCAGGATATTCATAATGGTTCATTCTTTTGATCTGTTTTAAATAGAACATTATGAAGGTTAAGCAATAAATACATAGATATTTTTTTTTAATCATAAAATTTATTACCTCCTCTTCGGTAGCAGATTCAGCTACTTTGAATACTAGGGATTCAGTCCTGAATCTCATATTTTCAGTTGGCACAAAACCGTCAAGGAATATATTTATACCTAAGACAATAAAGTAAAATGGTTAATAATCCTACAATTATAAATGCAGATATTTGATCAATCACGCCATAATGGCTCAATGGATTTAGATGAAAGTTGCCCCATAGATTGATTAGGTTGCAATAAAACATGCAATGTATGTAAAACTTCTTCTTCTCTGTCGTTATGCTCTTGGCAGAGCGGTCGTGGTCACGTTGAGGCGCCTACATCGGTGGTAGAGGCAGACACAGCTCTTCGCACGATCTCCCGCCATCGTTCCCTATTGGCAGACTGTCTGGTGCAGTCAGATACGCGACTTCCCACAGCTGATTTTACTTGGTCAGTCCAACGCATAGGTGACCTGCCACGTGATCTAACTCCTTCCACTTTTCCTTGTACTACCAGCCGTTCTATGGAGTCGGTATTCCGCCTAGATACATGTAAAACTGCTTGTGAGTAACTAATAGGAATTACATATTGACTGAAAATTAGATTACCTTCCCTCACAGAGAAGGGCATAGTCACAACACCATAAGCACCAGGAACTCCATACAGACAACAAATAAAGTCTGAGAGATAGTCCAACACTGACAAGTCGTGTTCTACCACTATGATAAACCTGGGATAAAAAAAGGGATGTTAAGTATGTAAAACCTACACATATTTCTGTATTTCATATTTGAATAAAATTTCTTTAAACACACATTACAGAAATGATTTAATGGATTGGTATATAATCATATTAGACTGCACCAAAATCAGTATTTCCTTATAGAACTTACTTGTCAGGATGAATAAGTGATCTAATTGTGCGAGCAGCATTCAAACGCTGCTTTACATCCAAATATGAGGAAGGTTCATCAAACATGAAAATGTCCCCATCTTGGATACACACCATTGCAATTGCAAAACGTTGTAGTTCTCCACCAGAGAGAGCCGAAATCTCACGGTCACGAATGTGCGAGAGATCTGAAGCAAATAATTATAAAACCACCTAAGTTTTCATTCAGTATGGAAATATTATATTTAGTACATTTTCTTCATTTTAATTACAACAAAATTGTACATACATATGTATTCTTTTGCTTTTATAATTAAGATGGTAGGACACCAATTACAGCTTAAAACTAATAATTAATTTAGTACTCTCACAAAGAAAAAAATTGAGAACTACTCACCAAGCATTCTACAAATAACATTCTGGTTTTTACGTTCATCTTTCTTGTCAAGTAGGTGAGCAACTGTTCCTTTCACAGCTTTGGGGATTTGGTCTACATATTGAGGCTTGATCAGAGCTTTCAAGTCATCCTCCAGAATTTTGGTAAAGTAATTCTGTAACTCTGACCCACGGAAGTGAGACAGGATCTCTTGCCAGTCCGGAGGATCCTAAATACAAGATTTATGTGGTAAAATTATGATTAACATTTGGACTAAAACATGCTACTTTGTTTCTTACATTTGATATTACAAATTACTAATTTATATTATAATACATAACTTCAGCTTTAAAGATGTTGGTCAATAAAATTTGATTAGACATGCAGATATTATTTAGTGTTAAATCAACAAATTGTGTAAACTAGATCTTACAGTGTATCGACCCAAATTAGGCTTTTGTTTTCCAGCAAGGATCTTGAGTGCTGTGGACTTGCCAATACCATTCTGGCCCACTAGCCCTAGAACTTCACCAGGACGAGGTATTGGAAGCCGATGTAGCTTGAATGAATTCTTAGAGTAGCGATGGGTGGTATGCTTCTCTAAATTCGATGGAATATTGATAATGGTAATAGCATCAAAGGGACATTTCTGTAAAGAAAACAATTAATAAGATTGACTTTATACATAAAACCTGCTTTTCTATGGCATAAATATACTCCTCAAAATGTTGGTAAAAAGCAGTTACCTTGACACAGATACCACATCCGATACAAAGCTCCTCGGAGATGGTGGCGATCTTGTCGTTGGGGGTCACCTCGATGCAGAGCTTGCCCATGCGTACCACAGGGCAGCTTTTCTTGCATTCTTGTCTACATCTTTTCGGTTTACAACGATCCGCATTCACAATAGCGATACGCGTAAGTTTATCAGTCTCCTCATGGTGTCTATTTCGAGACATAACTGTTGACGAAAAATTCACTTATAGAGAACACAATATTTCATCGCCCAATAATAAAATATTTAAAAGCTTTCTTCCGATATGTGGCACGGACACCGAATATAACCTCTACGATTACCGTATGTTTAAGTAACTTTAATTGAAATGTGAATGGAAAGTTTACTTTTATAACTATTTTAAAGTTACTAAATATGATTATTGATCCAAGAGAGCGAAAATACCTGATAAAAGAAAGCGAACGTTGGCGATATTTTGCCTACGTTCGCGTGTCCTTTTACTTCGAAATGTCAAAAGAAACCAAAATCAACCAACATGAACATAGCATAAATTCAGTCATACATAGAAATGGCAACATTCAAATTACTTTTTCATAAAGTTCTCTACACACTACACGTTTGGTCGGATTTAATTTTGGTTGGCTAAGCTGAATCTGCATCTAGTCTATGAATTTAACCAAGCAAGTCCTAATGGATGGCCCCAAGGTCCATATTATAATATCCTTGAGCAAGCAAGTCATTCATGCTGTGTGAGTGAGTGAGTGAAGTCATGTCATGTTGCTCAGTGGTGAGTGGTTAGTTCTTTCTTGGGAAAGTAGTGGTTTCAGACCGCCGGCTGGTTTAATAATCAAAGGCCGCACCACTTGGTTGACTTGAATGTCAAATGGGATTTGTGTCCCATTTGACATTCAAAAATTGACTAGAAATTGCGCGCGAATCATTGACTTTAAAATTGCGCGTGAGTCACCAGATTTAGATGTTAGAACGTAAAAAAATATCGAAAAACTGTTTTAAAAATAGTTTTCAAGATTGAAACTGATTGCAACAAGCTACGTAATCCGCAGAAAATAGTATGATAGTATACTAGCAGCAGACCATAAACGGAATCATGTTTTTTTTTTAGATTGACTAGCAGTGAACGCAATCGTGTGGTGGGTTTATATTGACCCAAACATATTTCATATGATTCTCACCTTCTTTGCAATACGTGCGATATCTCATCTCATAGTACTAAGGTAGGTGTTCATGATTGTTTATAATACGGTGTTAACCTAGCTATAACCTTTAAAGATTTTTATTGTCATTATTATGTTCTCTGACAGCTATACTTGGGAGCCAGTTTTCTTTTGGCCTTGTCGGCCTTGTGTGTATTTACTTCCTTCGAACACATCCACAAATTACTACTAGGGACTTTTTGGCGGGAACTTGCGAAGTGACGATGCGTTTTTGTTTCATTTTAGTTAAATTTTGAATGAATTATATTGAATAAGATCGATGGCGTTTTGTCCAATAAAGTACGATTTTGAAGTGAAATGAAATGAAATTCGGTATCATGACATGTCTTTTCAAGCAAAAAGTCCATGAAATGTTTTAGTGGAACAGAGTGACTATAACTCCAAAGCCGTTACGGTACGGAGTGGTAACAAACATACACACACACACACAAACATTCGCATTTGTAATATCAGTATTTTTTAATCAATAACACCTACTTATATTTATATTTTTATGAAATACTAGTTTTCCGCCCCACGGTTTCACCCGCGTTTCCGAGGGACCTTATCTTTTCCCCGGATAAAAAGTATCCCATGTTTTATTCCAGGATATGATCTGCCTACGTGCCAAGTTTCATCAAAATCCGTTCAGCCGTTTTTGCGTGAAAGAGTAACAAACATCTTCACACACCCATCCAAACATACTTTCACATTTATAATATTAGTAGGATTTAAAAGGCAGTATATATTTTTATTGTTTTTTTCGTAACCTATGCATAAAATGCTACTTTTAGAAGTAGGTAATTCGGAAATGCAAGTGTGCAAAAAAAAAACGCTTCTATTGTCCGTCGGTATAGAACCTAATCAATATTCATCAACCATACCTTGGACGAATGTGGTTTATTCGTCCAAGATCCATACTCACTACGTAGGTAGGTATGTAGTTTATTCGGTCGGGCCCACAGATTTCTGAATTAAAGGTCGGGCCCATGATAATTCATATTTAACTCCTTACATTCCCTCCTATTTGTTGTTGAACTGTAAATAAGATTAAAGTTTATTTCTTTTCAGAACATGTTAGAAGTTTGTGTAGATAGTTTGATCTCTAGTGTGAACGCCATTAGCGGCGGCGCCGATGAGCTCGAAATATGCAGTTCCCTTACTGAAGGTGGCCTTACCCCATCTGCAGGTCTTGTAAGAGAGGTCTTGACTAAAGTAGGTGGAATTTTTAACCTGTTTTATGGATTATATTATACATATATTTATGAATTTTTAACTTATTTTACTATTACTAAATAGAATACTTAGTTAACTTAAGTCGGATTTTTAATCCGCTGGAGTCAACTGACAGGTACGAACGAGCCAATTACTGTTTAATAGTTTGACCATTATATCACTTTTTATCCATAATAATAGTCAATCTAATTTCAGCGATTGGGTACACGCTTTTATTATGACAAATGTCAAATCACTGAAGCTAAAAATCCAACTTCAAGTAGGTATTTAGTTAAATTAGATAAGCAAGTAGCAAGTTAAATTAAATGACTTACGTACCTAGTTGTAAATAACTCTTTATGACGATTGCTTATATTTATTCATCTTATGTTAATAATTATAATATTTTCAGGTAAAAAATTATACGAAGGTAAGTACGTAAGCATTTATTATTCTGTATAATTGTCATACTTCCCTATTAAAATAGTACCAATGCATTTCAAAACTTACGTTATATTACAGCCTCCAAAAATAAACATTATGATCAGGTGTCGAACTGGCTCTGACTTCTGCTATTCCGATCATGAAATGAACACAATGATAGCTGATATTGATATATTTAAGGGCATGAGCGTCAGCCGATTTGTTTTTGGCGCATTAACTGCTAATCAGCAAGTAGATGATACAACATGTTCTCGAATCATTAACCGAGCTCTGCCTATTCCTGTTACGTTTCACAGAGCATTTGATATGACTGAAAATCCTGTGACGGCTATGGAAAAAATTATAAAATTGGGCTTCAATAGAGTTCTGACCAGTGGACAACAGATTTCTGCGTCCGAATCGAATGCTATTAAATTAATAAAAGAGTTGCTGCATGATTATGGCGACAAAATAGAGATAATGCCAGGTGCTGGAATCAATTTGAACAATGCAAAAACATTCATTGATTTGGGATGCAAAATTGTACATAGTTCGTGTAAAAGGATCATTTATTTACCAAAAAGTGATAAAATGTTGTCTATGGGGACCAGTGATAGTGAGCATATCTTTATAACTGATGAGCATATTGTTAAACAGATGAAAGAGATTATTATATAGGAGCGATGTATCCTTATGATTATTAAAAGTATTCTAAGTATAAATATTGCATTCTGATTTCTTATCATACTTACGCACGCATGACACACGTCGATCCAATTTAAAGAGTCGCTCAAACGTTTACTTACATTTACTGCAGCTATGTAGGTAATTTTCACGGAAAGATTGCGGAGGTTGTTTCCAGAGAACGTCAATAAATATTGAGTCACATTTATTATGTCGCTATATTCTAGAGGAAAAACGCCTGCGTCCGTTTAATGATGCTATTAGTGAGCTCGGGAAACAATATCAGGACGCGGCGGCTAAACGACTCTGATATTGCGATGACCTGAGACAAATAATTACTGAAAGACGATGTTAATTTTCATTATATCATTATAAGTTTACTAGTTATTCTCTGTGGTTTCACCCGCGTTCCCGAGGGAACCCGTTAGGGGTTGAATTTTCAAAAATCCTTTCTTAGCGGATACTTAGGTATTATGTATGTCAAGGAACCTAAGTACATATTTTGTTTCACTTTGCTTAAAACCTTGATTAAAAGTGACATCGAATAGAAACATGTTTCGGTAGTATTTACATACTTTTTTAAAAATAATATGCTAAAGGAGTACGGCTAGGTCTAGGTATCACGTTGCTGTATTTCTCTCAAAGTGTATTTCGTATTTACATTTTCCAGGCTGACTGCTGCAGTTTTATAGCGTGCACTTGTTTGCTCCGGATCGGAAAATCTCATTTCGTATGTACCTAAATATCAACATCATTACGATACTTACCTGAACAAAATCGATATCTCCTTCCTTCGAAATCTTTCTGTACCTAATGTAGTTATGTTCATAGTACGATGCAAAAGACGTTTGCAAAGTAGATAAAATTAGGTAGTTAGATTTTTTATAAGGTGATTAATGATATGTAGTGAAAAATAAACCGAAACGGAATACGCGACAGTGAGCGTCGCGGCACTCAGTCACGCTCAGCGTTCGAGGCAGGCGTACCAAGTTCCAACACAACAGTATTTTCAACCCGCCATCAATCATACAGGCTTTTAAAAGAACCTTCTGTTACCGAGACCACGTTCCCAGAGCCGACATGTTTTTGAATTTTAATACAAATTAGGGGTTGTCTACTCAGAGGTTGTCAAACTTAGGTGTTTCGTCTAACGCCCACATTGAGAATCAATTATCTTCTAGCGCCCACCAACATTCCTAGCTTTACCATAGTTTAAAATCATAATCGCAATCATTACTTTAGTAACTTTAATTTCATTTCATTGTTTGTCTATTACGTGCCATACGAGTCTATCTATATTCTATCTTATTTCTATGTTCAAAGTAGTTCAAACTTAGATACATTTTAAATAAGAATCACGGGCTAGGGCCTAGAATAATCAAACTGGGCAGGAATAAGATCGAGATAATCGATGTACCTAGTATAGTTGGTTGGTAGGTTTTCATTTTAGTTTAAAGTACTAACCCGAACGAAGCGGTCCTACGATTTTTTCAAATTCGACTTTCTTTACTGTGCTCCACTATGAGTGGAGGGCTCTGTCTACCTTTTTTATTTGGTCTGAGATAGATAATAAATAAGGTACCTACCTAGGTGAAGTAAAATTTAAGGTGATGGTGGATGGAAGAAGTCGGATGAGTAGGTACTATATACCGTAGCAAACATTTTTCGTAGCGAACCATCAATCATCATCATCAAGGTATTCACTTGTCCATAGATACGTGCAAACAATTTCAGGTATTCTCGAGTAGAACTAAAATAATTCTAAGATGGAAACCAAGTGCCATTCTGTAGTGAAGACAATTATTCGATACATACACAGCTTCACCAGGATTTCAATCACTTCATCTTTGGCGTTCATCTAAAAGTCTTGTCATAATATAAGTCCAAATGCAGAGCTGACATTATGAAATGAATAGACCGTACACTCTTTTAATATATTTATTTCTGTGGATTTAAAATGAATTTATAATTAGACTAAAATTATATCTACTTTAATATTTAAGGTACAAAATAAGGCTATGTCGTGAAATGTGAGTATGCTTACGTTAAGGCAGTTGTTGCTTACCATGTCGTGCAATATTACTAGATACTACTATTTACAATGACTTAAGTTTAGATACAACAGATTGTCTAGGAGTTAAGATATTAGAATTTGGTCGAATTGCACGAAACGTACATTTTTGTAGATAAAGCGTTACTTTGTTAAAAGCGAAAACGAGACCCAAGATAATTTTAAGTCAATTACCTTAATTATAGTACAGAATTAACAGTACAAGGTTCTGGTATAATTTTTTGATTGTTCAATAACGTCCGATAGTTACTATACTTCAAGATAGAGTTCCACCTTTTGGAGGTCATTTGATAATAATCATTTATTTTAATGTGTCTAATACCTACATATAAATTATTCGTTTTCAGATTGTTCGCAAGCATTAGCACTAAATTCGATGAAAATAGTGTAGGTAGGTTCCTCAACATCTAGGTTATCAAGTTTGTAAAAAAAATTAAAGCAAACTCAGAAGAGACCCTACTGTCTACAGCAGCAAATAGACAAACTCTTTGTTTTTTCACTAAATATGTTTAAACCTGACGACAAAGATTCTCACCGGTGTAATCTACAGTTTACACTATAACGGAATGTCTGTTAGTTTTCTTATCAGGTGCATAGGGTTCTAATTTAGCTGGTTCAGTATTGAGAGCGCTGTAGTCTACAGGGAAAGGCGGCTGAGGTAGTGAATCCTTTGAGGGCACCAGGACCCACTGTCCAGGACCGTTGGGGTTCTTGCCCATCAGCCAGTTGGTGTAACAGTGGACGTAGGTGCCGTAGTCTAGGATTAGGTAGCCATTCTGTGAAACAAAAGTTACCGTTTTGTTAATTGAAGAAAAGGAGGTAACTTTTATCAACATTAAAGAATTAAATTTAGGTATTTACAAACATTAAAATTATGAATCTGTTGAAGTTTACATTAAGTCCATTTTGATTAGGTATTTCGGAACTGACCATTTTTTTATACCACAAATGACAACCAGGCAGTCGTATCATCTGATGGTAAGTGACTACAGTCGCCTATAGACATTAGGCGACTACGAATCGAGTAGATACTACAAAGTAAGTACCCTACCACCGTTCTATAGTTTCCTCACGATATTTTCCTTCACCGAAAGCTCAAACTCATTGTAGGATTCGAACCCGCGGTATCCGACGTCACTACCACTGAGCTATCATCGCCTCCCATATCTATAACGATATTACTCGGAGCGCAAAATCAGTATTTTTGCTGTCCCACGGCAAGCTATTTCATGATTGTGCGCTGTCAACACTACGGTATGAATTTCATACACTTGTGAAATGGCCGAATGCATCGAAATATCGGGACCCAGTTATGCTAATCAAAAATGCACAAGTATTCAAAGTATCTTAATTAACTATCAGCACTTACGCTCGTCATCCGATCGAATGCAGTATCGATGATCTCATCAACCCTCGTCGCCGTGAGACCTATCACTGATCGGTAAAATGCTGCAAGAGCTGGCTTCGTTATATCTCCAGCACCTGAAATAAACTATCTTTGTATATCTCAGAACATAGTTTTAGAAGAGTAGCCAGGGTTTTGGAACGGAAAACATTGCAGCTTAACTAAGTTAACTATTTGGTTCTTTGGTTTGACAGCGGATTTACGTGGCCATAAGTTTTTTCCGAAGGAATGTCGTCGGGTCGAAAAGTTAAAACAAAGAGTTGAGTACGCCGAGGGTAAAATGTAATAAAAAACTAGCTTAAGGAGTAGCTGTCTCTGATCCCGGGCAAACGTACAGTCACACTGCTTTTGGCTGAAAATATTGTGCCAAGAGCCAAATCTTATAACACTTGGAATATGACCAAATCTTACAATTTTATGGCTTAGCAAAAATTCATAAATTAACTGTCAAATAAAATGCGAGTCAACGCTAACTGGGTTGAAAATCCACCTATAAAATATCAGTCTTGTTACGTACCTACATTATATAGGTACAACGACGCCACAGTTTAATAAACCATTATTATGGATTTTTATAAACTGACGACGCCCTATATATTTCTACGATAGGTTTGTTTTAGATGTTAATAACATAATATTAGTAGGATAATCCTACTAATATTGTAAATTTGAAAGTATGTTTGGATGTGTCTGAAGATATATGTGAAGATGGTTGTTAAGTACTTTCTCACGTAAACACTACTAAAGGGATTTTGGTTAAACTTGGCACCGAGCTACCTATAGATATCATAACCTGGAATAAAACATAGAATACTTTTATCCCGGGAAAAGATAAGATCCCTCGGGAACGCGGATAAAACAGCGAGGGACGTCTAGTATAATGATATTTAAAGAACGAGCAAACTTCTTACCATCATAATTAATAACAATAAGATTGCAGTGAATTGTGGACTCCAATAAAGCCTTCCCAGCACATGACAAAACATTTGAAATCACTCACATGAGAAATCACTTTGAACAATTAGCATTCAAGGGTCCCCCTGGCCTTTCCCGTCCGTCAGTCTCGCTCGCTCACGTCAAATTAAATCCCCTATATCAACTTGTCCGGGAAATCGACAGATACTACGTGTAATCTACTCCACAGGGATTCGGATAACTTCGCAAAACTTTCCATCGTATTTCGGAATATTTACCTACGTGAAGTAGTCTTAAGCTTATCTCCTTGGGGAAATTGGATTCTTTCTAGTATTTTTTTTTATTATATAATTGGAAAGTATTTGTATTGGAATATTATTATTAGAAGCTACTTTACTTATACTAAGTGGCATAATATTCTTCATTAATTTAAAACTCTCGTTGTTTGGACTTTTGTTACTGGGCCTTTGTTTCTATCGCCTGGGGTTGTGGCCGAACCACTTGTCCCTTTTGATGTAGGCAAGCATCGTTTCTACAAACTTGTTTAAAGTCAAATTAAATTGTTGTAAGTTACTGAAGCAGTGTTTCTGGAGTAGAACGATACATCTACGAGATCAACGATAGTTGTTTTCCGTTAACCTCTTGGATATAAAAACAAATTATCGTCTGTTATGTTTCGCTTAGGTGCTAGGACTTAACGAATCATACTCTCAGCCCACTATCCTAGGTTATGCCCTTATATTTATTATGAGTTCAGAGACGTATCTATTGATAAATTTCGTGCATATGATCCGCCCCAATATAATACATATCCTTTCAGCTACAAAATATCAGAATTTGGTTACTACTAGAATACCTAAATATTTCTCTGTGTTCCTTAGGCCATACTTACACTTGTAAGTTGCTTTCGTAAGTTTTATGTAAGTAACTTACGGCTGCATTTAAAAGTATTAAGAAATTACGGTAAGTGACTCACAAAGCGTGTTTACATTTGAAAATTCATCGTAAGTTAATTACGTGAGTAAAACTTACAAGTGTAAGTGCGGCCTTAGACTTAAATTATAACGTTTATTTTTGCTTCAATGTAATTACGGCCTGCGCATCAAGTCCAAAAAATACAAATTCAGCGATCGGTAATTTCCTTTCTTTTATCATTTGATTGGCATTCTCCTCACAAAACTGAGTGAAGAAATTAGATTATTTAAAAGTGTCCATCGTTTTGAAATTGACTGCGAATAGAAAAAAAATATAAAGGAGCGGGCCAGCTCCGCTTTTCTGCCTTATCATGTATCTTAAGGATAATTATGCCAGTCCCTGCATACTCACTAGTTCTATCAACGACGCGAAACAATATTTTACAGAAGTATTGTAAATAAAGCGGCAGATCTGTGAACCGTTTCATTTGGCTTAGATGCAGCGCCCACCGCGCTAGCCAGCCTTCCAAAGTCGTCCTCCCCGGCATGTTAATACCACTTGCTTCTGGACCACAAACTCTTCTGTAGTATGGTAGATCCGCCCACCTATTAAAAGTAACTGTATACATATGTATCTTGTAGTATAGCTATCTGTTTAAAGTAAAATAGAAATTCGGATTAGATTTGGAGTTCTTTTGTTACGGCTAATTCCAATAGTGCATTTCATTATTTGTCAGGAGATAGGTAAAAGGTGGAACGACTTTTGGAATTGGATCATGTAAAAAGCTGTGCAGTATATTTTCGGTTACATGCTAGATAATAATAATGGATGAACTTCATAAAACAAGGCCGTTACTAAATGAACAATAGATTATTATTAATGAAAATTTCACCAGTGAAAATATAGCGTATCTAATACATTTTTGAAGAAAGTAGATGCAAAGGTGCCTAGGCTACAGCCTAGATTACAGTCTAGGCTCATTATTTGTATCAAATTTAACTATATATATAGAAAAGTCAACTAAAAAGGGTTTATTTTTATTTATAAAGGAGCACGGAACAGAAAGCTAGTAACTCATTCAAACTTATTTTTGGGTTAACAAAAACATAAAAACGGGTTTTAACAAAATTTCGCAATATTACTTTAAGAGTACTAAAAAGGGAGGCTTAATCTTGACGAATAATGTTATAAGTTATCACGCTTCATTAGATATTCCGGTCAACGGTAGACTGATCTACTCACTTGGGAGGCAACGGGTTGATGAACTGCTCTATGAATTCCCTCTTCACCTCAAGGAGTATATGGAACTCTGACGAGTTGCACGACCAGTCCGCGAAATGTGCCAACTTCTGTAAATTATCGCGTTAAATTCATTTTATTATACTCTTTCATTATCTAAAGCTTAGCTACTCGGTTTATTCACTTTTATCACGCGTGTAGGTATCTACATTTCTATTTGCTAGGTATTTTCTAACATTAGTTTTAGGTGTCAACTTATATTCTACTACATTACCTACCATATAATAAGTTATGCTTTACATAAAAGGTAAATATTTGCTTTTACTTAGATACGTGAGAGGTATCTATTGATGTAAAGAGGTTCTGAAATTGATCTCAATTTTCCAGAGGTTAAACTATAATATAATTCGCATTTGTTTATTGTTAGTTTTTTTTATTTGTTCCCTTACACATCCATATAAGAAATCATAGAGGAACAAATTTTCTAAAATATACTTAATGTTACATTGACTATATCCTTAAATGTATGTTCTAAAAATAAATATCCTCAGACATCTTTACTCCAAATGAAAGAAAAAAGCAGTTGAAATTATTAGGTTTTTCCCTCTTAGGTTTCTCCCGAATTATTGAATAATTCGAAAAATTCTTCGAATCTCGTGCAGTAGATTTTTACATCAAATAATACATGGATATTTTTCCATGATATAATATCTACGACAATTTTATATAGGATTACTCACAATATAAGTTATTAAAGTCATAGTAAAACTCTTGGAAATAATTTTGATACCTTCATACCTCGAAGAAGTGGTCAAAATCCTGGTCACAAATGACGTCATCTCGATCGTGGTCCAGGAGTTCGGTGAAGAAGAGAGTCATCTTGTCTGTTTGCACCGAGCTGAGCTGAGCTAGGGGCTGTTCGTCTTCTAAGTCCAGGCATTCCAGGTCCTCGCTGCATCGGTTTACCCATGTAGCTGTTTATAAATAAAAATATAATTAATCTAACTGTCCGAAGTCAGACAATTATTTTTGTGTGATATTTGCCCGTTTAATAGAGGAGGTTATTAAACATTTGAATGCGCTTGAAACTGTGGGGCACGGCTGACTAGTTCAATATAAATTACTCCTTTTAAATCATTAATATGGTGCAGGGGTCGGCAAACTGCGGCGCGCGAGCCGCATGCGGCTCTTTGAAGGGCCAGTTGCGGCTCTTCAAGTTCCCCTCAAAAATTTTTTTTTTTGGGTGCATATGAGATCAATTATTTCTTAACTACCGCGAGCCAAATAATTGTCTTTACTTCGGACCCAAAGACAGTTTACTACAGTCCTATTAACATTTGAAGAAGTCGATATTTTTCTGGAATCTGGCTCTTTGTCTAAAAAGTTTGCCGACCCCTGATATGGTGAATCCAACTCTGAAATTGCGAAGTTACTAAAATAAAAACATCCGGTCCAAACACAGTTGCAGTCCCATGTCCCTAATAAATTAAAGAGTGGTGCAGTGGTACTCACTAGAAAGTCGCAAAGAACTAGATTTTTTTTAAATATTTTGATATTATACAAAAATCCATAGGTTTTTAAAGTCTGCTCGGAATCCTATTCATTGCATAAAAATCGTGACATGTCAGAACAAATCCCGTTGTCTGATAACCTTTTAAGTAGGTCCGTACTTAACAGTCGTTCCATCATTAACAACTTGTCATTTGCAAAAGCCTTTTATCGGGTCATGTAGAATTATAGGTAGGCACCTACTACCTACCTAAGAACAATTACCACTTTCTTACTCATCTACATGTATTTATACAATTTATGGATGCTTTATTTCTGTTAGCAATTTTATTCAACTTTATTGGAACTCTTTTGATGTTTTTTTAAATGTCAGCCTGAATTGCCACGATGCCCTTACGGTTTTGATGTGGAACTTGTGAACTATTCATAATCTTTTAATATATAAAAATCTCGTGTCACAGTTTTACTAGTTACCATACTCCTCCGAAACGGCTTGACCGATTTTGATGAAATTTTATAAATATATTTAGTAGGTCTGAGAATAGGTTGTTATCTATTTTTTTATATCGCTAGATCCCACGGGAACGCGGATCCTACGGGAAGGCGGGTGAAACCGCGGGGGACAGCTACTATATTTTATGTTATGAAAGTTATAGTATTATTGATTTTAGGCGTAAGAAATTATGTTTTTAGTATAGTCTACTAAACTAAATGAGCTCTATGGGGGGTAATTATTCGCCTGCTTAATTAAGCTAATAGCTGACCATTTATAGCTACTGTGTTCGGTATAGCATTCCTTCTGAATAGTTCAGCAAAGAAACGTTATTACCAGCGAGGCATTAGAAATACGCTGCGCCAGAATTTCCGAATGTGTTGTTTCCTTTCCATTAGCTATAACTACGAATGTTGTTACCTAATGTAGCACAATTTATGCAAACATAAAGTAATTAATGTAATTAATTACATTACCAATGTTACTGTGTCTTCTATATGTATTGTGTTAGGATTATTAGGTACTTATATAAAAAAATAATTACTATATAATTTAAAATTTTCTCTTTTTACCTTATGATTCTTTTGACTACATTTCAGAGTTTTATATTTTCATATTTAAGTATATTATTTTTATGTAGTTATTGACTATTTTATTCACAGCCTTGATCGTAATATCTAATTACGATGACGTATGAACTTCACCGTTTGTGGAATTTTATGTGCAAAAATAGTAATTATCAGATTTATAACCAACCTAAAAACAAAATGTAACAAAATGAAATTACTATTTGCATTTTTGGAAATTAATATTTTTATTGTTTTTCGATTCAAAATGCTTAGAAGGGTTTTCAAGTGAAGCCGCGAAACACGCTTATTAGGCTAGCACGTCATGGAAATAATAAAGCGATCCTATTGGCGAGCTAAAACCATCTCTCGCAACGCATCTGAGGTAAGTACCGCAGCCTTATGGTTGTTGGCGAGAGTTTTTCAACTTGAGGGTGCTTTAGTTTGTTATGGTTTCATCGCGTTTCGATTTCATTCATACCATCGTCACGGAATTCAACGTCATACCACTAAGCTAACAGTAAAAAAGTCACAACGCCACAAGAATATTTATGGCCCCAATATTAGTAAGTAATTTTTCAAGAATTTAAAGTGGTACTTTAGTAAGTCGTCCATATTGATGAGTTCCTACTTGGAAGTCATCTTGTAACAAACTATTTTGTTATACCCGATGTATGGATTTTTCTCAACTTTAAATTCTGTGAAAGCGTCTTGTATTACGCTGCTCCACATGATATTTCCGGAGAGCGTCTCGCGACATTCAATGCAATTGACAATATTCTTTGAAAAATATTTGATGTCTCATATACTTACTTACTAAGACATATTCTGCTCTCTTCAAAGCAGCTCGCTCTTCTTATTAACCAATCCTAAAAATTGAGTAGTGATTTTAGTACTTTTGCTACTAGTTTAAATTCGAATGTTTGTGTGTTTGTCTGTTATCACTTCCTTGACTTCGGAACCGATGATATTTGGGTTTCAATATATTAGATCCTGGAATATGAGATAAACTAGTCTTGTTTAAATGCAACTATCATATTATTGTTCCAAAGTGCAGCTAAATGAGAGATCGCACTAAAAGAATTAATAAAATATTACCAACACATTTAGTAAAATACTTAAAAGATAAAAATATTTCAAGGTATTAACCAAAAAACCATACTCATTACAAAAAGGTCACCAAGCAAGAGTCACAAGGTGGCTTTTCCATGAGTTGAGGTGAGTACCGGTGATTAAGTTTTTCGATATAATTTGTCACTTAGTCTCGTTTTCTGTGAAGCATTGGTTCAATTTTACCACCGAACTTTCTCCTTAACATATTCAAGTTAAAATAGCTTCGATATTTTTCCCTTATTTTTCCGAATGACAAATAAGAAAGAAGGCCCTTCTTTACATCCTGACGCAGCGACTTGCAAAAAAAACCCCCGTAATTTAAATTTTATTTTTCACTTTCTCATCACAGTAAATTACCGGAGGAAGATCTACACAGAAGGGGCGTGGGAATTACTTATTAAACAAGGATTCAGTTTATACCAAGGGTAGCCGAATTATTGTGCCGCACTGCGGAAACCATTGTAACCATTGTGTTTTGTCAAAATCTCAAATTGTGCCGGTAAGCGTACCCTTGCTCTTTTGGCACAATGCGCAACTTCTGTTTACTCTGTGGATTTTACTCTGCGAAAGATAAATAAGTTGTCGCTGCTGACGTATGCATACTATGACATTTTTTAGCTTCACATAAATAAAATATTTCATAAAAAACAAACAGAATAAAATTAATTAATTAAACATGAAAAATATTCCATATCTCGTGTCGCACAGACTGTTAAAACATACAAATTGGGTGAGATGTGAGAACACTAAAAACTTCCAAAGTTTTAAAAGTTGCCATTTTCACTTTCTCATTGACAGTAATTAATAACTTACGTTCACACATAGGGGCGATTATCCCACATTTTAGCACATAATATTCATATTCATTTGTTTAAATGATATTTCAAATTGATTTATGATATGAAAAGCGACATAGAAAACACATCACTTACTCAGACACCGGCCATTTGTTATCCTGTCGTACATTTTCGGTGAAGTCTGTCGCCGTAATGCGTGCAATAATGATTTGAGGAATTATATATTATGCAGAGATCGCGTGTTTACTGCATTAAAGTATAAATTCAGAATAACCATACTCTAATTACATTAGACATCATACTGACGTATGGTTTCAGCAAATAAAAAGTACAAGCCCACCAAGATCAATATTTACCTTAACGAATAGATGTTTTGACGTAATGTTATTCGTGAAGATGGTTACCTCATCCATTTTTGCAAAATTGTTGTCACTTCAGATTATGATGTCTATGTCTACTTACATTTAAATATGTACTTAATATCTATGATTAGATACACCTTGAGATACCTACACACTATCAATATCGAAATAGATAAATAGAAAACTCTTCATTGGTACCATACCTACAAGAAAAATTACAAAATAAAAAAGCAGTGCCTAGTAACAAAGACAGTGTCACAATGGGTGGCCTTATCACTAATAGCAATCTCTACTAGGCAACCTTTGGATACAGAAAACTGAAGACTATAAAATATGATATATAAGGCGATGATAGCTCAGTGGTAGGGACGTCGGAAACCGCGGCGAAGGTCGTGGGTTCGAATCCTACAATGAGCTTGAGCTTTCGATGAAGGAAAACATCGTGAGGAAACCATAGCACGGTGGTAGAGTACTTTGTGATACCCGACTGGCTGGCTACCGTCAAGTTGAAAATCTGTCGCCAAGCACTCATCGGTGTATTCCGACAGCTGCACTTGAGAGCCAGTTCCCATCTAGGCTTTGTGTGCTTACCACCTTCGGCCGCATCATCACTTACCATGGTGAGATTGAGGTCAAACACAAGCTTATTCAGAAGTAAAAAAAAACATGTCGGAGCATGCTTACAACCACAGAGCAACTTAAAACAATATAAATAAATATTTTACACTTATATAATAATAGGTCTTTATTTACCTATGAAATTGCCGTTCTGCAGTACTGGCCATTTCAAATCAAAATAATTTTTGTTTGGCTAAGAATTCTAATTTCAAATTAATTTTATTTTAAAAAGTAGTCATTTGTTTATTGATTAGTGTTACATTTTCATCGCATTTCAATCTTTTTCGTCATCATGGATACGTTAAAAAATCGAGTAATTATGGAATATGAGTACCGTCGTGGCAGCAACGCGGCACAAGCGGCACGTAACATCAACGACGTTTACGGAGCTAACACTACAAACCAACGCACCACCTGTTATTGGTTTGCTCGCTTCCGTTCTGGAAATTTCGACCTGAAAAATGAACCTCGCGGTCGTCCGAAGACTTTGGTCGACAATGACGAATTAAAGGCGATTGTGGAAGCTGATGATACACAATCTACGTCTGAATTAGCAGCAGCTTTCGAAGTTAGCGTCAAAACAATATTGGTCCATTTGCGTCAAATTGGCATGGTAAAAAAGCTTGACAAATGGGTGCCCCACGAACTCAATGATCACCAGCGCGAAGTACGCGTCGAGACTTGCCTTGCACTGCTCAACAGACACACAAATGAAGGAATTTTGAACCGCATTGTTACCTGCGATGAAAAATGGATTCTGTTTGATAACCGCAAGCACTCAGCAAGTTGGTTGGATCCTGGTTCAGCACCTAAACAATGCCCTAAACGAAAACTTACCCCTAGAAAAGTGATGGTCACTGTTTGGTGGTCTAGCGCCGGTGTGATTCATCACAGCTTCTTACCAAACGGGGTGACCATTACTGCAGATGTGTACAGTGAAGAACTGAACACAATGATGGAGAAGCTGGCACATCTCCAACCGGCATTGGTCAATCGCTCGTCTCCGCTGCTCCTGCACGACAACTCGCGACCTCATACTGCACAGCAGACGGTCTCCAATTTGCAAGAACTGGGGTTGGAAGCTCTCCGTCATCCGCCCTACTCACCAGACCTTGCGACTACAGACTACTACATTAGGATAACTTCTTGGCGGGAAAAAAATTCAATACCCGAGAGGCAGTACAAAATGCCTTTGAAGAATTTGTTACCTCCCGTCCAGCTGATTTCTTTAAGAAGGGCATCAATAAACTGCCACTGCGTTGGCATTGATTGCATGGGTGATTACTTCGATTAATACAAATAAAAAATACATGAAAAAATATCGCAAAAATTGTTTCATACAAAACGGAAATTTCATAGGTAAAGACCTAATATTTCACATACCTAGTTGGTTATCTTAGTTACCTTGAGATAACTTCTACTGAAATTGATACTTTATTTATGTGTAATTTAAAAAGACTCAAGTAATTTCTTGAAGTCTGCGGCCAAAGGTTGAATGAGATACATTTTGGAAGCCACGTTCAGTAAATATCAAAGGCGAGATAGTATATTCAATAAATAACTAATGTAGAAAAACCATGCGCGTGTGTGCGTAGAACGTGCGTACTTTATATAGGGTTTCGTACAGCTAGTACAATTTTCAAAACTTAGGTACAGCGCAGATGGTGACCACCGTGGGGTTTTAGTCAGTATAAGTGTGACATAACCCGACTGATGCCCCCCTTGAGCGGTCGAGTAACCTATGAGGATTCCCCACGTAAAAAAAAGGTATTTCTATTTAGTAGCAGTTTTGTTGGCAGGTACTACGGTACCATTTTGGTAGAATTAGAATTTTTCTATTTATGTAGAACGCGTGATTACTCGCTTTCTTTTTCACTTGCATAATATACATCAAGCATGTCTAGAACACACCTGCACACAATGTACACGATGTGAGAGAGCTTTATTGAAAACCCCTGTCTCAATGGTAAAATTTACGAGGGTACCTATATATTTAAGGAGGTCAAGTCATAGGGGTGGTCTATTTCTTTTCTGCGAGTTAGGTTTAGTGAAAGTAACCTACTCTTTTGGTTTTCTCTTTATTTTACTATTTTCATATCGTAATATTAATGTATCGCTGTGTGTAGGTATAGTCTTATACAGGCTAAGGCCGGACTAACACTTGTAAGTTGCTTTCGTAAGTTTTATGTAACTTACATAAAACTTACGAAAACAATTTAAAGTATTTAGAAATTACGGTAAGCTACTTACAAAGCGTGTTTACATTTGCAAATTTATCGTAAGTTAACGACGTAAGCCTACTTACGTGAGTAAAACTTACGAGTGTAAATGCGGGATATGATATGTAATACTAGCTGTCCCCCGCGGTTTCACCCGCGTTCGTCTTCGACTTCATCATATAATCATTTTTTTATGTTCAGTAAAATCACTACGGATACCTACATTTAAAAAAATATTAAATGCATATAATAACTTGTACACTTTGTCAGATAAAGTAGTGTTGGATGAGCTCGCCTAAGATGGAGGGGAGGACGGCCGAGCAACATAAAACAGCGCTTCGCGTTCTACGAGCCCTCTTTTTTCTTGATCTCGGAGAAGCGACCGTGTCGTGCGGACGTTACCTACCTACCTAATTGCATATTTTTCATACCCTCATTTTTTTTCTAGATTTAGTGTGTTTTAATTATTGCTATTTGTAAATTATCTTCTAATGGAGTTTATTAAAATTGTGTTTCTATAAAATACGAGTTTCACTTATGATTTCCAATAGTAGGGTATCCCGATCAATATTTCATAAATATAGCACAACCGAGTCAAACGTTAGTTCAGTGCCGATTCCTTATTCATTCCGGATGAAAGGTAAAAAGAATAAAACATGACTGCCGTTTACTTTAAGCTTCGTCGAGGTCGTTGTTCGATTTTAATACAAATATGACCTGAATCGGATATAAATCGCCATTGCCGACTGATAATTGAATTAATGCTTAAAGACCGGAGATCCTGGGTTTGATTTCGGGTCGGGTATGGTATAATTGACTTTTCTTTGTTTAGAAATGATTAATATTTTTACCCGGGATTGGTATGGTGGACGAGGAACGCAAACTCGAACATTACTCACCACACAGTCGTGAGACGTTGGGACGAAAAATATATTTCGTGTATCTCGGAGACGACTCTAACGCCACTTGCGCTAATATCAGTTACGCCACAGATAGCTTTTTTTTTGATAAATTATGTAAACTATATAATATTATAAAGAGAAATGATTAGATTTTTTGTATGTTTGTTTATTTATAATGGATAAACTAAAAAAATACTAGACAGATTTTAAAAATTCTTTCACCTATATAAAACTACTTATATTATCAGCAAGTAACATCTATATTATATTTTAATTACCTCGAGAACGCAGGTGAAATCAGCGGGGCGGAAAGATTTTTGAAAATATACTTCAGCAACCTATATTTATCAGCTCATATTCATTGCAGAAGCATATTGCTTAGGGTATCTACTTCATTCTTTCTTTTTCTTGTCCCACGCTAGGTGTGGTCGGCACAACATGTTTTACTCTTCCACTCCGCTCTATCACTAGTCGTTTCAGCACTGTACTCACACCATTCATAAACATATCATTCTTCACGCAGTCCATCTATACCTTCTTCGACCTTCCTCTACCTCTACATATATCCATCCACACTCATGCTCAATACTCTTTTTGTTATACGTTTTTCATCTTTCCTCAAGTTCCTCATGACAATATACTATGTACCTATAGGTACTATATCTGGGTGTATTAAAATTTAAAATATAAGTACCTATCTATTTAAGTATGTATTTACAAAAAAAAAGTAGTCTATGTAGTATATCAGTCATCTGGTTTCCATATTACAAGCTCTGCTTAGTTTGGGATTAGATAACCGTGTGTGAAAAATGTCCGAGGATATTTATATTTATCGAAATTAAACCCAGTTATTCCAAGACATAGTATGGTGTTACTATAGGTATGTAGTGTAGTGTTTTTGGTACATTGATATCAAAACACAAAAGATCCCAAAAAAATTCGGTCCCACAGCGTAAAGTACCTACGAGTATTTATTCAAACACTGTAACGTAAGTAATAAATTTACAAACGTATCTTGTTAGTATTCACCAAAAAGGATCTGTGTAGATCCATTTTCGTGTCTGGGAACCTTTGCTTGATGGATGGAGATTACTTTGGGGGCCTTCTGCTTTTCACACGTGTTTTAGCTCGCTTAGTCACCTTCCGAGGGGTCGCATTTACTTGCGACTGTACGTTTCTATCCATCATATCCTTAAACTTGTAGAAACCCTTTGGTTTAGCGTTACTAGTTCGTGTCCTTTTTGAGTCCTCGTCTGGAATCTCCGGTGTGGTTTCCTCTACTTTGGAAACGATTTGATGGTTTTCTTTTAGTTTTTCTTTGTACTTTCCTTTACTTTCCCTAGTCATAATCGCTTAGTTGAGAGTTACAGGACAATATATTTCATTTTTTGTCGTGTCTGCCTTTGTTGCCTACGCGATTTGCAAATGTCAATGTCAATGCGTCAGAAGGTTTTATTTTGTCTACTAAAACCTCAACACGTGAAAACATTTCATGCTTAGATTATGGTCGGAGCGCGATGTCCTATCAATTATATCTAAGGTTTCATGAGTAAAGATCGTGTTGTATTACTTTAGTCATGTTGGTATTCCTCGGTGGGCTGCTTTACGGACGCACACGCACCAAAGCATTATGCTTTTTGCAAAATGTCATTTCAGTAGCATCATGATGAGCCTGTAGAGGTCCACGGATGAACATAGGCCTTTCTCAAACCCCACCACTGAGCCCAATCTCTGTTCTATTTTTCCAACTGCTACCAACCGCATATCGTCTCTCCACCTAGCTAGGACGGCCAAGAGCATATCTACCCGGTTGTGATTGGGAGCTCTATAGCTGATATGACCAGCCTACTGCCACTTCAACTTGCTAATCCCTCAGTCTATGTCGATAATTTTGTCTTACCAAAGAGCAGCATTTAATTTATAATTGGGTAATAAATTTAATCAACATTTATTGCCGTATGGTAGGGATGATAGAAAAAAAACAGCATACATTATTGTTCTTTTTAAAATTCAATACACGAATGTCTCGCCAGTGTACTTGAGTCGTAAACGAAGGAAATAATCGATGTAATAATATGAGTTTCATGCGTGCTCGAAGCTCGTAGCCCGAAGCTCGTAGGCCGGAGCCTTGCCAGAGCGTATCGTAGTGGGGACGGGGTTATGCGCAAATCACGCCAAATGACGCTCGATAGTTATTTTTTCTTATGACTCCTATAAACACACACAAACATTGAAATAAAAGTATATGGATTCACGGTATGTTTTTTTTTTCACTCAACAATGGGGAAACAGGTCGACGTGATTTTTTGCATAGAGATAATTTATAAGTCAGAGAGTACCTAACATCAGGTAACATTTCATACCAAAAAAATGAAACCGCAGCGGAAGCTATAAATAAAGTATTTTTTTAAAGATATTCATTGTATTTTCAACGAAAATACGTAAAGATAAACTCTGTAACGCTATTAAAATTCACAGAGTAGCGATGCTGCGTAGCTCAGATTGTAATGTGAAAAGTTAGTATGAACAGTTTCACGGAACAAATATTACTTTCTTGTTTGCAAAAGAATGCGCCGGGAAGGTTCTATATAATTGCATTTTATATATTTTTGACAACACACATTACTTATTGATAGCAACACAATTGTGTTGAGATTCAACTTTAGGCATAATTTATTTTTAGATTCAATAGAAACAATGTAGGTATAACTTGTTATGTAAAAATCGACGTTAGTGACATTAATTAATAGGTAGATATAAAGAAGAGACTCACAGGTTGGATCATGTAGAGGCAGAAACAATATCCTATCGAAGGCTTCATAAACCAATCCTAAAAATAATTTAAACTAATTTTTATCTAAGGTTTTTGTGAGGTATATCATAGGAATGGAACACCTGGTATAACGAAGCCATGGCTCAACGAAAATATTGACACGAGCTAGTCACAATAAGCTTGTGACGAAAATAGAGGAAAATCGATGTCATGTGTGACGTAGGAGACACTGATTTGCTGATAATTAAAAGAAAAGTGACATTGTTTCTTGTATTTTTAGAAAAGTAATGTACATTTAATTCATATTAATGACGTTGGCATGACTTGCAGTGGTTAAACTTATCGATATCCAAAAAAAAACCTACAGGATCAAAATCACGTGTTATTTCATGTATATGCCATCACATTGTCTTGGAATAGAATTTCCCGCATTGGAATGTCGATACGTGAGTATCTACATACAAACATCACACGGATATTTATGTGGTCAAATAAAGATTTTTATTTTATTTATTTATTTATAAAGCTTTGTTTTGATATAATTGTAGACTATTTATTTGTATTGATGAACGTATCTATCTATTATCAAGATCGGTAACGATCGCTACCATACTAATATTTCGACACAATTCAGTCACAAGCCCCAAGATAAAAATAGCGTTCAGAGAGATTAGACTGCTCAAATCGAATGAAATACAGATAGACAGACAAAAAAATATCTCTTTGCATTCTGATACTCTTCCCAAATCATCTGCAATCAATTTTTGGTAATTATATTCAAGGTCTAAAGGCACATGTTTGGCAGTCAGTTATTAAACAGTTTTAAGTTTAAGTATCTGGTAGGTAGGTACTGGCTATGAAATAGGCTGATCAGTTTTATGTATGCAAATT
This sequence comes from Ochropacha duplaris, assembly GCA_951361185.1. Lineage (NCBI taxonomy): Eukaryota > Metazoa > Arthropoda > Insecta > Lepidoptera > Drepanidae > Ochropacha > Ochropacha duplaris. The sequence continues at coordinate 4,819,134 of OX592709.1, read as the reverse complement.
AGTTCTGAAACAACGGTTAAAATTCTCACGATTAAGTATTTGCTCCGGCATGTTGTCACATGTTGTTGTCTATTTATTGAAATTTCAAACTCGATAATCACGTCGCACTGAACTCGTGACAGGTCGCTTATAAGTATAATATTTTAATTAAAATTCCTTTTCATTCCACACACGAGCTTTAATTTTGGGTTAAAGGGTCCGTTCACGACCTTAATCCCAGAAATAAGGACGATACGGGAGAATATTTCAGTTATTTCTCCCTTGAAACTCTTCCTCGTTCCAAAGTGAGTACGCTAAAAATATTTCAATATTCCCAAAGAAGTTTTTATGTGTCCCGTTACTACATAGAACATTGATGACTTGTAATATTGCCGCAATCGTGATTTGAAGATAATTATTTAATCAAATTAATACAAACATTTGGCGAGCTACGACCGAAGTAAGTATAATTATTTATCTGATATTTAAATAAGATTCTGTTTACGTTTTTCATCATAAAACGAATAAATTGTTTTAGCAATATTGCTAAACTAGCGACACGGTATGATGGCCGTTTTGACAACCCTATACTTCTACGTGCCAAAAAGAGACAAGCATAGCGAGTAAAGAAGAGACACTATTGTCAAAACGGCCATCATTTGTCGCAAGTCTATTTATTTATGAAAGGAAGATCTACAGCTAATTTAATAATCTAGAAGTTTACATAAAAAATAGAAAGCCATTAACAAATCCTCACGGTTAAATTACATGATAGTGTTAAGTGTGATGTGGATTAAGTAGTATTGAACAGTAATATTTAGAATTTTGAGTTTTCTTTAGTAAAGCTTTCCATATTTACAAAACGACTCGGCATTCAAGCGACATTCCAACATCGTCGTTTCCAATATTCGTATCCGATAAATCTTTATAATTGGCATGACTTTACCTCCTTCAACGATCTTTGAGATTAGCACAAAGCGAGTGAGTCAAGAGAGATTTTTTAAATAATATTCATTGTAAATACTCACTCCAAACATGAACGCTCCAGCCATGGTGTTTGTCATCCTCGCTGTTCCCGGCAGCCTGCATCTGATCTTCTGGTACTTCTGTTTCCGGTAATGTCCTCCAGCGCTTTAGTAGCTCTTTGGTCTTGTCCTTTGTCTTGTCACATGCCTGTCGCCAGTTGGTGAAGTATTTACGGGATACCTTCGGGCTTGTTAGAGACGCGGTCTTTGAGTCTTGCCTGGGGGATAATGTCCATTATCTATATGTATATGTTTGGTCTTAAACGTTCGTAATAGTCCAAATGTGGTTTTTATGGAAAAAATGGAAACGTTGTCCGAAATAAATCAAAATTTGGGAAAAACAGGAAGCGATTTTTCTATGGGATTTGAACAGGACAACGTCTGTTATTGATAAAAATAAACGTTTGATAAAAATACATTACAGGGATAGAGGGGTTTACCCACTAGTAAGGATTTTCTGAAATTCCACCAGGAGAAAATACAGTTGGAATTGAACTTTTTTAAAACAGAAATTAGGTGGCGAAAGTGAGTGTAAATATTTAGCTGATACTTAAATTTGCATTTTAAGGTTTTTGAAAAATTTTTGTACAGGCTAATTAGGAATGTTCGACTTTGTTAACCCCAAGAACGCAGGTGGAGGAACTGCGGGTAACAGCAAGTAATTAATATTTCTCAGTATATAGTAATAAGCCATCAATATAAAAACAAATTAAATACCGTACAGTTAAAGCAAAGCAATATGGGCCATAGTTTAACTACTAAAATTGCACAAAACCTTGTTGAGAGTTTTATTTACATATAAATGTACGATTTTACTGAAATATTTGTTTTTGTTCCATTTCCAAATCGGTAACCAATCAGTTCCAGACGACAGCGTCCCATTTTGTTTTGCTTTTACGCTGCACTTTAGGATACAATGGATTCCTATATTATGCTTGTTTTTGCTTTCAATATGTGTATATTCTGTTCAAATATTATAGCCATATTCGTTTAAAAAATTTATTTATCGCTAACAATATTGAAAACTATATAATAGTCAAAATATTTTCAGACTCTAACGCACGGTTCGGTTGGATACTTCGGCTGAGAAGAGCCGGCAATAAACTCAGCAATGAATATTTTAAAACGAACTTAGAATTCGAAAAGATGTGTCCTGCAAGTACGAGCGCTACACCGAACATTGTCGTCATTTAAATATGCCTTAATTATGGTAGTATGCCTTCCGTGCTAACAGCAAATTCAAAAGTGCAGGAAGTATCTTATTATAGAAGCGTGCACTAAGTCCTAAAAATGAACCTTGCACTTTTTGGAGTCTATAAGCAGAGGTCAGAAGTTTGTGCTTATATTTGTACGTAGTTAAGCAGAATCTTAAATTATGTAGGTAGTTGCGAGTACGTATTGTTCGTCGCCTTTAGTTCTCCTACAGCCTTGTTCATAAATCATGAAGTTTAACAAGTAAGCAGCCCACTGAATCTGCCATAAAATCAAGATTACTGATTACTCACGTTTAGGTTATGCGTGACTCGAATACTTTTTGACACGAAATTTGCTAAGTTATTACGGGGCATTAGCATCAAAATACGCGGCTCTCATCGATCATTAATTTTGGGGTAAATGATGGATTAGTGTCGATTACCACCTGGGGCTTAATTACACTTGTTTTATAGCCACGTCACTATAGTGATTAAGTTATTTGTTAACGCTCACCATATTTTTTTTTGCGATTGAGTTTCTAAGCATTATTTTAGTAGGATAGATTAATTCTAATTTTATAAACTACTCGTTTTCCCCCCCGCGGTTTCACCTGCGATCCTGAGGGATCTTATCTTTTCCCCGGGGTAGAAAGTATTCTATGTCCTTCTCCAAGGTTCCATCTATATCTATACCAATTTAAGAAAAAGTTTAAGTGTTAAGAGGTAACAAACAGACAGACAGACAAACTTTCGCATTTAAATATTAGTATGGATTTTTGAAGAGGCGTTAGTTATTAGATTACAGTTACTGGCAATAATGAATGAATTTCAGTGTCTGGCCCAGCAGTTAGTAGCTGGCCTTTTTAGATATATAAGATTTATCTACATCAGATACCTATCAAAAGTCTCCTTGGAACTCTCGCTGGCTCTGGATAGGCGTCTCTCTTTCCTCACGGTGCAGTCATCGGTTGGTGACTTCTCGGGCGGTAACTTGAGCTCCTTTTCTGACTTGCTGCTCGACCGAGAACTCTTGCCGTCGTCACTGTCGCGCTTCAAAGCCGGCTTCACAGGCGATAGGCTGCCGGGCTTGTCATTCTTTTTCACCTCCATTTCGCTGGGTGAGAGGTCATCATCGCCGATTTACTGGAAAAAGTGTCCGAATAAATATATATCCTGAGTCATTCTTTACACTTGGCCATCTGATCATGCACACAAATGTCTGTCCTGGATGGGAATCGAACCCACGACCTTCTACGTGATAAGTAGTGTGTTTAACCAATGACGCCAAACGGTGTCTTGTTTCTGTTTTTTTTCCGGTGTAAAAATCATCTATAGTTCATAATCATCTAACTTTATTCATAAAAAAAACATACAGACGAATTGAGAACCTCCTCCTTATTTGAAGTCGGTTAAAAAGTTACTGGGAGACAAACACACACACACGAAATATCTGTTATATGGATAGCTAGCTAGGTATTGCTGTTTACGAGTATATAAATGTACCAAGGCATGAGAGAGCAATTCGAGATCGTTATAAAGGCAGCAGAGTTATTGAATTTAATATTTGAAGACCTATTGTGTTGTTCAGAGATTCTTTGGTAACGAGAAGTAAGTATTTTACTTACAGTGCGGCCGCTGAGAGAATGCATTTATAGTTTTTTTTTTATTCTGGATAAGCTTGTGTTTGACTACAATCTCACTATGGTAAGTGATGATGTGGCCGAAGGTGGTAAGCACACAAAGCCTAGATGGAAACTGGCTCTCAAGTGCAACTGTCGGAACACACCTATAGGTGCTTGGCGACAGATTTTCAACTTGAGGGTGGTAGCCAGCCAGCCGGGTACTACAAAGTACCCTACCACCGTGCTTGTAAATAAAATAATGCGATTATTATGAAATCGGCTTATCCAATATTGATTAGTTTTTCACTAAACCAAGATAATACTGAACCTCCTTGTGAAAGAAATATCAAAAATGGATCACATCATTTCATGATAAGCGCATTATTTACAAGTGTCATAAACGCATTCTCTCGGCGGCCGCATTATAGTTTTACCTTATGGAAGAAATATAACATGCAATAGAATAAAAGTGACACTAAGACATCGTACAATCGTGTACAGATAAGGTAAACAATAACCAGAAAATAAAGCTTATAAAGTTATCACCTTCATAAAAACACGAGATCTTCGTTGAAGCACTCCCAAATGAATATTGTCTCAAGTTAAAATATCTCAATTACCTCTCACATTATACAGATAATATAACTTGCTACTTAATTATTACAACGAAAATATAATACATTTTTAATACAAGCTGTTTTATTTAAATAATATCTCTGCAGCAGCAAGATTGTGTTCTGAATTATTGATAGTTCACCGTTGTGTCAGTGAGAGCAGTTCAGCTGGGATTTAGACTCCAATGTTTGTCTACCTTCATAAAATGTGCAGAGCAAGAGTGGAGTTTAAAATGCTTCGTTAAAATGAGAGAATGTGTTCGCGATTGTTGTGTGTCCATTGCTTTTAAATATTTGCTAACTAAGCCAAATTAAGTTCTTCGTTTTATGTGATAAATGATTTGTTTCTATGTAACGTGAATAGAAGTTAAAGCTAAAGATTAATTATGGTACTTATGTTTTATTCCCGGATATGAACTAACTGTGTGCCAAGTTTCATCATAATCCGTTCAGCTGTTTTTGCGTGAAAGAGTAACAAAATATGTATGCCACAGCAGTTAGTTTCTAGGCTTCGTACATCTGGCAGTTGGCAGAACATTGGTAATCTCATTGGTTATGCTTTTTATTTACTCACCTGATGGTAAGTGACTACCGCCAGATTAGTTTATTTCGCATATTTCCATAGTCTTTTATCATATTGCGTTTTACTGTGGGGAGCTGCTGCAGATATTGAAACAATTTTTGTATTACAAAAAAGAGCCATTCGTGCAATCTACAATATGGGTCCAGGTGAATCATTAAAGGAAATATTTAAGGAAATAAACGTAATGACTTTACCTTCACTGTATATATATGAAAATATTATGTTCATTCGAAAAAATGTAGACTTGTATAAATCAAATGTAGAGATTCATAATTTCAATACAAGACAAAAAGATAAATTAGTTGTTCCATATTTCAGATTAGCTAGAGTTAAAAAATCATTTCTTGGGAATAGTGTTCGCTTTTATAATAAACTAGGTGTCCCGGCAGACCTTGTTCTGCCCTATTTCTCTAAAACGCGTCTTTGTTTTGTATCGATTGACGTCAAATGTTTGACAGCTGGGGGTTTGTTTGGGAAAAAGAAAAGGGCTGTTTTTAGGGTTTTCCCGGCAATTATTCGAATTTTTCTCGCCTTAAAAACCATCCTTGGACAACAACGAACATTTAAAAAAAAGAATTGGCCAAATTGGTCCAGGCGTTGTTGAGTTATGCGCTTACCAACACATTTTGCGATTCATTTTTATATTATAGACTAGGTGTCCCGGCAGACCTTGTTCTGCCCTATTTCTCTAAAACGCGTCTTTGTTTTGTATCGATTGACGTCAAATGTTTGACAGCTGGGGGTTTGTTTGGGAAAAAGAAAAGGGCTGTTTTTAGGGTTTTCCCGGCAATTATTCGAATTTTTCTCGCCTTAAAAACCATCCTTGGACAACAACGAACATTTAAAAAAAAGAATTGGCCAAATTGGTCCAGGCGATGTTGAGTTATGCGCTTACCAACACATTTTGCGATTCATTTTTATATTATAGATTACCAGCATCTGTTACCAAGATGACTGATTCTAGATTCAAATCGTACATAAAAAAGGTTTTGAAAGAAAAAGCTTATTACAAGGTAGCCCAATACATTGAGGATAAAGATGTCTGGAAGTAGCTGCACTCTGTACAAGTACCTACACATTGTTTTTTTTTTACTGTTAATAGCCTTTTTTTTTCTAATACGCTGTTATTAGCTGGGTATTTTTTGTTTTAGTTTACTATGTAGGTAACTAATGCGGGTTATATTTTTTTATGTATTTTTGTATTACATTAAGAATAAAATTGTTAAACATTTGAAAAAAAAAAGCCAATATAGTCAGATGGTCCAAAAATATTTAAAAAATGTTACCTTGCTGAGTTTCTTGCCGGTTCTTCTCAGTTGAAGGCTGACTTCCGAACCGGTGGTAACTTCTGTAATTCGACCTTCATAAGTGCCCTTCTAGGGCCTAAACTGAATAAATGGTTTTGACTTTGACTTTGACTTTGACCGTCGCCTATAGACATTAGTAAGTAATAGCAATTCCAATATGATGACGACTTGTAACAATGCCTTGAAGGCAACTGGCTCTCAAGTGCAACTGTCTGAACACACCGATAGGCGCTTGGCGACAGATTTGCTTGGTAGTCAGCTTTCTTAAGTAAATAAAATAGTGAGCATATTATTATTATGATTTTTAGTAAGAAAACAACTTTGGGCAGGTACAAAACAAAACTTTAATAAAATATAAAAAAAAAAAAAAGGATTATTATAACGTAATAAAAGATTTTCGTAGAATTTTGTTACCTCATTATAAAGTAAGATATGTTAACATGAAATAAATAAATGTTATTCATATTTTATAGGTAAAAGTTTAATCCGAAGGCCATTTATAAAATTTGCAGATCCATTTCAAAAGTTAAGCTATTGAAGTGAAATAATATCGACCGATCAGCATTCACTATTTAGGCTGATTATATCCCTAGGGCAAGTTCAACTGACTTCGCCAAAGTTCGGTTAACTTCGGGTACTGTTCGCCATTAAAATATAGAAATTATTCTGTACAATTTTATACGCATTTTGTTATAATTAAATAAGACGGTCTCAAAGTTCTCAATTATAAATTAATAACGTTGAGAAAATAAGCTATATAATTCAAGAGGTATCGATTTATGCTACTATCTACTAATATTAAAATGTGAAAGTATGTATGTATGCATGTATGTTTGTTAATACTAAGCTGTCTAACGGCCGAACGGGTTTCAATGAAACTTAGCGCATAAATAAATCATAATAATATATTGGAACAAAACATTTATCAATTTATTTTTATCTGTATACTATAAGATCTCTTGGAAATGCCAATGAAACCGGGGGTTGCAAACTCGTCTATTAATAAAAAGGTTAAAAGTTGGCAACTTTTAAAAATAATATCTTATTGAATTTTAAAAAGCCCCAGATAATTGAAATTCAAAGAATAATATTCGCATCCAAGCTCGTTTCATTTAAGAATAAAGTCATTATAACATCTTTTATACTTAGGCAAAAACTTTTATAATTATAAATAAGGATTTTTATGTATTTTATTGTTGTAGGTACATTTTTTCTCCTGAAGTACCTACAGCTTCATTCATTTACCACTCTACTTTTATTTGATCAAGAAAATCTAGAGTTAGCATACCGAACGAGGCCATTAGCTTATTGCAGTTTATCCACACGAGACTAAATTTCTAATTACTGTAAGAATGGTAAATGGATGCAGAATAATAGCTTGTAAGGCGTAGCTGTAGGCGTAGGTGACATTATGTAGGTCACACGCTTGACCTGCAGGCTCATTCAGCATTAATGCTCATTGTCCTGTCTCTGCACTTACGCTAGAGAAACTCCTGACTTCACTAATTTCGTGCCAGCGATCATTTTCTTTACGTAGTGTCCCCGTTCCCGCCACTTATTAAATATTTACACTTACAGACTCATCTCTCTCCACTTTAGAACTTTGTGAGTGTTTAATGGCACTGTGCAGGTAAATAAATAAGGTCCAATGTGGCTGAATTTATTTGTTATCTTCACTAAAGTTATATAATATTTGACTAAAGTCACACTATTATACGTGATGTAATAAAAAAATTGTGAGGCCTTTGCAAGCACTTATGAACAGTCTAGACTGATAACGTATGGTTCGGAAGGTTGCTGATAATAAACACGGCAATTAGGTACTATTTTCAAAAGCATCTTATTACATTCCATGATTTTTTATCAAGACGTACTGCGTCAACATACCTATTTGCGTGTTTTGGCGAAAAAAAAAACAGATTTAAATAGAATTTAGTTATGTATGAGTGACTTATTAGTAAGTAAATAACACACTCAAGCAAACAGGTAATGGAGGACAAAAATCTGTAATGTTGCGCTTGTTGCCTCTTCTTAAGTACCTACAGATTAGGTGTAGCTATGATAAATGCAACCGTACAAATTTTGTAGTTGTTAGTATTTGTTGTTATAGCGGCAACAGAAATACATCATATGTGAAAATTTCAACTGTCTAGCTATCACGGTTCATGAGATACAGCCTGGTTACAGACAGACGGACAGAAGAGTCTTAGTAATTCGGTTTCCGTTTTTACCCTTTGGGTACGGAACCCTGAAAAGAAGATTGGAAAAAAAGGAATAGAAGCCGAGATGTTGGAAGGTTGTGTGGGTAAAGCATAAATATTGCAGTTTAAAGGCAAACAGATGATGTAACTAAATGTATTCCATAGGAATATAACGCTTTTGCAAATACACTCAGAATACAGAATGTATTGTAAAGGTAGTTTGACGCATTAATTTCCTAGACTCAATCAATAGCAAATAGGACAGGTAGAGGTTGCAGTTTGCATTTTATGAACGCAGCTTTACGCTAATTTTATGAACGCGTCTGTATCGAACTTTGTATGATATATAATTTGCCCTTATACATATAGCTTTTTAATATGACAAACCATTTATTTATTCAAACCAATTTTTTAAAGAAAAATCTATGAACTTTTCTAACATTTGATTAATATAATAATCTTTCTTAATCCTCGTCTACATCTTAAAAACATTACCTGTGAAAAAACAGCTTTCTACGTCTAACACTCGGCGTTGATGAGTCAGTCCTTCTCATTTTTCATACCAAGAAACGGAAATAACTCCTAACTTTGAACCCCTGTTTCACCCCTTCAGAGGTGGAATTATAGGAAACGCTAAAACACGTATATAGCCTAAAAACAAAGTTTCATGGTTCTAGCTTCAAAAATGACGGACTACCGTACAAACTTTCAACCCCTTTTTCACCCCCTTAAGGGTTGAATTTTAGAAAACCCTAAAACACGTGTTTCTTTATTTTTAATTGTTAGCCTAAAAACAAAGTTTCATGGTTCTAGCTTAAAAAATGACGGACTTCCGTACAAACTTTCAACCCCTTTTTCACCCCCTTAAGGGTTGAATTTTAGAAAACGCTAAAACACGGGTTTCTTTATTTTTACTTGTTAGCCTAAAAACAACGTTTCATAATTCTAGCTTAAAAAAATGGCGGACTTCCATACAAACTTTCAACCCCTGTTTCACCCCCTCAGGGGTAGAAATTTAAAAAACGCTAATACACGTATTTCTTTATTTTTAATTGTAAGTCTAAAAACAAAGTTTCATGGTTCTAGCTTAAAAAATGATGCGACTTCCCTACAAACTTTCAACCCCTTTTTCACCCCCTTAAGGGTTGAATTTTAGAAAACGCTAAAACACGGGTTTCTTTATTTTTACTTATTAGCCTAAAAACAAAGTTTCATGGTTCCAGCATAAAAAAACGCGGACTTCCATATAAAATTTCAACCCCCGTTTCACCCCCTCAGGGGTATAAATTTAAATAACGCTGATACACGTGTTTCTTTATTTTTAATTGATGGGTCTAGCTTCAAAAATGACCGACTTTCATACAAACTTTCAACCCCTTTTTCACCCCCTTAAAGGTTGAATTTCGAAAAATCCGTTCTTATTCCTCGGTCAAGTTTTAAAAACAACACCTAGGAAAAAAATCAGCTTTCTAGGTCTAAGGGTTTAGGCTGGGCGTTGATAGATCAGTCAGGACTATCCTTTTTACTGTATTTTACTGTATATAAAAAAAAACTAAAAATATATTATTGAGATACTCGTAGCTTAGGCAAAAAGCAGTCGGGAAATGTTAGTTTTAGTTCATAAAATTACAAAATAGATTTTTAATTTCAATTCAAAGTTTTCAGTATTTTTAATACTAAGAAAGACTTTTTGGCGGGAACTTGCGAAGTGACATTTTGAGTTAGTTTTATTTTCATTAAATTCGTGTATTTTGAGTTTTATTGAATAATTTCGGTGGTGTTTTCTCCAATTAAGATCTAAGTGCACAAGTGTAATGTTTGCATTGTAAAATCTACAGTTTGTCCAGATTTGTGTTTGGCTGTGTAACCAAATGACGTCATGTCCGTTTTCGTCAAATTACGCGCGAAATTAGATTTTTTATGACACTTATCGATTGAATAAAAAAAAAGTGTTTTTTTTAGTGGTTTATCAGTACAGAATAGTATAGAATCTATTTGAGACACTATTAAAAAATAAGTGAAATCCCCTATTGGCGAATGTTAGGTATGCACATAGTATAGTAGGGTTCAATGTTATTTGCATAGATGTGATGCGGCATAGCGGTGTCAGTACCGAATCCGCTTCGTCAACCATACCACAATATACGTATATGTATAGTCGAGCCTCAGAGTGGAGCTATACAACTGGGTACAGTTATAGGAGCTAAATGGAACCAAGCTGGGTAAACATGGCTGGAGGGACGAGAGAACACGTGAGTGCCGCCACTAAATTGATTAATCCATCACTGCGCTCATATTTTATGAATGCACTGTCATAAGAGGATACGTTTACGTTTATATTATGTTACTAAATTGATGTAGGTACGTAGCTAGATTTTTTTTAGCTTAACAAAACCTTACTAATATTAAAAATTTATCGACGTGATTTATTATACGAGTTACCTAGTTATGAGTCACAGGCAATTTTTATAGCTGGAACGTTAATGCGTTCCTGGAATCTCATGATATTATAAGTAAAAAGCGGGAGGCTAAAAGTGGCTAATTAGCCTACTATGAACTGTGTTGCGTCGCCGGCATCAACGGATGCATTTCACGTATTGAGTGCAATTAAAAGTAAAAGTGACCCAATACACAAAAGTACCATCGTGTGTTATGAGATATCGTAGTGTACACTTGTACTTAAAGGGATTAGGAAAAAGAGTGGGGCGCGTTTTCTTGGATTGCACTATCGATATTTATGTGTTAGAGTACTATTTATCGGGAAATTTTTAAGATTGAATGTTGTATAGGTAACCTATCTACAACTTTTTAATTGTAATATCATCATTAGGAATAGTATTTTCAAATCTTACTAATATTATAAATGTGAAAGTTTGGATGGATGTATGTTTGTTACTCGTTTACGCCAGAACGGCTGAATGGATCTGAATGAAATTTGACACAGATATTGACTATAGTCTGGAATAGCACATAGGCTACTTTTTATACCGGGAAAAGATAAGATCCCTCGGGAACGCGGGTGAAACCGCGCGGAACAGCTAGTGTCAAATATGTTTAGAAAATATTTAAAATCGACGTAAGTCGAGATTTCGGTAATACCTAACAATCCATTAACTTTATATCGGTCATTATCCTGACACCATTTTAAGGAAACAGGCTAATGTAGCAGCACTTACTAAAACTTGTGCATGTAAACAAGAGTCACCAGTCTCGGGAGTAAATATGCTAATCTAATGCTTTGGCACGACGACGAGGAAATGGAAAAAAATTATAACAACCGCTGAAACACTGTTTGCGAAATATTTACAGCTGTGTCAATTAATGGTTCTAAAATAAATATTATTCTCAAACTGTGGGACTTTTGTTTAAAAGTATATATAGGTAGGTACATAATTGTAGAACTAAGTGGCATATGGTACTTGTTAATAAAGCGAGCTGAAGTGGTGGCCATCGACCGCAGGAACTGATAACGATGAGTTAAATGTGTTTCAGAAAGCTTTCATTAATCAGTGGAGCGCTGCAGCGCTGTGTGGGAAGAGCGTCTAAAATTTAAACTGATGGCATTTTAAAGCTGCATTCTAAACTTTTATCTTTAACAAGAGTCCAAATATAACATGAAAATCTTTTCTATAAAAGTGTATTTCGCTTCCAAATATGTTTTCATGGCATGTGCCATTAGATTGTAATGGTAAGAATTTTGCACGTGAACTCAAACGGTTTTAATTTCAATTTCAGTCTAAATCTGGGATTGTGGCAATTACACTCGACTGTGGAAGTGACCACTTATTCGCGATCTGAATTTTTACCTTTTTAATTAGACGCGGGGTAAAACTCGAGATAAAGTTTGTTTGATGTGAAAATTGCGGTTTTTTTTAAATTCGGCGGGTCTGTGCTGACAAAAAAAATGAAAGTTCATCCATTGTTTGAAATTCGATCAGATTTTTCAATTTTTTTTTATTGATAGTAAATACCTAAATGAAAAATCGATTGACAAAAAGAGAGAAAAAGGGGTACAAAGTTTTTTTCTTCACGTATCAATATAATGATAATGCATGTTTCTTTATAAACCATGGTTCGAGAACCAGATCTATATGTATCAAAAACGGTGGCTGGGATACATACATTTGATCCTCAATACTGTTTCCATCTCAGTATTAATAAATAATTTGTAAATTGGGAGATTGAAATATAAATAAAAGAAGGTCAGGTGTATTCGAGCCGCATGGTAATGGCACACTTGGGAACATATCGTGGACCCCACGTGCCACTGAGTAATGAGGACCAATAATAAATAAATTGAGGAGGTTCAGTACCTTCTTCAGCCAAAATGTTTTTAGGTCATCGAAACGATAGAGGGCTATTGATTCCTTTGTATACCCAAAAATAAACAGAAGTGGCATGCCACGAGAACATAAATGCTCCGGTTCGAATCATCGTATATTTAGCATTGTTACGTACGTCTAGATTTTATTTCTTGCAATTAAATAAATAAATATTCTAATTCATTCCTCACACACTGCTATCTGATGCCAAACTAAGCAGAGCTTGTTACTCTGGAAACCAGAGAGCTGATATACTTACCTATTTCATAAAATACTTTCTTTTTATACCCAGCCTCAGGAAAAATTAATTAGAATACATTTGTAACGTTGCAAATATCTTTCGGTTGCTGAATTTTTGTACAATCTTAACCAGAGATTAGCAACACTAAAATATTTTTTCATATCGAACCAGTAGTTCCTGAGATTAGTGCGTTCAAACAAAAAAGTCTTCAGCTTTATATTATTATATTATTAGTATGATTGTCATGACATAAATATTTGTTAGGCTAGCACTTATCCGTGAAGACCTGTTACTGGCTTTCTAATGTATAATTATATTATTAGTCTTTAGTAATCAATAACTAAACATATATTTATTATTTACAACAAATGTACAAAATATACATGCAAATGTACAATTACAATACATAAAAAACTTCTTCGAGGCTGCCGCTGCTGCCGATCGGCAAGGTTCCCAGAAGGCTGGCGGCGTTTCCTCTTTGGATGGATTTATTAGTCTATAAGAAAGTAACAAAATGTGATATTTTTTATAGTACACCTCAAACTTTATCAACCTAGTTTAGTGTAACACATACCTACTGTTGGGATAATTACAGGCAAAGTGTCCAATAACTGGGTCTTTTAACCCTCTCAAGCACGCGAGATACGGGATATTATCGAAGCGCTCTTGCGTTGAGACAGGTCGTTTAGACCCGCGTCGGAAATTACGTCGTTGTGCATAACCCTTTCTGAAGTTCCAGATCGTCTCTGTGCTAACGTAAAAACAGTGTTGTAGGCTGTATTTTAGTGACTAAATTGCATTCTACTCTTTCGTTTACTATGTTTACCTTTTGATTAAAAAACTTGATTATTAGGTGACTATTCCAAGAAATATTTGGTTGTCTATAACGATATGAATAAATCAGCTTAGGAAAAAACTACGTATCGGGTAAGAAAAGTAAGGTAATAATAACTATATATATATTCTCGTGTCACGATGTTGGGCCGCGATTAACTCCGAAACTACTAAACCGATCTTGATGAAACTTGGCACACAAATAGTTTATATCCTAAAATAAGAGATAGGATACTTTTTATCCCAGGAAAAGATAAGATCCCATGGGAAAGCGGTCGAAATCGCAGGAGGAACAGCTAATACTTAATAACTTGCAGCAATTAGGTAATAAGTATTCCAAACTTACAAACCTGAGAGTTTCATACATAAACTAAGTCTTATTCTATAGGTAAATTATTTTTCAACTTATAGCGTAAGTAGGTCTGGCGAAAGTTTTTAGATTAAAATCAAGGAAGTTCGCTTTTGTTGGCTTGCCCGATGCTTGGCCGAGGCAAACAATTGATCCGGGCGTGCCACGGCACCTGCTAATGAACGCTTTTCCGTATCTTATAAGTCGAACTGTAAATCACCTTTCGGCTTCGTAAAGGGCCATTGTAGTTACTCCATTGACTATAAAAAAAAAGTCTTAAAACTATTTTGAGCTAAAAAGTGATAAAAATCCTTGTCATTTCTTTTAATTCTCTACATCATCATAATGGCAATTGCTAAGACGAATAACATACCTAGTTACTGAATTTAAACACTTGATATGATGTAGGTACCTAAATAGTAATTAAAGTAAATAAAAGATTTTAATGAGTCTATCTCAGATTTCAATTGTGACTTATCTAGAGCTTAGTTACCAAGTGGGAGGGTGGAAGAGTTTATTACAAATTCTATAAAGAAAATGGGAATCTTAATTATTACACATGAATAAATATATGGAATATGAAACTAAATAAGTACATCTCATTTTATTTATTATTTAGGCGCACTTTATATAAATGGATTGAGATTTTCCACAATTCGTAAATAAATTAACGAGACAAGAGAGGAGAGTAGGTACTTAAGTTTTATTATCTGCAGAATTGGAGATAATCATGAATGAACCTAACTTAGCTGTAAAACGATGGTGAATGTTGGCACCAATTCCATAAAATATCAGGCTTATCTTCAGCATTAGCATTCTCGTGGAAACCCGCGAACTTATATTTCGGTTCACTCGTTCAATAATGTCCTCATATACATTATAATGTTAAATTTGATTTAGGTTTTATATCAACAATACTAGCTTCCATTCCAACATGCGTTTTTGATATAATAAGTAATCTTTACCACTCAGGAATAATGTAACTTCCTAACTATTAGTGAATGAATTTCAAAATCGGATCGGTAGTATCAGAGATAACCCTCCTACATCAAAACGTAGTATTTTCAGAAGAAATGTGTGTCTATATTTTGCACGATGACCGATACAGTGCCTATAAAAAATTATACGGTACCTGTATCAAATCTTCATTATATCGAGAAGCTATTAGCTAGTTATTAGCTAGCTACTTAAGTAGTATACCTATATAAGTGAAGATTAAAAATTTTGGTAATGAGAATTTAATTTTTTTGTTTATACACCTGGTATAATAAATATTACCTACTAACATAATATTTGTAGAATTTGTGTTTTAACTATCGTTCGAATTGCTGTATTAAATAAATATAGATTTTTTGTTGGAACTTGGACTGGAAGCAAAACCGCAACTGTTACGTTGGTTGATTTTCATTTATGCAGTGCTATCGGAAATATTGCGAGTCCATTCAACGGAAATTCATTTCAGAGAGATGTAGGGTGTGTATACGAGTTGCATGTTTGTATTTGTGTGGACCTACCCTCTAGGTATATGTCTGAGTTCTAGGTATTTCCGTTATAAAAATAAAATAGGTCATCACTACCAGGAACTGATGTTTGTATACGAGTCAAAACTATATCTTTTATTTATTTAAAGAATATGAGTGACCAAGATAGAGTTAGTAGGTAGGTACCTACTTTCTTAGTTACTTCAGTTTTGTTGAAAATTAATAGGAATGGTGACTGACATTCAAATCGGCTTCATTTTATTAAATGTCAAAACTATGATTTATATAAAATACATAATTGTGACGTCATTAATATGTACCATAAAAAGACCTACTCTTTGTCGTTAAATTGGTACGTAATTAAAAATCATAAAAAGGTGAATTTTACAACATCTTCGCTATTTTCAAGTATTTTTAGATGTTTTACCTACATTAGTTTCAGTGTTAGGTATTTTTTCTTGAATATAGGCACCATCCCCGTTGTAAAACTCGCGAAATATCTCTGAAGTCTTCAAAATGAAATCAGAATCGGACCAGTACCACGGTAAGTTTCTCTGTACCTTCCCACAGCCAAACTTACTTTACTTCTTTATTATATAAGTGTAGATGTATTTATTGAAATGCACCTAGTTTCAATAATATTAAATACATTATCGGACAACATTTGTTTATACATATATTCTTCACGTATTAGGTATATCAGTTACCTGCGTAAGTATAATATGTCCCTATTTTTCTTTTCAATGTATAATGTGAATACAAATATCGAGGGTTCATACAATAAGAAATATATCATTCTATTTGCCAGCGGGTGTCTGTAATGCTTTTCCTTTGAACGCACCTGAGGTACTCCCATTCATGGAAACAATTTTAGGGTTCAATGCCTGCTATAGTTAAAGCGTGGTCTGTTGGCTCGCTGGGATTCTATCGATGTATGCATAATGCCCAGAACTTTCATTGATAGATTTGGTATTCATTGATCTAGGGCATGGTAGGCATTTAACAAAAACTTTTTCGCAGGTCATCATGTGGTATGAACAAAAAGCCATGTGGAGCTGCTGTAAGAGATTTTCAATATTATGAGGGTGGTATAGCATAGCAGTTTTACAGTGCAGGGTAACAAGGCGCCCTAAATAAATAACTAAAAACATCCTGTGATGTTCTCTTCACATATGATCTGATCCCAAAAGAAGCAGAGCTTGTACCATGAAAACAAGATCATATCAGCTGGAAGACGTCTACTGCTGGACAAAGGCCTCCCCCAAGGATCTCCACGATGGCCGGTCTTGCGCTACTCGCATCCAGTGACTTTAAGTTTTTTTTTATGTGACAGGTGACAACGAGGCAGGCGGGTCACCTGATGGTAAGTGACAACCGTCGCCTATAGACATTAACAATACCAGGGGATTGCTAATGTGTTGTACACCTTATAACAATGCCTTAAAGGCGAACTGGCTCTCAAGTGCAATTGCTGGAACACACCAACAGGTGCTTGGCGACAGATTTTCAACTTGAGGGTGGTAGCCAGCCAGTCGAGTACTACAAAGTACCCTACCACCGTGCTGTGGTTTCCTCACAATGTTTTCCTTCACCAAAAGCTCAAGCTCATTGTAGGATTCGAACCCACGACCTTCGCCGCGGTAACCGACGTCACTTACCACTGAGAATATTAATAAATAGTAGCTAGCTATAGGAATGTAAATAATAACATTAAAGCATACATGTATATGTACATATCAATTGATCTCACAGTACAATCGAAATTTGGAAGTAAATTAACCTAAATGGAATCCAAAGTCAATTTCAAGCGGAATACAGCTTTGTCTGTGAAATAACGTTATTAATTTGAATTCGGTAAGCCAGCTTTTATACCGGCAATCTGTCAGAATTCACAGTTTTACCGCTGACTTACTATGTACGGAAACCAGATAACTGATATATGCTCTTTATAAAAGCAGTTTCATAGATAATTACTGAACCAGGACAAACAGACAGGTTCATGGACACTAAATCAAACGAAAAGTACTTTCTATATAAATTAACTGATTACTAACCCAATGGTACTGAGGTATTCACTTTAAAAAATGTACCCAATATTTTAGCATTTTAATGACCTGTATTAATTACTCCTTTCCAACATTATTTTTGTTTATTTAATATACGTACGGGTAAGCAATATATTACATACTGTTTGGGGTAAGCTATAGCTATGATATTTATGGATCGATTATACACACATACCTACGTTACGTTGGTTGATTTTCATTTATGCAGTGCTATCGGAAATATTGCGAGTCCATTCAACGGAAATTCATTTCAGAGAGATGTAGGGTGTGTATACGAGTTGCATGTTTGTATTTGTGTGGACCTACCCTCTAGGTATATGTCTGAGTTCTAGGTATTTCCGTTATAAAAATAAAATAGGTCATCACTACCAGGAACTGATGTTTGTATACGAGTCAAAACTATATCTTTTATTTATTTAAAGAATATGAGTGACCAAGATAGAGTTAGTAGGTAGGTACCTACTTTCTTAGTTACTTCAGTTTTGTTGAAAATTAATAGGAATGGTGACTGACATTCAAATCGGCTTCATTTTATTAAATGTCAAAACTATGATTTATATAAAATACATAATTGTGACGTCATTAATATGTACCATAAAAAGACCTACTCTTTGTCGTTAAATTGGTACGTAATTAAAAATCATAAAAAGGTGAATTTTACAACATCTTCGCTATTTTCAAGTATTTTTAGATGTTTTACCTACATTCGTTTCAGTGTTAGGTATTTTTTCTTGAATATAGGCACCATCCCCGTTGTAAAACTCGCGAAATATCTCTGAAGTCTTCAAAATGAAATCAGAATCGGACCAGTACTACGGTAAGTTTCTCTGTACCTTCCCACAGCCAAACTTACTTTACTTCTTTATTATATAAGTGTAGATGTATTTATTGAAATGCACCTAGTTTCAATAATATTAAATACATTATCGGACAACATTTGTTTATACATATATTCTTCACGTATTAGGTATATCAGTTACCTGCGTAAGTATAATATGTCCCTATTTTTCTTTTCAATGTATAATGTGAATACAAATATCGAGGGTTCATACAATAAGAAATATATCATTCTATTTGCCAGCGGGTGTCTGTAATGCTTTTCCTTTGAACGCACCTGAGGTACTCCCATTCATGGAAACAATTTTAGGGTTCAATGCCTGCTATAGTTAAAGCGTGGTCTGTTGGCTCGCTGGGATTCTATCGATGTATGCATAATGCCCAGAACTTTCATTGATAGATTTGGTATTCATTGATCTAGGGCATGGTAGGCATTTAACAAAAACTTTTTCGCAGGTCATCATGTGGTATGAACAAAAAGCCATGTGGAGCTGCTGTAAGAGATTTTCAATATTATGAGGGTGGTATAGCATAGCAGTTTTACAGTGCAGGGTAACAAGGCGCCCTAAATAAATAACTAAAAACATCCTGTGATGTTCTCTTCACATATGATCTGATCCCAAAAGAAGCAGAGCTTGTACCATGAAAACAAGATCATATCAGCTGGAAGACGTCTACTGCTGGACAAAGGCCTCCCCCAAGGATCTCCACGATGGCCGGTCTTGCGCTACTCGCATCCAGTGACTTTAAGTTTTTTTTTATGTGACAGGTGACAACGAGGCAGGCGGGTCACCTGATGGTAAGTGACAACCGTCGCCTATAGACATTAACAATACCAGGGGATTGCTAATGTGTTGTACACCTTATAACAATGCCTTAAAGGCGAACTGGCTCTCAAGTGCAATTGCTGGAACACACCAACAGGTGCTTGGCGACAGATTTTCAACTTGAGGGTGGTAGCCAGCCAGTCGAGTACTACAAAGTACCCTACCACCGTGCTGTGGTTTCCACACAATGTTTTCCTTCACCAAAAGCTCAAGCTCATTGTAGGATTCGAACCCACGACCTTCGCCGCGGTAACCGACGTCACTTACCACTGAGAATATTAATAAATAGTAGCTAGCTATAGGAATGTAAATAATAACATTAAAGCATACATGTATATGTACATATCAATTGATCTCACAGTACAATCGAAATTTGGAAGTAAATTAACCTAAATGGAATCCAAAGTCAATTTCAAGCGGAATACAGCTTTGTCTGTGAAATAACGTTATTAATTTGAATTCGGTAAGCCAGCTTTTATACCGGCAATCTGTCAGAATTCACAGTTTTACCGCTGACTTACTATGTACGGAAACCAGATAACTGATATATGCTCTTTATAAAAGCAGTTTCATAGATAATTACTGAACCAGGACAAACAGACAGGTTCATGGACACTAAATCAAACGAAAAGTACTTTCTATATAAATTAACTGATTACTAACCCAATGGTACTGAGGTATTCACTTTAAAAAATGTACCCAATATTTTAGCATTTTAATGACCTGTATTAATTACTCCTTTCCAACATTATTTTTGTTTATTTAATATACGTACGGGTAAGCAATATATTACATACTGTTTGGGGTAAGCTATAGCTATGATATTTATGGATCGATTATACACACATACCTATAGTGTGAGAACCTACATTCATGAAGACCAAAAATAAATTACGGAAACAGTTTTTGGCATTTAAAATTAGAAAAGAAAGGAATTGTCTTTTATATAAAGTTTAGAGTGGTTTTTCCAAATGTTTCATAAATTCGTAAAACATTAAAGGTTACCAACTAGTTAATCTATAGGTGTAAAAACTTGTATACCATCTACAGAAGTTTGTGTATAAATGTTTGTATACAGTTTCTATTGTATCTTGTACGAGTAGAGTATGTAAAGTGTTGCGCTCTAGAACACTTTGTTGATTCAATATTGTTGTATAAAGTTCTTGTCGGGCCCCATTTACTTAATGCGCTCGAGTTTGCGATGCTTTTCATATTAAAAAATGACTTTACTTGGAGAAACTTGCTTTCATAAATGTACTTTTGAGCTGTAAAAGTTTACATAAAAAATTGAGTACTTTGATGCACTTTATTTTTAATACCAATAACAAAATTGTAAAAGAGCTGTTCTTTATTTTTGGATGTTTGTCTGTTAGTTCAAGTACCTACGTGAAAACCAATTTAAATACAGTTTTACACAAATTCAGAGCAAGTTTTTGGAACTTTTAAAATCAGTATGTTTTAAAATAGATATTGGTGATTATTCTTTATTTACAAACAAAACTAAAACTCAGTCAGTCAGAATTGAAAGCGACTATATTTACGTTGAGAACAACCAATTGGACTCATTTGACGGGTTTTTTTTTCCAGACTTTAGTTGCCTGTCAACTTATTGGCAATTCCCCTGGTATTGCTAATGTTTATAGGCGACGGTAGTCACTTACCATCTGGTGACCCGCCCGCTTGCTTGACACTGACTTGCGTGTGGTATAAAAAAAACAGGCACCGGGCTACCTAGCCCGGGTATGAATAATCAGCACTAGTTAACACCTAAAGTATCGGCTGGACACTATAATGTCGGTAAGTACCTATTCATTACACGCAAATCGAAATTTTTATTTTTCATGGAAATTTCCTTGGACCAATGCAATGAAATCATTTGTAAATGTTTAATTTAATTAAAATCACTAGCCCCAACGTTGATAATGTTATTCTAGGCATATGAAATATTAACGGTGCCTATTTTGGGTTAACGTAATTTTAAAAGGTCATACCTGTGAGCCGGGCCGGTCTTTTGATATCTAACTTTATTTTAGTTTGCCCGGAACCGGGTCGCCTTCTAATTTGAGTGGCCTACTCTTACTTTGGCATGTTGATAGTATGTGGACTTTTGTTATTTTAGATGCTTTTACTTGATTGAGTTATGGACAGATTGGGTAAGATTTAAATTAAGTTCTTAACTACACACAATACGTCATTTAATGAATAAATTTAATATGCTTTTTGATTCCAATTTTAAACCTCGAATCTAGACTGGCTACACTACTACTGGGACACTAGGTGGCAAACAAGCTTACGACCCACCTGATGGTAAGTGGTTACCGTAGCCTATGGACGCTTGCAACACCAGAGGCGTCACGAGCGCGTTGCCGACCTTGCATAAACCTTCTTACTCCTCTTTTGAAGAACCCCATGCTGTAGTCTCTAGGGAAAACCTCTACAGGGAGCTCATTCCACAGCTAGATCGTACGCGGGAGAAAATTTCTCTCAAACCGCACTGTACGCGACCAATTTGGTTCTAAGGTGTGAGGATGAACTCCCTGTCGACGGCGGGCGGTGCGATGGTCGAAAGTTGCCGTGGGCATCATATCGAACAATTCCTCTGAACACTGCCCATTGTACTCGTACAAGCGGTAGAACACACATAATGGAGGCAAAGTCTCTACTTAGATTTAAAGGCTCGATACCGCTTGTGAGCTCAGGATCGCCGACAATTCTCACAGCCCGTTTCTGAAACGAGTCAAAAGGTTCAAGTTGGTACTTAGGTGCTCCGGCCTAGAGGTGACAGCAGTACTCCATGTGGGGGCGGACTTGCGACTTATATAGTCGCAATCTTTGCACCGCAGTGAAGTACTGCTTAGCCCTATTGAGCACACCGAGCTTTTTAGCAGCCAACTTGACCTTCTCTTCTAAGTGACTACGGAACTGAACGTCACTGGAGATGTCGACACCAAGGATCCCAAGGCTCTTTGAGATGGAAAGGGATGTGTCGAGGAATTGTGGAGCCACAGAAAATGGGGTTTTTTTGGCGGTGAATGCGCATACTTGTGTCTTGTTGGGGTTAAATTGGACCAGATTGGCACATCCCCAATCGGAGACAGTGGACAAGGTGGTCTCAATTACGGACAAAAGTTGTCTGCGACTTTCCTCCACACTAATTCGAGGGACGTTAGCTCGGGCCGTATAATATATTGTGAAAAACACTAAAACTTTTTAATATTTTTAAAAGAAACGAGAATGGAAAAGCTCAGAGACCGTCTGCGTAATCGCAACGGGTTAAGGGTTGCAGCACACCATCTCTTGGCTGATGCCGATTCTCGCATCTTCAACATCAATGTCCCATTCTGCATTTTCCGAAAAAAATGGCAGATATCTGAGAAGTCAGATGTGAGCTATGTTTTGCGATATTAATGTAGAAAGCACGAGAATCTGGGGTCTAATGCGACATTTTCCTGCAGCGATTTCCAATTGATATTAAATTTCCCATAATTTTAATATTTTCTTTGCCTCGAGCGTGGTTTGAACTTTATGGAAGTTTTAAATAATTTGTGCTAAGAATTCAGAGACAGTAAGTAAGTAGTAAAATATTTAGATATAAAATCTGTGAGTAAGTGAAGTCTGCAGCGCCTGCTGCAAAAATAAAGTTCAGTATTGTTTCAATCCCATATTTTTTATGAATACAACCATCGTATAGTAAACATACAGTTTCTGGAATATGATTTGAATAATTACAATCCTTTGATACAAACTCCTAACTTATATTATGTTCAGTCTACTCTAATGTATCACGCATAGATATGGTCTCCATTACCTATCCGATGAATGAACACATCGTTAGATATTTAAATCTATGGATCCATTTACGTAATCTGATGCCCTGGTTTAGTTAGTTTAAATTTTTTAATATAATTATTAAATCAAGACCTCAATTGAGTGGAAGCTATAGATACGTACTCTACTAGTTGTTATGTATTTTACTTATATGGAATTCGTTTAAATAGTCGTTACTATCTTATGATAAATGCTGTTTGTTGGCAATAGCATCACTTGAGAACGGCTTTACCGATTGAGCTATTTTAAGTGTTAAAATGAAAATAATAATTAATACGT
The DNA here is from genome assembly GCA_951361185.1 of Ochropacha duplaris. Classification (NCBI taxonomy): domain Eukaryota; kingdom Metazoa; phylum Arthropoda; class Insecta; order Lepidoptera; family Drepanidae; genus Ochropacha; species Ochropacha duplaris. The sequence goes on along the minus strand of OX592709.1, from coordinate 4,795,546 downwards.
AATAGTCCAAATAAGGTTCTTAAGGAAAAAAATTGGAAACGTTAGCCGGAAAAATTAAGAATATTTGAGAAAATCTATGAGCGCTTTTTCTATGGGATTTATTTAACCATGACGTCTGTTGCATCAGCAAAATTCTAATAAGATAAACTTATGTTGCAATGTTAATTTACGGAAAATAGTTTCTAATCATAGGTTCATAGCTTTTAAAATACATCATCAGCTCACTGCAACTAAAGAATAACTAAACTAAAAAGAATAACTACAACATACATTAATGTCACACAACTTGGCATGCACTGAACTGCTGTTCCAAGTTTAAACTTTCCTAATTATGTTTGGAATGGGGGTTAAAATGACAATCGCAGTTGAGAATGTGACATTTGAGTTAGTGCTGTGGGCCAGGCTTCATAGTGACGTCACCATTGCCCTTTGTATCAACCAATTCTTTTTTACAGCACTGGTTATGAGCCCATGCATTTATAAATGTCAAAATCTTTTTTCATGGTTTATGTTACAGACTTGCTGTCTACCGCGGTTTCACTCGCGTTCCCGTGGGATCTTATCATTTCCCGGGATAAAAAATAGCTTAATTGAATGGCCTTATTCATAATAAAATTGACGATGTTTAGCAACTGCTTAGCACATTCTTAATTCAAATATTCTTAGAATCTGCTGAGCACTTACTAAATACCGTCGATTTTATTATGAATAAGTATGTTACTCAGGGATAATGTAGCTTTCTAATGGTGAAAGATTTTTAAAAATCGGTAGAGTAGTTTTTGAGTTAAATCGTAACAAATAAACATAAAAAGCGTGTTAAAAATCAAATCTTTAATCTTAATAATATTAGTTTAGATATCACTATCTGAATTGACAGACGCTGGCATACCCTGAAAATATAAAAAATGCCTAAAACCTTATTGCAGTCTACCAATTCTGAACCTAAACTACCAAGGTAGTATATATCCACGCAAACACACAAAAAACATCAAAATCGGTCCAGCCGTTTAGGAGAGTAACAAACACACGTAAGAAGAATTATATAAAGATGAAAAGAAGAATATGAATAAACTTGAATCGCAATTCCTGTTTTTATTTTTTTAATGTAGTTTTGGGACGACCGTCCCATCCGCGAGCCAAGAGCAGTAAATTCAAAAAGCACTTTTACATATAGTATCATATCTTGGTAGTAAACTATAACTTGATTATGCCACATATATTCCAACTTGCATGCATTCACGTTCGTACACATTTCACTAAACTTATGTAAACTTCTGCGATTGTGGCAGGGAAGGTAATTGAAATATAAAGTTATGACTGAGACACAAAGAGCTACTTAAGATGTAAGAGATGTATTTTCTATATACCTCCACCGGGATGATGGCGTTCTGTTTCGTAGATATTAAAAAAAAAACATACGAAAGAGTGTACGCGAAATTTTGAAAAACAGCCTCGGTTGATGTTTCCATGACTTGAAAAAGGATATTTTGATGTAGAGTATATTCATATACAAGTGAGTATTAAATTATATAAGATATACTTCTAAGTTTCTCATAACTGTAGATATGGAAAGAATGTGAATAAGGAATTCCAAATAAAAATGCAACATTTCTCATGCAGACTTAGTGCATAAATGTAGCACAATCCAACTAAGTTTCTTTTAAATTAAAACAGTCCTTGACAATTAACTTTGTTTCAATTTATCATCTGGTGTTGTCAAGACATTCTTGTAGCTTAGTTTCTTGGAGTCACAGTGAATTAAGAAATTCTGTAGCTTATGGTTTGTTACATAATTATAAACAGTTTATTAGGTACACAAGGTTTCTTTTTATGTATCAGTAATTTATTTCTAATGTACTAATAGTTATAAAATGATGCATAGCGTAGCTCAAAATTTTATCCTAATGGAAAACTTAAAGCATTTCAATAAATATAAAGTACCTACTTCAACTTTATTTTGTATGATATTACTGCAATTTCATCTCAGAATAATTAAATTAAATATTTTAGTGATCGATGATATCCAATAATAGTAGTAGCTACTGAAATAAAAAGGATCAAGATAGCGGACCAACGCGAACCTATACACAATAAAAAAAAAAAACAAATCAGATATCTGACGGAGCCTAAACATAGCTCAATTACAACGCTGCGCCATGTTGAGGTCCAATATAATTTGGTGAGATGGATATCGAATGTTCATATACATATAGATACTGTAGGTATATAGAAATGGATGCAAACTGACTATCCAATTATCTTTAAATACGTACTCGAATTTCCCGAAAATCATGGCGCAGATTTTTCCAGATTATAAGAGAACTAAGCTGAAAGTACCTGTATTTGGTATACCTAACTATTTTCCACCTCTCAGCCTGTCGACCTAGAAAGCCGAAACTTTGTTCGGTGATATAAATAGCGCTTCAAGCCTAAATAAGCTAAGACGGATTTTCTATTCTCGGGCTTGTCGCTTTAACGGAGATATCTATTATACTATCTACTATATTTTCTGTCCCTGTTTACATTTGAACGTTTTCTAAAGTAATGTAAATATTTTTTATAATATAAATAGAAATCCACCCACTTACTTATTTCCTTTATCCTCCTGGAGTTATCTATGGACGGGAAGTTCACGTAAATTTACTTTTTTTTAAATCTATTTTAAGCTTAACTTCGTGTCTATACCTACCTATGATTGAAATCGCGAATTGACCTGAAGAAAATATCTTTTACAAGCTACCATGCAAGCACCAACAAACTAACAGTTTTGCCTATACGTGTCATACGTGGTTTACGCAGTCAACGGATGCTCGGTAGGTATTCATGATAATATGATTTACTGTATGTTATATACATATCTCTTGCAATTCATCTGTTTATAAATGTTGCCGTTTGTGAAGGAGGTTGACGATCAAAAACAAAAATGTTACTTAGAATTACATAATTGTGTGCTATGGACGCGCTTATTATCGAATTAACAATGGTGAAACAGTTTATGTAAGCATTTAGGTGAAGTTACCTACATAAACCCATATACATATTTCAGTATCATTATTACCTAAAGGACATTTAATGCAAAAAATTGAAGGAAAAGTTATATTGTACGTGGCGTTACAAAATTGTAGGATGGTCAGTTAAAATTTTACTCAACACAAAAGTTATAATTACGGAAACAAAATTTTTGTTTGGGCAGGAGAGATAACGAACACGCTTTGTTCGAAAGTTTAATTATTTGATCGAAAACATTTAGTTACCTACTGGTTTTTTTTTTGTTAGAAATCAATATTTAATACAATTTCAACTACTAATTTGCATTTTCGAAATAATTAGAGAAAAAAATAGTTAGAGAAACAGTTAAGTACTACCTATATAATTAATTAGTTGATCTAATATAGGTAGTACTTAACTGTTTCTCTAACAAGGGATTTTGTTATAGTTATTGCCGTATTTGAAGAGAGTGTAAAAAGAAAGCAAAGAATCTTCACTTCTTGGGCACAAATTTTATCTCAAAGACAATTTACTTAGTACAACCATTTGTATTCCTAATAGTAGCATATTTCTCACAGACTTAGTAATTAAAACCATACCAGTCTTGTCTGTCGTTAATTATCATTGTTATCTTCTTCATTTTTTGTAGACAGAGTAAAAGAATTATTTTACCCGACTACGGCACATAAGGTTATAAATTTAATAGCAGTTGGATTTTGGCATGTTTTTGAAACCTACGTTGGGTATCTATGTGATTAATTTTATCAGACATCGGCGAAATATTTCAAAAAGTATTTCAGTACGTAGTAAAATAATATTTATTGGATATGACATTGGACTTGACCTGAGTTTTTCTGAACTCCGCTATTTACTGCATCATCTGCATGTATGAAAGAGCACAAAAGCCCTTAATATTCCGATTGGGTCCAACAGATAGGTGCTATAAAATTTTGAGGACCTTCATAAAGGGACGGATCATTTCCACCTCGCGTATCATAAGGTTTTACTGTCCTGCGTTATATAGCTCGGTAACTGCCTTTTGATGCCTGATGGGGTCATGATTGACTTTTGGCTAAACGAGAATATCATTCACGACTTAAATTATGTAAAACATATGTATGTTATTATTTTTACAAGAATACACGTTTTTTGCGTTTACTCCTTGAAAGATCCACTACTAAAATCACGTGTATATAGTAATAATACGTAACTGACAATAGATGACAGCACATGTTCTTTATAGTAATATACGTACCTGACGATAGATGGCAGCACATTGATTGACCAGTAGCACAGTATAGTGCCAGTAGCGCGTCACGGAGCTGACATGCATTTTTTCTTTTACATAAAATAGTATTTGACTACAGACTCTATAATAAGGACATAAAGCGTAGAATAGTGTAAGATACCTGTTAGTCCTAAGCACCTATCGGTATGATCCGGCAGTTGAACATGAGAGCCAGCAGTCATCTAGGCATTGTAAAAAAGGTCGACTGCCTACTGAGGAGACGGTAGGCACTTACTATCAGATGACTAGCCTACTTGCTTGTCAGACTTTTGACATAAATAATGCTTAGGCGAATCATCGAAGGTTTTCCAACATACGTTCCACTTTATAATCATTCAACAACTATCATGGCGAGGATAACTAACCAAGACACCAAGCACCTATTGTTGAGTTCTGCTAGGCGCAATTACTCTTGATTGTTTCTCTATAAGTGACCGTTGTCTGACATACCTAAAAAATAATAACTACCAGCATTATACTTAGCTATAATGTCAGGAAAATAGAGAGCCAAACACAAAAGGTACCTACAGGTTATAGATACGGGCACTTTAGTTTCTTTATCGTTACGTTAGCTTAGAGCTGTTTATGCGAAGTGCAGATAGGATCTATTTCAAGCTAGCTGGCGGGGAAGGGGCGGTAAAACGTATAATGCCTACAGCGCTTTATAACCTGTGGTATTTATTTAGTTTTATTGCTGTGATGTGACCACGTTGCTGTCATTTTTATGCGTCCAAGATACTCGTAGTATGCGATATATAGGTATATAGAATGGATGCAATATATTTAAGTTTCAGTTTGTATTCCTCTTCCTTTTTCGTTGATTAGATTTAGATTAAAATAATAATAATAAGCGACTATGTCTAGCTTACGCATTGTAACTAAGTTTGTAGTTCTCGTATAAATAAGAAGCTTTTTGAGTTTAAAGTAACAAATAATAAAAATAGCATAAAACTATTTCACTAAAAGTTACAACTAAATACTATGCATTAGCTAGACGTAGTTCTGTGTAGGTTGAACTGTATCTCCCAATTTTGTTTTATCTTTGGTCTGTTATGGAAACATAGTATAGACAGATATCTTTTAATTATCTACTGTCTTTAGTTAGCTGATAACCTTCATATTATTAGTACAGTACGGTACCTAATAGAAAACTAAACATTTCTTCAGGCAGTCTGCAAACAAAAGTCAGTAAGAACCAGTTGATTAATAACTTTTGCTCAGTGTTGATATTTCTTGTAATCTCACTAAATAAATCAGGGTCGCTTTGTTGTGGGCACCCTTAAATGATGAATCGCGTGCTCTGGACACAGAAGCCATTTGTTACTTGTTCCTTTCATGCAGGTACACAATTGTATGGGGTGGAATGAAACAGATAAGTAAGTATTGTTAATGTATTAGTGTGTTTGTATCTTACTAATTAAATATTTTTTATGTTACCTGATGGTATGTGAAAATAAATAAGTAAATATCCTCGGAGCCTCTGATCCCAAACTAAGTAGAGTTTGTGGTAAGGAAACCGAATTAGGTACTAATCCCACTACTCCTACTATCCTACTAATATAATGAATGTGAAAGTATGTTTGGATGTGAGTGAAGATGTATGTGAAGATGTTTGTTACTGTTTCACGCAAAAACGATTTTGATGAAACTTGGCACCCAGGTAGTTAATATCCTGGAATAACACATAGGATACTTTTTGTCCCGGGAAAAGATAAGATCCCACGGGAACGCGGGTGAAACCGCGGGGCGGAAAACTAGTAGTATAAATGTGAAAGCTTGGATGGTTGGATGGATGGAGGCTTGTTACTCTTTCACGCAAAAACGGCTGAACTAATTTTGATGAAACTTGGCACACAGGTAGGTCATATCCTGGAATAACACATAGGATACTTTTTATCCAGGGAAAAGATAAGATCCCTCGGGAACGCGGGTGAAACCGCGGGGAAAGCTAGTACTTAATTTTTTTTTTTTGTAAATACGTACTTAAGTAGATAATTACACCCAGAATTAGGATAAACAGACATGTACATGCACACAAATGTCTGTCCTGGATGGGAATCGAAACCGTGTGGTGATAAGTACACTGGTAGATAACTAAGTATAGAAAAACATTTATATCGATATCAAATACCTACGTGACTGGCTATTATTTTCATAAAAGAACGGTCAATATGTTTTCTAAGGGATCCTTTATCATCACCCTTTGTTAGAACATTTTTGACGGCTTTATATTCAGTTTTTAAGGAACTACACAAAGCCTTAATGTAGGTAGGACTTAACATACCTCAAAGTTTCTTTTTAACTTTTTGGATAAGCTTGTGTTTGACTATGAAGGTGGGCACACAAAGCCTAGATGGGAACTGGCTCTCAAGTGATAGGTGCTTGGCGACAGATTTTCAACTTGAGGGTGATAGCCAGCCAGTCCGGTACTACAAAGTACCCTACCACCGTGCTATGGTTTCCTCACGCTATTTTCCTTCACCGAAAGCTCAAGCTCACTGTATGATTCGAACCTAAGGCCTTTACCGCGGTATCCGACGTCACTAACACTGAGCTATGATCGCATTAAATTGTATGGGTAGTAGGTATTGCATGTTTGCACCCATCTTGGTAAAGAATCAAGTACATACTTTGTTAAGACTAAAACAATTCAAGATTTCATAAGCCGCACTTCAGATAAAACAGTCAAGATAATTTTCCAAGTTACTGTACTTTGGAGTATCTCTATCTTCTATTATATAAAAATGAATCCCTATTTCCTTGGTCACGGCATCACGCTTGAACGGCTGGACCAATTTCGCTGATTCTTTTTTTGTTGTATTTGTAATTGTAAGGAGAAGGTTCTTACATTAAAAAAAATAAGAAAATTGCTCAAAAACTTCGAAATTTTAAGAAAACTTAACGACCATATTTAAATTACCTAACCTTAATATAAACATGGCGTTTGACATAACTGTCAGTTGTATGACAGTTTCTTTTTATTTTCATTTCATGGCAGGACAACGTCTGCCGGGCCCACTAGTAATAATATAAATATTCGGTTGCCGTATAGTAACAATGTACGAGTATAGTGTTTGTGGTAAAATCGATAAGCCGTGTAGGTACTGATGGTGACCGAGTGGCACGACACCGAGCGATCGATATCAACCGCTCATACCCGGATCACGATTCCCGTCCTGCCACTATTGAACACTGTTTGCTTTTAAATAATTAAAAAGTATAACTTTTTGAAGACAGCTAATTGGAATTTCGTTCCATTTCCTTTGTATTACCTAATGTTGTTTTAATGAAGTATTTGTTTTTGAAGTAGATTCACATCAAATTCGTGGAAAGAAAATCATTCAGCTGTATGCATTAATTTATGAATTTATTACTATGAAAACATGTTAGAATTAATTTATATTTCAGTTGAATATTGAAGACTTCATAAAATTTTTACTCGAGAACTTAGCTCTTAATAATGATTCATAACACAAAACCAAAGAGATTAGAAGTCTGACTTTAAAGACAGGACTTATCGCAGAACGTGATTAAATGACATTTGGAGGGAGAAAACATTGAGCTTTTAATAATCGAGTTTTGTAATCGATAATTTACGAGTAACTTTCAGGATAGGCTTTTAATGTTCATTTTTAGTGTGCGTCAAGCGTCAACAGTTAGTTAATGAACGGGTATTGGACGCAGTGTGCGTTGAGGCGATAAATCGATTGATTGCTGTTTGGACATACCTACCTTGGTTTATATCGTACTAGCTATCCCCCGCGGTTTCACTCACATTCCTATGGGATCTTATCCCGAGATAAAAAGTACCTATCCTATCTCTTATTCCAATATATATAATCTATTTGTGTTCCAAATTTCATCAAGACTGGGTAGTTTCGGTGTTCATCACGGAACAACATCGTGACACAGGGATTAGGTACTAGCTTTCGCACCGTAGTTTTACCTGTAGAAATATTTATCTATACTACTATTATAAAGAGGTAAAGTTTGTAATTTGTGAGGTTGTAGGGGGTAATCTCTGGATCTACTGAACCGATTTTGTTTTTGAAAATTCTTTCACCATTAGAATGCTACATTATCACTGAGTAATATAGGCTATATTTTTATCCCGGAAAAAGATAAGATTCCACGGGATCGCCGGGGACAGTTAGTAGCATATATTTAGGAAGTATTTTAGTTTTTATCTGAAAGGAAGTAACCTTTTATATTTAATGTTATAACAGTGTAGAAGGTACCAGTTAAATCTGAGTATTGGTAAGTCAAAGAATAACAGAGCATAAATAAATTCCCTTCATAATCGTTGCTACAATCTGGAATAAGAGATAGGATACTTTTTATCCCGAGAAAAGATAAGATCCCACTGGAACGCGAGTGAACCCGCGGAGGACAGCTAGTGACAAGGAATTAACTTTTATTACAGTTTTTATTGATGTTATAAAACGATTCTATTAATTCGAAGGTTGTATCAACTTGTATTGTCGTAAACATTATGATTTTATTTGCTCCAAACATTTCGGTAGCATTTGGGAGCGAGTGGATTAAGCTGAAATTTCGCATAAAGGTCCCTTAGGACCTTGAATAGTACAAAGGGTATAAATTTCGGTGAAGTACAAGCGGGTTGCTGACATACGAGGCGGCTACACAGCACAACGGACGGTTGGTTGCGGCCTTATGTTATACCTGTCCCCCGCGGTTTCACCCGAGGGATTGTATCTTTTCCCGGGATTCAATGTATCCTATGTTCTCCTCTCCCTATATCTATATCAAAATTCATAAAAATTGGTTCAAAATTTTAGGCGTGAAAAAGATCTATCTAGACGCTCTGTCTAGATACTTTCGTATTCTACTAATATTATAAACGCGAAAGTTTGTATGTATGGATGTCTGTTACTCTTTCACGCAAAAACTATTGAATGGATTTTAATAAAACTTGGCACACAGGTAGATCATATCGTGGAATAACACATAGGATTTATATTTTTATCTCGGTAAGGGATAAGATCCCTCGGGAACGCGGGTGATACCGCGGGGCGGAATACTAGTCTATAATATAAGTATGAAATTCAGTGATTCGGAATTCTGATATTGCATTTATTTTTAACCCCCGACGCAAAAAGAGGGGTGTTATAAGTTTGACCGCTATGTGTGTGTGTGTGTGTGTGTGTGTGTGTGTGTGTGTGTGTGTGTGTGTGTGTGTGTGTGTGTGTGTGTGTGTGTGTGTGTGTGTGTGTGTGTGTGTGTGTGTGTGTGTGTGTGTGTGTGTGTGTGTGTGTGTGTGTGTGTGTTCGTTTGATTCGCTCGCAGCGCATCGATCGCGGCCATCAACCCTTATATTACAACTTACAACACAATATACCTACCTACATATGTATGTACATACATTTGGGTTCCGTCCACCCACCTCTTGCCTTGTGCCTCATGCCTTGTGCCTCGTGCCATGCCCATTATTTGTGACGAGACCACCACAATAAGGAAAGACATAAGAACCACACACTTGCATTGCACTTACAATATTTACTAAATACATTTGTTGTGTGTGTGTGTGTGTGTGTGTGTGTGTCTGTGTGTCTGTCTGTGGCACCGTAGCTCTTAAACGGGCGAACCGATTTGGATGCGGTTTTTTTTATTTAAAAGCAGGTTTTCCAGCAATGGTTTTTAGATATGTTTTATCAAAATCGGTTCAGCCGTTTCAAAGTTATCCGCTCTTTTGTTAACTGTGGTAGGGATCTTAGACGCGTAATGGGTATTTACTTTACTTTCAAACCTAGATGTGACCTAAAATTTGAAACATCCATGTATGCTATATAACTATGCAAGATTATGGAATTTTTGGTCTGATGCTGCAGCCAGGAAATTCAGCACACTAGTACACTCTTGAAAAAATAATAGCAGGTATGTCGTGTTTGGATTCGTTTTGATCAGTATTTGATTCTACATACAATGCAACGGTGGCAAGACGATGAGCTGATGCTGCAGCCAGGATATCCAGAACAATAGAACACTCTTGAAAAAATAATAGCAGATATGTCGTGTTTGGATTCGTTTTGATCAGTATTTGATTCTACATACAATGCAACAGTGGCAACACGATGAGCTGATGCTGCAGCCAGGATATCCAGAACACTAGAACACTCTTGAAAAAATGAAAGCAGATATGTCGTGTTTGGATTCGTTTTTCGACCGAAAAGTATGTAAAAACCAATAATTACGACTACCAAACAGAACTCAAGCTCGCTGAAAGCGCACCAGAATATAGGTAAGGCAGTTATGTAACTATTGCAACTCAGATCAAAGTTGATTTAAAAATTGTACTTATCATATTTAACTTCTTTTGTAACTAAGTTTAAAAATTTTAAAATAAAAATTAAATTAAAAATTTAAAAAACCCCCGACGCAAAAAAGAAAAGCGGACATTTAAAAAGTCAAAAATAATACCTATCGTGCCATCCATCAACTTCTATAATTAAAATATGTATAGGTATTACTCAATCGAATTTGATGGCTCAACGATAGGTATTATTTTTGACTTTTTAAATGTCCGCTTTTCTTTTTTGCGTCGGGGGTTTTTTAAATTTTTAATTTAATTATCACAAGTATTTTGAGACAAACTACATAAATAATAGACATAATGTAAGTTGGTTTGGAAGCAGCATAACATAATGTCTGTCAAAGGTTTACACGACTTTTTAAGCTTTGTGAATTTTCTACCTTCGGTCTAATAGTGACTTACCATTTAAAAAAAATAACAAGTAAACTCACAAGCGACGTATATAACCCAACTGTTGTATTATACCCGAGAAAAGTGCTTATTACCTACTGCGGAAGGTGAGAAAGAAAACACGTTCCCGAATTATTAGGTCGTTAGTTCGCTTTTTCTTCGTTTGTAGTTGCCTAATGATACAGTAGTAGTCTTTTTTATTGTAGGGCCTTTGTTAGTGCATTATGTATTCTATTCAGGGTAACAATACGGTTTAGTACCTAATTGTATAAGTACATGTGTACCAGTATTCCAGGGCCGGATTATGCCAACGCGGGGCCCGTAGCAAATATACCAAATTATTTATTGGAATTACCAAATTATCTTTTGTTAGTTTTAAGGTACTGCCAACTTGTGTGTAGTGCAGCTGTGGTTATGGTAACGTCTTTCCGTTAGCATGTTGTACCAATAACTGGTATATACCCACAGAACAAAATATAAAAAAGGTAGATGGAGCGTACGTAAACAATAGTCTCCAATAAAGTGAAGCAACGTGCACGAAGTAGTGTGCGAGACCTACACGTAAGCTGACGCGTGACTTGTGTCGAACAGAAACGCGATTGGCTTCCTTTTTAAAATTCGGCTTCCTTTACTGTGCTTTACTTCAAGGGCGCGGAGCTGTCAACCTTTTTTTATTTAGTCTGAGTAGGTATATATCTTATTTAAAAAAAATTATGTTCCTATATTAATTTAAAAAAAATTACGCTAAGTCAGAAGTGCAAGCTCGACGCCCTCGAATGCGCGGAGCCCGTATCATTTGCTACTTTTGGCTAATCCGGCACTGCCGTGTTCGTTCCTGAAAGCTTTTTTTACATGTGACGATTGCGTTCCTACTAGCAACCTTCCAAACCGTGCATTAAAGTCATTAGAATCTGACAATTCATAAGCGCCTGTGAAGGCCTATTTGGATGAATAAACATTTCATTTCATTGTATTACTATGGGTCAAACACACATCCTCCGTGGCAAATGGATCTAGTAGCTGCAGGTACTCAGAAGTAGGTACACACTATCACGGCATAAGACACGTAAAATACGGGTATCTTATCGTACGTCTTCCTAATATTATCAAATTCAAATTCAAAAGTTATCAAGTTTCATTACAAGTGTTTTTTACAATAAATAGTCGGAGCGAACAATTCATTCAAATGCGTTCTTGTAATCTATCTGCCTATTACAAATGCGAATGTTTGTGTGTAAGTTTGTAAACACTTATCTCCGTTACGGCAAAACATATTTGAATGAATCTTGGACTAGAAATGGATCATACACTAAAATAAAACATAGGATAGTTTTTATCCCGAGAAAACATAAGATCCCTCGGGAACACGGTAAATAAACACTGATAATTTTTCGTTTGAACACTGTCTTGGATAGTGGGTAGCTTTACACATTATTATTTGGTACCTCTGAATAGAGTAAGAACAAAAGGGCCTTCCTTGAATGGTTTGAAATTACCAAACTTGTGTGCAGGTCACGAATTATTTCCAGTAAATTAATACGAACTTTGATTTCAAAGGATTTCTGGGAACAAAGGTTTGTTTCACCAAGTTGCTGTTTCCAATAACCTTTGGAATATAAGTGATTGGTTCATTCAATTTTTATAGCAATTTCGTTAGTTAATAAGAGAAAAATCTTCACTTTTATTCGTTCATATAAAACCCATGTAGATACTATTAAGAATGAAGACAGTTAAATTTCTGATTTTGATATTTTTGGTTTGAGGGATCTTATATTTTACCGGAATAAAAAGTACCATAGGGTTATGGCCATCTCCAAGGTCCCATCTGTGTCTATACCAAAATTCATAAAAAATGGATTAGCGTTTAGGCGTGAAAAGGGAACAGACAGTTACTTTCGCATTCATAAAATTAGCAAGGATTTGTCTACGATTTGATTGATCTGATGATCGATGTGGCAACTTGAACAGTGTTTTAGTTAGTTAAATAATATTTTAAGAGGAAGAGTAGTACCTACTTATGATACCTATAAAGATCTTTCAATATTTTCCACAACTTTATAACAAGTACCCCTACTTGGTACTACTATAGGTAGAAAAAGATCCAATACAAACTTTCTCCTGTTACGTTTGTTTCTCCTGAAACGCATCACTCTTTATTTTCAACTATATTTTTAACTAATATGATTTATATGGCAGTTTCCTCGCACAACGTATCAGCATTGCGATACAGCGAGGAAACGCTGCCAGCATCTTCGGAACCATGCCGAAGGGGCCTAACTTTTTTAATTTCTTCTTCTTCTTCTCTTCCTTATCCCACGCTAGGTGGGGTCGGCACAACATGTTTTCCTCTTCCACTCCGCTCTATCACTAGTCGTCTCCGTACTCACACCTTTCATATGCATATCATTCTTCACGCAGTCCATCCATACCTTCTTCGGCCTTCCTCTACCTCTATATCCAATTTAAATTAATTTATTTTAGTTATTAGTTTTAGTTTTAAAATGTATTTATTTAATTATTATTAGTATAAGAAGGGTTGTAGAATTTAATAAATGTCGTATTATATGATTTACAAAAATAAAATGCTCCCTAACTCCTAGGGTCGTAGATGGGACGGTCATCCGAAAATTACCAATAAAAAATGACAAAAACATTTTTAGTCCCAGTAATTTAGGCTGTGCACTAAAAGTGGATAATATGTCAGTCAGATAGTTTCTTCTTTTAAACATACATATTCACGAAAGAAAATGGATATTTGCAGTAGTTGTACATGCCTTCTTAAAGCAATTAAAACTTTAGTATAAAAGCTTACAGCTAGAAATCAGAACAACAATAGGTATTTTATAATATATAAAGAAATCCCAAAACATTTTCTAAGTTATATAGCTACAAATATGAAATTCCGCACCCGCAGGAATGCCATAATAAAACTGTTTTATAGCCACCACGGCGTACTAACTTAAATGAAGTCAAGCCTTACTTTTCACTATTAGACTTACCCTTTAACTTTAACTTGGACCGATTCCTTCCAGTCTCAAAATTTGACTGTCACATTAAAAAAAAATTCACACGTCATTATTTGCGATTAAACTGAATACCTTTCAAGTCATTATTTATTTTTGAATTATTATATGTATTTTTTTATGTGTTACTTTTTACGCCGCATATTAAACGGTATTTTTGATTTACGTTAAATGTTTTGAATAGGTTAGTTTTAATAAGTTACGTAGAGTTTGTTATGTATAGTCGTGCGAAGCGTGCGCCCTTCGCCCGTACATCGAGTCACTGCCGCAAACGTGGTTTTCTGCTGAAACGCTGAAACGCGACGCTTTCTGCAGGCTTTAATGCCTGTAAGCGGCTTTGCGGTTATTAGCCTAAAGCTTTAAGCCTTAAGGGCCTCAACAAAAATGTTGTAGGATTAACATTGTATGTAATTCTTGGAAGTTATCGAAATCTAAGCTTAATGGATTTTAAAATTAATGTTTCACACAGTTTTGATTTATTGACTGATGAGTTGAACATTTAATAGTCAGATGGGAAATAGAAAGAACCCTACTACAACGGGCTATGGTTTTATGAAGTTTTCTTTCTTGAAGCTCAATCTGTTTGAAGGTTCGAATAACCTACTTCTTCACGGCAGTCTACCTCGTTAACTGACCTGTCAACATCTTAAATTGTGCGTATTCAAGTGTTCACGACAGTAATGTGCTGTCCTAAATATGCAATAAAACGTTATCTGGTAATTGCTTAGCCCATTTGAGAGAACAGAATGTTGCCATAGCACAGGGCTCGTGGCCGTGGCTCGCAGTGAGCGTGACACGCGCTACCTATTTTTAGAAATGTCAAGTTATGTAACTTACGTTTATTATGGGTTTAGGAAACTCGACCCATGCAAAACTCGACTAGTGGTTAGAGACAAGGTCAGGCCAGGATTTAAAATAAGCTATTTAAATCTACTTCCTGCAAAATAAAATAGGTGAAATATTTAATTGGAGCGTGAATTCAATTAAAATGGTAATTAAGTAGCGCAGATGATATCTACGGGCTTTTAGCCTCAATGAATATACCCGTCCCGCCCGCGTCTGTCCGCCCCATCACATCGCGTCCGCGGACTCGCACGATATTCAATTTATTTTTTCCACAGGAACTGTAATTGAATTCCACTTTTAAATCTAATTTCTTCCTTTTATCAACAGAAGATTTTTGAAGCTGAATTTGTAAACAGGTATCTTTTAAAAGGGAAAATATATTTTGTTGTTATTCAAAGCTAAATGCTTAGGCTATTAAAGTAAGAACTTTGGTAGGGAAATAAAATTTCCAATTATTTTTGCTGTAGGTATATATTTTTATAATTTGTTTCACTTAAGTACCGTTTTTATTTTATTCCTTAGACCAAAGAAAATTTATTCCAATTAGGTAAGTGATTTTTCTACCTTGAGAAGGCTAAGAAAGAATATTTCAGAAAAATGGCCAAGCACTGTTTTCATACGTCAATTTAATTCACTTTTGCTTCATTTGCAACGTTTCAGGTGAAATTGTCTCACACACAACTCATGTTTAATTCATGGCGTTTGAGTTTTCGTCGGTAAACGTCTTCAGGAATTTGCGTATTACATGGATTGGAGAGAATGAGAATAGACGGGTTTATTCTCCAGTTCTGAATATAAATTAGTTTATTAATTTTTGTAATCTGCGCTGCTTTACATGAATAGTGCCATTTTTTTCAACTAAAATTTAATCTTTTGGCCCGTTAAGTTCAATATTCATTTTTAAAATAAAGTAGGCTAATAGACTAATATTGTATACCGTGTGAGTAAACTATTCAAGTGCTTGTATTGCAATAATGATTACTTGTTATTTTGATAGAGTAAATAATTAAAATTGTACACTTATATGAACATATTATGTTAGTGATAAGTTTTATACAGGTATTAATAAATTAAATGATAATAACTGAATATTTTTTTAAATATGTACCTACTCGTAATAAGTTTTGGAATTACTGCTCCATTTGCGAGCCAATGTTACTAACATTTTCGTAACACCTTGTAACTCGACGTTTTCATGTGAAAAATCTCAGTAAGAGATGTTCGTAAAATGTGATTTAAATAATATTTTTTTCATCATGAGCTAATAATAAATAAACTTCATTTGGTATATTTTGTCGTAATTTTTTTTTAAACCAAAAGTGACAACCAGGCATACTGGTCACCTTTTGGTAAGTGAATACCGTCGCTTATAGACGTTAGCAATACCAGGGGATTGCAAATGTGTTGTAGACATTTTTACTATATCTTAGAGGCAACTGGCACTCAAATGCAACTGCTGGAATACAGCAATGGGTTCATGGCGACTGTAATACAACTTGAGGGTGGTAACCTATAAAGTAAGTACCCTACCACTGTGCTATGGTTTCCTCACGAGGTTTTCCTTCACCGAAAGCTCAAGCTCATTGTATGATCCGATGTCACTATCACTGAGCTATCATCCCCTTAACCAGTGCTTTAACTTTTGTGACTGGTTCTCATAAAGAAATAGTTTGTGAATTGCCTATCCAGAAAATATTTCATATACTTACTTACTGTTTTCCTGGGTAAGCCGTGATGTGAAACTACTATTTATTATGGTTTCGTAATATCCGTAGTACAAGATGGCTCATTCATCACTTTCTTCTTAGATTATTGTAATAATGCCATCTTGGAATAATTACTAACAGTTGATTGGTATTATATTACATGTGTTAATCTATTTCCACAGTGTTAGCTGATATCATAACTATTAAGTTTTAAACTAATTAGCTACGAACGTTCTAGAAAGAAGTAAAAAAAAATGGAAGAGGTAGGTACCTAAAGGAATACTATATGCTGTACTGACAATTATGAATTGGCCCTAATTAAGTAGGTACTTACCTATGTAGGTAAACGACAATTTTGATTCTCTTAATTTCTTTTCGCACCATATGATAATGGGGTCAAACTTGAGGCTTAGACTCAAACCCATCCAACTTAACTTTGTCCTAGTTATCTACAAGTACGATAATTACTATCTATTGTAAGTATTTGAACTACTTCGAACATTAATGACAAGTTAGTTGTTCACAGAAAATATTTTTCGGTGCCGCTACATAGCTATTATTCGGACGATGACTGCGGACGTAACAATTTTTTGCTGCCCCAGTGCATTGACTGGAACGGCACGAAGCATAAAGTGGTGGTTCAACCAATCCAAAGGCTCAGCCTGCATCGCGCAATTAAAGTTTTCTAAGCTGATAGCATATAAGGAAAGAGGTTTGTTATTATGTCGGGGAGTCCGATGCTGTCGGAAAGACCGGCCGTGGCGAGGTGCCGGACTCAATCCTCGCTGTATTATTGTCATATAAGACTGTAGAGCGGCCTCTGCTTCCGTGTATCGTTTGTTAATATTAATCTCTGTTAAATTAACTGTATGTATGCGTTAAGATAAGGGACCCTCTTCTTTACCGAATGTCGGTCGGCAGCATGTTTGACTTCCTTTTTCTCAAATTTAATTAATTTTTATCCCCTTGAGTTGAAATTTCGCATCTCATAGCTCGCAAAAACTCTACCCTTTACCATTTTATTTAGCGAGCTCCATTTGAACATTCAATGAATACATGAAAATTTTGCAAGAGCCTGATTCGCTTTCACGTATATAAAATGAATTCTTATTAGGCTTTTGGCACGTTACCAGTGAAATATTTTCACGAATGTATCCATCCTTATATACATACATACATACACGCATGGAATTCAATGATAACAAGTTATTTAGTTATTCAATTTAATAATTTAATACATAAAACTGACGATAATGTCTTACACAGTTATCTATCATTGTTCTACACACGTGTATAATCAAACTAAACTATGTATAAGTGCCTATTTATATTATTACACAAACATTTTTTTTATTATCATAAATATCATACATAGCTGTCATTTTATAACTCTCCAGGCCAAGTATTTAAAGTAGTGTTCAAAATAATTAAACTTCATTATTAAGAACGATGAATTCGTTGTGCGTATTACTTTCTCTATCGTTGGTTATTGTGACCACAAATGCATTGAAATCCCACGTTTTTGGTGGACAAGATCTACTCCCCTACAATCACAAATATTTAGTTAAACTGGAAATATCAATAATAAACAATACAGCTGATGCAATACAATGTAGTGGATCTATTATTAGCTCTAATTGGATTTTATCAGCCGCTCATTGCTTCGAAAAAAACACGAGTATAATTAAAGTACTACATAGTAATCCCGAAGATGGAAGTATGGAAGTTATCGCAATGGTAAAACCATCAGGTATCACCAGGTACCCAAGCTACGTTTTTGGTGACTATTCGCCGAAAAATTATGAAGTAGACCTGGCCCTCCTTAAGACTTCAATATCAATTAAATACAACGAATATGTGCAGCCGATTAAGATGGCAAAAAGAGCTCCGTGTTATAAACAATCTGCCGTCATAGCAGGTTATGGAACTAGAGAGCTTAATTTACCTGCACCCAGAGAAGGAATGGTCAGTGTCTTATTTTCTGCCGACTGTCCGGACATAAGGGGCACAAAATTGTTGTGCTCGATTGGTTATGTTAGGTCAGGACCGGGAGACTCTGGAGGTCCATTAGTGTCAAAAAATAGACTCATTGGGGTTATAACAGGGGGTTGCATTTATCCCGAGGTAGACAATAATTGTTTGACGGTCTACGTTAATGTTGCTCAACATTTCGATTGGATAATGAAGTCAAAAAAATAGATAATTATCGATATTTGCTTGTACATATCTACCACCTATTGTTTTAACCTAATTATCTTATCTTTTTTTTGTTTCGCTGTCTGTACTGTGATGTCGAACGTGAGTAGGAATTGATGTAAACCAGCGTTTGTCGCCGCAACTACATTTGAGCTACCTATTTACGACACAATACATATTATTAAAATATTTTCTTCATTTCTATATTATGTATGCATATCTATAATTATAGTTATATTTATTTACAACAAATGTACAACTATAATATATATAAAGAGAGAAATATAATATATAGAAATAATATATTCTTCGAGGCTGCCGCTGCTGCCGATTGGCAAGGTTATCAAAAAGCTGGCATAATTTATAATAATCATTTTCATTAGCATTATCTATAATTTGTAAGGTATAAATAAATAAATATATTTAATTATTTGTAGTGTGCTTTAGCGAGTGATTTTATTTAAAAAAAATCTATGACTGAAGCACAGCAAATACCTGCACTAAAATGGAATATAATTTGTGTTTTCGTTAATCATAAATAGATTTTTTGTGCAACCTTTGGGCATAATGTTGAAAACCTATTGAGACCATCAACATACCGAGATTTCATGCTTAACAAGTGAGTGTTATTTCGCTTTTATGTAGATACATAACTGAACCCCTTTGCAGAGAAACTTAATTAAAGTTTAATACGGCGATTATAAATTGAGGTCCCATTGTGACGTCATTAACAATGCACGCTATTCATAGACCTACCAGTAGGTATGTAACACTACGTTGTGTAGGTACCTATTGCTAATGACTTTGGGCACACTGCCTCATTAATTATTGAGACATCACACAATGTAATATATGGACGTGGGGTGATATTATTAACAGGGGCTTGGGATTTCTCGTAAGTCAGAAATGACGTCATATGGTGTCGCACGCAGTGTGTGTTTCTTATAAATTCAAATTCAAATTCAAAAATCTCTTTATTAAGTAAACTCATTACAAGTATTTTTAATTGTCACATGTTAGATATATTACAAAATATTTTTTTACTCTATTGCACGGTTCTTAAGGTTGCTTTTGCTGAGAAGAGCCGGCAATAAACTCAGCAATTACTCTTTTTTAAAAGCAACTTAGACTTATTACATTTAATTCTTAAAAATAGTTTCACATAGTACAAAATATGAAACTCATAAAATAGCTTGTGAAGCGAGCAATTCATTTAAATGCATTCTTGTCATCTACAAAATCAGAAACTTTATAGTAGGTACCCTTTCAAACATAACTTTTGTTTAACTGTCTTTTTAAATCTATACACAGTTAGTTCTTGAATTTCTTTGGGCACCTTGTTATAGAAACGTATACATTGCCCCTTGAAAGAGTCCCTAATTTTGCTGAGCCGAGTTTTTGGTACAGCAAGATTGTCCTTATTTCTAGTGTTCAGGCTAAAAACAACAGAAGATTATTAAGAAAATAATTAGGTCTGTTTCTCATTTTGTCTAGACTTATACTAATATATGTCATGGAAATAATAAACTATTAAATTATTTATTAAATTAGCTATTAAATTTCTACTATCCCGATTATTCCCGATTCATGTAATTTCATTTAACAACTATCTTGCTACACGCATTATTATTTGGAAGCAAATTTCCTTTTGTGTTCATATTTTAGTTTTGAGTAGAAGATAAATAGTACACACACTGTGATGGTACATCGTAACTCACTTGCTATGCTCCGACTAGAGCTTAAAGCTGAAAAGTTTAAAAAGAAGCGTAATTTATCGATGTCTGCGGATTTTGGCAAATTGACAAAAGATTTTTTAACAAAGCTTCCCTAACTGTAGTCACATTTTACAAGTTTTTAGAGAGAACTGGAGAGAGTTAGTATTGAATTAGTTTAAATAATACCTATATTTAATTTTGTTTACATGTTTTTTTCGTTTTTATACTTTTTAATTACTGGCTGTCCTCCGCGGTTTTCTTTTCCCGGAATAAAAAGTATCGTATCTCTTACCTCCTTCCAGATATAGGGTAGTTTTTTAGTAATAATATAAAAACTAAAATTAATCTATTCGTGTGCTAAGTTTCATGAAGATAGATTTAGTAGTTTCGGAGTTCATTGCGAACCAATATCGTGATACGGGTGGTTTATATACGGTATATTAAGATATCTAGCCTATTTCTTATGAGGAATCAATTTTCAATTAACTAGGTAACACAATAGGTACCTATATGTTATGATAGGCTTATCTGGTAGATATGAACCCATCTACACTGATTTAGCAACTGCCAAAGACGTATGATGTACGTAATTATGTATTACCTATATAAGATCCTGGTTAGATTAGTTATTTTACTGACATTAATTAGTCGAATATTGTCTTAGAGCTCGTTCACACGAGCAACACGCTGCTCGTGTGCTCTTACACTAGGCATGCTAGCTTTTGGAAAGGGTAACTTGCATACATGGTTACATTTGGTCATGGTTAAATGCTAAAACTAGCAAATAAATTATAAAATAAGGCGATGATAGCTCAGTGGTAGTGACGTCGGATACCACGGCGAAGGTCGTGGGTTCGAATCCTGCAATGAGCTTTCGGTGAAGGAAAACATCGTGAGGAAACCACACTACGGTGGTAGGATACTTTTTAGTACCTACCCGACTGGCTGGCTACCACCCTCAAGTTGAAAATCTGTCGCCAAGCACCTATCGGTGTGTTCCGACAGCTGCACTTGAGAGCCGGCTCCCATCTAGGCTTTGTGTGTTTACCACCTTCGGCCACATCATCACTTACCATGGTGAGATTGTAGTCAAACAAGCTTATCAAGAATAAAAAAAAATTGCAAAAATCAGACAAGTGACGTAAACGAACGCAGCATGTTGACGTAATGTTATACATTGACGGCTGTTACAGAAACTGTCTGAACATAAACAAAACAATTATTACATAACACGTGCACTTAAGTGTACCAAAAAACCGCGGGCCGTAACGCCCGACCCAATTTTTATGCACATAATTACGTAGACGCCTATTTTGCAGAATACGTAATTGTACGGTATATTTGAGGAAAAACAATCTTAAGATTTTTTTATGAAAAACTAGCGTTCTGCTTCACAGTTTTACCTGTAATTCCCTATTTTACTTATTATTATTATTTCCCCTTAGGATTAAAATTAAAAACGATCTAACCTCTCTTAGTGTTTGCTACAAGGAATCTGTATGCAAAATTTCAAGTATCTAGCTCCGGTTTAGGCTGCCCGTGATAAGTCTTTTTTTAATGTATTGATAGCTAAATAAAAATTGGTTTTTAAATATAAATATTTCATGTTACTATTAAAGTATATAAATTTTTAAAGTATACTAACTAATTACTAGTTTATACAAAATCCGGTAACCTCAAAGGATAGTTCTTATATACTATGCGAATAATTTAAAGCAGGTCACTATCCTCTGTTTAAAGTAATGTTGATTACGGTCCTTTTGAAAATAATTAAGATAAATCATATATAGGTACGAAACCTATGCATTTTTATTTCCTTAATTGAACGTGAAATGTGATATGTTTTTTAGCTAATACGTTAGTAAATCACATTAATAATGCATTGTGTGACCTGGAATTACCACATTACATCTTATACAATAATCTCCTAAATGTTACATTTGTACCAAGAATCTACATTGTTTAATTATATAATTTGTGCTTTTGAAATTTACATTCTTTACCTACTACTTATTTGATAACATTTGAATTTATAGTTATTTAAATATGTACATATATTGATATTAGTTAGACGTTTCCCATATGATTTGACACAGTTTTTTTTATGTCAATATGTTGAGAAGTAGGCAGACGGTCCACCTGATGGTAAGTGGTCACCGCCGCCTATGGACATTTGCAATACCAGGGTAATTGCCGACGTGTTGCCGTCCTTGGAGAGCTCTTTATACGCCCTTTTTAAGAACCCCATATCATAGCGCTGAGGGAATACCGTAATGGGGAGCTCATTCCACATTTTAATGGTCCGCAGAAGGCTGTATCGATGGGTGGACGATCGAGAAGGCTCGAGACTATGAGGACGAGCTCCACTTCGCCGGCGAGCAGTGCGATCGGAGAAGGGTGACGATGGCACCAAGTCAAAAAGTTCTTGAGAACACTCTCCATTATATAGACGATAGAACACACAGAGAGAGCCAATATCTCTCCGAAGGCTGAGAGGTTCTAAAGCACCGGTGAGTTCCGGATCGTCAACAACATGAGTGGCTACCTATGCACCGAGGCAAATGGATCATGCTGATAAGCAAGTACACCTGCCCAGAGGTGTGAGCAGTACTCCATATGCGGCCTAACCTGTAAATGTTTGTAAATTATGAACGAATCAATAACTTTACAAATCTTAAACAATTTTAATTTAATCCGTCTCAAATTAAATAAAATGGTCCATTGATTGCAGAAACTTTCGCAATGTCATAAATGTTATTTGTTGGACCGTTATGGCGCAAAATTTGGCAGTCGTGTGCAAGACACCAAGTGATTAACAAACCCGTGGGCCTAACAAGATAATTTATTCAAAAACATTCAACAATCTTTCATAATGATTTTAAACAATGTCAAGTTTTTCGTTTTTATAATTACTGTGCTGTGTTTTGAGACATCTTCAGTGACAGGTGATTATCCTCTCATTTTTTGATAAAACGAGTTTTCATTCAAGTATTGAGCCGTTTTCAATTAACTTTATACAGCTTTGTTTGGTCGAGTAGTTTGATTGGGTTTCGATTGCGCAGTGTTTGGGATTTTCCAAATGGGTTAGGTTTGTTAAAACATGCAATCTAACGGGAAATATTACATCAGCAACCTATAGTGTAACATTCAAATGTTGTTTTTAGTTTTTCAATTTAGAAAAAGTTTGTAGTCTATTCGTATTTCGTACTATTAATTATTCTCTGTGAAGCTTGACACGAAGAACGTATACAACGATCAGATCAATCGTTGATCAAATCTGACAAGAATGCGGTACCAAGGGAAAAAATCTGATCAAATGGACCCTCCAAATTTAGATTTGGAGTACGGTGTGAAAGGGGCGGTATTCGTTTGACGCTCGAAGTAGCATTGACACCCACTAACCTACATAAATCACAAATAAATTGACAGTCTGACAGAAAAGTGGTCCCATTAGGGGAACATCAACGAAATTTTAGATATTTTAGCTACACCATGTCCCATTATCTTCTTCTCTAAACAAGGATTTTTTTGTCGAAGTCAAAGTTTTAGAGGGATTTAATAATGCGAATATAGACTCATTAATACACTTTGAAAGTACCTACTAAATTATAATTAGAATTTATCAGTGTAACAATGAACTAATACTAGGGTACTCATAAACTATATTTATAGTCGGCTGTCGGACGGACCAAAAGTCTAAAATTTGTTGTATGGATATAGTAGGTACCCTAATACTGAATTATTCTTATGTTATGAAAAAAAAACACGTTTGTTGTATGGGAGCCCTCTTAAATATTTATTTTATTTTTATTATTTATAATTAAAGTAAAATTACAACTGAGTATTTTGTGAATATTTAAAGTGCCTACCTGTTGCCATTATTGATATCGAGCAAAAAAGGGCAAAAAATAGCGTCTGTTGTATCGGAGCCCCCCTTAAATATTTATTATATTTTGTTTTTAGTATTTTTTGTTATAGCGGCAACAGAAATACATAATTTGTGAAAATTTCAACTGTCTAGCTATCGTGGTTCTTGAGATACAGCCTGGTGACAGACAGACGGACAGACGGACAGACGGACAGACGGACAGACAGCGAAGTCTTATTAATAGGGTCCCTTTTTTACCCTTTGGGTACGGAACCCTAAAAACGTGGTTCATATACCCTTTTTATGAAAAAATATTTACTCCTCCGTCATATATCTACCTATGCATAAGTTTTCTGAGGAATTATTTTATTTTCCTCTTCAAGTTGGGCCGAGAGCTGACTTCACTGACGATATTACTTGGACACGCGGTATTATAAGGGTTGTTTAGATAAATTATTGTAATTTATCTTTTGTTGTACGTATAAGTACGATGCTACAAAAAGTTGTATATTTTCGGTTATTTGTTTCTTGGGTCAGTTCGAAAGGTGGATTGTATTATTTATCAAAATGTTTGTTTTATTTATTTAAGCCGCTTGTTTATGCTTTAGTAATAGTGGTATTAGTTATTAGTTATATCTGCTCATACTACTATAGGTATACTTACTGCTATTGTTTTATTTTGTATATTTTTTTGTGCAAAGTTTGTCAGCGATTTAGTGGCTATCAAAAAGATTTTGCTTATTCCGTAAACCGTAAGGAAACATTTTCATCTTCAGAGTTTTTTAATTGACTGAAAAAAATGCCGCTTGATAGAATTCTACATTTCTACTAGTAATTCACACATGCAAACAAATAAAAAACCATAAAAAAATTTAAGTGAACGAAATTGTGCCTGGAAGAGAAAAAATACGAACATCATCATAGCATGCAGTTGACGCAGTCGAAGAGTATTGTGAGTTTTCTTCTTAGAATTCTGTCTATTTAGTATGGTCTGATATTTCAATAACTTTAAAATGGCGGTATGTAAGCCTCTATACAAATATCGCATTACAAATAATAAGTTGAAGTGCAATTACCTACTTCCAGTCTATTTACCGACTACCGGATAATTTTTGAAACGGGACAAGAAAGTTACGTTTTTATTTTCGCAAGCAAAACAGGTCGTAATCCCAGAATAACAAGGCTCTACGGGGCAGCGCCATAATGGTGTGCTCACGAGGAGGGTGCCCTTTGTCACTTGAGAATTTGTGTAAAGCACCTGGAATGGAAGATACGAGGAACAACACTTCGCGACTTGTCATTACAGTTTTATGACATGCTATTATAATGCTTTCCGCGCATACAAGTACCAACATCTGTGGATGAGTTAGGGGCACAGGGAATCATGATCAAAAATAACAACTCTGCCTAACAAAATCTAGGAAAACTAAATGTTATTGCTTGGTATTAAATATTAATACATTAGTTTTTATGTAATGTGTAATTTATTTTAGGGAATTTTAATATAATTACTATTTCTTAAATTCTTTTTTAGAGAGAATTTGATCTCGCAGTGACCATGACATCTCCATAGGAAAGCCAAAAGTATACATTTGACATTTTCTACGTTTTAAATCTAAATGAATATTTTTATCCATAAGCCAGATAAGGGAGTCGTTTATCGTTTACATATTTATTAGTATCCAGCTGATTTTGATAGAAATAGCATTTATTTGCGAATCTATTATTTATTATATACCTACAGATCAGGTTATGTTACACATTTTAGTTGGTTGGATAACATTTGGGGGGGTAATAGCTCGAAGTATAGGGTGATAGTAACCAGAGCTGCAGTTCTATACGAGCGCAGTGATCTCGATGACGTCCCGTGAACATTGCGCTTGCGCTTACGTCATTCCACTTGCGTGATGCGTGCGCGGCCACCGGTCACTTTCGATCTTTACCTTGTGAACTACATATAAGTTACATTCGAAATTGCGTGTATTACTCAATTTTATTGTATCAGTAAATGATACAGCGTGCTCTAATAAAAATCTGTTGAATTTCGAAAATGGTACCAATACTGGCTCTCATTTCAGTTTACATTATAAAAAAATATAAAACAAGAGCTACTTAAAAACTCTACATAAGTAATAAGAATAAAATAGTGATAATTTGCATTAAAATCCACAATCTCAGTATCTCATATTAAATAATTTGTGCGGGTTGCGAACTATCGTGACTTGGCACGACACCTGTCACAATCGCATAACATAACGACTCTTGTGATTTAGTAATGTGGGCTAGCTATGACGATTATTTTATAATTACATTACTATTACGAAATGTAACCCCGACGGGTAGCTACAGTTGAACATGGTCAGTTAGTCCAACGTGGTTATTCAGCTAAGGTCGTAGTGTTAAACAAACATACATTAAAAATACAACAGTGGATTAATAAAAAAATAATTCGAATTTTTAATAATTTTTCAAAAATGGAATTGATAAAAGTGTGTTACGTTTGGATTTTGCTCTCGTTTTTGCTGTTCCAATGCCTGATGGAGAGTTCGAGTCAGGAAGCGACTTTTGAACTGCCTGTGCAATTAGTTGGATTTCCGTTTATCATAGTAGCGGTGAGGCTGACTAACTTCGTAAAGAAATTGTCGTACGCCTTGAGTCCAGGTGAATATGAAAATTATTTATTACATACTTCGAGTAACTATAGCTGACATGTTTTTGGAGATGTCATAAGAGTATACAATCAATCAAATTAAATATGATATTTAGCAATCGACGAGAAAGGCTTCACCGTCTCATCACGTAAGTACTATAAAGATTTTGCAGTACAGTTTTGACCGTTCGACTGGTAAGCTGAGTATATCTTATAACCGACAGTGAGAATAGTGCAATAACTAAACGATAGTTAGTTTTTAGAAAATAAAACTTTAATATTTTTTGAAGTGAGTAGTTTGACAAGCACGCAGGCGTATTACGTAAATTTGAGTTACGCAATCAATGTTCATTCGTGTTTACGTTAAATAATGACAAAACAATAGAACTTTTACAAGTGTTCAGTGTTGTGAAACCCATGACTGTACTTATGATGAAACTCAATATTTGACAATCATCTTTCCTTAGAATTGTTACTCAGTTGACCAGCTTATTCGAAACCAGTAGCTGTTTGAAAGATGGAGTTAAGATTATGTTTCATGTTAATATTGTTGGTATTTCATTTTGATAATGATGTAAGTGGTCAGGATACAGGGTTCGAGTTGCCAGTTCAATTAGTAGGGTTTCCATTCATCATAACAAGTGTTAAGTTGACGAACTTCTTGAAGAGACTCTCGTATTCGTTTAGCCCAGGTAAGTTATTTATCCGATAAATATAATAATCGTGCTCATTTTACTCTGTAATTCATAGTACTAACTGTACAAAGAAAGTCATTTGAAGTTTGAGTGAAGTTTTTAAAGTTATTTTACGACAAGACTCTCTCTCTGATATTATGGAATCAGGATACATTTAATGTTAAGAAGGATAACGAACTTTTTGGCGAGAACTTGCGAAATGACGTTGCGTTTTTGTTCTATCTTCAGTATTTTGAGTTTTATTGAATAATATCAGTGGCGTTATTTTTATTTAGTTTTGTTCAATAAAATTCAATTTAAGAGCTACAGTGAAATGAAAGCGGGTGTCATGATTTTTTAGGGTTGTCCCAAAATGTTTTAGTCACGGACGATGACTGTGATATAACGAAAACGGTTGATTGCGATTAAAATAAAGGAAGATTTCAGACAAAAGTCGCTGTGAAGTTTACCATAGCATGTCATTTTCCAAATAAATACAACGTTGGTGATATACAGTTTTTTATGCGTCCAATGACGGTTGGACATGTTTATGGCACCAGTCGCGAGCGAACTGCGACGATAAATGCATTTTCACGCTATGCAAAACAAAACTGCTGAAATATTGGAATATGCATCGATGAAATTAACTTTGTTGATGTTTTTGTATGTACTATTTTTATGTAATACAGAAGTTATGTATATGTTATATAGCATAAGGTAATTATCTAAGCATTTCATACGCTAGTTTCTTGAAAATAAATGTATTTATTGGCCATTTTCTCTATTGTCAAATAAATTGGCGCTATTCGCGTGTTTTTATGAGTCTGTAAGTTTTTTATGTAGTAAGTAATAATTCATAATCTTGTTTTTACTTACTGTGATTGTGGACGACCTTGAAAAGACTTTATCATTTAATGACACAAATTCAGGGTTTACGGGAAAGAAAAATAAACTTAAAATAAAGTCAATGACATTAAGCGAATTATGTTTCTAGTACAAGTGCATTTATTCTAAAAGAGACTGTGAAATTACAATAAAAAAACTAAAATAACCACATATATGTAGGTACTTCCTATCTAGTAAGAGTATATGGCTACCTAGGTACTAAATCTATCTAAATGCCAATGTAATTCATTTAATACGTAAAAGTGTTATTTAACATAACGGTTTAATATTTATAGGTGGTTAAATAAAGTTTGGAGGTATTTAACACATTATGGATTGGTCTGGCATATAAACTGCATTGTTAGTGCGATTGTCTGTCACATTAATAATCCCCATAAACTCTAACTAGTCTGTCTAGTTGGATTACGCTGTATAGTATAATGCAAATATTTAGAGTGTTTGTCTGTAAATATAAAAGGCAATCGTTACTGACTGATTGACTATAAAATAATATGTTAGGCATAGAGCTGACTTATTGTATTTAATCACTTAGGTATGTACCTAATCTCTTCTAATTTATTAAATGTGAAAGAATTAATTAACGTTTCCTTAGCATATAGGTAAATAGATTAACAAATCAAGGTTAGAGTACCTTCGCACTCTTCACGATCTCAGGCTTTATTTTCTCTACCCGCATCAAAAAATAACGCTGGCTCTCGAGCCCCCCTTAGGCGAATTTGTGAAACATATTTGTGAAGCAGATTTATTTAATTCAAGTAAGTTTGCATTTAAAAAACAAATAAGACATATACTTGATCAGTCTGTAAACAAATAGGCATCTTAATTCTTACAAAAGGTGTATTTGGCTGTGTGTTTAATATAGATAATACAAAATTATATAGTAATATATGTATATATAGGTATTTTATTGTTTAATATTCATATCATATTTTGTAATTGGATACTATAAATATATAATGTACGCGTATGTATAAACCTAAGCTTATAAATTTTTGCCACCGTAATATTTTTATAATTATAGTTCTTAATGAAAAATGTTTAAGGGAGTAGATTTAAAATATATGTTATTGTTA
Source organism: Ochropacha duplaris (assembly GCA_951361185.1). Lineage (NCBI taxonomy): Eukaryota > Metazoa > Arthropoda > Insecta > Lepidoptera > Drepanidae > Ochropacha > Ochropacha duplaris. The sequence goes on along the minus strand of OX592709.1, from coordinate 4,765,892 downwards.
TTAGTTTCGTAGTTCTATTTGTAGTCTATTCCTGTTATTTTTCCTTAATTTAAATAAATAAATAAATACCTGAATTTATTTTATGTAATAGATATTCTATATCCCGGAATAAAGTATTTTATACCCTTTACATGTATGTATCCTTTATCATGTGTATTACCCGCTTATTTGATAATTTGTGGTTATTGGGAATTCATTTTAAATTGGGAATTTTTGACTTAAATTTGACCTCATTTGAAATAGATTAACCCAGAAACATTATCTGACGGTTTAGTAACCCATTTAGCTCATTTTCTTCCTTTTTAAGTTCCAGCAGATGCTACTACATTTGCTGGAATTTAAAAAGGTACTTAGAAGTAATTAAAAAATTATGGATGGTTACTGATGACAAATATTTTAGATAGTAGGGTTTTAGGGTTCCGTACTAACCGTGCTCTAACGCTAAGCCTACGACGTGCCTACGACGGTCATCTTTACAGTATCTTCTATATTTTATATTAGTTTTTGATTGAGTTTCGTCTTGATCCTAGTGCAAACCAAGTTCTATCCATATCTACGTAGGTACTAATATTATATGTAAATGCCTATTGCATTTATATATAATATCTGTCTGTCTGTCACCTTTTCACGCCTAAACCGTTGAACCATTTTTTATGAATTTTGTTAGGTTTAATAGATATAGATGGTATCTTGGAAAAGGTTATAGGACTTTTTAGCCCGGTGATATAAAAGATAAGATCCCTTAGGAACGCAGGTGCAACCGCGGGGGACAAAGTAACAATAAATCTCTAAAAATATAATGATTTTTTTGTCTACGTAGGTACTGAAAACCAAGCATTTCTTTTATTTTTATTATTATTGTAAGGACGGAAGGGTGCCTGAATTCGACCCACACTTTCTGATAAATTTGTGCAAAATTCGAAATTTAAAACCTGAATCAAAAAGTGAATTGAATAAACTAATTCAAAAGTTTTGGCTTCACATTGAAGATATATCTTTCAAAAATATTTTAAGCAAGATAGGATTTTACACTTGGGTACTTGTAATATTTCATAATAGGTGTCCAGGGAGATATTCTGCGCTATGAAGTTGAAAGTAGCTACTAGTGATTCCTGCCTCGGGAATAAGAGCGGTAGAAAGTGTAGGCCAACCAACATGCTTTGTGAATAATACCCGTATTACAAAACTCTTTCTTGAATTCATTTTAAATTGGGTTTTCTTTCTTAAATTTTGTAATATAATGCAGAAAGCATCACATTATTCTCTGGGCAGGGACTTGTCACGGAATGTAAAGCAAAAGTTGCAGGGCTGAAAGCAATTATCAATTCTATCAATATATTGAAAACAGTAATCCGAAAGTTAAATAATGCGAAAGTGTTTCTGTTGATATGTCTTGTTTAACAAACCTACAGAACATCGGATAGATGCGATTTTTTGACATAGATTCTTTTAAAGGGAAGACGGGTAAAACCTTGGGGTAAAATAGTCTGATATTATAAAAACGTGAAGCAAAAACACTATACCTCTTTTTACGTACATTTTTGTATGAAATTTGGCACAGTTAAAGTTTATATGGAGAAGGAGGTCAGCAAGCTATAATTTTTTATATACCTAATATGCATTATAGCTAAAATTGTATGGTAAATTTTCGATCGGACACTAATAATCTTAATTCTATGTTTAAAGGGCTACTCCATCTTTAAGATGAGTTAATTAACTTAAACTAACAATATTTAAAATTATTTTCAGCCACATACCGTGCACGTAACAGGCGTGAGCTGACATTCGCCAGTGAGTCTGCTGAGCCGTTTGATGTTCATGAGGTGGAGAAGTACATCGTAGGAGAGTTCGGCGCAAAAGCATGCGTCTTTGAGCGTGTTTGTGCGCACTACGCGACACGAGCGAGGGCCCAGCCACGGCCGCAACTGGATTGGCCAGATGTTTTCAGGTAATTCCCGCAACTTTACATGTCTTTTATTTTGTGGATGCTCGCATAGCCTGCAACTCTAAATACAGTCGAACATATAACTCCTCCTTTTTTGAAGTCGTTTAATGAGCCAGGCACTGGGACTTTTATTTGAATTATGAACTTTGAAAAGCCTTTTTGTTGCAATTTTAGTAGACGTTTGAGTTTTTCACAGCGATATGAAAATAATTTTGATATTTTAAAGGCAAAGTCGGGGATTATCGGGGTCGATTTTATGTAGTTAGTTTAAATTTTTGGTATTTTTAATTAATTGTCTTCTCCGCATAAAGTTACAATTTGGACTTTAGAAAGATTTTAAAATTACAAAAGTACCTATGTAATATCAAACTAATATAATTTAAGAGAAATTACAAGAAATTAAACAAAAAAACGTTATCTGAAAAAATACGCTTACGGCTGAAATACAAAATTAAACATTATATTACGTAACATCAATAGGTATAAGGAAAATTTAAAATTTCTGCACATAGAGCAGCAATTTCCAGACCTTTTTATCTTTCATAAAATGAGCTACCTTGTAATAAGCTCTTCAATATTACTTTCAAGTTAACACCCCAGGCAGTGGCCGAGAACGGACTTAAGTACAGTACAAAGTGATCCTAATAAGGTTTCGTTTTTCAATTGAGGTACGAAATTCTTTAAAAAGGATAGGATTCAAGAAAAGCGACCGCATAAATCTGTCGTACCGTAGAAAACTCTAAAAATAAGTCGCGAAAAATATTGAATAATTAAGATTAACGCCGTATCAACTCGTATTAGGCAACGCCCGACCTTGACAGCACAGTCCATCCGCCACAGAGTTTCTATGATAATTTTGCAATGATTAATTCAAATGAGGCATTTCAATGCCACGTCTAATTGTGCAGCCAAACCAGGTCAGTGGTCGACAAAATTGCGGACGGTTTGTATAAGAATGCAGCAAAGTGTGTCCAGCGCGGCGCAAGTGGGACATCGATGTAATAGTCACGCAACCGCGGGCCGCGGGTCATCGTGTGCCTGACTATGTGCTCGCCCATCAATTGCATACAAAATACGTAGATGCATGGAGCCAAATGTATGACATGACTTAAGTACCTATATTAGGTAACAGTGTATAAATACGGCTGTAACTTTGTTTAAAGATTTAGCCTAGCTTTGCGGTTTCGCCCGCGTAATCTCCCTCAGAAGTTGAATTTTAAAAAACCTTGTAAAAGGATGCTCTGTATGGAACATTTTATGTTCCTAGCTCTAAGCTGTTAAGTCAATCACGGTAAAAATAATGGTAATATATGTGTAGGTAATCTGTTTGTAACTAATATAAAAAAATATTAAGATGATCTGTAATATATAAAAAAAAGCTTGTATTTTTCTCATTTGTATTGTTTCTTTTTTACAATGGATAGGCTTGTTTTTGTCCACAATCTCAAAATGGTAATACGGTGGTGATAATGTGGCCAAAGGTATACACACACGAAGCATAAAAATTGTATCTTTTGTTGTAAACATCATCAAATTAAAACTTTCAACGAAATGATGCGTGATCGAAAACATTAGGCAACCTAGCGTAAGCATCGGTTCGCCCTTCAAGGTTGCAATTAAGTTCCGTTCACGCAAGACCTTACCAATACTTCTGCTGTGACTATTTCACTTTTTATGGGTAGCTAATTTATTAATTCCATTTAATTAATATTTTTTATTCAATGGTGGTTAATTGCCATCACTAATGTCATTAGCCCAATTAACAACACTAGACCAACGGTATCAAATATTTACCTACAGCAAAATTACTGCTTTTACCTATTTGTTATTTTCTTTATGAAAAGGGAAGGTTGGTTTGGGTTTCAATAAAATAATTGAAAGCTATTGGATCTAAATAGAACGCATACCTACCTATTCATAGTGTGATAGTTTCAATATCATATTGTATATCTGAATATGTAGTTTAACCTTGCTATTTATCTCTAGCTTTATAAAGTTACCATAATTTGGGGTCTCCTAGCATTTTTTCAGTCTGAAAACACAATATTTTTTAAATAATTTTATCGCAGTGTGTGGTAGACTATTATCAGCTTTGGTTAGCTCTTTCGACGTCCGAGGTGAGCTGGTATTATGCAATACAGCAAAGCACTTTCACTGTCCTAGCGTCATTTTAGTAACAATCAGTAATACACCTTAAGACAACAGCTTTAAGGTCCTAAATCTTCAATATATTCATTCCTAAGATTATATTTTGGTTTTATATCTGAATTGTAGCGTTTTGGTCGCGGCGATAAAGTTCGATTTGCATTGCATGAATGTTTATTGTCACGTTTGTGGGTTTATGTTACGCAGAGAGTGTAATTGAGATGCAGTTCCGTATAATAAATAATTTCATCTTACTGCAAATTGCGTTGCAATATGTTTCTAACTTTAGTGTAAGTAATTAATAATATGGTACCTACGTGGACATTTCTCAAAGATGCTTCAAAACTGGTCTAATTAAATTACCTATCTTTATGTAACTTCGGAATATGACAAAACCGTAAAAACGAATTCCTTGCCATCTTGATTTATAATAGTTGAGTTGATTATTTTATGTTTACTTATGAGATCTCTGGTGCAGTTTCTTTACTTCTCTCAACAACTTTTCTATTGTTAATAATTCGATTTATTTTTGTAAATTAATTGTTGGACATACCTATGACGTTTAACTATGGGGCACAGCGAGCAATAGCGAAGTTATTTTTATAGAATTCAGAGAAAAGCTTTGAGAAACATGTTTACTAAGTCAACACCGTGACTTATTTATTCTAAGACAGATTGCCATAGCGCAGAAAGGATCGAAATAAATATTATCACTAGTAATGAATATATTTCTTAATTTTCAGCCAATACAAACGCTCCCAAGAACAAGCCAAGGAGTATTACCTACTGAGTGTGTTCCTAGGAGACATCGTGGGGTCACCACAACTCTGCCACCAGCTTGGCAAGCGGCGAGGATGCGATGAATTGCAGCTTATAGATTAAATTAGTTTTAGGCCCGTAAAAATCTTAGCTTAAAGATTGTATGTAGTAGTAAAAATTTGCCCTTAAAGAGGCTTCGTTATAGAGATACTTACTTATTTAATGTGTTCAAGTTTATGGTGTAAATAAGAAAATTTCATTCTATACAAAATGTTAAAATCTGTGGCTGAAATACGGATGATGGTTAATAATATAATTCATACTGAACTTGTAAATATTAATTCAGTATTTACAACAAAGGCTGGCAACATTCCCTCTTTGGCAGAAAAAGCTCCTGATTTTTTGTTGCTTATAAAGATACCTATATTTCCCTTGCTTTAGTGTTATGCCTACATTATGTTATGTCATACAGGATAACGTTGTTCTATTTTAATTTTAATTTAATAATAAAAAAAAATATTTTTCCGCAGCTATCACATCTACTCATAGTTACTTTCCGATTGTCATCTTTTCAATTATTATGCAAAAATATGCTTTTGGTTTTTTCTTGCCTCCCAAATGATTTTAGGAAATTTATAACATTTTTTATTTATCACTAACACATACAATATGACCACTAAGCACAAAAAAATTTAAAATTTTATTAATATTTTTACTTTATTATATCAAGAAAATAGAAGGTCATGTGTAGTAGCCAACAGGCTATTTAAAACAGTGATAAAAATGTTAAAAAAGTGCTTCAATTAAAACCCTAGTTAAACAAGAGATAATTAGTACCCTAGTACATCCGCGGTTTGGGGAGGCTACCTTCAAATTAACTTTCTTTTGTTTGATAGCTAATTGTATAGATAGAGATGTAAATTGCATAGATATACTATAGTTGAAAGATACCACACCACAGACAGTTTTCGATTGTTATTTAGGCGTGAATTTAGTGCCACCACTTCTATTCACAACATGTGGATGCTGAGACATAAAACAGTATAATGTTCGATTTAGAAACATCGAAAAATCGCATAATCGAGCTTGTGTACGTCGTCTTAATCTTATTTAAAACGAGTTGATCCGAAGTGTACGCCTTTCTTTTGTTTCTTATTGTCCTTCGCATCCTATTCGCGAAACCCCTTTACCCAGTATGCGTAAACTTTTTCCCGTTTGGTTTGAAACAAAACTAGGGTTCGAACCTTAGTTTTGTTTATAACTGACACCACAATATAAAATTAAATAGTGATGACCAATGATATTATAAGTATAATGGTGTAGATAGATTACCTCCCCCCCTCCCACACAACATTCGATCATAAAAAATGGCCGCGAAAATTTGTATTGATTTGCACATTTCCATAGTCTGGTGTTACTTTTTCATCAACGAATAACATAGTTTAAATATAGTTCGCTTTTAATTTCTTATTATTAAATTTAATTAGAAAATATATTTACAATGCGTAGCCACATCAAACAAAGTGATGCTAGATGTATATACATAAGTAGGGACGGAATTAATTGTTGTTATTTGCATGTACTATAGTTTATGATTGATATAAGATTGCATCAAGTGCACTTGTTATAGAAAACTGCATAGTTAACCTGTTCATAAATACTATTGGATACAAAATATTGCTAGGTTAATAAGGGCAATTGCACCTTTAGTTATATTAAGTTTTTAATTAATGATAAAAATGATATTAAGAATCACTTCATAGTATAATTTTACATAAATATTTTTTAATGAATATCTTTCTATCTTAGTTAAATCAAGAGTGATGATACGCGCGCATTAAATGTTACCTTATACTTAGTTATGGAGAACGAACAATTTAGGATTATTTAACAATATTTTTAAATCAATTAACTTAGGGTACCTGAGCATATTTCATCTGTTAAAGATGAGAGAGATGAGACCAGATAACTAATTAACAAATTCGATATAGTTTCGAAGATGAATAAATAAATGAACGAAGTATTATTTGTTGTAAAGGTACACCTTATATAAAAGAAGTAAACATTATATAAAGAAGAAGAGAATCGTTTTTAAGCGATCTCTTTCAGGCAACCTTTGGGTAACAGGATATACATTAAAAATACCGGTCAAGTGCGAGTCGGACTCGCGCACCGAGGGTTCCGTATAAACTTGTAAATAGTTCGTTCATCACGGTAATGGAGTCTCGAGGATTTTTTTCGATTACCATATTTGAAGTTGGTGCCAATTAAGCTAGACCTCTAAATTGTATGAGCGCCTATACAACTCTGAGGTCTATCTTAATTGGTGGTAACTATGTATGTATGGGGACACCCTTTAATTTTCAACCTTTTTTATTTTTCGGAATTTTCCCTTTACTTGTGCTGTAAGACCTTACTCTTAACCAAAATTGACAATTCTAGGTCAACGGGAACTACCATATAGGTTTTCGACCAAAACCAAAACCTATAGGGTATTATAGCACAAGTAAAGGGAAAATGCCGAAAAATAAAAAAAGTTGAAAATTAAGGTAAATTTAGGTACTTACAAGTTTTCGCGAAAATCTAAATTTGCCCGTATCTTTTTATAGTGTTGACTCAGGATCTTGATTTTTATACACCTAATAGGGACTATAAATTTCAGTATTTGGTATAAATTTCAACTTGCTAGGTCCACTCGTTCCTGAGATAATCGGTGGTGACACACGGACGGACAGACAGACAGACAGACAGACAGACGGACAAGAAAGTGATCTTATAAGGGTTCCTTTCGTTACCTTTTGAGGTACGGAACCCTAAAAAGTGGAAAATGTAGCGTCTATATCTACGTATATTAGGTACTTAAACTAAATAATACATAAGATAAACGAATACTGTACATAAATAGAAATAAAGATGGTTCGCGTTCGATGATACCACAAATGAACAAGTGTAATCTTCTGAAACTCATTGTACCTACCTAAGTCTCACGGTTCATCAGTGCTTGTAAAAATATTTAATTAAAAATCATATCTCTAAATGCATAAAGGTGTATTTATATCTATACTAATATTATAAAGCTGAAGGGTTTGTTTGAACACGCTAATCTCAGGAACTACTGGTTTGAATTTAAAAAATCTTTTAGTGTTGGATAGTCCATTTATCGAAAAAGAATATAGGCTCTAACATCATAGACGGGAACGCGGGTGAATCCGCGGGGGACAGCTAGTCTTACATAATATAACTCTTTATTGCAACATCAGGAGAAAAATAAAATAATTGACAAACCAAGATTAGTTGTACTCTATTCATATATTTCAGCTTGTATTGTAATTATGAAATCATTCTACTTCAAGGAACCTATTATTTTTTTTACTACCAGACCAGTATAAAACTTTTTCATTTTTTGTAATGGAATAAAATTATGGTTTATGTATATCTATCAAGGTTTATAAGTTGTTCCAGCTAAGATTTTTTTGTATTATTTTTGGAATATCCTCCATGGATGTTTTTAAGGGATTTGTGAATTCTTCCATTTAGATGCCACATTACTAATTCAGATATTTTGCTTCAACTAACTGAAATAAAATGCTTGGGTATCTACCTATATTATTAAATGCGTGGTTGTCATTTAGCAACATTTTTATTTAACAGTGGTTTCAATCAATTGTAGAACTAGTCACAATAAAATAAATATCATACATTTGGTTTTATTTATCTCCTATACCTACTGTAAGTTTCAAATGGGGTTTTAATACATATCAATATAGCAACCCGCCCGTTTTCGCACGGGTAGAAGAGCACATAAGCATCAGGGTAAATAACTCTATAGCGTTCCCCCGCTTTCCCGAGGGATATTTTCTTTTCCCGGAATAAAAAGTATTTTTTCCAGGATATTATCTATTTGTGTGTCAAATTTCAGCATGATTGGTTTAGTAGTTCCGGAGTTTATCGCGGACCAACATCGTTACACGGGAATTTTGTAAGTACATAAAAATATTTAACTTTTAGAATCGAGAAAAATCAAAACGCGATACTAGTATCTATAAAAAACTTGTCACAAGTAACTTATTTTAATCTTTTTCACTAATTTACTGGCTTTCTATACGTTACCAATAAAATAATATACTAAAAAATAAATCTCTGTGATTTTCTCCATACACTTTGTTCCATATGTAACTTAGTAGGAAAATTATGGCGCAAATATAAAATTTACAAATGTACCGGAAGAATGGCATCATTTCCGGACGGACCCAACATGGCGGAAAATGCTGTAACGATAAATGAAAAAGGTATTGTTTATGATTGCTTTGATATCATTGTTTACGCTGTAGCCTAAAGGAGCATCATCTATTTCACTTATGAAAAGCAAATTAAATATGTCTACTAATATAATTTTAAATGTAAAAACCACTGAAAAGTCGTGAAAATTAGACACAATACAAAATAACGTAATTGGTTTCTGATCTACAAAATAATCGTTGTTGTAAAAAGTCGACATCTTGGTCAGGAGATGTAGTAGGTATATGAGGAGCTGGCAAAAACAACGGTATCTCTAATATATAAAATTCTCATGTCACAGTTTTAGTTCCCGAACTCCTCCGAAACGGCTTGAGCGATTCTTATGATTTTTTTGTGTATATTCTGTCTGTCTGAGAATAGGTTGTAAAGTAGGTATATTATATACCGCCAGATCCCACGAGAATGCGGATCCCACGGGAACGCGGGTGAAACCGCGGCGGAGAGCAGCAAGTAATTACATAAAATTAAATTTGTTGAAAATGAGTTGAGATTCAGTGGGCCCAAAAGCTCCGGACTGTAAAAAAAAAGTGTTTTGACCAGATGCGTAGGTAATACCGTTTTGTTCGCCAGCTCCTCATATTAGACAACTCTCGGCTGGCTACTGTTAAAAAAGAAAGATAAGTCGGTAGGTACATGAAGTTGAACATAGAACTTCCTCCTTTTTGAAAACTCTTTTTTTTTATCATTTAGATCTCCGTATGATCTCCGCTGTAGATTTCCTTGGTTTTTATTGAAGACGTAGGAGAGCTGGTATTGAACTGACCTCGATTGTAGTTTTCCAAAAGTTCTCTAAAACGTGACATCTACTAGAATCAACAGAGACAGAAATTGCAGTTTCCGTTTGTTACAGCAGAGAAATTGTATCGTAGTCGCTTTGTTTGTAACTCGATAACATAGTTTATTTATTAACGGCTAGATGGCGCTTTGTTAAAAATATCAATTCAATTAACTTTACTGCAGATGGCTCTACGAGTACACGAAAAACAAAAGTTTTATGTTAGGTTATTCTATTGTAGATTAGTTTTCAAGTGTTATATTTAAATTTAGAGAGGAATTTATTTTATGTTACTACTGTTTATCAATAAATAGAAAAATAAAATAAATTGTAAAAACAAAAAAAATACTACATAAAATGGTAGCCCATTGATGAGTCAGTTTTCAATTGTATTCTGGAAGTTTTTTTTAAATTCTGGATAAGCTTGTGTTTGACCACAATCTATCTCACCATGGTATGTGATAACGTGGCCGAAGGTGGTAAGCACACAAAGCCTAGATGGGAACTGGCTCCACAGAGTACCTTTTTAACCGACTTCAAAAAAGGAGGAGGTTCTCAATTCGACTGTATGTTTTTTATTGTATGTTTTTTTTTGTATAGATTTTGATGATTCTTTTTTTGTTTGGTAGATCATACTTCAGAGGTGGTCCCATATAAATTTTATCGAAATTGATTCAGCACTTTTTGAGAAAATCAACAAAAACAACAATTTTAATATCACGTTTGATAAACCTTAGTGAATCAAACTGAGTTGTTGAGCATGACTTTTTGGATTTGGATGAAATTTTGTGTGTATACTTCAATGAGTTCTTCGATGGTTTTAAAATACAATTGGACCCGGTAGGTGGCGCTGGAATCGAGTTCCAAGATTTGTTTTAATTTCAGGGCAGGACGACGTCTGCCGGGCCCGCTAGTTATATATTATATTTTACCGGCCAGACCCGATTTCAGGACAAACTAGTTTTGCCTAGGATAACATATATGAGGTTAAAGTTTATTACTTTAAAAATTGAAAAATAAATTTTTTTTTAAATAAAAAACAAAAACCGACTTCAAAACTGTAACCTATACCTATGTACAAACATAAACTAAAAAGAAAAGAATAATATTTTAATTTCAAAGCAAGAGCCTTAAATGACAATCAACAAAATTATTGATATTTATATATCTATTTAATATTTATAAACAGTTCTTTTTGGAGTCGGTGCCAGCCAAGAAGGAGTTATATAATGTGTTCAGTTCTTCACAGTACACATCTGCAGTAATGCTCACCACGTTTGGTAAGAAGCTGTGATGAATCACACCGGCGCTAGACCACCAAACAGTGGCCATCACTTTTCTAGGGGTAAGTTTTCGTTTAGGGCATTGTTTTGGTGCTCAACCAGGATACAACCAACTTGCTGAGCGCTTGCGGTTATCAAACAGAATCCATTTTTCATCGCAGGTAACAATGCGGTTCAAAATTCCTTCATTTGTGTGTCTGTTGAGCAGTGCAAGGCACGGCTCGACACGTACTTCGCGCTGGCTATCATTGAGTTCGTGGGGCACCCATTTGTCAAGCTTTTTTACCTTGCCAATTTGACGCAAATGGACCAATATTGTTTTGACGCAAATGGACCAATATTGTTTTGACGCTAACGTCGAAAGCTGCTGCTAATTCAGCCGTAGATTGTGTATCATCAGCTTCCACAATCGCCTTTAAATCGTCATTGTCGACCAAAGTCTTCGGACGACCGCGAGGTTCATTTTTCAGGTCGAAATTACCAGAACGGAAGCGAGCAAACCAATAACAGGTGGTGCGTTGGTTTGTAGTGTTAGCTCCGTAAACGTCGTTGATGTTGCGTGCCGCTTGTGCCGCGTTGCTGCCAAGGCGGTACTCATATTCCATAATTACTCGAATTTTTAACGTATCCATGATGACGAAAAAGATTGAAATGCGATGAAAATGTAACACTAATCAATAAACAAATGACTACTTTTGGAAATAAAAACCATTTTTTTAAAATAAAATTAATTTGAAATTAGAATTCTTAGCCAAACAAAAATTATTTTGATTTGAAATGGCCAATACTGCAGAACGGCAATTTCATAGGTAAACGCACTCTCTTTCGTAGTCTTTCACGCAAAAACTACAAAATTACTAGTCAGACTTCTTTTAAATTACGCAAAATTTTATTGTTCGGAAACTGTCAATTTTATTCGAAAGCCATTATCGTAAAATCTCGTACCTCAATATTTTTGTGAAGCATTCACTACTTTTGAATAAGAATAATAAGGGCCTATTTCACAATTGCTGGGTATGTTTTAACCATCAGATAAGTATGGCGTTTTGACAGATTTTCTAGGGAATTTTTTTTAAAAGAAACACCCCAAATTTTTAGTTTTCTTTGGCAGTGTTATAGGCAACCATCAAAATTACTATATCAGGACAATCTTTTATTATCAGCAGTAGGCTGTCAACAGGGTGACCCCCTCGGACCAGTGATTTTCAGCCTAGCTATCCATCCAATTATTCGCCAGTTAAATTCCAAGATTAATGTTTGGTATCTCGATGATGGAACTTTGGGAGGCGATGTAGATACCGTATTCAATGACCTGCAATTTTTAATCAACGAATTCCACAATATTGGCCTTGACCTTAATTTTTCAAAATGTGAACTTTATTTATCTGACACGACCGACAACCAAACGACACTCGCAAAATTTAATAGTATTTCCCCCCAATTAAAAATGATTGAAAAAAGTTCTCTTCGCCTCTTAGGGTCTCCAATCTTAGAGAACTCTTTCCCCGATTTTATCGAGGAAAAAATTCAAAATTATAGTGATATTTCGGAAAGATTGCTAAAAATTAACATGCATTCGGCTATCACCATAATCAGGTACTGCTGTTTTGGCCCTAAATTTTACTACATATTGCGTGCATCTCATCTTTGGTCACATTCACACCTATTAGAAAAAATGATAAAATTATCCGCCATACTTTAACATCCATTTTAAATGTGGCCTTGGACGACCGAGCTTGGACACAAGCTACCCTCCCTATCCGTATGGGAGGTCTCGGCGTCCGCAAAATTGCAAGTATAAGTTTACCGGCTTTTATATCCTCGGTCCATGGGACTGAAAAGTTAACCAGGAAAATCCTAGCTTCCACACTGGTTGACTTTGAGGTACCGTGCTTCACTGAGGCTATAAGCGCTTGGAAAGCCACTTGTCCGAATATTGACCTACCCGCCAACCCATCTTCCCAGAGGCAGTGGGACGAACCGCTCAGCAAAGGTATACAAAAGAATCTTATCGACACGTCACCGTGTAATGCTGAGCGAGCACGCCTACTGGCTGTGGGTGAGTGGGAGTCGGGTTTATGGCTTCTAGCACTACCGTCTTCCAACATAGGAACTATGTTGGACGACACTACTTTCCGCCTCGCTGCTTGTCTGCGTCTGGGAGCACCCTGCTGTTCTCCTCATCGCTGTCACTGCGGGGAAGCTGTCAACAGCCTCGGGCACCACGGCTTGTCATGCAGTCGGAGTGCGGGCCGTATAGCGAGACATGCGAATTTAAATGACATTATCCGTCGTGCTCTTGTTGCCGTCGGCGTTCCAGCCATATTAGAGCCAAATGGGTTGGCACGCGACGATGGCAAGAGACCTGACGGAATGTCATTGTTTCCATGGAAGATGGGTAGGCCTCTAGTGTGGGACGCAACGTGTGTCGACACTCTTGCGCCATCCCATCTTCCTAGCACAGCGTGTCTTGCCGGCGGTGCCGCTGCATCTGCTGAGAACCTCAAGCGGCGAAAATATAATAGCCTTATAGGTAATTATATTTTCGAGCCGTTTGGGGTTGAAACTCTCGGGTCGTGGGGCCCGAGTGCTCATTTCCTATTTAAGGATATTTCCAAAAGATTGGTTGACGCTTCCCGTGACCAAAAGGCTGGCTTTTACTTTGGCCAAAGATTAAGCATTGCCATTCAACGTGGCAATGCTGCCAGTCTTTTGGGAACGTTACCAGTCGACGGCGATGCGGAGGAATTCTTCGACGCACTTTTATAGTTTATTTTAGGTAGTTTTTAGATTAGATTAGTTTTAATATAGTTATAATAATGTAAATATTTTATTGATTTTATATAGTGTTCTGAAATTGATTAAAGACTGGGAATAAGTGTCAAACCTTATTTATCCGATGGTTAAGAAATATCCAGCAATTGTGAAATTGGCCCTTAATGTCTTTTATTTCCAGACCATTTAATTTTGATCTATACAATGTTAGTAAATGAAAAATTTACTTAATATAAGGAACGATCTCAGCGTACATTTAAGAAATGTATCCCTGCGTGGATTCTGAATAATAATTTTATTTGTAAAATAAATGTCTCAAAGGAGTTTGTAAACAAGATTAAAAAAAACTTAATTAGGTAAGTCTCAAGTCCGAAAATACTAGGCCAAATATAATGAACGGTTATATCCACCGAGGATACATAACGATGTATTATTTTGAAACAATAACTATTTGTTGAAATACGCTAATTGTCAAACAACAGGTACCTAGATGTAATTAGTAAAATAAGTACATAATCTTGATTAGATATGAGAAGTTATTTAGCTTTTTTCAGTGTTTGGTAAGTATATGTTACGTATTTGGTTCACTATAATTTATTATTTCTCACTAGCAACCAAAATTCATTATTCTAGCTAGACCACTGCTTTAATGTAGTGTAGTTAAAACTGGTAGTTTGTTGTATTTTTCATAGTTAAATTGAAAGAATGGTTCGTGATACAATTATATAAAATTGGGTTAAATTATATAATGAAATTGGAGCTCTGATTTTATTTGGTTAATTTCGTTTTAATAATAATAATAGTCGTTTTCGCCCATGGCCTATTGGCCAAGAGACTCAACAATCATCTTAGGTGGCTGGATCAGGGGCCAGATTCAGAAGGCAGTACTCCTGGAAACTGTACTCTTTCACGCAAAATCTACTGAACGGATTTTGATGAAACTTAGCACACAGGTAGCTCATATCACACATCCTGAAATAAAACATAGGATAATTTTTATCCGCGTAAAATATAAGATACAGGGATCGCGGGTGCAACCGCGGGGTCAGCTCGTTTACCTAGGTACTATAAGTAGATAAGTAAGAATATTATGCAGCACTAGCTTTCCGCCCCGCGGTTTCAATCGCGTATCCCTTTTTTACCTATTTAGAGATGGAATTTCGAAAAATCCTACATCTTAAAAACAATACCTGTGAAAAAAATCAGCTTTCTAGGTCCAAGGTTGTAGACTGTAGACTGGGCGTTGATGAGTAAGTGAGTCAGGCCTTCTCATTTTTCATACCAACTTTGAACCCCCGTTACACCTCTTCAGAGGTGGAATTATAGGAAACGCTAAAACACGTATTTCTTTATTTTTATTTGTTAGCCAAAAAACAAAGTTTCATGGTTCTAGCTTCAAAAAATGGCGGACTTCCATACAAACTTTCAACCCCCTTTTCACCCCCTTAAGGGTTGAATTTTAGAAAACGCTAAAATACGTGTTTCTTTATTTTTAATTGTTAGCCTAAAAACAAAGTTTCATGGTTCTAGCTTAACAAAATCGCGGACTTCCATACAAACTTTCAACCCCCGTTTCACCCCCTCAGGGGTATACATTTAAATAACGCTGATACACGTGTTTCTTTATTTTTAATTGATAGTCTAAAAACAAAGTTTCATGATTCTAGCTTCAAAAATGACCGACTTTCATACAAACTTTCAACCCCTTTTTCACCCCCTTAAAGGTTGAATTTCGAAAAATCCGTTCTTATTCCTCGGTCAAGTTTTAAAAACAACACCTGGGAAAAAATTAGCTCTCTAGGTCTAAGGGTTTAGGCTGGGCGTTGATAGATCAGTCAGGACTTAGCCTTGTATAGATAGATAATTCACAATATCTAGAAGAGTCTTTGTGACAGTTTCCAATGACATTATCTAATGTTTGGGATGTCGTTAATTTCCATACTAAAAATGTCACGCCTTAGATTGATAGATCAGGTCGACAGCGGCTACTACTATAAATGGGTATACCGTGGTATAATAATTACAATGATTTCAGGTATTTTTAAAAACGACCGCGACGTAAGTCTTACTAACACAATAAATGTGAAAGTTTGTGAGGATGTGAATATGTTTGTTACTCTTTCACGCAAAAACTTCATAACGGATTCTAATAAAACTCTATATGGTTTCATCAACATCCGTGTTGTAGATCAAATCTTGAAATAAAACATAGGATACTGTTTATTCAGGGAAGAGATAAGATCCCTCAGGAACGTGGGTGAAACCGCGGGAGGAAGTCTAGATCTATAGCTACTCTATGGACAAGTATTTAAATACTTTAGTCCGTCATTAAAATTTAATTAAAGTTTCATGCGTACGAGATACTTGGGGTATACATAATGAAATGGCAAAATGAGATTGAGCCAGAATAATGAGCTATGTTTATATGAGTATGCAAGGCACCCTCTAAAGTACTATTATTTTATTACCAATGATATTATAATTAAAAAGGTGTAGATGGGTAACGTAGGTACCTACACAGCATTCGCTATTCAAAAATGGCCCAAAAATTGCACATTAACGCACATATAAATTTGGTAATATTATTTCAAAACATACGACGATATTTTTGGTTGTTTTGGGTCACTTCTCCTGCTGGCTGGCTACCAGCCTCAAGTTGAAAATCTTTCGCCAAGCACCTATCGGTGAGCCAGTTCCCATCTAGGCTTTGTGCGCTTACCACCTTCGGCCACATCATCACTTACCATGGTGAGATTGCGGTCAAACGCAAGCTTATCCTACGGTAAAAAGAAACTTCTACATTTAATTGCATTCGGTACTTGAAGTGCATCCGTTGACACAGGTCAAAGTTGGCTAATTAGTTTTTAACCTACCGCTCGCAGAGCGTTTATAACCTCTCTATATCTTTTTCTTATAATATCATTTATTATTACCGCAAAAAATTTACGAGAAGTTGAAAGCGAAACAAAAAGCATACTGTAGGTAATTGAGGTATACCTACTGGTCAAGAAATAATGATTCGATGTGACCGTCACAAGACTTTTTTTTATTCATTCACGTTATTAAAACAAATGCTTGTGCAATAAAAAGTTTCAGTAACGCTGGATTATTTTGGAGCGAACTTTACATAGTTAAGAGAGACTGTCCACTCATAGGTGCAGTTCCTTTCTCACGACAAGGTCGCAATGAGACTGTGAACCTTTTACAATCGAAACTGGATCTAGTTTTATTAGCTTTACTTAATTCGCACATCATCAACTTTGCTGAGAATGAGCTAATCTTCAGGCTAATTTAAGTGCGGTTTATTTATTACAAATCGATTTAATACATGCCTTAATATGTATGTAGTTATCATATGTTTACTCAAGGTAGCATTCGAGGTTCTTTTTTATTATTTCGTGTTAGATCTATGAAATTTTATTGGCATGAAAATATATATTTCTGATTCTTTTGAATAAAAACTAAAAGTTATTGTTTTTTTTATACATTAATTCGTTACTATGAACGTAGGTACCTATTTATTAAATATAGTAGACTATTCGCGAAATCACAGAAAGTATAAGTAAAAACTTGACAGGTAGATTCCTCATAGGGCTACTCCCTATGCACTAAAAAAGGATTTTTGAAAGGTTTGCGGCAGTCATATAGGTACGTTTTCACCGCAAAATCATTTTAAATTATATACAAACTATAAATATAAATTATAACTTAAAAAATAAATTCTATTACTGATTCTAAATAAACTTATTTAATTTTTTTTATCTACTTCAAAAATAAATTAAAACAAATGTTTACAAAGGATCGAATGGATAATCTACGCTTGTTTGGTCGGTTCAGAATAATATGCACTAGAAATCCTACTGAAATATCTTTGAAAAAAACAAAAAATATTTTTAAAAACAAAAAACAAAAACCGACTTCAGAACTGTAACCTATACCTATGTACAAACATAAACTAAAAAGTAAAGAATAATATTTTACTTTCAAAGCAAGAGCCTTAAAGGACAATCAACAAAATTATTGATATTTATATATCTATTTAATATTTATAAACAGTTCTTTTTGGAGTCGGTGCCAGCCAAGAAGAAGGACAGTTTTGAACTGGACACGAAGTGTTCATACGAGAAAACGTCTTACGACACCTATCCTTACGGTAATGTTCCTTAGGTCTGCGCCGTCGCTCCCCTACTTTTCGAAAGTTTGTTACAAAGGCAGAATTAAACTGTCCTTCTTGGCTGGCACCGACTCCAAAAATCCGATATATAAATATCAATAATTTTGTTGATTGTCCTTTAAGGCTCTTGCTTTGAAAGTAAAATTTTATTCTTTACTTTTTAGTTTATGTTTGTACATAGGTATAGGTTACAGTTTTGAAGTCGGTTTTTGTTTTTTATTTTTAAAAATAATTTTATTTTTTAATTTTTAAAGTTTATTCCTTATTATATGTTATCCCAGGCAAAACTAGTTTGTCCTGAAATCGGGTCTGGCCGGTAAAATATAATATATAACTAGCGGGCCCGGCAGACGACGTCCTGCCCTGAAATGAAAACAAATCTTGGAACTCGATTCCAGCGCCACCTACCGGGTCCAATTGTATTTTAAAGCCATCGAAGAACCCATTGAAGTATACACACAAAGTTTCATCCAAATCCAAAAAGTCATGCTCAACGACTCAGTTTGATTCACTAAGGTTTATCAAACGAGATATTAAAATTTTTGTTTTTGTTGATTTTCTCAAAAGGTGCTGAATCAATTTCGATAAAAATTTATATGGGACCACCTCTGAAGTATGATCTACCAAACAAAAAAAGAATCATCAAAATCTGTTCATAATTGGCAGAGTAATCGCGTAACAAACATACAAAAAAAAAACATACAGTCGAATTGAGAACCTCATCCTTTTTTGAAGTCGGTTAAAAATACTACGTATACTTAGATATCTATCAAAGTCCATACTCTATATGACCAGAAATTATAAACAAGATCTCCGGAACTATTTGCATTATTTCTGATTGGATTCCTCTACAAATGCTCTGATTACATTACAGATGCTGTTTAGATGTTTACTCTGTAATTGTTTTGTTTGGAAACAAGACATTAGGTTCGTATTTGATTTGAACTGTTTCAACAATACGTACGCATTTATCATTGTTTAACTATTTGATGTACAAGTGAATCTCGCCCTTATTCTTGCACGATAAAGCTTTATACATTTTGACGCAGGATTTGTAGAGTTCTGTGCTTTCGAGCATCCTTGTTGACTACCGCTATGTAATGAAGTCTCGTTTATTTATTAAATAGCTGTTATTTATTTATAAATAAATATTAATATCTATGAGTTAATATCCGTTTAATCTAAATATTTTTTTAATAAGCATTATCGTTAAATATGTCATTGAATTATGTTAGATGCAGATAACTGCATCCAAATAAATAAATTATGTAAATAAATAAATTAAATTATATTATTGAAATGGTTTGTTATTCGGAAACGTTATAAATTATATGCACTAATGACACAATACTTAATTCACTTCAAACTGCGAAGTAGCTGTGGCTACTAGAAAAAAGACTTATTAATATATTAGATTTTATTATTTCGGATTAAATGCAACATTTGAATTTTGAATATAAAATTATTAAAAATGTACTATCAACTATTCACACAACGAAGAGGATTAAAGTATTCCAGATAACATGCATAAAGACTATTTCTGAAAATCACGAAACCGCAAATTCCATTACAGAATTCAGGTATGAATTCGTTATTCGATATAGAAAGAAAGAAACAAAGAAAGAAAGAATCTATATATCTATATATATATATAGCCTATGACACTCACAAAAAACGTGGCTTTCTATTGTAAAATAATTTTCAAAATCGGTTCAGTAGATCCAGAGATTACAAAATTTACCTCTTTATAATATTAGTATAGTTTACGAGTAGATATGATTACAAAATTCTTAAAATTTCGCTGTTTCATAATCATAAAACTAATTTAATAAATCGTATTACTATATAAACATGTTTTGTTTTTGCCTGAAGGCTGGTCAGTCAGCGAAGATGATAGCGATGAAGCAATGATAGCTCAGTGCTAGTTAATTCGGACGTCCTGACGAAGGTCAAGGCAACGGCTTGAATCCTACTTCCACCCTCAAGTTGAAAATATATCGCCAAGCAATTTTATATTACCACATCGTTCGTGCTAGGTACCATCTGATTTGAGTACGTCATACTATCTCTCTTTTAAAAATATGCCAAAACCTTGGGTCTATTATTAAGTAAGTAATAACGCAAAGTTGGAACGTACCGCATCTTCTTTTTTGCTTCAATCTAAAGCGCCTAGACTAAATAAATTATTTACATAGTGGGATATCAAGATTATGAATCAGCTAGCCTGTCAAGCTGAGCTACACTTGGTTAATTTCACTTGTTTTCTCCAAAACTAGAAATACTAATTTCATTTACTTTCGAGAGGAATAGCCCAAGTATTTTTGTTGTTTTAGCTCTATCATTGTATATTAAGTTTTTTTCCTTCAAATAAAGTAATTGAATAGGTACGTAGAAATAAATAAATGACGCGAATTTTTTTAACTTTAAGATACAAATAAAAAAATAACCTATTTGTTAGGTTATTATGAATAATTTTTTTTTTTTACTTGTGTAGATTAATTAGGTAGATTTTCTCTCAATTTAACAATGTAGGTATATGAATTACTATCATGACATTAAAATGTAGACAAAAGATACTAGGAATCAAAACGTTTCTGAACATCGATAATAAAAATAATCGATTTTGCTATCATCTATCAAAGTCGACCGTCAATAATAATGATCGTTTCATTAACTCAATGGATTATGTACGATGGTGCGCAGTACATCATCAGTGGCAACAAACCCTTGGCTTCCCGGTGCTCCAGGGACGGCCCCACCACGTAGAAAGTGAATGTGCATCCATCCACTACTACCGTCAGCCGTCAACTACTGCGCGTGCGCATACAATAACACACGCGGTGTGGCGTAGACGCGCGACGAACGCCGACGACATAAAAAATACTTACAAAATTCGAACACATTTTTTGAACCCTCTTAGAATTTTGTGCCAGTGTTGCTACATGGGAAAATATACAATGAAGATTTTTATTTTACTAGGTAAGTAATTTAGGACTATAGCTTTACAGTAATTAGAATATTAATTACTTAATCAAGAAATAAATAATGAAGAAAAACGTTCGTGAAGAAATATAAATTAAACTTTATAAACGGAGTAATTTGAATTCCATTCATGTTTAAGAAGCGAGTAATTAATTGCTTAAGAATTAAGTTACCCGACTTATATACTGACGTATAGGTAAGTAATTTAGGACTATAGCTTTACAGTAATTAGAATATTAATTACTTAATCAAGAAATAAATAATGAAGAAAAACGTTCGTGAAGAAATATAAATTAAACTTTATAAACGGAGTAATTTGAATTCCATTCATGTTTAAGAAGCGAGTAATTAATTGCTTAAGAATTAAGTTACCCGACTTATATACTGACGTATCGTCTTATTTTCTGGATCAAAATTTAATATTTAGCAGTTTAAATGAAAAAATAATAATAAAAATGAGTTACAAAATTATAAATAACGGACTTATGTCACGGATGAGACGGTCGTCCTAAAACTACCGATAATTTTTTTCCTGGAATAGCGAATTTTGTTATATTTAAAGAAATGTGAATGAATAACATGAATTTATTTAAAATTTCTAATTGGCTAGGAACAAGTTTGCATGTTCTGTGAATGGAATCGCAAATAAAATTTTCCGCGTGCTTTTTCACTTCACGTGCTCTCGTTTCTGCAAGCGGCGTGCCTACTCGAGGGCATGCATGTTGGAATCCGCGAAGTTTATTCAAATTAATGTAAAATTGGCATCCTTCTAAACATTGCTTTTGTAAAACTATCGATTGTGGGAAACTCAACAACCTATGTAATCTGATGAGCGGCCAGACTAAACTAACTTCACACTTCATTTTAGGTATTCTATTGTCTCTGGAAAACCTACTATTGTCTATAGGAGTAATTGATTGAAAACCAAATATAGATTGTGTATTTGCGACTGTGCATGTGCTTACAATTGTCTTTTTTTAGTTACTTTAAAATTTGCTGATTAGTTGCCAGTACAATTAAACAATAGACGTAGCTGTCTGGATTAACACTATTCATTGCTAATACCTATTTAAATTATTTAAGAAAAAAAGCGTATTAAAAACGTTCGTAACACCGTTATCAAATTTGAAAAACAAATTTATCTCTGTCGTGAAAACTAGGCCAAGTTTGAGAAGAGGGAACAAATTAAGTTTTATTCTCATTCTTGCTCATTAAAAAAATAATAATCCTAGACGATGAGAAGAAATTAAATGCTTTCCAATAATGAGTCCGCACTCATATTCATAAAATGATTGAATTAAGTATTGTGAAATGGCACAATTTCTAGACGGCAATCGTGCAGTCGTTCGACTACATTATTGTAGTATAATTTTTTTTAATGATCAATTATTATTGAATCACAAGTCCTCTTCTTATTGGAATGAGAATATTTTTGAATTTTTAAGATACCTGTTAAAAGACTAACTAAATTATGAATAGCAGTGAAAAAGATTTTTTTTCCATCGATTTTATCATATGGTCACAAAACTTGACACTTTCTTCATTAGCCGAGCTAAAAACTCAGACGTGACGGTGTATTTCAGTGCATATTTTTGTGCCCTGGAATGCATGAGATAATTGGATGTTTCCTTTGTTATATCTCGATCTTCGCGCTCGTTACTCCAACTATTGCGAGCTCCGCTCCAATTTTTATCACCGCTTGCCTACAATATTATAATAATCACGTGAGAAGTCTGTTTTATGTGTCACGCCAGTTTCATATACATACACTATAAAATTTAAGTTACCTACCAAAAAGATTTATGATCAGATGTTTTTTTTTAAATAACTCTAGCTAGAGGTTAGCCATTTTTTTATGTCACTAACCTAATATATTAAATTGACGATTGAAATTATATTACCTATAACTATTGTCATTATTTTCATAGTATATACAAGCACAATTTAATGCCTAATGCAAACTTAGTTCGGGATCTGATGGCCCGGTGAGAGAATGTTTCATGATATTTATTTATTAGTTTTATTCCACCATTCACTAAAACGAACTTTAACATTTTTTTATAATTTCAATTTATTCTCTTAATATAGGTATTCTGAAAGGATTATCCTTGTTTAAACGAAAGGTACAAGTAAAAGTAAGGTCACGTTTTGTTTTCGTAGAATTAGCTTTCAAAACTATAAAGTTTTACTTTGTAGAATATAAATTCAGATTTTTGTGTTCAAATAAGTAGATAGTTCAACTGTGCAAATCTATATAATGGACTAGAAATATATTTCCTAGAAAATGTGGAACAATGGACCGAACGAAAAACATGGCTGATGTGTGTAGTTTTTTTAAAGTAGGCAATGCCCGATAGATTTCCATGCGATGTAATTATCTAGTTATTACTAGAGTAAAGAAAGTATAGTAGAAATTTTATCATATAAGGGTGAAAAGTTATTGACCCGTTTGGGAGAAAAACAATACCGTATAAGCATAGCGAACCTAATTATTAAAGTTTTTTACATGTAAGTACACGAGTAGGTACTTAATAATAGTAAGACTTTTTTTTCTTAAAAACTTTATGGTCGAATTTCGATCAGTGGGCGAACTAGTATTATCAAATATGAGTTTTTAAATTTAAATAATTTAAAGTTTACCACCATTTTGTAATATAAATTAAATTCAAATTCTAACACACAATTTTTATCTAACTTTAGTATACTGTATAATGATGTATTTTTTTCAATATAATTTGATATTTATACCTACTTACAATCAAAAATATTTCACCATTTTATCTCGGAAAATATTTAAGTTTCGAACGAAATAAAATTTATCAAACGAAATAGAATTCCAATTTCAAACATCATTATTCTGTTTTCGTTTATTATCAAAATGATTCTGAATTGGTTTCATTTTACGAGAATAAGGAAAGAAAAAGATTTCCTTTTGCAGGAAATGAAAATGCAAAGAATTGTAAAAGATACTGTAATTAAGTAATCTTTACAAATCTCTGCTACTGAAATAAAATATCTCTTTACACTCTCCATCTCGGAAATTATTTACTAATTCCCTTTGGAACATGAGTAGGTAGGTACTACCGTATTATTTTAAATAAATATTAGCTTTACCAGGGGATTGTCAATGTGTCTATTTTTTACGCACCTTGAAGGCAGTCGAGTACTACAAAGTACTCTACGAACTTGCAAAATCTCTGAAATCTTTTTTACTGACCACATCTCTACTATTAAAAAGTCATAAAATGCCCATATCATGTATCTCAGATGCGCTACATATACTTTATTCTACGCGTATTGCGTTGTACGCAAATATCCGCAGGTAGCTATGTTAGAGAACAATAGGTACCTATACAGTAGAAGCGTTAATATAACAATTACACGATATCTATCTTGTAATATTTCTCATGGCGGTCCTTCGCACCGTGTACTTGATTGTTACGAGAGAACTTACCATTATCTGCAAATCTGCAGTTTCTTTGTATGCGTCACAAGGTTTGTTTTTATTTGCGGAAAAGTTTTTG
Organism: Ochropacha duplaris; assembly: GCA_951361185.1. Taxonomy (NCBI): domain Eukaryota; kingdom Metazoa; phylum Arthropoda; class Insecta; order Lepidoptera; family Drepanidae; genus Ochropacha; species Ochropacha duplaris. The sequence continues at coordinate 4,741,231 of OX592709.1, read as the reverse complement.
CTGTTTTGCGAACAATTTGTAGAATAGGATATGTTTATGTGTGAACCTATGTAGGTCTTAACTGTGCTATATGTTGTTGGTGGGGTTCCAAACACACACAACTTATTTTATGGAAAATCTTGAGTGTAGACTTGAAATACATTTATCTAAAATATAGCAAAAAGGCTCGATTAAGTAATATCCATATCACAATATATTTTTTCTAGGTTAACCTAATTCGAGGCTACGCTTAACTTGAATTGCGATTCCTGGAATTATACTTTTTAGGATGACCTATCCATCTGCGAGCCAAGGGGATAACAAAACATTTTGTTACCTACTAACCAATTTTTTCAACAGCCTTTGTGAACATTACATTCATTACCTACCTCGTAGTGATACCTATACAATAAGAACTCTAACATGTAACAGGTCACAAAAACATGAAGCTCATCGCATATGTTTTGTGGCATTGAACCGTGAGCATAAAACCAATGCTCTTTAGTTAGCAGCGTTGCACAACTCGAACTATATAAATGCCACACAAACATTAGCTTGTCGTACTTTATTTCGCAATGGGACACCTGTCCAGTTTGTTTGTAACTTGACATTTCATTCTAAGTTACTAGTATTCAAAAACATAGCATCGTCATAGATATATAATTACTAAAATAAAAAGCATTTCTAATAATCCGCGTATGGTAAATGGAGAAAAGAATTCTTCTGGAAGGTTGTGGTATGGCCATAACTATCAACTAACCGTTTTTATAAAATAAACTGAGTTGGGACTTTTTAATGACTGACTAAATAAATATCCTAGGACATCACTCACACACGGTTATCTGATTCCTATCTAAGCAGAGCTTGTAATTTGGATGATCGATAGCTGATACCATGCAAATATAGTCACTAAAATTGTATATTTGTCAGAATTTAACCACAGTATTTCAATAAATTAATATTCCACATAAGTGTTAGTAAGAGCAATGTATTGCTAAAGGGCTGGGGTCAAGTGCAGCTATTATACTGTAGATAGTGCATCTGGTGAAACTGCGAGAAACGCCGCGAGCCCACGGGGGTCACATTAGGTTCAGCTGTTCTAATAGTCACGATATCTAAGAACTCTTATCGTTTGTGGGGAAATTGCTTTCAAACTTTTGTTGAACTAAATCAGAGTTCTAGCGGCCTCCGTCTTATTCTTCCGTTCACATAGCTTCACATCTGAGAATAATATGTAGGTAATACATCTGTTGGTCATTATGAAAATCAATTAATTTGGTTTTAATGTTTATATTAAGTATTGTTTTTTTGGGGTGAGATTCTAAGGCGAAGACAAATTAAATGTTGCTATGACTTGAAAGATGCAAGCAACTTTAAGGTTAGATTATTATTATAGTTCAAGAGTTAGAGGTAAAAAACTCGTATAAGTAGTAATAGAAGCCTTCACGATAAAACTAAAAACATTATTATGTAGTCTTCAAAGTTCGATGTACCTACATAAATACTCACCTTTAATAATTTAAATATAAGTAGAATAAATTGCACCGATAAGAAAATATTACTATCATTAAGTTATCAACAATTTAAAATACGAGTAGTATAATTTCATAAATCGCCACATTACCTGTCTTTAAGGATGCAATCATTGGTCGCAATGTATATCCTGATTTAACAGCTGTATCGACAGGATATTACATCTTAACGGGGCAACCTAGGCTCCTAGACTAGTCAACAGCTCTAGAATTGAGAAAGCATTTAACGCGTAAGTACTACATTGTAGGTACTCATTTGCTTAATTGTATGTACGCTGTAGCTCATGTATTTATTTCCCGATATGTTTTACCGTTGTTTGCTGCTGTTTTCTAGATAATAAAATAGGTATATCTATGTATTATAACATATCATTGAGATAGAGCCTTATTACATAAGAAAAATAAGCCTTATTTATTATATTAACCGCAAAAAAGACAGTTCTTTGTGTTAGCACTATATTGATTGATGACTAAAGTAGTATTTCTTGTAGTAAACTAAGCATTATCAAGAGGTTAATAATAAAAACTCGCTCTGTATATTTTTATAAAAGGTGCCATCTAAGTAATAAATGTTCTTTTGCACTTGATTTCATATTTTACGGTTATGACATTTTTTCTCCTATCCGACATTTTGGTCACGTAACTCCATTTAAATTATAATCGTCCTTTTCATGGGTGATTATATACTTGTACGATAAGCTTCAGTGACATTAAAATGACTAAAAAAATAAGCGCTCTCTACAGAAAGCTTTTTACCGAAAAAGATTATCTGGATTTGGAGGTTTGAAACAGTTTTCAGTGACGGATTCGGGAAATTTTATTTTATGTATAAAATGAAGAGTCGATTATTCAATCTGATATTTCTCTTTTATCTTCATAAATCTGTTTTAAAAGGGTTTTTTAATCCGTTAACCTTTCCAAGCGTCCAATTTAGCGTCGAATAACGAATCATGGTCACGTAATTTTAAAAGAGAATTTTTTCTGAATATCCTTGGGGATGACACATCATGACTTCATTATAATTTATTATAATAATGCAAAATGTTTTTTTTGTTCTATGGTCGATTCGCCACTGAACAAACATTTACGGCAAAATTTGTTGCAAAAAGCCAAGTGAAATTCACATGAAGTCGTGTCAACAGTCGCCTATCGTCGAATTCGCCATCCAGAAACGCTTACCTCGCTTAATATTGACATATGAAACGAACTAGCTATTTCCGTATTTCGCTGTAAATCCCAAATGATGATCGAATGCTCACGTATGAATTTCGATGTGCTATTTGTTTTCAAACTTCACGTCACGATATATGTTTGCAGTAAGGATATGTCTTAGTATTTGTAGTCAAGTGATTTTACTACTAGTGCAGAGTGTCTAATCGTAGGTTCTAGGTCGGTAATATTTTTATTTTATTAATGATTGTTTCCGAAAGCAACAGAAATGGTTCATGATTTATAGGTCAATGAAACAACTTATTTAAATTGTTAATGAACAAACGGGGCTGGTCAAAATAGTTTAAAAGTAGCTTTGTTCACCTACTGCTGACTGCACTTACTGCAAATTTTACTTTGCTAGTGCAAAGTATATCTAATTTTTCAAGCCACAATTACGATGGGAAGGACATCAAGCAAACAGCCGCCGGCACAAAATAGATAGAGACAAGTTAATGCAGAAAAGGATCTAATGGACAACATGCTAACACGTTCTGTAAAGGCTTGTAAATAAATGACAAGAAGAGTTTAATTAAATTTTTGTTAATGAAGTAGAGGCGTAAGACATAAAAGCGTCTGCAATTGTACTTCACTTTGTATGAATTTCAGTTTAATTTTAACTTTAATTTTCCAAGTAAGTGAACAATAATACATAGCAGACAAAGTAACACAAACAAGTCTCCGACTTAATTAATTTATGAAGGCACAGCTTTAAGTTAATATTTACTCATTTCACTTGCTCGTAATTATAACTAAATAAACAAAACACACATATTACCAGTTCTCAGCTTTGAGCATAAAAATGTTTACTGCACTAAACAATTGGGAAATAATTTTAAATCACTTTCAATTACAACTAAATCGATTAAACCATCAAATACTTTATCTACAATCGATATAAGGCCGGATATCGATGTCGGTTATTGAGAAAACAATTGAATCGAAATGTCAATCGTGATGGACAAGACCTTGAGCAGCTCCGGTAAATGGCTAATAGTTAATGGATGTCTCACCAAAATATGGAGTTATTAAGAACAAAAAGGTGTAGTAGAGCATTGTTCTCGACCTTCATGAGACTGCTAATGAATGTGAGATTGTGAATACAATCTGGGTGGCTCTCAACGTGGCCTCGGTGTGGTATTCATTCACATTATTGTCGGAAAAATATTTGCATTACATTTCTACATGTTGTATAACAGTGGCATAGATATGTAAACTTGGGTAACGGAAAGGGCCATTAATGATGGATTACGTAAATCATAATTGCATGATAGTACACTACATATAGATATAAATTGCTGATAATCCTATTGCGTGGTTGGATTTCTCAGTATTTGGCTCAATAATGGTCACATCTAACAGTCAATTAGCCGATCATTTAGGCATATACTCCATTTAGCCCACGTTTAACTTATAGGCAATTGATAAAAAAGAAACCCTTATAAATCAATGTTTATGCAAAACAGTTGGAGGCAGACTGTTTCTTATTTATCACTGAATTAATCAAAGCTTATCCATTTGTTCTGTACGACGTCAATGGTACCCAATCAATTAGACACTCCCCTCTTTGCCTACTGGTGGCTTTTTAGAGTCTTCAGTCTATCATAAATCAATTGTTCGCCCGTTGAGTTTTGTATTAAGATTAGCTTTTGAGGTGAAAAATATCAAGTAATACATTCAATCATTACATGTAAGCATTATTCGCGTCAGAAAGCGACCAATTTTCTTTTACTATACCTACTTAAATTATTGAAATATATTTCAACATTTCAAAGCATGATTGACATTTTATTTATCTTGTGAAAGAAAATGATAATAGACATTTTTCCACAAATAAAGTGAGTAGGTAAACCTGTTTTGTTCATTTACTTCTATTAGATATTATATGAAGTTTTCCAATAAAAGCGTACCGAATAGAAAAACGCCATATATTTTTTTCTAATGAAGAAATAATTTCCTCGAGCAAAGCTGGCAAATTATAGACTTTCACTTTTGTAAAATTTAGTTTTAATAGTTAGAAAAACGTTATCCGGGATACTAGCGGACAATTCAGCGATTTTCGCACGGCGACAGCGGCTTTGTGCGTGAACATAATTGCGTGTTGTAACTCCTTATGTGCGTATGTGATACTTTACAAAGGCAGGAACTCACTCATATGTAATTATACACCTTTCCGCTTTTATTGCTAAAAAATTATAGTCGAATTCAACTTGCGTATCGCGTATGTAATGTGATATAATAATGTGTAGAAAAAGTAATTTTATTCTTTAGCGTTCGTTTCGTAACGTCTATTTTTATTATTTCATGATTCCATTACAGGTCTTGAAATATTAGCACACAAGGGAAGTATATTAGGTTTTAAAGACGAGTTTTTAACTTAACCCAAAACATGCAAAGGTATTTTTTTATTACATGCTTTAGTTTGGTAGGTACATGTTTATAATTTGGAAGCTATTGAGTAATATACCTAACAATGCCTTATACATATAAATATACCGCTATAATCAGCCATGCCAAGACATGGTCATTTTAGATCATAATTGATAAATAAGTAGTTTTCACTTTGTAAGGCCTTTCTCAAACAAACTACCATCCGAAAAGTTATGAGAACGTAATTTTAGTGCAATTTCTATCGTCCGCAGTGACACTTTCTCTGTCCAAAACCTAATAATACGTGAGGACTGATTTTTTAGTGTTCCGTAAATGATTATAAAACAAAACACTTTTGGTATATCAATCTGCCACTGGGGTTTTTTCCAGCAAGTTTTTGCAGCTAAATCAAATATGTTCATTTAGGCTTTGATTTATCGAAATGTAGTTTTGAAGAAAGATCTTAATAAGTTGAATCGCGAAATATTTTTATGTCTGACCCAGAATAATATTAATAATTTTTCATAATTATAACTTTTGTGGAAATTGTATTGATCTCCATTGCTTGGTTTTGTTCAATCATTTGAATAAAAAAAAAGCCAATATAGTCAGATGGTCCGGCATCTGATACACTCTCTGTTTCAAATAAGATGAAAAAGTTTCGAGTAATTTTGCAACTAATATACCAACTACTAATATTAAAAAAATAGTGAAGAGTTTGCATGCATGTTTGAACGTATTAATCTCAGGAATTAGGTACCTTTTTCAAAAATATTTTTGCGTTAGATAACCCGTTTCTTGAGGCAGGTTAAAAGTTTTTTAGCATGACAAACTTTATTAAGTTATTAGAAAATACCTAGAAATCATCACAGTCATGTTTAAAAAATGTAATTATCTCTGGAAAAAAATAAGTAGTAGGTATATATATATATATATATATATATATATATATATATATATATATATATATATATATATATTTATGATCGATATCACAGTAAATGTTAAATTGTCAATAAATCTAATTTTAATTAAATAATCTTGTGTGACATTTCAGGTCATATTCATAAAAAAGTCTCAAACTGACATAAATATTAATGAGTTCAGTTAAGTGCACTTCGGTTACATAGTTATAATAATGTATTAAATATTTGCTCATTTAATATTAAATGGTAATTCTATGACTGACTCGGTAATATTTAATTTTCATGGATCCTTCGTAATAAATGACTTCCGTTACCGCACTAAATATAAAGATGAAATCATAGACATACTAGGCTGTGGATGGTTTAATGCAATAGTGCAATAACATGACATAATTGTTTTAAATGTGTTAATTTATACAACCTTGCACTAAATATTAAATTAATAGAGGATGTTACAACTATATATCTACTAACATCCTATTATTATACTATAATTTAAATATGGAGTCGAACTTTATAAATACTAATGCATTGAGGGATTAATGTTAAAATTTAAGTTTTATCGCAACAACCTCAAGTTCAGCGTTTGGGAAAATGTGAAGGTTTGTCCACATACCTCTTCGATTTTAGTATTAATAATAAATTGCTTTTAAACGTTGTTGCGGGTATGCATGGGCGGTGGGGATCACTTAACACCAGGTGACCCGCATGCTCTCTTGCCCCCTATTACATAAAAAACAAAACAAAAAAACGCTACATGAAGATTCAAAATAAATTAAATTTATTACGCATTTCTATTCTACCCAGCCTCGGCAAGTAAGTGTGAGAATTTGCTGTAATGCCATTATGAAAGCAAAGTGCATCATTTGCTTTGGAAATTAGCTTGCGTAGGTATAGTTTCAGCAATATTTTTAAGACCAAGTATTTTCACAAATAAGATTGTAAACAAAATCGTTGAAGCTTGTAACTAGATGTCGGCTTGTCACACGTTACTGAGTTGTTGTTTATGAATTAAAATAAGATTGTGGTTTTAGGCAGTCGACTGTGAAGACAGCGTAGGCGTGGGACACCTTTTAATATTAACTACGTTTCGGGCTGTTAATACCTATTATATTTCTAGAGAACATCTGACCATCTTATCCTAACATATCTACGTAAAATTTCCCTCAAAACAGATAACTTATTTATTTTTTAATTATTTCTCATCTTATACTTATATTTTTTTATATTCTTAACTAGAGAAATAATAAATGAGGCAAAATTATTTTAGGGGTTTTCTCCTGGAATGCAAGCGCAGTAAACCCCTACCCCCAGATATACTGATACCATTTTTTTTGATAACTCAACACTTGTGTGATGTCAAATCATCTTGCTATTCTTCAGCATAATGTCGTTAATGGTGCAACTGCTTACATTTTCATTTGAATGCAATATTGTAAGTCTTAATAAAGATTTTACTGTTGACTAATGACTGGTAATTGTAATGTTTTGAACAAGGGTCATTGATTTGATGGGTTTTTCACTTCCGAAATTATGAAATGTGTGCTACTTAAGCGTTTTGCTTCGGGCGTTTTTCGGAGATCTATATCGCGGATATTTCGATAGTTTTCTCTTTAGATATTTCTCTGAGTAACTACCTCATCATCATCATATCAGCCAGAAGACGTCCACTGCTGGACAAAGACCTCCCCCAAGGATCTTTACGATGACCGATCTTGCTCTACTCACATCCAGTGGCTTCCCGCGACCCTCACGACTCCGGTCCACCGTGAGATGCCTACCCACCCTGTGTCTTCCTGTTCGTGGTCGCCACTCGAGGTCCTTTCTGCCCCATCGGCCGTCAGTTCTACGAGCTATGTGCCCCACCCACTGCCACTTCAATATGGAAATTTGGCTATGCCCTTTGTGTGTACTTTGGTTCGTCTGTGGGTTTCGTCATTTCTGATTGCATCTCGCAGGGAAACTCCGAGCATAACCCTCTCCATTGCTCACAGGAGCTCTTAGGAGGCTCACAGTGAGTAACTACCTATCTCCTTATAAATAATTACGTATCAAAAGAAACAATGTCATGAAATTAATAGTTGTGTTCTATACATATAAGGGTCCTGACTGACTGACAGATTGAACTATCGATCAAGATACCACAGCCTAAACCGCTGTGGTATCTTGATCGAGATTTAGCTCATAGCTTTTAGGTCATGGGCATTCTCTAAAATAATATTTTAAGATCGCTTAATAAAGCAGAACACTTAGCTGTATGTAAATCTATGTAATATTAAAAAAAAACCAGTTATATTATGCAGTTTAATCTTTAAAGTATCCGTGTCTAAGTGGTATGTTACAAATTTAAAACATGAATAGTTCCTACGGATCATCCTCCGCAGATGGCTGATGAGCGGATAATTAGATTTGATTAATTGTCCAATAGAATGTACCTAGCGTGCGAATAACTCGGTTAAATGCTACTTCACTGTTAGTTAGTACCTCACGAAATGGTACTCGTGTTGATTTATCATTATTTTCACTGAGTTTCATTTCTTTTTGTTGGAGGATGTCGTTGGAAGAAATTGAAAGTTTAGAGTTGTTTTCGCGGCGGGTTATGAGGAATAATTTCTGAGTGGGTGTTATGACTTTAATCTCAAATTGTTTGCGAATTTTGCATTATAATTGTTATAAGATAATAATAATAAAAAGTTTTTATAACATTATTGTTTTAGATAAATATTGTTATAGCGCTAGGTTATCTAAAAATGTTAATTTCATTAAAAAACTAGTTTTCGGCCCCGCTCCTCCTTTTTTACCCCTTTACAGGTTGAATTTCGATAAATCCTTACTTATTCCACGCCTTAAAAACAACTGTGATAAAATCAGCTTTCTAGGTTTAGGCTAGGCGTTGTTGATGAGTAAGTGAGACTGGCCTTCTCTTTTTGTATATGTTAATAGATAATTAGTTACTAAGATTTATCACGGCTATCATCTGATCCCATATTAAGCATAGTTTGTATTGTGGAAACCAGATTGGTGATATGCTACTTTTTAAATACATACTTACGTGGATAATTACTCCTAGACTCGGAATAAACAGTCATGTGCATGCATATCTGTCCTGGGTGGGAATTGAACCTACGACCCATGGATTACCAACTTCACCAAATGGCTGCCCAATAAACATTATTCTCATAATTTATGGTTATCATAGATACCATAATTATTTTTATTGAAACCTTTATTTCAATCATTCGTAATTCTTTGATATTGCAAATTCAATAACTTATTAGATTTAACTATTGCGGCGGTGGCGTACTGACCGTTACTGTAATAAATTAATATAGAACTAATAAAGATGAAATCAACAACAGTTGATGAAAACCGCAAGCCACAGAGCATAACGGAAGGACGCCTAGCTTATCTCACATCTCCGGGGAAATGACTGGCACATTGCTACTAAAATACATTAAGCTCCGGAAAATAACCATCAATTCTTTGAACTTAATTACTCGAGTGAAATTTGTTGACTCGTAAGACCTCATTAAAGTAACGAAGGGATCTTCAAAAAGCCGCGACGAATGACAAGAAAGGCGTTCAGCCGATAATCTAATTATTCTAGTATACATATAGAGAGACAGGGGTGATTGGAGAGCAAAGAGAAAAAAGGAAGAAAATTAGGTTAGGTCATGAATGTTTAAAGAATTTCTCAGCAAAAATAATCATAAGGTTCAATGACAATCATACCAAAAGGAAATGTTACATAATTCCTGTTTTAGCCCAGAAGTGTAAAAACGAGGGTTTATTAAATTCTCCGGAAATTCCTGTGGTATAGCTATATTTATCTCGTTACAACACATTTCCTTAAAGGAAGCTGTGTGGTAACAACTCAGACACCGCCGAGTACTTGGCCGTATCTCGTTACGAACGGAACGGGCCACTCATCGCTTATGTTCATTCATTTTATACACTCCTCTTTTTATTTTTAGTTTGTTGTTTACCACAAATCGTTGTGTAAGAGATTTGTTACTATATAGGCTATTTCACTGTTTATGACATGATTAGTCTACTCTTCTAAAACTACTGGTTTTATGGAAATCATTGTAAGTAACTTTTGTATTTACGGGATGCAGTGCCTTATTTGTTACGAGAAAACCAAAGGCGCTAGCTAAAGAATATCTGGAGCACCAGTCTTTATTTGATTAAATTTTATTGACTTTATTATTTTTTTATTCAGACACGGATGAAAATGAAATGGTCATTTTCATATAATACCTTTTTTGATATATTTAAGGGTTATGAATGACCATAATATTGCCATGGTAAGTGATGATGTGACTGAATGAATCGGAACACCGTTAAATGTTTAGTTGCACATTTTCATATTACTTTTTGTAAATAATAAAACCTCGGATCAAATTGATAAGTTGATAGCTTTTAGTTTCGTTTCATCTTCAGAGTAACTGTATTCGTTGTTGGGCTAAAAATTATAAAAAACTGTTGTGATGTTTTTGAAAAATATAGGTATTGTTGATGTTGTAAGTTTGTTAGGTCAAAGGTTAATGGCTTTTACGAAGGTACCGTTCTGTTCAAGGGATGTATCTCAATGAGACGACAGTGATTTATGTAGCCAAGTGACAGGCGACGCGACGAGAACATCTACCGAGCCTGAAATTGCCATCAAGCCAAATTGTACCAAAGTATGACTTAATTTACGTAACAATGAAATTATGGCAGTAATTAAGAACTGCTTTGATTGAGTATTTTTATGTTCTTTAATAACTTACACCGCTTTTGGTAATATATTACTAGTTTCATGTTTAAGTAGGGTAAAGGAACATCAATATTAAAGAGATTTTAATTAAACCAGCTTTTAAAGTTAAATCTAAGTTTTCTAAGATTAAACGAACATCGATTTAGAATTTATAAATGTCGCCTTGATATTATGAAATGGTTTTCCTCTTTCTCAATAATATTTGGCAAAGAACTCAAAATTAATTCCGTTTTTAATTGAAATTGAACCAAAAGATGTGTAAGTAAGTAAATAGGTACTCGTACTCGGTAAAGCTTTGTTCCAAATATACGAAGATTTTTTTTGAAGATTTACGAGTGGCAGCTGTTTTTGTTCACATTGATTTAATTTTGGAGCTCCATAATCTTATATTTTTCTCATTACTTAAAATGTAGCAGTGAAAAACAGTAATAAATAAAAATGTCAAATATTTTTGCTCTCAATTAAATTATCTAGTATCGAGTAGTACCTATCTACATATTTATCATTATGTACCTATATTATAGTATTAATTAGTTTAAGTATTAGTAGCCTATATATAGGTGTTATCTACACCTGCCATTTTTAAACATATTTCCTGTCACCCAAAGTCTGCCGTCTATATTGTACTCACTTTCTTTATTTATTTACTTATATGATGAACCTCTCTCGTATAAGGTGTATCATCATCATCATATCAGCCGGAAGACGTCCACTGCTGGACAAAGGCCTCCCCTAAGGTATAAGGTGTATGTACAATAAATAATATTTAATTTTCATTAATATTTCATACAAACTTCACCTTTGGAAATAGTGACACAGTGTTCCAAATAACGTCTCCCTAGTCGCGTGACCGCTCGTAATGTGGTTAATTGTCCATTGTATCAGATACGATGCGGGCGATTAGGAAGTTTACTTTTACTGGCGCTTGCGCAGTTGCGTTCCATAGCACGCATGCGATCACTTTCAACTTTCAGCCGCCGACGTCGCGTCCATGATGCGCGCGGCAACAATTTTTTCCTATCAACAATTCTCCATCTACAGTAATCATCGCAGGAATTTATTGGAACGGATTGACAAATGCGACTCGAAAGTAAAAGTGTTATGACTAAACGCAAAAAAGTTACGTTACGTTTTCGTTTTATGATGCCGTCAAATGTTTAGTTTTGGCGAGCGACCCAAACCCGTTCGATATTTAAGTTTAAGAGTCACAAAAATGTGATGTTGCGAAAAAGCCGACTCTTTTCTGTTGGAAAGTTATCAAAGCCTTCCAAATCTAGTTTGTTGATTGCTACGGAAAGAAATCAAATAATGCGCAGTCATAACTCGATGAGCCACCGGCACCGGTTCTTGGCATGTCTGATTAACTGTTGGACGCATTGTTTGCTTCACTCAATATGCGTGAAACGTATTTGACATCGAGCGAAAGTAATCAATAAAGTAATTACATGTAAATTGCTATAACGAAACACCACTTTTCATTTATGTAACACATTGAGAATATTTGCTTCATACTTTAATTTAAATTTAAATAAGGCGATGATAGCTCAGTGGTAAGTGACGTCGGATACCGCGGCGAAGGTCGTGGGTTCGAATCCTTACAATGAGCTTGAGCTTTCGGTGAAGGAAAACATCGTGAGGAAACCACAGCACGGTGGTAGGGTACTTTGTAGTACTCGACTGGCTGGCTACCACCCTCAAGTTGAAAATCTGTCGTCAAGCACCTGTTGGTGTGTTCCGGCAATTGCACTTGAGAGCCAGTTCACCTTTAAGGCATTGTAATAAGGTGTACAACACATTAGCAATCCCCTGGTATTGCCAATGTCTATAGGCGACGGTTGTCACTTACCATCAGGTGACCCGCCAGCCTCGTTGTCACTTGTGACATAAAAAAAAAAAAAAAAAAAAAAAAAAAAAAATGCATTAAAAGTAAAGTATTTCCCAAGGTCAGTTTTCGCGTTACGCATTCAGAGAATGTAAAAAATTTAGTTGTTGTTATAATAATTATAGTTTTAGTATGCATTCAGCGTTCGACATTACGCCCGCGCCACTGTCTGTGGGAACTGGGCCGAGCAGGTTAGGGTCAGCAAGTTAAATCTAAAAATTATTTGTCCATTAGAACAAATACAAGATATAACAACTGGTTAATAATGTAAGAATTATTGAGATCAATTCTAGATCGTTCCATTATCGTGGAAAAAACTCCTATTACTAACTAACATAATATTAAATTTTTACATATTAAAAACCAGGACCATAAAATTTTCTCGATGAACGAAACATACATAGCCTTTTCTTCACGTATCAATGAAATGATAACTCGTTTCTAACATTTTAATAAACAGATACTAAACTTGTTCTGTGAACTGTACCGGTCAGTGAGAGTCTTTGGCCTTGGGTTCATGAGGACACTGGTCTCAGAAACGTTTAAATAAACTCTTGCTCATTGAAAAATTGTTCCAAGTAGATTTTAGTGGATAAAATTTTATTTAGTCCATTTAATTTTTGATTAAATTTGTTCAAAAACTCTATTCTTCTTGTTGTCTTTATCCCACGGTAGATACTGCCACTCAAATCTTTCATGCAGTCCATATATATCCTCTTCGGCCGTCCTTTACCTCCATATTTTTTAAGGCGGCGAAGGTCGTGGGTTCGAATCCTACAACGAGCTTGAGCTTTCGGTGAAGGAAAACATCGTGAGGAAACCATAGCACGGTGGTAGGGTACTTTGTAGTACCCGACTGGCTGGCTACCACCCTCAAGTTGAAAATCTGTCGCCAAACACCTATCGGTGTGTTCCGACAGCTGCACTTGAGAGCCAGTTCCCATCTAGGCTTTGTGTGCTTACCATCTTCGGCCACATCATCACTTACCATGGTGAGATCGTGGTCAAACAAAAGCCTATCGAGAATAAAAAAAAAATATCCATCCACACTCATTCTCAATCTTTTCTAAGTGTATTTCATCTCTTCATGCCCTTATATACAACATAGAAATAAATTGTAATATCCTCTTATTATCATCATCTACCATCATAAGAACGAAACCATTAGAATCCGTACGGAATCTATCATAACAATGTCCTTTTATTCTGGATAAGCTTGTGTTTGACCACAATCACACCATGGTAAGTGATGATGTGGCCGAAGGTGGTAAGCACACAAAGCCTAAATAAGAACTGGATCCCAAGTGCAGCTGTCGGAACACACCAATAGGTGCTTGGCGATAGATTTTCAACTATTCAACATGTCATATCAAATGTAGGTTCGTTTTCCACCCCTACAGTATGGTAATAAAAGTTATGTTCACGTTCTTCACTACTCTCTATTCTACAAACTATTCGCAATAAATCCAAACGATTTCACGGTCCTCATATTTACTTCTCCTTTGCCCTTTTCGGATACTCTTTCCATATTTATACGGAAACTGAACAAAGGACAAACGGTCCTTAATAGGGTTTGTAACCATTGGTAAACTTCTTATAAACCCTTTGGTTTACTGAAAAACAAAGTGATTCATTTTTAATAAAGTGATCTCAAACTTTTTTCATGAAAACCTTTTAGGTTGTTCAGTGTTTCTCAAACTTTACGATAATTACAATTAACAGAATAACTAAAATACTGACGAAATAAATAAAGATACGGAAAACTATCGGTAAATAATGGCACTTAGCAATTATTTTACGAGAAATAGAAGAGTGAAGTTTTGAGCTAGTCATTTCAATTTCAGTAGACCTAGAAATTGTAGTAAAGAATACTACGATTTCTAGGTCTAGGTATTGAACCTACAAATCGTAGTAAAGAAGGAATATGATTCGAAATTTCATTCCATGACACGAAAATTTTATAAAATTATTGTGTTATTTATTATGTGGTTTAACCACTTAGCTATTTGAGGACGCTTGTAATCAAATAACCTACATGATTACATAACTTTTTATTTTTATAATATCTTGTTATAAAACGGTGATAAATTATAATATTGATGATCAACCGATATTAATGAAGATAAATTAATTTTTAATAACATTTCTAATAAAATTAATTTCATATGAACAGCATTAGCTGTACCAGTTTCCTAGTTTAAAATAGTAAGGTCCTGAGTTCAGTCACCGGGTCATACGAAACAAGTTTGATTTTGCAATCCCAGCTTTAGTTCGAAAGTAAATAACGACAAACTTTAAACATAGGTATGTTAACAAACAAAAAATAATAATGTTTCGTTAAAATTATTTAATTAAAAGAAGATAGACCAAACTCAATTAAAAACACCATTGCAAAATAATATTTTCGGAAGAAAAGTATGTAAAATAAAAAGATTATTACATTTTGCAAGATTAATTGCCATTTATTAATCAAACAATAATTGACTCAGATAGATATGAGTTTTTATCAACAAATAATCAAATACCTACTCTTGGAAGTTAAGAAAAACTTCACGAGATGGTAACTAAGTTGCTAAGAGGTTATTTAAATAATTCAACCATACAAATCGACAAATACTTACATGCAAAATCGAGTTGCGCTCTCTTCATTAAATATTTAATTCCTTTATTTACAACAAATGTACAAAATATACAAACAAATGTACAACTATAATATATAAAAACTTCTTCGAGGCTGCCGCTGCTGCCGATCGGCAAGGTTCCCAGAAGGCTGGCAGCGTTTCCTCTTCATTAAATTAATATTAAATAGAGCAAGAGATGAAATCGACTTAACTTATTATTCTTCAAGCTAAAGAAGAGAAGAAGAAGAGATAGCTAGAGAGCCTATGAGCTAAAGATTTAAGTCCAAACACGATCGTAATAGATCAAAAGTACAGTTTACGACCCAATTTGAATGAAATACCAAATAATTTAGATCAAAGAAAGTAATTTAAATCACTATTTATCTAAAATGCAACAGTCAGTTGTTCACAATTCTATTAATTTGATACTAAAGCTGATGTAATAACGCTAACAAAACAAACTACTTTAATGTGTGTCTGATATAGATTAATGTTGTCGAAGCGCACACAAAAGCGTATCGGTGCTAATGGTCATTTTAGATGCACCATGTCTGATGCAATGTTACACGACACTGAGACTAATTCCGAATGTGTCATAATTCAATTATGTTAATAATACTTCATCTTTAACCCTTGCTCAATCGATTCGCTAAAAATAATTTCTAGAGCGGCAGAATAAGTATCATTAGGATCATTAGTAGGCAGTACATTGACGAGTTTAGAATTTAATAATGAAGCATCTAAACGATTGTCTCTGCTTGCAGAGTTTTCGAAAGTAAGGCTCAAATTTCATCAAAGATATTTTAAGTTCTGACGTGCCTTGGGTACCTATTGTAGACTCGCCAGTTGTAACTTACCCGATAGTTATTTAAATTCTAATTCATATGCCTAATATATGGTTCTATCTTTAACTGAAATAATTCAAGGTGGAAGCGACTGGTTATCCTTAACGGGCTTCGGCCTAGCTTGGATACCAGTTTCTCCTCCAAACATTCTTAATTGTAATACCTAGTTTATAAGGAGAAAGAAAATAAAATAATTATTAAATTTACTGTCATGAAAAGTAATTATACTTCTTGTTAGGTAATGTGTTACCCTAAATTCATAGATCTTATTAAATTTTTGCTTGTTCCAGTTATCACATTGTGCGCGCACGCAACAGATGTGAACCAGAATGAGAATACAAATGCTGAACCCGTACATAATAATGACAAAAGACAAACGGAAGACGAGTTGGTGCCCACACGAGTCTACTATAGAGCATCTAGGAAACAGGTAAATCATACTCAAGTCATATTTGAATGTCGTTCATTATATTGATATGACATCAAACCAAGTGAAATATAATTGATACTATAGTTTGTATACTTAACAGTGGCTCTGATAACATGTTAGCTGTAGACCTCACAAAAGTTTTGTGACATTTTTTATTTTTTTTTGTCGAATTAGTTCTTGAAAAATTTCCCAAAAACATCCATATAATAATCGAACCTGCTCACAAAATTTCACGAGAATTGGTTGAGAAATGCGACCTGTAGAGGAGGACAGCCAAACATACCAAACCATTTCTGCCCAAGCTAAAACGGAGACGCTCCGATCGCTCGGTCAATAGGTATCATATTCCCATAGAATCGAAAAGGACATAACAATGAAACAGTCTCTGTCTCGAGAAAGCCTTATTACAAGCTTTTATTGTTATGAAATGGATCCCATACTTAGTAATAATGTCTCTAGCGGTTATTTATTCCCATAGCATTATAACGACACCAAGTTAGATTGGCTACATTACGGGTAAACAGATAATGTCCTGAGTCGCCCTTTCACTTTTGTGCCCTAGATTTCGTCACGAAGTGGCCATTCCTCTTAACTAAGTGTTATCAGCCCGATCGTGATCTAGGAATTTAAATAGGTATGTAGATAACGACATGCTCCTGGTCCAAAACGATGAGAATCTACGTAAATTGAATCTCATTTAAACCTCTCTAGGTCATGAAATTGTATAGCTAATAATACGATGAAAGGCTTTTTACTAAGTTGACATAAATAATATTATTTTATTAATCTAGTTTTCTTGTATGAGAGTATTTGTTACTTTCCAACTTTAGAATTTTCGTTAAGAAAACATTTTTATATTTCAACAAATCGTTTGTAAGTTTATACCTGAATAAAAATTGTGTCTTCAAAGCCCATATTTAAAATAGATAAGTAAGAAAAGATATTTCAATAACCCGTCGTAACTTTAACAATAATTCACTTAAGAAACAGTTACCACAAAATTGTGGTTAAGTTTATGATTTGCAAGTCAACCACGCCATTCATTCATTACTTTTCTAAAAACTTTTCGTTTTGACTTTCTTTACCGCATTAAGATTTACAATTTTCGTCTCACCACAAATATTTGATTGTTGTGCCTGCTTTATTTGTGATTGTAATCCGTTCTCAAATTATTATTTTTATATATTTTTAATCTATCGAATTTTGGTTAATGTTATTTACAAGTACCTCGTATTTAACGATACCTCATCGAGAGCAAATTTAGTTTTGCAAACCTAGACGCGAAGGTGGTGCTGATCTGGTTTATTGGTGTACAACCTTTGAATAGATTGCTAATTTATAAAGCTGTTTGATCAGTAAAGCGGAAGTCACTTTGCGATACTAAATTACTCAATCAAATAGGCCGGATTACCGATAAAGAAAACATTATAAAGTAATTGAAAAAGCAATAATTATTTTATAATATTTTAAATTCAGTTATCCTTGGAATTGTAATTTTGCTCGTAGGCTAATATTGAAAAATACGATTAGATCACTTGGTCTACAAGATTTCAATTAAGTTAGAGAATTTGCGTTTTATTTTACGACAGCGTTAAGCTCTGCGTGATACATTCCGATGAAATATGGAAGATCTGAACAATGTTTATAAGCTCTCATCGCGGTTTTGTTGAAAATAAATTGCCTCAAACATAATGCGCTCGATACGCAAAACACAATGACGTTAAATGGAAAATAAATAGATTATAAGTTTCCCTCGTAAGTTTTTTCTTCAGCTAACACAAAATAAAAAATTTCATGAATTCTATTTTTATTTGTTTATTCGTTAATTTTGCATTACATACTATCGAATTTTAGTATAGATAAAGAGAGGTAGATAAATATGGTGTAAGTACGTACCATATTGTGATGGAATATTGAAAATAAATTTATAAAACTTAGATTTTAAGTCTATCTTTAAAGTATTCGAGAGGTATTCTTTATTGTTAATAAAGTGTGAAATTATTTATAATAGCGACAAATCTTCGCATTGATTGGTATAATATAATAAAACAAAATATAAATTTGAACTACAATTTCGTTTTTATATCTTTCACGCGAGTGGAGCAAAGGCTAGTCATATATGTATCTATTATCCGTTTTGTGACAGCAATCGTTGGCTTAATACGTTTTTAATAGGTTCCTTGCAACATTCAGGCGTTATAATAGGTACATGAAACAACAGTTCGGCAGAACGGCACTCGGCTAGTTATTGCAAGTGCAACGGTTAATAACACGTTGTCCAGTACTGAGGAATGCCCTGTTATTTTGTAACTGCGACAGTCACAGTTATATTTCAAATGGAAGACGTATCACGCAATGCATGTCGATACAGGAGTTGAATAGATACTATACAACCTAATTATATTTGATAGCTGTAACCAAAACGTTCTTGATGTAGCCTATAATTTCCTCCATTATACTATTGAAGTAATGTCATCAATAGCTTGTAATATAACAAAGCAGCTTGAAAATTTCATCATCCAAGCAATTTTAGCTCTACTGTACAAAAAAACGTGATGAATCAATTGTGTATTTATTCATCCAAATGCTACCGCTACCTTAGGGTCGCATTTGCAGTACCAAAAACCTTTTCGTATAACGAGGGATTGGGGCACAAAAACCAATATGACTAGCTGCCTTAGAACCGTAATGTTCTCCAGAAAAGAAAAACAAAGTTTTCGAAATTACTCCATCCAAATATTGTGAAGGTAAAAATATGAGTATATAGAAGTTAAGTTCAATTTAAGTTTCTAAAGATGATATCTGCTAATATTCACCAATACTGCTTAGGTATTATTGACACTAATTGTGGTATAAAAAAGATCTCCCTACTTTTAGCTGAAGTACAGGACAAACAGTCCTGAGTCTGGGTGTAATTATCTATTTAAGTATGTATTTACAAAAAAAAGTAGTATATGTAGTATATCAGTTATCTGGTTTCCATATTACAAGCTCTGCTTAGTTTGGGATCAGATAGCCGTGTGTGAAAAATGTCCGAGGATATTTATATTATATTATATATTTATATTTATATATCATATTATTACGGTAGTAAAGAATTTGCAGTAGTATCACAGAGGAATAGAAGTATAGCAAGCAACTAGGTATTTATACATTAATCAGTGTGTAAAGCGGATCTCAAATTTTGCATAACACCAATCAACTAAAGGTGACCTAAAGGTGACTTGGTAATTGAAATACCATAATAACTGTGGTTGAATCTAAAAAGGATAGTTTTTAATGTAAGTAACGTAACTTACGTGTTGAAACATTATTTCCGTAGTGACATGTTAATGATGGACTAAGAAAATATACCTACTATGCTTACGGTTGTTGAAGTCGATCTGTTAAACAAAACCATGTAGATGTTTAATGTGACTACATTAAAATAATTTCAGATATTTTTCCTATGAAGATCGCGTAATCAAGCAGGTTGATCGAACGAAAAATACTGTAATTGTGTTAGTTTTCGTTTTCTAAATTCTAAATCGAGTCAATATTTACAAACTGGTCCCATAAAATACGGGAACCGTTTATCATTTTTTAAAAATACAACTTTTACTCCATCTATTATTCAAGATAGTTAAAGGTAACAAAAGTGTCTTGACAGAGTTCATTTGCAGGCTGCAACTTCGCTGTGTAACCTAGTTTGTATGAGTAGCATTCAGTGAACTTCGTCCTATAAACTATTAAGTGAACTTTAACTTTTGCTATTGTTGCTAGTGGTTTTCTAGATTACCTGTATAATAGCATAACTGTTAATTGCAATGGCTTTATTTGCAGAAAGAATTATTTACTTTGTGTAAAATATTATCTTATTATTTACAACAAATGTACAAAATATACATGCAAATGTACAATTACAATACATAAAAAACTTCTTCGAGGCTGCCGCTGCTGCCGAAGGTTCCCAGGTGGCTGGCAGCGTTTCCTCTTTGGATGGCCAAGCTGTTGCGTTGGCGGAAAAAGCTCCCCGCCCGCCGGTCACCCGAGGACTCGATTAATTTTTTACATAAAATATTTGCGAAACTTTGTGTTATTTAGATCCTGTACATATGTCAGACTTTATTTATGCTCAAATCATGACCTCCTTCGGTTATAGTAATAGATAGCACCTATCTACATTGTTTCAAACTATATAATAAATGTAATCTACTGTATTTTTCTCTGCACTGAAACCTAACATGTATTTGACAACTGTTTCCAGCTTTTTGTTGGTTGAATAATCTAGGCTAAATGAAGACACGTGTCATTAATCAAAAGATTGTGTCAATTAGTTATGTTTATAAGAAACTGTTTCGAAAATGGCCGATAATGACGTCGCATTGTTTCGGCTGTCCTCAGCTTTCACCGGCGCTCGCGCATCTAATGTAATACATAATTATAGTTTACTTTGTGTCATGCTACCTACCAACTGTTGTTGCACTGATCATTTGTGGATGAAATTATACTCGTTTTTCCCTGTGAATTATATTTTGATTATTATAATATTTTTCGAAAAAAAGAGTGTAGAGCATGAGTGTGGTCAGATATGAAAGAAAGAAAGAAAGAAAATAAATTTATTTGTGGCAAAAAAAAAATAATACAAAATTTGATATGATACAAAATAAAAACTAATTTAAAAAAACGATAAGAGTAAAAATAAAAAAAAATAGATTATATTGCCACAAAACGGTCCCAGCTCAGCATAGTGCTATATGGAGGTAGAGGTAGGCCGAAGAAGGTATGGATGGACTGCGTCAAGAATGATATGTTTATGAAGGATGTGAGTACTGAGATGACTACTGATCGAGCGGAGTGGAAGAGGAAAATATGTTGTGCCGACCCTAGCGTGGGATAAGGACAAGAAAATAAGAAAATTTGACAGTGTGACCAAAACCTGCACTTTACGCACGCTTTACCGTGACCTAAGTTGCCTATTTCTGCACGGAGAAGTGTGCGTAAAGTGCGGGTTTATGTCACACTTGCTATAAAATAGTATACGATGCTTGTGCCCGAAGTTGTCTATTATTGCACGACGTTTAGCATCCTCGCTGCGCTCGGGCGATAACTTCACACCGTGCAATAATAGGCAACTTAGGTCACACTATTATTTTTATTTATTTATTTATAACGAAAGAAGATAATAATATCTTTCGTTTGACGTAGTTTTTTGTTAGGTCTTAGAAACATAGGTGCCTACTTATTTAACTTGTCTTATACGTAAATAGATAGAATTTATTAATGTCATGTGACACAACATTAATAGAATTTGTTTAATTTTCCAGGAAGTTCGTCCTGTTGAAGAACCTCAAGAAGATGACAAAGCACCTGCCAGGTAAATACTCCATTCAAATAAGTAATATCTATCCACTGTAATCCACACAATATCTACGCTACTTATGTTAATATTTCAAAAGGCTAATAACCAATGCGAAATCTTTGTTTGGCTTGAAGCCAAATGCTTGATACAATGCCTTGCTGACTTGCCGTCATATGCAATTTCCCAATGAATTTTTACTAATTTTCGTGCCAAGAAATTTGACAATTTTCATTGGATTACCATCATAAAACTAATTAAGTTTAAGTCTAAAATACGCATAAAAAGAAATATAAAATAGAGAATCAGTAGGTATTTAATATTCTTGAAACACCAATAAAATAAAATTTCATGTTCAATCATGTCGCCATTGAAATCTCTACAACACTGAACAGTCAACAGATATTTTACGTTATTACATCACCAAGTTATTTCGCAAGGATCCTGCGTTCCCGTCATCCTCCCTTCATTCTGAATACAGAGTGAAGTACTACGCAAGACAAATATTATGTAGGTCACATCATATGTTTTCTGTCTAGTATAAAAATAAGTAATTTGTTACAGCCGATCAGATTCTGAAGTTTATCGACCAGGACAAGTGTTCTCCCTCAATCCCCAGGAGTTGTTGGAGCTGCAGCAAGAGAGGAAAGCACCACTGACAAGCAATCAGCTATTTCAGCAATTATACAGCAATCCTCAACAGGAACCGAAGCAAAATCTCCAACAGATATATTATCTTGAACCACAAGCAGCACGACAGGTAAGACTTTACTATATTATTAGTTGTTTATTATTATTAGCCCATCAAAATCATTGTAAGTCTTTTAAATAAGTGAGCTGATTACATAACCATAACATTTCAGATCGCACATCAACCTTCCTCTCATGCCGTAATCGCTCGTCCTGACTACTCATCAAACGGTGGTGAAGCATCAGTAGGAGCCGCTCTCTCAGTTAGTGATACTGGCGCAAGTGGATCTACTGACTCTTTTGACCAGGAACTTCTGGCACTACTTGGGCAAGCACAAGTGAGACAAGACAATCGTCAGCAAGCCTACTCTCCAGCTCCTCAAGTCCAACAAGCTTCTGCAGTTCAGAGCGTTGCACCTTTATATCAGCAGGTACCTTTTAAATATAACCTGTTTACCATTGACTATTTTTTGTTTATAAAATGAATTCATCAATCAGTATATTAAAATATATTATTTTACAGGTTGATCGATATGTATCAAAGCCAAGCAAAAAACCTACCAAACTCCGTTCTAAAGTTCAAAATAATCAACCCCAAGCAACAGTTGCTCCTCAACAGTATCTTATTGAAACTACAAATGTACAACAACTACAACAACAACCACAACAATACCAGTATCGCGCTACTCAACCTCAGAGAGCCCCACAAGCACTCCGCTACGTACCATTTCAACAAGTACAACCTATTCAGCAAGTATTGTATGAACGACCAGAGACTCAGGGTTTGAAAGTGGTCGCGGCACCTAAACTACAGCAAGCCAGACCACAACTCAACTTCAGATTTGTTCCTCAGTACCAACAGCCGGAAGCCGCTCCTAAACAGTATAGAATCATCGAAGCTCCCAGATCTCAACCTATCAGACAGGAACAACGTCTCCAAGCTTCGAGCGTTGAAAGGCCAGTGACTTATTTGAAGCGTTATCCAGAAAATGAAAAAATGCGTTCCGTGAAAATTTATGACCCGATTGTTCCTGAAGGCTTACCTCTACAACCCGCTCAAATAATTGGCGAGCAATATTATCTCCGCCCAGCATACAGGACTGAACAGCGAGCAAGATACGAATCGTCCTCTGGAGCAGGCAACTCTGCAGAAGAACAACATGCTCCTGAACCAACTAAGCCTCCCCACTCTACTATTTATGTAAGCAAAAATCTTGCTCCTAGGAAGCAGGTCAGGCCACAAAATTTAAGGTACGATCAAAGCGCTAAAATTGAACAACAAGCAAGAGAACAACCATTCAGGTACGAACAGCCCACGAATTTGGAACAGGTGAATATTGAACAAAACGGACAGAGCTTAGAAGAACAGCGTTCACATCTACCTCCTCCAAAAAATAGCAAAGCATACACTCCTGAGGAATTTGCTGCTTTAGTAGCTGCTGGTTATTCGGTCACCCCTGTACCTGTTAGTGCATTGAATGCTCAGATGGCAGAATCCAGATCATCAATAGAATCGGTAACGGCTCAGCCAAAACGGAGATTATCGCAAAGCAGACGTCATCAGTATCTTCCTCGTAGAGGAGACGACGCGCCTTAAAGAAATTGACCATTTTGTAAATAGTTTTAGCCTTAATTTTGTAAACTAAAGATAGTGATATTTCATATAATCCTGTTTTATTTCTGCTATACCATATATTTTTTATAAATAACATGCAAAACTCATTTCCTTTCCAGAACATAAAGCGGAACACTGGATTTTATTAAACTTTGAGGAAACCGCAAACGCACAAACTTGCGTCTACATGAAGTAATAATGCCCTGTTTGTATGTAAATAATTTATTTTAGTATCTGCCGAAATATGAGATTGTGCGTTTTCATAATCAATTTGCTCTCCTGGACGATTCATAAAAAAATTCTAGTCTGTTAAATTGACTTTTTTTGCTTAATTTATTAGTTTGGCTGCTGTATTTTTTCAGGTCTATTTTCGCCGGATACATGGACCGTTCATACGATGAATCTAACTTTTTTGGTGCTTAATCCTAATGGGTTTTGTCGCGGTGTAGGCAACTTGGGTCCCAATTTTCTTTCGATTACCTTATCCACACCAGGAAATTTAACACTACTAGAACTCTTATAGAAACATTTTTCTTGTTTATATTGGCAGAATGAGACCCTGTGTGTCTCCTTATTTTTTGTTATGAGCATGATATTTTATACAACAGTAATACAGTAATATAATAAGTTACTAAATGCAGTTTCATGAAATCCTGATCGAGTCTCCAGTTTCGAAAGTATGATTACACTTTGATGTAACATATTCCAATTTCACAGTTGGTGAATATCGTATTTGGGTATCTCGGGGATGAAACATGCTAACATTATTCTTGAATATGAAATATTCAAATCATTTCTGACGTGTCAATCTAAAAAAGTATTTTCTTAGAATTATTTGCGTATCAGACATTATGTATTGAACCCGAAAATATTTTTCGATGACAGTTTCTGCCAATTTACCTTCAAGGTTTTTTCTAGTTTTACACAGAATAGACATAGATTTCTATTTAATTTTATCATGTTTTTAATTAAAAAACTCTGAGAGTACGAACAAGAATACGTCATATTTTAGAAATTTAAAGAACTATAGAAAAAAAAAGACTTGTTCACGCCGGGGAATAAATTATGACTTTTTAAAATTTTGACCATAAACACTAGGTTATAAAGAAAAATCTTGAATAACGTAAACAGGAACAATAATTTAAGCATCCATTAACAAGGTAATAAAAGTGGAATTATCTTTCACCTGGTATGAAGATCACGAGAAATCGGCATAAGTCACGGATGAAAGTCCAATAAAACACACATAATTGCACTCATATGTAAACACGTGAGCTTGTCGAGATACCATGGTATGTTTGGAACAAGTTCTGTAGAAACTCGACAATAATAATATGTTTATGATAGAAGCAAGTAGAAATGCAAATTTGTCTAATTTGATACCAGTCTCCGGAATTTGCGTTTCGTATCTTCTAGTGATGGGAGCTGTATGATGCATATGTACTCGAGTTAATTTAGCAAATATCACTCGAGTAATAAATGAAAATGAAATGAAATGTTTATTCATCCAAATAAATGAACACATATATAGTAACTATATCAATGAGAATAGATAATCTTTTAGGATATTTTGTTTAGTCAACTCATTAGTATGACATATCATATTAGCCCCGTATTATTATAAAGTAAGAATCAACATCTTGTGACGAGATTGAAATAATTTAATAAAAAAAATTTAACTACGAAGTATTGATTGCACAATATCATTGCCCTGATTTTCATTCAATGATACGGGTCCTAATAAATGTAAATTTATAACCCAAAAAACATGCAAAAGTGAGCAAAATTATTGCTTGTGTTTTTATATTTCATATTTGTATAATTAAAACATTATTAACACATTTAAAAAATATTTATTCAAAACATTATTATTGGATACGTACTTATAAAACATTCATTTAAAAAATACAAAAAAATAGTACAACAGTTAATAAAAAATATACAACACAATTCTTAAATATCTCATCCTACAATTTCAGTAGTACAATTATGGTAAATTCAAAAGTTATTGTAGTTCATTGTTGTAAAGATGGACTTTTTGGTGGAATGCGTTTTCCTTTTATTTTCAAAATAATAGTGTATTTTGAGTTTTTTAAATAATACCGGTGGCGTTTTGTCCAATAAAGTTTAATCTAAGTGCAACAGTGTAGTGAAATAAAATGATAGCGTGTATCGTGATTTTTCAGGTTGTCTCAAACAGTCTGCCACCAATTTCCCTCAAACCTTTGACTTGTACAGACGATGAATATAATGTGATGTGATATAACGATACTATAGCATAAAAAAAGAAATAATATAAGTTAACATTGGAAGAAACGTCCTAACAAATGATTGCCAGGAGAGATAAAAGAATCCAGAAGGTGGTGTTCGAAATTCGAATCACTATGCTAATTTTCGCAGCAACAAGCGATTTTGCTGCGAGTTTTTATGCTCTTTTCGTGCTGGAGAGGTGAAATGTTTTTCTTCACGTATTAATATAATTATGATTATATTATTAAGAGGTATTTTCTTTCAATAGCTACATTTAGGTACATCACTATAGTGTAATTACTACGTGAAAATGAAGACAACGATGAAATAAAGGGGCCTGCAAAGCATCATTTTATAGGCTTACTATTGTCATGCCAAAAGCTCTCCTGAAACTGCTGCTACTAACGACGCAATTTCAAATAACTATTTCTTATTACTGTTAGTGCTATAGTACACAAAGGATACGAACTTTAACAATTCCCTTTATGATAAACGGCTTTATTTGAATTGCCGAAGTTCTGCACAAACCCAACCTGTCCCTTTCTTTGTGGAACTTTAGACACAGTTTATATTGAGCTATGAAACCGTATAGACTTGGTATATTATGTTGTAGGTACATAAGTGGTATCTGAAAATTTAATATACATGGTATTGGATACTAGCTTTCACCCGCAGATTCAGAGGGATTATGCTTCCCTTCCTTTCATCTATGTGTATGATTTTCATGTTTAGATACTACAATCTCACGGAGGTAAGTGTTAATAATGAAGTAGTAACAAAGTCTAGAACCCAGTTTCATAATGCAACTACCGGAACACATTTGTAGGTGCTTGGCGACACATTGTCAACCTAGTTATCCAGACTGTAAAAAACGTGAAGAGTTATTTTTTTTCGAACGATAAATCTATCAGCAAAAGATTACGTTCAATGTACTTATAACAAATAAACCAAGATATCCAATATTCCATTAAGCTATTGGTTTGAACTAGTTTGAAGTAATAATTGTTTATAGCGATGATAGTTCAGTGACGTTGGATACCACGGCAAAGGTCGTGGGTTCGAATCCTAAAATGTGCTTGAGCTTTCGGTAAAGGAACTCATCGTGAGGAAACCACAGCACGGTGGTAGGGTACTTTCTAGTACTCGACTGGCTGACTGCCACCCTCAAGTTGAAAATCTGTCGCCAAGCACCTGTTGGTGTGACCGGCAGTTGCACTTGAGAGCCAGTTTGCCTTGAAGGCATTGTAATAAGTTGTACAACACATTGGCAATACCCCTGGTATTACTATCTATAGGAAACGGTTGTCACTTACCATCAGGTGACCCGCCCGCCTCGTTGTCACTTGTGACATAAAAAAATGTTTTTTTGTTTTTTTTTTAAGAAGATTTACAGTCAAATATCAGCGATAAATAATACATCCTGTGCGAATGAAAAATATTTTCATCAAAAAAATTTCTTTAATGGTATGTAGTAGGTAAGTAGGCTATAGTAACAAAGGAAATAAAGCAATTTCGATTCGTCTAAAGTACCAATATCAATTTGCCGTCGTAATCAATCGCTTTGATGTGCCGATTCTTACCAAAGTTGCAAATAGGATACAATCTACTATCAACTACAGTATTGAGGAGGAATTCTTATTTGGAATTCTTTCAAAGCATTAATCATAGCCTCAAAGAATATCTATAAAAATCCGGACGCTTAATTATTTGGGATAGAAGTCGATCGAGACCATAAAGTAAGCATTGTTCTGGTGTATTGAACTTTACGAATATTTAGTCAATATTTTTTTTATATTTGAATTGTGCTTTTGTTCTAAATGATTGTTTTTGAAATAAAATATAATACAATTTAGTAACGGACCTTTTTTCGTACACTGCGGATATGTCTACATTAAAGAAACGGCACCTAATAGTTCTAAATGGCAATGTTTTACATGTGACAGAATCATGTTGCAGTAAAACTCAGATATAATATTAAAGATTCAGACCGCTCACATAAAAACGATATAGCTATACTAATATTATAAAGAGGTGAAGTTTCTGAGGTTGTAGAGGTTAATCTTTGAATCTATTGAACCGATTTTGAAAATCATTTTACCAATAGAAAGCCAAGTATTTAATAACTCAAAACGCGATTTCTGGAATTCTATTTTTCATGTACCTATGTAGGTAGTTTTCGGACGGCCGTCCATTCGACGAACCATGGGGTTAAGCGATAATATCTCAGTGGTAGTGACGTTTGATTCTGCGGCGAAGGTCGTGGGTTCGAATCCTACAATGAGCGTAAGCTTTCGGCGAAGGAAAACACCGTGAGGAAATAGCACGGTGGTTACTTTGTAGTTACCCTCAAGCTGAAAATTTGTCAAGCACCTGTTAGTAATTTCCGGCAATTACACTTGAGAGAGCTTTAATAAGGTGCAATCCCTCTGGTATTGCTAATGTTTATAGGCGATGGTAGTCGCTTACCAGCTTATCGGGTGACCCGCCTGCCTGTGTTTCACTTGTGGTAAAAAAAAATATTACATCTACCAATTTTTTTTCAGATTTCATAATTTCTCCAGATTTTCATCCTACGTTCTGCCTGAGAGTGTTCGTTCAAAACGCTTTCTTTGAATATTTCAAAGTCCTTATGTAAGCGAGCGAACATACCTACATTCAACTTCAGTGCTCGATTTATCAAGCTTACTAAGTACACGTATTGTTAGTCTGTCAGATAATTTTTCACCAGCATGTGTATAATAATATGAAGGTACCTACCTGATAATATTTTAGGTCCCTACTTGGCACTGGTTTAATGTAGGAAATTTTTTTTTGATGTACTTAGAATCAATTTCATTATAAAATACAAACCAACAGTTTCGAATGAATACGATTTATTATTTTATATTACGTGTAATCGAACTACAACTTAAACTCAATAATTATTTATTGACTGTTTGTTAGTAATTTTCTAGTAATTACATAAGTTATCGAGTCTGCGGGCTTTGAATATTGCCCAATATATGAATATATAATGAAATTATTAATAAGCACTTAGTTCTATATACACAATGTCTATTATTGCCTAGATAGCATCCTGATTGCACACATATGCCTGAATGCTACGCTGTAAAATGATTCAATTACTGTCATGCACTGGGAACCCGCAATTTGCTTTTAATTTTGTTATAACTGGGATATTTTTACAGTGACTTTAATTAGCTTTTATATGCGTACGGTACAATAACAATTTTTTTAGGTACCTAAGTAGGTACTTATTACTGGTATGAATGCACCAAAAAAAAAAAACAAAAAAAAAAAGATTTTTCAAAAAGATTTCAATTCTTCTCTGGATTTGTATTTATTTTAAAATCTCATGAATCTTTTTTACACTCTGCTGTATATTCGTTTTTTCTTAGGGTTTTGCACTCAAAAGGCGCACATGGTAATATTAAGTCATATATTTTATTTAAATGTGCATTATCCTACTAATATTATAAATGTGAAAGTTTGGATGGATGTATGGATGGATTACTCATTTACGCCAGAACGGCTGAATGGATCTGGATGAAATTTGGCATGGAGATAGATTATAGTCTGGAATAGCACATAAGCTACTTTTTATCCTGGGAAAAGATAAGATCTCTAGGGAACGCGGGTGAAACCGCGCGGAACAGCTAGTAATTATATAAGAATTTGTGAAATCTATATTTTTTGTAATAGCACGGAAAGTTCGTTCACATTATGAATACAATGAATAGTGTTATATTTGTCAATCTCACCAAGATACTTAATTTATTTATGTATTATAAAGTTTATTAAACCGGCTCTCAAGTGCTACTCTCAAGGGCTTTGATAGATTTTCAACCTCAGTGAGGCAGAATTACCTACTATCTCAAGATTTCAAGCTTAAGCTTAACACATGTTCTTTATCACGGGACTTACGACTACCGCCTTTTATGTATAAAAATGAGAGGTCGCAATAAAAATGAGCATCGCACAACCGTTTCACATAAATCCAGAAGTGGCATGAAAATAACGTCTAGCGTTTTATTTACATCAATAAACGTAATAGGTACCGAGATAGGCATCTTCCTTGATGCTCTTTCTCATACGCTTGGCCAGAAAATAATAATGGCCCGCCCAAGTAGTAACTATATTACTTGGCAAGTCGTAACTCACACAAATCTCGCACACAGCTGTTTCTTGAGTGATAAATTATATGTTGCTCTCAGTATGAGATGAGAATGGGTCTGTTAGAGTTGTTGTGCATCGTATGATGTCAGGTTGTATCTTATCTTTAAGTTTTTTCCGAAGTCAAGGAACCATTATTTTTGTCATGTTTGTACGTCTGACTGTACGCTATAGCTAATTTACTTCGTATTTGTTTCAGCTTAATAACAAAGCTGTCCCAATGTTGGACCGCGATGAATTCCGAAACTACTAAACCGTTCTTGATGAAACTTTGCATACAAATAGATTTTATCCTGGAATAAGATGTAGGATACTTTTTATCGCGGGAAAAGATAAGATCGCATGGGAACCTGGGTGAAACCTCGGGAGCCAGCTAGGTTGATTTTGTAAAAGATAATGACTTATTTTTTAGAATTATACCCACTCAGATCCAGGCTCGTCCGTCGTCCCCCGTAATTTTGCGAGTCGCATTCAGTAATCCGACCATCCCCTAAAAATCCACTTAATCGTTTATGCGAAGCCCGTCCCCACTTTTGTGAGCCGAGGTTTGTGCCCCAACTGGGGCGGTCAGTTGTTTAAAGTTTAGCATTCCGGCTGACAGCACTCGCCGAATAGTCCGCGTAAGGGTTCCTATGGCAAAAAAAAGTAGAATTACATACTCTTTACAGCATAGGTAACTACAGTCGTAGTAACCTAGGTGATAATTTTCTTACTTTAAATTACGATAATCTATATCATATAGTGAACAGAACATCAGAAAAGGACGTAGGCAGGTCAATAAACAGAAAAGAAGGCTAGTTAGCGTCAATACATCTCGGCATAGTGCTGGCAATAATAGCTGTTCGTGGTTAAAAGGTTTCCTACATTTATTGCGTCGCGTCGCTTTGTGGCGATTATGTGCTCGTATAGATGGCCGCTATGATTGAAAACAAAGATTTGCTTTCTGAATGCCATTGTATTTTAGGACTCTTTGAAATTAAGATTATGAAAGAAATCTAGTCAAATAAATGTTTTGCAAAGGGATTACATTTTCCAATAAATCATTATTTTGTGCTAATCCAATAACAATTGCTGTGGTAAAAATTGAACCTTATGAACTGCTATTTCTTTAGCATGAACAAGGCAATCAAGCAAGCCAGATTTATGCACAGGTTTCCATTCATCTCTTTGAAGAATAACCACGTTTATTTTAAGCTCCCTGCGTTAGTCCCGACACGAAAAGTCGTTAAAGTTTTTGCCCACAGAATGTTGAACTTTTCTCGTTAGATTGAAAACTTGGTAGCTTCGTAAATTTAAAGTAATATTGAATATAAATACTTTTTATTTTTGTTTATATTTTAAATTATTCGTCTTAGGTTTGATAACGACAGGTCTATAATTTAATTGCGCACATCTTTGCCTACCCATCAGTCTCTGATACAGGTCGAAGAGGGAAAGGCAAAGTAATGGAAATTCAAGCTGCAAGCAAGATAGCTAGAAATATAGGTTAATGGAGTTCTAGACAAACTAGATAAAGAAGTAAAGAACTCCGTTCCATTGGTTTAAAAGGCTTTCAAGGTCTTATACCCACTGACGAACACTTAAAGTACGTGACCACTTCACTTATATACAAACTTTGGTATTGAAAGCCTCTAATAAGTACTTGAGTGCTCTATCTTTGTTGCATACCTACCGTTGGAACTTTCAAGCACTCTTATTATAAACTTTATTAAACAATATACTATTAGGATCGTGGAAGATGGAATAATAAATAATCGTAAAGTGCTTCACCCAGGTGTAAAATGTTATTCATTTTACATTTTATCACAAAACAAAACATCTTTTAAAACAAGTTATTAATTGTTTTATAACGTTTGCTAACAAAACAATTTGTAGCAGAATGTAATAATTAGTAACTTTTGACAGAAAATATTAACCTGAGCGACAGCGATGCCAGCCAAGTGATTATAAAATGTCAGGAAATGATCAACATGTTTTATCAGTGTGGAAGCTTTAAAAACATTTACCAAGAAAACTTATAGAAAGTTGCAGTTTATATAGTGTAATCAATATTGTTAAAGGTTTTAGAAAATCAATAGCACATACTTTTTATGCTGCCATGTTGGGGTAACATGAAAGCATAAAAATATGTTTTTATAACACAAGTGACAACGAGGCAGGCGGGTCACCTGATGGTAAGTTACTACCGTCGCCTATAGACATTAGCAATGCCAAGCAAGGGGATTGCCAAAGTGATTTCACATTTTTATATAAGACACTTATAGATACATTTGCTATAAGAACTTAGGCAGAGATATGCTCATACGACACAATATTTTTTTCTGTCGGATTCAGAGGAATCTGTATTATTATATCCCTATTGATAACAAACATTTAGGTATTCAAACGCAGATGTAAATTAAAATCAAACCATTTCCAAACCACCGGACCCCAAAAACCGCTAGTGGAACCGCTATCAAACATCGCCAATTACTTTTTGAACACAAATGAGACAATTTAGGTACAATAAACAGCTTATCGTATTCCTGTGGAACAATTAACTGTCTATAACTCACATTTAATTGGTGCAACGAACCGAAATGCAATGATATACATATTATGTAGATTAAATAAATTTGGTTTGCAAATTAAGACACATCCAGGTTTATCGATGACGATTGTCAAGGCATTACTTAAAGTGTTCATTCTCATCCGCTAGTTCCAGTTCGGTAAATACAAAAATGCTGTTGAAAATACTAGTAAGTATTGTTAGAATAACTCATCGAATCAAATAAATTGTATCATGTAAGCAATTAAATATTTTAAGGTCACTGCCCTTTGCTTGCTGATTGTCAACAAAGTGAGTTCGTCTCCACTAAAATCACTTCAGAGCTCCCATGAACATATGGAACATAAGGGCTCCAGCAGCCAAAAGGACAACAAAAGTCATGGTGTAAAAGACAACAATAAGCACATCAAAATTAACAAAAATGACGCTGGATATAAATCACATGAACGTCAAGATAAAGGGGAGGATGGCTCTCATGGAGGTCATAAAATACACTTTGGTCATAATTATTGCAAGCATCATGCTGAACACCATAGTCACCATTAGCAGGATAGCTATATACAATGATGTAAGTAGAATGAATTTAGATTTATTGCCAATGCATTTTGTATGTAGGGAAAACTATCAAAAATAAAAACAAAATAAGTACTAGATATAAAAACTAACTACATTGATTTTTCTACTTCTGTAACATGTCTGATTGTGTCGTGTCATGTGATGAACATTGTTGATCCTGGGTCTGGGTGTACCTATATAAGTATAAATTTAAAAGTGTTACCTAATGTAACCCACTGAAAACCAGCGTCGTAGCAACAGGTCTACCCTTGTGCTGCGACATTATGCTGAGTGGGAGACCTTTTCATCTCCTTAGATATAATAAGTCTTAATTAAATTTCTTATGTCATTTCCTGTATTGAGCTGAATAAAAGTTTTTCTATTCTTCTTTTTCTATATCGGTTATCTGTTTTTCATAGTACAAGCTCTGCTAAGTTTAAGATCAGAACGCTGCGTGTGAGTGATGTATGTCGTATGATATTATTATTCTACACAGTTATGGTAAACATCGAGACATATCTAGTTCATAATCTTAAGTATCCATTTTTTATTTCAGGTTTTTGATGACCGCAAAGATCACACATTGTCCTCTGAATCACATGAATTTACCAAGTGATTGCCGCCAAATATTTTTCTTTGCAAAATAGTAGAATATTACAAATAATTTACTTAAATAACAAAAGCACATTTATCCATATAATAAACTATATTAAACGAAACTGACCTTAAATCGGATCAATAATTTCTTTTCCATCGTTAAAAATTATTGCATGGTTAGAAATAATTAATACCTAAACCCCTGAAATCGATTTGAAGACAACTTAAGTCTTCTTATACGACTAATATACATATAACCGCAAACATTCATGGAACACCAATAACTATGGTAATGGGTTGTCACTTACAGCGCGGCGGTCAGATCTATTTAAGTTTGTCTTTAGAACAAAGTTTGCATTGAGCAAATAAATCAACACGTGGCCTCTGACTTTAAGATAAATACGGAACCAGGAACTGTCAATATCCAGTATGATATTTAATTATAAACCATACCAAAGTTAAGAATAATTATATGTACCAGTTAGTGATGTCGATACTGATCAAATCCAATATTCTAAGAAACCCATTTTTGCAACTGCACTCGATCAATTATCTTCACATTGTCATCTTCAGTCAAATGAGTTGTCCGATGAGATCATTCGTCCACGTTAAATGTGTCACTTGAGGTAATAAAATATGATAGATGGGGGCCTCATCTATTACGAGTAAATTATGTCATTACGAATCCGCAGGTTTCTCTGCCCACAAATGTGTTTGATGGTAATCGACAAAGTTGTGCACTTTAGCGATATGATGACGAAAAAACTTTTATAATTAGGAATGAATTGTCTTTACGTACTTTGATCTCGAAGATTCTTGGAAAGCAATATCGAAATCGATCATGTAGATACCACCTATATCATTAAACGTCTCGGCTATCTCCCAATGGGGTGGCTTTAACCTAAGATTTCTAGTTGCTACGCACCTGATATACTCCACTCGCTCTACGTAGGTACATTTCGCTTTCATCTGGCCTTCTTTAAGAATAATTAACATTTTTTTTATGTCCCTTGTGACATCGATGCAGGCGGGTCACCTGATGGTAAGTGACTACCGTCGCCTATAGACATTAGCAGTACCAGGTGGACTGCCAACGTGTTGTACACCATATTACAATGCCTTAAGGGCAAGGGCGACTGGCTCTCAAGTGCAACTGCCGGAACACACAAACAGGTGCTTGGCGACAGATTTTCAACTTGAGGGTGGTAGCCAGCCAGTCGAGTACCACATAGTACCCTACCACCGTGCTACATAGTACCCTACCACCGTGCACACTAATGAAACTATCTCATATGACTATTAAATTCACGAACGAATACCGTTCGGAAATTGCAAAAATTCGTTTATAGCGGTGAGTGGAATAAACGATTGGTAGAAGCGTTCGGAAACGTCGATTTACTATATCTAGTAAATTAACTTTAGGCAATGAAATTTTGACTGACTTGAAAATAAGGACACCAAACTAGTAGATTTCATTAACTAGCTGGAAATTAAGATTTATTTCAGTATATCAGTAAGTGAATGTTATAAAGACAGCATTTCCTTTTTGTTTTAAAAATACATACCAATGTTTACATACAAAGGAGCTCATTACTTTTTACTATAGTCCAAAATCTTTTGTGGGATAACAAGGTTCGCTACAACAATGGAGATGTAGACTGTAATAATAAAAGTTACAATACCAGGCAACAGGGCCCCGGGACAGACCGTGGAAACTTGGACATGTACGAACTGTTTCTGTTTAATGAGTTCCGTAGTAGAACAGAAATTAACGGAGCCATGCTAACTTTGTACCGAAGTATACCTTTCAAACCAACCTCAAAATTATTACAATTACCTACAGGGATAAATTTTCTCAAAAAATATCATCATTTATGTCGTCATTAACCGAGTAGGCTTAAATTATCGAAGCTATGTGTTTTAGATTATTTATTGTTATACTCTACAAAAGGAGATACACATTTACGTTTTAGTCTACAGATTTTCCTTAAGCCTTCATTTAAGAAAAATCTTACGAGAAAAACTAGCTAAACACAAGCGTTTAGATCCTCTTACCAAAAACAACAATGTTCACAATATAAAATCCTGAACTAGTTACGCCGGAAGATTTTTATTAGGTTTTTAGACCACCTAACTATCTTAGGTATAAAAGTCATTATATTTTATCACATTTGAATAACCCAAATATTCATCCCAACGTAAATACTTAGATATATTGCTTAAATCTATAATTTTAATGCATACATGATGCATGGGATGGTATTTTGTAGTACCTATACGACTGACTGGCTACCACCCTCAAGTGAAAAATTGAGCTTCATACGCTTAATATCTTCAGCCATGTCATCATTAAACTTGTTAAGAATATGGTCATATATCGTACGTATATATTCACAGTAACAACAAATATAATTTTCCTTTTACGCAAACGCCTATGCCTATTGATGTTACGTAGAGGACTCCTAAAAAGAAAAATAAAATTTAATTCATAGTTAGCCTCGAGCACGACATGATCAGCTACGCCCTGATGTACTTTTCTCGGGATATAATTGGATTTCATGCCGACATACCCATTATTAAAAATAATTTGCTTCAAAATTATATTATTCAGTCTTATCCCATGTCTTTTGCGTCGGTTTTACTTAATAAATAAACTCAATTTATAGTAATTAATAATAGTAATTAATTAATTTATTTATACTTTTGCGGTTGAGACCATGGGTCCGTGGAGTTCTGAAGCTCGTCGTTTCGCAAATATTTTATGTAAAAAATTAATCGAGGCCTCGGGTGACCGCCGGGCGGGGAGCTTTTTCCGCCAACGCATCAGCTTGGCCATCCAAAGTGGAAACGCTGCCAGCCCTCTGGGAACCTTGCCGATCGGCAGCAGCGGCAGCCTCGAAGAAGTTTTTTTATATATTATAGTTGTACATTTGTTGTAAATAAAGTTATTATTATCGTTAATAGATTAATAAAAATAATAATTTATAGCTTTAAATTAAAATATGTTGTTTTAGGAAAATATAGTCTCAAAACATATACGGGCAAACGTAGCTGCAGCAAAACTGCAAACTGTAATTTGAACTGTTTTTTACCTAGTACCTTACCTAGTCACGTTTTAAACAACTATGTAGTTGGACCATGCGGTATTCAATACAAAATGGGCATACATTCAAAAATATTTCGAGTTGCATTTTAAACACATTTGTCTTTCACCGTTTGTACTTGTCCAAAATGTTAATTGGAGTTATACTATGTATTTCAAGTAAAGCATTGGATATCTTAAAATGTAATAACCTACAAATATTATCAAATTGGGTGTTAAATATATTTTATAGTTAATCATGAATTTGTGATACCCCTCGGATTAAAACATAATAATTGAGTCCCCAGAATGACAATGTCCAAGAGTAAGAAAGAATGAATGCTAGATTTGAAAAAACCGGTCAAGTGCAGTAGGCTCGTATGGGTTCTTAAGTAACTTTTACAAAGTTGATTGAATACAGCTCGTGAAATATAAGAGTAAAAATAACATAAAAAAATAAAATCATAAGTGTTTTTGAAAGTTTTGGCTACAATTTTTTTCTTACTTTGAAATAAGAATGTCTCAAAGTAAGAAAAAAATTGTCGAATAGAGTAGCCGAAAAATACGCTCCCTTATTTCAAGAGTATGAAATCAAAAACATTTTATGAAGAACCACTTCACTAGAAAATCAAAGGTCAGAACTCAAGAGGCAAAGTATTTTTGGGTGAAAAGTCTCTAATTATTTCATTCAGAAAATGTATCGTACAAAACCTTTGACTTTGTTAGGTACTCAAAGACACAGCTAAATCAAAGAGTGCAATTTTATTGTCGAACTCGTATTTCTAAACGAGCTTCGTGTGATGTCAAAGCGTATTTCGTTTGCTTTGATTTTTATTTCTTTTTAGTTCATTGGAATAAAAGATAAAATAGAAATGTCGATAATAATACACATAATATGTCTATGTAATTCTCCCGAAAAAGCCGGTTTCCGTAAAGGCTTTAGCACCATAGACCACATCCATACGCTGCGGCAGCTTATACAGAAGATCGAGGAGTATAAAAAAGCCGTGGACTATGAAAAAGCCTTCGATCCAGTTGAAACGTAGGCGGTGCTACAGTCTCTCTAGCGGTGCCGTATTGCCCACCGGTACATCTATTGTCGAAGTCCTTGTACAGTAACGCTACTATGTCGGTCCGAGTACAGGAGCAGTGTACGGGAGCAATTCCACTGCAGCAAAGAGTTAGACAGGGAGACGTCTGTCTGTACGAAACGAAACTGTTTACCGCTGCATTGAAAGATGCTTTCCGACTTCTGGAATGACACGGATTCGGCATCAACATCAACGGCGAGTACACGACTCACCTTCGATTTGCCGATGACATTGTGGTCCTGGCGGAATCGCTAAATGTGGCGAAGACCAAAATCATGTCAAACTTCCATGTCGTGCCCATCCCATTATGAGTTGGGAACTGTACTCTCAAATAGTATTGATTCGTAGACGAACAAAGGTCACTGACATTGCCCTACGGATTATTAGGCTGAAGTGGCAGTGGGTGGGGCACATAGCTCGAAGAACCGATGGCCGATGGGGTGGAAAGGTTCTGGAGTGTGGAGTGGTGACCACACACCGGAAGACGCAGCTCGGGCAGACCTCTCACAAGGTGGACCGACGACCTAGAGAGAAACCGCTGGATGCGAGCAGCACTGGACCGGTTGTTGTGGAAATCTTTGGGGGAGACCTATGTCCAGCAGTGGACGTCTTTCGGCTGAAACGATGATGATGATGATATCTATTTAATACCTTGGTTTAATACTCAAAGATCTATATACATATAAGAGCCAAAATATGCATGTTTTTACATATACTGAAAAAATTATCACACACGAACTACCAGAGTGTAACTGATTAATTAATTACACCTAAATTCGGGACAAAAAGATATGCATGTATGAATATACACACAAATGTTTGTCATAGATAAGAATCACCCACGACCTATGATACTACCTATTAGCTGTGCTATTAGTGTGTTTAACAAACCACGATATCCGATCCGCCCAATACCGCATTATACTCGTACTAGTAGATACGCTGTCTGTGAAAACAAACGGCGTATATAATTTTCGGATTTCAGCACATTTAACTATGGTAGTGCGCTCGACTTCTTTTCTTACTTTAAATTAAAATAATTTAACACAAGGGTTAGATTCAAAGCAAAATCAGATAAAGAAATACAATCCTGGAATTAAGCTGTTATAATTCTCATAATTCCCAGATGCAACGGCTGCGCACC
Source organism: Ochropacha duplaris (assembly GCA_951361185.1). Lineage (NCBI taxonomy): Eukaryota > Metazoa > Arthropoda > Insecta > Lepidoptera > Drepanidae > Ochropacha > Ochropacha duplaris. Next base: position 4,701,595 of record OX592709.1, on the reverse strand, counting down.
GTATAGCTCGTGGATGTGCATTCAAATTCTTTTACCAACATACTTCTACACGTAGTTAGTAGCAATTTTGAATTTTATCCCCCAGCATTAAGCATTGTATAGGGGGTGGGATATAAATTTGTAGAACGTAGGAGCAGACAAAGACATTCTCGGAGCCGAGAGCCGAGGGCAGATAAACAACTCCGCCAACTCAGCCGAGGTAACGTTCACTCCAGATGATTCTATAAAACCAGCTTCTATTTAAGAAAATATTCCAAACATTTTTAAACAGATTTTTAAAACCCTTAATATTTTGAACAGTTAAAATATTCGGTGCTTTGTACGGAGTTTATGAAATTACGCTTCGTTTTAAACATACGAGTACTATAATTTACCAATATTTTTATACCACAAGTGACAACCAGCCAGGCGAGTCACCTCATGGTAAGTGACTGGCTCTCAAGTGCAACACCGGACACAGCAACAGATTTACAACTTGGGGGTGGTAGCCAGCTAGTCGAGTACTACAAAGTACCCTACCACCGTGCTGTGGTTTACTATGGTGTCCTCTCTATGATTTACTTCACCGAAAGCTCAAGCTCATTGTAGGATTCGTACCCACGATCTTCGTTGCGGTATCCGACGTCACTACCACTGAGCTATCATCGCCTAAATGTAATGTTATTTGTTTTATGTTTGGCACACTTTAGCTTTGACTAGTTAACGTAACTGTATTTGTATGGGTTGATTCCTAGATTAAAGATTTTATTACATCACGATCACGAGTCTCGATGGAATATAATCAATAAATACCTATGTAAACCTACCAAGTTTATTAATAACTTATTTATTAATAACAATTTCGATTCAAACGGAATCTATCAAAACTTTTAATAATCATTATAGTAACAATAAAATCAAATATTCTCTGCACAACAATATTTGTGAAACCAACATGGAATTCATTTATTTACGTGGTCACTCTATTCATATTAGAAGCCATATTTCCAGTTTGTTAAACTTGGAAAGGAGAATGAAAATAGCTGGTGTGAATAGCGAAATAACATGATTGTATTTCTTCCATCAACAATATAATCGAAGCTATATGATATGTAAGTATGTACACACATATGTATAGCTGTCAAAGAGTAGTTATTTCGCTTCTGAATACTGTTGAGATCAACAGATTAGTCATGAAAGGCAACGCCGCATTTTTATCAATAAGGTATTTTTTACCGATAAAAAATAATTTAGACTATTAAATTGCTTTAAACATCATTGATTTTTAGGGTTCCGAACAAAAAAAACGGAATCCTTATTTATAGTATCACTCGTGCGTCTGTTTTTCCGGACATGTCACAGACATTGCTCCGAATCTACTGGACCAAATCAGAAATTTGAAAATAAAATTTGGTAGAATTGTGTAATCCTATGACCCAAACACAGATGTGCAAATTAAACAAATATTTTTTTAGAATAAGCCTCATTTTCGGGGGAAATAGGAAATTAAAAAGAGAGTTTTGCGAACCTTACCGTGTCATAATATATCAAATGAAAGGGCTCGTATTGGGATCTTAAATATTATTTTTGTTATAATTGTAAAATAAATAGTTTTGATTTTATTCATGAAAGAAGACGAAAATAATTCCATGACGAGAACTTATTGTTACATTAAATGAGTAACATGAAATCACAACCAACTATCCAAGCGTGAGAACGTTCAATGCATCATTGTTCTCCGACTAAATATAATTTAATTGGAAAATTATTTTATATGAACCTTTCATGACAATAAATATCTCAGTGGGGGTATTATTTATGGACTTTTATTTATAACAACAACCTTTAGGACAAGCTGAATCACAATACAAACTATTTATCGCGGAGCGCGCTGTCTCTGACAACATTTGTTCTCTTCCAGAGAGGAAAGATATAATGGAAGGGACACATTGTTTTACACTTTAATAGCAATTGTGTTTATATAAATTGTGGAAAATTACAACTATTTTGCTGAGGACAAAATAGGTATAATTCTATTCCATCACTCTCTCTTTTGTTAAACTTTTGCTCAGTTAAAAAACAGGCTCCCAAGCTACTAAATGCCGCGTACTACTCGCGTCATTTAGGAGCCTGGGAACCCCCAAAAAAACCTGAGTCACTAACGATATCATTCCATGCATTTAATTTGAAATAATAGGTTATATTTTCTCTTCAAAGTTCTTGGATCCAACGTGAACATAAAATTCAAAAGAATCACTAACAATAACGGCAGAATAAAGATTTATTTTATCCTTTGAACCGTTCCCATCTCTTTCTGTAACATTCACCATACCCGTTAAGATAAGACTGGCAAATTCTTGCAACATTACGTTTATTTTAAAGCAATGCGCTAGTACCTGATAAGTTTATTTACGTGCTCCGAGCTAAGACTTTCATCTTATCCTTTTAGCTAACCACGTACGTTAGCGAAATGGGAACATCGCATGCTGAAAATCAGGGTAATAATGTACGGTTATTTTTACGCGTAATCAAACGTCACTTCAGCCTGACACCTATCACTCGGCATTTGTGAAAGGAAAGTCATCATTTTCCCTTTTCTTCACACACTCCGCCACATCGGGAAAAACGAGGCGCGAGTTTGCAACGTCACGAATCATATTTTTTATGTTTATGTCAACTTAATAAATGTAATAGGAATTTTCTTTCAGGGGTTCTTGTGTAATTATCTTTTTCACTTTTATGTTGATGGCGAAACAAAACTGTGTGGTAGGATAATTTATAGTGCCTGGCTTGTTCGCTATTGTTATTATATCTGTCGCCATGTTCCAACCGTTGTTTACCGATAGTTGCACTTGAGAGCCAGTTGCCTTCTAGGCTTTGTAAAAGTTAAGGTTAATGCATTCAGCATCAGAAGGACCGTTTGTCTTGTTATCAGCCTACGGAGTTGTTTTTACACCAAATAATCACGAAGATATGGATGAAACCGTGGGGACAACAAGTTAACAATAGTCATTAACTTCTTGGGTGAATTTTTGGTATTTTTGGCCCCATTATCCAATTTAAAACACTTTGTTATAAATGTAAACACTTATTCATCATTCCTTTCACCTGAAAGTGCCTGCAAGTATCACGTATCCCGTGACGTCACAAGTTAAATGTCATTAGTGACGAACATGCAGTAGGTAACCTACTTCTGGCCCTTTTCCCTCGTAACCTATAGAACCGGGTTTACGCCCGGTTTATTGTGCTATAGCTGGTTTTAGTACTTTTAACTACACTAATCGACACTTAAATATTTTATACGATGGTAAAGCAAATGTGGAAGTGATTGTTTGTTTTAAAGTGGTAGGTATAGTCATGGAAAAAAGATAAGAGTACTATAAATACTTATTTTCAGTTTTATTTGTAACTAGCTTCCAGGTCATCCGTTTGTCTAGAGAACAGTTGAATGTTCAAAAATCCTTTCTTAGCGGCCTTTTATACCTGCCTTTCAACTACTGACGGAACAGCTGCTCAATTTATACCAAGCGCAAGTTCGGTCGTGTGTGTACTGCTCTCATCTTTGGGATGGTTCGGCCAAATATCAGCTTGATGCCCTGGAGTCAATTGAGAGGCGAGCCAAGAGGCTTATTGACAACGACGCATTGGTCGAGGCAAGGCTTCAGAGCCTTGAGCATCGACGCAGAGTTGCTAGCCTATCGGTTTTCTATCGGATACATTTCGGCGAGTGGGCGACGGAATTACATAACTTGATTCCGCCTAATCTAGATATCCTATCTCCTAGATATAATGAATTTTATATATTTATATAAATTATATAAACAAGTATGTTTATAGTGATGTATTTTAAGAAATAGAAGTAAGGTAATTCAGTTATCTGGTTTATATTGTAAGCAGAGCTTAAGGCACACATAAACTATTGCATTTATAAGACTTCAAATGAATTTATCTGCAGCCTTTATTTGCAATGATTAACTGATGTTATCAATTTCTCACTCCAATAGTATAAAAGACTACTGAAATGAAAAGCTTGGCTTCGTCTACGTTATTTCAGTTTCCCAGCGCTTTCAATCCGTATCGACTTATTCGATTCAACGCTCCCCAATCCAAATTGAATGTTGTATTGATTGCCAATTAAATCAGAGCAAGCGACCTAGTCCTTTAGGTCTAGTTCTTTATAATGATTTGGTCTAAGTAACATTTTAAGTCGATGATAGCTCAGCGGTTATGACGCCGGATTTTGCGGCGAAGGTCGTGAGTTCGAATCCTACAATGAGCTTGAGATTTCGGTGAAGGAAAACCTAGTGAGGAAACCACAGCACGGGTACTTTGTAGTACTCGACTGGAAGGCTACCTACCACCCTTAAAGTGAAAACCTGTCGCCAAGCAACATAAGTATTCTAATCGGCATCAATTTTTCATTACACTTTTTTATGTTAACGTGAATCATGATTCTTGGAATTTACTTTATTCTGTATGTAGCTTTGAAAAGATCGCAAGCCAAGGGGCTGTTTGTAAATTAAATTCTATTACTTGGTACTAAGAGTGATTTTAGTAGGCTTAAAGTACTAACCGATTTTATAGTAGCGAAAAAGCATATGAAACCTAATGATAGAACCAACATCAAAAACATAGTGAAAATAATATCTTCGAATTCTTATCCACTTTGTAACTACCGAGTTCTAGGAAGAAGTTAAAAATAGGTACTTTTAGACTCATTAAAACTAGCGACGGGGAACTTGACCGCATCTTAGAAAGTTTCTCGGCCAAGTCACGGAAACCATCATTCAGAAGGTCAGACATTTTTGTCTAGAATCATTTATATATAAAAAGTAGGTAGGTACAAATAAAATGTAATTAAGTTTATTTAATTAGACAAATAAGAAACGAATTAGACAATATAATCTGATTTAAAAGTTGCTTTTATTCGAGTAGGTACTTATTATAACTTCTCTCGTGTAACATAATACTTACTGAAGAAATAAATTAGTAAATGCAACGTTTCGTCCCTGGAAGTTCTGTGATGCTGTGATTTATTTAAGTAAAAACAACTCACAGATCCTACCCCTTTGGGCTAAGTTTTATTTACCACATAGGGATAATAGATGAAATATCAATAATTTATCAGCAATTGCAATACGTATTGTTTCATGTTGAAAACATACGTTGGATCGTTTTGTAACGAGGGTGAGACCGGCCACAGTGCAGAACTCAATCCGAAGAAAGAATCCAACAGAATCAAGCAGAAAATAATGTAACGTAACCTAATCTCCGTTCCAATGATTTATGACATAAAAACCTCTTACATAAAAAGGAGATAAAACGCGCCGCGAGCAGAACTCATGCAAAATTTTACACATCCTATATTTACTGATTTTTACTATTTGTGTGAATGTACCATTATAGCTTACGGAACGTAGTAATATCAATGAGATTGTCAACGTTTACAAAGCATAGAAGGCAGCTGAGTCTCAAGTGCATCTGTTGATGTGCATCCAATCAGATATCTTTCGGTTGGTAACCACTAGTAACCAGATAGTCGTGTGGAAGAATTACCGTACCGTACCATCGTACTGTGATTTGCTCACGTTGGCTCTTTGTTTGATTTATGCCAATTTTTTATCATCTTAATCGAGCAATATTGATTTCGATGTATTAATAAAAGTTTGTCGTATTATTGTGTTTCTACTCTTACAAATATGTCCTCTGTTCACCTGTGACAATAGGTTATCAATACTTTTTTTTTTATGTCACAAGTGACAACGCGGCAGGCGGGTCACCTGATGGTAAGTGACAACCGTCGCCTATAGACATTGGCAATACCAGGGGATTGCTAATGTGTTGTACACCTTATTATTTAATTATTTATATTTGAAGGGTCCGATGTCGTGGTTGGTAAGATGTTCGTAGTAAGAACACTGTCACACCACACGGGTTCGATTCCCACCTAGGACAAACCTGTCCTGAGTCTGAGTATAATCTATTTAAGTATGTATGTACTTTATAGACGTATATTGACGTATATTAAAAATGTTGTATATGTAGTAGGTATATCAATTATCTGATCCCATGGCTGTGAATGTCCCAGAATATTTATTTATTTATTATAACTTTGTTATGTATGCCATCAGAGTTTTATTACCAATTTATAATGGTATGTAAAGTAGCTATAGTGAAATGGATCCAATTTAAATAAATCTTTCAATCATAAAATACTTTTCTAAGAAATATAAATGGAAATATGGCTTGCGAATGATAAAATATTTACTTAAAACTTAACCTTAAGATCTAAGAGAAATTATCGTATTATTATGATATGAACGTATCACTACGATATATTGAGTTTTATTTTCTACCCAAAGTGTCACGTTACTTATAACGGATTGTAAACATTGATCTATATACAGGGTTACTGGTTATTCGATACATTCCTTTAAGGGCGTGATAGTCTACTTTAAGGGCGTGATAGTATATACTTCTATACGGATGCGAGGCCTGGACAATCAAAGAGCAACTCAAGAAACGAATAGAAGCCTTTAAAATGTGGACCTACAGACGTATGTTGGCTATTAGCTGGACACATAGAGTGACCAATGAAGAAGTTCTCCGTCGAGCTGGTCAAAAGCGCCAAATCATGCAAACCGTCAAACAGAGAAAAGTTCGTTATCTGGGCCATATCATGCGACATGACAGATACGAACTGCTGCAACTCATAATGATGGGCAAAGTGGCTGGGAGAAGACCAGTAGGCCGGAGAAAAATGTCGTGGCTGCGCAATATTCAAGAGTGGACCGGCATCAACAGCGCCGCTGAACTTTTCCGCCTCGCAAAGGACAAACAGAAGTTTTCCGAACTGACGGCTAACCTCCACTAGTTGGAGAGGCACTGCTAGAAGAAGAAGTAGTATACACAGTAAGCTACGAAATGAACCCTATATAAATAAATACTCGCGAGAATTCACATAGCTCGGTTAACAATACTTAAACGCACGCGCAGTCAGTTGGTCGTAAACGAACTGACGCTACCGAACCCAAAAACTTACCAGCGAAGACGGCATGCCCATCCCGAACTATACCGGAATTTGCCGATCTCTTATCACAACATTGTCGGTGTATGGACACTTTTTCTGTAAAAATAATTATAAAAGTTATTTTAATAAATTGCGACCTGTTCTGTTTCTAAGAACTAATTCTTCATATTTTGTAGAGAGTTTTTTTAATATTCTTACTTTATTAGATAGGTGATAGGTGAGGAAGTTTTGATATATTTTGTACACTTCTAACTCCATCACTTTTTTTTTATTGGCATTTTAATCTTTAAGAAAACAGAGAAATAATTCAAAGTGACACGATTTAAAAGATATTGTGTCGAAGCCATTGCAAAATTTCATAATTTTATTGATTTAAAAAAAGTATTTGCATGTTGTCTGAGTACCAGAAACAAAAAAAGTTAAAAATGTTAACTACTTTTTTTAAAATTTGATTTTGAAGTTGTAAGTCGGGATTTTTTCGAGAAAATACTAAATTCCCAAATATCTCAGTAACGGCACAGTTATATCTTTATACTGTGGTAACGGTCAACATTTGTATAATGCAATATAGGGTTCATTTCGTAGCTTACAGTGTATACTATCACGCCCTTAAAGGAATGTATCGAATAACCAGTAACCCTGTATATAAAAGGATAAGTCCTGACTGATCTATCAACGCCCAGCCTAAACCCTTAGACCTAGAAAGCTAATTTTTTTCCCAGGTGTTGTTTCTAAAACTTGACCGAGGAATATGAACGGATTTTTCGAAATTCAACCTTAAAGGGGGTGAAAAAGGGGTTGAAAGTTTGTATGTAAGTCGGTCATTTTTGAAGCTAGAATCATGAAACTTTGTTTTTAGACTATCAATTAAAAGTAAAGAAACACGTATATCAGCGTTATTTAAATTTATACCCCTGAAGGGGTGAAATGGGGGTTGAAAGTTTGTATGGAAGTCCGCGATTTTTTTAAGCTACAACCATGAAACTTTGTTATTAGGCTAACAATTAAAAATAAAGAATCACGTATTTTAGCGTTTTCTAAAATTCAACCCTTAAGGGAGTGAAAAAAGGGTTGAAAGCATGTGGGGAAGTCGCATCATTTTTGAACCATGAAACTTTGTTTTTAGACTAACAATTAAAAATAAAGAAACACGTGTTTTACCGTTTCCTATAATTCCACCTCTGAAGGGGTGAAACGGGGGTTCAAAGTTAGGAGTTATTTCCGTTTCTTGGTATGAAAAATGAAAAGGACTGACTCATCAACGCCCAGTGTTAGACCTAGAAAGCTGATTTTTTTCACAGGTAACGTTTTTACGATGTAGACGAGGATTAAGAAAGATTTTTTAAATTCAATCTCAAAGGATACGCGGGTGAAACCGCGGGGCGGAAAGCTAGTAATAATATATAATATTACTAATACTTTCAGAGGATGTACACTTCGATATTTTCAGACTAGGTAAATTTTTCTTCAAATGAATGACCCGTGGAATATAAAATTTATCTAGTTAACAAATTTTATTGCGGTTGTGTAACAAAGTACCTAAGCTATAGATCCTTACAGATTCCAGACACTACAAAGAAGAATGTAACTGCTCTGCTTTGCTAGGTTTATGACCGCGGTATTAGAAAATCCTTTTACGAGTAAGAACAAAATTGCAGTCAGTATTAAAATATGTGTGGTGCGATAGGTACAACAATTTGCAAAACATCCGGTTATCTCTGGTTTCATGGCCTAGGTCAGTGTCCATTATGAAATCCACTTCTAGACAAAATAGGCCTTTCTTAAAGCGTGCCTTCTACTACCAGCAAGGCTTGCGTTGCTGTGTAATTCCTATTTGTGATAAAATTAATTCAAATTTATTCTAGAAAACTAAGATATAGTCTGCATTACTGCTTATATAATAACTATTTATATTTCTTAAAAACAAAACACATATATTGTGTCATTCAAATTTTTTCACCCAAATCAGAATCTAGTAGAAATTATAATTAAAAATCTTAAAACTTTCATGTTAATTATGATCTCAAACATCCAGCCAGTCACGGCTCGACCATAACCCGTTAAAAGACCCTTGAATTACGTAATCAAGTTCAATGTTGATTATTTATTGCCAGGATTCCATTCGGTATTGCGCTGAGGAATCCCTATTAGCTGCGGCGGTCGTCTAATAGCCACTTTCCTTATATTGCCTTTACATTGCCTCCGTATTGCTCCAATATCTCTTTATAGCCATGACGTACTCGCTCCGGGAATCGCGTATGGTCCTGTTCATGATAGGTAAGTGTTGTCCTTAACTTGTTGAATTCTCCTCCTAATTATAATAGGGATATCATTATCGCAGTGTTTATAAGTGCCATTTTGGAAAATGTTTTAGTAATATTCCAAACCTAGACTATGTACTTTGATGTTGAAATTTTAGGTTTTACTAACATGTCTATAAAATGTAGGTATGTGTTTTTAATGCGAGTTTTACAAATAACTTTTTATAAATAGTCTCGACGAATCCGATATTTCGTTATCAGATTAAAAGTTTCACTCACATATCACAACGATGTAAAATATACGTAAAAGGTCTGTTAGGGGTTGATTCAGGCTTTCACATCACGTTTCCAATTTGATGTATCCCAAACATGGATTCGGAGAGATAAATTAAATCCTGCTGAGCATGAAACATGTTGTGGCCTTGATAAGCATGCCCGCCACTTACATTAAAGGAAATAAAATATTTGGCGTACACAACGCGTGGGTGGATATAGCCTTTGAACTTTTCAATCAATTGCTGAGTTAATACATTACTCTAACTCGCTTTATAAAAAGTTACATTAACACGCTCACTGCAAGCTTTTTCTGTTTTCATTTAGTGCGTGTGAGGTCAAGATGAGCCGAATTTTTTTTCCTAATCTAGTACCTACCGACTAAAATGGTATCAGGAAAAATCTGCCCAATATATAGATAGGCAATCAACTTAAATACCACAACCTCAGCACCATTAAAACTATTTTATAAATAAACGTCCTTCTTAGCTTCCAAGAATGGCCTCGTTTTATGAAACTGTGATTACTTACTTGAGACTTAGTTACTCAGCGTCTTTTGTCTTCAGTCAGCCGTCATTTGTTTTTCGCGAAAATTTAATCCCAGAAGCATTTTGTCTCTGCCAAGAACGGTAGAAATATATTGCCTTTTTAGTTCATCGAATTGATTAAGTTCATTAATACTAATAGATATTCAGGTTTATAATGAAAGCAAGAGTGTGAAAAAATGCTGCGATATTTTTTTTAAGAAAAAAATTGTCACATTTTATTTATATTTTCTACTAAAAACTTTTACCAATAACCATTTGCTTGTATTAGATGGAGTACCTAACTAGTTACTTGCATTTGTATTAATTTCTTTGGTTTAGGAGAAAGAAGCCTGAAACATTCGTTGGTTGGACGGACAAACTGAGTTACCACAACAATTTGGCTCCGCCCGGGTATGGAATCTTAAAAGACGATAATTACCTCCTCCACTTTTCGAGTCCCCAATTTTTTCACCAAAATAAATTTATTACGAGTTAATAACACCGACATATTGAAATTATGACACATTATTACTTGTTTACTCGTATATTTGGAGGTCATTCACATCGTCCTCAGACGTATAGAATAGAGTCGTTATACATATAGGTAAGTTGTAGCTGGAATACGGATGAGGTAGCTAGGAATCTTTTGAAGATCAGAAAGACTATATTCGCGTGTATTCTGCTGATGTCGCAGTTTAAAACTGCCAACAAATTAACTTTATCTCTTGATGTATTTATTGTTTTTAAGATAAATAGTCATCAATAAATTTTCAGATGTGAATTTGTTTTGATTTTGTTATTTAAATAGATACCATCCCTAGACAAACAACATTGTAAAACATAATCATTCTAACAATATCCTTACGAAACCTTAGTACGAAAATAATAAGAAACCAGAGTCATCGATCACGCAATGGAAGACAAGGAAATTGTTATTTTAGTACACATAGTAGGTAGCTATCAACGTGTATCATTTTTCATCGTTCAATATTTTTGTGACGCCATAAATCTTGCGTCTCACTTATTGCTTACTATATAGTTTTTCGTCCCCGGTTTCACCCACGTTCCCAAGGGATTTTTTCTTTTCTCGGGATAAAAAGTATCCTATGTCCTTCTCCAAGCCTCCATCTATCTCTATGCCAAATTCAATATAAATCGGTTCAGCGGTTTAAGCGTGAAGTGGTAACAGACAGACAGACAGACACACTTTCTCATTTATAATTATTATAGTATATAATATGGATAAGTAAATAAGTAGGTATATTATAAGTAAATATGTATGGATTGTTTTCCGCCCCGCGGTTTCACCCGCGTAGATAACCCTTTTTTACCCCTTTGGGGTTTGAAGTTCTAGTTACGTCTTAAAAACAGGTGTGATAAAAATCACCCTAACTAGGATTTAGGTTGGGCGTTGATGAGTCAGTGGGTCAGAAAACCTTACACCAAAACTTCATCATGACTCCACTCATTTGTGAAGACCATATGAAAATCCGTTCAGTAGTTTTTGAGATCATCGCGAACATACATAGGTACTGACCGACTGAGGTGATTTTGTTTTATATTATGTAAATATACCATAGATCATATGGATTTTAATGTTATATATTTTTGCCAGCAGTTTTTCATAAAAGAAAAAAGTTTTAGCGACAGACAAATTAATAACTTTTCAATATTTTGAATTCAGTATTATTTTCTGATAATGAATCAATTAATTTTACAATAACCTGTCAATTGCGCCTTTGGAATATTGGGTCAAGAATTTTCTGCCTTTGTCAATTTGTCATTCAATTTCAGGAGATGTCTACTTGAGTTGTGCTTTCATTACGATTTTATTAAAATTTCTATAAATATTAAATGATAATTCCAAGGAGAGGCGTTTGGATGGAGCTCTGAGATCAATCAAATATTCAGACTATATGAACTTTGTAGATCACAAAAACGTTCTTAACGTTATGAATAGATCGTTAGACTTTGCATTAATACCCAAGTATTTTGAACTCTATAAAATTGTTAAGTTTTTCAATAAATACAGGTACGCTGGTCAATGAAACTAAAAATAAATCTAGCTTAGTTATTAGAACTATGTATATTGAACTATAATAAGAAAATTATTTTCTTCTAAAATAGAGACTGTTTTATTTTTAAAACAATGAAATGAAATGAAAATGAGTGAGAGAAATATTAAGTTTTTACGTTCTTTTTAACTCGTGGAATTGATCTCGTTTTGCCTATTTTGAAATAATTCTCAGATCATGGCCTTTACAAAGTTTAATGTAACACAGTTTCCAAACCTGAAGCGATGAAAACGGCCTATTATAGCCCCCGCCCACGATCCTCAAGACTATGTAAAGTTTCATTCACAAGTAGCCTTTATAAAAACCTAGGGGTGTCATATGAGAGCCAGTTACCTCCGATCACATCTTACCACAGTGATATTGTTGTCAAACAAACTTCACCCAACAAAGAAAAAATACTAAATTTGTACTGACAGAATATCTGGCAGTTTTGTTTTCAATATGGCAATATTATATCATGTAAAGGCGATGATAGCTAAGTGGTAGTGACGTCGGTTACCACGGCGAAGGGGTGGGCTCGAATCCTACAATAAGCTTGAGGTAACGGTGCGTAGGTTAACATCGCGAGAAAACCACAGTAGGTACGGTATGGTAGGGTACTTTGTTGTACTCAACAGGCTGGCTAACACTCTCGAGCTGTCTAAGCACCTAGGTGTGTTAAATAAATTATTTGACAATAGGTCTTCAATTAATTTTCCCGGCTTAGAATAATTGATTAAGAATACATTTAATAATACGCATATGTTTATTCATATAATCAAAACAATGATGCAACATATTGTGCTTACAGACATAAAATATCATTTAAACAATTATTTGATACAAACAAGATAAAATTTAAAAGTCACAGCTCCTGTAAATTACTACTTGTACTTAAATAACAATAATATCACATGAAAACGACTACAATTGGTTTTACAATATAGAGATCTATTTAACTATCATAATAACATTAACAGAAACAGCCTTGTAATTTAAAATTAACATCCATAATTAAATTATTTTGAGACTAAGTATACATTTCCGAACAAACAAATCTTCAGTGAAATACCTAACTAAAGGAATTAATAAAAATCTATTTGAAACGAGTTTTAAGTTTATATCTAATAAGAGTTTGCTATAAAAAAGTTTGACGAAAATAATTTGAAGAATATTAATGAATACCTACTTGTATCTGTAGTATTACTTTTTCGGACGAAGCCCTTCGTATAATTATGATAGAACTTCACTTACAGCTAAGTTCGTTTAAATACTAAATATGACTGCAACTTCACTAAATGATTAGAAACATGCTTAAAGCTGAGAGTAGGATAATATAAAGATATGAGAAATGTAACATTTGTATGAATGATATACAACGGTTTAGAAAGATACGGAAGTATAAAAGGTCAGTAAAAACACTACAGGGTCTAAAGTGTATAATACAATAGTATTTATTTCGTATTCACACAAATATATTCTCACTACATCTTTCGGATTTCTCGCTTCCGCGATATTTACTTAATCTAAACATGTATTTTATGTATTACATTTATATCTACTATAGGTACTTACTTGCACTAAAATTCGGAGGGTATTTTGGTCACCCACAACTAATAAATAGAATTAATATTAATATATTATTTTCTCCTTTAATTAAAAGTATAAACAATAATGACTAGACTATCAAAAAATCACCTATTTATGTGCTTGGCACAAAATAAACATTATCTTATTAAAAATCTTTCGTCTATAGTAAATTATTTATAAAGAGTATCTGTTAGACCGGTCAGGGAAAAACAATAAGCGTAAAATTTCATACTTTCACATCTCAGTCTTCATTTTTTATAGTTTTTGTTTTCATACCCTTGTTTGTATCATTGGTGGTAACAACACAACTGTTGAATCTGTTGACAACATCGCGTACTTTCCCTTTGCTAATGACGAGTTCTTTATCGTATGTAGGTGTTATTTGGCCTTTGTTGTTGCCATTACAGATATGTTTGTTGTTCGTCATCGCTGAAGCGAAATTAGCGCTTTGTGACTTCCGAAATTCTCTGACAGCGCTATCTATATTATTAATGAGATCCTTAGCGACGAAGGTTGCTATTTCATGTTTGATGCGATCTCTTTCACTTTGTATTTCAATAGGTTTGTTGTTATGTTCTTTGGTATCATTAGTTTGTTCCGGACTATGACTTTGTGTTAGTGAATGTGATGCAGGACTGTCGGGTCCTTGAAATGTTATACTCGGATTTACTGGAGTGTTTTGGTGGTTTGCTAGCTCGTAACATTGACTCTCATGATTAAAGCATGATTTTTCACCAAGTAACCAATATGTTGTCATTTTACCTTTACCCTGTGGACAAAAAAGGAAATCTAACTTATTACACTTGGTCAAATTTACTGTTTAAAATTGGAAAACTGGAAGTCCGTTTCTCCTGGTTCTGAAAAAGTAATGTATTTACCTTCATAGTTATTTCTCCTCTGCATTCAAAATCAAAGCAGTCATAGATGTCTAGGATATCTTTGGTCTTAGGGCTGACGTGTATTTTGAGCGCTTCTCCATGTGATTCCATTCTTGATGCTGTATTGACGGTGTCTCCGAATAAGCAATACCGTGGCATCTTGAGACCCACCACACCTGCTACGCATGGACCTAGATAAAAAAGTTGGGTTCCATTTGCTGATCTTTATCTTTAAAGCGGTTAATACAAATTGAATATATTATTCAGATTACATTAAATCTGCATAAGAAGCAGCGGGATGAGAAACTTCTATTTTCCTAAACTAAAGATCCATTTGTTTTAGAATTTGTACTACGAGTTTTCAACATAGACTTAAGAATAATTTACTTACTAACTCGTAGACTTTGTACAAATGTTTACTCATCATTCATATGGGAGCTAAATGATATTGAAGTTCTTGAATAACACTATTGCTATAAATATATTTCTCTCTTATTATTTAACTAAGCTAAAATTTGGTTTTTCATGGACTTCAATTATGAGAAGTAAACATTCACTTTATTAGCAAAAATCATCACCAAGGCGGAAGCAATGAAGGCCGAAGCCTTTTTGTTACAGCTAGAGGAAAGTTTTCCGACCAGATGAAACCGTATCCAGCGTACGCCTAAAGTTTTTCGTTGCTTGCAACGTCACGAAGGTGAAGCTATTATTATATCGTACCTGTATGCATACCAATCCTCAACAACAGTCGTTCCCCTGGCCTGTGCGGCACTGTCTTCACCCTTACCGCGTTGAGAAGAGCGAGGGACATGCGCGCTATCTCTGCTGCATGACGGTTACCATTGCGCATCGGCAGGCCGGATACTACCATGTATGCATCACCTATTGTTTCAACCTGTTGATGTAAAATGTGCACTTAAAGATGATTTTATAGGCAAGAAGTTACATGGAAAGATTGAGGGATTGCTTTGAAATGCCCAGAAATCGGCAAAAATAATGCATTTGTATTAATTGGTAAAATCATGCAGGCAAAAATGCTACAAGTAGGTACGTAGAAATTACAGAGTTATTACTAAACAATGAGGACTCAAATATCCGTCAATGTGTAATTTCAATACTTCAACTAATTTTCCAATTAATGAATTTTCCACTAAATATGATAAAAATATACATTTACGCTATTTTATTTTGTGGAATAACCTACATTAGCTATAAGATTTCTTTGAATGCTTCTGTAATAGATTTTATTTCTTGATGTCATGCAAATTCGTGTTACTCATACTCGGTTATTCGCAAATTGGGCGTTGAGAAATATAAAATTTATTTTTAAATGATTTCATTACGTTGGTACTAGCATTGGTTTTGAAGTTGATCGAGTCCCCAGCCAAAACTCACTACACGGAGTAAATAAAATGAAAAGTTACATCATACGTCTCTTACCTTATACACGTCAAAGTTCTCGATAATAGAATCAAAACTGGTGTAAAGGTCATTGAGTAGGTCAACTACTTCAAGTGGCGTAGATTCTGCGGATAGTTGCGTAAATCCAATGATATCGCTGAAGTAAATCGTCACTTGGTCGTAAGTCTCCGCCATCACCGGCTGACCCATTATCAGCTGGGATGCTACGGATCTGTTCAATCCAAAATAAATTGTAAAGCAGGCAGAATAGAATCTATTTTGTAAAAAATATATTTCGGTGAACTTATAAGTAAGTCCTTTGCAAACAACCTTAGGGTAATAGGATTTATGTTTGAAGATAAGTAAAAAATGGAAATAGAACTACTGAAAAAACGAAATTTTGTCTGATCGTATTTGCATTGTGTGATTTTGTTATGTTAAATACAAAATAAATCTTGGTCTGTATAAACTGCTCAGCGTACATATTATACTTAATATAAAGAAATTAGAATATTTAAATATAAAAAAAATAAACGAAATAATTCTAATAATATTTTTTCCACTTACTTAGGCAATAACTGATACAAGAGTTCCTCGCATTTCCTCTTCTCTTCCAAATAGTCTGAGGTGCGTTCTTCCACCAACGCTTCCAAATTGTTTGCATACTGTTCCACTTGAGTTAACAACATATCCAGCCTCGTTGAAGTTTCGCAGTCCCTAATTAATGTGCAAATTTATGTTATACAACGTAATAATTAAAAGTTTTTTAGGTAATTGCCTACCATCATATGATGGTAGGATAGCCTACTAATATTATAAATATCAAAGTTTGTGGATGTTTGTTGCTCAAACACGCAAAAACGACTGAACGGATTTTGATTAAACTTGGCACTTGATAAAATCCCTCGGCAAAGTGGGTGAAAATGCGGGGCGGAAAACTAGTAATTGTATATTTAAGTTACTTTACAATGTCGGGTATTTTTTCAAAATCAAAAAGCAAACATGCAAACGAGAACGAGAAGGGATCCAACCCATTACTCATGAATCTGATGCATTTCAGATATACGCTCGTATTTTAGACTCCATCAACAGGAATGAATGATTGACGAGACAATTTGTGCTAATGTTAGAACGTCTTCCGTAGCAGACATAAAACCAGATATTTCCATTTAGATGTCCCATTTATTCAGCCTAGGTTCGTTTCAGTTCCTTTAACCTGTACCAACGTGCCAGAATATATTTCTGGTGGAATTCGAGTGACGTAGGTATTTATGTATTACTGTACAATCTTTTGTATACAAAAATGTATTCCTATTTCTATTGGCCACGCCATAACTTGAGAACAACTTTACTGATTTCGAAGTTTTTTTTTAAATTGCGCAGAAAATTTATAAAACTTAACGAATATTTTAATTTTGCGTGTTTGATGTATGTGAATTTAAGAGACAGCTGCTTATATTAAATATTTGGATGTGCATCTTTTGTAAATTTGTTTTTGTAAAACGGACTGTCTTTAGTAGTGTCTTTAGTAGACTGTCCTCAGTACTTAGATACGGTCTTTTGTTATGGGGTAATTGTTCTGAAATTAACAGGGCATTTATATGTCAAAAAAAATGCATACGGGCAATGTGCGGTGTTCCATTCTATGAGTCTTGTAAGCCCTTATTCAAAAAACTTAAAATTTTACCGCTTCCTTGCATGTATATTTTGGAAGTAGGTGTGTTTGTTAAACACAATATTGAATTGTTCGAAAAAGCCGGAGACATTTTTCCCAGAAACACAAGGAATCCTGAAAGACTTGTTCTATGTGCGGTACCTAAAACCACGATGTATTTAAATAACTGTCACGCAATGTGTATACTAATTTATAATAGATTACCTATTGACATCACTAAATTACCAATTAAATATTTTAAATCTAGGCTTCAGACATGGCTAGGGGAGAGAAATTTTTACTCAGTTAAAGAGCTTTTGACATAATATATAAGTAATGACGACATTTAATAATAACTAATAATTTGTACAAATATAATTGCAATAATTTTCGAATATTTTATTAGTTTGATGTATGTACTCACGAGCATGCCTGCGAGCTGCGACATTTTATTTTTGCATGCCAACTCTGGCAGAATATGTTGTCACAAATCACCAATTGTATTTCTATCCTATGTTACCATATTCTCGCAAATAAAATTCTTTATCTTTATCTTTATCTTTGATTTTTAAAATAAAATATAGAATTATTTTTATCCTAGAAAAAGATTAGAACTCTCGGGAATGCAGCTGTTCATTTGAATATACTCACTTATTAATCCTTTGTATATTTTCCTTAAGCGCGGAGAAGTCGGGTCGATCGTCGTCTGGTAGAGTCCAAGGTGGTTCCCCTGTCAGTGACTGGCGTGGTGATGCTGACAGCGGAGATGTGCCACGGTTGCGCATATCTGCACTCCCTGATGACAGATAAACACTTTAGTTTACCTACTTAACACAGATAATTAAATATACTCCTTCAATAAATATATTTATGACAAGAATTTGATTGATCGTTGGTAGGAGGCAGAAGGTATTAAGTTAAAATATTATATCAGTTGACTACCAATTAAAAATTCATACGATCAATCAAAATAGGTACCTAATTACGTAATTTCAGCTCGGTCAGTCATTATGATAATATATGGCTTACGCACCATTTGATTCTGAATCTAAATTAATGGATAACCAGCATCCAGCCAATTAAATACATCGTATAATTATTGGCAACATAAAAAACCAATTTCATGCTAAAAAAATATTTTTAAAAATAAAAACCGACTTCAAAACTGTAACCTATACCTATGTACAAACATAAACTAAAAAGTAAAGAATAATATTTTAATTTCAAAGCAAGAGCCTTAAAGGACAATCAACAAATTATTGATATTTATATATCTATTTAATATTTATAAACAGTTCTTTTTGGAGTCGGTGCCAGTCAAGAAGAAGGACAGTTTTGAACTGGACACGAAGTGTTCATACGAGAAAACGTCTTACGACACCTCTCCTTACGGTAATGTTCCTTAGGTCTGCGCCGTCGCTCCCCTACTTTTCGAAAGTTTGTTACAAAGGCAGAATTAAACTGTCCTTCTTGGCTGGCACCGACTCCAAAAAGAACTGTTTATAAATATTAAATAGATATATAAATATCAATAATTTGTTGATTGTCCTTTAAGGCTCTTGCTTTGAAATTAAAATATTATTCTTTACTTTTTAGTTTATGTTTGTACATAGGTATAGGTTACAGTTTTGAAGTCGGTTTTTGTTTTTTATTTTTAAAAATAATTTTATTTTTTAATTTTTAAAGTTTATTCCTTATTATATGTTATCCTAGGCAAAACTAGTTTGTCCTGAAATCGGGTCTGATCGGTAAAATATAATATATAACTAGCGGGCCCGGCAGACGTCGTCCTGCCCTGAAATTAAAACAAATCTTGGAACTCGATTCCAGCGCCACCTACCGGGTCCAATTGTATTTTAAAACCATCGAAGAACCCATTGAAGTATACACACGAAATTTCATCCAAAACCAAAAAGTCACGCTCAACGACTCAGTTTGATTCACTAAGGTTTATCAAACGAGATAGATTTTTTTTCGTTTTTGTTGATTTTCTCAAAAAGTGCTTAATCAATTTCGACAAAATTTAAATGGGACCACCTCTGAAGTAGGATCTACCAAACATAAAAAGAATCATCAAAATCTATTCATAATTGGCAGAGATCGAGTAACAAACATACAAAAAAAAAAAAAAACATACAGACGAATTGAGAACCTCCTCCTTTTTTTTGAAGTCGGTTAAAAATACAAAATAAGCAGCAGCTTTGGGGTTACGTGTTCAAAATTGAAAATTTAATCATAATAATATCACTATGATCCTAATTACACAAAATCTACTCTCTATCCATAACAAGTTCATTATTAAAAAAGTTTGAGGGAAGAGGGTTCAGCATAAGTCTAGTTGAATTTTCCGATCAGACACCAATGACTCGATTCCAAACACCTGCTAAGGGATAAATCGCTGTACTTGAGTATTCTCACAAACAAGTATCTTCTCAGCAACCCAAGGACCTTCATGAAAAATTTATGAAAATCATAGACCTTTGAGAAATGGACTCATCTAAGATATTGCTTTTGGAATAAGTACAAGTTCGCTTCGAAGAATGGATTTACTTAGAAATACTACGTTTTTATGCACGATTCATGCGTATTTCGAATCTTTGACCTTTATACGTTCGTCCTCTGTTTTATCGGATTGAACGTTCGCAGAAATCGAACCTCGAGGTTCACTCTATACGAATACATTTCAAGCTGTTTTTTTTAAATGGATAGGTTTGTATTTTTCGATTCGCACTGTGAGTAATAATAGGTATAATAAATGAGTGATAATATAGGAATAGTTGAATTGAACCTTACAAACTCTTTTAATTGGCAGCCGGAAAACATATCTCCAGTTCCAGACCAATTAAGATTTAAAAAACTAACTGTTTGGTTTAACTTTGAATTACCCAGGATTTTGAGTTGAAACAACTTACTAAAACTGCACAGTTGTTTGTTTTTTTAAGTTCCTATGTCAACTTCAAGTTTCCATCAATAGAGTTATGTCCAGTCTTTCAGTTTTACATATCCCAATCTGTTTGTAATATATATCAGATGTAGGTTTATAGAAATACTAGCTGTCCCCCGCGGTTTCATCCACGTTCTCGTGGGATCTTATCTTTTCCCGGAATAAAAAGTATCCTTTGTTTTATTCCAGGATATGATCTACCTGTGTGCTAAGTTTCACCAGAATCCATTCAGTAGTTTTTGCGTGAAAGAATAACAAACATCTTCACACACATCCAAACATACTTTCACATTTATAATATTAGTAGGATAGCTCACTTTTGAACTTATCCTCGAGTATGGCGGCGCAGTAGTCGCAGGCGAGCGTGCAGTGTGGTCTTCGCATCTCCAGCAGAGGACTGACAGCCCGCCTCGGGCTCGGCGAGTCCGCGCCCCCGGGCGGCACCAAAGACATTACTCTGTTGACAGACAGAAGGATTTAAATAAACTAGTACATCATATCCTGTTCATTTAATTACTGAAGTTGTTATTTATTTGGGTTTTAGTTTTAATAAATTAATTAATTTCCTAATAGTTTAACTTTATATATATTGTTATAAAAATATTTTCTAAGAATAATGAAAACTAAAGAGAATAACATACTATATATAATAGGTAGTACATTAGACATAATTCGCATGTCTATTTAATTATACTGAAAAGTTTACATCTGAAGATAGCAATCTAATTTTCATATCTACTGGCATTTATACTTAAAAAAAATCATCGTATAAAAATAACGTCAAAATTATAAAGTAACATTAGAACCTATCAATCGAAGATCTAAAAACAGCTTTAACTGATAGGTATACCTATAGCTGTTCAAAGAATTTTTAAGGTGTACATTTACATCAAAAGGTGGCCATATACAGATCACAGAATAAGTCACCACAAGAATATTTTATGTTGCCCATAAATAGAGAGAATTTTAGTAAACACGCACCATTAGCGCTTAAAAGCCCATTAATATACATAGAGATTCCTGAAGGTTAAAAATTTTTAAAAAAATGCAATAAGAACCCAGATAAAATCAAGATTTAAATTTTTGTCAACACATAAGGCAATATGGATAGGAGGTATTGTTAACCTACACACAGTATGAAGCGTAACAAAGATATGTTCGTGCAATCGGATACAGATAGAAGTAGGCCATGTTTGTGGAACGGCGACACTTCGCTCAAGTGGCCGTTTGTAGCGCACTCTGCATTTTGCAATTTACACAACGATAATATTTTTAATGTTTGGGTCAGTTCAGTTTGGGTTTTCTGCTTTCACCTATAGTACCTACATACAAGGAATTAAATAAAAATAAATAAATATCCTGCGACATTTTTTACACGACGCTATCTGATTCCAAACTAAGCAGAACTTGTAATATGGAAACCTAGCTCTGCTTAGATTGGGCTCAGATAGCCGTGCGTGAGAAATATCCTAGGATATTTATTATTATATACTTTATAGCTCTGTCCACTAATAATAGCAATAGTGTAAAGGTAATAATAGATAGTGTCATCCACGAAGACGCGCCCAACTCTTTTCCTAATCCCTTATAGTGCAAGTGCATCCTTTCGCTGTTGTAGTAAAACTGTTGACAACTGTTGGGACCAGCGCTTTGCTTGGAAAAATTTAGCGGTTTTAGCTACAACTGAATCTATCAGCAACTTACATAAAAAATAAAGGTCTATAAGTCTGTTTCTATCATTAGGTAGAAACTCAATTTAAGATTGCCTAAGAATCACGTGTTTGTTCCCTAATTTACACTGGCGAGAAAAGAGAATAAACCTTAAACGAAGGTAATTACATTAGGTCTGAAAGTCTTACGAAGGTGGGAGAGTAATAATGGCCGACTTACAACGTCTGTAACGTCTAGACAAACAACTAGAACTACAGTTAGCTGGAATTAAAATAAATAAAGATCTAATTTACTGAAGATTTGTTCCTTTCGGTTTTCGTAATGGGTTCGTAACTACATTATCGTTTTGCAGAATGTTAATGTTGAAAATATCGCGGGCGATGGGCGATGACGAAGCCAAGGACAAGGTCTCTCCATGGCGATATTTTATATTACAAAGAAAAAAATTACCAAAATCACGATTCGAGTTGAAATACTGCGATGACTCACGCCACTAAATTACTATAATATTACAACTGTTATTTCTTCTTTGTTTTGTTTATATTCTATTTTATTTCCGAAATATTCTTCATCTTAAGATACGTAATAGATAGAAAGATACCTAATAGATCGTTTCTCAGCGATATTATACAGTCAATAATATTAAGTTTTTTTTATCACGCAAGCATTTAACGTCTTATATTAGAATCTATTTAAGAAATTCACTAAGGTAAAATATATTATTTGTTACATTTTCACTCTGTCAGCTAAAACACGTTTCAAAATGTAAGCGATTTGCGTCAGCCTTTCTCTTAACAGGGAAAAATCAAGTTCAGTACTTTTTCATAGTTATCGTCTCGCCTGTTCGTGCCAAATCACAAATTGTTTATCGTCGAGAAATATTTACAGCACTTGTTTTACATAAATGAAATTTCAAGACTTTCAGACTTTCAAGGGTGTTATTCAAATCCGCAAAAGTATTGAATGAGCTCGGTTGAGAATACTGATAAAATATTTACTGAAAAGAAGCAATTACAAGTCGTTTAACCACAGAACCATCATGGAGGGAATGAATAGACTTTCGGGCGTAGTCTGTCCTTGTCTTCGTCATAAGGGGCGCAAAATGTTTATAAGGTTTTGTTATTCGTTTATCTATCTATCTATCTTTAGATGTATAATATTTCTGAAATAAAAAAATATTATCAATATATCGCCAAAAGTAGATAAGGTTACAAAGAAGAAAGAAAAATTATAATTATAGTAATTTTGATGCATGGTTCAACATCATCGTGTTTTCGTTGATAACTTAAATCCTGATTCCTGGAGGTTTATTTTTAGCACTAATTTAGGGACAAACGTCCCACAACTGGAAAAATCAAAGGGTTAATACATATTTTTCGTACAAAAATGTATACTGACTTGTGTGCTAAGTGCGCAGAATTTATAACCTTTGTAAAAGTTTACCAGCAAAGAGTTTTATGTAATGTTACATAAAATTACTAAATATAAATTGAAACAATTATTTTACTATAATTTATTAATTGCATATAATTTATTTATTTATACTTCTGTATTTAATTTTCTTGTTTTAATGTATCCAGCTGTAAAGTGGTTTTGTAATAGGCGTGTATGTTGAATGCCTATTAACCTAAACTATAACGTTGTTGTCTCTATAAATTTACCTGTACCTAATTGGTCATTAAATAACATTGTGATATCAGGGTAGTAAAATCTCTTAATGATGGTAAACCCTCATTTACGCCTCGGGTTCATTAAAGTTAACTCATTTGTAAACCTTATCAATCGTATGTATACATATATCGCAGCCAACTAGCTTAATTAGCCATTCAATTGACAGCCTAGCTTCTTTACTAAACGGCGCCGTTTAACTAGCGGCCTGAATTATATTCAGCCGTACAGTCTAATATAACATTTAATGAACTGGCTGGCTGATATTTAGGCCTACAAAAGGATGACAAAAATAGATGAAATATGTGATATTAGAAATTGTTTATTTTATACAATTCCTAATTATCCCTAATGCACATCGGTAATAGTTTAGTAGGCCAATAGGCATTCAACATACACGCCAGGAATTTCGTAGAGCTGGATAATACACAAACCGCAGAGCAAATTTCTCTCCATACACGACAAACATTGAAAGCACCTGAATACCGGTATCGGTAATGATAGATTCATTGCCATACTCGCGTTAAAAAAAAAGACAATGGTACGGATTCTATAAATGACTATTAAGCGGGGCCTTGCGAAATGACGTTTGATTTTTCATTTTATTTTTATTAAAATCGTGTATTTTGTGCAGTAAAGTTCAATCTAAGTGCACAAGAAAAGTGAAATGAAATCAGAGCGTGTATCGTGACATTTCAGGTTGTCTCAATTAATGAATAATTTAATTACTTAATCTCTATCTCTTTTTTTTTTATGTCACAAGTGACAACGAGGCAAGCGGGTCACCTGATGGTAAGTGACAACCGTCGCCTATAGACTTTGGCAATACCAGGGGATTGCTAATGTGTTGTACACCTTATTACAATGCCTTAAAGGCGAACTGGTTCTCAAGTGCAATTGCTGAAACACACCAACAGGAGCTTGGCGACAGATTTTCAACTTGAGGGTGGTAGCCAGCCAGTCGAGTACTACAAAGTACCCTACCACCGTGCTGTGGTTTCCTCGCGATGTTTTCCTTCACCGAAAGCTCAAGCTCATTGTAAGGATTCGAACCCACGAGCTTCGCCGCAGTATCCGACGTCACTTACCACTGAGCTATCATCGCCTTAAAACATCGCATTATCAACAACAAGCATAAGAAAAAGAAAGTAAATGTAGTCCTGTCAAATGAGTCGATGCTAAAGTCAGGTACGGAAAACTAGAGGTGCTCACTACCGATAGCGATCATGTTTTCGATGAAAACAATAAATTGAACTAAAAATCTTGTATTCTTACACGTTCAATAATATACTTTACCTGTACTACACATTCCACCATTTTTTTAAAGTTTATAAACAATAAAATCGGCACCATTACCCATAAAAGGTTTAGGTAATATAGTCTTTCAATTAATATGAATTAAATTAAGCTTGTCTTTGACTATGATCTCAATGGTAATTAAATATGTGGCCAAAGTTATCATGACGACAAATCATTATAATAAATAATAATAAATATAAATAATATGATGTTTGAAATGATATTTAGCTTTTTACATTTGCCTAGGGATACAAATCCCAGGACATCGCAATGGAGCGTCATATTAAACAGGGATTACATTTCGTATGTGCCTCGTTTCCGTACGGGATCTAGCGACAGTCTAGGCAGTATTGACATGACGTTTATTAATCGTGCTTGTACCATCTTAACTAAAACTATATCCAATAGAATGAAGCTCAGAACAAACAACTAATGGAAAGGGATGTTATTGGTGTTTTATTTTATTACAGGAAATACAAAAGGCAAATAAAAATTTTCATATCTCATATAAAACCTATTTACTAAAATTACATTACTAGATGTATAGAGTTCTAAACTTTACAGCTGTTATGGGTACGCTTTTATCCCAGTTTAACGTAAGCACATAAGCCCAAAGGTACGATTCCCACACAGACATTCGTGTGCATGAGTACTGAGTCTGAGGTGTGAAGAATGTCCCCCGCAGTTTCACCCGCGTTCCCGAGGAATCTTAACCTTTCCCAGGGTAAAAAGTATCCTATGTGTTATTCCAGGATATGGTCTACCTGTGTACTATTTTTCATCAAAATCCGTTCAGCCGTTTTTGCGTGAAAGAGTAACAAACA
This sequence comes from Ochropacha duplaris, assembly GCA_951361185.1. NCBI lineage: Eukaryota > Metazoa > Arthropoda > Insecta > Lepidoptera > Drepanidae > Ochropacha > Ochropacha duplaris. The sequence continues at coordinate 4,675,542 of OX592709.1, read as the reverse complement.
TCCATCCATCCATCCATCCTAATTTTCACATTTATAATATTAGTGGGATACCTACTGTATGTAAATATCACTAATACGGGTATGTTGTAAATCTCTATTTAATACGATGACAAGGCCGAGGTAGAAAATATTACTTAAAAAAATGCTTATTCACATATACCTACATAATCCTGAAGGTTGCGTGAGTCGAAAATTTTACAAGAGAATAATAATATAAAAGATAGAACAATATACAAAAAGAAACTAGTACGTTCTTATATACTTAATGGAGTAGGTAATTTATCGACTATATTTTTGTTTATAAATAATAAATTGAAGGTCTTGTTAATAACGCATTTCTAATTACACGTTAACACGGAAACATTTTGTGTAATGTTGGAACTATTTTCGTGGTGGTTAAATTTCAAAGGTAGGCAATTTAACTGAATAGGTACAGGCTCCTTAAACGTACAACATCTACCGCATTCCATAATGCTTGAGTGGCCTCAATCACGCAATAAATTCAGAGCTATGAGTCCCGGATTATGCCGGGGACATTACCATGACCTATTCCAGATATAGGTCTACACATACATATTCATCGATCGGCACGTGGAAACTTCGGCGGTTGGCATATAATACTAATGAGATCGAAACGATCTTGAGTACTCTCGCAAAATGATGACGCAATCGATATTTCCAAAGTTACTTCAAATGCATTTTCAATTCTCTTTATATCAATCATTTGAATAGTCCGAAGTGGATAATTTTGATGAAAAGAATAGGATTCCTATGCATTTATTACCTTCTTGTTTTAAACTTTGAAATTCAACTAAGTATGTACTTCAAGAAGTTTTAACTAGTTCTCTGCTCCCACGATCTCCTTACATATGGCTCTTTACCTCACAGGTGTTAAATTAAAAAATGCTCTATTACCTTAGTAGGAACCCGTGTACAATATTTCAAGCTCAGCGGTTATATACTGTGCATCGATAAGTAAGTCAGTCAGCCAGTACGAGTATTTAAATAGGTAAGTGCAGATTTAACTAAAGTACTATAACAATCGTTAATTGCAAACTAAAATTAGTATGCATGTTTCAAATCAAACGAGATTTCGAAAGCGCAGTGTGAACCTAATATAAGCTCGGTTTGCCAGACTCGCACATAATAATATGCAGTACAACGCCCCTATTTGCTATTCCTGCAGTAGAGCTACCTACCAATAGATGCAATTGAATTGAATTCAAGTAACTGCTCCTAAAATATTTCGTATAAATATAACATGAGCGCAAAACGTTTTGAATTTTAAAAGAGCTCTAAAGAAGAACACAAGAGTACACACTTAAATGACTAATACATTTCCAAAATCTGAAGTGTATATGCAAACATAGCGATGAAAGTTCAATAAAAGAATGATTCAAGTTTATAAATTAAACTCATCCCTTTTTATTTACCGTCTCCATACTTTTAACTTTGTTCATAGAAGAGAGACAAAAACGTGATACTAAGTATATAATAGGACAGAGAAACACGCCTCAAATGAACTTGGAACAGTGATGTAGAGCGAGTCCCTAGAGAAGTTAACCCCAGTAATTTAACCCGCAACAAATTTAATCAGAAGAGAAATTAAATGCAGAAAATATGGTTGCAGCAACCTTATTCCTACACTAATATGAAAGGTGTATGTAATTAAAGAAACAGTGGATATAAACGTGAGAGAATGCAATCTTGACGTTTGAAACGTTTCGTTTCACATAGTCTCCAATTTCCATTTGTCTGGCAATTTGACTTTAATAAATATATTATTTAAATCTCAGGGTTCTTCTTTTTGTAAATTTCTACCAGTTAGCATATTTTATTGGTAAATCCTGTATTATACGTCTAAAGGGATAAGTCCTAAAGAAGGTTTTCATCTTTTAATTTACTTTTATTTGAACTTTGAGGCGGAAATTGGATAGTATTGACATGACAAAAGCATTTCCACAATATATCACACACGTTTCCAATCGAGAACTCGCATCTCAAACACAATGTCTCAATACCTCGGATCCAATAATTGTATTCAAATTGCTTTTGATTAATCTATTATCAGCTCTTGATTGCACCCGTGCTTCAATATAAACCTAAATAATTGCGAGTCGATCACTTTTGGTAATGTACGGTCACACAACATCAGGTACAATTTACATAATCTTTTAATCTTACCCAAATACCTTTACTTTGTTGAGTGGATATAAGTGTATGGAGTATATTATGGGATTTGACAAGCGAAACAAAATGGAGTGTCGTATGATAAAGCCAATTTCAAGAATTATTCCCTACATGGTGATGAATATGATTCAAATCAAAAATCATTTACAAATTTGCCTTTTCATTGTTTCTCATACATACTTAACTGTATTTTATTCTATGATAACTAATTTTTTGTGCAATAAAACAATGTGTATAGTGTTTTTCTTATGGAATTTGATAAAATTACCAGTCCCAATATTATTCTATTATAATGATATGAAATCGAAAACCAATCTTGATAATATTAAGCTGAATATTAAAATAAACAGAGCGGATTCAAAACTAATTAATCAAGTTATAGGATTTGAGTTGATCCCGACATCTAAGGACCGCAGTCGTCTCTCAGTCTGTCAAGTATAATCCATTGGGATCTCTTAATTCGTTAGCAATTTCAAGAACTGTTATTTCTCTTGAATATTTTGGAACGATATTTTTCAAAGTCTTTATCAATCAAAAACTGTTTAAGGTGATCGCTTGAATAGTCTTTTGTATACGTCAATGGTGGTAGAAAAAACCGCCATTTAGGATTACACTATTAATAGCATTAATACCAATTAGAAGCCTTTATATACCATATTTTTAGCCCATTAGGTCCCGACGTCTGGTCGCGCGAAAAGGGGGATGTCGGGGAATCATTCTATTTTGCTTCTAAGCTTTTTGATCAAACTTGATGCCTCGAAAATACGAGAACCCTCTCTGGTTACACATTGGTACATACATATAGCTCTTTACAGATGAATGCTAGTATAGCAACCCATTTTTGTAGTCATATTTATTTATTTTTTAACATGAAGACAACAACTTTTAGAAGCAATCGACACAGTTGTTACAGTTTCTGGAATTCTAAGCAAAAGTAAAAAGAGAAAGAAGGATTTGTACAAAAAGCTTGTACAAAATGTCCGCGACTTGTATGTACGTCGTTAGCTGGTACTTAACTAGAAACTTTTTAATTAACCACAACACAAAATAAAATATCAAAGTCAAGATACGATGAACATAGGATTCGCTCGAAGTATAAGTACAATATGTTTTAATAATCTGGGTCAGTCAGTATGGGGAAAACGTCAACTGGCGATGATAGCTCATTGGTAGTGACGTCGGATACCGCGGCGAAGGTCGTGGGTTCGAATCCTACAATGGGCTTGAGCTTTCGGTGAAGGAAAACATCGTGAGGAAAACATAGCACGGTGGTAGGGTACTTTGTAGTACTCGACTGGCTGGCTACCACCCTCAAGTTGAAAATCTGTCGCTAAGCACCTGTTGGTGTGTTCCGGCAGTTGCACTTGAGAGCCAGTTGCCTTTAAGGCATTGTAATAAGGTGTACAACACATTGGCAATCCCCTTGGTATTGCTAATGTCTATAAGCGACGGTAGTCACTTACCACCAGGTGACCCGTCAGATTCGTTGTCACTTGTGGTATAAAAAAATACGGAAAACCTGCTCTATTTTTGAGTCTACCACTTAGATATTTGATACTTTGGTCAAAAGAAGCTAATTGGGTCCATAATTTATTAGATTTCTAAATATCATTTAAATCCTATCAGCAATTGTACGAAATTTTTTAACTACATAATATGGGTTTTAAATTATGTTTATAATAATGCAAATGGAATATACTTATAATAGGTATACTAGTGTCATATACATACATATTGAGACTTGTTCTGTCTGTATGACCTGTCAAAGCACGACCGAAAGGGTTTATTAAAATTCAACCCTTGAGGGGTAAAATATAGGATAGCGGGTGTAACCGCGGTGCAAAAGCTAATTTAAAACGACGGATGTAGCACACACCACAGCCTCTTCTATTGATTTTTTAATTTATTTACTAGGTTTGCTACCGACAGTTATGCTAAACTAAATGTTAAGTTCTATTAAAGTAAAAAAGTGTTTATATTAACTACATACATAACCTTATTAGTATAAAAAAAAATATGACAAGAAAAATTATAAAATTTGGATAACATTTTTCGAAACTGCTATATTTACATAGTTAATCACGAGATAGACAAGTTTCGAACAACGTTTCATCAAATACATCAATATACAATGAAACGAAATGTTTATATTCATCCAAATAGGCCTCATATGCACTTATGAATATGTAAATTCATATAGGTATTTACTTAAATAAGTTTTCCTAAAACAAAAAATTATGGTCGAATTTCTCTACCAGTAGTGGGCGAAACTAGTAATATACATAAAATAGAGAATCATAAAATTAAATTAGGTGGGTGCCAAACAAAATAACCAATATCAAACAGACTTTTAGCTTATTTTGCATGCAGTCTGCATATTCAATAAGGGCGAAGTTGGAATAAACACCAGTGTCGCATCCAGTTAATGTTATCAATCCACTTTCAAATTCTTGGCCACGTTTCAAAAACGAAGTCAAGTAAACCTTTCTTTTAACTTCTTGGAGCAATGCATAAATCTAGTTCCCTGAACTTTAATATTTACTTAGGAGTTTCAGAGAGTCACACTATTTGTATACGTAATTGTTGGCCTGACTCAAGACCGATTACCTATGTGTTATTTTCCTTCTCTTTATAGTGTTTTGTGAATGTTAGTTGGTTGTATGAGATTTTAGTATTCTATTTTCATCGATAAAAAGTCTGTCAACGATTGCGACACTATTTTACTCACAGTGACAGCTAGCTCATTATAACAAAAATAGAACTTTTATTCTAACTAATCATTTTCTTTCTTCATAAAAAAAAAGTAAATAACTTATACATTAAATGGAAACCTAGGTAGCGCTCGGGACTCCATTTATTTACACAACCATCCCATTTATATCGTTAGTATATAATTTCCAAGTGAGTGGCGTTGCGTGTAGGTACTTCGTGAGCCAACTTTCCTAGGTGAACGCTAAAATATTCGTTTCTTAGGCCTCAAAAACCCAGTCGGGTCTCATGTGTCCACACAAAATACATTATTCATAAGGCCGCAGTTTCTTTAACGAAGCTAAATTAATTTAATGAAAGGATCCCCTTGGCCGTGGGTAACACTTTTGTAACGTTGTTGTGAATTTAATATTTTTCGGCCCTTTTATTTACACGCTCGTTTATGATTCACACTCTCACACGTTTATGTTTCTCTTCATATCAAAGGCTATCTACGTGCTATCAACCGATTTTTTGGATGCAAATCTTTCAGTGCACATCACACAACAAACTTGCTCGTCCAAAATGTATGAAAAGTTTTATTGTTTTCGCGATGTCAAGGTTGCATTTGTAAAAGTTGTTTTATCAATGAGTACTTTCACTTATTCAGTAACATATGTATGTATGTGTAGGGAACCGTAAGGGTTTCAGTAATGTATCTTCTGAAGTCCCTAGCAACCATAATTGTAACCTAAAAGGGCTACTGAAGTAAGGGTCACTTTAACATGCCCTCGTACATTTGCCTCCTTTAATTAAATTATTTTACTTAAATATTCATACGAATTATTACACTGTTGATCTAACAAAAAAACGCTACCAACTATTATTTACCACAAATATATTCTAGAAACCTATCTTATGTGAATTATGTCGCAAATATTTTAAATTTTTTTGTTATCAATTTCAGACCCGTAAGCCGCAATAAATTCTACCAAAAAATTAAGTCTTTCATATTAAACTATAAAGATGGTGCGGAAACATTTCGCTTCATTAAGTTGCCCTAGGCGATCATTTAATATAATTTACTAATAACTCCTATATAAACTAACGTTAAAATCAACTTTTTAAGAAATATAATCTTCTAAAGGCTTTGTTTTAAGCCTGTATAACGTAATAAAGGTTTATGGGGTAACAATTAGTGATGATGTTAACTAAATCATTTTGAAACTTATTATATTATAAGGTATGACTTTTGAACCCGTAAGTAAAAGGAATTATTTAATTATGGCCCTACCTTGAGATATTATAAAATCGATCCTTCGTATAACGTAAACAAATATTATTTTAGGCGAGTTAAAATTATATAGAAACCCAAGCACAATTTCGGTAGCTAATTGAGTAAAAACCTTGAAGATACTCGCAGTACTTGTAATACTGGGCTAACTCACACAAGGCTATCTGATCCCAAACCAGGCAGAACCTGATAATAAAGACGCCTTTAGTGTAACCAGTAAATTATAAGTGTCTAACCCCTCGAGGCTGTTGGAGCAATGGCCGTTACTATCTACATAAGAAATGGGAAATGTTATAAGAATAACTAAGAGTATGTGCTTACCAAGTATATAATAAATTGATCATGATATTCTCGCTAGAAATATAACGTGATTGCGTGTGACAGTGACTGAAACATACGAAATATCTTTGGCCATGCTAGCTAATATAACTCTTATTTTAGTCTTCTCAAATCAGATTAATGTGTTATGAAATATTTGGTGGCTGTCTCTTTGGTAACAGAGTAAAACTAGAAGGTAATTAATGCGGGATTTAAAGTGTGACGTCTGCCAACCCTTTTCAAGAAAGTACATTTATGTTACACAATATGTGTTACCTTTATAAAATTGTGATTTTAAGTTATGCTTATTTAATTTTAACTAGCGACCCGCCTTCGCTTCACTCAGGTAGCAGAGCATATATATACATCTACATAAGGATATACACACATAAACGGCGCACGGCAGTAAAGCTTCCAGTAGTTCATGTGTACACTGCCATCTTTCGACACATTTTGAAACTTCGCTGTGTAAGTAAGAAACTTATCTATGCTATATCGCGTTCAACAGCATTTAGACTCTGACATCTCGTCATTTTCAGCGTGTGTAAATTACACAAAACCTTTATGAATCACTACTCCGCCCATAAGTGAAAACCGCATCACAATACGATCAGTAGGTTATTGATTTTATCGCATACAAACATACAGACAGACAGACGTGGCGGAGGACTTCATATGTCACAAAAAGCTAAAATTATACAAAAGCCAAAATTATAATTTTCTATGAAAATAAATAGGAGGTAGTGGAGCAAATAAGTAAGACGAAGTTTTATATTCAAACCATTAAACTCCTAGCATGAGTAAGTTGGTGCAAATAGCGCAAATAATCACTTTAAATTGATGGTCCATAAACAGCGCGCGAACCGGGTCGAAACGGCCGCGGATGATATACGCCTAACTTACCACATTATCTCGCAGATATGTGTCCGATAACTTATCATATTTTGGAACGAACATTAGCTATATAGCAAAATCATCTGCCACGTCTTCGAAAGCATTAGTTATCTTTTCTGTGGACTAATATCATTTAGGCCTCAGGTCGTAGTTTCATCAGTGATCATCGGCAACGCGCTCGTGACGCCACTGGTGTTGCAAGCGTCCATAGGCTACGGTAACCACTTACCATCAGGTGGGCCGTAAGCTTGTTTGCCACCTAGTGGTATAAAAAAAAAAAAAAAAAAAAAAAAAAAGTGAGTCTTGGTGACAACATGCCGTCCAAATGGGCGCAATTTGGGGTGACTCCGAGTCACTGATCGAAAACACCATCCGAGCTAATAATAGCGAGTTGAGGCTTGTGACTGCGTTTTGTCGTATTGAGAATGATACAATAAAAACATCATTATAATTAATCTAGTTTGACTCTACCATCAGCATCATCGTCCTCAGTAAGTAGCATAAATCTTAACAGTAAATAATCATTACAACAGCATTCTAAAGAGAGAAAATTATTTTTATCCCTAAACGCTGTATTGTTATATTATTTTATATTTACTTTTCGATACCTTAACAGGCTTAATATATCATCTTAATCTACCTGCTCTGTTCCCAATTATTTGGGGTCAGCGCAATGAGTACTTTTCTTCTATTCGTCATATAGTTCACTCCTTTCTTGGTCTTCTTCTACCCGAGTATGTACACATGTATTATAGATTACTCTATTGACAAAAGAATTGACCCAGAAACTGTCAAATTCCATTAACTCCAAATTATTCTCGGTTCATTGGTTACCAACATAACAAAAGCAATTTCTTGAACTAATATATGACAATAATGTACTTTGACTACGCGTTTTGGGAGCGTTCATACATCATAAATAAAGGCATAAACTTTATGAACCAATTTGCTATGAGGTAGTAATACAATTATTACGTATATGTACGTACATGTATTAACCTAATTGGTGGCAATAAACACTGCATGACTTCATTGTAATATTGAGTAAAAAAGATACAAAATAATTTTATTATAGTAGGATTAGACTAAACCTGTAAAATCTAAATGGATGGAACAAGAAGAAATTAGATTTCAGAGGTAACATTGATCAAAATATCTTCAAGACTAGATTTCCGTGCCGTGGTTTCACCCGCGTTCCCGAGGACATAGCTCAAATTACTAGCTGATAATGTAGCTTTCTATAGGTGAAACATTTTTTTTATCCATTACCTAAGTATTTTATGAATTTATCCATTACAAACATACAAAAATAACTCAAAAACATTTTATTTACAACAAATGTACAAAATATACAAGCAAATGTACAATTATAATATATAAAAAACTTCTTCGAGGCTGCCGCTGCCGCCGATCGGCAAGGTTCCCAGAAGGCTGGCAGCGTTTCCTCTTTGGATGGCCAAGCTGATGCGTTGGCGGAAAAAGCTCCCCGCCCGCCGGTCACCCGAGGCCTCGATTAATTTTTTACATAAAATATTTGCGAAACGACGAGCTTCAGACCCCCACGGACCCATGGTCTCAACCGCAAAAGGCATAAATTGATAATTTGAAAATCAAATCTTTTCTCTTTGTAATATTAGTGTAAGTAGAAGTGTAGATAATTAACACATGAGGATAAGGAAGCAACTTCAATACTCTATTATTCTCGCTCGTAATAATAATTCGTTCATTCATAAATTATTTTATATCACGAACTTTATCTCTGCGTTAAATACAGTTGGCAGCACCTTCGTTATATTGCGAAAATCCTACGGTAACGCGGGTGAAACCGCGGGGATAGCTAGTATATAATAAGTTTGCTACAATACAATAATTATAATAGTCTACAAATACAAAACTAACTAGTAAGAAAGGCAGAATAAAATTTAAAAAATATTTCTTGTAAGAGCCGTGTGAATGAACTATCAAAGGTAAGCACTTTCCTTGAAGAAAATAGTTTGGGAAATAATGAATGAATGGCCTAAATCATTCGGTCATTGGACGAAGGTTTCGGGGCAACTTGGACCCGAGCCAACGTTAAAGTGTTATACATAAAAATACTTGATATTTTTATAATATGTAACTGTTATTTTATTATAAAAAATTATTGCTTTAATCGGTCTATTAAAATTTCATATAACAATTTTACTTTACACAAAAAAAAAATATATCCACTATCCTAGATTAAATTACATGATAAACAAAACTTTAAGGACTTATTATTAATTAATCTCAATTTTGTCCTTTTAAATATGAAACAGGCAAAAAACAAAATAATTAAAAAACACTAATTTTGTTTCATAGTCATAACAATAACAACTTTAACATGACCTTTGACTTAATAGCGTTATTAAAAACTTTGAACATTTAAACCACCGCTTTACAAATACCATTCAAAGAAATAATTGAATATTGAGCCTTCAATTTACTTCTTAACTCCAAAATTACTCAGTAACTCGTTAACTTAGTTGGTGTATTCTCATTAGACTCTCTATTCAGTTCAGTTTACTTTATTATCAGAATCGCTCACTTTGCGTACAAAAATATTATTATCACTGCCATTGAATGCGGGTAGCGCAAGACCAGCCAACGTGGAGATCCTCGGGGGAGGCTGTTGTCCAGCAGTGGGCGTCTTTCGGTTGAAATAATAATGACGACGAAGAATATTATCGGTACATCTCCTGTCTGAAACTTGCAACACATAATTGTAACCTCAGCCGTCTATGGATCAACTCAACCAACTGAAACTCCCGATTACCGTTGCACTATACCAGGCGATTGATTGTAGCAGATGGCGATCTGACGGACAAATGAGAAATCAAAACGGAGCCACGATCCTTAGTAAGTTATAATTTTATCATCATATTAAATAGCGTAATATGAACATAGGCAAACGTTTATTATTGACCTCTAGGGACTTGAAAGACAGCGGGGCGACACCATTGCAACATGTAGATAATATTTTATTTCCCTCATTTCTTTTGTACAAATAACATAGAATAAATTTAATTTAAGTTGTAAATATTGTGTATATTATTGATTATATAAATATGTAGGTAAAGACGTAAGAAAATGATTATTATATTATAACAAGTAACCACTGTCAACGATGCATATATCGTCTAATCCCTGGAACTGATTTTGGAACAAGTGGGGATGGACGCATCATCCAGTGAATCCCAGATAACTCAAGATATAAGTGGTAAATTCTCATTATTATTATTGACAAATACGTCTTCTATTAAATAATACTCAAAGGTTCAACAGATTATTGATGTCTTCTATATTACTTAACCAAAATCAATGGCTATGGAAGAGCGGCCTATCACAAGCAAACTCTTGCTTTAGGGGGATTCCAGATGTATACTAGTGATCAGTTATTGAAATAAATGTTTTTTATTATTTAGGTACTACAATAAATAAATAAAAAAAAACAAAAATACCAGCAACAAACATAACGTAACGACAGTAATAAAAATAAATGGTACCAGGAAAAAACGAGTATTCATAATAAACACACGCTTGAAAATAATATATTCCAGTGGAAGCGTATCCAATAAGCCTGCCATTTATTTTTGACAATCGGGAGATTAATGTCAGAGGTGCTAGCGATACCGTTGCTACATGGCTATTGTTACACGGACGTGTCTCTACAAAAAGTATACAAAGGCTTTGGACTGGATTATACTGAAGTTGATTACATTTATATTATATCTCAGCTGTCTCCATGGTATCTCGCGCTCCCACGATAAAATGATACCTACGACTATATTTTTTGTTTTTTATTCTGTATAAGCTTGTGTTAGACCACAATCTCACCATGGTAAGTGATGATGTGGCCGAAGGTGGTAAGCACACAAAGCCTAGATGGGAACTGGCTCTCAACTTCTCAAGTGCAGCTGTCGGAACACACCAATAGGTGCTTGGTGACAGATTTTCAACTTGAGGGTGGTAGCCAGCTAATCGGGTACTACAAAGTCCCCTAACACCGTGCTATGGTTTCCTCATGATGTTTTCCTTCACAGAAAGCTCAAGCTCATTGTAGGATTCGAAACCACGACCTTCGCCGCGGTATCATCGCCTTAAAAAAAAGGAGTATATCATAAGGAGCTGAGACTGTTCTCATTACTGGTAAGTATCTATATGATATGTTATTGGCACACATAATACTTGTACATAAAAAAAACGTTTATTTCATTAGCTTATCACTACCCTACATCTGGTTTCAGAATCCCCTTTTAAGTGAAGGTTTGCTTGTGTTAGGAGATGCCACTCTTCCATAGCCATTTATTTCATGTAGTTAGTAAATATCTATGTAACAACCAAAAAAAAAAGTATGTAGAAGTGTTGTACTTAACAATAAAAGCAAAAACCAAATACCATTTATAAACATACAAAAAAGTACGTGAACATTCCTATAGCACGAGCTCCGATATCTTTAGTAAAATACTAAAAGGACTATTCTACTGGGTTTTGTGTAAGTTTTATTATTTAAACATTCCGCAGACACCCTTCAAGAAGCAAAAGTACGTTACACCTGCTACTTCTGTTTCCAATAGTAACTTACAAAATAATTAAGGAACATATTTCAGCCGTTGTGACTTTAGTTGTTGCTGTAACAATTTATCACCATATAATAGTCAGATTGACCTTCTCAAGAATAAATAACGTAACTTTAACGATAACCTATCACGCAACGTAAGACATTCAGAATATTTTATATGGTGAAATGAAATCTGAAGTAGTTTTAAAACCTTAATTTTTCTATTTGTTATAAGAAAGCTTAATAGGAGTCAAAAGGCTTGTAAGATAGTCCGTCCCCTTATGTATTTTGGAAGGTATTAAAAACTGGTGGAAACTGCAGTAAGTTGACTTTAATATATAATTTCTAACTATTATATTTCTAGGTGAGCAGCTTGGAAGTTGTTGTGTCCACATTTCGCTGTATTGAAAGATAGTTCGCACTTCAGTCTGTCCAGTTTGTTTATAAAATCGTTTATAATCGACATACATTTATACAACTAAAAAGATTTTTTATATTTTGAAATTGAATAATTTTCATACTTATTTTTTGCCACTGAAATCCGCTTCCATTTGCATTATAGGCGATGATAGCTCAGTGGTAAGTGACGTCGAATGCCGCGGCGAAGGTCGTGGGTTCGAATCCTACAATGAGCTTGAGCTTTCGGTGAAGGAAAACATCGTGAGGAAACCATAGCACGGTGGTAGGGTATATTGTAGTACCCGACTGGCTGGCTACCACCCTCAAGTTGAAAATCTGTCGCCAAACACCTATCGGTGTGTTCCGACAGCTGCACTTGAGAGCCAGTTCCCATCTAGGCTTTGTGTGCTTACCATCTTCGGCCACATCATCACTTACCATGGTGAGATTGTGGTCAAACACAAGCCTTTCGAATATAAAAAAAAAAAAAAAAGAAAGCTACTTATCCTGAAATATCCTGAATTCATGTCACAACATTTACCTCGAAATACGTCCACCGGGCTAAGTCGCAGTGAATGTTTCGAGAACCCGATCGTATATCAAGCCAATTTATAGGTAGCACAGGTTGGGTAATGTACTTAAGGTAGTAAGTACACTAAAGAAATTAAAGAAATATATACATCGCTGTATAAATTTGTACAACACAGCTTAGTAAATAATTGTTAGTTAAAAAATAATCTATGCATATAGAAAGCGAAGGCCTGACTCACTAACTCATCAAAGCTTCCCATGGACCTAAAAAGCTGAATTTTTCACCGGGTTTATTTTTAAGACGTAACAAAGAGTAAGAAAAGATTTCTCGAAATTCAACCCCTAAAGGAGTAAAAAAGGGCTTCGAATCTAATCATGAACTTGAGCTTTCGTTGAAGGAAAACATTGTGAGGAAACCATAGCACGGCGGTAGCGTACTTTGTAGACCCGAATGGGCAAACACCATCAAGTTGAAAAACTGTCGCCAACCACCTATTGGTGTATTACGACAGCTGCACTTAAGAGTCAGTCTTCTAGGCTTTGTGTGTTTACCATCGGTCAAATATAAGCTTATTCAAAACAAAAAAAACATTGTATGATGTTTTGAATGACTTATTTATTTACTGAAATATTCATATTCAAACGTTATCTAAGTAGTTGGTGCCATTTTCCAATAAACAATATTATGTTAGTATAATTCGGTTCACCCGCCTTCCCGTGTGTGAATTAAAATACAATATAGCCCATGTTACTTGCAGATAATGTAGCTTTCTATAGGTGAAAGAATTTATAAAATCGATTAAGTATTTTTTTATTTAAAACAAAAAAATCAAATATTTTCTCTTTGTCTTATTAGTTGAGAATATATTTACACACCAAAAGTGGCGCAATGAAATGTCATAAAACTCCGGCCGGATCAAGCCGCACTACCAAGTGCTACCAACATATATGTAGTAATACTAGATATACCATTAACACTTCATACAAAACTGGCAGAAGAGTCATTGACGAGTTTCGCATGTCACATCCCTTCAAACTTTAGGGTCGAGTTCGATAAGACGATAAAATAGAAGTTAATGTCTGAAACTTTTTAAGGACCGTTTTTATGTACCGAATGATCACACTAGTAAATACATTTTTATGAAGGTAATTGTAATAAAGGATAAATAATAGTTATCTATGATTTTGTTGATGGCTAAAAAAAACTATGTTAAGTACCAAAAAAAAGAAAAAAAATATATTTTGTTAAAAAACTGTTGTATGAAAAGGAATGAAAATATTAATTCTCTCCTATTTTATAAGCTGTACAGGTGACAACGTATTGAAATTTCAATACACCAAATCCGCATGTACAAATGTTCTGAAACAGTTCAACAATATATTGCTACCATCAGTGCAATGTGATGGATTATGACCTAACATTCGTATATAAAAAAACGTCATATAGACACGTGAGTCTAAATCATTTTCTCATAATTATTAAATCAGATGTCTAGAGACGTTAGAGTAAAACATTTATTCAACTTGAATAAATTATAAAAAAGTAATACCAAAAATACTTCTCTAAAACATTAAACGTGGAGTAACAACATACCTTGTCTATCGTACGCTCATAATTGACCTATTTCCCAGCTTTCTTGTTAAAGGCCTTTATATTAAACTAATTTGTCGCCATCGACATTTTATGCAAAAAAAACTAAATTAGTATGAAGGAAAAACAAAATAACGCCTAGAAAAAATATCCATTAAGATTCTAAGTGTTTTACTGTGATAAAATAAGCTTCAACTTACGTTAAAAACTCGAACCCGATTCAGAAAAGGTCACTCAACACATTCACGAATAGTCACAATTGTTTTTGTAAATAAATCTCGTGCGTAGGTCACGGTGTTCTCGTAGACGCGCTACGAGCGTAGAGGGCTGCGGGCGAGCCGCGACTGTAGCCCGTAGAGCGGGTAGTGTTCGGCCTACGAAAGCTAGCGGAATTCCACGTTCTGATCGATGAGGTTTCTCGTCCAATATAGGGTGTGCTATGTTTGTCCCTGTCACGATTTATATTAGGTACAGTGATAAAAAAAGTATATTTCAAAGTAATTCGTTGTTATACAAAATATAAAACGACAACTCTTTCTATTATAATTTAATTTTTTATACTAATTAAACAACAAAAACTAATTCAATTGCTTAAATATATGCTGGCTGGTATTAAATGTAAACGAAAACTTTAAATTAATAAAGTTTTATCGGCTCACAATGTTCTGATTATTTTGGCTGATGTTTAATATCAGGCAAGTCGTCGAGTTGGACTTGTGGTCGGATGGTTTTGTACAATAATAAACACATGAAATTTAGTGACTTATTAAAATACAACTACGCTAAAGTTGTCGTTAGTTATTGGTCGTTGCAAGACAGACAAACAGACACTGAAGTGTCACGATAAAACTCTAATGTGTTGCGGAACCTTAATAATAGCTTTAAGATTACTATTCTTTTTTTTTACTGTATTATTAATTTAAACTTATTATAAGTATTTCAGTTGAAGTTTATTTAGCAAGTTACAATACATTCAAAGTATTATAAACTGAAGTGTACAATTAATTAGCTTTAATGAAGACACCAATTACTTTAATAAAGATATTTTGCTGTTTTGTATTTTATTTAATATTTTTGTGATTGTTTCAATGAAACTTTATTATTTTATTGTCATTTTATACTTCTTACCCCTTTTATTTTTCTAGTGGAAGTTCCAAGTAAACAGGAAACGTTACGTAAATAACCATAAAAATTTATTACTCATCAATTTGCTTGTTCTTATCCTTAAATATTATAAACTAAGTCCCCCGCCGCGTCTGTCTGTCTGTATGTTCGCGATAAATTCAAAACCTACTGAATTGAAACGATTTAAAATGATACATGATTCGCTTATAATACTAGCGCATCCTAATTTTATGACATAACGCCATCCTAATTTACTTTTATATGTACCTATGTCTCTACTCTGAAATCCCCGAAATTGACGTTGATATAAAACATAACGGACCTTTTTGAGTTCCCCTTTTTTATCACTGTCACCAGGATATTTACATATTATGAATATTTAAAATGAAACCGAGACGAAAAGCGGCGTGATATGGACGTTGAAGATTTCTGTTTATTTATTTTGGCCTCCATCGGGCTCTTTCTTTGTTTGATATTATTTGACGAAGACCCAAGGATTTGCTTATGCTATTACTTTATTCGATAAAATGTGTTTGTTGTTAGAGACTGTATGTATAATTTGATTCCAGATTATTTTATTTCTGTGTTAATAGTTGTTAAGGTAGTTCTATAACTACAGATAGAGATAGAAGGAAGAACCAGGAGGTGGCCTTTACTCTCAAGGAGATGATTTTTCACCTTAATTAATTTAATAATCATAAAATATATACTTTTTAATCACTTTGATGAGTATTAAATGCTATTTTATTTATTATTTACAAAGTTAGTAATATTTGAAATCGTGGAAGAAAATCAATGCAATGCCAGCCCATGGTACGGTTAGCAAATTAAAGTCTTATCATTTTATAAAGTCTTATTATTTTATTAATTGAGATTAATTAGACACGTTTAGAGCTAAATTAACGAAACACCGGTAAACTAAAACTATACATGATGTAGACATTATAGTGTATTTCAGTTAGTGTTTTTGTAAATTAGAATTTATTTGTTGAAATGTTTGTGATTTGTAAGTGTTTGTCTTCAGACTTTCATCATGAGTTTATTTTATTACATGGTGTAAGTTTGCGAAAATAATTAAGCGACAATATCTCCAACGAATAACCTCGAACTGAAACCCTAAATAAATAAAGTTCTTTTTGTAAACAAACAAATTAGCGAGTTTGACGGCAATTTGGTCGAGAAATATGCGAGTTGTTCTTCCTTTTTCTGACGTCAAGTATGGATAAAAAGCCCAGAAAAATACAACGTAAAGAAAAATAGAGGCAATCATTTACTCAGTAAAAAAGTCGTATGACAACAGTAGAATATTTATAAAAAATAATCTAGCTATCCCTCGCGATTGCATCCGCATTCCCGATGACTCTATCTATATTTTCCAGTGATAAATGTTTACTTATGTTGTAACCCGAGATAAGATCTACCAGAGTGCTAAGTTTCATTAAAATCCGTTCATTCATTTTGGCGTGATTGAGTAACAAACATCCAAACATACAAATCATTCCCATTTTTTTATTTTGGATATGCTTGTGTTTGACTGCATTCTCACTATGGTAAGTGATGATGCGGCCGAAAGTGGTAAGCAGACAAAACCTAGATGGGAACTGGCTCTCAAATGCAGCTGTCGGAACACACCGAATGGTGCTTAGCGACAGATTTTTAACTTGAGAATGGTAGCCAGCCAGTCGGGTACTACAAAGTACCCTACCACCGTGCGAAATATAATATTAGTTCATACATTTCTTGCAAAAAACGACTTTGAAAGTATGACTCTTGACTCGGCTATTTATAACCCAAGAACCTAAGTAATAAAATACTCATATCGCCGTCCAACCCCTTTAATCATAAGTTATGTAATAACAAATAGTAATTTCGGCTTTATTGTGGTAGCAGAAGATGTAATAGAGTTAGTTATTGCCAAACGCATTATTGGAATGCTTCTCATAATAACCGCTTCGAAAGTCACCACCTAATTTAGTTGTTTAGGTTTATATTCTAACAACACAAAGCGTAGAATATAACTGGTTCTAGATAATTACCGACGAGTAATAATACTCCACGATGTCTGGAATCGGGAAACAATACCGACATAATATTATTAAAGCTTCGTATATATTTGATTTTTAAACTAACATAGATATTTACATTATTATAATTACAATTAAAAAAAACTAATCTTATCTAAAAACTACCTAAAATAAACTATAAAAGTGCCTTCGTATTAATTTAAAATGTATTAAAACATACCAACCAAGAAAACCGCCATGTTTACGTTATTATGGAACACATGAAAATTATATTACTCACGTTTATAAGACTGTAAACTCATTCACATAAAAGCATTCATAGATAAATATTATATACATTTGATTGCTTTGAAGTACGACTTATACATGTGAATTGGTTTTAGGCTGCGCTCCCTGATCTCGTAGTTACTGACGCTCAAACGCATATATTTACTTTCCAAAGCGCATCAAAGCAATCAAGCCTTTGCACCACTGACTTTCAGAATACGTTAACTTATATGAATTGCAGGATATTTGCAAAATCCAACGTCTTGAAACATATCGTTGGAAGTTTTAACACTTGGACTAAGTTTGGACAATAATTAATTGTGATAAAACTTTACAGGGTACAGTTTGGGTCGGTTTAAGTCAACCCCGTTTAACCATGATGTATAAATTCCCTGGGAATTTTGCATGATGCTATAGTTAGATTGTTCAGTATAATAGGTATAATAAATAATAATAAATACTCTTTATTGTGCACACAATTAAACAAAAATACAATATAACAGAAAAAGAAGATGAATCTTAGTGATAACAACACACGCATATGCTTAGGTATGGATTCTCTAGACTAATCACTAAACTTTTATGAAGTCTGCGCAATGTGCATAATAATATATCAGACAAGTTTTAAACCAGTGCGCTGAATTAATTTTCATATTGTGCTGCATTTGAATATAATGTTTATCAAAGTTTTACTTGCAATAAAACCGAAGCGGCGTTGCAGCCGATGAAAATTTAAGTTGAGAACTTTGCCGACGATGTAGCCAGCTTGATATTATATTATTTATACCCAATATATAAATAATATACTGTCGGGACTCTAGCATCAAGCGGTTTAATTAGAATATACCTAATTCATTTCATAGATAATGAAGACTGTTCCTACTAGATGGAAGTTTTAAGAAGCCAGATTCTCAAATATCTCAAAAAACAATTTATAAGTAAATGTTAACTTTGCTGAAACATTCGTTTTACACGATTTCAAAATTGGTGGATTGTGTGAAAGTTGTACGAGTATAGCGTGAAAAAACCGAAATATTTTTCAAAAATATTCCACACATCACGACATCTTGTCTGAATTGCAAATCTAGATATTCTAGCATTACTTGTGTAACTAGATCCATAAGCTTTGGGATATAGGTCCCTGAAAATAGATGGCTGCTCAAGGAAGCTTTATATTCCTACCGTCACCGATTTGTCGTAAACTGCATTTCTAGTTTCATGAACCAATAAAAGTGCTTCCCACGTTACCGACACGTGCCCGACATGTCCCTGGTGAGCTTTTCATTTTAATATATCTTAAAAGTAAAGATAATAGTTTCTATAAAATCTTTTCTATTTTATCAATAATTTACTGATCTATTTTCTTACCCACTTACCCAATAAATTCTTTTAAGAAACGTTGAATCATGTCGTATTATATGTATATAACAATACTCTACATGTTTTCCAGGAAGTACCTACTATGCAGCAACGCTATAAAACTACGCAAAATGGATATTCCCTTTTGCATACGGCTACTCAATTTGTATGTTTGTGTATGCACGGCAGTAAAATCATAAATACACAGCTAACGTTCACACTGTTTAAACCATGATCCTTTTAAATTTTTAAAGTGGAAAATATTCTATGGATACATCAAATTTGTGAACAAAGAAAAGTTGATGGTCGTGCTGGAATTAACAAGTAAAAGCTACTTGCAACTTAGCATAAGTATTATGACTTAGTGTGAATTTTAAATTAGCAAAAGTACCGAGTAAGCAAAGAACTATTCCTTAGTGCAATAAAACAATAAACTATTATATTCCACCCACTTTTTTAATCAAGATATATAACTTGACATAAATTAATAAGAGAATAATTAGGTATTTGGATAGTAGTAATATTTACTAAGGGTTTGGTTTGCCAATATCCTATGTACCTTTTACAGTGCCTAGAAGGCAACACTCAACTGCAATGCTGATTGCTGAATCAGGTAGGTGCTTGATGGCCGATTCTCAACTTGAGGTAACTACAAAGTACCTCACCACCGTGCTATGACTTCATGATTTTATCCTTTCATCAAAAGGTCAAGCTCATTGTAGGGGTTCGAACTTTTTTTACAGCACTTTTCTCAAACATTAGGTAGGTACGGCGTTATATTCTCGAATTCTTGTCGAATATTATATTTCAATGCCGTCAGTGTCTATGGCTTCTTCAAATAACCTCAAAGAGTGAAACTGGATTTGTGAGATCGGGTTATGTGGGCCAATGCAGAAATGGGAGATAACATGGCCCGAAAATGTGTCTATCACTAATATTAGTAGTACAGTACATATTAAACAAAGGAATGATCCTTTGTTGGTAAGTACTAGTGTATTTTTGCTTTGTTTATATTATAACATAATTACAAATGAAACAACGACATGAGACGCCATTTGCAGAAACCAGAGACAATTCTTACAGGGTCATTACTTTGCGCCACCTTGAGTTTTACATTGTAGAGTAATACTTGTTTTTTTAGTATATTGTATTTTAATGTTTCTTGTACATGTGTGTATAAGAAAGATTCAATGAAATGTAAAAAATACCTTTATTTTTCGTGAAACGGTAATGGAGTAACTGTAACTACCTACCATTAAAATGTGTAAGCTTACCAAAATTTTAATATTTCTATTTCCTATTAGATCGCAACAAAAGTTTAGCACGAATACATAAAAATGATACACCGTCCAGAAGTTATTTATTATTCATAAGTTACATTGCTGCTTTGAATAAATTGCTCCAATTTACTGCGATGGTGCGCTCGACTACATTTTAGCTACAATATGAAAAAGACATTTATATTATACCTAAAAGCCTATGAAATTGGCGATTAATTAATCGTTATGAATTTTTTGTTTTGTATATCTTTAGTTATTTTAGAAAATATTATACATTGTGATAATTTTTTTTGTATAAATTCGTGTCATATAATTAAACAATATATTTTTATTCGAATAAAGTAAAATAAACTTAATAAAACTAAATTATTTCTAAATAAGCGGCCTAGCGGAAGCATCCTAAGAAGGTTGGCAGCTTTGTTACGCTGTTGTTGTGCCAGTCCTCTTGTCACGAGAGACCTCAATTAGTCCATAGTTCTCCATCATTCACCACACTCACCAGACCATGTGCCCACATACTTTTATATTTTCCGAAATCTGAACAACTTCTTGGCAGGAAAAAAATTACTGGGAGGCTGTACAAACTATTTTTGAAGTTTGTTGCCTCCCGTTCAGATGACTTCTTCAAGAAGAGCATTGATAAATTTGCACTGCACTGGAAAAGATGCATCGATATAATAGAAATAAAAAGTAGTAAATGTAGTAACAGTTATCTGGCTTAGTTTGGGATCAGATAGCCGTGAGTGAAAAAAAAAGAGATTGTGTATATATAAAACAAAATTACTCTTTAACTTTTTTGTACAAAACGGCAATTTCATAGGTTAATTCCTATTATAACTTGCTCAATTGAAAGTAAGCAATTCTTTAGCTTAATTGTGTAGTCGCGCCCACTAGTACAAACTGTGTAATTTCAAACTTGACCGTTATAATATTTAACAAGTCAAGGCTTGGTCTATAGCTCATACATAATATACGTTCGCACTCCGGGTGGATAAGTCTAACAATGAGAATATCATGTCTTTAATTCTTAATCATCCACAAGAGCCCATGAGGATGTTTTCGTTCATGAAATAGACAAATAGAATAGCGCTTTAAGCCTGCAACTAAAATCTTTAAAAGAACATTAAAGAAATTATGATTTCATAAAGCAAAAATTATAGCTCGCATTAAAGTCATTGACCCGTTTGGAACTTGATTATGTACGTCGTAACAGATCATTTTCTTACCAAATAGCGCGCGTTTATTCAGTATATCAATCTTGGTATATGATACTCGCAAACAGAAAAAAATGCAGAAAATATTTTTCCTGGAAAATAAAACCTCATGTAATGTGAATTTCTTTGCTGTTAGGAAACTTTTATTATTCCAATGGTTGAGGTCTTCGTATTTCTCCGAATAAGGAAAGTTACCGCAAAATTATCTTTCGACATCTAACTCACTTAACTGGTTTCCTTGTTTAGAAAAGGTAAAACAATATGTCTTTTGTTAGGCAGTCGAAACCTTATACCGTCCGGAAACAGAAAGCAATTTATAAGAACAACACAAACATTACCGATGTTCAAAAAACCGTGCATGCACAGTTTCAAAGAGGCGTTATTGTGAATCTAGTATTCTTTTGAAGTTTTACTACTACTTTATATTCGGCTACTCTACGCATTGGCTTTTTGCCAAATCGGTTCCCAATTCACGGCTACTAAGTTAGCAACCTGAAAACAAAATTCGCAGCAACCGCCTGACAAGACAACTTATTGTAGGTAAAAAAATGGGTGTTTGTTGACAAGAATGGCAATGAGAAAAACTTTTCTATTTGTGACGTGTGCGAGAAAATTCTCTATGTTATCATTACTTTCTCTTTGGTCTACTTTGTTTGTGTAGATCTATGTATATTGTGAACTCAATATTCAGGACTAAAAAACAAAGTTTTTGTATAATTTTGTGTTGTAGATATAATATTGTAGCGACATCTATCTACACATAGATATAGTTCGCACGACTCCTAGATAGATGGCGCTCCAATAACCTACATCGCGCTTACGAAGTTTTCCATGCGATCTGCATATATACAAGATTCCAACATCAACAGTTGGACCGCGGTCCCCAAGCACGATGACCTAGCCTGGCGGAAGATCTTCCCTTTTCAATGGAGGAGTCTAACACCTCGCTCCTCCATAGTGGTGACCCCGACGTGATTGGAATGTCAGCGGTATGCAGCATCACTTCCCTGCACTCCTCACCAGGTCTCTGCAGCAGTCCACAGCAAGCCAGCTTCGCCTTTATCAGGTCCAACGCAGCCGACTCACCGCGCTTCCTGGTCCTGCAAGGCTCATCGCTCAGTCTCGACTCACTGTAGACTACGAGCAGCACTGGCACTTGCAAGCTACATTAGCACGACCAGCAATATCGACCTCTGGTCTTGGAGGGGAGTGATGTAGCGACATCTATCTACACATAGATATAGTTCGCACGACTCCTAGATAGATGGCGCTCCAATAACCTACATCGCGCTTACGAAGTTTTCCATGCGATCTGCATATATACAAGATTCCAACATCAACAGTTGGACCACGGTCCCCAGGCACGATGACCTAGCCTGGCGGAAGATCTTCCCTTTTCAATGGAGGAGTCTAACACCTCGCTCCTCCATAATATAAATATTGCATGTGGGTTGTTATTATTTTAATTCCCTATGTAGCCGACTAGACTTCTCCATATTTTAATTTGAAGTCAACTAACTATACCACTTCTTATATTCTCGAATAGATTGTATATTTTTTTGTATAATAACTTACATCATAGTGAATCCAAATAAGGTGGTAAAGTAGCACAAACACGTGTTAAAACTCGGATGTCAGAAATGAGATGGATTTTTTAAAGAAATTTCAGTTCGACTATTTCACGAAAAACTTGAACCGTGAAACGCCACTTGAAACTTGTTGAAGTTAATGTGGTCTAACTGTAAGGGTTCCTGAATTTTGGCATGTAATCAACCTCTGAACACGAAGGAACCTCTTAGTTAATATAATTTCAGATTTTTTTTACCTTTGCTTTTCTGTATTTTGCTTACCTAAGCATCAATTTCAATTTATATAGGTATCATAAAAGTATATAGGTATATAGGTATATAGGTATCATAATATTATCATCTTAAAAGTAAATGATATTACACAGAATATTGACGGGCCGGTTGGCGTGGCTGATTAAACACACTCCCCATCACGCCACAGGTCGTGGCTTCAATTCCCATCCAGGATTCGGAGAGTAATTATCTATTCAAGTACCTGTGTATTTATTAAAATAGGTACTACTAAGATCTGCTTAATTTGGCATCGATGACCGTGTATGAACAATGTCTCAGGAATTTTATTTTGAAAATAAAAAAAAACTAATTTATTCAGTTTAGGCCCTGGTAAGGCACTTGATGAACGTTATAATTGACGCTACCACCGGATCGGAATACATTTAATCTGAGAAGACTCCGGCAAGACTTTTATATACATAACTAGCGGACCCGGCAGACGTTGTCCTGCTCTGAAATTAAAACAAAACTTAGAACCCGATTCCAGCTACCGGGTCCAATTTTCAAAGTCAAAGTCAAAACCATTTATTCAGTTTAGGCCCTAGAAGGGCACTTATGAAGGTCGAATTTTTTATAACGCTAGATCTCACGGGAACGCGGACCTCACGGGAACGCGGGTGAAACCGCGGGGAATAGCTAGTAAAAAATAGATACCAACTTATTCTCAGACCTATTAAATATAAATATAAAGTGTCATCAAAATCGGTCAAGCCGTTTCGGAGGAGTACGATAACTAAAACTGTGACACGAGAATTTTATTTAAGTATATAGATGTTGTTGTATCCTACTAATATTATAAACGCGAAAGTTTGTAGGGATGTTTGTTACTCTTTCACGCAAAAATGGCTGAACAGATTTTAATGAAACTTGGCACACAGGTAGTCCCGGAAAAGATAAGATCCCTCTGGAATGCGGGTGAAACCGCGGGGTCAGCTAATTTTATTTATAAAACCATTCATACGTAATATTAGACGGTATATGTACCTTAATATTTTGTGTGAAATTTTGCTTTCTACACATAGTTTGAAATGGAAAAAAATGTTTTTTACATAAATTATTGACCATAAATATGTAGATATAATTTAGATTATACGTATAATATTTTTACGTGAAATTTTATATCACATCACTCCTCAGCCCCCGTGCCCTGTAGGACAACTCCCTTGGGTAGCCCCAAAACATCTAAATAATTTAACTCATACTTTCGATAAACCCGGCTCAAAAACTTTGTCAGAAAAGTTCCGGCATCTACATGTAAATTATCAATATTTCTCATGTTAGGAAAATGAAAATGAAATAAATTGAACCAAAAGGGACGCGTTTAGTAACTAATAAGAATATGCTGAAAGGATCTGTTTCATCATCGCCGGGTATTCTAACCACCAAACAAGTAAACGAAAAAAACCTGATGTTCTCTCTTAATTGCTTAATCAATTATTCTGATAATTGATACAAGACATGCTTTTCGAAAGTAAAAATACAGACTATACCACGCATTACTATTTTTACATTTTAAAGTACATCAATAACCTCCGAGACGGACCGCAGACCGTAAATTGCAAGCAACTCCTATACTTTCTATGAAAGCGCGGCGACATGGCAGCTTGCGCCTGCTGCGGTACTATATTCAAGAAAAAATATCTAACATATATAAATATATAAAATCTATATATAAAACATCTAAAAATACTTGAAAATAGCGAACACGTTGTAAACTTCCGCCTGTTTATGATTTTTAATTTCCAATTTAACGACAAAGAGTATGTCTTTGGATTGATGGTGTATATTTATGACGTCACAAGTATGTATTTCATACAAAACTGCATATAAATCATCGTTTTGACATTTAATAAAATGTAGCTGATATGATATGTCAGTCACCGTCCCAATTTCGTAGAGGCTTCAATATGCAGTTTGCGGTCTGCGGTCCGTCTCGTATTTTCACCTTTATTTCAGAAAACTAACAAGAATTAGTTATTAAACTATCAGTCTGTTTGATATTAAAAGGAAAATCTTTATGCTAAGGTAAGAATTTCTTTGAATACCTCTTGCGTGGGATATTTAAAAGACAGACTTACCTATAATAAGCTTAACCCACGCCCAATGGAGAAAACTTGACTCTCCATCTAGCTTATCTATTTTCTATGAAAATATTATTTACAAAAACTAATTAATATTCACTCTATTCTTACCAGTCAGTTATTTTTTATGTAAATAAATAAATACCTAAATATCCTGGGATATCCACATCCATATCCAGGATATCTTATCCCAAACTAAGCAGACCTTGTGATATAGATCATGTAACTGATATACTTCATATACTGTGTACTCTTTAAAAACATTCTTAAATAGATACATTACAAATATAAATATAGAGTCTCTCTTGGATGGGAATCGAACCCACAACCTTATGCGTTGATAATAGGACGCCAACCGTCCCGTAACTAAACCATCGTAAGTACCTACATGTATTTGAAACATTATTGTAAAAAGTAACACTTCCATATTCTTATCAACTAGTTTTCCTG
Organism: Ochropacha duplaris; assembly: GCA_951361185.1. Lineage (NCBI taxonomy): Eukaryota > Metazoa > Arthropoda > Insecta > Lepidoptera > Drepanidae > Ochropacha > Ochropacha duplaris. The sequence goes on along the minus strand of OX592709.1, from coordinate 4,649,396 downwards.
GATGAAAATTACCGGTTATATATTTCATAGATGTATTTTTAGGCGGAAATAATGTTTTATTAAATGAATGATATTTTCTGACTATTATAATTAACGTTCATTGTTATCTCAAATTAATGGAAACCTTTCATTATTGGACGCAGGCGAGCCTGAAAGGGTAATGTCCTAATTACAAAACCGCTGGGTAATCAACTTGCAGATTAGCGGTATATTTTACTGCTTTTACTAGCTTGTTTACTCATTGCCAGAAATATTGTAATGACGAACTGGTAGTAATCAGAATATTTATACTAGTTCTAGAATGGTAAGACAGAATACGTCTGTTTGTCTTGAGTCTGGGTGTAATTATTATTATTAGTGTTCTTCTCACTGGTCGAAATTGGTATTTTTTTTAAATAAATATTTAATTTTTTCACGTATTAATATAATGATAAGCATTTATTTAAAAAGTACGTAGTGTTATAATTATCTGGTTTCCATAGTAGAAGCTCTGCTTAGTTTGGGATCAGTTAGGCCGCGTGAGAGCAATGCTCTAGGATGCTTATTTATTTGTCTCATCCCCTTTAATGGATACTTACTCCACATACAATGAACGAAAACAATCTAAGATCTATTCTCATTACTAACACTATAAAAATAAAAATCTCCAGAGATACCAATACCGAACGAACAAAGTCAGCCCCGGATCTAGGGAAGGCAAAACGGGGCGCCTGCCCCGGGCGGCAGTTTCGGGTGGCGCCAAAATCACAATCCCACTAATATTATAAATGTGAAAGTTTGGATGGATAGATGTTTGTTACTCTTTCACGCAAAAACGGCTGAATGGATTTTAATGAAACTTGGCATACAGGTAGATCATATCCTGGAATAACAGACAGGATACTGTTTATCTCGGGAAAGGATAAGATCCCTCGGGAACGCGGGTGAAACCGCAGAGGACAGCTAGTATAATACATATAATGTTTGAAAACTAATGCAAAAACAAAACTATATATAAACTGCACTTATTATATGTGAGTATTTGTGAGTTTTTTTTCAATTTATCTCAAACTCAGGAAAAATGGAGCGCCATTATCAAGTATTTTGCCCCATTTCGAAAAATCGCAGATCCGGGACTGAACACAGTAATATCGTTACACCGCTCACATCAGTGCCGTAAGATAGCCATTATCTAAGCAAGGAACAATATTATATAAATAAAACATATAGTTTCCGTTTTATTGTGGGTATTGTCTAGACTACGGTATTCTGCACCCTTACCGATTTTATTGCATCTTTATGTTCACAAGTTTCTGTTAGTTTTCTCGGTGTATATAGTAGCCAAATCGTTTTCGATCCCTTACCTCTAGTGCATAGTGCGAGCGATGAGATGCTATGGTTTTTTTAAAGCGGTATGTCACTAATACATAACTTTTGAATTCATAATTGGAACTATACAATATGAGTGTGATTTTATCCATAAAAAAACTATAATTAATATCAACTTTAGTTAAATCAAACCGTGACTACGCGAGCTGTGAAACCTTTGACGTAGAAGTAATACAGTTAAAAGGCGGTTAAAATAAATGATAAAAAAAATTATCATAGGTTAAAACATTTAAAAATATCAAGCCAAAACTACATACCTAAGAATGTCAATGCGACATTTTCATTTAACTCGAATAGAGCTACTTTTAGTATAATACAATACCAGTATACTGCAGTACTGACTCGAAACATTAAAATACTCGTTTCATTTACTTTTATGTCGATAATAAATGCTGTCGAAGCGGCTATTTAATTTTATTATTGAAAAAGGGACTTCTTGAATAAAATAAAAATACGTAAAGTAATTTAAGTTGCATTTACTTTTCTATAAAGATGTTTTAAAGTATGAAGCAGTTGCAATTTTTGGAAACGCTCATTCTACAAAACGTTTTTTTTTTATTTCATAGGGGCAAGAAAGGATGCGTGTCATCTGATGGTAAGTGATCCCAATACCCTAAAGAAGAATGTGTGCTGAAGAAATACGCATAATTTGACTAACTCGTAACTCCGTTCATAATTTTCATTATATTGTTTATTTTTACATAATTTGTATTATAATTATGCGGCCTTAGTGTCACATTGTAAGAAGACAGGCCTCTGTTTTCTTGTAGTTTGTATTATGTTGTATAGAAATTATTAGTATAAAAAGTTCGTAATTTTTTATCTATAAAACTAGGGTGCTTGGCCACAGGTATGTTAAAACATGCTAACTTAGAAGAAGATTTAAGGAGAAAAAGGTCTCTTGGGCTCGAGCTAAGAAACACATTTCCACATACACTATAAACATAAGAAGTGAGGACGCGAAACGTTGTCACTATTTCTTATTCTGTGACGTGTGCGGTATTTTGGATGCAAACTCATGTCTATTGCATTTGTATTATGAATTTCCAAAGTCATAAAAGGTTTATCCTATACACTAACTTACTAAGTAGGTACCTACCTAAGTAGGTAACTACTAAGTGGGCGAGCACCCACGCGGTTTTAAATGACATTGCATTTTCATTGAAGTTCCTTACCCACAACCATCCATTGTACACTGCCTCAGGCTGTCTACTCTTTGTGACCGTTGCCTTTGTTAACAAGCTTTGAAGTTTGAGAAAGTTAATACGATTAAGGCTATTACGTATTATTATTTCAACCTCTTCCTTATAAGGCCAAAGTTTGTTTTATAATAAAGAAACGTAGAATTCATCATTAGAAGAATTATTTTTATGCCATTTAGTCAATACATTGAGGTCTCAAATTTGCTTGTGTTTGACCGCAATCTCACACAAAGCCTAAATAAGAACTGGCTCTCAAGTGCAGCTGCCGGATCACACCGATAGGTGCTCGGCGACTTTTTCTACTTGAGGGTGGTAGCTAGCCAGTCGTGTACTACAAAGTACCCTATCACCGTGCTATGGTTTCCTAACAATGGTTTCCTTCAGCGAAAGCTAAAACTCATTGTAGGATTCGAACCAACGACCTTCTTTGCGGTATCCGACGTCACTACCACTGAGCTATCCTTCTATCAAGAGCCTTACGTATAGAATTTGTTGAGCACAATGAATCTCTTAAAAGAGGTCGTCTGGAAAATCTAACCTATATCAATAATATGTACGACATATCAGGTCAACAAACCTGGCTAAGTTGAGACACGTCTACAGTTTAGGATAAGTAAAGGTGATTTATGTATGTGAAAATGTCGGCGACGGGAAAAATATGCTGATATAGTATCCCTAATGGATGTGTTTGTACCTACATTCTAGTTTAGACATTGTGCCTATGTGTTTTATTACCTTCTATGGTAGCAAAATAAGCGTACGTTTGCATAGAAAATGTGTTTTTATTATTGCAAAAATACGGTAACTACAATTAAACGAATTTTCTTTGTTTTTTTTTTTTATATTCGATAGGCTTGTGTTTGACCACAATCTCACCATGGTAAGTGATGATGTGGCCGAAGATGGTAAGCACACAAAGCCTAGATAGGAACTGGCTCTCAAGTGCAGCTGTCGGAACACCTGTGTCAGAACAGCTGTGGTAGCCAGCCAGTCGGGTACTACAAGGTACCCTACCACCGTGCTATGGTTTCCTCACGATGTTTTCCTTCACCGAAAGCTCAAGCTCATTGTAGGATTCGAACCCACGACCTTCGCCGCGGTATTCGACGTCACTTACCACTGAGCTATCATCGCCTTACGATATTGTATAACTTTGCCTCCATTATGTAACCTAATTAATACTTCTTTAGATTGTTTTTTATAATAGATAAGATAATGGTGTTTTATGTTGAGAAAGCCGCTGTTTCTATTAAAAGTTTATTTAAATTATTTAGGCAATTGAAACAAAATTAATAAAGAATTAAAATCTACTTACACCGAACCTACTGGCAGTGACATTGAAAGTAATGGTCGTAGGTTCCAATCCTAATAAGGGAACGTCCTGTGAAGGAAAATACGACTGGCTGTAAACATTCACTCTGTGTGTTCCCAAATTCTATTGTAGGCTAGGCTATGTTTGTTTACCTTATCTACCACTGTCCTGGTGATAATAAAGACAAATTAAAATATGGCATGTAACGATATAGCTACCAACGCGATACATAATGAAGCACGGGTTTCCCTAATGAACTGAATATCATATGACCTGAATAATTATTTTGACGACATACCCAAATACACGCTCTGTTGAGCCGTTAAGAGCGTTGAATAGCATTCAATTACACATCACACACGTTTACAAAATAAATTCAAACAATTTATTCCAATTATTTACATCAAAGAGTTGGTTGTGACATGAAAAGGCCGCTCATCCGAACGTGGAAGGTGAAAAGATTGGTTCCGGGCGCCCAGGGAGTAATAAATAATTATGTTTTAATAACTTCGTTCCCTGTATTCCATTTACGAGGCTCGTAGCTAGCTCCTATCCCACAGTTTCACCAGCATTCCCGAGGGATCAAATGTTTCCTGGGATATAAAGTATCCAATATTTCATTCCAGGGAATGGTCTATTTATGTGCCAACGATAATATAAATCTGTTCAAACTAAAACTCAAGTATATCTTTATTAAGTAAACTCATTACAAGTATTTTTTTAATCGTCAATTTGATTCATGTTAAATTCTAACGCTCGGTTCGGAAGGTTGCTTTTGCTGAAAAGAGCCGGCAACAAACTCGGCAATTACTCTTTTTAACAAAGCAACTTAGATCTATTACATTTTATAATTATTTATATAGTCTTACTGATAATATATGTGTGTTATGGCGGCAAAAAAGGAATAAAGAAATTGAAGTTGATTTAGTAAACAACAAACTCGAGCAGACCAGCCCCTACAAGCAGCACCTGTTCACAAGTTTAACTAAAAAGCATGTTTAATTTTCATTCTCTTTTTAGGTATCCATGACAAAAGAAACATATCTCAAAACAAAACTATTAACAATCATATTTCACAACATCAAAAAATATTTTATATAGGGCCAGTCTGCATCTAACAAGGCGTGTGTTTCTTTCATGTTGCACTGTAACAATTATTTTAATTACTTATCAACATAGTTACTAAACATTCGATTACCATCAGGCGACCCGCCTGTCTACTTGTCATACTTTTGATATTAAAAAAGAAATGAAGATAGATACTTGTAATCTGATCTAACAAAAGGTCCTCTAATAATATTGGTTTCTTGTATAAATAAACTGAAACAAAAAGCGTGATGTATTCACGACATCCATCAAGGTTACACGTGGGTGGATATTAGGTGACACGTGTACCAACATGTAGATATCAATATTGTAGGTGTCAACTTGTTCGTCTTGATTTTAAGCAAAAACTTGAGTATTTGAAGGTGTCTGGGAAGGACGAACCTTTCTCCCGTATCCATAAGAACTATGAAGTCGTTTTTATATAAAAATAAAAAAAGAATAAGACGCCTCCAATACACTAAATACTTCAATGAAAATGCGTACTAGAGTACCTACGTCTGTAATACTAATTACATCAATGAGGTGCTATCACCGAATCTTAAAAACAATATTGTGATAATATTTTTATTATATTATTGCTTAGACCAATAAACCACTATTATTGTTATTGTTATTATTTATTTGATGGTATTGCCATTCAGCGCGGCAATGCTGCGAGTCTTCTCGGGACATTTCCATCGGGCTGCGATTTAGGGCATTTCTTTTTATTTATAATTTTAGTTTAGCTTCGTTTTATTTTGTCTTCAATACATATAAATATTATATACTTGTAAATAGAGATCTGACTTTCATAATATTTTTTTCAATAAACTAGACGGTTGCCATAGATGACTTTTACTAAGATAAAAGTGGGGCTGCATGACCGTTTGCCTGCGCTACAATAAAGGAAATAAAATTACACACATCCGTCCCTATCTGACAGCTAACTCTACCGCGTGGCTTTCTGTTACACATTTCCGTCGCTTTTCACGAAATCTCTCCCACAGACTGCGGGAAAGCGAGAAGAAGGAAATCACACATTAAAAAATATTTTAGCCTTGTCCTTAAGCACGTCCTTAGACATTAAACGTCTCAAACGAGTAACTGAACACCGAAAAGCAATTAGACAAAGTTGTATTTAAATTCAAATAGCGTTCCAAAGAGTAAAGTTCATCGTAGCGTAACAGGAACTTAAGTTTGTCCTTGAATGTGATAGTAAATACAAAGTCTAGCCAGACAGACGTCGCCGTCGACTGTCGACTCGACTTTATGTGTTAACTGGCTTATCATGTAAAAAGCTTAGTAGTAGTTTTTGACACAATCTTACATTTTTTTTTCTATAAAGTGTTTATTTTTTTAACAGACTTCAATAAAGGAGGAGGTTCTCAATTCGACTGTATGTTTTTTTTTTTTTTGTATGTTTGTTACGCGATTACTCTGTCAATTATGAACAGATTTTGATGATTCTTTTTTTGTTTGGTAGATCATACTTCAGAGGTGGTCCCATTTAAATTTTATCGAAATTGATTCAGCACTTTTTGAGAAAATCAACAAAAACAAAAAAAAAATATCTCGTTTGATAAACCTTAGTGAATCAAACTGAGTCGTTGAGCATGACTTTTTGGATTTGGATGAAATTTTGTGTGTATACTTCAATGGATTCTTCGGTGGTTTTAAAATACAATTGGACCCGGTAGGTGGCGCTGGAATCGAGTTCCAAGATTTGTTTTAATTTCAGGGCAGGACGACGTCTGCCGGGCCCGCTAGTTATATATTATATTTTACCGGCCAGACCCGATTTCAAGACAAACTAGTTTTGCCTAGGATAACATATTTAAGGAATAAACTTTAAAAATTGAAAAATAAAATTATTTTTAAAAATAAAAAACAAAAACCGACTAATCAAAAACTGTAACCTATACCTATGTACAAACATAAACTAAAAAGTAAAGAATAATATTTTAATTTCAAAGCAAGAGCCTTAAAGGACCATCAACAAAATTATTGATTTTTATATATCTATTTAATATTTATAAAGAATTCTTTTTGGAGTCGGTGCCAGCCAAGAAGGACAGTTTAATTCTGCTTTTGTAACAAACTTTCGAAAGATAGGGGAGCGATGGCGCAGACCTAAGGAACATTACCGTAAGGAGAGGTGTCGTAAGACGTTTTCTCGTATGAACACTTCGTGTCCAGTTCAAAACTGTCCTTCTTGGCTGGCACCGACCTGGCTGGCTTTTGACCAATCAAAGTCATATTTACAAAGCAACGAGTTTTTTTTTTATATTTTATAGTTTTCTAAGAACAATAGAGTTGTGCGGTTACCGTAGTCGTGGTAAGAGCTACGCAGTCTCGTAGGCGCCTACGTGACTCGCGTAGCGATGCGCTTATTATTGCGAATGGCGGCGATGGAGAATAACTATTGTAAATAGTCATGTTCAAATATAGATCTACATATATAAATATTGTAATAGAATCTAAAAGTTGACATTGATTATTTATAATAATAATAACGACCGACATCGGGGGCTGAGCAAATCTCAGAAAGTATAAATGCTACAAACTTGAAATTTGGCAGACAGATTCTTCATAGGTATCTGCTAAAAAAAGTTTTTTTTTAATTCAGCCCCTAAAGGGGTAAAAAAAGGTACGGAAGTGGAACCGCGGGGTGGAAAGCTAGTATTTTAAATGACAAACAAATGAAAATCGTATATTTTTTGTAAACATCAAACATTTTCGTTTTAGAATGATGGATTAAAATTCTGCTTCAATGTTCTAGGTCTAGAATATCTGAAGCTTAAATTATGGTACCAAAGAGTCTAACTAAAACCTATCTACCTTTATAAAGCCTTTGATGTTTGTAAAATATCCAGTGTTAAGTACACACGACAAAAAATTATAGACGTGGTATTTTCCCCGAAATTCACAGTGAAGAATGTCGCGCAATTTCAGTAGTATTATCACGTGGAGCGGAGCTCAATGTCATGTCACCGCCTCACCATAATGAACGCAGAACGCGTGTCTCTAGCTTTATTGTTTAATTCTTATCTACTAAAATCTGGGGGCACGGAAGTGCCCCGCCAAGAACAAGCCAGCGAAGCGAAAACGCAGGGGCACTACCTACCTTTTCTCGAAGCGCTTCGTCGATTTTTGAACCCTCATAACTTCGCTTTGGATTATACCAGATAAACAAAATTCTCAGGATATGATACCTATAGCAAACTTATTAAACATACAAAGTTTAAATTGCATAGCTGTTATACTTTAGATTTTATTGATATGTAAAAACCCCCGATTTCGTCACTGACTGATGATCATCAAAACTCATAAATGGTACTTCCTAAAGTCCTAGAGAGCTGAAATTTGGTATTTAGGCTAATATTAGTACACAAACAACAAAAAAAAATTAAAACTTTTATCCCCCAACCCCTTAAACTAGGGAATTCGTCAACTATGTATGTATGGGGACACCCTTTAATTTTCAACTTTTTTTATTTTTTAAAATTTTTCCTTAATTTGTGCTGTAAGACCTTGCCTTTCGCCAAATTTTGTGATTCTAGGTCGACGGGAACTACCCTATAGGTTTTCGACGGTTTTATCTCAGGAACGGGTGGACCTAGCAAGTTGAAATTTATACCAGATACTGAAGTCTAATAGTCCCTATTAGGTGTATAAAAATCAAGGTCCTGAATCAACACGAGAAAAAGATATGAGCAAATTTTGATTTTCGCGAAAATTTGTAAGTACCAAATTTTAACTTAATATTCAACATTTTTAATTTTTCGGAATTATCCCTTTATTTTTGCTGTAAGACCTTGCTTTAAACCAAAATTCATAAATCTAGGTCAACCGGAAGTACCCTATAGGTTTTGGGTCGAAAACCTATATGGTAGTTCCCGTTGTCCTAGAATCACGAAATTTGGCAAAAAGCAAGGTCTTACAGCACAAATAAAGGGAAAATTCCAAAAAGTAAAAAAAGTTTAAAATTAAAGGGGGTCCCCATACATACATAGTACTACCAATTAAGATAGACTTCTGAGTTGTATCGGAGCTCATACAATTTTGAGGTCTAACTTAATTGGCACCTATCTCCAATAAGGTAATCGAAAAAAAATTTAAATAAATCCTCAAGACTCCATTACCGTGATGAACGAACTATTTACAAGTTTGTTCGGAACCCTCGGTGCGTGAGTCCGACTCGCATTTGACCGGATTTTTATACACCTAATAGGAACTATAGACCTCAGTATCTGGTATAAATTTCAACTTGCTAGGTCCACCCGTTCGCGCTTTCCTGAGAAATTCGGTGGTGACACACTGACAGACGGACAAGAGAGTGATCTTATGAGTGTTCCTTTTTTCTACCTTTTGAGGTACGGAATCCTAAAAATAATGTAATAAAATAATAATACAACCCTTTATAATACTAATAAACAACAAAAATACTGGCAGTCCAAAGAAGTTTTCACTTCAAAAACTAAATGGCGTTGTCTCTAATCGAAACGAGCAATGGTTTCATTCTTAGAGATTTATATAGGCAAAAAGTTACATTTTATTAAGTTTCGTTAGTTTGTTTGAACATAGTCGATTTTCCAACTGATTTAAAAGTTATCATAGATTGTTTGTGAAATAGTTTCACTTGAAGTAGAGCTGGGACCTCGCCGTCATCGTATGTTTCATACGCCGGGAGATGGTTCCTGCCTCTTCTATTCTTTGACATACTTAATGTATGAAGAAATAGACGTTGAGGTGGCGTCGCAAGTCAGGACTGCTATCGTGCGATATGTTGTAGACCACTGTGATGAACTACAATAATTGTATACTTGTGCCCAATTTGGGGAAACCTATCATGATTCCGATCTGGGGGCGTAAGGGCACTACCTACTAGGGAGAAAAACTACATGGCGTTGTTTCTTACTGAAACGAAAATATTGACACAAGCAATTTACAAAAAGAAGTGAAATCCCACCAAAAACATTCTCATGTAAAGTGTTGCCAAGAAACCGTATGGCACACACTGTCAAAAATTAATTAGATCTCATGTAGAGCCAAGCTTCTAACTCTACACGCCCTAACTACACGAACTGTACACCTTAGTCAAAATATGTGACTTGGCCGTTTCATCATCATCGCGATTCCTGGATTTCTATTTTTATATAAAGTTTGGTAATGATAACAAAATGGTATGAACAAGAGGTTTCTTTTTTATTAATTCTAAACTTAATAGTTTCATATTCGTTACAAAAAAAAATGTTCTGTCATTACATACCTACAATTATGTTGCATATTATTTACAAAAAAATAAAAAAAGACGGTTTTATCACAAATGATGAAGTGTATAGAGTACTGGATAACCGTTAAATTCCCATATGATTACTTTTCTTTCAGTTGGAAAGGTGTAACTTATTGCGTTTATAGTCTCGAGGGGAATTCGATTCTATTGGAAATAAAATAAATTATCAAGGATGCTAGCAGAGACCGTTTTTACCTTTTTTTTTTACTCTTGGATAAGCTTGTGTTTGACCGCAATCTCACCATGGTAAGTGATGATGCACACAAATCTTAGAAGGAAACTAGCTCTCAAGTGCAACTGCCGGAAGACACCGATAGGTGCTTGGCGACAGACTTTCAACTTGAGCGTGGTAGCCAGCCAGTCGGGTACTACAAGTACTTTGTATTTCATTTATATTACAGCTCAAAAGAAACAAGGGCGGATATTTCATTTTCTTTTTGATAACGTTGTAGCAAACGTATCTACCGTACACTAAATTTTTTTAAATTATTTTATTACTATGATCAATTACTGCCTCGATCTATAAAAATATATCAGGTGTAATTGTTCACTTACCGTCTTTGTTTATATTTATGCTGGGCGATACTTTTTAGGTGGCATATTTTCAATACCTATGTCGGGTGTGTGAATATTAACAACATTTAATAACAAAACCTCGAAAGAACAGGGATGTTGACTGACTGAAATCAGATTATTTTTATTAAATGTCAAAACGATATTTTATTTATATGGAGGTTTGTATGAAATACTGGCTTGTGACGTCGTAAATATATACCAAGAAAAGATCTACTGTTTTTCATTAAATTGATAATTAAAAATAATATACAGGACGAATTTTACAACGTACCTATCTATTCGCTATTTACGAGTATTTTTAGACGTGTTAGATCATGAATATAAAGGCAACAACTAATGGAAGTAACGAGTAAACAGGAAATAATAATAAAGTGCATTTATTTACTCATCTAGTATTCATAGTTATTCCTAATCAAAAATACTGTATGGAAATTTTGATACTAAAACAACGATCAGATCCGCTTAATTGGGCTTATCTTCGTCTATGTCTATGAGTAAGTAAACATGTGGGCGGTTTTCGTTAATGTTAACTAGGTTATCATAAAAGCAGATTGCACACTTAAATATTGTTAGATACGTAGTAAAAAATATTAAGCTTTCAAGAAATAATAAAAATGGATAGGGCAGGTCTTTATATATCTAATAACGAAATCCCAGAAAATAAAAATGCAACAAACTTGAAATTTCCGCTAAGAAATAATTTTTGAAAATGTTTTTTTTCCTAAGAACGCGGGTGAAGCCGCGGGGGACAACTAGTATATGTATATAATTCTTCTGTACGTGTGTTTGTTACTAAACTTCTCCGAAACGGCTGGTTCCATTTTTATGTGGATCCCTTGATGGTTTAGGTTCACAATTGAACGAGGTGGTTAGTTAGACTCTGCCAGGTTCTAGGTTTTTTATGTTTTGAGTACAGAACAACGTCTATCGGGTCGGTATAATTCAATATTGCTACCCTATGTGGTCGCCCTGTTGATGTTTTTAACAACATAAAATGTTGTTAAAAACCCTGGTGAACACGTCCTCTCCACCCCTCCTCTTTGTTATATTTAGTGAATTTCCCGAACCTCCTCCCCCCATTCCCTTTTGAGCCTAATAAGAGATACCTCCAGTGAAAAGTATAGCACTCAAAAGGTCTGTACCAATATCCAGGATAAATAATATTCATGATATTTATAAAGCTCTTAGAATAAATTGTAATATCTTAGAAGAGTGCCCGAATTTCAACTTCCTGCTGATTAATTTCTTATGTTTCATGCTCTAGTGACCTATTTAGAAGGGAAACGAGGGATAAATAAATGATATAATAGAATTATATGACAGTCTTTATTGTTATTTTAAGTAGTTAGCATAGTAACTATATACAGCGTCTAAACATAACATTGTATAGGAATGAGAAGTTAAACAATTTTTTGTTTTATTTTTAAACACAATAACAAAACAAAAGGAATTTTCGTATTTATATCGGTGAGTTTTTGAGATAAGCCTCTTATAATAATACACACAATCAAATTAAGGTTGCAATATAAATAAATACTCTTTCATGCAACCGCATGAACACATCCAATAAAAAAAAGATAACGAGGTTTTTTTTAAACTTTAAAATTATCACAAATACTAAGAGGCCTCAGTCATTTTCAGAAATTTTTACTGATCGTCATCAATATTAACTTACATATCGCTCCTTGAATACAAAAGGGCCACAAATCAAAATTCATAAATTTTACAGGAGGGCCAAAACAAATTTTGATAAGTGTTTTTTTGAAATATTTAATATGTTATCTATTATTATAATTATGTTATATATATCATTAGATGCGTATTTCTAAATGCTATCTACATACAATATGGACATTAGCACAGCTGTTACCCATTATGAAAAAATGGCACAAAAGTCCCTTTTGCATTCAAAATTTCAATCAATATCATTAGACTTAAGTCAAAAAATAAAAACAATTTTACAAAAATAAATGGTATATTAAAAGGTTTCTTAATAAAATTTATCAAACGGTAATAAAACTGTTTACTTGTACAATAATAAATGGACGAACACCAGTAAAACAATGTTTTACAAGATCTAAAGTACGAAATCGGATTTTTTTATTAATATAATTGAGGAGTTCTTGGTGAATGACTATTATTTTGTCAAATTAAACATCCTCTTTAAAACTTTATTAATTAAATTATAGAATTCTAGGACAGCAAGACATAAAATTACAATAATTATATCAAAAATAATACATAAAAACATTATTAATTAATAAATACTCTTAAGAAATCAATAGTCGACCCTAAATTCTATCATGTTTAACTTCGATTAAATAATAATATGAGATCAACCATAATGGTACGATGAGGGTAAATAAAACAAAATATTATAGCGTATTACACAGTAACAATAAACAGTCTTATAAAATCACATAGTTTCAAACAGTTTAACTTATGGGACTTTTTAACTGAATCATTTGGAATACTTATATAGAAACATAGTTTTTTATTTATTATAGAATATTTACATGAAATGAAATGAAATTGTTTATTCGTCAAAATAGGCCTTCACATGCACTTATGAATAGTCAGACTAATGCTCGGTTCGGAAGGTTGCTTTTGCTGAGAAGAGCCGGAAATAAACTCAGCAAGTACTCTTTTGAAAAACAACTTACACCTATTACATTCAATAATTATTTATCTAGTCTCACTGACAATATTTGCATGTTATGGTGGCAAAAATAGTAATCTATAGAATTTAATTATGACTGACTTAATAAACAACAAACTTAAGCAGAATATAATTATTGTTTACTTATATTTGGTGAACGTTTTTATGAAAATTTATTAAATAAAAATAATCTTCTCAATATTATTCAGGGCCGGTTGGCGTGGTTGGTTAATACACTGCCTATCACGACGCAGGTCGTGGGTTCGATTCCCATCCAGGACAGACATTTGTGTGCATGAACATGTCTGTTTGTCCTGAGTCTGGGTGTAATTATCTATTTAAGTATGTATTTACAAAAAAAAAGTAGTATATGTAGTATATCAGTCATCTGGTTTCCATATTACAAGTTCTGCTTAGTTTGGGATCAGATAGCCGTGTGTGAACTAATGTCCGAGGATACTTATTTATACTTATTTACTTATTCTCAATCAGTTTTGGTATAGACTGCTTTTTCGAATCAGCTATTTTAAGTTTACAAACAAAGTACAGCTTTTTTGGCACTACAGGACTATCAGCCCTCTTTTTTGACACCGTGACTACCGAGGTGAACTCTTCAGTTTCATAAGAAGTTAAATGAATGAAATACAAATTTGTTGGATAACTAAAAAAGTTTTGACAGTATATCTTCCTCGGAATCAGAAGCTCGTTCATTGTTGGGTTGAAAATTGAGATCTTTGACGCTGCCATCTGATGAAAAACGGGCATCTGATAAACTACTGGAGCTAGAACTACTGGTGTCAGAGTCACTGGAACTGCTACTTGAGTCGCACACTTGAACATAGGAATTAAATTCAAATAGGTTTATTTTTATTGAAAAAATAGTAAAGGAAATTTAAATTATTTTCATGCAAAATGGCCATATTTCTGAGAGTATTATTCTAGAACGGTAAAAATAATAATTTATTCCATGCAAAACGGTCGCATTTCAAATAGGCTAATACTGTATTACAAAATATGATTACACATACCTAATATTTGAATGCAAAACGGTCGATTTCCAAAATATGGCACTCTTGTAATATAATATGCGATTATAACTACTTGAAGTTAGAATGCAAAACAAGACGTTTTTAGATTGTGGCACTTTTGTATAAAAAATATAATCAAACTTACCTGAAGTTTTGAAAGCAAAACAGACGTTTTTTGGATTATGGCACTTTTACATGCAACCGACGTGCGTTCACATTGAATTTCGGGGCGCAACTAAAAAAATGGCCGTTTTGCACTGACGTCACCTGTCAAAGTGCTCCGATGTAAAAAGGGCGGATAGTCCGTTTGACCATAGAGTAAGCAAAAATGATGGGTGTCTTCAATTAACTATAAAATTTAGTCTATTTTGGTATCATTTTTACGATAAAACGATTTTGGATATTTTTTGATTTGTGGCCCTTTTGTATTCAAGGAGCGATATGTCTTATGAAGTAAAAAGACACAAAATGAAAGATTTGTTAATTTTTTAACAATCCTGAACCTTTTAGCTATAGCGGAATGTACAATTGATTACATCTAGCAAATCATTTTAGTCTCTATAGTAAAAAAATATAAAAATACAAAATTTTCTTAATATAAAACTGTGCTAACTGACGCGATAACTACATAACATAGGGAAAATGAGAACACGTTGTTTTTACATGAAAATAAGATTCATTTGAATATTGAATAAAGTCAAAAGATAAATTAAAAAATAAATGCAATTTATTCGTTCTCTCAGTGAGCCTTTACCCAGCAGAGGCCTCTCATGTAATAGTCAAATAGTGTAATTAAATTTATTGTAATCCAATTATTTCAAGGAATATTGATAACAAAAATAATCTTAAAGTGGATCTACCGCATGGTCGCACTAGTAACGTGAAACAACTAGGTAAAGCAATGCTTTCCTTATAGACTGGTGCATTCTTTAATTTATTTTTTGTTATTTTTAGCTCACTATTTTATTTTTGTTTAGTTAGCACACTATTTGAAAACACGTCAGTTTTTACACAGCCTAACACACACACCTCTCAAACCGTCTCGCATAACAACTTTTGACTCAACATGAGTCGCGTAAAATGTCGAAATATTTCAACAATTCAATATTTTATCTGTCCATGGATTAAATCAAATGTTGATGTTTTTAACAGTATATATGTATATATAAGGTATATATGTTTACATGTATATAAATATCTTCTGTGTAAATATATTTGAGAAGGCACCGTTATTTTGTACTGCTTAATTATGTACGGAAAGAAAGTTTACACTTAATGTATCTAATACTATGAACTATTTACACTAAATTTACATGGCACATACTGGGCTTTGATACATAAACTCTTTTTTTAAATATACCTATCTTATAAATACTTTATTTTAATAGAAAAATTTAATTATTTTTACACAAGTCAGAATGGCACTGAATTTACCTACCACTATAATTTTAAGCTCCATATATTTTACAATCACAAAGTGTCATATAGAATACCTACTATTGACTTAATTGTCTAAAAGACACATTTATATACTCTCACTTTTTAATTCCGCAATCAATTGAAACATAAAATTCGTTGTCACAATTTACGTGAAATAATATTCACAAACCTATTGACGATTTAATTATAACATTCATTATATCCACATTAAAATAAATCTTAATCTGTCACTGGATAAAAATATAAAATAAAAAAAATCCAACAAACATAAAATGGAATGAACAACGAATATTCAATACATTAATTATTATCATTTAAAATTAACAGAGATCTTTTACACAAAACGTAATAAAAGGACGCCATATTAGTATATCAAAATGTAATTAAATAACTTAAATACATTTTTTTATCTTTTACATAAGATAATAAAAATTAGTTTCTCTCTCGAGATTCTAATGTTCTTTGTACCTAATAAACGTAGTCTTCTTACGCATTGAAAACTCGATATCCATAATGATATGTAATGTCTGCATCTACATTAAACACAGAATCCGTTTTATTTTTAATTTTACCGAACGCACCCAAAAGAAACGGAATATAACTTCAATAAAACTTGTCCTCTTCGACATCGAGATTACTCTTATTATTAGGTTGATTGGAATGCCTTCTCAATGTTCCCATTGCATCGTACTCGTTGGCTATAGCCTTTGGGTACAGTTTGGGGGTAGTCATGGCGTTATTATGGTTGTTCGGGTTTGAAATGTTGTTGCTTTTAGAAAGTATGATACCGCTGCTCGTTCCACCGATGCCCGTGAATGATGGCTGGCGTTTCGCTTTGCGTGGCTGATGAAAAATAATAAGTATCTAGTAGGAACAATATTTCAACCTTCTTTCTTAAATGCGAAAATTACTGTCTGTCTGTTACATTTTCACTCCTAAACCGCTGAACCAATTTTGTATGAATTTTGGTATAGAGATAGATATTTTCATTTTTTTTATATCTTCTCTCTATTATTGCGGGAATAAATTCCTCGGGAACGCAGGTGAAGCCGCGGGGGACAGCTTGTCTATCATAATTCAATAAAAAGTCAAATAACTATTGTGCTAGACTTTGCCCAATTAAGAGGCTTATTTATTTAAATGATGCATCGTTTTTTCCATTATATTTCGTTATACCTCATCTAACTTCATTTTTAAATTGCAATTTTAACGTTCATTTTAGTGACAGAATTCATCATTTAGTTCGTATAATTAAAATAACAACTCACCACTTCCTTCAAAGGCACGGTGACGTAGCTATTCTGTTTGGCCGTGATGTAATGCGGACTGGAGGGTACTCGGTTCGATCTTTTCCATGGCATACGAGTACCACGACGTTGGCAGAATATTACACCCGCCAGACATACTAGGCAGCCTACAACAAACAAAAATACTTGGAATACTTACAATATTTGCCAAAAAAAAATTAAAAAAAATATTGATACTTATTTTTACAACAAACTTTTTTAACAACTTAATCTTAAAGTTAAAAACATCCTGCCAGCCGTTATAAGCAATAGTACATAAGTGTATTATATCCCAAACTAAGTTTAATTTAGATGAGATACCTCTGAAAATTGATTCTGTGATTTAGGAGATTAGCGTTTTGAACATACTTAACTATAAAACAATCGACTATCTAGGTACTATTAGCAAGTGACACGTTGTGTCATAAATTCTGTAGTGAATCACACAACGTACATTTTTTTACTAAAAACTCTTTATGAATATAAATTAAAATGAAGGTATAATTCAATTCAAATATTACAATAAAAAAGCAAATAACGTTATATAAATTACAATATCATTACATAAAAAAATGTGGTCAAGTTGTGCCTTAACCATTTTTTGTGTTCCATCCTTGTCAAGGGGAGTGCTAACCGTCTCTCCTTTCAATAGACACAATCAACTTTCAAGAGCCATCGTATATATACCAAATGACCAAGAAAACTTCACTAGCGCGATTCAGGTTTTTAGCGTAAAATTTAAACAATCGTTTAAATAAATAAGCCCTGGTGAATGTAATGCATTCCGAAATAATTAATTTATCGAACACTGATAATGTATTTATGCTCATCACCTTTATTTTAGAACAAAAATTGAAAATATACATCGATTTTTTTTCACGACTCACCAGCGCCATCTATTGCGAACTTTTGACACTATATTATTGTACTCCCAAGAAACATTACATATTGTTTAAGGCCGAATATTACGATTACTTAATATATAAATTATTCTGTGCTCAACTGAAAAGATTAAATGAATGATAAATAGCTTACCCATAAGGAAGGCGGCTACCACGCAACCGATAATGCTTCCCAAACTGAGGGATTCATTGTTGGACATTGTGACGAACGATGCCATTTCCACGTTCTGGCTATACGCTGGCATCGCGTACAGTTCTGAAAATACGGTATTATTATGTAAACTAAATTTAATGACCTAATTATTTAGTAGCCTGCGACATTCTTCATACACAAGCAGAGCTTGTACTAAGGAAACCAGATAGCTTATATATGTACTACATACCTACATATTTTTTTTGTAAATATATTCTAGAACAGAGAATTACACCCAGATTCAGATCAAACAGACATGTTCATGCACACAAATGTATGCCCTGGATGGGAATCGAACCCACAACCTGGGGTGTGTTAGTTAACCAACCAGGCCAACCGATCCTAACATAATAATATAATGTAAACCTTATAAACTAATAAATAAATAAATGGAAGCAAAGCTAGTACTTAACTCAAAATTTTATAAGTAAAATCATTTATGGTGTCATTAAATCTCTAACCTCTCTTTTGAACTTAGACCAAACTAAAATGAGCTTATTTAAGGGCGGAAACCAGTAAACCTATTTTTGTGATTTCAAAAACCCATTCAAATACCATGCGAAAAACCAGTCTATTGTATAAAGCTCCTTACCATTGTCAACATCAGATTGGTCACTTGAGCACCTCGCCACTTGCAGTTGTGCCCCAACACAAGCCCCAGCTTCACAACTACGTCGACGGACCCGTTCACCATTGTCGCATGTGCCCCACTCTCCCCATGTGCCCCAACCAGCTTCTGAATCTAGAATAGTATGAACAATTTAATATTCATTGATAATTTGGGTGTTGTGAGTACTATGAAAAATCTCGTATGATCGTATTTTGACTACTAAAATGTCATAAACCATATTCTTAGCAACGTATTCGTAAGATCGTGAAGTCTTGCGACGAAATTGATTCAATGAATTATTATTTTGGAACTACCTAGTACGTACGCCTTATTGTTCATTTTCAAAAAACACAATACATTTTATTATTGTAAATATTGGGTGTAACTAAACGAACATAGACAAAATGTCGATAATATATGATTTTAGTAGTCCAAAATCTAAATTAGTATTTTAATGTTACCAGCACAATTGTTGACACAGAGTCGTCTCTCGAGCGCGGCGGCTGCGTCGGAGCAGCCCTCGGGCGACAGACACATGCGCGTGCGCGTCCGGTGCCCCGTCGCCGCCTGCTCGCTGCCCCCGCCTGCCCCCACTGCCGCGCACGAACCGCTGCACTCGCCCCACTCGCTCCAGCAAGACCACTCGCCTGGAACAATACATTTTATTCATCCTATCAGCCGGAAGACGTCCACCGTGGTAGGGTACTTTGTTGTACCCGCTCATAACCCTCTAGTTGAAAATCTGACGCCAAGCACCTATCAGTGTGTTCGGACAGCTGCACTCGAGAGCCAGTTCCCATCTAGGCTTTGTGTGCTTATCACCTACGGCCACATCATCACTTACCATAGTGAGATAGCGGTCAAACACAAACTTATAAAAAAAAACAACGGGTTGCACTCCGGGAGTTCCGGCAGAAGTGAAAACTTGCACTTTAACGTTGTGCATTTTTGAATATTTTGAAATGGTTAGGGAATCGCATAAAAGTACTATCATTTATGTGGTAAAATACAATATTCACTTATTGCGCTATCATACACAAACATGACAATTTTTATTACATTAGACCGCCGGAGCGGTAAAAAGAGAGGGGGATATTACTTCCTCTCTTACGCCGCGCCGGCGGTCTACTCTCCGTCTAGTCTTACGAATTTTCGATCAGGTCACGTGTCCTGACGTGAGTTCCTGACGCGAGTTTAACATTTTTTACCCATCCCAAAAAAACGCACAACGCCGCTAAAGAAGTTTTCACTTAAAAAATTGTGACTTACCAGAGCAAGCATGTGTGTTGCATGCCCGTAACATCTCCTGAGATCCGTTGCAAGGTGGACGTCGACAGCGCCTAGTCCTGGCCTGCTGCCCTCCTCCACACGCCGCCGAACAAGGCTCCCACGCACCCCACTCCTCCCACCCAGCTTCCTCCTCTGGTGGACTACTGCTGCACATGCCACGGGATGTGCAGAACCGTTCCTCTTCACGAGCTAATGACAACTATACGAAATACAGAATAAATTAATTTAGTTTTTAATAAGCTTGCGATTGACATGTATTTCAAGGATTGATGAGCATCTTGGTATCCAAAGTTGACAGATGAATGATTAAAGAATGCGCAGCTGATGAGTCCAGCTTACTAATTCTGAAAATCAATGGGTGGATTGGACGATTTCGATGAAAATGTATAATATAGATAGGTACTAGCAGCGGTAAACTAAAAGTAAAAACATTTGCACTTACTTTTAATTGTTCCGGTGACGGAGCTTTGCATAAGAATTTGAATCTCTTTTCAGAGTAGGTTCCATCAGAAAGGTTTCCTGTAACCAAATTTATGAAAATCTCTTATACCGTAACTCGTGTGTCGTACACTCGTGTGAATGACAAAACAAGATTAGTAGATACCTACCTATTTTTCTTTTTTGAGATTAGACTACTATAGAGATCTAACTACAGAAAGACGGGATAACTGATGGTAAGTGACTACTATTCCTTTAACAGGATGTCATGTAAATAGTACGACAAACTTAGGGGGGAGATAGGTGGGCGACCCACCTACTAAATATACTAAAATGACCTCAGTAAAAATTAAACCCTTTTCGAGATATAAAAAAATCAGAAATTCAAAAATATATGTATAATCTGAAATACTAACCGGACAACCTGTATAATCTACCAACCTAGTTTCAGTGGCTACATACTCAGCTATAATGAAAGGTTGATCACAAACACTCACCAGGTATCTGCACCCAGGGTGTCCAAGCAGTGGCCTTGCGTAGCTCGCAGGGCCTCATGTCGCAGACTTGCCGCTCGAGCTTGGATCCCTCGCAGTCAGCGCCTGTGTACTTGGGTGTTGGGTTGGTGCATGTGCGTCGTCTCTCGCGCCACCCCCCCGCGGCGCCGCATCCCGCCCCTCCCGCGCTTGTACACGCCGACCAAGCACTCCATGAGGACCAACCTCCGTCCACCGGCGCTAAGGCTGGGTCTGATCGTAATGAAATGAAATGTTTATTCACTTATGAATAGTCAGACTTTAATACACGATTCGGAAGGTTGCTTTTTCTGAGAAGATCTTGGCAATAAACTCAGCAATTACTCTTTTCAAAAATAACCTTACATTCAATAATTATTTATGTAGTCTGAGTACTGACAATATTTGCGTGTTATAGCGGCAAAATTAGTATAGAATTTAATTATGACTGACTTAGTAAACAACAAACTCAAGCAGACCAGCCCCCACTAGCAGCACCTGTGCACAAGTATGACGCGTGTAGTATAAATTGTCAGTGTTTTAATAGGGACTAACAGGTGGCAAGTTCCTGCTAATGCAGATTGTATGTATTTCCGTTTCTGAACTTTACTTATTATCGGCTTTGTCTATCAATTTCTTTTTCTGAAAAATTAGGGACCGCGGAAGTACTTCATAACACAGGAGGAGCTGAAGCTTCTTTGGTCACCCCCGTTTTTAACATGCATGGTTTCTTAGCGGATACTAAAAAAAATAATATAAATTACCTGGACAAGGTGGAAGCTTAGCGCAATAAACATCATGGACATCCAGCCCGACGCATACCCGACCACCAAACTTAGGTTCAGGAGAGGTGCAGGAACGTCTTCTAGATTTGACCGCTATACCACATGTAGCCGAACATTCCGACCAAGACGACCAGTTGGACCAACCTCCGTGGACGGTGCAGTTTGTCACTGATATGCTGGCACCTAGCATAAAACTAATATGTAAAATCGGTGGTGTTTGTTAGATGGTTGGCGATAATTTGGTTGTGATAAAATTGTATGTTGTTAATTCAATTACATTATAAGATGGAAAGTGATAGTTGTCCTTAATTTCCATACTAAATGTATACATACAACATCTATGCGATTACTAAAACTCTAAAATCAGTTAGGCCCATTGAGTGATTCGATATTCATAAGGAATAGAACCAATGGACATAAAAAAAATTTTGCTCGCCTATTTATATTTTGGTTTCAATACATTGACTGAATTGTCGAATAATAGATATAATTTTCACAGCAAACCATTAATATTTTTACCAATTTTAATTGGTCCCAAGTCAAAGATTCACAGTCTTATAAGCCATTCTATATTTTGTCCACTTCGTTTGGATTTTTTTATATATCACAAGTGACAACCAGGCAGACGGATCACGTGATGGTGAGTGACAACTGTTGCCGTCTGCACGCAATACCAGGAGGATTGTACTCGTAGGACTGTACTTGAATGTGTTGTACACCTTATTACAATGCCTTAAAGCCAACTAGCTCTCAAGTGCAATTGCCGAAGCACACCAACAAGTGGTTGGCGACAGATTATCATTAATTGGATTACTTTCATGAAAATTAAATCAATAGTCACCTGTACACCCCTGTCCACCATTAGCAGGTTTTGGGTTCGCACACTGTCTCGTGCGACACTTGCACATGTCCGGTTTATCATCGTCATACGTGTTCACTGAAGTACCTTCCTGCATGCATGGCTCCCATTCCGACCAGGATGACCAGCCTCCGTCCACTGTCATAAATGTACCATCATCTTAAGTGTATTTTTTTATTATGATCACTAACCAAATCAAATCAAAATGTTTTATAAAATTTTGGGACACTTAAGGAATACTTATTGAACGTCATCTTATCGCTATCTTTTAATGTTATTGTTACCACCATTTCCAAATAAAGACCTGTCAGAAGAAGAAATGGCTCACATTTAAAACTTTACATACCTACCTACTAACCTAAGCACCTCTTGTTAGAATTCAAATTACAAATTCACAATTAAGATTTTGAAGATACAAGATCTTTTATCTTACAAATTTACTGAATTTGTAATTTGAATTCTAACAAAAGGTGCTTAGGTTAGTAGGTAGGTATGTAAAGTTTTATACCCGTTGTCTTATATCATTGCCAATTTTTTAAATTTACCAAATGGATCAACATTAACATCGACTGCCTGACACACTCTATTATACAGTTTACATATTCTAGGTACAGAGGAGCTACATCCGAGTACTTATCTGCGGAATGGGGGAACCAGAGAGGTGATTCTATGCCGTGGACATAATCATTCATGGGTAGGTACTCTAGTTTTGAAGCACTCTAGGATTTTGGGACAATCAATCCGACCTCTCATAATTTAGTAAAAAATTGTGATAGGACTTAATAGATAAGTTGTTTAGAACTTTATCTATAGTAATAATATAATAATCTCAGAAACCGTTATTGAATGCTATATAGAATGACTAGACTACGAAAAATTTAGATTATATTCTACATGTGATATTGTTACAATTATCCTGGGGAGGTGGTAAAATAAAACCAAAATTTTCCCGGAAACAATTATTAAAATATTTATTTATAAATTTAGACAAAAAAGTTATGTAAACACGAACGATACATAGGTATGTAATTATAGCCAGCTAGACTCAGGCGTGGGCCTGGGGTACTGTTTAATTTGGTTGGATGTGATGGTAAAAGTTTAATTTGAGCGCCACTGTCAGAACGGCTGACAGTCCGTGTAATAATAATATTTAAACGTAACCCGTTGGGTATGAACAAGCCTGCACCGTTGGATGAGAGGATGTGGCCTCTCCGATGAAGGAGAGGTGATCCCACAAACTATGTAAGTACTAAGAAATTTTTACGTAGTCAAATTTCTACGTAACAATATGTAAGGTAAACAAATATCCAGGTTACTTCTAGAAGATTCTCGGAAAGTTACACTTTCTCCATATAAGAGATACGTAATCAAATAGTTAGGGTTATCAATCTATCGGATGTGTTCTGTAACTAAGATTGTAACAAATTAAATGCATGTCTTCGCTTTACGTGGGTGACATGAACTATTATTGCACTAGCATTGTGGGCGTTGTTTTATTAATCAAATTAACAAGGTCGTAGGTGTAACGGGAGATTTGGCCTCATTAGCAAAAACATGTTATAAAAATTCAGTAGGCGCAATATTTATGTAAGCTTTTACATTAATTAATTACTGCTCAGTTTTGTACTTCCATGGCAGTTGGCAGTGTTCTTAGAAACAAATGAAATCTTCTAATACCTAGATCAGTTTAGGTTCCTGATTTAACTTTAAAAATCTCTCAAGTCTAAATTACTGTAGCTAGCTGTCTGGGTTTGGGTGAAAAGTAATATTACCCTCGTTCGGCTTAAATATATTCTATTCCCCATGGTTGCCTGGAAGAGATCGCTTCAGTGTTAATGCCGCCTGAATTGTTTTCACTATTATTTGTCCAGTTTGTTCAGTTTCTATGTTTTTGTAAAAAATGGCTTGTGACGTCATAAATATACATATTAAAAAAAAACAATCTAATCAATTTGTCATCCAATTAGTAGGTAATTAAAAATCAAAGAACGCAATCACCATTTTTGAATATTTTTAGATATTCCATACGCTGGTCACTATTAGATTAATTTTCTTGAATATAGATATTCCATACACTGGCCACTATTAGATATAAATAATTTTCTTGAATATAAACAACTCTAAATAACCTAAAAAGTCACAAAAGGACGTACCTGGTCCATCAACAGCGGCGCAAGAGGTGGTAGAGTGTGTAAAGTATGGCTGGATCAATAGGTTTTGGTCTGCGCGTACGCACACGTCGCGTCGCTCGTCCCACCCGCAGTGTGGGTCCGTCGCCGACACGCAACCCTCGCGGCTTCGGTACCGTCCGCACCGGACGCTACTCACGCGCAATACACCTGTTTCACTACCTATGTACAGTGACATCTGTGGGACAAGGAGGAACAATAATAATCTGCACTAATATTAAAAGAGAAAAAATACTAAGTTACTCAATTCTAAGCTTTATGTATAGGAGTCTTACCTTAAAAAAACTCGATTTTATACAACAACTAGCTGTCCCCCGCGATTTCACCCACGTTCTCGTAGGATCTTATCTTTTCCCGGGACAAAATATAGCCTATGTTCATCAGGGATAATGTAGCTTTCTAATGGTGAAAGAATTTTTCAAATCGGTCCAGTAGTTTCAGAGCCTATTCAATGCAAACAAATAATCAAATCGTTCTCCTTATAATATTAGTATAGACAAAAAACCCCTATAAAAAAATACTAATAGCGATATGGGTTAAAAATTGTTGTTGTATTGGGCACTCCTCCACGACCCTAATAGGTACCCTATTAGGGTCATTACAGTTATGTTTAAATAAATAAACGCATTAAATAACT
This sequence comes from Ochropacha duplaris, assembly GCA_951361185.1. NCBI lineage: Eukaryota > Metazoa > Arthropoda > Insecta > Lepidoptera > Drepanidae > Ochropacha > Ochropacha duplaris. The sequence goes on along the minus strand of OX592709.1, from coordinate 4,623,731 downwards.
CACAGTTTCCTTCACAAACTGCATAGTTTGTACGTTAAAGCCACCATTTTCGTCTTTTAACTTCCACCTCTCGACCAAACACGCTCCATCTAATCTTGGTAGTATAGTAAGCTTCAATACATCTCCATCTTGCGTAGCCACGAATACCACCAGCTGTTTGTCCACATTCTTGGCGGAAGTGACGTCAACAGTGACGTGGGTGAAACGCTCTGACGTCACTTTGTATACTGGCTCGCCTGATATAGGCTGCACTGACGCGTACATTAGAAGGTATCGGTGGTATTCAATTGCTTGGTGCGGTCTGAAAAAAAGAAATCTCAGACAATCTAAGAAGTTCTGTCAAAATCTTCTCAATTTTCTTAACCGTTACAATTTTTTTGTCAACAGGCACGATGGTTACCTGATGAAGTGACTACCGTCGCCTTTGTTTTTGTTTAGGATGAGATTGTGTTTGACCGCAATCTCACCATGGTAAGTGATGGCCGAAGCTGGTAAGCACACAAAGCCTAGAACTGGCTCTCAAGTGCACCTATCGAAACACACCGATAGGTGCATGGCGACAGCCTAGACATTAGCAACACTAGGAGGATAGCCAATGTGTTGGCGACCATTTGACAATGTCTTGAAGGCTCTCAAATGCATCTGCTGAAATACACCGATAGGTGCTTGGCGACAGATTTTCAACATTAAGGTAGTGGCCAGCGGAAGTTTTAAAATGGTAAGCTTAATAAACTAACCTAGTATCGGGCATACATCGGAAGTGATCACCGGCCTGGCGCGATGGTGATCTCGGCTCCCAAGTGGACGTGGGTGAGTCTTGCACTTTATATGAGCCTTCGAATGCCGCGTGAATATCTGACATGTTGTAAATGCAAATTGCACTGCCAGCTATACTGTTACTGTAAAAAGTATAAAATATGTAGGTAAGTATATAGAAATAAAGACCGGTATACACACAGCAAATGTTGCTCAGTACTGTCCATTTAACAAATCACAAAAATCAATATTAACAGCACCCACCAACAAACCTACAAATATTATAAATGTGAGAGTTTGTATGTTTGAATTTTGTTGTTCAATCACGCAAAAACGGCTGAACGGATTTTGATGAAACTTGGCACACAGGTATAACTAAATCATGTACCTATTGAAATAAAACATACTATCTAAATATTTTTTATCCCGGAAAAAGATAAGATCCCTGGGGAACGCAAACATATTAGTATGGATATGGATTATTATTATTAGTATAGATGTGTCACACCCACCCACCACGCTATGACGAAAACACTGTAATGAACTTACGTGGGTGTAGTGAAAGTGGCAACAAGGATCTTCTCCTGTGGTAGATATTCGACGCTTTGCACTTCATCGTAGTGGAACGGCACGTCTCCTGGTATAGGACACTTGAGACGAGTTTTGAGGAATGTACTCCAGTTATCTTTCATCATCAGGTGACCACCTGAGTCATTCTTACAAACGCGAGCGATGCGGGAGTAAATTATCTGGAACAATTATTCATCATCATCATCATGTCAGCCGGAAGAAGTCCACTGTTGGACAAAGGCCCTAAGAATCTCTACGATGCGCGATGGCCGGTCTTGCGCTAACCGCATCCAGTGGCCAGGAAAGAATTATTCGTTTTTAAAAAACTATAGTCGTATATATATAGGTCGTGGGTTCGATTCCCATCCAGGACAGACATTTGTGTGCATGAACATCTCTGTTTGTCCTGAGTCTGGGTGTAATTATCTATTTAAGTATGTATTTACAAATAAAATTATTTTTAAAAATAAAAAACAAAAACCGACTTCAAAACTGTAACCTATACCTATGTACAAACATAAACTAAAAAGTAAAGAATAATATTTTAATTTCAAAGCAAGAGCCTTAAAGGACAATCAACAAAATTATTGATATTTATATATCTATTTAATATTTATAAACAGTTCTTTTTGGAGTCGGTGCCAGCCAAGAAGAAGGACAGTTTTGAATTGGACACGATGTGTTCATACCAGAAAACGTCTTACGACACCTCTCCTTACGGTAATGTTCCTTAGGTCTGCGCCGTCGCTCCCCTACTTTTCGAAAGTTTGTTACAAAGGCAGAATTAAACTGTCCTTCTTGGCTGGCACCGACTCCAAAAAGAACTGTTTATAAATATTAAATAGATATATAAATATCAATAATTTTGTTGATTGTCCTTTAAGGCTCTTGCTTTGAAATTAAAATATTATTCTTTACTTTAGTTTATGTTTGTACATAGGTATAGGTTACAGTTTTGAAGTCGGTTTTTGTTTTTTATTTTTAAAAATAATTTTATTTTTTAATTTTAAAAGTTTATTCCTTATTATATGTTATCCTAGGCAAAACTAGTTTGTCCTGAAATCGGGTCTGGCCGGTAAAATATAATATATAACTAGCGGGCCCGGCAGACGTCGTCCTGCCCTGAAATTAAAACAAATCTTGGAACTCGATTCCAGCGCCACCTACCGGGTCCAATTGTATTTTAAAACCATCGAAGAACCCATTGAAGTATACACACGAAATTTCATCCAAATCCAAAAAGTCATGCTCAACGACTCAGTTTGATTCACTAAGGTTTATCAAACGAGACATAATTTTTTTCGTTTTTGTTGATTTTCTCAAAAAGTGCTTAATCAATTTCGACAAAATTTTAATGGGACCACCTCTGAAGTATGATCTACCAAACAAAAAAAGAATCATCAAAATCTATTCATAATTGGCAGAGAAATCGAGTAACAAACATACAAAAAAAAACAGACGAATTGAGAACCTCCTCCTTTTTTTGAAGTCGGTTAAAAAAAAGTAGTCTATGTAGTATATCAGTTATCTGGTTTCCATATTACAAGCTCTGCTTAGTAGCCGTGTGTGAAATATGTCCGAGGATATATTTATTCTCATTTGCTATTCAGTTGTAATGATTCTTAAATACATTATTTACTTGAGTTTAAAATACAATTTTGTATGCAATAGTAATATCAAATTACACAAAACGTTCATTTACTATGTGCCCACTTCTTGAGCATACTCGTAGAGATGGCATTCAGAGCAAACGGATATGCACAGCGGATGTTTAATCATCCTCCGGGATTATTTAGCCTAGATCTATTAATGTTATGATACGTTTATCAGATCATCAAGTTTATAAAGTACTGTAACACTTAATATACCTTTCCACAATTCATAAACTCGACGGCAATTTCCCGAAAGACAAAGTAAACAAAGTGGTCGTCTTCAAAACTACCCACAAATTGTGGCTCGTTTAGCCAGTTCAAGTCATACTGCATTGTACGCAGAGTGCCTGCTTCGCGATGATCTGCACCGCGACTCCTGGTAATAAAAATAAAAATATTAGAGGTTATTCATATACGTTAATTGATGGCAGATACTTAATAAAGGAACCAAATAGTATTGTCGTTGTCAACCTCATCCCTTATGGATAAGATTGACGTTAAGGGTCTACAAACACCGTACGTGACGAACTCGTAACAGCACAAACGTTATGTCTAAGCTGTTACGAGTCTGATACTTACGGTGTCTGTACGTGACGGTCTCGTAACAGCAAAAACTTTATGTCTAAGCTGTTACGAGTCTGCCACGTACGGTGTCTGTAGATGTGAATCCTCCTTTAATGTGCACTACAATGACTGGCCACCCTCTTTCAAACTTTTTAGACATTAAACACCACTCAATTCTTATCTTCCTCCTCAGATTAATTTATGTATACTTTGCTTACTCAAGTTCTATCTCGAGATGTTTTCGACTAAAATCCTCACTACTAACATACAATTTATTAAATTAAGCAGCAAAATACTGGTCTATATTGGTGTTCAAAATATTACCTGCAAATGGCAGTGTCAGAGCTAGTAAAGTCAGTAGGAGTCCCAACGAAATATTGTCCATTGCCGGCTATTATAGCAGTCACATTAGAATGAGGATTATATGGACAGTGAGCCACTCCGTTCACCCACTCAGAGACTGTTCCTATTGATTCAATCTGTAAAGAAATATTAGAACTGTAACATAATCAAGAATTATGGTCTATAAAGAAGAATTATCCATAGGTCCGAAATCATTCATCATATTTTTGTATCCTTTCAACCTTATAGCTTGCAGCATTACCTCCGCGAGCCAACTATGAACCTAATATGAACTGTCTATAAATATCAAAATAACTTACCTCTCTCCAACTGCATACAGGACTAAAAGCATGTGTACCGCATGCAAAAAGCTTGTGACCGTACGACAGCAGCACTTTCATGTAATTGTGGCAATCATCCTCCGTTTGACCCTTGTCTTGGCATAGTTTCGACTTTTCTGAAGGAGCCCCCCAATCAGCGCGCTCTAGCTGACTTAGACTTCGTAGGGAAAGGCGGTACAGGGTATCTCTGAGGGATAAAAATCAGAATAGGGTTAGGGTAGATGTTACGAAAGATAAAATTAATGAAATTTTGACAGAAGAGCTAAATGTGATAACTGGGAGCCGCAGAATCCAAGAGCCGCCTGTTGGAAATCCGTGAGAGGAGCAATTCATATTTTTGATGATAATAAGAAACGCTACTTTCTCTTGATGTACAAAAACCAACAATTATCGCAACAGCAATCATAGGAAATCTTCAAGAGCTAATTGGAAAATATCATTTATCTTATGAAAATACTGGCGCGCCATTTGATTCATGTAACTAATTTTATTTTGATCGTGTGTGGCCGACCTTAACATTGTTGTAATTAAAAGCCTGGCCACACGCCGCGATTAAGAGGATAGAATTTGTAAGAGTTTGCAATTCTACGACAACTACTGGAATTTATCACATCGTAGAATTAATTTAGAAAGCTTTATAGCTAACTTGCAATCTTCAAATAGGCTTCTAAAAACGCTAAACCTCAAAGTTGAGGCTTCGAATCCTACAATGAGCTTGAGCTTTCGGTGAAGGAAAACATCGTGAGGAAACCACGGCACGGGTACTTTGTAGTACTGCACTAGCTCGCTACCACCCTCAAATTAAAAAATTGTCACGAAACACCTGTTGCTTTGTTCCGGCAGTTGAACTTGAGAGCCAGTTGCCTTTAAGGCATTGTAATAAGGTGTACAACACATTGGCAATCACGACCCGCATGCCTTCACAAATATGGTATAAAAAAAAGCTTTTAGAATAGCATGTAAAACAATGCACACGTCAGTCTTTTTATGAACAAACTGACTTAAATTTCTACACAATATAATCGACTCAAGTGACTTAACAATTTCTGAGCGGTTCATTTCATCAAAAGCTAATCAGCTTACGGTCGACAATCCTACAAGACTAAATGTCATTTCATAATGACACAGCTCATTCACACCTCAAACTGTATAATACCATGGATTTAGATCAGTGGTGTAAATTACTAGCGGTATACATCTAAAAGGAGGATGTGTACACATTGTCAATACATACAAGCCTGTGGCTATGTGGTGAACATTTGGCCAGGTTATTAAAACAGTTTTGTTTGTTCAAGTGATTTTCGTGCTTAGTAAATGCGTTTATCTACATCAATGCATAGATATTAGTGGTGTGTATGTGTGGGAGAAAGTGTTAATGTTAGGTTCACCAAATTCTTTAATATTTTGTAACACCTCGTGCAAACCGTTTATTGCTGGTGTGATAATGAGATAAGTTCATTACTTCATAAGTATTGGGCTCAGCATAAACGTAATGTTTCGAGAACTAAATATAAGCAGAAACTGTTTACGTTATAGGTACAAAAGGACCATAAAATCAATCACAAAAAAATAACAAGGAATGCAACAGTGATTCCAAAGATGTTCTTATAATAAAATTTTAATTAAAAAGCAACTTTACATACGACATTGGACAATGAACAGTACCTACCTGAATGGCAAACAGAGAAAAAGCCTCACAATCTTACAAACACAAGCGATAAATTCCGCATTCCAGATTGCCTAGGAAATATCTTTACTATTCCATATGTTTAACTAGGTATAGAATTTCAAATTACATATCATTACAACACGTGCCATCTATAGTTTAATGAACACACTTTGGTCGCGCGCGCATTAGTATTATGGACATCTGAGAAAATGTTACCATCTCTTAGTAGGAAATATTTTATATCAATAAATATATTATATTTATCTATGGCAAGATTATGAGTAGGCACTAATTCACAGGCATAAATACAGGATGCACAATTAATTTTATAATTATTTGAGACATTTAGTGTAAAGCAAAACGATTAAAACTTCACGAGACAAGACTTAAAGGTAATAATTTCCTGGTTATTTAGCGCAGTATTACACTTTGTATTTTAACATACCTACAAATCATTACGATACAGTTTCCGTGCCGTATCGTTTGTTGGCGCTACGTACCATATATCTATATACTAATATTATAAAGAGGAATGATTTGTATTTTTGTATGTAACGAATAAACTTAAAAACTAGTGGACCGATATTAAAAATTCTTTCACCGTTAGAAAGCTACATCATCTCTGTTAGGCTATATTTTTATCCCGGGAAAAGATAGTATCCCACGGGAACGCGGGTGAAACCGCGGAGGACAGCTAATTTCATTATAACTTGGACCTACTATTGCAAAGATATATGATACTTGACATAGTAATCACGATTGCGTTATTTGCAACTATCAACTATATTAAATTTCGTGTACCTAGGTACCTACTCAGTTTTATTGGAATAAAATTATATTTTTATGACTTGTGGGATAATTTTTTTTGTTCTAATGTCCTAATTGATAATTGTATCGTTCAGAATGTTTTTTTAAATATGTTGCACTTCTAATAAACACCTTTAAGTAGGTCCTGAGTATACCTGACATAGGTTTAATCTATACACATTAAAATTATTTTCATAAATACTATTAGTAATCTCAAGTTATGTTCCTTATTCTATGTCTCGTGTTTTTGCTAATACACCAAGAGGCTGGTAAGTGATAAGTGGCCTTTGTCACCAATGTACATAAGCAACATCTGGGGATTACGAATATGATGCACACCAAAGCCTAGAAAGCAGGTTAACTCATCTGCTGGAATATTTTCTACTGTGGTAGGCAATAGGGTATTTTACTCTATATGAAAAAAAACTAAAAATATATTATTGAGATAGCTTAGGCAAAAAGCAGTCGGGAAATGAAATATAGATTTTTAAATTCAATCCGAAGTTTTCAGTATTTTTAATCTGTTTTTTAACACAGTGAAATAGTAGCCGCCATGTTATTACGTCATCCGGCTATGTAAGCAAACTAAAACGTGTCAACATTTGTTTACCAAGCCCTCTGACGTCATGACAGCTGAGTTCATAGATAATACACTATACAGTGCTGAGATCAGCGTTTTCGTCAAATTAAGCGCGAAATTTGAAAATGTAAAATTTTAATGCATTTTCATGGCACTTATCGATTGAATAATTTTTTTGTGTTTTTATAGTGGCTTATTAGGACTATAGAATTTAATTGAGACACTTTTCTAAAATGGGTGTAATACCCTGAGTTTATATTATTTATCATGTTACTAAGGACGCCTTCTTTTTTTTTTATTTCTCACCCATAGCAAAGTAAAACGATTTAAATAAGCTATGCTTCCTAAGAAAACATCGAAGTGGCACAACGAACACAATTTACCATATTTTATACGACAAATTAATAGTTCCGTTTGAAGCCAATTGCATTGCAAATTACGTACACGTTTACCCTTTATGAATTACGAAAATAAATTCACTATTCATGGACATTGAACCATCGTTGGTAGAACATTATTTTAATATAATACTTTCAATATTTGCTTACATCTCATATTTTATTCTCTAGATATCAACTTTATTGCTAATAGTGAAGATAAAAGTACAAAATCTATTAGAATCGTATCACAGTTTTTCACAACTAATTGGTGTTCCGTTTCGTACCGTGATATTAATACCAACATAAAACTTAGTGTGATTCATAAATAAATAGCGTATGCAATCCAATATGTTATTGCAATCGCGATCTTTCCCACATTACAGCTGTTTTGCATCGTAACGAGAACCATTCTGTGTTTTGCTTTAGAAGCTTACATTATTCCTACAAACTGGTCTAATTTACGGTTCATTCTAGAATATTTTCACATGGCGTATGGATATAATGGTCCTAGATAAGTTACTCTGTTTATGAAGACCTATACATATACACATAATAGTTTCAAGTTGATTTGAGCTTGTCAGCATAAAGTGTTTTAATTTTGCTTTATTTATAGGCTTTGGAGAATAAAATTCAGAACGAAAAAAAATAAAAAATATGTCAACACAATACAGTTAATTAATTTGGAAGATCGCGAGCTTATTTTATAGCGACAACGGCGCTGTTACATCAAAAGAATAACATAAAAATGATTTTTTAATCAATTCAATTAAAGCCGCATTATCAAGATACATTAAGTCGGAATTGCTGCAACCAGTTTTATGTTTCTGGTGGTGCAGTGATAACCGCACTATCTTATATCATAAGTTGACAAGCAGGTGAACGACTCAAGTTGTTTGTACAAGTTATTAGGGCGACCGGCCGCGGCCGCGTACACACTGTTATCAATATTAAAAATAAATTGTGATAACATTAACCATCATATATAATTTTATGACAAATGATTTATGTCGCTTTTAAATTAATCTGCGGGACACGGATGCTATTACAATTATCTTTTAATTTATAAATAAGTTCATTAAACAATCGTACATATATTTACATTAAGTAAAGTGCGTCAGTTAGCACCGAAATAACAGTGCCGATTTTTATCTTGGAATATTTAATGAGTTGATTATTTATCTATCATCAATATCCGGCCACAAGATTCAATTGATAGATTATCGCAAAAATAATAATACAGCACATTTTAATTACTCAGTATCCTACAGATACCTGTATTAAATAATGCTGGCTAACAAATTAACAGTTAATCCGTAACAAGCGACTGTTATGTGTTAACAAATATTTGATAAATACCACAAACACGAAATCTCAATAAAATCAAAGTAAACGGGATTCCCACGTGCATACGATTCGATCACGAAACCTGTTTAGCAGGTATTTAAAATTCATCACAAATCTTAGTTGTAAGTTGCGAAGATATCGCAGTTTCAATATTGTGACGCCAGGGCCGCCCGTACCGTCTCCGGCTCCGCTCAATCAAGCTCATTGTAGAGCTTGAGTGAGCTTTATATGAAGGAAAACATTTGAGAATAATAAATTACAATAACTATATAAATTTCCCAGTCAACCACTCTTCTTAAATTGATGACGATATTATTCTCTAAATAAAGATACATATTATTACATATAGATTTATCATTATTCCGACTACTACGATTAAAAAAAACTTTTTTAAAACATTAGCATTGATTGATGTCTCTCAATGATGAAAGAAAGACAAACTTCTCAAAGTAGGTACCTATTTTATTTAAAGTTTAAATTTAATCAATGCGAATGTTTTAAAAAGGTTTTTTTTAATGTCATAATAACAATGTGTTATATAAATATTACGGTTTTTTTTAAAGCAAGCAGACCTTTTATTCCGTTTTAAATGGCAGACTTTAAATGATTGTAATCTAAGGTTTATGTTTTAAATAGTTTAGGCACTCACCTTGCGCCCACGATGACTTGATCCCTTGCCACATCGAACAGCAGTTGCGAAAATGATTTAGTACTTTTATCTTCGAAGAAATCGCTGTCGGACGCCAGCAGATCTGTAAAGGTATGTTCTTGTTTAATTAGCATGTCTTTACAGGGTACTTTATAAGATTTTTTATTTGTTTTTGCCAATTAAAAACCTATATATTTCTTAGATAGGTACTTGGTTTTTGATTTATGTTGCAAATATCATGGATTAAAAATTCTGAATCCTTCGTTCAACCTAAATTCCCAAGACACTTTTATGTTAATTAAGAAAAATTAAATACCTTTACGTACGCCAATTAGTTTAGAAATACAACACTCTATTTGTTCACCTTGGATTATATACAGATGAGTAAAACAAATTAGGTGCCATCCATAAATTACGTCACACGAGTTTAATGATTTTTTGGTCACATTAACTGTAAGACTCCCCCCTCCTAGTGGGTCTTCACATATTTTAATTAAAACAGCGCTTCCGAAATTAATTTTATTTCCATTTTTATATTTTTTACAAACATTTGAAAAAAAAAAAAACGATTAATTTTAGTATGAATGATACAAACATAATCATTTTCAGACCATGGACTTTGAACCCACTCCTTTAAGGTATTATATATTAGATTTCGAAATGTGACGTCACCAAACTTAGGACCCCTCCCGACCCTTGTCACACACGTCGATCCCTCCCCCCTTTACGTGGTGACGTAATTTATAGATGACCCCTTAACAGAAATAACAAATATTACTCAAGCCTATACTATACACATAACAATATGTTTAAGATTTGTGAAGGCGATGATTTTACTGTAATATTGTTCATTAAATATTGGATGGTAAATACGTTTCTATGCGTCCTCGATAAATCAAAGTGGCACAAATACTCATGTCTTCGATTACAGAAATCAAGGATTTAAGTATAGGTTTTTGAACCCTTAGACTATTATGACGAGAATTTGGTTGCGCACTTGGGACTATGTATTTATAATTGAAACTGAAGAGGACTGACCTCACAGGTCATGTAGTAGGCACGGTTAAAGTTAACTTTAATTATTGAAGCAGTTTACTCGTCCTTATAAAAATATATATACTTATACGTATATAAAAATTCATCCCTGTTTCCCTTAGTCACGCCATAACTCGAAACGACTTTTCTGATTTCATTCATATTTTATTTTAACTTCGTTTGATGAATTTAAAATCATCAGATGTTTATTGTAAATTTAAACCGTAAAGGCCGTTATGCCAATTTAATCAAAGTCTTTTGTTTTCTTTCTACAATTCACCGAGATCTCTCCCACACGTGGTTATCAACAACCGTTATATAAGTGATAAGTGTACGGAGCGCCTATTGAATATTTATACTGAGTATCCATTCTAGCTATACGATACGGTTCTCATCACTTTAAGTTCCATTTTACTCCCCATACTTAGGCATAAAGTTGGTATTTTCTTTCATTACATTCCGCTCGATGTCGCAGAAGATGGTGATACTTTACCCAGCCTTTATTTTACGACACTATGGTCCCAATTATATTGCTTTAAAACGTAAAAAGAAACAGAGTTTAACTGTTAAAGATTTACAGCCCCCGTAACCTCGACACGCCATTGTAATATTAATGACCCCATAAAGGCACAAAGCACTTACCCTTTTTATTTATTATCCTGAAGTCGTCTTCTGGGAGATCCCCTTTGCTGAGGGCACTGAGGAGTATCAGCGCCGCTACTTTGTAGATGCACCACATTTTAGAAGATTTGATTACTTGGTTAACTGCAACAAAATATATTTACTTTTAATTTTTATCTTAAAGTAAAACTAGTAGCCAAGAAAACGGAATTTCTTTGTTATCCAAGGCTAGATTTGTTCAGTTATGATATAACTAGCTATCCCCCGGGGTTACACCCGCGTTCTCGAAGGATCTATTCTTTTCCCGGATAAAAAGTATCCTATCTCTAAAGTTGGACTAAACTGCACACAGGGTGAAAATTTTAGTTCATCACGGACAAAAAACGTGACACTAGAATTTTAAACATATATTATCTAGGATTAAGATTTTAAATTGCAAGCAATACAACTAGGTAAGTAAGTACACATAAGCAATATTTGTGACCAAACAACAATATTATTTGCTCGTCGGCAATGAGGCATTCATAATATTACAAAGGCCTACATTTGGCACCAATTAGTATTTGATGACATCAGTTATTTAATTAATTACGCACATTATTATGGTTCTGATAGAATTATTATAAAGGAAGAGGACAATAATATACGGTGATGTTTATAAACAGTGACAAGGGACTGAATTTATGAAAGGCGGGGGCTTTTCAACTGGTTTCTTATAATTTCCTTGGAAGAGATAAGTGGTTTTTCTGTGAGGTATATAGGTACATTTGAAATAATAAAATTTATGTTTTAAGAAACAAACATATTAATTATCATTTTTGGACACCCAAAATTCACCCCTATACATTGCTTGTGCGACTACTGGACATTCATCATCATCATATCAGCTGGAAGACGTCCACTGCTGCACAAAGGCCTCTCCCAATGATCTCCACTGGACATTAAGTAATGATAATTATAAGTAATAAGGTGTAGATAGGTTATAAACGCTCCGCGAGCCGTAGGTTAGAAACTAGCTAATTAGCCAACTTTGACCTGTGTCACGTCGCCGGTGTCAACGGATGCACTTCACGTAGGTACCGAATGCAATTAAATGTAAAAGTTTTTTTTTTATTCTGGATAGGTTTGTGTTTGACTACAATCTCACTATGGTAAGTGATGATGTGGCCGAAGGTGGTAAGCACACAAAGCCTAGATGGGAACTGGCTCTCAAGTGCAGCTGTCGGAACACACCGATAGGTGCTTGGCGACAGATTTTCAACTTGAGGGTGGTAGCCAGCCAGTCGGGTACTACAAAGTACCCTACCACCGTGCTATGGTTTCCTCACGATGTTTTCCTTCACCGAAAGCTCAAGCTCATTGTAGGATTCGAACCCACGACCTTCGCCGCGGTATCCGACGACACCTACCACTGAGCTATCATCGCCTTAAAGTGACCTAATGCAACCGAAAATGCCATCGTGTGTTATGAGATATCGTAATGTAGTTTGATATTGCATTATTACGGTATTTATATGTGCGTTAGTGTGCAATATTTGGGCCATTTTTGAAGAGTGAATGCTGTGTACCTAGTCTTTTTACTATAAGTACCTGATATCATTGACATTAAGAATCAAATTACGAAAACACATTGGCGTGTGCGCAGAAGTCCCTGACTTCACCTCACCAGAATAGCTGTCGTTAATTTACAAGCAAGTCCAAAGCTTCGTTAGTAAATGAATAACGCATAGCCAGTCTGTTTACAAAACAAATTAAGGTAATTTGCTTGTGCACAGTTTAAATGACTAGGTTTAACGTAAACATTACAAAGATTAAAACTCAAAGTCTAAACTCATTAGTTTTCCATTATATTTTCACTCAGTTTAGGCCCTGGTAAGGCACTAATGAACGTTAGAATTGACTATAACATCGGTTAAAAAAAGAAATTAAATTTGAATCTATTTATTGCAATTAAAATACACACATAATTATAATTCTTAGGGATTCTAAAATCTTGTATTAAGATTGTTGGTTCGGAATACACTTAAACTCAGCAAGGCATTTTTTTTTCTACTGTGGATCTTTCTTTCAAACTATATTTATTTATTTATTTATTTAATTGCTTATTCACAATTCCGTTAGAAGCAAAACAGGTTTAGTTCGTCTATTTTTCAAATACACATTATCGCCCTCCACTGTCAATCTATGTCCATTTGTCTATCTGTCTGTCAGTGCTCTATCTGGTTCAGGACTTGAAGCTTAACGTTCCATTTTAACAGTTCCGATAACAGCCATAGTGGGTACACTTCAGTCAGACGTCAGCAAAGTACGCAATAGTCATTTTCTTTAACAAACACACGACGTTTCAGTTGGTTTTACCTTTTCTGATGATATATTAAAAAAAAACGGTCAAGTGCGAGTCGGACTCTCGCATCGAGAGTTCCTTTCGTACAAAATTGAAATTATGTAAATATTTCGTACATCACGTGAATTTTCGTGACGGGAATCGAGTCTTGCGGATTTTTTTTGTTTTTTATCCGATTATGTTGTTTTTTTCTGATGTAGCAACAAATTAATAGTTTTCGGGTTTTTTATTTTACTTGTAGGTACTTTACTTTTTTACTTTACTTTAGGTTTTAGGTACACGTCATTACTTATTGCCTTAATTTCATGGTTAACTAGGTCAACGGGAAGTATCCTATAGGTTTTGATTCCCTTAAAAATATGCTGCACAAACGGCTGTATCTTTTGATTGCGTTGACTTAGAAGTTTCATTTTGTTCACTGCTCCTAGTGTTTGCAGACCTGACAGAGTTTGTGCCAATGAAACCAGATAGCTGATGTCAAATTGATAGATTATGTTAGTTTGTCCTCGGCAAAACATATCTATCCACGAACCTTGGTATTCTAATCAACCACTACAACCTGCCCATCTCTACATATATACATACAAACGATTAAGTATACAAGTATATATAAAATGGGATCCAAGTGGCTTAGAAGAGCACTTTTTAGGGTTCCGTACCCAAAGGGTAAAAACGGGACCCATTTACTAAGACTTCGCTGTCCGTCCGTCTGTCCGTCTGTCTGTCACCGCTACACAGTTGAAATTTTCACAAATTATGTATTTCTGTTGCCGCTATAACAACAAATACATAATAAAATAAATATTTATGGGGGGCCTCCCATACAAAAAACGCAATTTTTTTTGCCCTTTTTTGCTCGATATCAATAATGGCAACAGGTAGGCACTTGAAATATTCACAAAACACTCAGTTGTATTTTTACTTAAATAATCCTACTAATATTATAAATGCGAAAGTATGTTTGGATGTCTGTGAAGATGTTTGTTACTCTTTCACGGAAAAACTACTGGATGGATTTTAATGAAAATTGGCACACAGGTAGATCATATACTGGAATAACATATAGGATACTTTTTATCCCGGGAAAATATAAGTTCCCTCGGGAACGCGGGTGAAACCGCGCGGAACAGCTAGTAAATAAAATAAAAATTGGCCGGTTTTTATAAATATATAAAAAGTTGCCACCTGTCGTATTAAGTAGAGTTATCAATAAATCATTGGCAGGCATCCGTAATGGCTGACTACTTTAAATTTCTAAACCAGTATGATGTTATTTTATTACTTCTAATAAGACTTGATTGCTTTGCTTAGAGTTTAGTTTGCGAAATTACTACGTTTGGTTTTATGAAGTTTTGTATGTTAAGAATATTTAGACATTTCTTATTTTATTGCGATAGTTTTATACCCCAAAATTAAGGTTTTATTAATTTTGGGGCAAATATTAAATAGTTTAAAAACTATTACAAACGGTTCTTTTACCTACGCGAACTACTTTCAGTTTTTATAAATACTTAATAAAAATAGCCTTAACACTACAAAAAAATTAAAAGTTTTAATAAATAACTAATTGAATAATTCATAAAATGTTTCTCAGATACATTGATTTTTACAATATAAAACCTAATATTATTAAATTATTAATATTTTAATGATACTTTCGTAAGTCGATTAAACAAACGACCTCAGCACTAATGCCTCAACAGATAACAAATGTTTATTACATTCGTACAACCGCGTATTAGTTTATATTTATAATCTCAAGTAGGTTCAATGGTTCCGACCTACATATTGAGTGCTCATTAATTTCATATATAAGATAGGAGCATAATATTCGGTCACCGCCTTCCGTATTTCAGGCATAGACCTAAAGTAAACTTAGGAGTGAGCAAAGCAAATAAAATAGGCATAACGAGGTCGATCGAATTTATATCACAAATAAGGCGTTTGCTTTATTTACCTTCTTGGATAAGAACTACTTGTTATAGAAGTTTGGACTGTGGTTTGTACCCGACTGGCTGGCTAGCACCCTCAAGATGAAAATCTGTCGCCAAGCACCTAGCTATCAGTGTGTTCCGGCTGCACTTGAGAGCCAGTTCCCATCTAGGCTTTGTGTGCTTACCACCTTCGGCCACATCATCACTTACCATGGTGGTCAAACACAAGCTAATCCAGAATAAAAAAAATAATACAAATAGAAAGTTAGAGAGCTATATAAAAAATAATAGTAGGTACTTATATAAAAATATATTTCTTAGAAGTTCGTTTCAAGCCTCAAAAAGATCTAATTTATACACAGAACTAGCTGTCCCCTGCGGTTTCACCCGCACTCCCGTGGGATCTTATCTTTTCCCGGGATAAATATAGCCTATGACACTCACAAATAACGTGGCTTTCTAGAGATTACCTCCTACAACCTCACAAACTTTACCTCTATAATATTAGTATAGAAGTATAGATTGGTTTAAACGTTGATGTTTAAAGTTCAGTGGTAGTGGCATTGAATACGTTGACGGGTCGCGGGATTTAATCCTATAATATGCTTTTCGTTATGAATGGGTGATGGGTATGGTCGAATAGCATCGAAAATCCGGCTCCAATAGCAGTTCTCTTGACCGTAATTTCCTTTTTTTGACGAACTGGTTTTCATGGCACCAGTTCTTAGTTTGGGATCAGTTGGCCATGTGTGAAGAATGTCCGAGGATATTTATTTTTATAAAATTTAAAATATTTTCGAGAATAAATAGCAGATAATTTGTATGGTAAGTAAAGTATCTAAATAAAATTCTCAAACTTCAAATTATTATTAAGTTTTATTGCGTAATTTCCTTTTTAGGGTTCCGTACCCTAAGGGTAAAAACGGAAACCCTAATACTAAGACTCTACTGTCCGTCTGTCTGTCTGTTACCAGGCTGTATCTCATGAACAGTGATAGCCTGATAGTTGAATTTTTCACAGATGATGTATTTCTGTTGCCGCTATAACAAAAATGCAAAAAACTATAAAATACTTTAAAAATAAAAACTATGCACAAAATTTGTACGGAACCCTCGGTGCACGAGTCCGATTCGCACTTGACCGGTTTTTTTACTATCTGAGCTTACCACAAACATAAGCCTATCCTTATATGTAATTATGTATAAAAAAATGAGTAGACTTCGTCGTTAGCCAGTAAGTGTTCTTTAATTTTAATTAAGTTAACAATATGTAGAGGAACGTCTTCTCAATGCAAGCAATGGACTCTAATAGCAATTGTGTTTAGCCATCTCTATGTAATTACGTAGTGTGAACCATGTAGGTAGGTTAATTGTAATTACATTATTGTAATGCATACGATGTGTGTGGCCGTGTCATCTAAACATGCTCATTACATATTATCTTTGCATACAATAAACTAAATAATATAATACAACGTATTCTTTGCAACAAATATACAATGAATGAACATTTACACTAGTTAGTGTTCGCCCATTGTCGAAATTCGACCTAGAAACATCGAAAAATTTAAAAAAAAAACAATTTTATTGATACCAGCAAAATACGGAAAAAAGTCTAACTGTTAAAAAGCTCAATAGCTGTCAATAAAAATAAAAATCGGGACTCAGTAAGTAGATAGCGAAATATTTTTTAGAATCGTTTCAATAGTTCAGAAGATCCTCCTTCTTCCGAACTCATAAACAAACTATACCTTTTTTAAATATCTGTATAGATTATCTGTTTACCTATTTTCTTTTATTTATTTTACAAATGATATCGTAACTTCGTAAGTGGTATCGATTCGATATTCGTAAATTAGGTATATTAACAAACATACCTAATTTCGTTTACGATCGCTAATGATAAGACATTCTAAGCACTAAACAGATTGACCCAAATTGATACGATAAGTGTTTACTTATAGTCAGCAAGTATCTAGTAAATTTAACTGATAACACGATGCTTCTTATCACTATAAATTAAAGTACCTACCTGAACTACTGTTGGGGAAAAATATTATTAAATAATAAATTACGTTTTATTTTTTATAATCATCCATTTGTAATGCAATATGCATATTTTTCCTGTAATAAATTAGTATGGAAATAATTAATAAAGCTTGCTCGTGATTTGGTCAAAAAATAAGGATCATAGGTATACAGCGAGGTAAAGTAGCCAGTCTTTTGGGGGGGGGACGTTACCCAACGATTATCTAGATTCGTTCTTAAGTCTAGTTTTATTTCTAATTTAGTCTGTATATTGTGGTTTTATATCTTTATTGTTAGTTTTAGTGTGTAAATATTCACATTACATTCTGCTAGGAACCTTGCCGATCGGCAGCCTCGAAGAAGTTTTTATATACTTACTTATTAAAGGCTGTATAATATATTTTGTACATTTGTTGTAAATTTTACTAATACTAATAATCTACACTATTAACATAATACAATTAAAATTAATCTAATCTAAAAACTACCTAAAATAAACTAATAAATAGATATAAATTATAGTAAATAAGGTACCTACCTACACAATATTGGAGTAGATAAACAAAAAAAAAAGAGCTGCGACAAATTACTGAACGCAAATAACGTTTAGATTCCTAAATTCCTACTCGTACCACACAAAAAGTTAAATGCTAGGTAGTTCAATAGTCAAGCTTTAGTAATTTTTTCTTTTCCTCGCCACGCGCAGCGCACATACTTATCTTGCGCGCACTCTATTACACTTTTCAGTCATTGAAATATATCATACATAAGCCATAAAATTGCGTATTATCAACATTATCGATTGTTCTCCAAAAGTACTACAATATAGATAATGCTGAATCTATACAAGACCTACGTGCTTGGAAGCATGTTGTCCATGTCGAATGCGTAAACATATCGCTGAAAACATAACCATATCTATTAAAATATAACGCGCATAGTTAAACAATGGCCTCACAGAGGGTACGTTGTGTTGTACGGGTATGTAACCAAAGCGAACAAGAAAGCTACTGTTTCTGAGAATAGGTACTGCAACCGTTGAACTCACAATATCAGCACTCGACTGGGCTGAGATCACGCACTACACGCACGCTCGTTAAAAAATAATAATTATTGAATGTTATGTTATTTTAGCGACGTGAGACTTATTGCTTGCCACAATGCCTACATATTGCTTGCTACAATACAATACAGGGTGACTGCGGCCATATTTGTTCTGTGCTGCGGGATCGTGCAGCAACGAAGTAAACAATGAAAACCATTTGGTAAAGGCAAGTTTTGAAAGCTTTTAAAGTAACAAGTGTTTTAAAATTTAAATTTAAAAAAGTTCCTGTCTTTTAAGATCATGGTCATTGGTCACACTAAACACTGTAACTTTAATAACCTCTGAAATTCGTGATCATAACTTGTTTTACCTATAAAAAGAACTATACCTGCAAATGGAATCGAAATAATTTAATGAGATAATAAAAGGATTTTTATGAAACCATTTCCCGGTTATTTGTTAAAAAACCTTGTGTCAATTTAATAATCGTTTTGCCACCACATTCTCAAGACCTTAATACAAAAAACTTAATTAATGTACTTACTTAATTAACTCAATGAAATTAAGGATTTTAACTGTATTTTGTCGTTGCTTTAATAAGGGTATTATTAGCAAGTTTTAAAATACCAACTTGAAATATTGTTCATTATTGCATAATAAGAAATTCGAAAGCAACAAATTTATTTTCATGAAAAGGTTTTATGTTTATTCGGTAGAATTTACGGTACTATTTTATAATTTAAATATTGTACACTAACTAAATGTTATTAATTGCTAAGATTGAGAAATTAAGGGCCAATTAGGTATGACCCTAGTCGCACCGCATCTAATGCAAGGTCCAGCTCTATTGGGATCTGCATAATGCGTTACCTCATAGCATAGCAGACCGGTCTTATTCAACTCCTTGGAGTCAAA
Source organism: Ochropacha duplaris (assembly GCA_951361185.1). NCBI lineage: Eukaryota > Metazoa > Arthropoda > Insecta > Lepidoptera > Drepanidae > Ochropacha > Ochropacha duplaris. The sequence goes on along the minus strand of OX592709.1, from coordinate 4,604,155 downwards.
ATAGCTAAAATATTGTCTGCCAGTTTCCACCTCGCAGTTTCACCCACGTCTGAGAGAGATCTCAACTTATATGTTAGAAAGTCTACGTGCCATGTTTTATTTAGACCCATCCAGCCAATTCGGCGTGATGGTGTAACAAACAATCACATTGACTTAAGATGCAAAGCATTAGGCCACGATAAGACAATAGGTAGACCTCGCATAGTTATTTCTCGGTTGTTTTATTAAAAACCATGTCCAGCACGATACTTTCGCATGAGCATTTACAATCAGTAGGTACCTATGTATCAATCACAAAGTTCGTTCTCATCTAAATTTCATTGCAACACTGTGTCAATGATACGACCTATTCGTTATTACGAATTTGTATTTATTGAAGCTGTTATTTTAAATTGATCGTAGTAGTGACATAAAACAAGCATAAACCTCGTATGTGTACGTACATATATGTTATGGCTGAAAGCTGTGTCTTAACTTTGGTTGGTCACTTTGTCATCACAAACAAACTCGACTTAAATGAAAATGCATTTATAACTTTAACATTAGATGTAAAATTCACTGTTAGGATTCCAACAGTTAATATTTTCTAATTGGCACTATTAAATAATGGTTACTTAAAACACACCGGATTGAACTGTCTGCCCAGATGATTGAAGAAGAACCCAGAGGATCCCCAATTGATTGAGATATGGTGTTAGGAAATGAATATCAGATAACGGAATAACTATAGGGAGCTATAGCTATTAGTTCCAGTCGTAGACTCGTACAGTCGTACCTTTGTCATCATCATCATCGGACATTTTTCACACACGGCTATCTGATCCCAAACTAATAGCTTGTAATATGGAAACCAGATGACTGATATACTACATATACTACTTTTTTTTTGTAAATACATACTTAAATAGATAATTACACCCAGACTCAGGACAGACAGACATGTTAATGCACACAAATGTCTGTCCTGGATGGGAAACGAACCCACGACCTGCGCCGTGATAGGTAGTGGGTTAACCAACCACGCCAACCACCGTCTATGTCATAAATATTTAGCTTTCTTATCTTTTCGTTTACAAATCTCAAAAACCAAAAGAAAAGTTACGACTTTACTCAATCATCACGGACGATAGGCCCCGGACAAAAAAATGCTGTCACCATGCATCGAAAAAAAAGGTTCATTTGAGGTAGCCCATGTTTTTAAAGCTTACCAAAATCTAGTGAACGTTCAGAAATACTGTATTCAAGGATATAGCGCATAATACCGAATAGGTGATGTTGGTATTTTGCGTAGTAGGTCAATTTTACTAAATAATTGTAGGAGTTAAAATAAAGCAGATGTGTTTTGACATTTTAAAGCAATAAATTATTGTACAAATATGGAAATATGTCTTTTAGACGTTTTTAGGTAATGCACACACATGTGTAGGGGTAGGTCAATACAATATATCACCTGCTATGTTGTTTGTTTACCTACGCAACTGGCGCAGTGCAAATATAGCCACTAATAAATCTACAACAGGTACGTGAATACTAGTTCATAAATTGTGTGGGTTTACTACGAACCATAAGTCAATTACCTACGGTAAACGCAAAGCGCGCCAAATTCCATGCACCTACCTACATTGAAAAATTTTAACGTTCACCAAAAGTAGCTGAAAAATATTCTGATGAGATGAATCAACCATGTAGGATAATAAAAAGAAACAAAACCCAAGCAGGTCTCTGCACGCGAAAAAATAAACCTGCAAGTTACGAAACAAAACATGAAAACTTTTTCTTACCATAAACGTTATGTGGGTGAAGTCGCAACAAAATTCAACGCAACAAAGTTCAACCAGTGAACGAAGCCCATTCTCATCCTGGGTTTCCAGTTTAGATCATTGTTTAATTCATCACTTTCTGTATAAAGCGGCAAGAATAACTTGTACCGATCACTGTTTATTATTATTTGTTGACACAAAACGAGGTTATTGCCGTTTGGTCTAACATCTGGCTGTACTTGAGAAAGATTTCACTTGATGTTTTAATGTTAACTGAGTTAGTTTATCACAGTCTGGTGTTTCAAAAGTGAAACGAATATGTATCGAAAGAATAACAAAGATCAAGCACTAGCAGGTAAACGGTGGGCTGAGAAGCAAGTGGCTTGTTGAATACGAAAAAAAAAGTACACCAAACCGTCCGCGATGCACACAACATTCACAATGATCGGCGTACAATAGTGTGAGTGTATAATACAGACACACACGCATGCGCGGTTTCTCTATCAAGATAAGCCTTGCCAGCATCGTATTTTTAATATTGCTACATCGAAACAAAATGTTTATAAGTAAGTTGTTTTTTTCTGTACAGCATTAAATCCTTTTATATATATATATGAGCTAGTATCAGTAACTAACATTATTCAGATTTAAGAAGATAGCATACAAATTGAAAAAGATTTAGTAGTGCTACTGATTTGCAAAATCATCTGTTCTTAGATTAGTTAGAGATTTTCCAATTTAGCTTTTCAACTTACTTTTTGTAGATCTTATAGATCAAACCATCGTGAATTGGATTTGTAATATATGTTGATCCCTAATTTAATGACTGTATCATAAATATTTCCATAATTTCACATCAAATAAAGATGCTTCTCCTAATTACGCAGTGCCAGTACTTTCAGGATATTTTCCATCTGCACTGTTAGTTATATGTAGAAGGGTTTTTTTTAGTTTCTATTAAGTATTCAAATCTTCCTTAAAACTGGTAAAAAGTATCTGATGGCAACATTGAACAACAATATTCTTTCCCCGCCAAGACGTCTAGTTATACGTACACAGCGACCAACGCACACTACTAACCTAAGGCAGGGATTGGCTAAGAAGTTGTCGAGCGTTTGCCTCCGCCCGCGCACCAACGTCCTTGCAGCACGGGCCACCGACCGCAGCGCTGTAAAGTGTATACCTCGCCTGATGCTGTGCGTACTTATAACACAAGTTACAAAATATTAATCTTGCATGCCTGTTCCTAGTGTTTACTATGATTAGCAAGCATGGCTGCTCCGGAGTCTGATACAAACCGCGAAAGCTTTCCGCTAAGTTGGAGCCTTTTTTTAAATAAAGCTGCAGACTTATTCATGTTTTCTTTAATGTTCGTTGGTAGGTAGTGTGAACCCTAGATAGTTTCCAGATTGCTCTTTCACGCTTTCACGATAAAAATCTGTGAAGTGAAATCAAATTGCGGTTGGTGGCAAGCTTTTGTAACCTGGTTGCTCCAAAACACGTTTATGCTCCAAGAAGTACGATAATCAACTGTCAAAATCTGATTTACAGACAATGAGGATAATCATAAAAAGTGTAATCCGATTTTACAATCAATATTCATTTGTATATCAGAAATGGATTTCAATCGAACTTTTCATTGAAAAATATATCAATCTACCTTTAAAGCTTTTACAAATTACGAAATCTAAATGATTATCATGAAACCATGTTATAACAAACACAGATTACACGGAGTACTTTTAATTTTGCTGTACATAAAACCTTTTCATGTATGTCAGCTTTTGTCATGTAGGTATAGGTGTACCTATTTCTGCAGCTGCACAGGGCTGCACTTGAGATCCTCCCTTTGAGAGATCTCTTCTAGTCTCACATAACCTGACTACAAATCCCTAATGTAGCCGAGTATTTTTCTGAAGATTTCCACCTCCAAAAAAATACTTCATGTACCTTACCGCTTTTGGCCATATTATCAGTTTCCATGGTGGTGTTGTCTTCTAACACAAGCCTGTCATGGTTTAAGAAAAAAACCCTTATAATGAAATTATTCGTTTAAGAATTAAATACTCGTATAAGACAACTTTTGCAACCAAAGCCATTTTCCTTTAAAAAGCCTAATGTTGCTAAACCTTCACCGCGTAAATTTTTCACGTGGGTGGAACGCATTGCGTGCATGTAGAAGATAAATTGAAATATTAAAAATATTGTAGGCCTACGCAAATACTTATAGGTATTGCAAACATGTAAATGATTGTAACTGCCTCGAGTTATTCCATATTCGATATTAATGTTGACCTACACCCGTTATTGTAATGGTGAACTTATGACGGATAAGTTTACAATTTACCTTCCCATCAAATTCTCTAGATGTACCAAAATATGTTGTTTATTTGGTCGATGAAAAAATTATGTGATGCTTTTGCTGTTTAGTATGATAGGTAGTTGTCATGAAAAATCTGTTTAACTGATAGCATTTGAAATTAATAAGAGTAACACATTGAAGGAAATATTAAAGAAATAAACACTGAATAGACGCAATCTATTAAAAAAAACTTTGATTTTAAACTTTGTACTATAATTTTAGACATTGGCAATTCCCTAGCTAATGTCTACAAGCGGCGGTAGTCGCATTATTATCATCAGGTGACCCGCCTGCTTGTTGTCAAACCTCTGACATAAAAAAAAAGCAGAAACCTCACCCACTCACTTGATAATAATGACAACCATACTATTATATTGAATTAAACCATAAATATAGTGATAGATAGATAGCATACTCGTGCATATAGTGAAGCAAATTTACATATCTGAATAGTGAAGATAAACATGAACTGTGATACTGAAAAGTTTACTAGTGTAGATATATGGAATGGAAATCAACGCCTACCTACAAATACTTCCATTACGCAAAATCACCGATAGGAAAGTTGATTTTATCTCTCATACTAAGATTAGATTGTAGTGCAAGGCTTCAAGTGTATAAAATGTGTTTTTGCGTCCAATAGATTGCAATCCATTTCCAGAAAGCTTTACAACATCATTCATTAAGAAGTAATGATCAAGTTCCATTCTTGCCATCTTACTACATAATTTTATATCATCTCTTTTCAGATAATATTGTCGTCAAATGCCATCTGTTAAATTGTTGGCTTTGGTATGACGCTCTTCAATGTAGAACAATTGTTTTTGCAATAAAAACGTTAAACCTGCATGGAGATATCTGTAATCTTTAGACTCAATCGAGTGATTAACGTGGTTGTTTGCTTGCCCTTATGACGCAATAGTTACGCTATTTGATTTATACCAGCAGCCAAAAGAAACAACATCTATAGATTGTCAGCACAATACCAACCTTTCCATTTCACACCTCATTTGTCTCATATTACTTTCATTGATCAATTGGCATTCACTTTCCTTGTTAAAATACTTATTTCATAAGATTGTTCCGTATCATTGGTCTACATCAGTTCTATTGGCCTTGTTTCGTAAATTTGAGATTCGTCACTGTCCTTATCAGTGAGGAGTCAGGGGATATAGCACGGGCTATCTAAATCACATCTAAAGTCAGATAAGATACGGAGTCCAGTATCAATTGGTTACGCTTGGTGTCCTTGGTCGTGATTTTAGTAGTCTCCCTGTCTACCTTATTTATATTCGTTAATCGAATTCGACTTGCAAACAATACATATAAAACGCCTAATAATAGTTTATCAATTCAGAGACACGCTCAAGCATTTTAATGACGAAACAAATAGTTATAAATATAATACACATACTTGTGTGACGGTGTGACTTCATCTTGCAACACTCGCTCATAGCGAAGCGTTGCAAATCGACGTCACATGCGGTCACGTGACTGTTTAGCGGGACTCGATTTTATCGTAAAATCAAACTAATAGGTATTTTTTACTACAACATAAACTAGTGTATTTGTATGCATACAAGCTTTACTGTAACAAACTTTCAACCGATTTGGCATACCTATTAACATTCTTCATTCTTGGTAAACTTAATTATGTAATAAGTATAGTAGTAGATTATGTTTTATGCTTTTATGATTAGTACAAAGCTCACTTCAAAAGTCATTCTTTTAAAAAATAATGAAACTATAGGTCTTATAACAAATGTACAAAATATACATGCAAATGTACAATTACAATACATAAAAAACTTCTTCGAGGCTGCCGCTGCTGCCGATCGGCAAGGTTCCCAGAAGGCTGGCAGCGTTTCCTCTTTGGATGGCCAAGCTGATGCGTTGGCGGAAAAAGCTCCCCGACCGCCGGTCACCCGAGGCCTCGATTAATTTTTTACATAAAATATTTGCGAAACGACGAGCTTCAGACCCCCACGGACCCATGGTCTCAACCGCAAAAGGCATAAATTGATAATTTGGACCAATACAGGCGTACTTTTTGAATTTTGAATTTTCCGCACCTTTCGCAGCCGCTCCCGCGGCTTTACAAGTCACCGGTAAGTGAGATGGCGCAAGTGTATCGACACAAGTGGCATCCCACACCAACGGCTTGCCGACACTCCACGGGATCAAAGTCATACCATCCGGCCTCTTGCCGTCGCCACGCGAAATACCGACTGGTTCGAGTACAGAAGGCACGCCGGCGACAACAAGAGCCCTACGGATAATATCATTAAGAGCCACGTGGCGTGAAATACGACCGGCGCTTTGAGAACACGAAAGCCCATGATGGCCGAGCTCATTGACAAGATCCCCACAGCGGCAGCGATGAGGATGATTGGACCTGGAACCAAGACGAAGACAAATGCACAAGCTTAATGTTATGCGGTCTAACAAAGTCCCGATATTACTAGATGGAATGGCTTGCAACCAGTGACCTGATTCACTCTGAGAGACAGCTAACAAACGTGCCCGGTCCGAATCAGTAGAAAAATCAGAAAATAAAATATTATTATGTAAATAAATAAATATTAATATTATTATTTTTGATGTTTCTTTTTTTTTCTCAGCTCTTTGGCTGGTTTTAGCAACATTTACGGGCTGAGCCAAGTAAATGCAGCGTGTTTTATTTATTTATTATGATGATGGTGTTGCCTCTAATTGCATGAATTTCCTAACAATTCTGCATGTATTTAAAATTGCTGCTTTTTGTATGCTTATGTATAGGGATTCTTATTATTATATTAATATTAAATATTATTATTAGTCTTATTATGTTATAATTTAATCTATTTTCCTTAACATCCGTATGACCGTTTGTTTCTGTAATAAACAAATAATAGTTCAACTTACTAAGTTCTGTAATAAAGTTATTACATGAAAAAAATAATTCATGGTATATCTACATAGATATTTGAATATTTTAACATGTAAGTACTGAAATTTCTACTCAAATAATATTATTTGTTCCAATATCAATCAATAATATTGGCTCAGATTTCAACCGGAAAGCATCTCTGTAATACAAAATTCCTCAGTGACAAGCTGTATTGCCACAAACTAAACCATAACGGAACCCAGCGCTCACGTGGGCCGGTGTCATACATATGGTTGCGCTTGCGCACACCGCAAGCCATTTTTGTCACAACAACACTTTTTGTGCAAGCTTTTATCGCACAAGGACCCACAGTGTGGTCCGATAACATATCATCCTACGTAACTGGAAACCGTACAATTACATTGTTGACAAATTATTTATATGTGTAGGTACTTTTGCAAGAAATATACCTACTTTCTAAAATTCTTTAAATGCCTTTCAAAATTCTGACAATTTGTGACCACACAAAACGATTGATAATAATTGAATTTTCCAATTTTAAACAGAAACACATCGCTCCATTTTTCCATTCTCGATAACCCTAAAATAAATCCGTACGTATGTCAAATGTAGTCGCATGGTCCTATACACGTCGTATTCGTGTAGCAAAAACTTCATCTTCTAAGTTATTAGACAGCACACGTATCTTGGCGTACCTATACCTACTCATACCTTGATATCTACTTACGCTATATTATATTACTAACCATTCGTCGATAAAGTTATCAGTAATTACATTAACGCAGGCATATCTCGTGTACCGGGAAGTGCAAACATCGTATGCAACATAAACAATGAAATCATCGACTTGACATAACATTTGCCTACTGGTGACACAGATGCGCACATTCTGCATGTATTCCATCCACATCTTAAAATGGTACCTAAAAAGAAAAAAATAGTCGAGAAAAATCTAACTATCATAAATTTTCAGCGCAATATAAGATATTTCTTTCTTGATTTGTAATAAAATTCCCGCTTCTACCTGTGACTGAGAAATTTAAAAGAATCTACGTCTGATCAGATTCTTTGTATAGGTTACATACTCGTTATATACGGCAGATAGATCTTTTCAAATTCTTTAAAAAGGTATTTAGCAAAGAGATTTAAAGTTTGTATAAGTTAAAAGTCTTTGGTATTTAGTATCTTAAATCGTCTCTAAAGCCAGTTTTTAAAGTGTATTGCAAGTTAAAACACATTGTCTCTTCCTTAGTTTTATTTACAACAAATGTACAAAATATACATGCAAATGTACAATTACAATACATAAAAAACTTCTTCGAGGCTGCCGCTGCTGCCGATCGGCAAGGTTCCCAGAAGGCTGGCAGCGTTTCTTCTTTGCGTCTCTTCCTTATATTTGTGTATCTTCCGGCCTGTAGCTGTCACTTTCTCTACATCAAGACATATCAACTCGGTGTATGTCAGCGAATGTCTCTGTACCTTTCAAAGCTCATTACATTAGGCACGCTTCATCATTATTGAGACTGATTGCCATGCTCTCTCGGTATATTATTGAATCATATTAGAGGCACTCTTGTTACATAAAATATTCAGTTACCATATCCTAACTAACTCAAAGGAACTACAAGAATATTGTATACTAGCTGTCCTCCGCGGTTTCACCCGCGTTCCCGTGGGATCTTATCTTTTCCGGGATAAAAAATATAGCTATACTCAGGGATAGTGTAGCTTTATAATGGTGAAAGGATTTTTGAAATCGGTTCAGTACCTAGTTTTTAAGTATATTCGTTACATACAAAAATACAAATCTTTCCTCTTTATAATATTAGTAGATCTAATAATTAATTAATAACTTCAAAGTCAAAACCATTTATTCAGTTTAGGCCCTAGAATGGCACTTATGAAGGTCGAATTACAGAAGTTACCATATTCCATACCATATACTTAATTCTCGATTCCTGGAATGCTATTTTTATTTGTGAAGTTACCCTACCTTCCCATTTGTGAGGTAAGGGTATACCTTGGACTAATAATTAGTATAATAGTAATATAAGATACTTATTTGTTTCATTGTTCGTAGTCATAGAAATCCAATTGATCATACTGCTATCGATCCTAATTAGCGTTTTACTGATCCTGAAACTGAAAATTATTATAATATTTTAATAATTCAATAAAATTTCATTATTCAGCTGATACTAAGTAACTAAATTACATACAACGATATCAGTTAATTTACTGAATCTATATAAAACAAGACAATGTACAGAAACAGAATATTAAAAATCACTTTACGTATCATTACCTGCACAAGGTATTTTGGACTTATCTGAGACCACACTGAAGGTACCTGCCTTGACATCAACAAAACAGTCGCATGTTTAACAAATATGGCAGCAATGTGCATTAAAAACAATATGTACTTTATAAGTTAAGTACCTACATGAACAGCGATTTCCTTATTAATAAATAATCAATATTTAACACGTAGTTTTTACGAGTTTTATTTACTTTTTATTTTAACTATCCTATACATGTATCGCAGGAGAGTAAAAGCAATAACAATACCTACAATGATATAAGATTTTCTCGCGAATAGGACCAAGACTTTATCTTTACCTACTAATAATAATATTATAAAGAGGAAAGATTTGATTGTTTGCATTAAATAAGCTCTGAAACAACTAGATCGATTTGAAAAATTCTTTCACCACTAGAAAGCTACATTATCCCATATATTTTGTCCCGGGAAAAGATAAGATCCCACGGGAACGTGGGCAAAACCGCGGGGAACAGCTATAAGTAATAAAATCCAGAAATCACGATTCAAGTAATTAAAACATCTGCATATTTAATAACTATTAATATTACAAGTATATCTAAGTAATAAATAGTATTGCAGTATTAATAAACAAGGACTGCGAATCGGGTGAAGGTAACCTGCTACCAACCTGATGCTATACAAGTCTAGATTGTGGTGGTATTCAAATAACAAAGCATTCGGTCACGCAATAATACTTGGTATAATTTAAACTCGGGTAATTTAGTAAAACAACTTTATTACACGCCATTACTAAACAAATCAAGCGCCCGTAATGATAATGTAGTGGGAGCTTTCGAAACTAGAATTAGATATGCTCCAAATGTAATCAAATTGTTGCTTTATTTACCTACATTTTGAGTGTGAACAGCGCTATTACGATCAACCAATACAACCCTTTATCTAAATTCATTCAATACTGTTATGTTGGTACAAAATCAAAATGAGACATTAAGATTGTAAAGCTGTCTCATATAAGTCCACAAAATCCGCAGTAGGTATGTAACAACACCACAACCACAATGTAACCACAAAATGATTTCAAACGAGGGTGCATACGACTAGCTCTAGAAACAATCTTTAATACAGGATTGGAACGTGGAAGTAATTCAAGTTCATTGAAAGATCCAATCAAGTTTCTTAGATATCGAATTTCTTGCCCTTCTGCTCAGTTCCAGGTGCTAATTTTGGATATATCATTTCTCATATCTTTATTACTCCCATAAAGCTCTTGAGCTCTAGTATTTACTAACAGTTATGGACTAAAATAAAGTAAACGCATTTTATTCAGCTGATCATGTGATAACCAAACTGGAAAAACACGCAAAGATGACGCAGTGATAGATGTATTTCACCGAATAGCATGTTTAATAGATTTTCAAGAGTGATGTAAATTTACACAGGTCCTCAAAAAAATAATTAGATGTATGTTCCGCAGCTCTAAAGCTCTAAAGTTTAAAAGCTTTGAAAAAGTTTTTTCTAGTTTTATCTATGTAAAAATAATTGTGACAAAAATTGTCTATAATAATACTATAAAGAGGAAATATTTGATTGTTTTTTTGCATTGAATAGGCTCTGAAACTACTGGACCGATTTGAAAAATGCATTCACCATTAGAATGCTACATTATCCCTGATGAACATAGGCTATTTCGTCCCGGGAAAAGATAAGATCCCACGGGAACGCGGGTGAAACCACGGGGAACAGTTAGTTTCGCAATAAACACTAATTACATCCAGAATTACATCCGATTGTACTGATATATAAATACGATAGGACTTAATGATATCTGAATAATCTATGGTACATTCTTGTTAATTATCCCAGATTACAAGTTTAGTAACCCCATAAAGCGATTATTAAATATGATATTTAATATAGAGCTCGTGGTCGGGCAGCCTGCTTGATATGGTAAGCTTGCCGCTTTCTATACTCTGAAACCAGAAATGTTGAACTGCGGCCGATGCAGGAACTGCAGAAATGTGAGAGCGAACATTATTATTGTAAGGCTACTAGCGCTGCCATCTGAGGCGTTCTTATAATGGCGATGGTTTAGTTTCACTTCGCTTCTGTAAGCCCGGGGCAAGGCTTTTATTACTCGTAGGTGTTTTGACGACGTTTCGTTCTCTTTGTATTCCGTATGTTGGGGCCTTGTTGATGCTAACATGTTTATCGACACGTTAATAATTTATAGTGTAGTTACGTCTTTTCTAATGAATTTAATCATAAAGTTTTGAAGCAATAATCTGTGCCGTAGAAAAAGAAAGTTCTAGTTTTACCAGATATGTTGTAGGTAGCTGACGCGTGGTTTTTGATGATGTGACTGGAGGTGATAATTCTGGCAGGGAACTGAAAGCGCGATAAATATGACAGGTGCAGCTGACGGAACACCTGTGTTTGTTTGTTGATAGATTTTCATCTTGAGGGTAATATCGTTACCCATGCGGGAATCACAAATTATCCTACTACAAAATATGGTTTTAATACTGTGGTATTATGGTTTCCTCATGATGTTTTCTTAGAGTAGCGGAATGTACCGTCGAGCTTTCATCGCCTAACTACTAAAAATCACGATTCCTATTTAAATAAATCCTCAACCTCGTTCTGATATTTTTTAATCTGACAAACCTCATTTGTAAACCTATCAAATTTAGTCAAAATTCAAAAAAAGGTGGCATACGCGCGGTCTTCCTGATGGTAAGCGGTTACCGTAGCCTATGCACGCTTGCAACATCAAGGGTATCACTTCCGCGTAGGTATATTGTTATATACAACCCTGACAACCATATATTGTTTCCTAAATATTATATCACGACCGTATAAAAAACAAAGAAAAACATTACAAAAAGTATCTATTCATGCTTAATTGGATGTTATGAAGAGTTTTGGAACTACAGTGTGGCCGCAGTCTCCTCAAAATTGGATTAGCCGTTTCTGTGATAAATGCATTAGATATTCACAAATGTTATAATAGGTCTTTACCTATGAAATTGCCATTCTGCAGTAGTGGCCATTTCAAATCAAAATATTTTTTGTTTGGCTAAGAATCCTAATTTCAAATTAATTTTATTTTATAAACATGGTTTTTTTTTCAAAATTAGTGTTACATTTTCATCGCATTTCAATCTTTTTCGTCATCATGGATACATTAAAAATTCGAGTAATTATGGAATATGAGTACCGTCGTGGCAGCAACGCGGCACAAGCGGCACGCAACATCAACGACGTTTATGGAGCTAACACTACAAACCAACTCACCTGTTATTGGTTTGCTCGCTTCCGTTCTGGAAATTTCGACCTGAAAAATGAACCTCGCGGTTCGTAGACTTTGGTCGACAATGACGAATTAAAGGCGATTGTGGAAGCTGATGATACACAATCTACGGCTGAATTAGCAGCAGCTTTCGACGTTAGCGTCAAAACAATATTGGTCCATTTGCGTCAAATAGGCAAGGTAAAAAAGCTTGACAAATGGGTGCCCCACGAACTCAATGATCGCCAGCGCGAAGTACGCGTCGAGACGTGCCTTGCACTGCTCAACAGACACACAAATGAAGGAATTTTGAACCACATTGTTACCTGCGATGAAAAATTGATTCTGTTTGATAACCGCAAACGCTCAGAAAGTTGGTTGGATCTTGGTTCAGCACCTAAACAATGCCCTAAACGAAAACTTACCCCTAGAAAAGTGATGGTCACTGTTTGGTGGTCTAGCGCCGGTGTGATTCATCACAGCTTCTTACCAAACGGGGTGAGCATTACTGCAGATATGTACTGTAAAGAACTGAACACAATGAGGGAGAAGCTGGCACATCTCCAACCAGCATTGGTCAATCTCTCGTCTCCGCTGCTCCTGCACGACAACGCGTGACCTCATACTGCACAGCAGACGGTCTCCAAGTTGCAAGAACTGGGTTTGGAAGCTCTCCGTCATCCGCCCTACTCACCAGACCTTGCGCCTACAGACTACTACTTTTTCCAGAATTTGGATAACTTCTTGGCGGGAAAATAATTCAATACCCGAGAGGCAGTTCAAAATACCTTTAAAGAATTTGTTGCCTCCCGTCCAGCTAATTTCTTTAAGAAGGGCATCAATAAACTGCCACTGCGTTGGCAAAGATGCGTTGATTGCATGGGTGATTACTTCGATTAATACAAATAAAAAATACATGAAAAAAATCGTTAATTTTTTTTCATACAAAACGGCAATTTCATATGTAAAGACCTAATATAAATGCATTCTCTCAGCGGCTGCGCTATAGTGATGATATTTAGGCCGATTCAAAAATCAGTCGAACAAAACAAATAATATTGACTATGCTAGCCATTACAGATAAGTATTGTTAATTATGCGCATGTAAGTGATATAGGTCCAAGGTTCAGGTCTCATCTGACTATTACGAAGCTCGTAATATCTCGGCCAAGGTAGTTGTTAGTATTTTACATTTATTTGCGTATTTATTCAACAATTATATTCCATAAATCTAAGAACAGCGATGATTGATCTGTTGTAGTGACGTCGGATATCGTGGCGATGGCCGTAGCGTGTGGTGAATTCTACAATAAGACTTCGGTGAAGGTTAACATCGTGAGGAAACCCTATGGTTACCATACTATTATGGTAGTAGGTGATTGGGTACTTTACAGCCAGCTGGCTTAATAACCCTCAAGTTCAAAGAATGTCATATAGCACATTTAGAACTCTAACTGAACTTATGCCGCCTCGGCATCGGCAGCATGCTCGTGTCATGTTCGCTCTTGCTTGCAACCATATTATTATTTCAAAATACGGAGATTGCCGAAGCACATAACTAAATCGTAGTTTTTGTACACTTCCAGCAGCATCAGCTTGTATACTTTAATTATGTAGATACCTACTTATTTCTTCACGATTAAATTATTAAATTGATACTATTATATAGGTAATATATAATTCGCCCTCGTATGATACGCAACGACATTTTATACATTTATGATATGGTTACCACCATTTCAGTACCAAACGATCCTAGTACCTATCAGATTAGTTTTTTGAAATTTTTCCTCAACGTCCTACGAAATTTTTGTTGCAAATTCTTACAAATTATAAAACAATATCTGAACAAGATCTTATCTTAACCCGGGATAAAAATTGAGTCTATGTTAATCTGGAATAATGTAGCATTAAAATGGTGAAAGAATTTTTGAAATCGGCCCAGTAGTTTTTGAATTTATTCGTTATACACATATACATACAAATCCCTCCTCTTTATATTATTAGAAAGATAATTATATCCTGATACAGACAACAGATAAACAAATATTGCATAGACAAATTAAACTACATACATAATAATGTTGTAATTCGTATTGAACTCGTAAACTTTTATTATTAACATTTTTACCACTCATATAACATATAATACAATCATATCGACATTTACTAATTTAATGAACAATAACACGATCTTATGTTTTTACGCAGACAGGGAAGTGAGGTGTAATGCGTTTGGCCGTGACGTGATCTGTGGAGGTTACAAGATCCGTTCTCTATTTATTACACACTGTTAAGAATACGGATCTTATAATACAAAAAAAAAACACAACATATAGTCGAATTGAGAACCTCCTCCTTTTTTAAAGTAGGTTAAAAATTATGAAGATAGAGAAGAAAATCCGGCCAAGTGCGACTTTGACTCTCGCAGCGAGGGTTTCGTACAAACTTGTATGGAAGTTAGATAATAAATCCAAGGACAAACTCAATTTTGTAGTTGAAATAATGTTCTACTATACATTGATATACGTCACGGTTTTCTAACAGCAAATATAAGTTTATTTGAATTGTAACAAGTTCACGACTTTCCGATTTCTTCCTTTATTTGTAGCTAGCTAGTAGAAGCTACCTACTGTGAAACAAATTTCATGATTCGAGGCCGATGTTTTGATTAATTTGCAATATATTTAAAAAAAACTTGATTTTTTATCAGAACCATAGACCTAAGTATTAATTTCAACTTAATACCTCCACTCGCTCCAAATGGATCTTGTCAGACAGACGTAGGTACATTGAAGTGATCGTGAGATTCCTTTTGAGGTACGGAACTCTATTTATTTTTTGCTTTACTCCTATATAACCAAATAGAGAATTGACCAAATATATTGCTTGCTTATTATCACTATTATTTTCACAATTGTAGCTTGTTTTTTTAAACAATTTTTGAGTGTGATAATGTTGCCAATGGTAAACTCGAAATGCTTATACGGTCTATTGTCTCTTATAAGTAACTTTAGACGAAGCATATTCCAATTGCATCAAAATAGAAACATAATTAGGTATGTGATTCAACGACACAAGGAAAACACAATTGAAAAGTATTTCGGTGAATTTGTAACAACAAATTCGTTCTTAGCTATTAACTAATTTAATATGCCATATGGTATCGGATTCGACAGAACATAAATCTCAAGATTACCATGAGCTGCGCCGGCGCCAAAATTAGTCACAGTTTTAGTCGGAAAACTACATAAAAATCAGCATAAAATCCATATAAGCTGGCCTACTAACGAGATTATAATAAAAATCGTCGTGATTTGTCAATATATATTCAATACGAAATACTAGTTCTAGTTTTTGAATATTTGGTTGAAATTAAATTTTAAACGGCTCAATATAAAAATCATATATATTTGTCAATCGACGGATTTTAATAAGAATGTTTTTAATTTGTCATCTTTGTCACGAAGTCAAGTTCCGAACTGCTCGTAAGCTATTTTTATGTTTAATGAGTACCTAATCATTATTCAGTTCACATCGTTACGTACCTATACGTGCGTTTCGTTTGTTTTTAATGGAACTAGTAAGTAAATCCTAAATATTTTCGAGAATATTTTAGGAAAATTACAAGAGCTCGAACAATAAAGTTTAATCCTTAGATGGAACGTGGTGATGCATGTCAATACAAATTTTAATCTTTTAAATAAACTTGTTCACTTAAAATTCATCAAGATTCATCAAAATGTATCCTTTGTACAAAATGTTGAAGAACAACCAAACATAATTGATCCTTGCGCAGGTGTCGAAATTAATTTTACAAACCAAAACATTTACCCACCTGCATACGTTAGAGCAATACTTACAGAATACTGATTGTAGTCATCATACACGAAAAGTTCATAAAGATAATAATACGACAATTGTTTTTAAGCTGAGTAAATTAAGGATCAAAATTGTTTGAGAAGTAATAGCCGCTATTAACGCAATACGATGTGGATGTATACTGACTATATAAATAATGGTTTCCGCATTAATTCTTTGTTTAAGGATCTATAAATAGTAAAGTGTTTGAGGTCTAGCGGGGAATAGCGATTTAATACAAATATTTTACGTTAAAATATTAAGCTGAAATTAAAGAATAAGTACCTACCTACCTTTTGCTGGAGCAATTAATTTATTTATTGAAGCCACAAAAGAGATGCCCAAGTAATTAAAATGTTCTGATCAATATCAATTAAGTATGAGTGAAAGTACAAATTCACAGGCAACCATGAAATAAATACCGAAGTTTTGAAATCACATTGAAATTTCGATTTTACTTTAATAAAATATGGAAGTTAAAATATAGATATTTAAATTATATAACTACAAATTGAAAAAAAACTAATCTAATGTATAAACTACCTAAAATAAACTATAAAAGTGCGTCGCAGAATTCCTCCGCATAGCCGTCGACTGGTAACGTTCCCAAAAGATTAAGCATTGCCACGTTGAATGGCAATGCTTAATCTTTGGCCAAAGTAAAAGTCACGGGAAGCGTCAACCAATCATTTTGAAATATTTTTAAATAGGAAATGAGCACTCGGACCCCACGACCCGAGGGTTTCAACCACAAACGGCTCGAAAATATAATACCTATAAGTTTATTATATTTTCGCCGCTTGAGGTTCAAATTTCGATTTAAATGTATGTATGATGTATGTAACAAAAAAAGAACGCGTTTAACTCTTTTTGTTCGTTCACCATCAAAACTATCGATTTATGTTCGCCGTTCGTACACTCGCTCTTATTTGTACCACTTTCAAATCTCAAATTGAATGTTAGCACATAATTGTAGAAGCATCAGCAAAAAACATCGGCATGCAAAATGTGTACTCAACGCATTTTAAACCAACTCTCCGGAAATGTTTATTAGTAGAAATTTTGGTAATTACTAACTACGGACGGATATGCAAAAGCAAACAAATTAATCACTGTGCCAGTTAATTTCACACGTGTTTTATTTATTGAAAGTTTAAACATGCAAAATTGTCTTGTGTGATCAACTTTAATTATGGGTGGGACATAAATATGTTCAATAATAAACATAAATGAACATTGGATTCGTTAAAACTGTTAACTCGAACCCCAACTTGAAAATAAACTACATATCTCTTATTAGTGTAGTAATTTAATTAATGGAATTTAGTTTTAGTACAGTCAGAAGTGAATACAGCCTCAAGTAGGTCTACCACTCGCTCTACAAATAAAACTTGTATTAGAATATACCATTAAAGTTTGAAATACCAAGAATTCAGATAGAGAAATCACAACATCCACGCAAGTAAAGCCACGATCAACACCAAGTGGGATATTACAGTACAATTTGAACGGAGCAAAATCCTGCCCCCCACTTCAAGTACAATTGCCATAATGGTGGTTTCTCGGAGGCCCCTAATGGGCCGCGTCCGTACGACGCGCGACGGTTGTCGACCGACCGCTGCGCACGCTCACCTATCATTCATACGTGACGACGCTCTCAATGACTTGTGTTGCACATCATTACGGCGGAAAAGGAGACGGCTGACCGTTCAGCTTTCAGTTGGTGTTAGGGGAAGCAGGATATGATAAGCTCTAACTAATTGATTGTTACAACTTTTTCTGAGTCATTTATGGAGTATCTATATAAATATGGTCAACGTATGGAATGCTTAAGGTGTTACGGAAAAAAACGATGGGCTTAGTGTTGGTTTTTAATTAAACATAAGAAAGTTGGTTTAAGGTAAATCTTACAGCTTATAAAGTAACCGTATTAATCATAACAGAATATTGAACCCACCTGACGAGCAAGGAAACATGACACCGCGAGATACGCTTCATTAGAATATTTCTAAATTACCCAGCTTATCTTTATTGTCCATTCGCAACATAAATAAAAGAAATGCCAAAACCGGTAAACATTTCCTTATCAATGAGAGCAGCTAGAAAGCCGCCGTGCGCCGCGCCGCTAAGTTGACCGGCGCGCGGCGCAAGCGCACCAGCCCGGCACAATATTGACACATTCCTGTGAGCCGGGACGAGTCTCCATCTAAGGAAGACGACCTGGACGTACTAACTGTAAACCGGCTTTGCAAAAAGATCTCCTCTAATTGCTGACAGACCCAGTCGAGGGTTATTCGAGATTTGTTGATTAACGTTGCGACGACTGTGCGGAAAATGATTCTTCCCAGATTTAAACCGTGCAATGCAGAATAAAAAGAAATACTAGTCTTTTAATCAATATCTGCTTGAATGCTCATACAATACATGTCAATCGGTCAGGTAAGATAAGTACTTCAGATAAAATCAAACATTGTTACGAATGTAAAAAGCTATTCAAAATCTATCATATTTCTATTGTGCCTTGAGCGATAAGAAATAAGATTCGATGACCGGTTTGTGACTTCCTGGTGAGAGGTTTGCAAATTGACAACACAGGAAACAATTCGTCAGAACCAAACGTGACAGCAGATTAGCGCAAATTAAATCCGAAAGACCATGGAGATATCAAGTATCTGACACGGATTTCTGTTATTTAGTGCAAAAGTTGTGCTTCCTTTTATGTATAAATTAAATACAACAAAACATTTTAAAGCTTCTTTTGTATTAAAAATCAAGCTTATTTTGACATTGTATTGAATGCTGTAACGCCCATATTAGCTGAACATAATAAATTAAAAAAATAGCTTTGACTAGTCAATACTAACTTGATACCAACAACGTAAAAAAAAACTGTTTTGAAAACAATGACATTCAAAACAGGAACTTATTTAATTGAATTATTGGAAGACTCGGTGAATCGAATATGATTATAAAGAAATTGATGAAATTAAATATCCGAAAATAAGAAAACACATAAATCACAAACAGCTTCACTTCTAGAGAAAATAAATGAAAACAAAATAATAGTGCCATAGTTAGCCACAAATGCCACATCGAGATGCGAGGATCGATGGTACCGCCCGAGTATGTGGTATTGCAACACTTTTTCGCTATTAAAACCCCTCAGTTTTTCAATCTGTACGTGACATCCACATAAATAGCAATATAAATGAGACGAGAGGTTGAATGTACTCAATGGAATAAGTGGCCATTGTAAAAATTCAAGATTTATTGTATGCGCGTATTTTTGCTTCAATGGTTGTGAATGAAACATTAACTTTTTCATTACTTTTTATTTAAAGTATATTATACCAAGCTCAATGGCACGTCTTAGGAGAGGCCTATGTCCAACAGTGGACTAATACGGGCTGATGATGATGATGATTACAATGTGATATACCTATTGTAGAAACCTAGAAATCTAAAACGAATACCTAGTTATTTCTAACTAGGAAATGGGTGTTCATTTCATAGTACAATGTTTTATCTCCTTCATTTACCATATACCCTGGGATTCACATTACAGGATAGGTATATTAACAAGGATGTGTCAAAATAAGTGGCTAATTAGACATCACAGCAGAAATGCTTTCATTGTATTGCGGTGGTAATCGATAGGATGCGGAAAACGGAAGATCGTTTTTAGGATATAGAATTAATTGGGCCTTATTTAAAGTAGTGGATGTCTTTCATTTATATGTTCTTCATCAAAAAGTAACATAGGTATACCGATTTAAAACAATTAGGTACCTACTCATTCCGAACGTCGCACACACAAAAGCAGTATTATCTCTACATAGTTAATCACGTTTAATTTGTAAGTCCATCAACACTGAAGGTCTTTTTATTTGGACGAGGCCTTCGGTGACCTTGTCTATATAATAACAGCAATAAAACTTTGTTGAAATTGAACACCGTTTCCCCTTTACGATGTTCGAAAGTGGGGCGAGTTAACAAGCATACTCTATCCGTGGGTCATCTCGCCTTTTTACACGCTTTTTTATGGAACTAGTGGGAGCGAGATATCGTAAAGTCACTTTTCCATACTGAATACTCGGAAGGCGATAATAAGTGATAATTATTGCGTCGCTAACGAGACTAATGATAACACGATACGTGTTTTGAGAGCTTCGTTCGTGTATGTAGTTATCGTACATAATAAACATATGCAGTTACATGTCATTAAATCCGAAGTTAATTAACGATGTGATGAGAATTCAATTTAAGATTATTTCACTCGTTTTTAAGGCTTTATAGAGAAATTGTATATGGACGGTATGTTTTTTTCAACTAGTATATCTTTTTGACTTGAGTTTTTTTTATAGTCATTATATATCTTTTTAAATACATATTTACTTACCTAGTCCTGGGGTAATATTCCTATCTATACTATTAGGTTACAAATATTTGCCATGTAGTTGCCGTGATTATTATTTTACTAGTGTTCGCCCATTGGTCTTTTTAGAAAAAAAAATCTTTTTCCTATTGTTTTTATTGATAACACTAAAAGCTTATCCAAAGCTACTAAGCAAAAAAGAAAATCGGTTGACAAACAGGAAAAAAATGTGAACAACGTTTTTTCTTCACATATACATAATTTACATTAATTTATTGTAGTTGACGTGTACTAAATTATCAATAATATAGTAATAGTTGATATAACTAACAAGAGATATAAATGAATAGGTACCCAACTGCTTTATACATAAATATGCAAGTCGTCTAGACGATGAATTAATATTGTTGACACCTGAGGCACATACTTTTATAGCCGGGACCTAATGGACATTTTATACGGTACCTATTCGAACTACAACGATTTATTATTCTCATAGATTTATGATAATAGGCCACCGTGAAATTGATTCATAAGCATGTGTCCATGCTTGTAAATTCAGAAAACTTTTAAGGTTTATTCATTGCTATAAAATTACCTACTTACTAATAATAGTTAGGCATTCCTTTTAAATATTTAACTATATGGTTCTAAAATAAGAACAATAGAAATGAGACTTGATGGCGATGATAGTTCAGTGATAGTGAAGTTGGATACCGCGGCGAAGGTCGTTGGTCTTGAAAGTTGGGAAGGAAAACAACTTTAGGAAACCACAGCACGATATTTAACGAAATTACCCTACAATTTATAGTACTCAACTGGGTCGCTCCATGTTGAAAATCTGTCGCCAAGCAGAGTTGGTATGTTCCGACAGGCATTGTAATAAGGTGTACGTGTTGTACGATCCCCCTGGTATTTATGTATATGTCTAATAGGTGACGGTATTCACTTACCGTGAGGTGATCCGCCTGCCTGGTTGTCACTTGTGTTAGATACGACGCAAAATTATATATTATCATGATACAAAAGGCCAGAAACGTACTGAATAACTTAATATGAATAAAACATAATAGTTATAAATAAATACCTGAATAACTATACATAACTACAGCTATCAAAACCAGAATATTACCAAATCAATTCATTACCGTTTGATGAATGCTCCGTCTTTCAATATTATCATCACCAACATCAGTTTATACCATTCTAAAATGTAACTGAAACCGCTGCCTACGCACTCCCTTCACTAGTTTAAAGTTATCAAATAGCGAAGGACAACTGGGACGATCAAACGCATTGCAATTGCTGCAATGGTAGGTCGGTTTCACAAGGAGATAGTGATATGATAACTAGATAACTCCTTTATTATAAGGAACTTCCTATATCGCCATCAGTTTTCAATACATTATAAGATACTGCTGTTCCCGGGATGCGTTTCAATGCCACGCAAAGAATAAGTGTTTTATAAAAAAAAAATTGGTTGGTTGCAGTAGGTTGTACGCAGAACACTCATCACAGATTCATCACAATCAGATGAACGGTTTAGGAAAGCATAAAAGACAAGCATACGTACATTTTTATTTAGAGTGACCGAGTGAGACAGAGTGACCGGTAAGTGTCACCATTTTCGAAATATATAAAATCAGAAATTCAAAAATCAATATTTAACAATCGAAAAATATGTAATTTTTACTGAGGTCATTTTTTTATATTTGGTAGGTGACCCGCCCATCTATCTCCCCTTTAAATTTGTCGTCCAATTACTGTACAATGCCTTCATGTTTGAGCCGTTTGGGATAAAGACGCTGAGCCCGTGGGGGCCAGGAGCCCATCGATTGTTTCGGGACATTTCAAAGCGCCTGGTCGACGCTACCCGTGACCAGAAGGCTGGCGAGTACCTTGGCCAAAGAATAAGCATTACCATACAGCGTGGCAATGCCGCCAGCATTCTGGGCACGCTACCAACTGGCAGCAATTTTGACCAGCTGTCTCTCTTCTTTTGATTAGCTGGTCTCCCCTTTTTTTTTCTTATCACATTGTTTTGTATATATGTATAGCTTAGTTAGTATTTTTATTCTCTTTCTGTATTTATATATTTAAAATTAATTATATTTTAGATGGTATGTATTATATTAGTAAGTTTTATATTAGGTTATTTATTCTATTGTAGATTAGTTTTCAAGTCTCTATTTTAATTAATTACATTACCGTACACCCTGTATATAGATACGACTACATAG
The DNA here is from genome assembly GCA_951361185.1 of Ochropacha duplaris. Taxonomy (NCBI): domain Eukaryota; kingdom Metazoa; phylum Arthropoda; class Insecta; order Lepidoptera; family Drepanidae; genus Ochropacha; species Ochropacha duplaris. The sequence goes on along the minus strand of OX592709.1, from coordinate 4,581,094 downwards.
ATGAAAATTTTAAAAATTTGTCTCATATATTAATAATTTTTATTAATATAATTGCAACAATTTGTCTAATAGTCAATAAGTAAATACAAATAACAGTTTCGTTATCCCATTATAAATAAAGCGTTCGAAAGGGCTAACTAAATTGTTTAGCCAGCCAGTCACACGCAGGCGCCGACTAACTTGCCCTGACTAATAATGATGCAAATATTTTAATTGCGACCCAATATCACGCCTAGAGAACCTACGCCTGAGTTGAGTCTACTGGCATTTGCATACTGATTTAATTAGAACAGAGATTTTCCATATTTTTCCAATGTACAAATATCGATGTTGTAATGGAATCAATTTCAAAATCAAGCAACTTTATAATTATTACTACCAGGGCTAACGCTAACGTCTAGGGTTACCAAATATTTGGTATACACTTTATTTTTGTTCAACAGTAAAAATGTTAGGGAACCACATCGTGTGATCCGACACGCACTTGCCTAGTATTTTATTAATACGTGTATAATCAAGATTCCTGCCAATATTCTTCCAATTTACTACAGAAATCAATTGCAGTCTTAACATCATTTTTTGTTATGAGAAAACGACGACATATTAATGCAATAATAAAGTAAAGGAATCATTTAATGATAACATAAAATTCATAATATTGTTTAGCCTGACGCATGAGTGATGGTATTATCAACATGACTGTGAGTTTGCTAAAATACCAAGCTACTGATACTCGTATATACCATATCTATACGTATATAGTAGCTTCTATTGTTTGGTTTGGCCGTTAGGTGCTGGTTCATATTGTGTGAAGTCTAGATGTCTAATCAGCTTGATAGGGTACCCTATTCAAATATGTAGGTACATGTTAGATATAGACCAAATACACAACCCAATCAAGATCATAATTATAAATAAGGCGATGATAGCTCAGCGGTAGTGACGTCGGATACCCCGGCGAAGGTCGTGTTACAATGAGCTTGAGTGTGGGTGAAGGAAAACATCGTGAGGAAACCATAGCATTACTCGACTAGCTAGCTACCACCCTCAAGTTGAAAGTCTGTCACCAAGCACCTATCGATGTGTTCCAACAGCTGCATTGAGAGTTAACTTTCTTCTAGGCTTTGTGTGCTAACTACGGTCACATCATCACTTAACTTAATGAGATTGCGGTTACAAGCTTAAATCAACAAATATAATGATATTCTTTATTTTCCTATACTAGGTAGGTACTGTGGTCATTTAAAAAATAACTCTATAACCATATTCAAATGTTCATCCAGAATGTCACCGCGACTAATTGCGTGTAACGGTAGATATATTCAATGAGCTCATTTCAACATGGTCAGTCTTGTATTATAAAAGCATTATCGGCGTCGAACGAATATTTGAGCATTAGCATACACCTTAGCCTAAACAATTGCCCTCAGGAATGTAGCAATGTTTCGTCACGGCACAATGTTCACCTCGAGTGACTTTAGCAACTTGCAACTGAATGCCAGAGATTTTAATGATCGCCTACGATATTAAAATCTGCATAATTTTACAAGTACAATCGTAAATAGTTCATGACATGCTCACGTGATTATATAAGCAAGGAATTAATAAAAATCTTTAGCGTGTTAGCTACTCATCCCACTAATATTATAAATGTAAAAGTTTGGATGGATGGATGGATGTTTATTACTCAATCACGCCAGAACGGCTGAACGGATCTGAATGAAATTTGGCACAGAGATAGATTATAGTCTGGAATAGCACATAGGCTAGGAAAAAAGTATCGTGTGAAACCGCGGGCCAGCTGCTGAATAAGACAATAGCTTATATGTACTTACCTGCCATAGCTAAGGAAGTCACATTATAATTAAAGCATATTTTAATTGGCTTCGTTTTTTCTTCTTCATAAAAGTAACGCATTGCTAACCTGAGGGATTGAGATGAAATATTTGTACCTATTGCTTGATATAAAAGCAAATGTAACATAAACAAAATATCACCGGCAATACCATTTCCATGGTAGATAACATTGAACCAGAATCAAAACAGCTTAAATTACCTTGAATATGCCACCAAATGCGGGCTACTTCACATTTTTCAGTTGATTCGACGTTATTACACGCTATAAATATTCGCTATCAGTTCTGGTACGTCCTGTGGATTATTCAGTACAATTATCACCAGCATCCGGCCAATCCTAAATGTTTGAGAATCGTTTTGTCAATCACATAACATCGCATGCTTGTAACGTCCGCGTCGTGTTACTTGCAAGCATGTTGATTTTATTACTTTTAATTGTTACCGTTGTAAGTGTCCATGGCAGTGACTTTAAGGGTGAGTGTTGTTACAACTGCTACAGACTTTTGAACGATACTTGGGGAATTAAGGTACATAAATTGCACATAGAGCGTCAATAACATTTCCCTTTGTGAAAAAAGGATCAATTGGCAATCGTTAGTTATTCTGTAAACAACGTTTACCTATTATTACCGGATAAGCTTGTGTATGACTGCGTTCTCGCCTTGGTAAGTAAGAAGGTGGTAAGCACACAAAGCCAACTTCTGAAAAAAAAATGTATCTGCAGATTAGTCATTCCCTACTCATAGGAAATTATGGTAACTAACTTTTGTAGGTACTGACCAAATATCAGGATCAGTAAAAAATATTTCATGATAATAAATATTAATATTTATGACAAAGAACTTGACTGCATCTCAGGGTTCATTATTTTTTACGGCAAAACATCATTTTCATTTCATTACCTTCTACGGTAAAAGGTCCGTCAATCATTCGAGATATTTTACAAATAAAGAACTTAAAAAAGTCGTAAAATAGTCGCGTTATTTTTCGCAACCCAAGCTACGGAGAATTCGGACATAACACTTTGCCTCGATTCTTTATTTGTTGAGTTGATCATAAATCATGATGATAACTGTTACACTATTGGCAGCTCAACTGGGGGACCCGTGGCAAGAGGTCATCTCAGAGGGCGGCATGCACATTGGAGGTGGGAGAGCAAAACGATTTGTCGAACTGAATGAACAACAGGTACAAATTATTGGCTTTAATGTTTCTCAACTCAATATACCTTGCAAGACTGCAATGAATAAGTATTCCGACTTGGTAATCTATGTCTCCGTTTCGAACGTAATTTAAACTTTTATTTACCCTTGTCTACATTCTAGCCAAACGTCCCGTATCAAGCATGCATTCTGCCGAACGGAAAGCCGGGCCACTGCAGGCACCTGCAACACTGCGTTCAAGAGGACTTCAAGAATGACTTCCTCAAGTTCATGGACTATCTCTGTGTAATAAAGAGAACGTAAGTTTTCGACTCTCACACTATACCTACCTATCACGTGGGATTTTTATATCACGAAGTTCATCCGAATTATACGCAGCGATGCGATATTATCATTATGTGAACCTGTTACCTACAAGCAATATTAATGACGGTCAATTAATAATATTATCTTGCCAGGTCTATCGGGGCGTGCTGTCCAGATGACCTAAGTGGTGTCAGCTCAGGCGGTTTAGCTGGAGATCTCCCCGCCACAGCTACCAGGGAGGAAAAAAATGAAGCTATCGTGAGAGTCGTCAGAGCCGAAAACAGAGGTCCGTAGGATTTAGTTAATTAAATGACTTCTTTGAAATTGATTTCGTTTTATTTACTAGCATAACTAAATCGTTTGCTTAAATTCTTTCATCAGTAGAACTCTATCATGAAGTCCTTATAGGTATTTTTCAATCACATTACAAATAAATATGTCAATGTTATTGTGCATCACTTTAATATGCACGTGTGGCAAGACAACTATTGATATTAGCCTAATAACGAAAGGTAAGTTATTCTATATGATAATAATTACAAAATAGCACATTGTCTATCTTATCTCTTAAATTGTCCTAGGTTGTGGCCTTAGCACGAGAGCAGTGGGCCGCGTAGTAGGGGCCCGGCCAGCGAACCCTCGTGAGTGGCCGTGGATGGCCTCTATCACCCCTGAAGGCTTCGAGCAGTATTGTGGAGGAGTACTCATTACCGACCGGCATGTACTCACTGCAGCGCACTGCACTAGAAGGTTACTTATTTGGCCATTAAAATTTTAAGGGTCATCATTATGGTTAGCCTATATAAAGCATTGTTTTACCACATGGCATTTTTATAACTTGCACCTTTAAGTTGAAAATTCTGTCACCAAGTGCCTACCAATCGGTGTATTCCAGGTGTTGCGCTTGATAGCCAGTCCCTGGTACTGCTTAAGTCTATAGGCGACGGTAATCACTTACCTTCAGGTGACCTGCCTGCCTGTTGTCAGGCCTCTGACATAAAAAAAAACTAAGTATTCCTCAGACATCAGGACCTACGCCATTATAAAAAATTTACCTAAAAATTAGAAACCTAATTTAATGAATGAATCTGGATACAAGAGTTATTCCTAAACATCCTTATTCCTTGACATCACACGTCGGTCGTACTGTCGTACTAGTAGGTACATTTAGGTACCAACCATTCCAAGTAGCTACGACCCGCCGCACACAAGCAGTGGCACTACGCTACATCAGCTCCCGCCGGCTGCACATTCGTCAGCACCACTACGCATAATAATATGCCAATTATTTGAATATGTGGTCAACACTTATTTCCATAAAAGCTCAAAATCCTGTACATACGTTTCTCTCCTCAGGTGGAAGGCAGATGAACTATACGTTCGCCTTGGAGAATATGATTTCAAGCGCACAAACGACTCCAGATCTTACAACTTTAGAGTGGTCGAGAAGAGACAGCATGAGAGCTTCGAATTACCTAGCTACCGTAACGACATAGCAATTTTAAAACTGCACAGACCTGCGGTGTTCAACACGTACGTGTGGCCCATATGCCTGCCACCACCCAACTTGGATGTTACTAATCAAACTGCCATCATTATTGGTTAGTACCTACACTTAATCATCACTTTCATTTAGGATCCTAATAACCTAATAACGAGTTCTATTTATTTCCAGATTTTGTGATATTTGCCTACAAGTGTATAAAACATCTATAAATACTCGAAAATAGTGAATACGTTGTAAAATTCATCCTTTTTATGATTTTTAATTACCAATTTAACTATAAAGTCGTCACAATTCAGAATTATAACGAAATTCCATATAAATTATTATTTTCTCATGGAATAAAAATTAGCTGATTGGATATGTCAGTCAACATCCCTATTTCTAATGAGTTCGTGTCCCATTCTTTAAATCTCACTTCTAACGTGGCAAGGTTCGCAACGTCTAATTAGGTACACAAAGCTCAAATGCTTGTACAAAATTTTCAAGGTTGGGGCACACAATCCTACGGCGGTCCGCACAGTGATGTTTTAATGGAGGTATCAGTACCAGTTTGGAGTCAAAAGGAATGCATTGAATCGTTTGTCGACTCTGTGTTCGATGAGAATATCTGTGCTGGTGGTCATGAAGGCGGGAAAGACGCTTGTCAGGTTAGAATTTTTTGATTTGGTCAGAATTTGTATTTCATATTTCTGAAGAAAATCGTGAGAAAATTTGATGAATAATGTCTCGTCTTTATCATGCATAGATCATACAGGTCTATTAACAAACTTGACACTGTTGAATAATGTTAAGTAATAACACGCAGATCAAATAGATCAAATTTTGAAAATCACGCGATTGATACACATAGGGGCAAAAGTTTTTTTTTATATTCTGGATAAGCTCGTGTTTGACCACAATCTCACCATGGTAATGTGGTGATGATGTGGCCGAAGGTGGTAAGCACACAAAGCTTAGATGGAAGTTAGTAACACAATTCCATTTTCCAAGTCAAATTCCATGCAATATATTCAGTGACTGACCTACAGTCCTAGCAGGGCACTAATGAAGAACTTCGACTGAGAAAAACCGGTAAAAACTCATCAAAGTATTTTTTTTTTAACATTGGTGGTTTTATATTAAATATTTAGCCGTTCTTACCAATATACTTACTTAAAGTCAAATCAAAAAAACCTATTTGAGCTTGGATATTTCAACTAAATCTTTTTTTACAGGGAGACAGTGGCGGTCCACTAATGTACCAGATGGCAAGTGGTAGATGGTCGGTCATTGGAGTGGTATCCTGGGGCATTCGATGTGGGGAACCAAACCATCCGGGCATGTACACTCGAGTTGACAAATACTTGGAGTGGATCGTGCAGAACGCACAGTTCTAGACGAATGTCTAGAATAGACTTTTACGCAATCCTGTTGAAAAAGGTTGCAAATAAATGATCAATTAATAAAAAAATATTCTTTATTCTCATTTATACACAATTACATTAATTCTGCGTCCACTGTTTATATTTTGTGAACTTATTGTATATTATAATTATATTTGACATTCTGCAATATACCAATTAGTCATATCTAATCTGTGTTCAGTGTTATTTGTAGAGGTATAGAAAGACTTAGGTCGTATGGTAACATATCAAGTTGGTATCCAATAAACATATTTCTAGGTCTTTTTGAATCACTATAATATAGAAGGATCAATAATCTCCCCGCAATCTTCAATAGCTTGCAACATTTCAACGACTTGCTTTTCTTTAAGTACTGGATGGCAAGTGAAAGCAAGGCGAAAGAAGTTCTTGTGTCGACGCAAAGGTGTATAAGCTACCATAAGACGAGAACTGAGGGTCAATAGTTCTTTGATTTTTGGTGTTATCTGAAACATGTAATTTTAAAGTATTTAGATGATTTGTAGATTGCTTTTAAATACATTATTAAAGGAGGGACAAACAGAACAATGTCTATCCTGGGTGGCAATAGAACTGACAAAATGTGGCGTGAAAGGATTCTTATCAACCACAGACTTGTCAGGATTTGAAGTGATATGTTTTATTGTAATATTCAAAGAGTCAAAATTATCTGTGATAGTTAAAAAGCTTATGCTGATTTTTGATTGTCTACAGGTCTTCCAATGCGATATTTTACAGATTGCTTTTAAAGCTTCCGAAAGTATATTCAGATATAGGGTAATTTGGATTGCTACACAAGTGATCCAATAGATCAGATATTTTTTTACCAATTTAATTATCTTTTAAACTTAAAAATATGTAGTACCGACCTTATGCATCAGCTCCCACCATTCCTCATTTTCCTCCATATGCCTCATAAATGTCGGTATGTACCAAAAGCAGACATTAGGACATTGTATCGGATTCGACACCAGCCTAAACCCAGCCTTTCTGGATACAGTTTCCAAACAAAACTGCGCTATATCCATCGTGTGGTCGATGAGTTGATTTAGACCGGTGTCTCCTCTCGCCTTCCACATCATCCAAAGTTTGAAGGCATCTATCTGAAAATTTGCATATCATTTTATGCAATAACTAGCAGTTCTCTGCGGTTACACTCGCTTTGCCGAGGAGCTTTGCTTAGGAGTTGAATTTTCAAGTTTGTAGCTTATGCTTTCTGAGATTTGGTGTTTAATCGGTAATTGGTATTTCGCTTTTATGTACAGGATGTCCGGTAAGTAAAGAAATATCTCTAAAATGTGTGTTATAGCGGCAAAAATAATTATCAATAGAATTAAATTATGAGTGACTTAGTAAATAACAAATCCAACCAGCCCCCACAAGCAGCACCTTATCACAACCTCTGTAGTATCACGCCTTAAATCAAGGATTAATAGTTCTGAAGTATCACGACTTAAATCAAGGATATTAATAGTAGAAATATTTACCTTCCTCCCACATTGAATGCTCTTATCGCCGGTATCATAACTGACGTCATAGAACTTGTCCTGTTGGAACAAGTACTGAGCTGCAGCTGAGTTCGCTTCGTGGAGTAAACCCTTCTCACGCACCAGGAACATGGAGCACTGGAGTGGAGCGCCCGCCATCTTGTGCGGGTTCCATGATAACGAGTGTGATCTTTGAATGGAAATATTACAAGAAAATCTATACAAATAAATGTGTCTGTTACTCTCTAAATAACAGCTTTTAATTAAATGCATATGAAAATTTATTCGGTAGATACTACTTATATAATTAAAAAAAAATATTATTATTTTCTCCGTCTGTCTGTTTGGTCTGGCTAATCTCCGAAAAGGCTGGACCGGTTTTGACGGGACTTTTACAAACATGGCGTATGGAAATCTGATATTTTAAGGAGGAACTTACGCTACTTTTATCCCGAGCAAAGATAAGAGGGTGAAGAAACCGCAGGGAACAGCTAGTATCTCTAGGTTTTTTAATCTGACAAATAGTACAGCCCAAACTTTGAATTGGAATATGAAATTTTAGTAATGATTATCCTCAAATGGCAACTACTACGAAGGATCTTATGAAATTCAACTGAAAAACCACAGATACCTACTGTAACTACATAACACCATCTCAATAAATTCAAATATATCGTTATTAAGTAAACTCATAACAAGTATTTTTAATCGTCAATAAATTAGATATAGAAGATGAAGAATAAACAAGATATTGAGATTTATACACCAATGTTCTACTAGATTAGATAAGGGCTATGGACATCAAAAAACGTTTGTGATCACCAGCATAAGCTGATATAATTTCTTAGGTTGAAATTTATCAAGAAAAAATCTTTGTGTTTTCTTTAATTAGAAATAGGTACCTTGTTTGAAATTAAAAAATAAAACTCTTTTTATTTTTTATAAAAAAATTGAGTAGGTAATTAATTAATCATAATGATGATTTCGATTTTTCAAAGTGATCGCAAACTTTTTTTGATGTGTGTATCTGTATATCACTTTAAATATTTTAAACGAAATTAAATACCTTTCGATTCCTCTTAATTTGCTTTTGTGTTTATTCGACAGCATCAAACTGCCACCCCAACACGCCTGCAAAAGTATTGAGGTTGTATATGATCGAAGTATTAATTAATTATAGTTTTTTTTCCATCTTTGAATCAAATCAGAATCAAAATCAGAAACTCATTTTATTACGTGGTACTAATCTAGTGACTATCATTAGATTTTGTGAGTCCACTGCTGGATGTAGGTCTCATAATATATACCTCGCCTTTCTTTTTACCTTTTACATGACCAGTGAGTGTCATATTTATTAACTTGTTAGCCCAAGCGCTGGCAGCTCTCCAGCTATGTATGCCTAACGTCCCAACAATTAATATCAATTGACCTGCTGACCGTAGAGATGTGTTCTGAACAGCTACCCAAATGTTACTTACATCAACATGCATCCAAACACCATATTTCCTGCAGACTTCACTAACAGCTTCAAGATTATCAATAGCTCCCAACACTGTCGTACCAGCTGTTGCATTCACCATTAAAGGATACCGTCCCGATATTTTTTCTTCCTTAATAGCTGCATCTAACTCTTCAACGACTATCTGTCCTTGATCATTTGTTTTTATGACCCTCAAGCTGTCAGTCCCAAAACCGAGCCAGTGCGCCGCTTTTCTAATAGAATAGTGACTCTGGAATTTTTAATTCAAACTCAAATATCATTTATTCAGTTTAGACCCTGGTAGAGCACTTATGAACGTTACAATTGACTCTACAGCCGGTATATTTTTTTCCTACATTTACATATTCAAACATCGCCAGGGGGATGCAAATACCCATAATTATATTTTGGTCTTCCATATAATGAGCCACCTTATAGTAGGCTTTGTTCATTAAATAAAAATGTATGTAGGGCTCATAACTTTCGAATGACTGCACCAAATTGTATGATTCTTTGTTTTATGTATTCGTTATTGTTAGGACAAGGTTTGTATAAAATGAAAATGTTCACGAGAACGCTAATCCCACGGGCACGCGGGTGAAACCGCGGGGGACAGCTAGTTTAATATAATTTTCCATCATGTGTGATTCTATTGTAGAAACGAACACAATTCCCGAGAAAAGATTTATTAACTTTAGCTAGCCAGAATCTAGGTGTTACAATTTTATCTTTCGAATTACTTGGTGACACAAATGTTCTCAATTATTATATTCCAGAGCGCGCGTCATGGTACGCCAATCAAATAGTCTGGAATAAATTATTTATCTGAAGTCGTCGGACGATCGTTAAAGATAATTTCAAACTGCGCACCGTATTTATATTGGTACTATAATATAAGTGGATACTAATTAATCATGATTTATATTCTCAATAATTTTCATGGTTAGATAGACATGTCGGAATTGGTAAACATATTTGAGTTTATAGGCACTAAAATTAGGTACATACTTAAAGATGTTATGAGTAACTAGCTTTCCGCCCCGCGGTTTCACCCGCGTATCCTTTGAGATTGAATTTCAAAAAATCTTTCTTAATCCTCGTCTACATCTTAAAAACATTACCTGTGAAAAAAAACAGCTTTCTAGGTCTAACACTGGGCGTTGATGAGTCAGTCCTTCTCATTTTTCATACCAAGAAACGGAAATAACTCCTAACTTTGAACCCCCGTTTCACCCCTTCAGAGGTGGAATTATAGGAAACGCTAAAAACGTATTTCTTTATTTTTATTTGTTAGCCTAAAAACAAAGTTTCATGGTTCTAGCTTCAAAAATGACTGACTTCCGTACAAACTATCAACCCCTTTTTCACCCTTTTAAGTGTTGAATTTTAGAAAACGCTAAAATACGTGTTTCTTTATTTTTAATTGTTAGCCTAAAAACAAATTTTCATGGTTCTAGCTTAAAAATATCGCGGACTTCCATACAAACTTTCAACCCCCGTTTCACCCCCTCAGGGGTATAAATTTAAATAACGCGGATACATGTTTTTCTTTATTTTTAATTGATAGTCTAAAAACAAAGTTTCATGATTCTAGCTTCAAAAATGACCGACTTTCATACAAACTTTCAACCCTTTAAAGGTTGAATTTCGAAAAATCCGTTCTTATTCCTCGGTCAAGTTTTAAAAACAACACCTGGGAAAAAATCTGCTTTCTAGGTTTAAGGGTTTAGGCTGGGCGTTGATAGATCAGTCAGGACTTATCCTTTTATATATACTCGTATAGATAAGGCGTTAATAGTTCAGTTAATAAAAGTTCGCCTTAATAAGGTGTACAACACATTAGCAATCCCCTGGTATTGCCAATGTCTATAGGCGACGGTTGTCACTTACCATCAGGTGACCCGCCTGCCTCGTTGTCCCTTGTGACATAAAAAAAAAAAAAAAAAAAAAAAGGCGTAGCTAGGTTAGGCCGCTCCGAAAGCGGGGGCTAAAAAGTTCTGAAGCGAATTAGCCTACTTTGACCTGTGTCGCGTCGCCGGTATCAACGGATACACTTCACGTACCGAGTGCAATTAAAAGTAAGTGACCCAAAACAACCTAAAATGCTATTGTGTGTTATGAGATATCGTAATCTAGTGTGGATATTGCAATATTAAGTTATTTATGAGTGAATTCTCAGGATTTTTTTAAGATGGATCGAATGTTGTGTATGTAACCTATCTACACTTTTTTACTATTAATATCATTACTTAAAGAGCACAATCCTGCATGCATCTTCACCTGCTGATATTCTCAAGAACCTAGACTCTAATCATCACTAGTAGGACAAGACTTGTTATAAATACCTACTTACGTCCTCAGAGGTGAATATGACCAGTTCAGGTAAATTTCTCATTCCTTTACTTTTGACTTCAGGAAATGCCTTAAACCTAGCAGCAACTACAGCGAATAACAAAGACATACTGCCTCCTGGACTGAAGATCCCATCACCTTCGGGTATGCCGAACATATTTAACACATGGTTAAGGATTTTCATCTCAATAAGCGTGAACACTGGAGCCACTTCAAATGTGTACCTGAAAGATAAAAGAAAATGGTGAAATAAAGACGACTGTTGGGGCATTTTTGTATGATATCTAATAAAGTATAGTAAAGCCGTAATAGCGTGCATCAAAGTAGGTAGGTAGGTACAATTTTGGATTTAGCTAGTCAAAAAAAATCATACAACATCTTTACATTTTGGCATTTTGGCTGTAAATATCGTTCAATCTTTAGGGTTTCGTACTCAAAGGACTTTCAACAGTAAAAAGGTTCGGGTAAAAAAATTTCAAGGATTCTTCTTGAATTTAACTTTAAAGACATATTGCCTTAACAAATAATTTATCATAGTTTAATATCATTTAGTTAATACGCAACATTCTATCAAACTAATGAAACACAAGTATTATAGAAAATATTACATACTGGCTAGTATTAAAAGCTTCAGAGATCCACGCTCCTGATAATCCGTAAGGATCCATGCCACCGTACAGCTGATTTCTGAAGGTACCCTTGTCTGTCTTCACGCTGTAGTGCAGAACATTCCGAACGCATTTTTCTAGTTCTTCGTCATTTGTCTTTTGTGATATATCAAGGTCCAAGAGCGCCTATAAATGAAAATATATAGTGGTTTAAAGTTTTTTTACAAGAAATGTAAAAGTAAAGAGGTATAGTATTATTTGAAATACTTAACTAATTAAAGGTCTTATCAAGGTGCATGACTGAAAATGGCCGAAAGTATATATAAGTATGTAAAGATAACTCATTAGCGAATAAGCGAAAAATAGTCTCATTCGCTTCAGAACCTAAAAATCTTACAAGCACGAAAATTGGCTGGCAGGCTAGGGTGAAAGCCAGTCGGTTACTACAAAGTACTCTACCACCGCGCTATGGTTTCCACTCGATGTTTACCTTCACCGAAAGCTCAAGCTCATTGTAGGATTCGAGCCCACGACCTTGGCCACGGTATCCGACGTCACTTAAAAAAACCTATTTTCTAAAATTCTACTTCAAAAGGGCAATATCTATTAAGAAATGATTTTCCAAAAAAAAAACTCCAAAGCAGAAAAAGTGGGAATACAATTTATATGGCGGAGATGTAGTGGAATGACAGAATGACACTTCTTATTCCAAAAACGTGGGTGGAGTCGTGAGCAACTATTAGTTCTGTATAAAGATCAATATGGTGCTTTCCGAAAATGAGGCTACGGCAACAAACTAAAGAGAATATTTAACGAAGACTATGTTTTTAGATCTTAAATACCTACACGAAATATTGAACCACGTAGAGTAAAAACTATTCCATTTAGGTAAGAAATTACTGAGACCAGTCAACGTGTGACTTGCCCTAGTTTGCATAGATATTGTAATAGAAATCGGCGGTTTGAAATAGTCAAGAAATAACCGCAATTAAAGATAATATCTATAGATAATTACTTTCAATGACTATAGGAGATAAGGATTTAGGCATTATGGTAGGGGAGGCGAATAGGGGATTTCGGGATTTACTCGAGCGCGGCAGATTAACATAAGGGGGCAACCTTGCACCTTGTGAAGTACTCTCACCAAATCTGAGCCCTCTATGTAGTGTCGAACGCCTAGGGTAGCCCGTCAGATTAGTAAAAAAAAATCGATGGTTTGAAATACTCGAGCGCGTCAGATTAAGGTAAGGTAAGTTAGTTACATGCAAAATAGTGTACATTTCAATAATCTGACAAATTGGGCGTGACGAAAGAAAATTGGAGACTCGCAAAGTTGCAAAAAAAAAACGTCACCTGGATTTTCTCGAGCGCGATTAGTTTTTTTTTTATTTTGAAGGAAATTAGTCACGAATCACGGAAATATCTTAATCTGCCGATTTGCACAAGCCGAAGTAGCTAAAATCATTATTAAGTGTATAGTCCAGGAATATTATGAGTTTCACCTCAGAATGAGAGATAGTCACCTATTAACTTGTATAAACCTTTATTTTGACACCCTAAAACTTGACTCAAAAGCTACTTATCTTAGGGTGCCCGCGACTACTGATTTTTCAAGATCAAAGGTCAAAAAATCATTTATTGCAAATATCTCGTTTCCTATGGGTTTTTTGGTACATGTATTCATAATAAATATTGTAGAAGATTAAATTCTCTACAGCTTTTGTACAAACATTTTTTCGATATCTTGAACCATTTTCGAGATTTCGATATTTTTTATATATTTTTTTTTTCAAACCGTCAGATTAAGGAAATCCCTCAACATAATTGTCAGATTATGGTTCAGTACAACAAGGCCATCAAGAAGAACCGCCTGTATAAAAATCTGACGCGCTCGACTAAATCAAGGTCACGATTTTTTTTTGCATTTTCAAAAATCGGCCCTGACTGATGGTCGCGTCCAAATCGTCAGTCTTTAAAATAGGAGCTACTGGAGGGTTCACTTAACATCCCTTATCAATGTCTGACGCGCTCGAGTAAATTTGTTTTTAAAATATTTTCGACCCCTTCGTACGGCCACCCCCACCACGCAAAACGGCAGATTATTATATTTCCGTTATCAGACAGACGTGGCGCGACTACCCTATTAATATCTGACGCGCTCGAGTATTTCTTGGTGACTGTTTTTTTTTACATTTTTGAAACCCTGTAGACGCTCCCCCCACCGCTGAAGGGGAAAATATCACATAACCTTTTTTTCTTTATTCCACCTAATCTTCAAATTCCAGTAGGTCCCAAAGACGCTCGAGTAACTACAAATTTAGCATCATTGCCTCCCCTACCATTATCTGATAAGACATATCATTAGATATCTTGGAATATGAATGAACAAATATCCTCTACCTATTTTAATGTGTCTAGAGCCTGTTCACCTTTTTATATTTGCCTAAAGCCCTTGAAAAAAAAAACTAAATATATAATTTGGTCGAAAAAAGCATCTGTAAAATATTCACTTATTGACGATCATTAAAATGATGAATCGAGACCTTCTTCTACTCGACTTAGGATAATCGTTTTTTCGATGAATCGAGTTTTCAACTAATCAAAACAAATACAAACGGAATGATTTAAAAAAAAGGTTAATTAGAAAATTTTAATTGAATATCAAATAAGTATCAGGCGATATTTGATGCATAAATAATTTAATCTAATGAGTTCACGCATGAGTTATGCAACCAATTTAATATAACCTTATTGATTGTAAGTAACAATTCATTACTTACGATCAATCAATCTACACTTTAAGTTAGTGTAGAGATATCGAGACAAGCGGAAATCATATTGTAGAGACATTCTAGAACTAAATTGACGACATAGTAATCAAATTAAAATATACACTTGAAATAAAGCATTGCAAAGAAGCTTCAAGAGGTTTCAAAAAGCTTCAATTGAAACCATCTTTGATATCAAAAGGCAATTTTGAAATACGATATTAAATTTCGGAGTTGCCGCCTTGATATCGTTTATTTTAAAGTATTTAAGAAATAGCCATATTCAGATATTCTGTTAGTTAGATTAGTGTACGCACTGTAAAAATAAAAGTGCATTTTATTATTTTTTTATGTATGTATAATGAAATATAAAAAATAAACTTACACGACAATATTTTACTATAGTGAAAAATAATTGACTTTCCTGGCTTTTAACCTTTAACGTTCAACTCATTCTATGTCTTATAGACTTTTGTAATTTTTTTCTGGTAAGATAACTTTTTGATTAAAAGTTTTTTTTTTTGTGGATAAGTTTGTGTTTGACCTCAATCTCACCATGGTAAGTGATGATGTGGTCGTAGGTGGTAAGCACACTAAGTCTAAAAGTTATCTGGCTCTCAAGTGTAGCTGTTGGAACACACTTAGCTGGTGCTTAGTGGGTGCTTTGCGACCGACATTCAACTTGAGGGTGGTAGCCAGCCAGTCGAGTACTACAAAGTACCCTACCACCTTGCTATTGTTTCCTCATGTTGTTTTCCTTCACCGAAAGCTCAAGCTCATAGTAGGATTTGAACCTACGACCTTCGTCGCGGTATCCGATATCACTACCACTGAGCTATCATCGCATTAAAATATTGGGAAAATTTAAATTATGGATTACGTTACCATTAACAGATTGTGGTCCAACAATTTTTCACAAGTTTTTTTTTTTTTATTTCAGATTAACCCTGTAAATTTTTTGTAATTTAATTGATGCTTGACTTATTGAACAAACTGAACAAAGTCAAGCTTAGTTGTTTATTAGATGCATTACTTATATGGGAAAATAGATCATTGGTTATAAATGTAGTTATACCATTTAGGGTCATTCAGATTAACAAGCTCTTAAGAAGGTAACGAATTACTAGTAATTATAATAGAATACATACATGGCTTTTATATGGCAACTTTTAACAGCTGCCAATTCACATCGGTTTTCGGTTACAATATAGTTTTAGCTGCGGTTTAATATGGATACATTATTACTTATACATACTGCCTACTTTTACATTGTATTTTTTTTTTCATATTGTTATTATTATTATCAAGAGAAAAGATTTGGTCAGGTATTTATATTTTTTCACCTACATTGTCCGCGGTAACATGAGCTATATATTATTTTAATTCCCTGGAGAACGCGGGTGAAACCGCATAGCGGAAAGCTAGTTAATTATACTGATAATAATCCTACTGGTATCACTGAGAATTTTATGGGGAAAGACCTATTTGACTAAATAAATAATCGAAGACTTAAAAAATATTACTTTGGTAACATTTGCAATGGAACCCTAAAAATCAAAACCTGAATCAAACTTTATTTCATAAATAAAAACAATTTTTTATTCATATTTAACTACAAATATAAATTTAGTTATTTACCTCCAATTCTTTCGGGTGCTTAAACTGGATTAAGGGAACGCTTTCACCCTTCTCATCTTTGACGATGTTTAGCACTTTGTCAAGGAAAGAGTGTCCATTTGAATTCATTTCGGAAAGCAAATGAAATGTCGAACAATGCACGACACAAATATTAATGAAAAGTGTAGTGTCATGTGAACAGTCTCAACGATACTGGTTAGTAATGCTGGTCGCGCGTGACACAAATGTATACATACAAAGTGTAGTTATATACAAGCTGTTCGTATTATAATCTATCATTTAATATCACTAGTGGCTCGGAAAGCTGTAGACCTTGCGAAAGTTTTGTAACGTTTTTCGCATTTTTTACGTTTTCAACCCCCATGGCTCTGCGGTTTGAAAAAAGTTTCATATAATTATCGAACTTGCTCACAAAAATTCACGTGAATCGGAGAAAAGCGACCTGTAGAGAAGGAAAGTTGAGGAAATAGCGACGCTTCGCCGCTCGGTCAATTATCTACCAAATAATGTTCGTTCATATAATCTATATATAAAAAGGATAATATTAAATACTTTGATGAGGTCAATTATCGTTTTATTGTGCATTTATTATGCAAGGAATAGCGCTTGAGCCAGGTGTCTTCTAGTCATTGGAAAAAGTTAGCAATACTCCTGGATTTACTAATGTCTATACTTAATAGGTATCGGAGCCCCCCTGAAATATTTATTTTATTTTATTATTTATTATTATAGTAAAAATACAACTGAGTATTTTGTGAATATGTCAAGTGCCTACCTGTTGCCATTATTGATATCGAGCAAAAAAGGGCAAAAAAATAGCGTTTTTTGTATGGGAGCCCCCCATAAATATTTATTTATTTTGTTTTTAGTATTTGTTATTATAGCGGCAACAGAAATACATAGTTTCTGAAAATTTCAACTGTCTAGCTATCGCGGTTCTTGAGATACAGCCTGGTGATGATACCAAGCAAAAAAGGTCAAAAAAAATGCGTTTTTTGTATGGGAGCCCCCTTTAAATATCCCGTTTTTACCCTTTGGGTACGGAACCCTAAAAACCGGTCAAGTGCGAGTCGGACTCCCGCACCAAGGGTTCCGTACAAACTTAATGGAGTCTCAAGGATTTTTTTCATTTTTTTTCTATTACGTTTTCGATTACCTTATTTGAGGTTGGTGCCAATTAAGCTAGACCTCTAAATTGTATGAGCGCCGATACAACTCAGACGTCTGTCTTAATTGGTGGTGACTATGTATGTATACACCCTTTTATTTTCAACTTGTTTTTATAAAAAAAAAACCTTTATTTGTGCTGGTGGTCAATTCTTGTGGTCAACGGGAACTACCATAAAGGTTTTCGACCCAAAACCTATAGGTTACTTCCGGTTGACCTAGAATTGTCAATTTTGGTTAAAAGCAAGGTCTTACAGCACAAGTAAAGGAAAAATTCCGAAAAATAAAAAAGTTGAAAATTAGGTAAATTTTGGTACTTACAAGTTTTCGCGAAAATCGAAATTTGCCCATATCTTTATATGGTCTTGGCTCAGGACCTTGATTTTTATACACCTAATAGGGACTATAGACATCAATATTTGGTATAAATTTCAACTTGCTAGGTCCACCCTTTCCTGAGATAATCGGTGGTGACACACGGACAGACAGACAGACAAGAGAGTGATCTTATAAGGGTTCCTTTTTTTACCTTTTGAGGTACGGAATCCTAAAAAAAAGCTTGATATATATTTTTTTAGGCATGTTCCTTCACGGGCGTACCTACTCAAAACAAGTGACCAAAGTTTCATCACAATCGGATGAATGGTTTAGGAACGCATAGAGGACTAACATACAAGAAACATTCAATTTTATTTGTATAGATAGATAGATGATACGAGCAGTGTTTATATTCACAATATCCATGGGGGTCAAAAATCTAAATCGAAGGGTTTAATTTCTGGGAAAAATTATAAAGGCATAGAGCAACAGATTTGACTTGACCACGCCTATATCCTGAGCAAAACTCGGTCGCCCAGGTACCTACTTGCGTAAATTAAGGTACAACTTTTACTGGTAGGTTGTACTATTTACATAATATTAGTACCTACTTATTTTCATATTGCATACCAACATGGTGTCCAATGCTGGATATTGACTCGTACGTATCACATAAGTACCGAAATGACCAAAGCGCTACTTAGCGTCCGCAACGTACCTTTCGGGACCTCTTAAACAAATACCTACTTATTTAAAGTAAACAATAAAAAAACAAGCTTGAACAAAATATGAAAGATGCGTTCCATCTAAATCTAAACTAGTATTAAAAAAAAGAAAAGATTTGTTTTTTTGTATGTTTGTTTGTAATGGAGAAACTCAAAAATAATTAACCGATTTAAAAATTATTTGATCTATAGAAAGCTACGTTAGCTGCGAGTAACATGGGAAATATTTTATTTATATCCCTCGGGAACGCGGGTGAAACCGCAGAGCCTATACTTAATGAAAGGTAAGGTTCTTTTTGTTTGATTGTAGGGAGTAATCTTTGGAACTATTGAACAGATTATAAAAAATATTTCACCAATGGAAAGCTGTAGCTTTCCAACCAATTGAACTGAACCCGTTTATAAGAAAATTTCGGTTTTCGTCTGTTTCCTGATTATTTTCTTTATATACCTACCTAATGTTCAACGCTACGAATAAATAATTACTTATTCGTAGGTTCAACGTAATTTTTTTGCAATGTGCAACGCAAACGTAGGTTCGTACTTTTTTGATCTTATTGAATAAAAAGAATATGAAGAAACATTGTATGACATGGTTTAATAATCAAAGTATGACATCACTAGAACATGACCATAGATAATACACTATAATACTAAATTCTCGGAACAATTTAAGCCAATAATCAAAGACTAAACATGACAGTTAGTAAATATTATGACGTTGCCAAAATTAATTGCCATCTCCTCTCATATATTTTAATTAGTGCTTTGTGCATATTTCATATCAATTATTTTGCCGAATTTTGTAGAATCTATGATTTTTCTGAATTATCGCGGCCTACTACACTATCAATAGCTAAATTGTATATAACACATCTTTCGTGACCTAATGGATTTCTGACAATATTAGTATTAAGTGCAAAGTGACCGTACTATTTCATTTGGACAAATTTACAATCAAAATTTATGTAATATTACAAAAAAAAATTGTAAATGATGAATTTCCGAAGACCTCGCACACGCTCCCGTAGAAATTCTATGAATGTGATGGTAAATACAGATAAATGGCGACATTACGGTAAGAGGGCGTCCCGCCGAGGCAACGAATACATAGAAGATAACTCAGATGAAGATGACGAACCAAAATACAATGAAATCAAAGACTGGGTACAAGAATTCTTCAAGCGCAAGAGTGAATCAGACAAATTAGATCAAGATGTAGAAGTTCAACTGACCAAAAAGCAAACACTTCTTCTATCTACTTTGGTCCCTGATGAAATACTGCTAATAGACAAGTAATTTAAAATGATACATAGGACGTGAATATGTTTTTAGTCAATCTTAATAGAGTGGCTCGTGGTATTCCTTAACTTTTAATTCATTACGTCAATTTCATACAAATAAGGCGTATTTATTGTCCTCCGCGGTTTCACCGCCCCCTATATGGGATTAGTTTTAAAATCCATTCTTAGCGGAAACCTTCTGAGATTTCGTGATTAATCAACTAGTGGTATTTCATTTTAATAGGTGATAAATATTATCTCTATCTTATATCTCTCCTTTCAGATTTGGCTGTTCAGAACCGAAGCGTTTCGTAGGAGTTCTATTAATGGCAGATGTTTCTGGTTACACTGCTTTGTCTGAACGTTATAGTAATTCAGGAAAAGGTGGCACGTATCGGTTAACGGTAACGTTAAATACGTACCTCGGTTCACTTATAGAACTCATTTACAGTCACGGTGGTGATATCCTTAAGTTTGCTGGCGACGCCTTTTTGGCGCTTTGGAAAACCGATAAACGCACATTTCTTTGTCATACCATTCATACAGTTATCGCTTGCGCTTTAATAATACAACACACGTATTCATCTTATGAAACCGATGTCAAAGTAAATTTAAGAGTTAAGTTGGCGATATCAGCCGGAAACCTCATATTTGCACCTATTGGTACCGGAATAGATATGAATTTTGTTATTACCGGACTGCCTGTAATAGAAGCGAAAGTTGCAGAAAGTCTTTGTACTTCAGGGGAAGTTAAATTAACGCCTACTGCGTGGGGGCACTGCTATTCCAGGAATTATGATCACATCGTAAATGATGATGGGCATGTTACAATAAGGTCAATATTGTATGATCCTCATGAAAGCGATGTTACAAAACCTTTTGCTGGATTTGGGACTATGATCAGACAAATAAAAAAACCATTTAATGCTATCGAAAATCTTCCAGATTTTATGTGGGATGCTACAAGAAACTTGAGTATCTCTGAAGCTTTGAAAAGGAATGAAACTTTGAATCTACGTAAAACAATCTTACTGGCAGAAAAAAATAATATTGGATCTGAAATTCGCAAGTTTATGATACGTCCGGTTTTAACACAGATAGATGCACATCAACCATTGGAGTACCTAACTGAAATGAGGCAGGTTTCTGTTTTATTCATAACACTTAAACCTAGAGAATGCCCTTTTCCTCAGCTAATTACAATAGTGAATAATGCATACCAGATAACATGCGAAATTGTATACAAATCTATGGGATGTGTCAACAAAATTATTCTATTCGACAAGGATGTCATGATCTTAGTCATATTTGGTTTACGAGGTTTTAAACATGAGTCTGAAGCACAAGCTGCTTTGAAATGCGCGTATAGTATAAAAAAATCTGTGTCAGCTTTAGACGGCGTCCAAGAGGTATCCATCGGCATAACCACCGGTCAAGTATACTGTGGAGTAGTAGGTCACCCTTTACGACGAGAGTTTACTGTGATCGGTGCCATCGTTAACAAAGCTGCTAGATTAATGTGTGTTTTCCGCAATAAAATCACATGTGATGAAAGTACATTTGTCAATAGTAAAATGTCTACTAATGGTTTTACTTTGCAACCAAAGACTGAGTTAAAGGGCATAATACAACCAGGTAAAATTTATGAATATACAGAAGAAATAAGAGTTAAAGAGTTATACAATATACCGATGATACCACCGTTATTAGACAGATCTGATGAAATGGAATATTATGAGAATTGGTTGAATGAAAGTCACTTATCATTCAGGGATTTTGACGCGCTTTTGATAGTGGGTGAGTCACGCATAGGTAAATCCAGGCTTTTAGAGTGGATGGCACGTTTCGCGAGAAACACTGGACATCGTGTATGCTATGTTAATTTGACAACTATTCATTCAGCTACTGCTTATTTAGCATTGAGCCAAATCATTGACCAAATATTAGGACTCAATGAACCAATTACTGGATTTATAAAGGAAGAAAAAATTGTTGAACTTCTAAATACTTATAATGAAGATCTATGTTATTTAAATAATATAATTAAAGTAAGATTTGCCTATCATGAAGGAATAAATTCTCAGGATGATCAAAAACGCAAAGAAAAGGCAAAACTTGTGTTTACAAAGTTAATAATGTCTATAAAAGAAACGCATATCATATTCTTAGATGATATACAAAATCTAGATTCGTCTTCGTGGGAGTTTATATCGCTTATGTTTAATGCAATGAAAATATTTACAGTACTAACCGTAACACGAGGAAAATTTAGTTCAGTACACACTTGGCTCTACAATGTTTTTATTAATACTAGCTTAAGAAAAATTGTTCTTGGACCATTGAGCTCAAGTAGTATTGCCCCACTAGCATGTCAAATCCTAGACGTTAATGCAGTTCCTAATGATTTGTGCAACGCTCTCAGAACAAAATGTAAAGGCATGCCAGGCCTTGTTGAAAGTTTTATTATACACTTGTTTTCGAGTGGGGCATTAGAATTGAAGAAAATTAAGGACGATGAAATAGAAAATTGGAAGAATGAGGACTTGCAATTTCCTGATCCAGCACTATTACATCCACAGGCACTAAATATAAATGACCAATCAATTCTTGACCAACATATACAAAATGATTCTACAGGTGAACTAGGAATATGTATTGTTACTCAAAAAGATGAATTAAATACTAACATAAATGTACAAAATTTAGATGCACTAATAATGATACAAATCGATTCATTAACACCATATCAACAACTACTTTTAAAAATTGCATCTGTTATTGGAAATGTTCTTTCAAGGGAACTATTGGAAAATATTATGTATGAAAATAACTGGCTGACCACTGCGAAAGCAATTAAAAGATTATTTGCTATGCGAATATTTTCATGTGCAAACGCAGATAATTATAAAAGGAACAGTAAATTGACATCCCCTAAGAGTATATCTATGTCATCAAATGTATCTGTAAATTTGAATTTAGTTTGTGAATGTTGTTTTGATTATGATCCTGAAACCAGTGAAAATCTTCCAAAATACGCTTTTTGTAAACTCATGAAATTCAGAAATAAAAATTCCCGAAAAACTTGTTACAATTTGCTGCCAATCAATCAAAAAAAGGAATTTCACTCTCGTATTGTCAATTATTTAGAAAATAAAAAACAGAAGTGTCCAGATTGTGGTGGTACTGTTATGATAGTTCAGTCTATGACAAGTATTTATTCTGATGCATCTCAGAGCTTTGAGTCTTTCAATTTGGTAATAAATAAGGATGATAATAATTCTAATGAATCTGAAGAGGAAGTAATAGAATATACTGAAGACAACCAATATGCAACAGAAAACAGTCAAGAATTTACGAATATTGGAACGAAAACTAAATCAGAGTCCATTAACAAGCTTGTTAGTAACACAGGAACAGCAGCAAATAGTGAAATAATCAATCGCCGAAACTCCGACAGTAATGTTTCTACAAGTAAAAGTTTTTTTCAGTATGCACCTATTTTAAAAATGAAGCACGACCAAGATGATCCAAATGTAAGTCGTAGATCAACTAAAAGGGTCACTATGACAAACCTATATCACAGAAATCTTAGCTCAGATGACATAAATAATTGCAAAATCTTTGATATGTTACGTGCTGTAACAGAAGCTAATGACGTTAGTGATTGGCATAAACTAGGTGCATTTGATAGTGAAGATAAACTAAGCTCTGATAAACAAGATAAAAACAGGAAATCATTTAGTATAGATATAGAAAAGGGAGTATCTCAAACTAATTTTGGAAGATGTACATGTTCTGAATTGAATATAGAAATTATTGAACAACTTATACACCACGCACGACAAGCCGAAATGAGAAAAAAATCTATCGAATTCTTGATTCAATTTAGCTATTTAAATTTGCTTAGTAACAATGTCGATAACGCTCTTCCCAAACTTGAGGAAGCTGAAAAAAATTGTTTAGAAAAAAATGAGAATCTAAATGCATTCGACAAAAGAAGATTTTTAGGAAAAATACACTCGCTAAGAAGTGCTGCATATTTATTAGACGGAAAGTTTACTGCCGCGAAGTTAGAACTGGAGCACGCAATAAGAATCTATCACATAAACATTCACAAAGTTTCAGAATTCTTAAAAGTAAGAAATCTAATATCTTCTTTACAAATGAAACGCCGAAAACATCGTATGCATGAAAGTATAATAAAATCTGATTCCGTGTTTTGTCTGAATATAGCAACCTTATTGTATTCTTCGATAGGGGAAGAACGATGGTCAAGAATGTCTGCTCTTCGGGCACTAAATATAGTGCAAAATGTAGAATGTCAAGTAGTGGACATATGCGATGCGTATAGTAACGCTATACAAGTCGAGTTAAATCGTGGAATGCCTGATGCTACAGTAGAAATAGAAAGACTGGCCATAAATTCTTTGAAAAAACTACCACGGCCAATTCAGGCTGACGAGATTTACGCGATTGGCAAACTCTTTATGGCTAGTTTTCGTGCTCGTATTGCTAGGGGTGAAATACCAGGCTCCATTCGATCGGGGTTCCGAGCTCTGGCTGTCAGCCGCTTTCTTCAAGCAGACAACGTTTCTTTGGACATTTTACCAGATCTGTTCTACATTCTACTAGCACGACGGCGGATTGATGAAGCTGTTGATATTATTCAATTATCACTTCGACTTGGTCAGACCCAACTACCACGTCAAAGTGAGACTTGGTACTATGCCCTATGTATAGATATGATATTGGACGCTGGGTTTCAGTTAGAATCGCCACATGAAATAAGCCGTTTTGCGGAATACACGCTTTATAAAGGCAAAGCGGCTGGGCCTAGTCGTCGAAGGTTGGTTGTGGGATTATGGACATATTGGCTTCGAGTGGATATTGAGAAGAAGGCTAGACAGTTCGAATCTGAGGCACTAAGTTGGGTGGAGAGCGATGATGATGATGATGGATCGTTTACCACCTTATTTAGCGCTATGAGACTTGCTGAAGGAATGCTTGAGAGCTTAGCTAGAAAAGTAGACGACTTACGAAAGGTAAAAGATTTTCAAAAATTACACGTATTTAGTTACACATTTATATATAAGGATAAAAATCACCAATCACCATCAAATCAAATTTTCAGGTGGTAGACCTAATGGAATTACGATCTATAGCAGATAGAGAACTTATCCGATTAGAAAATGATGCTCGATTGTTCCGGACTTTGCATCCACGATGGATGCTATTAAAGGCTAATTCTTTGAATCTGTCGAGTCGCCTCTCGATAGCTTCTAATATATTTAATCAAGTTAGTAATAATCTCTATATTGTTATGAAACACGTTTGAAAATGTAATATTTTAAATTATTTACCTTATAATTATGTAAAGTTTTTTCACGAATTGATATACTTAGAATTAATTTTAAGGAAAGAAGAAACGAAGAAAGGTCTTCTTGTATTACAGTCGTAGGCATTAAAGAAAATTAGGTATATAAAATAAGTTCTTATGTTATGTATTCCATAATATAAGAACTTTTAAATTGCCTTCATGTTTTATATGTATATTGTTCTGTTATGTTAGCTGTAAGTTTTCCTAAAATAATAAATAAATAATACTAAGGTTAGGTTAAGGATTTTAGATGCGTTTCAAAGGATTCTAATAACTTCCCAGGAAAAAAGGATCAGCAGCATAGTGTTATTTTAGTGTAGGTATATCCCACTAATATTATAAATGTGAAAGTTTGGATGAATGGATGTTTGTTACTCAATCACGCCAGAACGGCTGAACGGATCTGGATGAAATTTGGCACAAAGATAGGTTATAAACTATCCGAAATAGCACATAGGCTACTTCATATCCCGGTAAAAATTAGATCCCTTCGGGAAAGCGGGAGAAACCGCGGGGCGGAAAACTAGTATAATCTATGTGGTAAATCCGTTCCGCTATTATGCGTAGAGGTAACAAATATAGGTAAACACAAATTCGTATTATAAGTAGGCCCCGAAATTCTCGTCAACGAGTAACACACAAACATACTAGCATTAGGATCTCTTATTATGATATAATATAGGTTGTTGTTAGTAGGATATATTACTTTCCATTATGTTTTTACTTCTGATAATCTAGCTAAACATTATCACAGGCTTTGGAAGAAGCACGTCGTATCCACAACTGTCTGGAAGAAGCGTTGATTTGTGCCAGCACATCTAATTCTGTATTCTGGATACAGAGTGCCCAAGCAGGCTGCTTCCTCGACTGGCGCGCAGGTGCCCAACACGCACGGACTTCATGGCATCAACTCCTATATAAAATAACGACAACAAGACAATAATAATCATTAAAAGATATAAAAGATCGATCACTTTTTTGTAGATAAATAAATTAGCAATCCATGTAAATAAACAAATAAATACCTAAGTAAAACAAACTTTCCCGCGCATCGATAACAGGCTAAGCAGTGACATGAACCGGTGCGGTAGTAACTTCAGTAAATTGACGTGATTATTATCGCTGACGCGAGTTTGCCGGTGGCAATAGTGAGGCTGTATAACGCTGGCCAGTGGTATTTTATACAACGATAAAGTATATCTTAGTTTATTGTTTACTACTTACCTATTTACATTAGTATATATTTATTTTAGTTATACTAATTTTAAATTCATTGCCGCGTAATTTATATTAAAGATAATACATATTTCAAAAATGTGGGTAGGATAAAAAAAACAATGCTAAATATTTCTTTCTTACATATATATTTGTTTTACGATGGAGTGTAAATTGTACAACCGAACCTTTGTTCGCTGACATTTGTTTAGTGTGTAAGTAGAAGCGATCAATCAATAAAAACCGGCCAAGTGTGAGTCGGACTCGCGCACGAAGGGTTCCGTAAAAAAGGCAAAAAAAAACACGTTTGTTGTATGGGAAAATATTTGTTTTATTTTAATTTTATTATTTATTATTAAAGTAAAAATACAACTGAGTATTTTGTGAATATTTCAAGTGCCTACCTGTTGCCATTATTGATATCGAGCAAAAAAGGGCAAAAAAATGCGTTTTTGGTATGGGAATATTTAAGGGGGGCCCCTTAAATATTTATTTTATTTTGTTTTTAGTATTTGTTGTTATAGCGGCAACAGAAATACATAATTTGTGAAAATTTCAACTGTCTAGCTATCGCGGTTGTTGAGATACAGCCTGGTAACAGACAGACTGACGGACAGACGGACAGACCGCGAAGTCTTAGTAATAGGGTCCCGTTTTTACCATTTGGGTACGGAACCCTAAAAAGAGAACAAGACATATTTTGATAATCACATTTTTTTTTTGTCACAAGTGACAACGAGGCAGGCAGGTCACCTGATGGTAAGTGACAACCGTCGCCTATAGACATTGGCAATACCAGGGGGTTGCCAATGTGTTGTACACCTTATTACAATGCCTTAAAGGCGAACTGGCTCTCAAGTGCAATTGCCGGAACACACCAACAGGTGCTTGGCGACAGATTTTCAACTTGAGGGTGGTAGCCAGCCAGTCGAGTACTACAAAGTACCCTGCCACCGTGCTGTGGTTTCCTCACGATGTTTTCCTTCACCGAAAGCTCAAGCTCATTGTAAGGATTCGAACCACTGAGCTATCATCGCCTTAGAATATTGTAGTTAAACCTAAACTTAAGTTCTTACTATATTGGCCAGACGGTCGACTATTTGCGGCGAGACGGTGGACTTATTTACATTACATCACAGGTCTTCAACGTGAATGACATGCAATAGGTCTATGAAACCGCTGAAGTCATACTATTTAAACCAAGGTGTAGGATTAGTAAAGTCAGGGCTTAGGTATACTTTTTTCTAGGATTTGATAACTTTTTTATATATATATGATAACTCAAAAGATAAAAGACTCACATGAGTCTTGGCCGCTAATTTTACGTGAAATGTTTATGGTGGGTTTGATTATATCCCAAAAGTTTTGATCCAGTAAACCGATAATTATTGGACGTAAGTATCGATAATTTTAACTTTTGGTATATTACAACCCTATTCTTGACAATTGTTTGACAATGACAGTGACAGTTTTACTCCACTTCGTAAGTTCGTAGTTCGTTCGATCTAGTTTCATTCATTCAGTGATATCAACAAACATTGAAATATGATAACATGTTGACATCTATAACTTTTAATCAGTCAACAACTTGTGCGTAACAAAAACGTACTCCAGTTTTTAATTTATAATTCAAAAGATGTCTTCAAAAATAGTTTTTGTTGGATTAATTGCGACTTCATCTTCTGATAAAGATCTAATAATATTCGCCGGTTATTTAACAATTGAAAATGGAAAGGTACTTATATTATAATATCATCGCACTACATTTTTAAATTAAAATATATTGCCACTAACTATGTATTATGAAATATCTAGCGTTAACATTGTGTTAAGTTAATAAAAAATATCAAGCTTTATTATTATTATTTTAAAAATGAACTACGTATACTTACTTTTAATTAAATTGCGTTTCGTAATATTTTTTATTTTATCTTTTTACAGATAACAAAAAAGGGTCCCGTGGATGAGTTTGAGAAACTTTTAAATTCAGGGGCCTTTCCCGGTTTCAATGTAATTCAACTTACACATGACCAGCTCCTCATGCCTGGCTTTGTGGACTGTCACACTCATGCACCTCAGTTCCCGAACATTGGGCTAGGGTTGGATCGGCCACTGCTTGAATGGCTTGACTTATACACATTTCCGTTGGAGAAGCAGTATAAAAATGTGAATTTTGCAAGTAAAGTTTATGATAAAGTTGTTGTAAGTATGACTTAATTTATTTAAGTATGAATAAAAGGAATACCAACTAAGATTCATAAAATACTTGCAGGGTTTGTGGCACCCTGCAAAAAACTTATATTTAAAAATATATTATGTAATTATATATTGATTTTATATCACATAATTTTTTTTGTGATAAGGTGACCTAAGGCTATGGTATTAACAACAGGAGGCTTCAGTTAAATGTACAGCAAACAGCTTCCACATTCTCATTGCGTTTAATTTGAGTTCCAAAAGTTTTGTTAAAGTTTTAGCCCCACTTCTGGGGCTATTGGAACCTTTAATTCCTTAGATATAAGAGTATGTGCTCAAACCTAAAGATTATGTTTTGCTTTCAAGCTTTGTGTGCTTGCCACCTGCAGCCATACCATCACTTAGCAAGGTGATATTGTGGTTAAACACAAGCTTATCCAAGAGTAAAAAAACAAACAAAATTGAACTCTATGCCAGCCAGTATAGGTACACATTTACACACTAGTAAAAACTCAGAATGAGTCTTGTTACAAATGCCACCAACTTGCTTTGATTTTTTTTTAAGATAAATAATAATATATTTTATGCATTATCTGAATATACAGATAAAAATGTTAATTAGCTAAAGTGCAATAATAATCAAGATTACAAAAATATATCACATTGATAAAATACATATTTACGGATGTTCTGATTTCTTGTGTGTGTATGTAGTAGGTATAACTGTAGTATTTTTATTGATAGGTACATACTTAATTGATAAAAATAGATACCTATATGCAGCTGTCTTTAGACAGCAAACATAATTCAAGAAAATTTTCTAAGACTATAATACCTACTAAAGCAGAATTAATATCCATAGCAACTATGTGCTGCGAGACAATAGCAAATAAAAATCCTTATTTTAAAGTTTATTGTTTCGTAAAAAGTTAACAGAAATTGTTGAAACTTAACTTCAGATAAGAAATTAATAATTCAGAACTTGTTGTTTTAGCAAAGGCTAATAAATAGTGGCACTACGACAGCATGTTACTTTGGCTCACTAAATCTAGAAGGTACCCTGGAATTGGTGAAGTGTGCTATCAAGCATAATCATAGAGCTCTCATTGGTAAAGTGAGCATGAACATAAGCAATGATGCAGGTTACTACAATAACACTGAAAATGATTTGGAGGATACTGAAACTTTTGTCAAAAGTGTTTTAAATTATAATGTGAGTAGATATACATATATTTCAATGTTAAACGACGCGTACCGGGTTATACCTTTGATGTCTATAGAATTATTTTTGTGTTATATTTTTGCAGAACGAATTGGTGCAACCAGTAGTGACACCAAGATTTGCAATAAGTTGTGACTTGAAGCTGATGAGTGGTCTAGCAAAAATATCTGACAAATATAAATGCAGAGTACAGGTAAGAAATAAATTGAGAATTCGATAACGTCTTAAAATGTGTGCTTTCGAGAATATCATGTAGGTAACTAAAGTTTATAAGTAAAAAAAAGTATCAATCATACCATCGTAGATGTCAACCCGACGGTATTTCAGCAGCTAAAATGAAATTCCCCGTGGCATTGTGCAGTAGGTATTCTGTTGTATACTATGTGTAAAGTTTTTTCGTCGGACAGTGTTTGCGAGTCAACCCATCAACACAGGGGTCAGCAACCATGTTTACGATCCTATTAACATCCAGAGAAGTATATCATCGTCTTCCGATGAGGTTCCTTACAGGCCGCATGGATCTGTAGACAAAAACTCGGCAATCTATTCAGGAAAATATCCAAATATCATCAAAAATAGAAGATATTATTATCAAACGAAAAACAGGTCAAGAAACAATTTTTGCAAATATATGTGTTAAAAAAATTTAAACACACCTACCGTTTCTAAGATATTTTTTACTCCACAAGTTACAACCAGGCAAGCGGGTCACCTAATGGTTAAGTGAATACCGTCGCCTATAGACATTAGCAATATCAGGGGTATTGCCAATGTGTTGTACACCTTATTACAATGCCTTAATGGCATCTGGCTCCCAAGTGCAACTGCCGGAACACACCAACAGGTGCTTGGCGACAGATTTTCAACTTGGTGTTAGTCAGCCAGTCGAGTACTACAAAGTACCCTACCACCGTGCAGTGGTTTCCTGACGATGTTTTCCTTCACCGAATTTTCAAGCTCATTATAGGATTCGAACCCACTACCTTCGCAGCGGTATCTGACGACACTATCACTGAGCTTCTCATGCTATTTCGTTAGGATAACCATCACCCTGATTTATGCACAGAAAAATCTCTGCACGCTCCCTATAAAGTCGGATGTTTACAACTTATATTACATTATACTTATTCTCACTGTTGAAGACAAATGGAATGTTAGTTATATTTTTTTATAAGGTCAATGAGGTGAGAGACCAGGGAATATGTAGGTATTTGACTAATCTAAAACATTTCAAAACACAGTTCAAGATCCCATTATGATTATGCCTTATGTTATGAGATATTCAAAGTAATTCATACTCAACTAAATGTAAGGTAACAGCAGATTTATATAACTAACATTGTTATTATAACTAGAACTAAATATCTAATATGTATAAACCTTTGTGGCTTTTTGAGCTATTTTATATTTAAATTGTATTAATGATTAAATCGATAAATATTTTTTTTTAAATTAACAAAATATATAAAAAGAATGATCAATAACTTATTTTCCTTATCAGTGTCAAGGATATTTATTATCGCTAGTGTTGATTGATTGATACACAGTGATGACGCAATAAATTAGTAGATTGTTATGCAATTACTATAAACAGTACCTAATAGAGAATTAGCTTGCTTGTATGTAACTACTGTTTACATTGCACTGATTGTATATATATGTAGCTACATTATATCTCAATTCCTACCTTATAAAAAGGATTATGATCACTAGTTAACTTGACAGGTTTTCAGTGATATATAACTTACAAGATGTCCCCCGCAGTTTCACTCGTGTTCCTGAGGGATTATATCTTTTCCCGGGATAAAAGTATCCTGTTTTATTTTGATGAAACTAGGCACACGAGTAGATCATAACTCGTGTGCCTAGTTTAATCAAAATCGGTTCAGTAATTTTTTCATGAAAGAGTAACAAACATCTTCACACTCATCCATACTTTCACAGTTATAATATTAAAGTATAAATTTTATAATATTAGTAAGATTGTTATACAATAAGATTCATGGGGACTATCAACTTTTGTTGATTTTCATATCACTCTGAGAACTGTCTAAGTATACAACCGCGTTGGCGGGTTAAAAACTCACTTACTGAAACAAATACCCACTTGTTTCAGTAAGTGAGTTTCTTGCCGGAGTCTTCTCGAACCGGTGCGTGGTAGAGGCAATTGTATTTAACGTTCATACGTGCCTAAACTGAATAAATGAGTTTTGAGTTTGAGGTCATGTTCTACTCCATACCATAATCGGCTAATAACGTGTTTCATCGCGATCGTTTACCTCTATCCTTTAGTTCTTTCGCATTTATAACATTAGTTTATAACGAAAGTAACTCTGTCTGTCTGTTACCTTTTCACGCCTAAACCGCTGTAACAATTTTTATGAATTTTGGTATAGACATAGATGGGATCTTGGAGGACATAGGATAGGTACTTTATCCCGGGAAGGCGTGAAAAGGTAACAGATAGACACGAGTTTATTTTGCATTTATAATATTAGTATGGATTGGATACTCTATAATAGATGTTCATAAAATGAGTTCAGTGTACCTACGCTACTATTTATTATAGAGTCACATTTCGGAGAATAAGGAGGAAATAAAGTTGGTATTGGAAATGTATCCTGAATGCAAAAGTTATGCGGATGTCTATGATAAATGTGGACTTTTAAATAACAGGGTAAAGAATTATTTAGTATACCTATTGTTTATTAAAAAAAAACACTTGAAAGTTTTAAGTTAGAATAATCAAAATAGTATGTAATCATGAAAAATAAGTTATTTTCCATCTCACAGTGCATCATGGCTCACGGAGTATACTTGACAGAAGAAGAGATCGAATTGATTGTTGAAAAGGGGGTCTCTATAGCACACTGTCCATCCTCAAACACCAGACTCAAATCGGGCCTTTGTCCGGTCAAGAAGCTTCTAGATCAACATGTTACAGTTGGATTAGGCACAGGTACCTATTACAATAGCTTAGACTCAAAGTTTCTCAAACCTCATAGTGTAATCGTACTGTACTTATGTTGTACCTTTTGTGTGAATTTCTTTATTAAACCTTTTTTTATAGATGTATCGGGTGGCGACCACGCTACTATACTGGACGCAATACGCAGAACTATGGATGTATCAACAAGTCTCGAGCTACTGGGCCACCAAAATGACTCTATTGATTGGAAGAAAGCTTTCTATTTGGCTACTCTGGGTGGTGCTAAAGGTAATAATTAGATATCATTTGGACCTACCGAGCTAACCCATAGATACATTTATAAGTTCAAATTCGGAATTCTCATTTTTTATTACCTTTTATTTTTCAAGTGTTACTATGAAGCTGTTTATTTATCATAATTTAATCGTTTCTACAGCTTTACAATTGGATGAAAAAATCGGCAGTTTTGAGGTGGGTAAAGAATTCGACGCGTTACTGATCGATGTCTTCGCAAAAGGTGGCCCCATAGACAGACACGATTGGGAAACAAATATAGATGATGAGAACTACGCGGTGGGTCTAATGCAAAGATTTATTTACCTAGGCGATGACAGGAATATCTCACAGGTCTACATCAAAGGGGTGAAAGTTAAGGATATATCTATGGATAAAGTGGTTCAAAAACCATCAAAAAGCAAATGTCTCCTTAACTGATAGTAAGTTAAGTTTCAAAATGAAATTGACATTATCCTACAGGTGATATTTTATTGGATGAATGTTCATTATCGGTTTTATTGCTTGAGATAATTTAAAATCCAGGTTTTAATATATCCGTCTATGGTGTCAATTCGCTTGTCCATAGAACTAAACTTTATTAGACAGGACTTGTTAGAAACTTTTTGGTTATTTAATATTTGGTTGCTTTTTACTTGTATATAAAAAAGTAAAAAAAAAATGTTATGTCAGCAGATTGGTCGCCTATTTTATTTTTTCATGCTCTAAATTTTACTATCGATTCCCTAAAAATAGGTTTGTCTCTTTTACGCTACATGTAGATGTTACAGTCAATTTTTAGTCCTGTCAAATCAAGTTTAGTTTTGTGCACAACCAAATTCTAACGTGTGGCGGGGCTTTCCTAATATCTGGGTTTTACAAGATTTGCAAGCAAATATATAGATATTATTATACATTTTTATGCATATTTTACATGTGATATTTTAATATTGAGAATTTTTATGTTGCTTTCTACAATATACAATTAAATAATCCTTATATATTGGAATATTTGTTTCATTACATAAACTAAGTAATTAAAACAATAATTATTTGTAATATTTTATTTTATTCTCGTGTAATTCTTAAAAAAAATGTGTAGAAAAATGTGCAAATATAATGTGACATAAAGAACTGAATTTACACAAGCGAATACCTTAAGTAGTAATAATAATACTAAACAGAATTAATATAATTAACTCCGATAATGGACATTGGAAACAAATCGCGTTGTGATGACAAACTCGTACGATCCTCAAAAAATCCGTGCTACCTACTGTTCTGTTAACATATACAATTTTACAAATATTGCCTATACGACAACAGTTAAAATTTTAAAGCATCGAGATCTAATATAAAATTTTAATGATAGAAAATAATACTCAAATGCAACTGGTGTTAAATACTTAAGTCGGTGGAATGATAACATATAAAATGTATTCGAGGGTTAGCAATAATAAATAATAAAAAAACATACGTACAGTCTTATAAAATAAAAATAAAAACTATCTAAGTAAATATTAGAGCAACTTGTTATATTGTACGAAAAAGTTATACTCGTATGTCGTTAAGTATTAAACTTTAAAAAGTGTTTATATATATATATTTAAAAATAGGACGCACTTTAATAAAGTTGAAACATTCATTAGCTTTAAATAATCAATATACATTTTTTTTATTTTATCATGCTAAGTGAGTTAAATCACACTCAGTTTATTGTGATGGCAATCATAATAAATTATTATCTCAAAAACGACTGCCCCTTTTATTTATCCTATCGCTAAATCAATGAACACAGGAACTTGGACGTGCTAATCCAAAAATTGCAACCCAGGTATCTTTAAACATTTTTTGATGTACGAAACATGACTTCAATTTATTAATTTTAATGATAATTAACTAACGTCCATAAGCTTGGAGAGCTTATGAGAATGCTGATCCTCATATGTAATAAGTATAATTTCTAATACATTATGCAATAAAGCCAAAAATGTAAATAATTATGATGCAGCTGTTTGTTCATTGTGATACCCTCAGCCAACAGGCGAAAAACAAATAAGAGTCTTACGATCTCCACTCGCTATTACTAACTACGATACGAAAAACAACAAAATTAATTTGAGCTGCTTCTTATTCACAAAAATAGCATTCAGATGTGGACGACATCTGAATATATTAAAATAACGGCTTCCGACTTGCATTGAAGCATCTAACCTAAACAGTCTTACAAATACAAATTTATAAATAATAGGTACACAAATTTTATAAAAATATGTGCGAACCAATTTGCCTAGTGACGACGGACTACCCTCGTATCATAAGACAATACACACATTTGAACGGAGCGTACTGCATACCTCGCACACACTTGCGGTGCAACAGGTCATTGAAAATATACGGAAAAGTTCATCGTACGATAATAAAATATAAACAATCATATTAGATACACCTATTAATGCTGTATTTCAACAATATTAAACAAGTCTTATTATTATTGCTCATTTAGCAATCCATTCCGTAAAAACGTATGTAAGCCTCGCTTATAAAACTATTATACAATTTATTAGTAACAAAAACTTATCATCTTATAGTCTTATAAACTGAATAACATGTTATAGGTAATCATATGAAATAAAGAAAAACTATTACAATCAAATGAAGGGTGAACACTATAATTATGTCAAACTATAGAAAACCAAGATTTTAATATTCATAAGACATTTCACATTAACTAGCACCTAGAATATTCAAGATCCGAATTATCATATTTAGATTCATTATTTACAGAATGGTTTGACAATAATTTTTATGAATATCGATATCTAGTTTATATTACAACATTACGGAACAAATAATGTCCGACATAAATGAATTTTATATATTATTATATTTGTAATCCAATTTGTACATTTTTATTTGCAATTTAATTCAGATTGTGACTTCGTTATACTATTAGTTATATTATGTAGTATTATAAACCAATCAATTTTAAAAGTCAAGTAAGAAATTTAGTTAATTATGTCAGTCTTTTACATTGTGGCTCTTTTATTTTTGGCGGAAAATAGTTTGAATACCTTTATTTTATTATCAAATAGAGCCAATTCGCTACCTGTGATTTTGGCATAGTGTGATGTGACGTGATGTATATGTGTGTGTGTGTATGTGTATGTATGTATTTACGAGAAAATGGTTTGTATTTACATCATGAGCAAAAACTAAACAGGAATTAAGATACAAACTGAGGTAGAAAGAAATGCAAAGTGATTAACGTTGTGTTTGTGGTTTCTTACACGTTTTCTATAAACACTAAACAATTTACTCGTATAACAAACAATATGAATAAATGTATTTATTTCGCTATACGCTATAATAATTATAATTAAACTAATAAAATAAATATTTACAGGAATGTTTTTAGTTTCGATAGCTAATACGACATACAAACCAACAAATCGCATGGTAGTTCGTTCCATATTTATTGAAGGTACTGGGGTAATACCTTCATGTGAATAATGGCAAACAACATAGGTATTATATGGCACTTGCAATTTTAATGGAGCTCTGCCTCATTCAAATACCTATTTGTTTATAAATTTGGTGTTAGTTTGTGCGATATCTACTACAGCTAGCAATTACTAATCATATCAGTACGAATATCCAGTCAAAAAGTAAAAATACTTTATCTTCGTGTACTTTGGCGGTGGAAAAATAGAGAGCATAAAATTGTTTTCAATTTTCGTTCTTCGAATTAAATTTTAATTTGAAGAAACATGTGCGATATATCGAAAGATCAGTAATGAGATCTTTTTAAAAATAGTAGCTAATCTTTGTTTTTATTTTCAACCGCTTTCCCAAACGCGACAATTAATTTTATTGCAATCGAAAAATTGCATTCGAAGTACTTATTTATTCATTTTACTACACAGACAAAGCTACATATTTATTTGTTAGTATTTTTATTTAGAGCTATCAGTAATGATAGGATTATCTCTTGTTCAAACTCATCAATTTGTTAAATCTCAGTATTCAATTGTAAATCAACCACTACTATAGCAAATTAGCAACATTATTCAACATTTTAATGCGTTATTTCAATCTTTATAACAAAATCCTTTTATATATATAGATAAGCAAGGATGGTACAATATTATCGATAGTCGCCATGAACAATTCGAACAAATGAACGCTCGTTCTTCATACTAGCTACGCAACCAATACGAGTCGCGCATCTAGAACGAAGAGGTGAATACTTAGACACTACAAATATTTCGAAGCAATACACGACAGCTCTAAAGAAATTAATTAATTTGTATCAATAGAGTAATATAGCTCCACAATCGACTATCAGCGATCAATCATCGTAGATTCTGTGTGGGTTACCTCAAGTGGGGTATAGTATCATGATGCGAGTGCGGTCAGGCGAGTGCGGTCACTTTACGAGGCTGGAGAGCGAGCGGGATTTCAGTGTCGGAGTGCGTGAGCGCGCGGCAAGCGGCGCCGCCTGCGCACACGCGCGACCTCCGAGACCGACGACGCGAGCTGCGGCGCTCGCCACCTGACCCCACACAATGTTTATGTTGGTATATTCATGTAATACGAGTTGCTACAGCCATTTACACTTATTTGAATGAACGTAGCTGAATTCTACTTTTTTTTTAATACTGGGACAGTGTTCACACACGGCTACCTGATCCCAAACTAAACAGAGCTTGTACTATGGAAACAAGATATACTTTATTTGTACGTTCACTACTAAATACGCGTATAAGCGTCAATCCATACAATTGACGTATAAGCAATAAGATTTGGCACGCACTTGGGCTTAAAACTTAGCATTGAACGTGTTAAATCTAGCTGAAAATTATTTTTATAGACGCTCTTGTTTAACTGTATCGTTATGATATTCAGCTGCTTTCAACCAACCCTAATATACGGTATTCGATATGGGAGCTAGCAGAGTTTAAGATCAAGACTGAGAATCATTTAATTTTGAATAAATTACTATATCTACTATTTGGGAAAACCAATATTCGAATACAATATGAACGTCTATGGCTGTAGCATAGAAGAAACAAGCAAACAACGTAAAGGCGAATTCAATTTCACGTTTTCAAATTAATGTTCCGCTTTAAAGTTTCAGTTCATTTATGAATAAATTTCGAGTATTCAATTAATAAAATATCATAATTGTTCAATGAAAACGAGACATTTCATTAGCTAAGATAAATTTTCCATGATATTATATGGAAATGGAAAATATTATCTTCATTTGCTAAAATATTCAGGGAGCAAATTTTATTATTTTATCAATAATGCGTATACATATTCATTCTATAAGTTGCCGCATAAAATATAATAATTAATAAATATTTAAGATAAATAATTTCATCCATTGCTCCCTCATCATTGTTATAAGCTAAAACATGTAAATATAAAATTAAACATTTATAACAAAAAAATTGCAACAATACCGATGATTTTATTCAAATGCAATGTTTAATGGCTTGTGGCTATACAATAATACACTCGTTGTGTTTGATGTAATGTGACTGGTAATGAAGCTTCATTATGTGCTACACACCACTTAGAACATGCTAAAATGTAACAAACATATCCAAAATGCTACATCCTTGGTTCTATTTCACATGTGTACTCCAAACGTGCTCTACGTTCAATACTTCAAGAGTTTACAACTCTGTCATTATGTATGTACATTTATCACAACTGTCGATCAATATTTAGTCTAAAACATTTGAGGAAATATGAATGATAAAATAGTTAGTTTTTGTGAAAGGAAAACATGAACTTGATATGGTGAATATAAACGAGCGGACAACAGAAAACCATGCTGTGTGAATGATGTGCGACGACATAGTACAGTGCGACATCGCATGCAACCCCAAGCAGGGAAAGCGAGCCCCGTAGCGCTAATACCGTATTGTGAGTCAAGCACCGAAGGCTCTTTTGCTCTTTTTTTATCAATCATCTCAATTTTTTATAACTACTATGTTTACGTTATATATCATTCTGTGTATTTCGGATTTAAATTGGACATTATAAAATATTTCTAAATCTTGATGGGACTTATAAATCGAAAATATTATGCGGTATTCGCCTATGAACAAACAAAGTCCCAACAGAAACAAATCACGATACAACAAGGAACAGAGAAGAAAGCCTTCGACCAGGGCCGGTTAGTCCTCCGCACCGAAAGCGAACGAACACAGTGACACAGTACCGGTGCGCGAGGCTCAAAACAAAAAGTCTAGGCAGGCCACAAGCACGTATAGAGCCGTGCTCTCTCCGCGCGCCTCGGTCGCGCACGAGCGCGGGGTGCGCGGGGGCTGCGAGAGGCGCGGGGGCCGCGGGTCGGGGGCCGGCG
Organism: Ochropacha duplaris; assembly: GCA_951361185.1. NCBI lineage: Eukaryota > Metazoa > Arthropoda > Insecta > Lepidoptera > Drepanidae > Ochropacha > Ochropacha duplaris. Next base: position 4,541,441 of record OX592709.1, on the reverse strand, counting down.
GGGGCAGGGGGGGCGGCGTACCGGCGCGGGACCGCGGCGCGTCCAGAGAGGCAGCCGGCTGCAGGAACCACTCCGACCGCGTGCGCATGCGCGCGCGCTGCCGCTCGTGAACCTACGCCAACGTCACCACACCAGTCACTCCTACGCGCTACCACCTCACGCGCTATACCCGCCCTCCGCGGTCACCGTTCCATTTTCAAACCGATTCGCTATCGGCTGGCGTGTGCGCGTTCTATTTTATTTACTGCCCCCTGTTCCCACGAAAAAGTTGGCAATGACAGATAACGGGGCGTATTTTTTTAAATTACGATTTTATAACTTTTATGTTATTAAAAATGTCTTTTCACATGGAAACAAGGGGTCTTGGAGAAAGAAACGACTGAATGTCGATTGACTGTCAATGACATAGAGAATATTATAATCTGCCTCGAAGGACCAATGAAAGTATGATGTCGTTAAAGTACCCACTCGAAGTTAATTAACATGATATCTGACAAGTTAATACAGTTAACATGAAACGAGAAAGTTAGTTTTGTATTAGTACTAACACATTCTACTATTAGTCGATAACAAACGCGTAGAAACAATGTTATTTACCTACAGCATACATAATATCAAAAGGAAATGCCACAACCTCAATATAATTTAATTATATCATAGTTACACATAGTAACTTCTCGGGACCTATTTGCAGTCACATTATTAAAAAAAATGTCAATCTATAGGTTCATATTTGTGTATGTGTGTGCAGACGTAGCACCCATAGTGTGCAGCTATAAGCTTGGGTGTCGTCAAACACATGTGCAAATTGCCACACCGTCCTCTATAAAGCACATTCGGTTTCAACATTTACCTATTAGATTTCATGGTGTCGCAGTAAGAAACTCTTCTGCCAGCCATAGAAAATAATTGTAAATCAAGTAGATAATAGGAAATAACTAATATCTAACAGAGCAGCCACAACTTGACCTATATATTTTAAAGGGTACAGATATCAGTCATGCGGTATTCAAGAGTTTGAATATGGACCACTGATAAAATCATAAACAGAAAATTTAACTATAAATCAAAGTACTGTTACTGTAGTATTAGTTACTAATTTATTGACATTTAACATTCATCCGATTATGTACCACAGACTGAATAACAAAAATTGACTAAAAACCACAGTTACATAATTTGTAAACACTCATGTAAAATGGCTCATCTTATGACAACTTAGCTGATGTTTTTGCCAACGGTCCATATTTATTATAGAGTACAAAGAAGACAGACTGCTGTAGACTTAACAGGTGGATACTGTGCAAAGTCTCTTCACCATCACTTATATAAAATGTCCTTGAGTGAGCGCTAGAATTCAAAGATACGACTTTTTTATACAAACTATTGATAGTTCGAATGTCTTGCATAATTATGCGCATAAATCTGTTAAAAAAAATGTTATTACAATATTTATCAACCTTGTAAATGGAAAAATAATACTTAAATAATATTTTTTATTTCAACATAAAGAAAAGGTTTATTAGCTAGTGAAAACACAAAAAGATAAATGCGCATAGTTATGCGAGGATCGAGAAGAATCGTAGTTCCAGAAAACACTCTTTATTCTAAAATAATTTAAGTTGTTAAATAAGTCAAAAAATAACGTAAGTAACTACCAAACAAAACTATTAAATTAAACACAATTCAACCATACAATATTCATACTAAACAGTCGCCATGATGATAGAAAAAAACACACGCTCACCTAAAATCAAGACGGACTACACGGCAACTATTTATTTTATTTTTATTGACTTTTTTTCAGATGATTGACATACAGGTAGACAATCTATCTGAACATTTTGTTAAAATTTAAACGTCTCTTAAGGGCACTAGGTCTCGCTAGATAACGATAAAGTCATTATTTATCTCCACCAATACATTTTTCATTTGTAAGAAGTAGAATGCCAATATGGTGACCAGTTTTTTTTCGCCTCTTCTGAGCAGTCTTTATTCTTTTGACCATACTGCCTAGTCTTACGTATTCATTTATTTAAAACCCCGCTTTTTCCGAATAAGTCTTATAAGATAGTTATAGCGAAATATAAAACATTTATTTTTTATTTCCAACTCATAAAAAAGAGTGTTTTCAGAACAAAGAAACTTAGAGATTATAAAGTAGAGACGGTGAAGAAACGTGTCAGTTTTGCACATACCTGGGGGAGATACGAGAGGCTCTTTGTACTTTCAGCGTACTTGTTGATGGCGCGTAACTCCTCCAGAGTCATGTGAGGGCTCGAATTGCTACGAGACGACTGGGACGATGAGCTCACTGATACCTGCAAAAAGTTTATGCTCCGAATTAAATTAGAGGTTTTATAAATCCATGATAATTAATGAGATTTTGATGTATAAGATATTTCCTCTCGCTTTCCTGCAATCTATGGGAGTGATTTCGTGAAAAGGGTCTGAGTTGTGTATTTTTATTTCCTCTATTGTAGTGCAGGCAAAGGGTTTTAGCCCATAGAGGCTCAACCTCAAACTTATCTATACTAATAGTAAATATACTTTCACCTTAGAAAGCTACATTATCCCTGATGAACATAGGCTATATTTTGTACCGGGAAGAGATAAGATCCCACCGGAACGCGGGTGAAACCGCGGGGGACAGCTTTTTTTATAATTTTACTAAAACCTGACCGGACTAACTACGAATGTGATGTTATGTGACTATTTAACATAATTATAAGAAGAATATTAAAATACTTGATACTGGCGAAATACTCAAGCTGTTTTTTTTTTTTTTTGAGGAGGACTTAAAGGTGGCGGTCTGAAGGACCATAGACACCCTTACGCGGACTATTCGGCGAGCGCTTAGGGCTCTCAGCCGTGTTTGTTTGTGACGACTCACCGCTGAGGGCGCCCCAGTTGGGGCCCGAACCTCGGCTCAGGGCGTCGTCGGGGGACACAAAAAGTGGGACGGACTTCGCCTAAGCGATTTAGAGGAGTTTTTAGGGGACGGTCGGATTGCTGACTGTGGCGGCTCGGGCCGTTAACGACTGACTAACGGGGGGACGAGACTGAATCTGAGTGGGACGTCGCGACGGGCCTCTCCGGCGAGGGCGGAAACGCGGGCGTTGTTTCTCGAGGGCTGCGCGAGCCTCCCTATCCTGAATTTGAGCTAAAGTTATGGGGTCATCCGGCTCGCTGAGGGCGACCTTAGGCCTACGGATTTTTGAGATCTTTGAAGGAGTATAGTTGGCAGTTTTGACTATTAACGGATTCGCGTGGTTTAGGGCACGATCGTAATAACGGCGAGAAGCGCACTTAATGAATTGCTTAACTGTGGGCAGATTGAGGTCTATGTGTAGATCTAGGTTACGCATGTACCACGGGGCGCCCGTGGCTTTGCGCATGAAGCGGTTTTGAACCACTTGGAGGCTATGGATCAGCTTGGGGGATGCATGTGCGAACACAGTGCATGCATAGAGCATAATGGGGCGGATGCACGCGGTGTAAAGTCTGACCTTGCTTTTTAGGGCAAGTTTGGACTTTGAGTTTAGCATGAAGTGAAGGCGACTGGACACAAGGTAGGCGCGTGCACGAACCTTCCTTATGTGGTTGGAAAAGGACAAACGATCATCCAGGGTAACACCGAGATATTTAGCTTGCCTCTCCCAAGGGATCGGCTCGCCAAACATGGTGACTGGAGGGGGGAGAGTGGGAATGTATTTCTTGGCGGGACTGAAGAACAGTACCGCCTGACTTTTGGTGGGATTTATTTCAATTCTCCATTTCCGAAACCAGGGACCTAGGGTGTGAGTTGCGGCTTGGAGGACTTTGGCAATTGCCGTGGGGCATCTGCCTGAATAGTAAATTGCGGTGTCGTCCGCGAAAAGGGCTAGCTGTGCTTTGCCAGCTTTGGGGATGTCACTCGTGTAGAGTGTGAACAGTAAGGGGGACAGCACAGAGCCTTGGGGGACTCCGGCTAAGACGGGATGGGGTGAGGATAGCGCTCCTGTTATTCGGTAGTTGAAATGGCGATTCGACAAGAAGTCTCGTAGGATGGTCACGAGTCTGACTGGCACTCCGAGTTTGTACAGCTTAAAGATTAAGCCGTTGTGCCAGACTTTGTCGAATGCCTTTGCAACATCGAAAAAGAGGACGCCGGTCATTTGACCTTTCTGGAAGTTGGCGGAGATGTGTTCAACAATACGATGGACTTGTTGAACGCACGAGTGTCTGGTTCGAAAGCCAAACTGCTCGTCGGGGATGAGTTTATTAGCGTCGGCGTACGCTTTGAGTCGGAGGTAGATTAACCTTTCGTATATTTTGCCCATGACGTTGAGCAAGCTGATAGGTCTGTAACTGGAGGGCTCGGATTTAGGTTTGCCGGGTTTGGGGATCCCAATTACGTGGGCTGTTTTCCACTGGTGTGGAAAAATGTTGTTGGAGAGGGCAGCGTTAAAGATCGCTGTCAGGAGCGTGATGAGGGTAGCCGGAAACAGCTTGACCACTCTGTTTGTGATTTTATCCGAGCCAGGGGCTTTTCTCGGGTGAAGGTCCCGGATGATCAGTTTGACCTCGTCCGGGGTCACGGGCGGGAACTCAAGCTGAGTGCTCATGCCAAACGAAAAAAAATACAAGTACAAACTTTGAAGATGCTCTCCTCGAGCGAGATGGAGAGTCTCGTGCAGGAGTCGAGCAGGCTGTGCTCGGGGATGATGCCGAGGCCGAGCACGCCGCCCGCGCACCCCGCGCCGCCGACCCCCGCGCCAACCAGCGCCGGCATCGACTGGCACTCCTCAGACTTCGTTAAACCTGCCGCGCACATACACATGTACACTCGACAAACGAGCAATTCTTGTATATATCAAAATATTTCGTGTATCTCCGAAACGGCTCTGACAATTTGGATCAAATTTTGTATTTAGATTTATTTGTTACACAAAAAAACGGTCGCCCACGTTTACATAACACCTGTGTAATATCTATAAATTATCTATACCTATATAAAGAGAAAAGCCTAAATCAATGACTCAACGACCAGTCTAAACGCTTGAATAGAGAAAGCTGTTTTTTTTTTCAGTTTTTAGGACAGTAGACGAAAAATAAGAAAGGATTTTTAGCTAGTACATCATATGGAACGATAGTAAACAGGTGTTATGTAAATGTGTCTACAGAAACCTATGATTTCTAGGTCCATTCATGATGTTTTAGTGTATAGATTCTGAAAATTTGGATTTGTTCAGCGACTTCTATTGCAGACCGTACTGACGGGCGAATAATTTTGTAGCAACCCAGTACGAAATGGAAAATCAAACTATACCAGTTTAGGCAAATAGCGCCTGAATGTCTAAAACTGGGCTTACTTTAAATAGTTAAATCACCATAATGTTAACTGATCAACCTATCTCACCTCCTATGGGCTTTAAAAAACATCACAAACTCATTTCATGAGACGTTACCGCCGCGTCAGAGACTAAGCAGTATTGTTATTAGTATTTTCTATAAATAGCAAAAATTACTACGAATATTTACTAAAAATTTTAACACCATGAATACGAATTACACCTTAATTAATTCGGATTTTAACTACTAATGGACACGGATTCAAATGATGGTCCAAATATACATTTAAAATGTGTAAATATTTAATCAATACCCCATCCCAGTTATTAGTGTTCTAATGACTCGTAAATTTACGCAAAAAGTGGGTTTAACACGAAACTAAATTATTAGTGTGATCTATTATACTGCAAACATTATTGGTTTATCGATATAGAACCTAAAAATCGTCTGGTAAAGGTGCTGATTCAATTGTTTACAAACATAACTATAGTTCGTAAAATATACCTGTGACAGTTGTCAGACTTACATGAAAAAGATACCTATTGCTCAACGGTATGGTCCATCTGTGTTATCGTACAATTAACCAATGAAATGATCCTTATTTTATGGCAATAAAGTTCATTGTCATGTAACTCTGACAACTATCACAGGTATCAAGTTGTATTTTATGAACTATAAATTATTCTTACTACGTCTCTTTCTAATAAAAACATAAGAAGTTTAGACCTATCAAATTAGTCCAATAGCTAGTTTACAAAGTGAATTTAATCGCCCCCGAAACTGGTTACGACCATATTTCGCGTATCTGATGGCTATATTTAAAATTATTTATATGACACAATATTCTTGATGTTTATTTCGATAAAAACATTATAGATTCTGCTGATGCGACGATATGCTCATTATAATTTTTTTTGCTCCACATTATCCATGCGATTTTTAGGCAGATAACTAGGTGCTACCAAAAACTGAATCCCATTTTCATAACAATATTAAATACCACAGATAGTACAAAAGGAATATAATCGATTGTCAATGTGAATGTTAATTAAACTGTCAACTCGATATCACTCACCAAACTATATGATATTGACTAGGAAAATTGTAACTCGATTATATTTAATAACTTATATGATTTCGTTTTGATGACCTGCGAAAAATATCCTCATAAGTAAAAATCCTATTCCGAAAGTACAAAATAAAAATAATTTTATGCTATGTTTACCTTCCAAATTAAATTTGTTTCCCCAACGATCGCATTCGCACTGTAGCCAAGTTTTTTCAGCCTCTAAAGATAGTTGCCCTGAAAAAATAAGAAAGTATATTTTTAAATTGGTACATAATTAGTATTGCTCCCTTTAAAATAACACGAATTGTAGTCAAACACGCTGGCAATTTGCGAAATGTAATATTTTTGATCAAAAAGATTTTTTAAATAAATCCCCTATGCCTCGCAGTTTTACACCCTTTCCCGGGATAAAAAGTAACCAATGGTAACTACTTTCCCAGCCATAGGTTATTTTATCTTGATCGGTTGAGTCGTCTAGAGGCAACAAACAACCCAGTTTCATTTATTTTCCCCAGTTCTTCTCAATTGAAGGTTGTTGATTTCATAATTATGCGGGCCAAATCAAATTATACTTGATCAACCTCTCATAACGTGACTAAATAATAAAATTATAACAATGGTGTATTGTGGCTCAGATTCTCATAACACGAGGTCACTTTTCGTGTTTTAAAAAACAAAACCAAGCACGGATATTCACATGAGAGATATTAGCTGAATCGTATTACAACCTTTTGTTTAAATAACTATCTGTCCCCCGCGGTTTCACCCGCGTTCCAATCTTTTACCGCGATAAAATGTATTCTTATTCCAGGATATAAACTATATATCTAGAACTTTTTAAGAGGAATAATTCCATCATACATGATGCGTAACTTTAACCATTTACGCAGCGCACGCAACGGAAGCTCTCAAAAGGAATAAATTTTCCCCGTTTTTGACATTGATTCTCCACTCCTATTACATAATTAATGTACACTTACTAGCATAAGCCTCCTGGTCGCGGTGGTGCCTCGGCGGTGGCGGATCACGAAAGGAGCATATCCACTCGTCTTTCACACGCAATATGCGGCCAGTGACTCGGGCGTAATACTCGTAATTATCTCTGCCGAACAAATCGCCAGCGCTGAACTGCTCGATTAACTGACGCATTATGCGGGTCGCCACCTGGTGTAGAGGTACCATTAGAAATGACCTGAGGGGTGACATTCGAAAACACTAATACAGCCTCTAAAAGGTTGTGATCAAAGTGGCTTTGAGAAATAATGATGAAGTGTATTGAATTTTTGTCTGAAGAGGAGTATAAGATTTAGGAAAAGTCAGTTTTTAAAGCACCTCGAAACGAAAAACTTTTGCCATAAATGAACACAATGTAAAAGACAGTGTGTTACAGATTAATAAAGGGAAAAATATCGATTGTTATTGTTTATTTATAGAAATCCTCGTGGCCTCGATTGCATCGACTTCTTAATAGAGTACCTATTACCTATCGATCGGATACTATTATAAGGGCATATATGTAGGTACCCAATCTAATCCAGTAGCACAAATGGCATCTATTATGAATTGAAGGCGATGATAGCACAGTGGTAGTGACATCGACGTACAATGAGCTCGAACTACAACCTCAAGTTGAAAATCTGTTTCCATGCACGTGTATTCCGGCAGGTATATGTTTGAGTGCCAGATACATTGTAGGCTTAATGTGTACCACCGTCGGCCATATCGACTTTCCACATTGACATTATGGTGAAATTCGAACCAAAGTAAAAAATATATACAAAAGTCTATCTATAAATTAGTAACTTACAAGTAGTAATTGAATAATATTTTGGTTACAAAATGAGCCATACAAAAATAAATTGTGTGACTAAACTAATACATGAATCAAGCCGTTATCAGTGCTACGGGGTTTTAAACTTAACGTGAAATATTAAAAAGGTGATGCACTAGTGATAAGGTTTTATACACAATGCTATCTGTGGATCTTAATAATTCTTTCGGTGAAGGTTTTTATGTTTAGTGTTGTATATAGTGATAATATTAAAGTAATGGAAGCTTATCACTTGAAACATGTTCTTTATTATTTTTAGGGGCTGGCAGCCCAACTACTGGAAATTTTACACAAAGCTTCCTCTTATAATGTAGGCGAAAACTAAGAAAGGGTTTTTTGGAAATGGGGTAAAATAGGTCATAGCGGAAAAACCGGTGAGGCAGAAAGCTAATTTCTACATATAGTTGAAAAAGGATAGTAATTCCGCCAATAATATAATCGAGAGAGAAGGAAAATGAGCGTTCAAGATTAACTATTGTGTGCGATACGATACATTACTATTGTAAAGTGTATTAAAGCAGTTCTAAAAACTATAATGTAGTAATAAAAAGCCGGTAATAAAGCCTGAGAATTCATAAGTATAGCCACGCAATGTAGAAAGTAACTACCGTTGCATAATTTTTAATTAGTACTCACGCAAACTTCAGCCTTTTGCCGCATGTTTAGACAATATAAGTGAAAACAAGTTGCAAGCTATGTACAATGAACGCACTCACATTGTAGTTTCATGTTCGTACATACATACACACAATTAACATTATTTGTAGTGTACTCACCTGATATGAACAGCTGGTTTATGCATCATCTAATAATAGGCCTCTTAAATAAAATACTATTTCTTACTGACGTCTCCTGTTATATCAGGTCAAGAATAGCCAGAAGTTACCCGGTAGACCATTCGCTAAATACAAACAAGACAGGGTCAGGATGAGTAGTACAAGAATTCTTTTAACTTAATACCTACCTAAATATGCGATGCGATACTTTATACAGTGTCCGGTAAATAGTACGACAAACTAAAAGGGGATATAGGGATATATCCATATGGCCGGGACACCTACCAAATATACAAAAATCACCTCAGTAAAAAAAAAACATTTTCGAGATGTTTCGATATTTATGATTTTTATGTATGATTTTAGAATTTTAGATATTAAATATCTCGAAAATGTTGACACTTTTACTAATGTCATTTTTGTATATTTGGTAGGTGACCCGCTCACCTATCTCTCCCTTACTACTTACCGGATATCCTACACCACTCATTCAATACCGACCGTTTAATAAAATCAATTCTTTCAAGCCGATATTGCGTAAGCCTCATTTAAATAAAACTCTTTTATCTGATTAAGAAGAACTATTAAACTCCCGCTTAACTGTTTGCTGATTAAAACCTGTTTATTGACTTTTGATATGAATCACATGATAAAGAGATAAGTATGTTACTTTATTATGGCTGCGACTTTCTTTTGCTTTATAGTTTAAGCGAATTTACATCCGAGTTAAATTGAATTTTAATTCGCAGATAGAGAGTCTAGTCTAGATTGCATAATCAATAAAGGAAAGTTATTGTATTAAAATTTCTACATTAAACTCATGAACGCTTGCCATATTTATAAACACGAAAAGAATATGATTTTTTAACCACTTACGGTTCTTTATATTTCTCTGTTCGGACCACGGTTAAATTAAGCAAAAATCTTGTTTTCTACACTGTACTTAACGATTTGATTTGTTATATTATTGTGAAACAGATCATTAGCATATAACAGCGCTTATCAGAACACATATGATGCATAAATCTGAACAGATGTCCACATCAGGTGATTACACAGAAACTCAATATATTAATCGTAGATAATGGTGCAACTATTGTTGTAAGACCTTTATATCCATTTGTACATATTATATAGCTTGAATACACACTCATGAATACAATCCAATAATCATAGGATTGATATCGCTTGAGAACCAATTTAAACTACATGGGAAAGTCCATAAAATACGTAACGGAACATTGACACTTTGGTTCACCCTCCACTCCCTCATTGTGACACTAACTTGTCACTTGTCACAAATTAGAATCTTAAACCATTACCAAACCCTTTTGAGTTTCTTGCCAGTTCTTCTCAGTTGAAAGCAGACTGTCGAACTTTATATAACTTCGACTTTCAAAAGACCTTCAAAATTTTAACTTTGATTAAAAAAAACTAAAATTAACGTATTTTATGGACATGCCCTCAATTTGATCAATGCGATGTGACATGTAACCGAGTTAGATGACACACGGCTCATTAAACAATATAAGAGCAGTATTGTTGGTATATGACAATAAACACGAACGAGGACTGACCTTGAACCGCTGCACATCCTCCATTGTAGCCGTTTTCCCGTCCGACACGCAAGAGTGGAAAAATGATGGGGCAACTGACACGCCCAGAGCTTCGGACGTCATGCCTGTACCTGAAAATGTTAAAACGACGTGTCGATAGAAAATCACAGCCTTATTCAATTATCACATTGAATTGGACCCGATCAGCATAGCACTGTTGGACCCGCTAGAATGATGATTATTATTCATATGAGCTTAAGGAACTAACTCAATAAATCGTTATCTAGGTATATATATAAAGAGAAAAGATTTGAATAGGCTCTAAAACTACTGGACCGATTTGAAAAAATATTTCACCATTAGAAAGCTAAATTATCCCAGATTTTTTATCCCGGGAAAAGACAGCTAGTATATTAAATAGATTATATAATTATAATAACACCCAATCTCTGGACAAAGATACATGTTAATTGTTCACAGATGAATGTTGGTAGGTGGAAATCCAGCCGACGACCTGTGGGGTGACAGATATCTTACCGGCCACACATTCATCTACCGGTGTCTACTTTATTTTACAAATGTAAGGAGTAAGTAAATTACATATGGGTATATCAATGTTTTTCGTCATCAAATTAAATTTAAATTACATCACAAATTAAATTTCTCATGTCTATTTTCATTTTCCGTGAAGTATTGCAGCTATGATGATTGTCTTGAATCATAATGTGTTATTTGGAATTTCATTATCTGTACAAACGACTGGTGATCATGAAACATCGGTTCGATTTAAAAAAAACTGTATCGATAATTACTACATTGTACCTACACGTACTAAACGCGATAATTATCCGTATTTCAGATTATAAAACAGTGAAGCCACTGACCTAAACATTTATTAGTGTAATTGCAATATGCCACGCAAGTAATTTTAAATTAAATAAATAATTGAAACGAATAGTTTACATTAAAACATCAAGATCAATAACCTTGACCTAAATCACCATGCTGGACATAGGCCTCTCCTAAAGCAAGAAATATCCAGCCCAGTCACTCGGGGATCTGGGCCCCACATTCATTAATTCTGGGTTCCAATTCGCTGAGCTATGTCGGTTACAAATTGTTCTTTGCGGCTTGTACCTATCCTTCAAAGAACAAATCAAATACTGAGCCTCTTTCTATAGCTCGTTGAGATAATGTTTACCTTTTTGACCTAGATCAATTAAATAACAAGTGACCGGAGTTTTCGAATTGAATACACCCCAAATAAATGCAATTCAAATAGAAAAGCTCCACCAGTTGTCATTACACAGATCCTTAAACAACACCGGAACTTTATTAGCATGTAGTGAATAACCTATCGCTAAACAAGAATGTGTCGATGACGTCCAGACAACAGACGCATGCGTTTACGTATACAGTATCTTGCTCCATACACGATCAACAATTGCGCACGACTCCTTTGTCGGCGGCCGTATCATTGTCAAGCGAAGCTGTGCGGTGCGATATTAAAACGCGACACATGTCCTGGCGCAAGTGGAGCTCATTGTGGTCTACTTATGACATGTCCCGATGAGAGACGTGCTATGTCTGTGACGTTTGATTACGTGTGATATTTGGTGTCTCAATGTGTGTTCACAGTGGCCACACAATGCGCTTCCGTTAATTTTGAGCGGATTTGCGTACTAATGAATCGTGATGACTTGACTGACTTGTTAAAACAATATTCGTCAAAACTGAGAATCGGTTCCAAACAGGGAATGGAATTTATGTTTTTGCGGTTGACTATTTTAAACTATCACTAAAAAAATTTATACATCTTACTAATCCTACTAATATAAATGTGAAAGTTTGGATGGATGTATGTTTGTTACTCATTTACGCCAGAACGGCAAAACGAATCTGGATGAAATTTGGCATACAGATAGATTATAGTCTGGAATAGCACAAAGGCTACTTTTTATCCCGGGAAAGGATAAGATCCCTCGGGAATGCGGATGAAACCGCGGGGGACAGCTATATGTATATAAAAAAGGCCTGATTCAATGACTGTTGTTATTAAGACGTAGGTACTCGAGCAATAAGAAAGGATTTTTCGAAATTCTACCCCTAAGGTGGTAAAAAAAGGGGTACGCGGGTGAAACTGCGGGGCGGAAAGCTATTCAAATATAGTAACAAGATAAATTCCGTTTCGGTTACACTCCATAAATTATTCAAACATATGACTATACGAAACGCTATCAAAGGTAACTCAGTATTAAGTAGTAGAGAACAATAGTAATCTCTAAAGATTACGTTGAACCGTAACTGAAGTGAACTAGGCCAACCAATAAGCGGAGCGAGACGCTTTAAAGATTAAATAATCGTACAATTAATGTAAAGCGGTTGCATCACGCGCACCCACGCGAACTCGCGTGTAATTGGCATAATTAGAGTTATTATTTCGGTTGGCCACTGCCAAATGCCTGTATTGTGGTCAAGTTTAAGAAGGCATTAAATCACATGTACGTATAGAATTACCCGCGGTTTCAATCGCCTGGGAGAAGTGCTGCTATTATTATTAGATATTCGATATTTTTTTTACTTTAGGATAAGCTTGTGTTTGACCACAATCTCACCATGGTAAGTGATGATGAGGCCGAAGGTGGTAAGCACACAAAGCCTAAGTGGGAACTGGCTCTCAAGTGCAGCTGTCGGAACAGACCGATAGGTGCTTGGCGACAGATTTTCAACTTGATGGTGGTAGCCAGCCAGTCGGGTACTACACAGTACCCTGCCACCGTGCTATGGTTTCCTCACGATTTTTTCCTTCACCGAAAGCTCAAGCTCATTGTAGGATTCGAACCCACGACCTTCGCCGCGGTATCCGACGTCACTACTACTGAGCTATCATCGCCTATATATTTGTAACGAATTGTGAATCATCCATATTAAATTAATCAAACCAGTTTCTTATCAAAAGAACATAAGGCAGTGTGGGAAATAAAATTGCGTCACCACCGCCCGGCGCCGTATGCGCAGACAATCTTACCACATAATCATCTCTTGTGTGCATCAACACCGAGTAGCATTCGACTTGGACTAGTCACATATCTTAGTCACGATGTTAATCATTCACAGATTTACCATTGTATCATTGTATGAGAATTGAGATAAAATTTAAACTTGTAACTTTTCGCTGAAATCGCAGTTTTGTAACTGTTGAAAATATTTACCTACCATAAAAATATAATGAAAACAAATTTAAATGCGCGTTTTGATTAAGTTTTAGTTTACAACCAACCTGCTTTATCAGCATTGGAGGCCATCACCCGAAACGTGCCAAATAGGAGCACCAACAGTCTTTGGGTACAAACTGGCAGCGACATAAGCAATCTGGGGACAAATATCAGCAACTTTAACATGAAATAAATATGGTACAGATTAAAACACGATACAAGATAGAATACTCCTCTCGGGCAACCGTACATGTGTCACGAAACAAAACATCGTGAGGGAACCATAGCACGATGGTTGGCTAATTTTAGGGTTCCGTACCGCAAAATGAAAAAACTGAACCCTCCATTAAATCCGTTCCGTTGAGTAGTTTAAAAGATCTAATTGAACAGACAGCGGAAGCGACTTCATTTTATACTATTTAAAGATGTCAATGAGCACAGTATGACCAGAAAAATTAAGATCATGTTCAAGCGGAACACTTGTCAAAATGTATCGATAAATTAATTGTTTTAGATCCAAAAATATCCCTATGAAGTGAACACACGATATAATTATTTAAAATTATCATCATTTAAATTAAACAAATATGAGTCATATCGTACTACAGCTAAGCTTCAGTAATTAGGACAGGAAAATATAGGAGGAAATATTGTTATCGAGGTTAGGTACAATAGAAAAGTAAGCTCTTTCAAAGTAAAACCGCAGGAATAACATCGTTAAAGGGGGTAAGATTAATATCAATGAATGGAACGACAACGCGTAACGTATGAGCATCGAGCGGTGAACGTTAACGCATGATTAAGCAGCTGTTACGTTAATACGCTCAACGCGATACTAGATTATACAATACGCTAGTTTAGACTGTACGTTATACGTACGTATACATTTACATACTAATGCATAAAGATGCAACTTTTTATGTAGACGATCTAATCATCATCTATTTAGAAATATGCATTCAAGTTTTCTTTCGTCACAGATTAATGTAAATATTAATTTATGCGTATTTCTTTTAAAAAATCCTGACATTTTTAAATTCCGGTCACACAAATGGCCAAAATTCCTGACATCTGATAACCCAAGCCGCCCCGACGATGTATCTCATTAGTAGGTACGGTCGGCCAAGAAAGTGGTGTACCACCCTAAGGTTGAATGCCGCTTGCAGATTCATAGGTGATAAAGATTAGTTCCGCTTGCAGATCAATCTGACAACTCATGTCATTATTATGCATCTCTATCAAGTGATATCCTTTTAGTTTGAACCTTGTTGTAATTTTCGATGACTAGGAAACTAAATCAAAACTGGCACACCACTTTCTTGGCCGACCGCACCTGATTAACTTGTACCAGCAGTACTATCGTAGATCAGATCACTTTCTAACGTCATATTGCAAAGAGAGACGGGGCTACGTTAAAACCTGGGCGTAACTAAAGAGGAATGAGTTCTAACAAAACAAATTACTAGGATTAATAAACTTTTAAACGATGATATATACATTATTAGCTTATTCAATTCAAACGCCATAAAAGACAATATGCAGACAAATTGGTCTGCGTGAGTCTTCACCGTTAGCATCCATTCGCGCATCAACTTCCCGCATCAAAATTCAGGCCGCATGACTATAAACAACCATTGTTCCTATCCACAATACTGGCGTATTGTGAAAGTTTAATATCTACATAGTGTATATTGTGGTAAACAATTAGTCATACGACCACCATGTAATTTTATAAATATTTTCACCTAGCGTTATTTGAAATTTTAGGATAAAGCCCAACGAAATATACTTAATATGTTTCAGAAATATATAAACATACTTTATTCCATAACTTAGCGCATGAGCGTGGCTTAGACAGTCAGACAAGCTGACAATGATACATTAAACACCATCCTTCATAGACATTTTAAAACACACGACAAATATTTTCGATGACTAGGTCGACCTGAAAGGCATGTATGGGTGCATTTGCAAAAATATCTGAGTTTCTATTTCATCCACTTTTAATAGCTGTACCTACATCAAACATAGTAAAATGAAGGTCTGATGATAGAACTGGATGGTGGGTAATGTTATCTTTAGTGGCAATTAGTAAACCCACCAAGTTTGTCTAATTATGCCTCATGACGCGTCTTATTCATTGCGCATGATGAAAGTCGAATCCCACTAAACTTAGGATCCTACATCAGCGCATACTTCCTATTCATTGAACATGATAAGGGGAAACTGGAACCAGGTAAGTACCAATTGACAATACTTATAATTGTAATTAGTATTGTGATGAATTATATATACACTTCGTAAAAGAGATCTTTTAAACTTCTAATACATGAACTGCTGCTTAATGTTTGAGCCGGATATATAATTTGAGACGGCCATCTGAAAAACTTCCAATAAGCTACCCAGATCTTTAAACAATGATAGAATCGACGTAATCACTGAACACATGAAGAACCTGAATGTTACTAGTGAATTTTCAATATGTAAACAAAGAGTCAACGAGGCATTGTCATGGTTAATTACAAACAATCTACTCAACAAAGATGTCACAATCGATAATGATGTCCAATTTAACAACCATGACATAATAAATCTGACTGAGAAATTTCAACGAAATGACGCCGGAAATATTGAAGTTTTCACAAATTATTTGTGCACATACCTACCCTGATATGTAGGTAGTCTTTAAGTAAGCAGTAGGTTCATCTAAGATCTAAGACGCTTGCTGAAATTTAGTGTATTCATCATCTGGTTATGCAGGAGAGAAATAATGGTTTTACCAATATAAAGTTAACTATTGACTCCATGCATGCAGGGACACGGCTTTTGCAAATCACCTATACAATAGAACAGGAGCCAACAAACATAGAGTAACCAAATGTTGGCAAAGACTTTTACAGTCTGTAAACACAAAATTTTACCTAGGTACTCATGTTCAAGTTCCAGGAAAGTACAGTTATGGTACCGTGAATAAGCGGATGTTCCTATCTTAGGCATCAAAAGTCCATTAATGCAAGTTTTTTTTATTTATTTTTTATTCTGGATAAGCTTGTGTTTGACCACAATCTCACCATGGTATGTGTTGATGTGGCCGAAGGTGGTAAGCACACAAAGCCTAGATGGGAACTGGCTCTCAAGTGCAGCGGTCGGAACACACCGATAGGTGCTTGGCGACAGATTTTCAACATGAGGGTGGTAGCCAGCCAATCGGGTACTACAAAGTACCCTACCACCGTGCTATGGTTTTTCGCGATTTTTTCCTTCACCGAAAGCTCAAGCTCATTGTAGGATTCGAACCCACGACCTTCGCCGCGGTATCCGTCCTCACTACCACTGAGCTATCATCGTCGTACGTTAGAACACGCAGTTTATACTTGGGGTCCTCATAGTCAAGTGAAATTATATGCCACATATAAGCTACAAAATTAAGCTATATTACTCGTACATTAGTGAAAAGTGAGTGACTTATACCAGACAGAAATAGACAGAATAATCGTTAGTTTGAACAAATCTACTAAAGTGATATACGCCTTTTATGGCTATGTGGCTAACTATGCAACATGTACCCTAGTATGCTTTTGAATGAAAGAAAAATTAAATGTAAATTAACTTTGAAAAGAAGACTATGAGAGTACCTATTAGAAATAAGTAGATAACGAGTGTTATTTTATAAGTGTAGGTATACCTAGCAAGTAAAAAAAAGTGTTAAGGAGCGCGATGCCTACAAACTGCGTTAGTAGTTTGGCGATGTTAAATTTTTATAAAACTTGTTAATGGTATTTTGGATAAAATAAATAAAATATATATATATATATATATATTGATCGATCGAGGGAAGCGTCTCCGTTTCAGCTTGGGCAAAAATGCTTTCGTATGCCTATCCAGCTGTCCGGATAGCGGCTGTCTAGCTGTTCTTCTCTACAGGTCTCATTTATCAACCGATTCTTGTGAAATTTTGTGAGTAGGTTCGATAATTATATCGAATTCTTTTCTTAATTCGGTTTTCGATTTTTTTCAAAATGGCGGAACCGCAAAAATGTAGCAAAACTTTCCCGAGGTCTACATCTCTCAAGAGCCACTTTTCACAATAGAAGATTACTTTATTAGAAACAGAAGTTTATGGAAACTAACTTGTACAGCAACTAAGCTCCCTAACCTAATACACATTTAGGTACATAATGGGATTGCTAACACATGTAAATTAATCTATCTGTAGGTATGAATTATGTTGCCAAAGCATCTTTTTGGCGCACATCCGTTATGTTAATGAAACAATTGTATATACCAGTTTAGTAATTTACTGATAGTGACAGCTAATTACTTTATATTGGTTTCGCACAAAACATTGCGACTCTTTGATTAGCATTTAATTAAAACACACATTACTAACAAACATACCTAATTCATTTTAAAACAAGTGAAACACAAAACTTTTTCTGTTTTTAACCGACTTCAAAAAAAAGGAGGAGGTTCTCAATTCGTCTGTATGTTTTTTTTTTTTTTTTTTGTATGTTTGTTACTCGATTTCTCTGCCAATTATGAATAGATTTTGATGATTCTTTTTTTGTTTGGTAGATCCTACTTCAGAGGTGGTCCCATTTAAATTTTGTCGAAATTGATTAAGCACTTTTTGAGAAAATCAACAAAAACGAAAAAAAATCTATCACGTTTGATAAACCTTAGTGAATCAAACTGAGTCGTTGAGCGTGACTTTTTGGATTTGGATGAAATTTCGTGTGTATACTTCAATGGGTTCTTCGATGGTTTTAAAATACAATTGGACCCGGTAGGTGGCGCTGGAATCGAGTTCCAAGATTTGTTTTAATTTCAGGGCAGGACGACGTCTGCCGGGCCCGCTAGTTATATATTATATTTTACCGGCCAGACCCGATTTCAGGACAAACTAGTTTTGCCTAGGATAACATATAATAAGGAATAAACTTTAAAAATTAAAAAATAAAATTATTTTTAAAAATAAAAAACAAAAACCGACTTCAAAACTGTAACCTATACCTATGTACAAACATAAACTAAAAAGTAAAGAATAATATTTTAATTTCAAAGCAAGAGCCTTAAAGGACAATCAACAAAATTATTGATATTTATATATCTATTTAATATTTATAAACAGTTCTTTTTGGAGTCGGTGCCAGCCAAGAAGGACAGTTTAATTCTGCCTTTGTAACAAACTTCGAAAAGTAGGGGAGCGACGGCGCAGACCTAAGGAACATTACCGTAAGGAGAGGTGTCGTAAGACGTTTTCTCGTATGAACACTTCGTGTCCAGTTCAAAACTGTCCTTCTTCTTGACTGGCACCGACTCCAAAAAGAACTGTTTATAAATATTAAATAGATATATAAATATCAATAATTTTGTTGATTGTCCTTTAAGGCTCTTGCTTTGAAATTAAAATATTATTCTTTACTTTTTAGTTTATGTTTGTACATAGGTATAGGTTACAGTTTTGAAGTCGGTTTTTGTTTTTTATTTTTTTGTAAAATAGTTCTATGACAGTGCATACCAGTCATTGTTCCCTTACTTATCCACTATAGACTTATCATTTAATTTAAGCAATTTAAAACTTTTTTTATTTATGAAAGCTAGTTGTTGAGAACACTCCCCTTTGGATTCTACCAAACTAAAAAATACATAAATAAAGCGCTCGTTGACCTGTGCCTTCGACATTGCAAGATAAAAGCTGTTGAAGCAGAATCATACATACCTACGAATTTCATCAACTTGCTGTTCGTCAGGCAGTTCCACCGCAGTAAACAGCTGCATCTCGCCATCACGTCCAAACACACCACCCGGGATTTTCCTATGGGAGAACTACTGAATTATTATCAAACTTTTTTTTAATATTGTGTAGGTAGTATGGGTAGTAATTATTTATGCTTTTAAGTCTCATTGATTTAAGAAATCTATAACTTTGGCATTACTATTCTTATATCCTGTACTTCAACAAAACATAGGTGGGCATTATTCAGGGAAAAGTTTAAGATCATAATGTCATTATTCATAAGTAGAGACGGGATTATATGCAACATAAAACGCTTATTATAATAAATATGCATGAAAAATGCTTGAAATATGCATGAAAATACGTAAAATATGCAAAATATGCAAAATTAAATTATTTGTTTTAGGATTTTAAAAAGTTATTTTATTTATTTCAAAATTAGCATACAATTAGTAAATTATCTATTGTTAGACGATAATAGGAGAAGAAACATAGCATTATATTACATTACAAATGTTATCATATTTTTGTAAACGTAAAAAATTAAGTTTTGTTCCAAATGTTCAGTATAAGTAGTAAGATTGTTATCAATCATTCAATATATGTTTATTTTTTATAAGCGGAAAAGGATCGCTCCACATCCACTGAGCACTGAGGTAACTGGGCAGAATTTGAACTTAGGTGCTATGTTAGCACTTATAGTTTCTGGCAAAAGTTGTGCCGTCCCATTAATAAAAATATCAATTTGAGCTCGAAAAATATTGTAAATGTATCAATAATATGCATCACAACTAGAACTTAAGTAAAATTGCTATTACCACTGAGGATGGCTTAAATATGAAAATGCATATAATCCGGTCTCTATTCATAAGTAAATGAATTCATGTGGGTAAAGATGGCAAGCAGTCATTTGTGGTCAGTCTGTCCATTCACAAACTCAAATTTTTTAATGATACAGAACTCGTGAGTGTTACAATTGACTCTACCACTGGCTCAAAATATACTTAAATTGGTAAGAATGCAACTGACAAGGAGCTCAGTAAGGCATTTTTTATTTTCTGTGATTTTAAATATAATGTGTATTTTCTTTAATGTCCTTATTGTTTTGGTGTAATATAAAGCCTCTACTATAATAAACAGTATATATCTATGTATTGAAATGCCTTTCTGAGTTTCTTTCCAGAGTCTTCTCAGTTTATGTGTATTCTGAACCGGTGGTAGTCACTTGTTAACATTCATAAATGCCTTACCAGGGCCTAAACTGAATAAATGAGTTTTGATTTTACCTAAGGCTTACGCTGGATATTGAGAGGGATCCAACAACCTGATTTGTCATCACTTGACTGATTCTATTCAAACCTGTTCTATTGGCTATTAACATTGTGCCTTTTCAGTCTACTAAAACAGATGTTTTCCAAAGATGCACATTGGCCATTTTGTTAGGGTGATTTGAAAGTCTATAGTTTTTTTTTACTTTAGTATCTAGTTGTTTCTATCAAAGTTGAGTCCTCCTCAATTTATGGAATTGGATAACCATCTAACATAAGTGAATGGCATTATTGATCTCCATAGTAGTTACTTTATTATAATTAAACATGCTAAATAAGAATTGGTTAACAGAATAAATTTAATTTAAAAACTATGTACTCTAATATTTAGGGAGACTTTCAAGAATGACACATATTCAGTATGAAAAGCATGACTCAAAAGAATTTGTTTCACTGTTGTCTGAATTTTTTTCATGATGCACAAATTGCAATACCTATCTAGTTTGAGAATAACTCTATTTTGAAGAATGTTCAATATAGCTTTATCAATTTTTTAACAATTTTTATGGATTTTACTTAATAATAACCTTAGCACTATAAACCTGATCAGAATAATAAAATATTAAATTATAGTGAAAAGGGCATTCAACTATACTTGTAATGCAAGGTGTTAGTTGTTACTACCATGAGATGAGCAATTATCATTTGTTACAGATTAATATGATTAATTCATTGGATTACCTACTTTATCATACATGATAAACCTATAAAAATACACACTAACCTTATCTAAGCTTAAAATATAAGAACCTATAAAGGTTTTTTAATACAAAAACAGGGCAAGGTACTCACCTGAGAAACTTTTTGAGTACACTGGCAATAGTGTAAACTGAATAGTTGTCTACATTGACTAATCTGCCTGTTTGTAAGAAATGTATCAGCTTCTTCATGGCGCCCTGGTGGCCAGGCGCGCGGAAAACGTCTCGACGGAGTGGAGCCTCTTTGTTCAACTTCAATATCAGCACCTGCACACCAAAATTTCTTAGCATCCACAAATAAACACTGCTAACACATTTTACTAAGAAAAAGTAGATACGGTAGAACACGATCACGATCACCGAAAAAAAAAAATATTGAAGATTTCAGACCTATGGCTGGGATAATGGTATAATGTCAACGAAATGTACAACACCCTGTGCTAGTGAAATGTGGTCGTATTTTTATTTACTGACTGGGCGGTGTCTTCCGATACTAACAAGCAAAGGTCCAGGTATATCATCCTTGCAGACTTCGAGCAGTGGAGCACCAAACTTCACTTTTTCCAGTCTTCTCGGGTAAGGTAAAGAGTTCGGATGCCCGCAAGACGTAACCACATTGCTCAATGTAGCAGCTCGCCGATGCATCCTTCTGGCCCAGTTACTCATTTTACGTTGGGAAGGTTCCTGTTTAGTTGTACAAATATTTCTACACCCACGACGCAAAGATGAGAAACATTTTATACAGTTTTGCTAAATTTCTAGATAGTTGTTGTAGTGAATGAAATAAGGTTCCCGATATCCCGTTTTCGTTCGTTAGCCAGTTGACCGCCGCCGCTGTATATATGTATGCAAGCGCAAGCAAGCAAGTCAAGCACACACTCATGACATGACACTCGGACTTGACTCGGACGTCATTAAAAAACTGACAGACTGATGAGAATCAATGTTTTTTAAGGTTTTTGGCTTGGTATCTAGCTTTTAAGCCATGAATGAAGGAATGATTACAGTACTTTTACAACAGAGTACTTTTTTTACCTTTAAATAAATGAATAAAAGGCCTTACGCACCATTCATCTTGCTGTACATCCCACCAAGCCCATGCATGGTTAAAAACAACGTGAACAGGCTCGACGAAATTACGTTCCTTTTCACGCACACTAAAATAATAATAAAAAAACCAAGCATCGCCACGGGGCGAGATATATCATAAATGAAAGAGGGAATCTCTACAAATTACAATCCTTACTAATTCCCAATTCCTGCGGTTGGATTCAAAAGCCAACCCTATATTATTATTATGTACGTGCCGCTGTTAGAAACATGGATCGAGTAGGCATTTTTGTACAAAAGTTGTCTAGATTTGGTGGTGGTAGGCTGCAATTACTTTCGCTTTACATATTTAAAAGTTTTTATGGAATCCTCGGTGCACGAGTTTCGAGTCGCTCTTGAACGGTTTTTTTTTATTATATCGGTGACTTTTTACCTCCTAAAGTCCAATCTGTGCACCTGTGAAGTGAAACGAAATTGTGTATCGTGACTTTTCAGGTTGCCCGAAAAAGTCCTTGAAAACTTTTAGTGGAACGGCCACCAATACCCAGTTAAAACCTGACCTGATTTTTACAGACGATAACTAGAATAACTTAACTGTGAATATACCCGTTATTTTGTTCTTACCATACTACTTATTATTACCATATTACTTTCCTTTATGATGTGATCTATCCTTGATCTATCAGAATCTATCTAACATAGCAAGCAAGCATAAAAGAAAATTATTAATAATTTGATGTTGTCTTAATCTCTTAAAGGACAATAGGGAATATGCACGTGACTTTAAAATGGACTAATATTTTTTATGTAATTCATATTGTTAAAAAGACATACCTACATAATTATTTTCAATTATTTTCAGCTTTTTTTTATAATGGTTCTATCAAACAGAGCAAAGGTATTCTCTCCTATTCGGCCGTAAATTGGCGCTTACGTCAATGTAGAATGAATTGAAATAAAAAGTTAAATTTCTATATAAAAACAAGCTTATTTAAAGAAAAGCAAAAATATGGGTATCGTATTTTTTAACCTACATTCATATAAAAAGATAAAATAAGCATGTTAAAAAAATGACATGTTGTCAATTGTCTGGACTGGCAGATGTCACCGAATGAATTTTCTTTTTCTATTTGGTATTACGAGCGTAGCTCTCGTTTCATATATAATTTTTTTCTATGGAAGTCCCGCCTCTTAAGCGTCCGGTTACATCTCGGAACAATAACTAACATGGAAGCCGGGCTAAAATAAAAACCGAGTACTATACAGTTTATTCATTTATGTCAATTAGCATATCGTAATGTGGGAATGAAACAAAACATGGCTGTTTGTTTTTATTATTTTTTAACGTGTCACAAGCAAAATGTCAAATGGTCCTCTTTGGCCCTCTTATAATGCTAACAAATACAAAAGTTCTATCCAAGACGTCAAAATACTTACGTTGGCTATCAACTTAATTTTGTAGTTTTATATTTTGTTGATACGAGTCGGGAGTTTGACGAATTTACTAAGTGAAAAAAGCGAGTTAATTATTAATTTCTGTCTGAGAACGTGGCCAGAAAGTATATACGAGAGGTGTACAGTGCCCTGGACAAGATGTCTTGTGTTGTTGAAGGGTGTAAAGCCCATAGTTCGAGAAAAGAAAATGAGAACGAAACGTTAACATTTCATCGGTGAGTTTAGAGATATATTTTTCTATATTGGAAATAAAAAAAGTGATAGACGATAAATAAAAATAGTACTTTATGCCTATCTACTCAAAAGAATTCACATATTTGCTTTATTTTATGATTTTTCTGAAAAATAAAATTGTCGCAAGTATAGGTTACTAGTGATGTAAAAATGGTTATCGATAATCATTTCAATACTGTTGCAGATTACCTAATGATGGTGAAATGAAAATGAAATGGAGTCAGTGCATCAATAGGTTTTTCTCATACAA
Source organism: Ochropacha duplaris (assembly GCA_951361185.1). Classification (NCBI taxonomy): domain Eukaryota; kingdom Metazoa; phylum Arthropoda; class Insecta; order Lepidoptera; family Drepanidae; genus Ochropacha; species Ochropacha duplaris. The sequence goes on along the minus strand of OX592709.1, from coordinate 4,516,905 downwards.
ACTTCCACCCCCTTTTCATCCCCTTAAATCTGATTTCATCTAAATCGGTTCGGCGGTTTAAGAGTGAAGAGGTAACAGACAGACAGACAGACAGACACACTTTCGCATTTATAATATTTTATAATTATAATATTAATTAGTAAATTAGTATTAGTATGGATTTTAATGATTAATAAAGACATTAAATTAATAATTGTAGTTTCATTTATACTTGTGTCAAATTCTTATCGTCTCTTTCCTACCACACTTGACTGATATTCCAACGCAGAAGTTCCGTCGTGGTAAATCCGTTAGTAAACCACAGCCACACTTGGCAGATTATTCGTCGACAGCCAGCGCCTATACTGATAATAAATTATAATAACATGGGAATGTTAAGAAAAGGATAAACTAAATTAATTAAAAAATATATAATAGAAAACTATTCTATCTATAGGTACACATAATAAAAATGTAACGGATCGCTATCTGTACATGGAAGATATATGAGAAAAAATATTATTGGGTCCTTTATCAACGCAATAGCACCCAAAACAATGATTGTTAGAATTTTGTCTGTTTGTGCAAGCTAATCTCAGAAACGGCATATTCGGATGTGGTTTTCACTAATATATTGTGGTAAGCTTCTTTTTTTTTTATTCTGGATAAGCTTGTGTTTGACCACAATCTCACCATGGTAAGTGATGATGTGGCCGAAGGTGGTAAGCACACAAAGCCTAGATGGGAACTGGCTCTCAAGTGCAGCTGTCGGAACACACCGATAGGTGCTTGGCGACAGGTTTTCAACTTGAGGGTGGTAGCCAGCCAGTCGGGTACAAAGTACCCTACCACCGTGCTATGGTTTCCTCACGATGTTTTCCTTCACCGAAAGCTCAAGCTCATTGTAGGATTCGAACCCACAACCTTCGTCGCGGTATTCGACGTCACTTACCACTGAGCTATCATCGCCTTAAAAAATCGCTTCACTTAACATTTAGTGTTTGTTTAATGTCAATCGGTTCTTAAATAAAAAAGTTATGTCAATTTAAAGAATCACGTCGAACATTTGTTAATCCAAATTAAACCAAAAGATATGCCCAAAGTCTCTATTCCACGCGGACGAAGTCGCGGGCACAGCTAGTACTAACTATATTTACTTGTTTGCTTTGATGACTTATATCGACACTACAATGTCGATGATAAGCGCATCACTAGCCAAAAAATAGCTTGTGACAACCTGCATAATAACGAAACAGAACGGTATTATATGTCTCTTTCCCACGCATTATTAACGTAGAAAGTAAAAAAAGGTAAAGTATATGCATTTCATTTCTTATTTTAGCCCGGCTTCCATGTTAGTTATTGTTCCGAGGGTTACATACTCCAAAAGTGTTCTTTTTTTTTTAAGAAGATTTTTGGCCTGGTATGGAGACCTTTAAGCCATTTCTTTATTTCAAATATTCATCTTTTATGTTTAGTCACGTTTTGTTGTCACTTTCACTGTAACGTCAAGTCCTCGTCGTACAAGTCCGGTCTAATTTAAGTGAAATTGGCGGCTATTCCACTAAAACATTTCATGGACTTTTTGGGACAACCTGGAAAGTCACGATACACGCTTTCATTTCATTTCACTTCACTTGTGCACTTAGATTGATATTTATTGGACAAAACACCACCGAAATTATTCAATAAAACTCAAAATATACGAATGAAATGAAAATAAAACGAAAACACAACGTCACTTCGCAAGTTCCCGCCAAAAAGTCCCAAAAGTGTTTTTTTTTTTTTTAAGAAGATTTTTGGCCTGGTATGGAGACCTTTAAGCCATTTCTTTATTTTAAATATTCATATTTTATGTTTAGTCACGTTTTATTGTCACTTTCACTGTAAAGTCTAGTCCTCGTCCGTACAAGTCCGGTCTAATTTTAGTGAAATTGGTGGCTATTCCACTAAAACATTTCATGGACTTTTTGGGACCACCTGGAAAGTCACGATACACGCTTTCATTTCATTTCACTTCACTTGTGCACTTAGATTGATCTTTATTGGACAAAACACCACCGAAATTATTCAATAAAACCCATAATACACGAATTTAATGAAAATTTAATGAAAACACAACGTCACTTCGCAATTTCCCGCCAAAAAGTCCATCAAAAAGTGTTCTGTCTGTGCATACAAACCACAGATTACTGATATGTAGCTAGCTACATACAAACCAAAGAGGATAAAAACACCACTCTTTGATTTTGATGTTGAAGCGATTGTGTTCGTTCCTAAATACAAATAAAAATTAACTATTAGTTTGTTACAACGTGGTTACATACAGCAATACATTCATACTTCGCAGAAAAGTATCATATAATAAATTCACACCCAAAAAATGACGGATTGGGACGATGAATGGCCGTTGAATGAGCCAGTTGTTGCGGCGCCGGCAGTATCTTCACAAAATTCTTTTACTTATAATGCAAGAGTATACCGGCCAAGTACCAGCCGAGGTGGGCGAGGACGCAGTGATGACAGTAATTGGCGTGCACGTGGTAATTCCAGCGGAGCTGAAGACAATCGTAGCAATAGACGTAATTTCAATCGTCAAGACGGTGCTGGACCCGGCGGTAATAAAAAAGTTATTTACGTACCATCGCTAAAAGTCGGTCGCATTATAGGCAAAGGGGGCTCAAAAATTAGAGATCTCGAATACGAAACCGATGCTAAAGTGAAAATCGGTGATACCAATGGGAATGAAACAGACATAACTTTGATTGGATCTGATGAATCTATTTCTAAGGTTGAAAGTATGATTAATGACTTGGTGGCAGATTATAAGCCCCCTCAATCAAAAGAGAATAGAGAGAGCCACAACACTAGTGGCAATAGTGCAGGCTCTGGTGATTTTTTCAAGAAAAGTAATGAAGGTGTTGAAGTTATTGACTGGGATAAACTTAATGCCCATTATGATCAACAACAAAAAGAGATATGGGACAAATTGCCCCCAATTGTGAAAGATTTTTACAAAGAAGACCTCGAGGTGAGCAATATGCATCCAGATGAAGTAGCTCGCTGGCGTCTTGAAAACAATGACATACAAGTGAAGAGAACTTTCAATGATAAACCTGGCTTGAGACCAATACCAAATCCAGTCTTAACTTTTGAGCAAGCTTTTCAACACTACCCAGAAATTCTGGATGAAATATATAAACAAGATTTCAAGCACCCCTCACCTATTCAAAGCCAAGCGTGGCCAGTTCTTCTGAGAGGTGAGGACTTAATTGGTATTGCTCAAACTGGTACAGGAAAGACTTTAGCATTCCTCCTGCCCGCTCTGATACATATTGATGGGCAAAAAATACCCAGAGACCAACGTGAAGGACCAACAGTTCTGATTTTAGCTCCTACAAGAGAGCTTGCCATACAAATAGACAAAGAAGTAAATAAGTATCAATACAGAGGCATTAAATCTGTATGCCTCTATGGTGGTGGTGATCGCAGAGAGCAAATAAAAGTTGTTGCCAAAGGTGTGGATATTGTCATAGCCACTCCTGGCAGGCTTAATGACTTGATTGTGAGTGGCCACTTAAAAATCATCAACTTTTCCTATATTGTATTGGATGAGGCTGACAGAATGTTGGACATGGGCTTTGAACCCCAGATTAGGAAGTCCCTATTTGATGTAAGACCTGATCGTCAAACAGTCATGACTTCAGCCACATGGCCATCGGGAGTTCGTCGCCTTGCTGAAACATACATGCAAGATCCCATTCAAATCAATGTTGGATCCCTTGATCTTGCTGCTGTGCACACTGTTACTCAACAAATTATGTTTGTTGAAGAGGATGATAAAGAAGCTGTCCTATTGGAGTTCTTGCAAAATATGGATGTGAATGATAAAGTAATCATATTTTGTGGGAAAAAAGCTACTGCAACACATATCACTACAGAATTGTGCATGAAAGGAATTGAGTGCCAATCCTTGCATGGAGATAGAGACCAGAGTGACCGTGAAGCAGCATTGGGGGATATGGTAGATGGTACTGTCAATATCCTAGTAGCTACAGATGTAGCATCTAGGGGTATAGATATCAAAGACCTCACTCATGTCATTAACTTAGATTTTCCACGTCATATTGAAGAGTATGTCCACAGAGTAGGCAGAACAGGGCGTGCAGGTAAAACTGGTATAGCCCTTTCATTCATAACTAGAAGTGATTGGGCTCATGCTAGAGAACTTATCAAAATTCTCTCAGAAGCTAATCAGGAAATTCCTGATGAGCTGGAGTTGATGGCTCAGAGGTTTGAAGCAATGAAGCTGAGAAGGGATAAAGAGGGTGGAGGTGGTGGTCGCGGCGGAAGAGGACGAGGTGGTGGAGGCGGTGGCGGCGGTAGGAGAGATAGATGGTAAAAGGATTCTTAAAGTGAAATATATAATATTTCGATTTTTTCCATAACTTTATATTCCCTTACTATTTAAATAAAATATGCTGTTTTGAGATGTCTGTAGTCTTGAGGCAGGTAAATAGTAGTTTGAAAAGTCTTCTTATCCATTTATTGTGATATAATTTAAACTCGAATTATATGTTGTCTTCTACAAGAAGCCATTGTAATACTTGTGATAAAACATGTGTATGTAGATTGCTAAGTAAGCATTTTTTGGTTAAAGTATTTTTTTTACAAACTGCTACCTTTATGACAATGTAGGTATATCCAACCATAAACTAGAGATAGCATAATAATAGTGACCTGAGTATTATGGGTACCTGAGCAAGGAGTGAATATTATACTCTGTTTAATCCTGTGTGATTTAAATTACATATTCTTGTATTTTTTATAACAGTTTGGTAACAATAAAAAGATGTAGTAATTAGGTTATGTATGTATTTCGAGGTTTACAAATTTTTTCAATCATACAACAGTAAAGCGTACCTAATCTGCAAGTCCAAATCAAATTGATATCTAGGAAAGTTAAATTTGATCAATAATCTATAATATGTAACACTTATATTTAATAATAATATGAGATAATTCTCAATTATGCCTACTAGCAAGTGCAGCTATCAATTTTGTGCCATATATAAGCAAAATTTTGAATAATTATATGGTTGTTATAAACCAATATGTCACAAAACTTCCACTCCATCGAACTGAATAATTTACAACATAATAATAAGATTGTAAAAACATTTGAAAATAAATAATACCAACAATTACTAAAGGACTAAACAGAATTTAAAAACATCTTGTATATAATATTCAATATAAGCGTTACTTAGACGATCTCTAATCGTTTCATTTCTTTGAGTAATTCAGCACCCATTTTGGCCGGCGAGCGAGTGACTATGACATTGGCATTTTCTAAGGCTTTGATCTTGTCCATGGCACCACCTTTTCCTCCAGAGATGATGGCACCAGCATGCCCCATACGTCTCCCAGGTGGAGCTGTCAAACCAGCTATGAAAGACACCACAGGTTTTGCTTTCTGGCCCTGAAATGATTAACAATAGGTTCCAAGTTCAGTTTGTGTGTCTTGCTTTGAATCATAATAATATGTCAACTATCATCTTGTTTTTAACTATCACAAAAAACATAATCTGCAGTTGAAAGGATATAAGAATGTAAATAATAGTTCACTTGAACAGAAGTAGGTAGGAAAAACACTGACTACATTACGTTAACGACTTCTATGAATGCACCTAATATAGTGCATATGTACATAAATATTTAAATGCTGAAGTGGGAAGTAACTTATAAGGTCTATCTACACTATACTGACTATGGAATTACCATGTTACATTACTCAAAATATCTCATGAGTCGTGTTTTAATCGTATCAATTAAGTTGTCTGACTTACTATAGTTGATTACTATAACGACTACATATTAAACAAAATACAGAACCATAAATCAAATAGATTATTAAAGATATTTAATAAAACCTTCGGGCTGACTGTATCACACCTTACTCTGCACAGAGACAAAAAGAAGTGTGAAAATTAAGCGATAAAGAAAGGGGTTCATGTTTGAATAAATAAAATACTCACGGTATTATTCTTGATGAGATACTCTGAAGCTAATTCTTCAGCATTTCCACCAATTTCACCAATGAGAATAATGCCTTTAGTTTCAGGGTCTTTCAGGAATACTTCTAAGCAGTCAATGAAATCTGTTCCATTGAACGGATCACCACCAATACCAACGCATAGGGTCTGTCCCAGGCCAGTCTGAGGATATACGTGTAAATCAATTATATCAGTAGTTGGTCACGGAGTTATTTACCTATGGCACGCCCTGGAGGGCCACAGCGGGCATACATCAATCAGTGCCAAATAATGCCCATATTTGACAAATATTGAATTTGTTGTTTAAAATTAAAAGCCCACAATGGTCACCAGGCAGTTTGCCCCCGACCGAAAATAGGCCACACTGCTGTGCCTCGACATAAAAAACATTCACTTCAACTTACATTCTAATAATCATAATCATTTTTATTTATGATTTTTGATCTTTAATCTGATTAAAGCAACTTACGCACGTTCATGCACGCAGCCCGCCAAGGTCATGTACGATGCATTTATTTACTTTTTTCATTACAAACTAAGAATTAATAGGTAAATCTTGAGCTCTTAAGAGCAAGAGGGATCTTATTGTATTGTAGTCTTAAAAACGAACCTTGTATTTGGGAGTCTATATAAGCGGAGATGCTTATTTCTACAATAAAATTGATGACACTGAATTGTATTGATATGAAAAGGCTAGGATAACAAAGTACGACCACCTTTCCCTACTGCGCCGAAATCGGGGTGCAATCGTAAATAATGGGTACACATGATCCATTATCATTGCATAGGTCGGTCATTGTTTTCAGGGTCATCATTTCTATGTGTGGTGATTGTATGTCTTTTCCATGATACATCTTTACCATTTCAACAGACTTCGAACGGATTGGCAGTGACACTGGGACCCATGCAAGTAATTTATATCTATAATAATTTTCCTTATAAATTTTAATTGCTAAAGCTAGTTATGTAGAATGCAATAAATTATAATGGTAGGGGAGGCAATGATGCTAAATTTGTAGTTACTCGAGCGTCTTTGGGACCTACTGGAATTTGAAGATTAGGTGGAATAAAGAAAAAAAGGTTATGTGATATTTTCCCCTTCAGCGGTGGGGGGAGCGTCTACAGGGTTTCAAAAATGTAAAAAAAAACAGTCCCCAAGAAATACTCGAGCGCGTCAGATATTAATAGGGTAGTCGCGCCACGTCTGTCTGATAACGGAAAAATAATAATCTGCCGTTTTGCGTGGGGGGGTGGCCGTACGAAGGGGTCGAAAATATTTAAAAAAAAAATTTACTCGAGCGCGTCAGACATTAATAAGGGATGTTAAGTGAACCCTCCAGTAGCTCCTATTTTAAAGATTTTTTAAATTGCAAAAAAAAATCGTGACCTTGATTTACTCGAGCGCGTCAGATTTTTATACAGGCGATTCTTCTTGATGGCCTTGTTGTACTGACCCATAATCTGACAATTATGTTGAGGGATTTCCTTAATCTGACGGTTTGAAAAAAAAAAACATAAAAAATATCGAAATCTCGAAAATGGTTCAAGATATCGAAAAAATGTTTGTGCAAAAGTTGTAGAGAATTTAATCTTCTACAATATTTACTATGAATACAAACACCAAAAAACCCATAGGAAACGAGATATTTGCAATAAATGATTTTTTGACCTTTGACCTTGAAAAATCAGTAGTCGCGGGCACCCTAAGATAAGTAGCTTTTGAGACAAGTTTTAGGGTGTCAAAATAAAGGTTTATACAAGTTAATAGCTGACTATCTCTCATTCTGAGGTGAAACTCATAATATTCCTGGACTATACACTTAATAATGATTTTAGCTACTTCGGCTTGTGCAAATCGGCAGATTAAGATATTTCCGTGATTCGTGACTAATTTCTTTCAAAATAAAAAAAAAATTAATCGCGCTCGAGAAAATCCAGGTGACGTTTTTTTTTTGCAACTTTGCGAGTCTCCAATTTTCTTTCGTCACGCCCAAATTGTCAGATTATTGAAATGTACACTATTTTGCATGTAACTAACTTACCTTACCTTAATCTGACGCGCTCGAGTATTTCAAACCATCGATTTTTTTTTACTAATCTGACGGGCTACCCTAGGCGTTCGACGTGAGAGTACTTCACAAGGTGCAAGGTTGCCCCCCTTATGTTAATCTGCCGCGCTCGAGTAAATCCCGAAATCCCCTATTCGCCTCCCCTACCATAATATGTTAGAATAATGTTAGTATTTAGGTACTTCCTTACTTACTTCAGTTGTCTGGTGACAGGCTTCATAAGTCAAAGTTCCTGATCGAGATACAACACCAATGCATCCCTTTTTGTGGACAGCAGCAGGCATAATCCCAATTTTACATTTCCCTGGTGCAATAATCCCAGGGCAGTTAGGACCAACAAGACGAGACTTATTCTGCCTCAACAAGGCATGTTTCACTCTAACCATATCCTAAAAATAGTATTTTATATGATAAGTGGTGTATAATATCTGTTTACTCAGTCTTGACACTCGACGAATACGTCACAGTTACGTGAACCCTAATATGATTACATAATTTATGTGGAAATAAGATTTGGAAATATGTAGATAACAAAATAAAAAGTAGATTTGAAAACATAATATACAGCTTACATACATGTTGAGGTACACCCTCTGTAATGCACACAATCAGTCCAACTTCAGCTTCAACAGCTTCCAAAATGGCATTAGCGGCTCCACCTGGTGGCACATAGATGACTGATGCATCAGCTCCAGTTGCTGCTTTTGCCTCCTTAACTGATGCAAACACTGGTTTTCCAAGATGCTCAGTTCCTGCCTTTTTGGGTGACACTCCCCCAACAATCTTAGTTCCATAGTCGAGAGCTTGCTGGCTGTGGAAGGTTCCCTGCTTGCCAGTGAATCCTTGTACAATGACCTTAGTCTCACTTGTGAGGCCTAAGTTACCACGGGTTTCTGCATATTGTGATTGAAATCTGGCATTGCTGAGTTTCAATCCATCTAAACAGAACATAGTTTATTTAGTTAGTGATGTTATTATTTTGCCAGATCCTCTGGTCCTGTAATGAATCTTACAATAAGCTTGAATGAGACAGTAGGTGCTTCGTTTTTCTTGAAGTCTGCACAACATAAAGTTTCGTGTTTGTTGCCAAGCACCAAGCTGGCAGTGGTATTATATTTTTTTTATTCGTTTTTTTTAGGTTGGCAAACAGGTCCAGGATGATTTCTGATGTGTTTCCAACCTTGAAGAGCCCTTTCTACGCCCTAGTAGTAGGGTACTTTGTAGTACTCACCTGACTTAATGGCAACCTTATGTAATAAACTTGATGCCAGACAGCATTTCTATGAATGCACTAAGAATCCTAGACTGGAATTTTACTGTTGGGTTTATAAGAGTCACAAGTTGTAGTCAATTGCAAGCCTATTCAATACAGTAATACCTCATTAATCTGACCTTTGATCAATTGCATCCCCGCATTACACATTACACTTTTATTTACTTGTGATTTAATTTCACTCTACCATTTCTAATACATAACAGTATCTGTAGTGTATGCAATTTAAATAAATTACACACCATAATTAAAAAGTTGGCTTGTGGAATTTTTGATTCAATTGTTATCTTATTGTTTAAGTGGGATGATCATACATTTTCAGAACCAACCAGCTAAGCTCAATTATTTTACTGCTACTTAACTAACCTACATAAAAAAATATTATTCCAAGAATCACAATTCAAGTTATTAATATGCATTATTGGTGTCAACAGCCTGGTTGCTGAGATAACAATGCTAAACATATCAATCAACCACTGCATAATAATCACAGTAGTACACAAATGAAAACTATACTAAGAAGTAAATCTACTATCATAATACAACCAACAAACATGCTATCTCACAAAAAAAGTCTGTTATATGAAAGTAAAGTTTGGTTACCTACCTTCTACACTAAGTCAGTATCAAAGGTCAACATATTGATTATGTTTCGATTGTTTCATGAATTATCTCATACCTACCTCAATACCAAAACTATAAACGTATCCATATTGCAGTGAAACTAATCAATTCAATTTCTTTTTTACGGACTTGTAATCGACTCTAACTAGGAATAGAAAAGAGTGAGTATTTTTAGCTATGAAGGTCTCGGTCCACCTAGGTTTTAACGAATACGACATTGTAAGTTCTAATGACAAATAAATTGAATTTAGGGTGGCGTTCGTCAACCAAAATGTACGAAAGGTTATTAGTACTATTCTGGGGCGTAGGTGACAGTAAAAAAATAATAAGGTTATCACAGGTTATCACGGTAAAAACAAAAATGTGATGATGAAGCAAATCGTGATATCAATTTATAAAGCACAAGTGTGAAGTAAATTATAAAGTATTTTAAACTGGAAAAATTATACCTCTTAATCTTGAAAAAATTCGGACCGAAACAGCCATTGTACAACTATTAAAGAATTTATAAAAGGGAAGAATTTATTAAATAATTTATTGACACTGATTAACAAGCAAACTGCAAGCAAGCAGCCATTATATAACTGACTGACATTGACTCAGTTCAGTGCTACCAGGTCTTAAATTAACTTTACTCCAGGATTTTATAATAATGGCACACGATAACGAATATCGGGACTTTTTGGCGTGAACTTGCGAAGTGACCTAGGTTTTTTCGTTTTATTTTCATTGCATTTTGAGTTTTATTGAATAATATCAGTGGTTTTTTTGTCTAATAAATATCAAGCTAAGTGCACAAGTGAAGTGAAATGAAAGCGTGTATTGTGACTTTTCAGGCTGTCCCAATGTCAAAGTCCGTGACTAAAATATCAAACAGCCGCCAATTTCACTAAAACCTGAATGGACATGTACGGACGAGGACTAGACATTACAGTGAATATGAGAATGTGACTATAACATAAACGAAGAAATTAAAACTGAAGAAATTGTATGCGACTGAAAGACTTTGTATCTATGGTCATGAATAATAAACAATATAAAAAAAATATTTAATAGGCCAATTAGGCCAAAGTAAGAATGATATATTCTAAGTGCTAAATGGATTGGTAACTCTAAATTCCTATTTGAAGCAAATAACTATCAATTGCGAAAAAGAGAAAAATAACAACTACGTTGGGACAATCTCTCTTTCTTTCATTAAGGGTAAGTAGGGTTAGAAAGAGAGATTGTCCCAACATAGTTGTTTCTTTCATTAAGGGTAAGTAGGGTTAGAAAGAGAGATTGTCCCAACGTAGTTGTTATCTTTCTCTTTTTTGAAATTGATAGGTATTTGCTTCAAGTAGGTATTTAGAGTTGTTACCTATCCATTTAGAATACATAATTATGATTACACACATACTCTTTGATTATTGAATGAATGGATTACGTTAGTTCTCTTGGTAGTTTGTGGCATACTCTTTGGTTTATGGGATTACCTCGGAACAATAACTAACATGGAAGCCGGGCTAAAATAAGAATTGAAATGCAAATACTTTTTACTTTCGACGTTAATAATGCGTGGGAAAGAGACATATAATACCGTTCTGTTTCGTTATTATGCAGGTTGTCACAAGCTATTTTTTGGCTAGTGATGGGCTTATCATCGACATTGTCGTGTCGATATAAGTCATCAAAGCAAACAAGTAACAATATAGTTAGTACTAGCTGTGCCCGCGACTTCGTCCGCGTGGAATAGTAACTTTGGGCATATCTTTTGGTTTATTTTGGATTAACAAATGTTCGACGTGATTCTTTAAATTGACATAACTTTTTTATTTAAGAACCGATTGACATGAAACAAACACTAAATGTTAAGTGAAGCTTACCACAATATATTAGTGAAAACCACATCCGAATACGCCGTTTCTGAGATTAGCTTGCACAAACAGACAAAATTCTAACAATCATTGTTTTGGGTGCTATTGCGTTGATAAAGGACCCAATAATATTTTTTCTCATATATCTTCCATGTACAGATAGCGATCCGTTACATTTTTATTATGTGTACCTATAGATAGAATAGTTTTCTATTATACAACGTGTAACAAAAATGCGTGGTCATATTTAAGGATCGTAACGAGTGCCTAATTAATAATTAATTTAATATGAATTCAATTCAGTTTATCTATCCATTATCAAAATATTGATTTTTTATTTCTATCGACAAACTATATCGATTTCTAAATTTGTCGTAACTAGTAACATCTCTTCAGGTTATCAGATGTTACGGATGCACGACCATGACCCTATGCATGTCTCTCTCAGTTAGATAGCTATCTTTTTCATTTGAATGAACTATAAAGCTATTGCTCTCCCTCTCACAGTCTCTCTCACTTGCCACCAGACTCCACCCCATTCATTGTAATTTGTACCAGGGCTAAAGTAAAAAGGTAAAAGGCGGGTAAAGCCGTGTATGTAATGCAGTGGTTTCGAATAAAAATAAGAAAATTCAATTCTAGGGACTAAGATTTCAGAATATCTTAAGAGATATTAGGCATGTTTTTAATAAACACATTCACATAACTTTATCACGCGTAACAAAAATCAAGGAAATTCAATTGAAGGCACCAGGATTTCAGGATAATGTAAGAGGTATTTAATTCACAGAACGGTTCAATTTATCAATGAAATGTCATAGACCTCGCATGTGGGTTACGTGATTGGCATCAAGTGAACAACACAACGAAAAATATTAGAAATTCTGATAAAAAATACTATGATTGCAGGATAATGTAAGAGGTATTCACAGACCGACTCAATTTACCAATGTGTGCATAAAAATTTCAAAGATGCCGCGAAACTGCCGAAAGTCGGTGAATCGCATTGTCGGTCCCTTTGACGCGGTGCCGCTCGGCGCGTGCCTTCTACTAGAACAATTTAATTTATCAATGTTCATTGAATGGTTCTGTACAATAAAATCTTTATTGAATTAGGATAATGTCAAGAAAATTAGAAAATTATTATGATATCATTTTTAAGAGGTATTTGAAATACTTGAAATAATAATAATTGGGCGCACTTTTTTTAATAGGATGGTAAATTTTTGCTAGAAATTAGAATCATCTCACATTTGAAAATCCTCTTAAAATCGGGCGTTGTAAATAAAAATAAATCAATAAATTGTTTAAAAATGAAAAAGAAAATTTGACAGATTGGTGTAGCTTGACCTTGTCTTGTCTGTACCAATTATTTAATAGTTATCATCACTTATAATCATCAAACCATCAACTCAAACCATCGTCGAATTTCGAATCTCAACTAAGCAAATCAAATCTTTTTTTTAACGAAGTTCCTTATGACGAGTTGCGGGAAGGGGTACCTTCCCGAACCCACGACCGCTTTTAGTGTGGAAAAACGGGTCGTGGATTCGATTCTAATTTTGTTTGCATCGAAGATGCACACAAAAGAGGTCGTGGGTTCGATTCCCATCCAGGACAGACATGTGTGTACTGTGTATGAAGATGTCTGTTTGTCCTGTGACTCGGTGTAGGTAATTATCTATTTAAGTATTTGTATTTAAAAAAAAAACACATTTTCTTTATACCTCGAATAGAACTTGACAAATATTTTATTATAAATCTTCGTTCCTATCCGTTGTCCCACGACACCACTTCGATTTTTGGTTTAGAAAGGAATTAAAATACTAAGGCAACAGAGACTGTAAAGAGGTAAGTAAAATCTCAAGCACTACGGTACCCTAATGCTCATTTGCACACACAGATACGATTTTAAGTATGGCAGCTAGCTAAATTAGGGCATGTGCATACTAGCTTGAAAACATCTTCGCTTTATCGGATGTACTACTTTGGTAATGTTGTCATTTTGTTTTTTTTTTTAAATTAAATTTAAAAGAAAAAGTTGAAATAAAAGTAACATTTTTGTTAACTGTTAATAAACTTTTAAGCTATTGTATAGCTTTTATCGCGGGCTTTGATGGCGACCGAATCAAGAAATTTCGTAACGAAAAAGCCTGACACACCTTAACGAAAAAATCGAACACTTCATTTTGGCATACAAACTTTTCGGTAACCATGACAACAGTCATGTCCTTAGGTCCGTAGTCCTAAACTGCTGCAAAATTCATTACAAAATGTTCCATAAAATAATAATGCACCCGATAAGCGCGAATTCCTTGGTTGTTGAATGGTAGGTACTAAACTAAGTTATTAAAATCCATTGGTACAATGTGTACGGCCCTTTAGAACGGCACGTGTAAGTGTCGTTTGTTGTTTGCCGCGGCTCAAATTTTGAAAGAATTAGGTAACTAATTTCTTTGGTTGCTATTGAGCCCTTGTAGATTTCGGTCGATCGGTGTAATTGCAATTTGATTATCGTGTAAAAAATGTCGTTTACAAATAGTGAGTACTACGAAATGATTCTCTGTGTTGGTGCATCTGATGGCAGCCTTCGGGAGGCTCGTCGATTGTACTCCGAGAGGTTTATTAACGGTAGACCCGTCGAAGAACGCCGCCGGCTTCCTTCCCTGGAATGCTTCAGGAAGATGGTTTTACGGTTGCAACAAAGCGGTTCTTTTCATGGATTTCGCCGCGAAGGCCGGCCGTCTACACTGGATACTGTGGTTGAAGACACGATTTTAGAGCACTTCGAAGCAGATCCAAGGACCAGCACGCGCCGAGCCGTGCTTCGTGATGATGGTCAACACCCATACCATTTCCGGCGTACACAACAATTAACTGCAGCTGATTACCCGTTACGTGTTCGCTTCTGTGAATGGTACCGGGATCAGGTCACAGCATTGCCGGATTTTGGGTTACGAGTTTTATGGACGGATGAAGCGTCGTTCACTCGCAGCGGCATTAGCAATGTCCATAATGAGTATGTGTGGACACACGAAAACCCACATGTGTCTACCGAATCCAGCTTCCAACACCAGTGGCGCATCAATGTTTGGGCTGGCATTGTCGGTGAAATAATAATTGGTCCCGTATTTTTACCGCCCATTCTGAATGGTGAAAATTATTTATCGTTTTTAAGGGATACATTAGAGGAAGAGCTCGAGAACATTCCCGTAGCCTTATACGCCAATATGACGTTCCAGCATGACGGCGCGCCCGCGCATTTCGCTAGGCCAGTGCGCGCGTACCTAGACTCACGGTACGAACAGTGGATAGGGCGCGGGGCTCCTATTGCTTGGCCGCCACGTTCACCGGACCTGACTCCGCTTGACTTTTTCTTGTGGGGTTATGTTAAGAGCGTGGTATACTCGAATGCATGTGATACACGCGAAGAAATGCAGTCTCGCATCATAGCCGCGTCTCGACAATTACCCCACAAATGCTGCGTAACGTCATAACATCGGTGTTTCGGCGGGTAAATTTGTGTATTGAACAAGACGGGAAACATTTTGAGCCGCTGCTTTAGTTATTTTGTGCACAAATACCTACCGATGACGCGTTGGTACTCAAATATGTAAAGTTAATTGTACGTAGTTTACATAATAATGTGTTGACAGTGAGTAAAAGTGCAATTAGGTATTAATCAGATTGTGAAAACAATTGTTACAGTGTGTGTCGTAAGACATAATTATTGTGAAAGTAAGTACGTATGAAGTGCCGTGTGGTGATTTATCGGTTTCTCTGTACCTATTAAATTAGTGAATTTTCGTCACAAATAAATACCTATCTACTACCTACCAAAATGTGTAAGTAAGTGTCACGTGAAGTGAGACTGTGCGAGTGAATGAATACCTACCTACACTATGCGGATCGCGGCGCGACGCGGAAGCGTCAGCGTGCGCCTGCGTACTAGATACCAGGAGCGCAGCAGTTTAGAGGAGGTAAGCATAGTAGGTTTATTGTACTTGTTAGTGATGTAACACTTTTGTTTTGATTTTAATATTATCGATTTAATTGATGAAGCAAAATAACACCAAAACTCAGAATAGTATATTTTGATGTGGGCACTTGTGTATAGACTATTCTGATGATTCTGAATATCACCCTTAAATATGACCACGCATTTCTGTTACACGTTGTATATTTTTTAATTAATATAGTTTATCCTTTTCTTAACATTCCCATGTTATTATAATTTATTATCAGTATAGGCGCTGGCTGTCGACGGATAATCTGCCAAGTGTGGCTGTGGTTTACTAACGGATTTACCACGACGGAACTTCGGCGTCGGAATATCAGTCAAGTGTGGTACGAAAGAGACGATAAGAATTTGACACAAGTATAAATGAAACTACAATTATTAATTTAATGTCTTTATAAATAATTAAAATCCATACTAATACTAATTTACTAATTAATATTATAATTATAAAATATTATAAATGCGAAAGTGTGTCTGTCTGTTACCTCTTCACGCTCAAACCGCCGAACCGATTTAGATGAAATTCGGATAGGGATTGTTGGAGTCCCGGGAAAAAACATAGGATAGTTTTTATCCTAGAAATCACCCTTTAAGGGGGTGAAAAGGGGGTGGAAGTTTGTATGAGAAAAACCTATTGAAGCACTGACTCCATTTCATTTTCATTTCACCATCATTAGGAAATCTGCAACAGTATTGAAATGATTATCGATAACCATTTGTACATCACTAGTAACCTATACTTGCGACAATTTTATTTTTCAGAAAAATCATAAAATAAAGCAAATACGTGAATTATTTTGAGTAGATAGGCATAAAGTACTATTTTTATTTATCGTCTATCACTTTTTTTATTTCCAATATTGAAAAATATATCTCTAAACTCACCGATGAAATGTTAACGTTTCGTTCTCATTTTCTTTTCTCGAACTATGGGCTTTACACCCTTCAACAACACAAGACATCTTGTCCAGGGCACTGTACACCTCTCGTATATACTTTCTGGCCACGTTCTCAGACAGAAATTAATAATTAACTCGCTTTTTTCACTTAGTAAATTCGTCAAACTCCCGACTCGTATCAACAAAACATAAAACTACAAAATTAAGTTGATAGCCAACGTAAGTATTTTGACGTCTTGGATAGAACTTCTGTATTTGTTAGCATTATAAGAGGGCCAAAGAGGACCATTTGACATTTTGCTTGTGACACGTTCAAAAATAATAAAAACAAACAGCCATGGTTTGTTTCATTCCCACATTGCGATATGCTAATTGACATAAATGAATAAACTGTATAGTACTCGGTTTTTATTTTAGCCCGGCTTCCATGCTAGTTATTGTTCCGAGGGGATTACCAACCAAAGAGAATATACGTGTAGTATTTTAATTGGTGTGCAACGTTCACAATAATTATTATTTATTGGATCATAATTGGATGCCTGTTTGTGTCAGTCTTCAGTTCAAGTTGAGTAAAACGTCGTTCGTAGTGATTACAAACTCTTTGAAGTTGAGTTCAAGAACGAATTGGTCATAGAATAGGTAGCCTTTGTTCACGATAACATATAATTTGTCATCTAACGAATATTGTCAAAAATAAATATAATAAGAAAATCCGCCAAACTAATTTGTTTACTAACTTTGATCGAGTTCTCATTAAAAAATGTGTGGAGCTGATAAAAAATTGGGTGAGATCCGTGCGTTGATACTGGTTGGTGGTTATGGGACACGATTAAGACCCCTAACTTTGAGTAGACCGAAGCCTCTTGTAGAGTTTGCCAACAAACCAATTTTGTTGCATCAGATTGAAGCTCTTGTTGACGCGGGAGTAACACAGGTTTGTTATTATTATAATATCATACCAAGTTATAAAATTGTCTGATATTTTTGCCATTATCAGATTTTACCCAGAGTTTCTATGGTTATTTTCTTTGAGCAATCATTAAAAATCTGAGTTATGATGATAACCGGAAAATATAATTCAATTCAATCATTTAAATACATTACTATTAAAAGAGAATACAAATATTCATACATAACATGAACTTACAGTTGAGATTAATTTCCCAAAATATATGCACACAGTATCCTGTACTATTGTATATTATAATCACATCCTAGTAAACTGCCATAAGAATTTTAATAAAATTTACAACATGATAGATAGATAGATAGATAAACATTTATTTTGGACTCACACAGCATCAACATAGACAGTTTCATTTACATCACAAATTACACACAGAGACAAATATAGGAACAACAACAAACATGGAGAATAACAGGGTTTAATTGAGGCTAGGATTAAATCCAGGAAAATTGTTTTACAAATACTTGCCATCCCTGTTACTGTCCTGAGCAAAGCTTGGTCACCCAGGTACTGATTATTAAATTATGCTGAACTATTAAGTATGTAGCAAAATCATTTGAAACCTAAATGATTAAATGATTCATATCACTGAATTCTACAGCATTGTTTATTACAAGACTTGTATTCTTATCTCAAATATGAGTGTGTTAATTAGGTCATAATTAGGTCTTTGCTTAATTAAACTTGCACCTATCTTTGATTACCTTTGAGTATTTGATTGGCCAGTGCTGAAGGTTATGGGTTCATATTTGTGTGAATTATACATTGAATTAAGAATGTTCAAAAAAAAGTTGTATCTGTAGTAATATCAGTTATCTGGTTTCCATATACAAGCTCCGCTTAGATTGAGGTCAGATGCCTGTGCGTGAAGGTTATCCCAGGATATTAATAATAATTTGATATTAATATAATATTTCTCATATTTTAAATTTTAGGTGATACTGGCTGTGTCTTACAGAGCAGAAGACATGGAAAAGGAATTGACAGAACAAGTATCAAAACTTGGTGTTTCACTGACATTTTCCCATGAAACTGAACCCCTTGGTACTGCTGGACCACTGGCTTTAGCCCGGGAATTACTCAGTACAAGCCCTGAGCCTTTCTTTGTACTCAACTCTGATGTTATATGTGATTTCCCATTCAAAGAACTTGCCAAATTCCATAGAAGTCATGGAAAAGTAAGTGTTTTTTTGTTATACTTCTGTCTGCCACATCATACATACAGACATACTTTTCGTTATGTATTTTCTTTATTACCATAAATATTTTGTGTCATGACAAAGCCACTATGTGTATATGAAACAATGAAATTATCTTTTGAGGCAAGGAATAGATATACTTAGATACAATTTTAACTACATATTGCAAGTGTGGCACTTTTGAATTGACTGTGATAAGACTTTCACCTTGATGTAAATTTGCAAAAATGATTAGCTCTTCCCAATTCTATAACATTTATTTATAATTCTTATAAATATTCAATTTTTTGCTTATTGTAACTTTTATAATAAGAAAATAATAAATAATAGTTATGAAGCTATTATTTTTAATTTCAGGAGGGTACAATAGTAGTAACGAAAGTGGAAGAGCCATCAAAATATGGTGTAGTGGTTTATAAAGAGGATGGACAGATTGAAAGCTTTGTGGAAAAACCTCAAGAGTTTATTTCCAATAAAATCAATGCTGGTATAAATTTACACTTAACTTATTTATAATTATAATATTTACCTCCTGTTTTGAATTGCCTTTCAGAGGGAACATAGTAATTGCAGGGTAACAATCTAAGTTTTTTATCTATAGTCTGATTTTTAATTAGCTGGACTAAACTGACAGTTACGAGCGCAATATGGTTAAAATTACTGTTTCATGGTTTGACCATGTCACTTTTTTTCAAGGCGATGATAGCTCAGTGGTAAGTGACGTCGGATACCGCGGCGAAGGTCGTGGGTTCGAATCCTTACAATGAGCTTGAGCTTTCGGTGAAGGAAAACATCGTGAGGAAACCACAGCACGGTGGTAGGGTACTTTGTAGTACCCGACTGGCTGGCTACCACCCTCAAGTTGAAAATCTGTCGCCAAAACACCTATCGGTGTGTTCCGACAGCTGCACTTGAGAGCCAGTTCCCATCTAGGCTTTGTGTGCTTACCATCTTCGGCCACATCATCACTTACCATGGTGAGATTGTGGTCAAACACAAGCCTATCCAGAATAAAAAAAAAAAAAAAAAACAATAAAAGTCAATCTAATATCAGTGATTACAGGTATTCTCATTCATTCTTTTAAGAAATAATTTCTGGGTAAAGAAATATTTCTTACGACAACTGTCAAATCAGTCCACCTAATTAAAAATCCAAGTATAGATAACAGTAGCATTCCCCCACGGTTTCACCTGTGTTCCCGAGGTATTATTTTTTCCCAGGATAAAAAGTTCAATTAAATCTTAGTTTTTATTCCAGGTTTTATTCCATATTCTGATCTACCTGGTTACCAAGTTTCATTACAATCCATTTAATAGTTTTTGTGTGAAAGAGTAACAAACATCTTCACATCCAAAAAAAATTTTATAGTAGTAAGATACAAAACCATTAAATTTTATTGAACACTTTTATTCTTATATTTATTCATAGGAATGTACATTTTGAACCCATCGGTACTCAACAGAATAGAACTCAGGCCAATGTCAATTGAAAAGGAAGTTTTCCCCTTCATGGCAACAGACAGACAGTTGCATGCAATGGAATTACAAGGTTTCTGGATGGATGTTGGACAACCAAAAGATTTCCTAACAGGTAATTAATTTTTCAGAAACATTCACATTAATTGAGCATCCTACATACACTGGTATAAAAATATGTAAGTTTTTTAATATATGTACATTTTTTTATTTTTTTTTATGTCATTAGTGACAACGAGGCACTCGGGTCACCCGATGGTAAGTGACTACCGTCGCCTATAGACATTAGCAATACCAGGGGGACTGCCAACGTGTTGTACACCTTATTACAATGCCTTAAGGGCAAGGGCAACTGGCTCTCAAGTGTAGCTGCCGGAACACACCAACAGGTGCGTGGCGATAGATTTTCAACTTGAGGGTGGTAGCCAGCCAGCCAAGTACCACATAGTACCCTACCACCGTGCTGTGGTTTCCTCACGATGTTTTCCTTCACCGAAGGCTCAAGCTCATTGTAGGATTCGAACCCACGACCTTCGCCGCGGTATTCGACGTCACTTGCAACTGAGCTATCATCGCCTTAAAAATGTATTATGTACTTATATCAAAAAATTGTGAATTGAACACCTGTTCAAATATGGAGAATGCTGATTTATTCATAGTCCTTTAATTATCAACTGCCATTACATTTCATTTCATAAGCCATTGATCCGATTGTGATGAAACTTTGGTGGATTTTTTCTTTGCATTCTTTGCTAAAAAAAAAAAACTTAACAGTATAGCTAGTTATCAATAATTTAAATGTAATTTCAGGAATGTGTTTATATTTAACAAGCTTGCGTCAGAAGAACTCTAACAAACTGCACGAAGGCGCGGAAGTAGTTGGTAATGTGATCATTGATCCTTCAGCCACTATCGGTAACGGATGCCGGATAGGGCCGAACGTAACTATTGGCCCCGATGTCGTTATCGAAGATGGTGAGTTGTGTTATATACAGTATGTCCGGTAAGTAGTACGACAAACTTAAGGGGAAGATAAGTGGGCGGCTTGACAAATAAATGACTTTAGTAATTGTATCACCATTTTCGAGATATTTAATATCTAATATAAAAAAATCATAAATATCGAAATATCTCAAAAATGGTGTTCTTTTTATTGAGCTCATTTTTGTATATTTGCTAGGTGACCCGCCCACCTTTAAGTTTGTCGTACTACTTATCGGACACCCTGTATAGTCGACAGTCTGTGGCTTCCTCTCTGCTTGTTTGAATTAGTATACCCAATTGACAATAAAGTCCTCATAAATGCCGCAGTGAAGTAAAAGGATATCGTTTTAGATATTGTCTTTTAAAGAATGACATAAAACTTTTGAAAACTGAAAATAAAATCGTATTTATAAATATGTATATGAATGACTCCAACGCTTCGATGTAGCGCTCACTCTTGCATGATACATGTTTTATGTAATAAATCTAATCTAATTAAAAAATGTTCACATCAACCGAACGTCAAACGTGGCGAACCGTGAAGACAATGGAGTCTTCACGGTAAAAAAAAACCATTGATAAATTAATATTAAATTAAGTTTCTCGCCATATTCCGAAGTTTCTTGAAAAATGGGTTACTGACTTCTACAGTAATATTTGGTTTAGGTATATCGCCAATGCCAGCAACTTCTCAATGATGTCATATTCGTATATAGGTACTCACACAGTTCATTACTTCAAAACGAGCTGTTACAATGTTGAAACAAATGATTCTCATTTATCAAGACACATGAGTGTACCGTGTATAATCCTCATTATACGCTCATATAAATTACCCTCAATAAACCTAATAAACGGAATATTTTAAGAAGTTTTCGTTTTTAATGAGATGTACATGCAAATAAAATTTGTTGAATAATGCATTCAAGGACATTTTATTTAGAGATATTTTGATTGCCATAATTTCCTACTTTTTTACATTGTATTATGCTTGTATTTGGTTTGATCACTATCTCACCATGCAGTGGCGGGGGTTTTTAGACTGGGTAGGCAAGACATTTTAAAAACTATTAACTCACCAAAAATCCTGCATGTTGGTTTTGGTATACGATAATTAGTTTTTTATCACTGAAACATAGTTTTGAAAACGCATATCTTTTATATATTCTCTATACACACACCACAACAACTTCACAGTGAATATTTTCCATTTTCTACACTATTATCAGCGTTAATTCAAATAGGTACCTAATAAAACACCTCACAACAAAAAAGTCAAACAATAATGGCGATTTGACCTAGAGTACCTACCCAGACACGCACGATTACTACACTATAAAAAAATAATACGACAAAAAAGTAATGGTGCGATAATTAAATGAAACAATGCTACTTTTTTAAATAATGGCATAACTAACTTCGTCGCGTAAAAACTGCGCCTGTGCCTGCGCACTGAGCGATTTATCGATCAAATTGGTGGTATAAAGGGGGCGCGACGGGGGAACACTCTGCAAGTATGACTGTGCGCGCCCATTTTTGGTTCATTCGAATCATTCATCAGTCGACACATGCTTCCCGCGTTGAGATGACGCTTCGTTCGCTCTCAAAATACAGTCGCACACACAACTTTCTTTGCACGAGGATGGTGTTACATAGCAAGGAAAGAAAAATTATTTGTAGTATTTATTATTTTATGAATAAGTAACACTAACACCGCGACGTCATCTGGCTTAATTTTTCTTTTTACAACCAACTTTTTATTTTAACATCGAAATTTGTATGTATAAAATAATGCTCAAGTAAACACAATATATATTTTTAATTCCAGCCTATTTCAAAGTACTATGTAGCTACTAAAGTACCTATTATGATTCGACAACAAAACAATTACACTTATTTTACAAAACAATAGTCTAATACTTTACGACGCAATAGTATCCGTGCGTAAACACATCCCCTCCATCGACTGTCGCTCAGCGTTTTTACGTAGCGGGCCATAGGCACTGCCTACCTTGTGCGGTTGTGTGCGTTATTTGTGACATTGTGTGCTACGTATTTATAGGAATGCGCACGGCGCACACACCTATAAATCCGCATGATTACGAGAGCACACATTTAAACATTTAGACAACAATAGTTAGTGTCTTTTCCGCGGCTAGCTGTGGTGCTAGTAGTGCTAAGTTGTTTGAAATTGTACGAACGAGCTTGCATATTATGTATATTGATACCCGCGACATTCGATAGATGGAGATAAATTATGATTTAAGTTTTTTTTTTATTGTTAAATTTAATTTATTAAGTACTTATTCGTAAATAAAATAATATTAGATATCTGAACTGAACAAGATTTTAATCTGAGTTATTAGGGTAGGCAGTGTCTTTCTGCCTATATGGAGCGCACGCCACTGTCACCATGGTAAGTGATGATGTGTCCGGCTTACCGTACACAAAGCCTAGAAGGGAACTGACTCTTAAGAGTGTCCGTCGGATACACTGATATGTGTTTAGGGACAAATTTTCAACACGAAGTTGGTACTTTCTGACATTCACTATCCGCAGTAACATAAAATTAAAAAACTAACAAAGAAAAAAAGTTTAAAAATAGAAAAAAAAAAGTTTCACTTCTTACGTGTGTACACTAATAGATACACACACTTTTTTTTATAGGTGCATGTATAAAACGCTGCACAATTCTACGCGGGGCATGCATAAGACAGCACGCTTGGCTCGACGGCTGCATCGTTGGGTGGCGGTCAGTGGTCGGTCGGTGGGTCCGAATGGAAAACTGCACGGTGCTCGGTGAAGATGTCATAGTCAAAGATGAACTTTACGTGAACGGCGGACAAGTGCTACCCCACAAGTCCATCGCGTTGTCTGTGCCGGAACCACAGATTATCATGTGAGTATAGGAGCTAGTGGTAAAAGGGGCTAAATTGAGGCCGTACAAACTATTTTTAGCGTTTGTACACAAATTGCTGTTTGTGATAATTTATTCTGTTTGTCAAAATTTATAGCAAGATGAAAGTGAACATTTTAAGTAAGATTTTTAAGGAGAAAAAAAACTACATTTAGATTGCCTCCAGTTTTTATCGACATAAGTAAATCTAGGCAAAAAATAAGACACGTTTCGATTCCTAATACACAATCTATACTAATAACTGCAGTGTAAAAAATCAAAATGGGTCCATCCGTTTGGTACAAACGGATACACACGATAAGCTTATAATACTATTTTGTTTGTCTGTTCTTTTCTCCCGTCACTTTATGTTCCTTATTTTTTGCCTTTAATAAAGTAATAAACTCTAATAAGCCTAAGTAAATAAACCTAAATAAACTACATCACAGAAGCACCCAAGTATGTAAGAACGTGAATCGCGACATATAGATTGTTGTCATACTGAGTGCTTAGTGCGAGTTTTTGATATTACGCGGAATACGAATGGAACTAATTTCTTTTATTCAAAGTTTTCGAAAACGCAGACGCGTTCGTAGCGTTTATTTACTTCAGCAAAGCAATAGTTCGTTTATAATTTATATTTAATTACATAATATGCTATCTTTGTGAATTCACTCAGAGTAGAGTAGAAAACGTACGCCTCAACCGCTATGATGTTAAGGATGTGAAGTGCGAGCGTCAGAGGCGCATTTTTCATCGCTACACCGCTATCAGCCGCGGTTGGCGTCGGTCGCCGCTATATCTACCTGGAACACAGAACTATCTGCCCCAATATATCTGAATTATGTATCCTGCCTCTAAATATTCGAAAAATATAACCATTTAGTAACACCAAAAACTGGCACTAAGCAATTATTAATTTATCCAGTGTATCCGCGGTACCCTTGGAGGGTTTGCAAGCGGTACCGTTGAGCAAGTATAGAATTAGGTATGGGGCAATAATAGAAATTAGGATAGGTATATCATTTAATTTTTGTCACTGAAACTTTGAATATTTAAATATCAACATGTTATGTATATTTGAAAATATAAACAATAGGCAGTAAAAATCTGCTGATGAGATACATTTTAAAATGTATTATTGTTCCTGATAATTACTTTTATAGTTTTGAATATTTTATAAAGCTTGTTTATCAAAATTACCAAACTCGTTTTGGTATATTAATATTCCGATTTTACTTGTATTTTTATTCGCTTATTTTTATTAGGATAATTTAAATATTGTCTTTTATTAATTGTTATGCTGCTTATTTTTAAACATAATATATTTATGTTATAATATATTTTTGTTAGTTTTTGTATCTTCAATGTTTATTAAGGGAATACAGTTGTGATTGTGCAAACATTGAAAATGATAAAAGCACAATCTGAATCTAAAAATAACATTCCTACTTATTTATAATGTCATTTCAGTCTGTATCAATATATTTTTTTGAGATTATTTTAAACCACAATATGGCACAGTTACCTACCATCATGGATTTGAATTTTGAGTCTGTCGTTAAATGTACGTAGGTATTCTGAGATGGAGTTCCTGCCACATTGTGGTTGTGCAGTTTAATGTTAGTATGTTAATGCAATAATAGACATTAACGGATTTGATAAATATATAATGGTAAGTCACTGCCATTTTTACACCAAAATTATTATTAGAATATTTTCGTAATGCTTGATAGAAAATGTTGTATGACTGTAAATTAGTAATCTAGATATATGTAATAAAAATAGAATCTTTTTTGTACAAAAAACGCAATATGTATCTATATAGATGTGGTTGCTTACAATAAAATAGAAAATCTTAAGAGGATTTTTTTCAATGCCTATATCTACCTAAAACCAATGAGAATGGGTGAAGACTAGATGGTGCTAGGGTCCTTGGTAGTACCATCTAGCGACTCTGGCTAGCTACCACCTCAAGTTGTAGATTTGAAAAATCTACAACGCTGGATCAGTACTGAAGTAACAAAAGTACGAATATATTACATACTCTTTGGTATCACGTACAATGAGTCATTATACAATAGTTTACGAGGTATTCAATCAAAATCAAAACTAATTTATTCAGTTTAGGCCACATAACACTATTACTCCTAGCGGAGGTTTAGGCTATGGTAAAGCACATATGAATGGTTACAATTTGACTCTAGCACCGGTTCGGAACGACGATGAGAATGAGATCGAAAACTAAACGTGACATTGCGTTTTCGTTTTATTTTCATTAAAATCGTGTACCTATGTAGGAAGTTCAACAATGAAATGAAAGCGTGTATCGTGACTTTTCAGGTTCTCCCAAAAAGTTTTAGTGAAACGGCCACCAATTTTACCAAAACCCTGACCTAACTGTCTTGTACGGACGAGAATTAGACTATAACGTGACTATCATAGAGCATTAAACCACTCCCTCTGGGCCCAAAGAGTATGTAATATATTTCTGGGCCCTCAAAGGTGACTATAGATAACATAAAAGAATTAGTCATGATTAGGCTGATAGTCTTGTTACTAAAGCCTATATAAATTAAAAAGGGGATTGTTTGTTGTTGACATTGACATTTCGGACAATTCATTCGGTCAGTCAGAAATTTGCGCCAATTTAGGTGGGAATTATATTTTTCGTTAGATATTGATTTAAAATCTCTATAAACTATCCCAAAATAATATTAATAAGATGTCGAAGCGTAACAGTGCTTCAAATACACTCTTTAATTACTTTTCCAAAACACCTCCTGCAAATAAAAAGGTCAAAACCAATGCAGAAGCTGACTGCAGTCCTAAGACTCCCAAGTTAGATTCGTCAATGAATGGAGACAAGGAAATAAAAATTGAAAGTAAGTATAGCTAGTTTTAATTCGAACTACCTATAAAATGCAGCATATTCTTGAATTAAACTCAGGCGCCGAAGGTGTCCCAAATGCCGGTCGTATGACAACTTTCCATCGGCCCATAGTCTAACAAAACATCTGAGTACTATTACCCGTGTACCCCGTCGCGTAAGCTAAATAAATTAAAGAAATAAAGATATTTTTTTATCTCATAAAGTAGGTATTGATTGATGTTTTAGTACCTCTTGCATATCGAGATGGACGGCGCCGTCCGCAATCCACATACATAAAAAAAAATCGCCATTCATCGTAAAGAACTTAGTGAGCCAAGTGACTCTGATTTCCTGAAATTCCATAATTTTTCCTGCCTTTTAAACTTAGCTAACTTTCAGAGAAAAAACGTGAAAGGCAATCATCCCCTTCACCTAACAACAATAAACACAATAGTGATAGTGATGATGAAGTACCTGTTATTTCTAAAAGGAGAAAGAGGATCAGGCTCAACCCAGTTGATTCTGATGATTCTGACACAGAGAACCAAGGTAAGTTGAAAATGTTATAAAATCAAATTCAAAAATATTTATTTCAGGCCAGGGTCAATATATTGTTAGTAAACTTATTACAAATAGTATTATATTAAGTACATAACATTTAACCCAACTAAATGCCACACAATATTGGGCAGTCTGCATGGTTAGCCATTTTTATTTGTCACTAATTTAATACAGTAGCCGCATTTATGTAAGAGTTTGTATATATGGTTTTATATAAAATTTACAATAAAGCCTGTGGTGCAAACAATCCATTCAAATGGAAGTCAATGAGGTAGATGATGATGGATTAGTAAAAGTTTCCACAACTCGGAAAAGGCCTTTCTTTAGGACCTAACTTCAACCTTCAACAATATTAATTTATTTCAGAACAGGTCTTACTAGTTGCTTGCCCAATAAGTGTATATGAACATACCAAAATTGAGTAAGAGACTACTAAATTCCTGAAATATTTGAAGGTGTTTGACTTATTACTGACTAGTTATGTTACACAGCAGCTAACAAAATGGAAACTCCCAAAGAAAAATCAAACTTAGAGAAAAAATTACAGGACAGCTTCAAATATGAGCCCAATCAATCTCCAAAAAGCAGTAAAACAGCAAAGCCAACTAGTAATGGGTAAATATTTGTGACATCAATCTTATTCTCTCTAATAAATATATATTAATTGACTAGCTGTCCCCTGTGGTTTCACCAGCGTTCCCATGGGATCTTATCTTTTCCCAGGACAAAATATAGCCTATGTTTATCAGGGATAATGTAGCTTTCTAATGGTGAAAGAATTATTCAAATCAGTCCAGTAGTTTCAGAGCCTATTCAATCCAAACAAACAATTAAATCTTTCCTCTTAATAATATTAGTGACAGATAAATAATTTATTCTGACACAAAATTTATTGTGCATCTGGCAAGATGGTTCCCAAAAACAGTTATTAAGATTGATTAAATAGCCCTTTTTTTTCAGTACACCAACTGTAAAGTCAAAGCATGTGGAAGAGCGCCCGATGGCACCCGCAGCAAGTAACGAAGGCAACTGGATTCACTGCAAACTAGAATGGTTGAAGCCTGATAAAGTCAGGGATGCTATGAAGAGGAAGACTGATCATCCTGATTATGATCCTGGTACTCTGTATGTGCCACCTGATTTCTATAGGACCCAAACTCCTGTAAGTATATGTGATTCCCTATTTAGTTTAATATTAGTGACTGACCGAAAAACATGTGTTTTTGCTGAAACCGGAACTGAAGGTTCAGTTTTGGTTCTAGTTTCGGCTGAAACTGAAAAAAAACTTTTATAGATGTGTTAAAATTATTGAATACTATGAATAAAAATATCAGTGGACCGTTATTTCTAGACAAGTGAACAAAAACCACGTATGACTGTAGGTGGTGTAAAATGAAATAAGTTCACTTATAAAAGTTGGAGTTTTAATTTTAACAAATGACGAGCCGAAAGTCAAGTCAAAGACAAAACCATTTATTCAGTTTAGGCCCTAGAAGGGCACTTATGAAGGTCGAATTACAGATGTTACCACATACGAATTACAGAAGTTACCACATACGAATTACAGAAGTTACCACGTAAGAATTACAGAAGTTACCATGTACGAATTACAGAAGTTACCACGTACGAATTACAGAAGTTACCAAAGTAATTTTTTGACCGAAACTTCGGCCGAAACAAGCTTTTTTTGTCGACACCGAAACCGAACTTCAGACACTATTTAAAATGTTTATTACCTCAGCTAAACATGAAAAATACTTACTTAATTTCTTAGAAATTGGTTGAGATGTTGTGGCATTAATTCTGATCATTTAAACATACGAATACCTGTACTTTATTGTATTTATTGCCTTTAGGCTCATCGCCAGTGGTGGGAGATGAAGTCATCGCATTTTGACTGTGTGTTATTCTTTAAAGTCGGCAAATTCTATGAATTATACCACATGGATGCCGCGGTTGGTGTAAATGAACTTGGATTCTCTTATATGAAGGTAAGCATCATCTGGCTGTTGATATTATAAATCATTTAGGGTCAGTGATTTTTAATCTTGGACATCCTGTTTTTTTTATATCTGATACATATTATTAGATAAGGTATTTCACCCTCCATTCATTGTCACAAAAACATTTGAATACATATATAATTTGTTCGGAATAATAAAAATAGAAAAAATTATCATCTGAGAAAGGATTCATTGAATGTGAACAAATGTTTCGTTAAAATTTTAGGGTGAATTTGCGCACTCTGGCTTTCCTGAGAGCGCGTACGCTAGGATGGCGTCAACTTTAGTGTCTAAAGGTTATAAAGTTGCTCGTGTGGAGCAGACTGAAACACCTGACATGATGCAGGAGAGGTTCCGAATCAGTAAGTACCTACATAGTTTTTATTTTTTTATTTTTTATTCTCGATAGGCTTGTGTTTGACCACAATCTCACCATGGTAAGTGATGATGTGGCCGAAGATGGTAAGCACACAAAGCCTAGATGGGAACTGGCTCTCAAGTGCAGCTGTCGGAACACACCGATAGGTGTTTGACGACAGATTTTCAACTTGAGGGTGGTAGCCAGCCAGTCGGATACTACAAAGTACCCTACCACCGTGCTATGGTTTCCTCACGATTTTTTCCTTCACTGAAAGCTCAAGCTCATTGTAGGATTCGAACCCACGACCTTCGCCGCGGTATTCAACGTCACTTACCACTGAGCTATCATCGCCTTAAATAGTAAAGTAACATCACATGGTTAACACATCTAAAAAGTAATTTTTGTTATAAGTAGTGTTCAAAATAAATATGAAACCAAATTATAAAACAGTTTATTATGCTAAACAAATTCTGCAGTTTCAACCTTACCAATTTTTTATGTGATCTTGATTGGGTTGGTAATTGCGCCTTGAAATAAAATAGCACGAACAGTATGTTCTTTTTACTTAATGAATTAATTAAATATAGTTTATTCTATACATGTGAAAGACAAGTTATGATAATATAAATAAAGACAAAGTAGACAACCTCTTCCAATCTTTGGGTATCGAAAAATATTTCAGACTAGTTGGCAGGCAGGTGTAGCATCAACTTTTTTTATATTATATATTGCAATATATCCAATCCATTGTTTGGTATTTCCAATAACAAGGCCAATTTGTCTCAGTCACAGTCTGCAGTAATAGGTTCCGCATTTTTCTGTTCAAGCTTTCATGTCATTACTTAAAATAATTGTAATTACAGCAGGTCAAAACAAAAAATCGGATAAAGTAGTCCGCAGAGAGATTTGTCAAGTGACTCTCCGTGGTACCCAAGTATGTGGACTCCAAGATCCAGGTCCCGGGGAGGCCACTGCCAATTACATGATGGCCATTTCTGAAGAGGTCAGTAGATTTATTTTCACTGTCTGTCAGCATTTATTTGTAACTAGCTATCCCCGCGGTTTAGCCCGCGTTATGATCATTCAAACATAAAAAAACAGCTGTGTACTAAATTCACATTTATCAAACGCGCGAAGTTAAAATGGTTCTTAAGATTTCTGAAATTTTCCAATTTTCTTGGCGTAACCTTCTACAAAGTATTAGAAAACATTAAAAAGAGATTAATTAAATAAGTAAAGTCGTTCTCAAGTAATGGCGTGACGTGACCAAGGGAAATAAGGATTCATTTATATATATATGTAGGTACCTATGTAATAGATAATTTTTATCATAGAAATGTAACCCTAAGAACCTTTTGTGAAAATTGTGCCAGATAATCAAGATGCAAAACGTTTTTAAAGAGCAACTTTTAGTCACATTGAGTATAGGAGAGAAATGACAAAATGTAAAGAAAGGCAGCGACTTAGGGCTCGTTCACACGAGCAGCATGTTGCCGACTGCAGCCGCCGACAACCGACTGCAGTCGACGGCTTCCGCCGACGGCAGTCCGCGGCTGCAGTCGGCAACATGCTGTGCTCGTGTGTACGAGCTCTTAATGGCAATACACACTCGCAGACGGGTCGCAGAGTAATTCGATATTTTTTAAGTTATATGAAATTTTCGTAGGAAATGAATGGATGCAGCACATATGGCGTGTGCTTTGTGGATGCCTCGATAGGCCTTTTCCATCTCGGACAGTTTCAAGACGACAAGCACTCGTCAAGACTGCTCACTACTTTGGCACATTATCCACCAGCATTGGTAAGTAAAGTAGCTAGTTAACTTAGTTAAAAAATAGCTTTGCAATTTGTCTGCACCCTGTTTGATTTTTTTTATACTAGTTTTTCGCCCCGCAGTTTCACCCGAGGGATCTTATCTAAAAAATATCCTATGTTTTATTCCAGGAGTTGATCTTCATGTTTGCCAAGTTTTATCAAAATCCGTTCTGCCGTTTTTGCGTGATTGGTCAACAAACATACAAAGTTTCACATTTATAATATTATAGTAGGACTAGCTTATTGGCCCGCGGTTTCACCCGCGTCCCCGAGTGATCTTATCTTTTTCCGGGATAAAAAAGATCCTTTTATTTCGGGACCTGTGTGCCAAGTTTCATCAAAATCCGTTCAGCCGTTTTTGCGTGATTGAGGAACAAACATCCAAACATAGAAACTTTCACATTTATAATACTTATTAGTAGGATCAGACTAGTTGTCCACCGCGGTCGAAAATACTTTCTTAGCGGATACTTATTCCCTATTTCGAATCTACCTGCCGAATGTCAAGTTTGCAGCATTTATACTTTTACGTAATATAGGTTGTATACGACCGCAAAACATCAGCGCGTACAAGTAAACTTGTATCAACCCATTGCCATAGTGCGCGCCGAGAACCACAGAATCTATGGCCCCCAGAGAAAACACTTAAAACACTCGCCGAAAAGTATTACAACACCAATGCAAATGGGGACTGGCCGGAAGGCATCAAAGAGTTCTTACATGAAGGTATGGCCTTAACATCATTGCACGCTTTTGATTACTATCAGTGTTTTTGAATTAACACTACGTTTATTGTTAACTAGCTGTCCCCGCTGTTTCCTCTTTTCCAGGGATAAAAATATTGCCTTACACTAAAAAAAAACGTGGCATTCTATTGGTAAAAGAATTTTCAAAATCGGTTCAGTAGATCCAGAGATTACCCGTACAACCTCACAAACTTTACCTCTTTATAATATTAAATTATAGTATAGATTAAATCTAATCTTAAGTTCTGACAATTCCAGGAGATGCTCTCGGCTTGACCCCGGCAGCCAACTGTTATCTAGCTATCAAAGCACTAGGCGGGTGCGTAGCATATCTAACAAACTGTCTATTAGACATACAAATACTGGGCATGTCTCAGTTCACCTCATACGCACCACCCGACGTACTAAACAGAACCATATCACAAGAGGTGAAGGCTGAAAATCGATGGGACGGCGGCAACACAATGGTTTTAGATGCGATCACGCTACGGAATCTGAGAATAGTGCAAGATAACGGTTGTTTATATGACAAATTAAATTTCTGTGCCACTGCTATGGGGAAGAGGTAAGAAAGAGACATTTCGTATTTAAATTTCTCTATTATTTAACATATTTGCTGACAATCTTTTCTACAAATTTGTATTTTTTCCCTAAAAGTACTGATTGACACTTTTACTTATAAAAATACACTTGCGACAGCCTACAACTCGTAAGCATCAGTTACAAACTAACAGCCAAATGTATGCTAAATAACCTATATAAATTTAATTATGCATTATTTACAGGTTATTATACCAATGGGTGTGCGCTCCAAGCTGTAACCTCAAAGTTATCAAAGAAAGACAAGAGGCGGTTAAAACGTTATTTGAAAACCAAGAGTTATGTCAAGATGCCAAGAATATACTCAATACATTGCCTGATTTGGAGAGATTATTGGCCAAGTAAGTGATGTTAAATAATCATACTTCTTACAGCCTACCCTGTTCCTAATAATTTGGTTCAATGGCTCATGCATCTTGGACACCGTTGTGGTCTTGCAACATTTTCTGGTTAGGTTCGCCATCACCTTGGAACTACGAAAAATCTGATCATCATCATATCAGCTGGAAGACGTCTATAGTGGGATAAAATAAAAATTTACATAATATGTAATGGTATAATATGTGTAATATTTATTTAAGTTGAATGTATAAATATTATAATATAGAACATAAAATCAAACTGTACTTGCATGCCGATCAATTAATTTAAATTATGATAAGATCTTACTGTACCTACCCATAACCGCAAGGAGTAAATGAATTTGATAAATAATAAAACTAATAAAAAAAAAACAGTGGTGCCATCTGTTTTTACTTTCACATAACATCATATTTTTAATTTATTATTTCAGAGTGCACGCACTAGGTAATCTAAGGAAATCGAAAGACCACCCGGACTCCCGCGCTATATTCTACGAAGAGAAGGCATACTCGAAGCGCAAAGTGCTGGATTTCATATCGATATTGAATGGATTCACTTCGGCCCTAAAACTTGTCGACATGTTCTCTGATGTTGACGCTGCTCTATTGAAGAGGATAGCTCAGTTCAGCCCTGATGGGAAGTTCCCAGATTATAGGGAAACTTTGAAGTTTTTTAAGGTAATTACATTTTTGGCTTGTGGCTTTTATATGGATTATACGAAAGATGAATGAGGCCAACACACACAACACTCCCTCACACTCAAACTCAAAACTCATTTATTCAGTTTAGGCCCTGGTAAGGCACTTATGAACGTTACAATGACTCTACCACCGGTTCGGAATACACTTAAACTGAGAAGACTCCGGCAAGAAACTCAGCAAGGCATTTTTTTTACGCCCTCACACATACAACACACACTCACAAACACAAACAGACTCACACACATAACACACACACATGCATTTAATATTAGCTGATCATATCTAGGCACCAGTTAATGTCGTTCATAGGATCACGGGCACCATAATACAGATTTTTCCAGCTTGGGAGCTCTTGATCACTTGTGTATATTTAGCCAAATTATAGTTTTTTTGTTATATCTATCTGTTTCCTTTTATGTGTGGCAAATTAATAAATATTATTATTATCTGTTAAGAAAAGTCAGTCGCATTCGATATAATGAAATAACTTGAATTGTTAGAATATAAATTCTATTGTTATCTTATTGTTTTCCTGGCACTTCTGTCCCTTTGAAAAAAATAGTATTTAATTCTTATATATTTCAGGAAGCTTTCAATCAGAAAGAGGCAGAGAAGGAAGGACGCATACTTCCAGGTGAAGGCGTCGATCAAGAGTACGACAGTACTTTGAGATTGATAATGGAAATTGAGGATGAGCTAAAGGAATATCTTGTGGAGCAGGAAAAATATTTTAGGTGTAGGGTATGTATAAAAAATAATCTTAAAAAATATGTGATGGCAGCTTAGTGACATCGAATGCAATACCTTAAGCATTGGGAACACCAAAAAAAAGTAGGTAGTAGGGTAGTTGAACATTTTAAATGTTTTCGTGGAGTGTGTTCTTACTGCTACATCTTACGGTGTGCACGTTGTGGATATAATCTAAAATGTAATACGAAATGTTATTTTCTAGCTAACGTATGTAGGGTCAGACAAGAAGCGTTATCAAATAGAAGTGCCGATGAGTGCCGCGTCCAAAGCGAACTCCGACTATCAAATGGAGAGCGCCCGAAAAGGGTATAAGAGATTCTCCACTGCTGAGACAAAGGTAACTAAATTAATGTCTGATTAGTTAGACAAATAGAAAATTTTACGTAAAATTAGCTAAAGAAATAGACAATTTTATTATAGATCCACGAAGACGCGCTTATTTTTTTGTAATTCCTTACAGTGCAAGAGCACATCCTTGCGCTAGTGTTGTAGTACTGTTGATATGTCGATATGCACTACAAGACTCGCACGAAGGATTAGGAAAAAGAGTGAGACGCGTCTTCGTAGATGGCAATACCTATATACGTATTAATCTGTTGACTCGCGACATTAACCTGTCTAAAAACTCGTCAACTCGCGCGCATTTTTCAAAATTTCAAAATTCGCGCCCAATTTTCAAGTAAATGTCATTGTCCCGATTGTCCCATTTGAGAACGAAGTAGTGCGGTTTCTGAAACCCCTACTGTCCCAAGAAAGAACTAACAGGTTAAATACCCAATCAATGACATTCTTCATGTTTGCAGGATTTCTTAGCCCGCATGATAGCGGCAGAAGAACAAAAGAGTAACGTCCTAAAGGACTTGAGTCGTAGAATATTCGAGAAGTTCTCGTCTGACTACGATCGATGGGAGGGCGCCGTGCAATGTATAGCGACCATGGATGTACTGCTCGCTTTCACAGAGTTCGCAAGGCAACAGACCGGAGATGTGTGCTTGCCTGACGTTACTTTTGATAAGGAAAAGAAGGTATTTATTTACTTAAATGATTTTACTAGCTGTCCCCCTTTCTTTTTTTCTAGCGGTTGAATAGGGATGATGCCTATTTTCAATAAAAAAACTAAATAAGATCTAAAAATACTCGAAAATAGCTAACACGTTGTAAAATACCGCCTTTTCATTTTTGATTACCAATTCAACGACAAAGAGTAGGTCTTTGTCGTTCGTCTTTTGATGGTGTATATTTATGACGTCACAAGTATGTATTTAATCCCTATTAGGAATCTACCAAAATTCCATGTTTGTAGCATTTATACTTTCTGGGAGTTGTTGTCCGTGATCAGCCTCAGATCAGTCATCAGTGAGTTGTATTTCGCTTTTATACTCGAATTATATAGATTAGGAGTTACTGTATTTTTGATCTGTAACATCTTTCCTTCCTGCAATTTGTGGGAGTGAATCCGTGAAAAGAGACAGATGTGTGTAACCGGAAGCCGGGTTGTCAGATAGATGTGGAATTTTATTTCCTCTATTGTAGTGCAGGCAAAGGGTTTTAGCCCATATAGCCTCACATTTATTGACAAGTGGGTGTCAAATGTGATGTACTTGTTTGTGCTGTTGAGGCGTAAAAACAAACCAATAACCTTGCTTTCCTAACTATAGTGTGATACAACATTATTTATCGACAGCCATACATCAAAATAGTGGAGGGTAGACACCCCTGTATCCCGATAGTAAACGACTTCATACCGAACGACACACAACTCGGTACAGACGAGGCGTCGCTACTGTTGCTGACCGGACCCAACATGGGCGGCAAGTCCACACTCATGAGGCAAGTTGGCTTGCTCACTGTGTTGGCTCATTTGGTAAGTTTAGTCCACTTGTCTGTTTTCATGTCCTACAATGAGCTTTCGGTGAAGGAAAACACAGCACGGTGGTAGGGTACATAGTACTCGACTGACTGGCACTCAAGTTGCCAAGGACCTGTTACGGAAGTTTCCTTCTAGGATTTGTGTAGTTACCACCTACGGCAACATCATCACTTACCATAATGTTTATTCAAAGTAAAAAAATAAATAGTATACTGGTGCTTTTTATGTGAAGATAAGGCCCTCGAACGTAGAATGGATTTTCAGCGATGATGTTGAAAATCTGTCGCCAAGCGCCTGAGAGCCATTTAAAGGTGTACAACACATTGGCAATCTCCCTGGTATTTCTAATGTCTATAAGCAATGGTAGTCACTTACCATCAGGTGACCCGCCTGCCTAGTTGTCACTTGTGGTATAATTTTTTTTTCTCCAGGGTAGCTATGTACCAGCTCAAGAGTGCACTTTGAGCTTAGTAGACCGTATCTTCACACGACTGGGGGCTTCGGACGACATACTGTCTGGCCAGTCCACCTTCCTCGTGGAAATGAACGAGACGGCAGCAATTATTAGACACGCCACGGTACATTCGCTCGTATTGCTAGATGAATTGGGTAAGCTGTTTTATTGATAACTTTACTTATCCTTTTAATACTGTTTTTTGCGGTTTTATCCTCGTTTCCGAGGGATCTTATCTTATCCTGGGATAAAAAGGGTTATCTTTATCCTATGTTTATATTGGATATGATCTACCTGTGTGCCACGTTTCATCAAAATCCGTTTAGCTGTTTTTGCGTGATTGAGCAACAAATATCCAAATCTTCACATTTATAATATTTATAGTAGAATGTCTTACCCGGTTTTATTTGCGTTGTCGTAGGATCTTAAGTTTATGGGATAAGTGTCCAGGATAATATGATTTATCAAATTTTTTCTGCAAGTCATATCAAATATTCTAACTTAACTTTTTTGTATGACTAATAATATACTAGTGACCATATCGACTGGTTAAAAAAT
This sequence comes from Ochropacha duplaris, assembly GCA_951361185.1. Lineage (NCBI taxonomy): Eukaryota > Metazoa > Arthropoda > Insecta > Lepidoptera > Drepanidae > Ochropacha > Ochropacha duplaris. The sequence continues at coordinate 4,478,952 of OX592709.1, read as the reverse complement.
AAACACGATGTTCTTAAATTTCTTAATTTAGTTTTACAGCTTTCTAAAGAAAAATCTATGTTATTACTATTAAAATAAGGACACATTTCAACAGGGCGCGGTACATCGACATACGACGGCACGGCGATAGCATCGGGAGTATGCGTGGAGTTAGCAGAGCGCGGCTGTCGCGCGGTGTTCTCAACTCATTATCATTCACTTGTACATCATTTGGCTAAACATTCTGGGGTCTTATTAGGGCATATGGTGAGTTTCTTCTGATAAAAATAATGGGTTTAATAAAACAATTGTAACTTAAATATTTTGTCGTTTTTTCAACAGGCCTGCATGGTAGAAACCGACGAATCGACACCCGACAGCGAAGATCAAATACCAGAAGAAACAATAACGTTCCTTTACAAACTTTCTCCGGGCGCTTGTCCAAAGTCCTATGGTTTCAATGCGGCGCGTCTAGCGGGCATACCCAAAGAGATAACTAAACGTGCACACCAAATATCGAAAAAAATAGAAATTGAGGCCACGTGTGTACGCGCCTTTAGAGATATTTTGAAAATGGAAAACAATGCTACAAATGTTAGAGAGCTGCTGGCTGCTTTGAGTATTTAACTTTTTTTATTTCAATTATACTTATGGCAACTTCTTTCTGGTATTCTTATATGCCAGTGCTGATTATTATTAGATTTTTTAAGTAGTATTTTATTTGTCCCACCAATGTATTACGTAGATGATATATGTGATATTAAAACTCTGTATTGTTACTGACTGTTGATTGTTATAATAAATTCAGTTAGTTGTATGTTAAAATAGTGTTGTCAGATAGGTACGAATATTTTGTGATTGATCAAGATCATTAAATACAATTTCAGTACACTTACGTTATTGATTCTTTATTAAAACTTTTATACAATAAATCATCTTTTCTTTCTCAAACACTAAACAAATCGCAGTTCATTTTATATTACCATCGCCCGTTTTACCTAAATTACAAAACACATTGCACACTTCAATTTGTTACAATATCATCATTATGTCACGACAGTCGCCGTTGGATCGCGTAATCACTAGTTTTTTTTTTTTTTTTGCGGAAACTCGACGAAAACACGAGATATATTTAATTAAATCTCACCGTATTTATTTAGACTTACTAAGATCTCGTACACAGAGATTATCTGACGCTATATTGATTTTTTCTCGGAACTACTTAGTATTGGCAAAAATACGAAATTACGCGATCTTACGGCACTATTATTATTAATATTCACTTATTTACAACATATTTTAAGCACAATTTATTAAATTTATGAAAATAAAGGACAATTTGTGATATTTATTCTCAAAGTAGGAATGTTGAATTTGATCAATTTACCTAATAATAAATGGCAACAAGTCGTTACTAAATGCTTTGTGAGTCCTCTTAAAATCATAACATTACGATTATCACAATCAAAATTCTATATCATTAAGGAATGTTCAAGAAGCAAAATGAAGATTTCAAGATAGCCTACATACTTAGCTCTTTGTTTACTTTTTCTATGGACAATCTAGTAGCGGAGATTTGAACTCATTCTATGACTCGTTAATTAGAAGAGGAATCGAGAGTACCTATAGAATTTAAAATCAAATTACAAAACTGTCATAAATAGGCGACAAAACATAATTTCTACTAGAAAAGTCAACAATTTAAACGTAGTTTTATAAAAATACTTACCAATATAGTAAAGGTGATTTTAAAAATGTATGGTAAGTCGTCATGGAATAAAGAGAGCGATCAACCTAGGTACCTACATAGCATCACCAAAGAAAAATTAATTTAAAAAACGATTCAAGAATATAATAATATAAATAAAGATTTACAAATGATTATTGTAATATGTAAGTAAATTCATTGATGCCATAGAAAATATAAATTATGAAACATAACCGTTCCTTTGAACGCTATTACATAGAAATATTCGTTAAATAAAGAAGGATAAAATAGCCACGAACATGAAGTATCACCTTATAAATTAATAAGTACACAAGCCAAATATTTCAATGTGGAATCACTGCATAAGTTACATTAGATAACTTCGTCTTTTAATGTCGCTAGCACGACGCAAGTCACTTATTAAAAATTAAAACATAATTTTGTACTTTTTTATATCCAATGGTGTAACCGAGCAATCACCTACCAGTGTACGCGCAGTTGCCTTACTTTTTTTAAGAGGTTGGCAACACATTGGCATTCCCCCTGGTAGAAACCTAATTCATGACTGCAGTCACTTACTATCGGGTGAACCACCTGCCTAAGTATCAGACAAAATAAAAAAAAAACATTCCAAGATAATATAAGTACGAGTTGAACTATATTTTGTGTTTTTTTGTTACAATAGTTATTCTCTCTTTTTCTGAACAATTACCATGATATATTTCAATTATTAATCCGTAAAAATATGTCCTATTATGAAAATATGAGTAATATTAATAAAATTTAACTCAATAATATGATACATCCCTTCCAGCAGTCTTCTATCTTCAAAACACTGTTTACATCGCATTATAAAACGTATATTTTTCTAAATAAGCGTATTTTTCTATTTAATTATCAGCTATGACATGATGCTAAGCTATTGTAGTATTTAAATCTTACAAAATAGAAATAATGAAAGTTATCCAAATCTATGTAAAAACGCTTCGTTTTGGGGTAAAGACAAAACGACTAGCTTAATTTGTCTAATACTTACTAAGAAGGTATCACGAGTTTTAAATGTGATTCTAACAAGTTGTTTCGGTATTATTGACTTGCTGATGCAATTTCCATAGATAACAACAAAGCAATACGTCATATTGTTACAAATTTTACGATATATCGTAATCAAATTTTTTATAATATAAGACTTAGTAGCGTCAATATAAAGACCAGTTTCAATAGACAACTTTTCAATGTCTCAAATATTTCTTCGATAAGGCAAAGCACTACAGGAATAACGTTCAGCCACTCGCAAATCTGTCAGCACCAATATTCCAAGTGTTCACCACACCACACGTCCATTTCGCCATTGAACGACCAATAAGTCCAAGCTCGCATAATGTTTAGTTTTAATTATACTCAGTAAAGCGTTATATTGTAATAAAAATGTCAGACATTGACGACAATATTTTTTTAAATAGAAATGGCTAAGTCAGAAACGGTCTCGCCTACAATAAATAAAAAAAAACTTCATTATGCATTTCATTGATGTAGCGTGTAAATAGGCGAGCTTGGTAAGGTCATTGTCATAATTTACACTCATAGTTCATCGAAGGACGAACTCTCCCGCTCATCGAAGGGCCGGGCCCGCTCGCCCCAGCGGTCCCATCGCTCCGAACTCAGCAGCGACTCCGACTCTTCATCCTGCTGCGGCGATGGATACACCAATCCGTCACCGAAGCTGAATTGTCCACATATTTATCACTGTATAAGCTAATCATTGTATTCATAGCTTGGAGCATTTAGAATTTTGGCCCTTAGACGCCTTTGACTATGAATGAAATGTTTGACATGAACTAAAAATGTAATCAGTAAAGTTTACTCATGCAAATAAAAGAAAATATTTTTATATATAATTTAAGAATAATTATGTGCTTACTACGAACTACTTGTGGATAGCGTACTATATAAATACTTGGTATAGCTCAAATACTAAGTTTGCGCCTTGCTATCTAAAATAAGCATCATCAAAATAAAATATTACAACAGCTTATTAAAATTAGCATGCAAAAGGACACTGGATAAAACGTTAAATTAAATAAATTTTGATCAACATCAAAAAAAGAAGTGAATGACTATAATTTTGACCTCGTTTTTCGAATAGGGTGATGGCGCCAATGAATGAAAAGCATGTTAAAAGTTGAAACGGTTTATTTAAATATATCGTAATAAAAATATTGTTAAATGGAATAAGATTAAAAAATGTTAATCCTTATACTATTTGCGGGACGGTCCGGCCCTTTCTAGGACAAAGTCTCCATCTCTCAGTCTCGTGCCCCAACTCCGCGCTAAAATAGTAATAAAAATAACTTATTTTCTACCGATTCTAGTAATATTGAATGATGAAATATTATAATAAGAAAATCGAAAGAAGCGTGGGTGCCACAGATATTAGTCGGCAGTTTCTAACGGCGTAGTTTATCTGTATTACTCAGAAAATTAATAAATTTCATAAATCCGACCATAATTGGTAAAACGATGAATCTGAAGCACCCAAAACCATGCAAGAATAAGACTGAGAGAGTAAGAGAAGAGAAGTACATGAAAATATAGTTATTATATCAAATATACAGCACACAGACCTTTCATTAATTATTAATAAGCCCCAATCAATTTATATGTTGTTCAATTCAATGTATCCATTTGCTTGCTAAATAAACAGCTTTTAAATGCATAAACTACGTAAGCTCACCTTAAATTGCAGTGATAAATGTTATATAAAAATCAATAAAAAACAAAATAAAGAACAAAATATTTTATTGTGCACAAAACATACTTACAAAATATGAACAGTATTTATTGTCTCTAACTTTATCAGTCTTGTGTGTTGTATATGTATAGCTCAGAAATAATAAATGCATAAAAAAGCAATTTGCACATTTCGTAACAAAGTATTTGAAATTATATGTATTTTATAATCAATAAAATTGTATTTAATCATTCATATGCACGCTTCAGCCAAGCTTTCTCACATAACTTGAGTATATTATACCACAATAATATAGATTACCTTATTGTCAGGTACATCATTAAAATAGATTTTTGTTCATACTGAAATATTTAAAGCTACCGGGGACCCGATTGTTATATGTATAAATTAATACATCGAAAAATAAAAAATATACTGTATACATTGATTTTGTATTTCATGTGTCAATGATAAGTTGTTACGAACATTTATTTGCTGTGTGTTATACACATTTTAATAATTGACTAAAAATTAAAAAGATACCCGTGGTCTTAAATCGCCCATTTATCTTCGGTTATACAAAAATTACCTACCTAATACTTAAGTATATGAAATATAATTTTAAATGAGCATGTAAAAAGAACTTATTGCTATGATACTGTGTTAAAGCGAATTTAAGAAATAGAATCTAGTAGGAATATATTTTGTTCGTATACTCGAGATATTTCGAAGTGTATATCGGTGAAATTCTATTTGCCAATCAAATAATATTATAAATTTGATCAAATTTAATCGTTGTTAGTCTTTATTTTTGAGGTGTTAAAATGACTGATTTATTCGGTAAATATTCTCAAGGTATGTGGTGAGAGACTGGTGATGGGTGTCCGTCGTGGTCTGACCTTGACCTCGTGGTGCCCATAGACTCGTACCCATGGGTCTCCTGCGGAGTCGTGAACGTCTGGAGCTGGTGTTCGCGACGCACCGGGTATTCGCACCCATCTCCGAGGCTGACAAAACGACCACGATTTGAGAGGATTGTGGGAAATGTGGCGCGGACCAAGTCAATTGGCGAATACAAAATCAATTCAAAATTATTTGATAACTTTATAGCTATAGCTCCGCAGTTTCACCTTATTCTGGGGTAAAATGATGTTATGTTCATCATCCTTCCCTCTGCTAACTGGTACCAGACTCGTTGTTCGTTTACAAGACGACTTCGATTTTTTATATTCAATCTTTTCATGCAGTTAGTATTATGTTTTTTTTATCGAAATGACCTTAGACCTTTTTTCTGTAATTCCCATAATAAATAAAAGACTATAGCGCCCTCCTCATTCCTGCTAGTACAAGTAGTACAATTAGAGAATAATCAATTTATTTACGGACAATTTATTAATTCGGGCACCAATAATGTATTCTGTAGCACCAAAAATGGATCTTCGAAAGCTCATAACTTTCGAATGATTGCACCAAATTTTATGTATTCGTTATTCTTAGGACCACGTTTGTATAAAATAAAAAAATCAACGGTAAGGCGGATTCCGCGGATTCCACGGGTTCGGGGGACAGCTAGTTATATTACTATATTTGCTATTTCTATAAAGTTTATTTTCCTTTGTCACTGAAATTTTCTATACTGAACCTAACAAGACTATACCCGAGTCCAAGAGTTTAAGCAAAATCATTCCACAATAGTCAGCGTTAATTAATCACAGAACATAAGTTTCTGGAATGCGACATATAGTTGAAAATTATTGGCTAATATTGAGAGGTTCCCAATATGACACTAAACAAGAAGAAAGTCCTATTCTTGTCCCTCTAGTTTTAAAATATTCAGATTAGTATATTATAAGAACCCTAAACCCCATGCTTCTATAATTATTATTAAATAGGTCTTTTTTATTCTTATTCGACTTTTATAATCGTCAGAATCACATTTCAAAGTTTTTATTCCTTATTGGGAGTATAAATAGTATAATACTAGGAAATTTAACTATAATATGATACAATATAATGTGGATTGCGAAGTGAGAAAGCTGTTACTTATGGAATTAACGTGATAAATGTATCATAAGTACCTACTTATTTTAAATGATGAATATAAAATAATTTATGGAAATATATATAATAATATTGATGTTCCTATAATATGATTTGAATTAACCCATGGCAGATTCAATTAAGTTATTGATTTTAATATTATAACGTCCAATACCATACTTATTTGTATTACAATAAAGTTAAAGGATAATTTGTATTTGAATACATTTTGGTTTCAGGAAAGAAATAGCAGATTTTTAGATACATGAGTTAACTCAAATCTAATTTGTGAACAGCCTATATAGTCATGTTTATAACATTTATAAATACGTGATGCATTACATTAGAATATTATTAAAAGCTTTTTAATGACCAAATAATGTTGCACACACAATGAAAATATATTTAAAGTGATGATTTTTTCACTAGTAGGCCAAAAACGTCATGATATTAATAATGTTAAAAATTAACTATTCTATACACTGACTCGTCGTTCAAGTGTTAGATGGTCATTCACTTCTTTTTCATACACATTAATGGGACATGCACGCACACATATTTAGCCCACAGGTACTATCTAGATAGTCTATTTACACTCTAGTATACATGGTGTATATGTTTGTTTCTATAAGTACATGCTTATTGTTTGTTATTCATATATTTATCTTATGATGCATTTCAAGTATTATATGTTACATTTTCACATCAATTACCTTTAAACATTCATCGTGTTTTTTTATCCTGTTTTTTTTTTTCGGTAGAAATTAAAAAATATACAGATGGTCCGGTAAGTAGTACGATAAACTTAAGGGGGAGATAGGTGGGCGGGTCTCCTACAAAATATACAAAAATAACCTCAATACAAGTGTCACCATTTTGTTTTATGTATCTCGAAAATGGTGACTTTACTAAGTTTATGTTTGTATAATTGGTAGGTGACCCGCCTACCTATCTCCCCCTTATGTTAATTGTACTACTTACCGAACACCCAAAATATAATATATCAACTTGATCACAAGCTGTACAAAGCATGTAGTTTCACTAGCAGCTTCAATTTTTTTTTATAACCTTGCATCTAATAATTTTAATCCATAGTTGTAGCAACCCTGTTATAAATAAATATAAGTTGTTACCTTGTGAAGACAGGCACAATCCATAGTTTAGGGCTGATCCCGAATACCTCCTTGAAGTTATTGTAAGCACCTAGGGAGAAGCCATTTTTGTCAGCACCGCCGCGAAACATTGGCGCGCGGAAAGCCTCTGGAAATTTTAATATAATTTTATAAATATACTAGCTGTCCCCCGCGGTTTCACCCGCGTTCCCGTGGGATCTTATCTTTTCCCGGGATAAAAATATAGCCTACTAGTGGGCCCGGCAGACGTTGTCCTGCCCTGAAAATAAAACTTAGAACCCGATTCCAGCGCCACCAATTGTGAAACTAAACCATCTGTCAGTCCGATCTCGAGACATGTCAAAACGTCGTTCTATACAAAATGTATGACAAAAATAATTTTCTCCATTATTCTTTTTTTTGTGAATTTTTCCTGAATTTTCTTTGCTATAAACCTCACGGAGCCCGAGACCTTTCCAACGAATGCAAAACCGTGGAAATCGGTTCGTGCGTTCTGGAGTTATAGCGTCAGGAAGGAAACCCGACTTATTTTTATATAGTAGATGACACTCACAAATAACGTGGCTTTGTATTGGTAAAAAAAATTCAAAATCGGTTCAGTAGATCCAGAGATTACCCCCTACTACCTCACAAACTTTACCTCTTTATAGTATAGAATTCTTAATATAAAATGTGTGTGCAAGTTATACTTTTGGGAAAAAGGTGATTCCAGTATTTTCATGACATCATTTTCAATCAAATATTATTTTTTGTGCGATATTCGTAAGCGTCATAAAGGACTTCTTATATTGAATGAATGAACTGACTGATTAAACTTTAATTTGTTAAAAGCTCACTATTGATTCCCAACGCATTTACGGATATTGATATAACTAGTTTTTAAAATAATAATAAAAAAACCGGTCAAGTGCGAGTCGGACTCGCGCACCGAGGTTTCCGTACAGATTTTGTAGTTTTTTTTTGTTATTTTATTCTGTTTTAGTAACTATTTGTTGTTATAGCGACAACAGAAATACATCATCTGTGAAAATTTCAACTGTCTAGCTCTCACGGTTTATGAGATACAGCCTGGTGACAAACAGACAGACGGACAGTAGAGTCTTAGTAATAGGGTTTCCGTTTTTACCCTTTGGTTACGGAACCCTAAAAAACGTGATTCGTGTTCTCAAGGAACATAAATGAACCTAAAACATATAGCGGGAATTATGGATCACTTTACCTATGAGTGAAGTGTTTTGACTAAGTATAACTAAATAATGAAATTAATCTAAATATAAAAAATACATTAATAATCATCTACAAGCCGACAACTACCAAAATGATTTCAAATCATGAGTCAATCTACGTATGTTATCAGAAGTGACTGCAATTACCATTGACCAATGTCTTAAGCATAGCGTTAATAATCTGGTTTGTTGGACTACCGTAGCGGTGGTATGTTATGAGCATATCTGAAAGCAAATTGTAGTTTAGTCTTGATAATTCTACTGTTGATAACCTCTTTATACTTAGTCGTACCTTATTAAATTTATTTTATCGAGAACTTAATAGGAATAATATTTTTAATCAAGTTTTTCTTTCTAAACTATAAACTATTACTAATATTATAAAGCTGAAGAGTTTGTTTGTTTGAAAACCCTAATCCCAGGGACTACTGGTTCAAAATTGAAAAACTATGTTAGTGTTGGATAGCCCATTTTTCGAGGAAGGCTATAAGCTATATAACATCACGCTATGTTGCGAAAATTCCACGGGAACGCGGGTGAAACCGCGGGGACAGCTAGTAATATTATAAAAACAAAACATTTTTTGTGTGTTTGTCTGTAAAGGGTAAACTCAAAAGAAACTTATTTATAAAATATATTTTAACTAAAATCTAGTATTTCATATTTTGGTTGATTTAATCATGTAATTGCAGTCACAACTGAATCATTTAGCTTTAATTTACTTTATTCTATAACCACATATTAGTTCAAATGACAATGATTTCCTTACTTATATAAATGACATTTCGCACCTTATCATGTCTTATTAAAGTACCTATATAGATCAATCATCATCACCACAAACTTAACACAATCATCGATTATTTTCTGCTAAGTCATTTCTTTTTTCTATTAGGTTTATTTCTAACCTTTAAAATAAATAATACAGATATAACTTACCTAAAGTAGTTCTATTATGGGCCACTAAGTAGCAATGGTATCCGAACAGCGATCCGAGCGATATCGCGAACATCAGCGATACGAAGAAAGCGAACACGATGTGATACCGACCAGCAAGCGCCGCATTACCAAAATCACCCTGAAAATGGAACTGGTCAATTTATTTATTTTGTCTCTATCTGTGTCAAGGTTTGAATGGAGTCCAACCAAAATTAAAATTATATTTTTCTTTAGTTAAACTAGACACTATCAAAATTAAATAATGGCTAATATATTAACTCTACATTATGGTAGGGGAGGCGAATAGGGGATTTCGGGATTTACTCGAGCGCGGCAGATTAACATAAGGGGGGCAACCTTGCACCTTGTGAAGTACTCTCACCAAATCTGAGCCCTCTATGTAGTGTCGAACGTCTAGGGTAGCCCGTCAGATTAGTAAAAAAAAATCGATGGTTTGAAATACTCGAGCGCGTCAGATTAAGGTAAGGTAAGTTAGTTACATGCAAAATAGTGTACATTTCAATAATCTGACAATTTGGGCGTGACGAAAGAAAATTGGAGACTCGCAAAGTTGCAAAAAAAAAACGTCACCTAGATTTTCTCGAGCGCGATTAGTTTTTTTTTTATTTTGAAGGAAATTAGTCACGAATCACGGAAATATCTTAATCTGCCGATTTGCACAAGCCGAAGTAGCTAAAATCATTATTAAGTGTATAGTCCAGGAATATTATGAGTTTCACCTCAGAATGAGAGATAGTCAGCTATTAACTTGTATAAACCTTTATTTTGACACCCTAAAACTTGTCTCAAAAGCTACTTATCTTAGGGTGCCCGCGACTACTAATTTTTAAAGGTCAAAGGTCAAAAAATCATTTATTGCAAATATCTCGTTTCCTATGAGTTTTTTGGTATATGTATTCATAATAAACATTGTAGAAAATTAAATTCTCTACAACTTTTGTACAAACATTTTTTCGATATCTTGAACCATTTTCGAGAATTCGATATTTTTTAAATATTTTTTTTTCAAACCGTCAGATTAAGGAAATCCCTCAACATAATTGTCAGATTATGGGTCAGTACAACAAGGCCATCAAGAAGAACCGCCTGTATAAAAATCTGACGCGCTCGAGTAAATCAAGGACACGATTTTTTTTTGCATTTTCAAAAATCGGCCCTGACTGATGGTCGCGTCCAAATCGTCAGTCTTTAAAATAGGAGCTACTGGAGGGTTCACTTAACATCCCTTATCAATGTCTGACGCGCTCGAGTAATTTTTTTTTAAAAATATTTTCGACCCCTTCGTACGGCCACCCCCACCACGCAAAACGGCAGATTATTATGTTTTCGTTATCAGACAGACGTGGCGCGACTACCCTATTAATATCTGACGCGCTCGAGTATTTCTTGGTGACTGTTTTTTTTTACATTTTTGAAACCCTGTAGACGCTCCCCCCACCGCTGAAGGGGAAAATATCACATAACCTTTTTTTCTTTATTCCACCTAATCTTCAAATTCCAGTGGGTCCCAAAGACGCTCGAGTAACTACAAATTTAGCATCATTGCCTCCCCTACCATTATGATGATTTACTATATTATTATGCAAGAAAAAAAACATATAAAGAAATAAGCTTGTTACAAATCGAAAATGAGTTCCTTTGCAAAATAATAATTATTCTTCTTTCCAAATACAATATACTATCCTCCGCGGTTTCACCCGCGTTCTAAACCATAATAACTTTCACATTTATAATATTAGTAGGATAAATCCATAACTAACGACTTTCTTCATGTCATTAAATCAAAAAGTAAAAGTATAAAATAATTAGCCTATGAGTAAGGAGTGGTATTTATAGTATACATATGTAGATACTTCCGTCCGTGCTTACTACGTGCAAGTACATGTATTAGATTGGATGGAACTATCACATACGATACCAACTAATTGGTCAACTCATTGACCTCAATTATAATTATGGAGACCTATTTGCGGAACAATCGGTCTATAAGCACATTGGCAATTTTATACCTTCATAAACTTTTTAAACTCTTTTCAAAAATAGAAGTTGTAAGTGCACAGCGAGTTTTTTTTTAAATAAATGAATTAAAAATTGTATGATATTTTTTAGATTTTATAGAATGATTTTGTCTACACTATAATATTATACAGAAAAAACAATGTTTTTTTGTACGTTTAAATATTTGAAAAGGATAAAATTAAAAAAATACTAAACCGATTTTAAAAAATATTTCACCTATAGATAGCTACTATATCAGCGGGTAACATGATCTATATTTTATTTAATTCCATCGGGAGCGCGGGTGAAACCGCAGGGCGGAAAGCTAGTATGTAGTTAATATTTTGTCATAATAATTGTGATTGGACTTAACATATCAATAAAATACTGTATAATAACAACACTATAATTTTAACTAATAAAATAATGAAGGTTCCACACTGCTTAAATATATAAATAAAAAATAATATTAGATAATCCCACTGCGACACCGCCGACATACAAATTTAAACAATGTGGAACACAATACATTAGTAATGGATCAAATGATATAGGATGAGTAGTGTTTAGCAAAATCAATGACGTGAGATAACCAAATCAAGTTTGTCAGATACCGCATACCGCTTATCAGATAATACGCCAAGCGAATGTATGATCAGTTACATGAATAAAACTATACATACTAAAAATATGTAGGTCTGATTGAGCTACAGAGGAAACTAGTTTCTGCATATTTGAGAAAATACCAGTCGACATCATTGAATAATGAGCTACTTTACGGCGCATAAAAAAATATACTCTAAATATGTAAAAGCAGATGAAGAGATTTATTGGTTGAAATAAGTAATTAATGGTTGCTTAGCGGATCTTGTACTTTTATAGCCATCAAATAATCTAATCTATTGACACTACATATTAACCTATTGATTGCAAATTATTATAAACAAATTTTGTTATTAAACATTAACGTTAACTATAGATTTGGCTATGTAGGTCTATTAAATGTTAAATAATTTTTTTTGTATTCTAGAGCAAAATGTTATAACTGTTAACCATACTTTCGCTAATGAATAGGAATTATAAGTCCCCATTTGATATTGTGTCGGCATATACTAACAATAGACCAAACTTGGACGATTTTTTTAAAGCTATTTGATCACAATTATGAATATCACAATAATAAACTCAACTGTTGTAATTTGCTCTCAAAGGTTTGTTTTTATGGTACAGGGAAAAATGTGAAAAGATAAAAATATACTGAACAGAAAAATTACGTTAATCATTTCCATGCATGTTTTAGAATAAGTGTTGTTGCCGAGCATACGGTCGCAGTGGGCGATCTTGTATTCCTGATACATCTGTAAGTTGGTATTATAAAACTATAACTCTATTTTTTCTTTTGATGATTTCACAAAGTATTAATGACGAAAATGAAGTTTTTATTCCTTGATCCAATGAATAATTTATAAACATATCAGATGCAATGAAAGTTAAGTGCCCACAAAAACAGTAGTACCAGGGGGGGAAATAAAAATAATTAAAATGTACCTTCCAAAACTTAATGAAGTAAGGTAGACAGGTAGCCATGATGAACAGGCAGTAGAATAGAGCATAACCGAGGAAGAGCATGAAAAATTTGTAGTTGTGGAAGCACACGCAATTGTTGACCCACGGACAGTGGTGGTCCATTTTGAGCACGCATCGGGAGCAGATGCTGCAGTGGTGTGCTCTATCGGGCTTCACTAGTACGCATCTATTGCAGTAACGTACAGACCCTGACATTGTCCTGGAAAATAACTGATTCATTAATTATAAGCTACATTTTGAATATTTACAAATTTGTTATAATTTGCTAATGATCCATTAACTATATCTAATATATAAAATTCTCGTGTCACAGTTTTAGTTGCCATACTCCTCCGAAACGGCTTAACCGATTTTGATGAAACTTTATATTTACATTCAGTAGGTCTGAGAATCGGCCAACATCTATTTTTCATCCCCCTAAATGTTAGGGGTAGTCCACCCCTAAATTTTTTTTTTTATTTTTGAGACAAAATTTCTAATTTCTATTTTTTTATGATACAACATACACAAATACATACAATCCCCAATTTTCACCCTTCTACGATCAACCCTTATTTTTTAATAGCCATTTTAGTAATTTGAGTAATTGGTCAAGCCGTTTCGGAGGAGTATGGTAACAGGACCGATTTGGATGAAATTTTGTGTGTGTATTTCAATGGGTTCCTCGATGATTTGAAAACAAAATTGGACCCGGTAGATGGCGCTGGAATCGGGTTCTAAGTTTTGTTTTAATTTCAGGGCAGGACAACGTCTGCCGGGTCCACTAGTAATTATATATAATGGTATTCTAATTGTTTTTATGTATGTAAACAAGTACCATACGTATTTGTTTACATGGCCTCTATCCAGCAGTGGATGTCTTCCCTGACATGATGATAAAGGTATAAAATCAATAATTGAAACAAGTATTATTTTTATTAAATATTTTTCTCAATTCTAGCTACATTGTAATCAGTATGACCAAACCTAGTTAAAACGGGTATTGTGTCTGCAAACTTTTCTAAAATACTTTTTTTGCTTTCCATTTTGAAAAAGCGCCTGCTGTACTTTCTTACTGTTTGTACGAGTCTAGAATTGAGAAAATTAGATTGAATGAAACTGTACCTACTACATAATCTATCTATGCAATCAATTAACAACATCCAGCTGGACAACACATCCATTATTATGATATCTCTCTTGATTTTGAGGACTTTATTGACCTTATATTAGAACTATTTAACTATTATTTCATAGAACATGGGAACAAATTGGAAAATGTAGTAAACTATTACCTAGTGACTATTGGCAGATCTTTAGCAAAATTGTCTAGAATTGTCCGTTGTGCTTCTTCTGTTTCAGCACTAAGTATTTTTTCTAATTCTACTTCTGGCAGTTTGTACTGAAATATAAAAATAATAATCATCAACATTCATAGTCCACATCCTATTACCATCCCTATATATTAACATGCTTTCCTTATGCCAGCCTGTGACAATGAATCACATTGATTCAAGGAAATCACATTGATTGATTCTATTGTTCAAATATTGTTTACAAATTGTTATTTCTAGTCTCAGTCTTGCTTTGTTTAATGTTTAATAAGTTGAATTGTGTTTTTTTTTTCTAGTATGTAGTTTGTGGACAGCCATCCGTCTCGATATTCAAGAGGTAGAAAGAAAAATATTGAGTTGACTAAAAATTTTGGTCTCAATCCTGTAGCATTATCAAAAACAAAAGCGGAATTCTTATCCACAATGTAAAGCATGAATTAAATTGAATGTAGTCTTGTTGGTGTTCTAAAACAATGAAAATAGCATCTTTTAAAATATGGGTTTCGATTAAATGAACAAAAAGTACATAGTAGCCAATTAGTTCTAATAAGTTCAACTTCTTATGCAATATTACAAAATTATGTTTTACACCTTGGCTCAAAGATGTTGTGGCAAAATTACCTACAAAAATGGAGTTCCAGGAATCATGACTCAATTTAATAAGAAAATTCATTAATACAACCATGCATGCTAACAAAATTACTTTGACTTTGCTAAATCAAAATCAGCTTATTGTGTCACAAGTTAACAAGACCCTAAACCTTTGATATCTAATAACTGAAATGGCCTAACCGAATGTCTACCCACTCGAACATTTGGGTGGTCTTTTAATCTAGTAGCATTCAAACGCTCCGATGGTAAACATGCCTCAGTGATTGTTTAAGATATATATTTTGGCTAGCAGGTATGAGACGTAAATTTTTATTGCCTTTTGTAAATAGCTTTGTGAATAAAACTTTAAAAAAATAACTAGTATTACCCAACACAATTTGAGACAGTTTAGAGAGAACTTTTGCTTGGAATTGTTTATCTTTAGTTATTATATATCAATGCCCTAAACCAAAGAATCACTAGATTTTTTGGTTTTTTTTTAGTTACAGTGCAGATAGCTGTCTACATGATGTTAAGTGGGTCATTGTTTGTTGCAAATGGAAATTACCAATATAGTCTGCAGATCAAACCCTGTACCAACAAACCAATCATGTGTAAAAAAAATAATTAGGTATAATTGTATAGTTATGGTCTAACTCATTAATAATTTTAAATACCCAGAGAATTAGTTCAATGTTGATCCATGACACACATTTATAGAATTCATACCAATATCAATATTGACAAAGAAAATATTAAAAACAGATTCACAATTCCTTTCCTGCTTATTATATGAGAGATAATATATGAGAATAAAGAGCAAGATAATTTACTACTTACCTTGTCTGGAATTGGCTTTATATCCGCGAAAATAGTTCGCCAGTAGGACCAAGCGAACATTATGAGTAGAATGTGATATAACAATAAATAGATGGATTGTTGAGCCGTACTCTGCTCAATGGTACCTGAAATATTTAACATTATAGACGATTTCTCTCGAGAAACTATTATCATATAACAATTTAGATACTAACAAATGCACAACTGGTAAACGTAGGCATAATAAGACCAAGTTATGATGGTTACAATTAACAACACTGGAAGCCACTTGAAGGCTCTCCAACACCACATATTGCACACTCTACAACACACACAATATCCTGAGGGTGAAACTCTATTGTTTTGCACTGATGAAGCCATTATGTTAAATAAATTACGAAACTGAAATATCCATGTTCACCTCTCAAAAAAGAGAATAAATGACCGACCGACCACACACACACACACACACAACCACAGATTACTGATATGTAGCTAGCCACACAACTCACAAGTGACAACCAAAGAGAATATAAATACTACGTAAAGTGACAACCAGGATGACAACTGACTAAACCAATTTTCATAGCGGCAGACAGACAGAAGACACTAGCACAGTGGCCAGTTCTCAAAAAAGGGGCGCTATCTATATAATATTTCTGGAAACTTTGCCGGTCTGCCATTATTTCGACATTTACAAATGGCTGACTTTTTATTGCGTATGCACATTGTCAGTGTCATTTTTAGATATCAATAATGTATTGTTAGAAATAATCGAGGTGGCGGGGCCTAGCTCGGCGTAATTACGTTAGCGTGCAGCGAGAGGGACGGGTGGCCGCCGGCGGTGGCCGTTCTTCACTTTTCTTTCGACTCTCCTCGCTCGTGGAGGACATTTTTAGAATTTGAGTCCTATATTTCTTATTAAAACCCATTTTGTAAGCTGATCATTAAAAGTATAATTATTTATTCCATAAAACACTACTCCTTGGCTCACAGTTGGGACGATTGTCACAAAACGACATACAAAAATTATACAATAGAATTCAAGAAATTGTGATTCGAGTTACTCAACTAAGATTTTAATAGTTGTAAAGTAAATAATAAATAAATAAATAAAAAGGTTAATAATGTTCAACCATTGTGGGAGCAAATAAATAATTTTTGAATTTTGAAAAAAAAAAACTGATACCTAATATGCCTCTTCTCTAATGCCGTAACAAATAACTGCTTTAAGTTTCTAAGACCCTGGTACATGACATGGCATAACGCCGTTTTCTTACGTGACGTTTTCCACTAGTTCACTCTACTGTAAGCCGTTAAAGAATAGAGTTCCACCGCGTGGACTCGTTCTCAAGGATTTTACATTAGAATGATATCCTTGCTCCTACTTTGACAGGGCAACACCTGCGTAAGGCTACTCTTCCCGGTCTAACACTGGGTGACCGCTGGTAATGTTGCTATCTTTTTCAGTCTTCCTCTATCCGTGTATCCATCCACATTCATAACTCTTTTGGCTACATGACTATGATCCCTCTTCATAAC
This sequence comes from Ochropacha duplaris, assembly GCA_951361185.1. Classification (NCBI taxonomy): domain Eukaryota; kingdom Metazoa; phylum Arthropoda; class Insecta; order Lepidoptera; family Drepanidae; genus Ochropacha; species Ochropacha duplaris. The sequence goes on along the minus strand of OX592709.1, from coordinate 4,461,325 downwards.
ATACCCCTACTACGACAAATTAATTATGAATTCTAATATTACCATAAAATTCATGTTTAACATCTGCCGGGCGTCCCGTGACGGCCAACTTTTTGTTATATTTTATTTCGCTTATTACAAATTACCATTTTAGTACATGTATACAGGTATCCGGTAAGCATTACGACAGCGACAAACTTAAGGGGGAGATATGTGGGCGGGTCACCTATTTTTACAAAAATTACCTTACTAAAACCTGTCACCATTTTCAAGATATTTGATATCTAAAATTAAAAAATCTATATGTGTATAAAAATACATGTAGATATAGATGTATATGTATTTTATATGAAATATTTCAAAAATTGTGATATTGTGATGTGAGTTTGTACCGGACAACATGTATACTTTCATTTTTAATTATAACGGATTTAGGATACCTAAATAAAGAAGTATGTTATTATTATTAGCCATCATAATTAAAAAGTATTTAGTCGAGTATTAGAAGATTTTTAGTCTTACCGGTTATTCTTTCAAGTATTCTTGTAGCTACTCCATCAGATATTTTTTACTTGACGCAATGGTGCCAATTTCCACAAAACTAATGTCAGAATTGTCAGTTTTAGAGCTTGGGTTGATTTCATAGTGGGATTAAAATTTTGTTGTTTTTTGTACGCTTAAACGCTTCCAGAAATCTCGGCAAGGCGTTTTAAATCATGGAAGTCAAAGAATGTAACGATTTGGCCGAAGAAGTAAGTAATGGCATAGGTTTTTGCTCGATGGATTGTAAATATTGATTCTTACTAAGCTTCATGACGTGTTTTAGAATCAATTCATTGTCGACGATGTGAGTAAAATTATCAAAGAAGCAATCGAAAATTCTATCGGTGGTACCGCTTATCAGCATAACAAAGTGAATCAATGGACTTCGGCAGTTGTGGAGTCTTGTTTGGGACAACTGACGAAGCTTCAGAAGCCTTATAAATATATTGGTATGTACAGTTACTTCACTGCTTGAAGTTAACCCATTATAAAATCCTTGTAAATTTGATATTCGATTACGCCTGCATGAATAAACAGATTTTATTTTATTTTTACATTTTTAAACAATACCTATTTATAATGATTTAGATGCTATTTGACTTGTGTTGAATCTATTTGAATCAAGGGTGGGACTACAGACACTTCTATGAATAACATATTTTTTGTTACCCAAGTCTAAGTATATAGCTTATACTTATCCTTAGCACTTGATTGATCTGGTTATTGATGGGACTTTATTATTTACACCCTTACTCATAAACGATTTTTATCTAAAATATTGTTTAAGTTGTCACATGTATCAAATTCAAAATGTTTTATTCAATTTTGGGACACTTAAGGACCACTTATTGAAAGTCATCTTATTGCTATTTTTTTATTAATGCTATTGTTACCACCATTTCCAAATAAAGACCTGTCAGGAGAAGATCTATCCATCTATCATCTGCCTGTCGTTGTCAACTAATGTGAAATTATTTATGTGATTTAAACAGTATTTTAGGCAATTAGTGTTTTATAAGTAAAGCTCATTGTAATTACATAACTTGTGTATCTGGCAAGCTATGTTATATGCTTTCATATAATGTAACCTCACTGATTTTCTTGTTGGTAACTTCAGTAACTTCAAGCCCCTCTGAATATGCCTAAAAATATGTACATAATTTTTTTTCAGTGACATGCACTATTATGCAAAAGAATGGTGCAGGACTTCATACAGCATCCTCTTGCTTTTGGGACAACAATACTGATGGATCATGCACAGTGCGTTGGGAGAACAAAACTATGTACTGTATTGTATCCGTGTTTGGCCTAGGCATCTAAATATCAAAATGATATAAATTTAATATTAAAATATTATTGTAAACGCAAATATTAATTAACACAAATCTTTTGAAAACACTGCTTTTAAAAAATAAAAGTTAATATAACATTTGTAAAAAAATTGTAGTATGCTATGATACTATATATTTAAGATTTGTATTGATTGTTTAAGTTATTTACTTTAGGAAATTGGTGTTATTTAAAATGCTTCACATAAGCTTATAACAGTTCTCATCAAAGCATAAGTTAATAAATTGTGACTTAAAAAATGTAGTAAAAAAATTATTTTTTTTCGAATACATTCTGAGATAAAGTAAACTATGTATTTTTTCTTGTATTCAGTAGTAAGAGACTTGTTTTGTAGTCATTACTTAATATTAAGCAACTAGGATATATTTTCTTACCCAATAAATACATTAAAAACCTTTTGTCTACTTGATTTTGTATTTTCTATTTCACATAAACTTGTGTGCAAAACTTATGGCTGCCTTCTGCTGTATAGGCGGTACATTGTTTGTTTGATGGTCAATCAAGGCAAGACTTTATTTTTACTATGGAAACCAGATAACCTACCTACATATACTATATTTATATTAAATACATACTACACTACACCCAGACCACCAGACCAGGACAAATAGACATGTTTATTAATCATATATGCGATTGTCTGTCCTGGATGGGAATCGAACCCACACCCTGTGGCATGATAGTTAGTGTATGTAGTGTGTTTACTAACCGACTCGTTAAGTAGCCAGTCAGTTGGGTACTACAAAGTGCCCTACTACAGTATTATGGTTCCCTCATAATGTTTTCCTTCACCGAAAACTCAAGCTCATTTTAGGATTCGAACCCACAACGTTCGCCGTCACTACCACTGAGCTATCATCGCCTTATATCTATACTAATATGACTGTGCCAATATTATATAGAGGTAAAGGTTGTAGGGGGTATTTGCTGGATCTTCTGAACCGATTTTGAAAATTCTTTTACCAATAGAAAGCCACGTTATTTGTGAGTGTCATAGGCTTATTAACCCGAAAAATTAAAAGATCCCATGGGAACGCGGGGGACAGCTAGAGGGAAATATATACTTTCAGGTCAGCATCACATTGGTGGTCACTTAGTTGGTGTGGTTCATTGGCCATGAATGAACATTCATGTATGAATAGTCCATTGGCGAAAGTGGAAAGTCTTGGTTTCATGCTAAAGTTTTTTGTAGGATTCGAACCCACGGTATTTGCGTCATTACCACTCCATATCGATCATGTACAGTACCAACCGAAGCCTCTTTCCGAATAAAACTAAATACAGGTTTTTCAGATGCTCATGCTAGCATGGTAAAATTGGTTCATCATATAAAATCGGGTGCACATCAGGGGAGCTCCCAAATTGTCTCAATACCTATGTCTGTCTATAAATTCCAGATTATGTGATCAAAATCAAATCATTTATTTACTAAACATTCAAATAATCGCGGGCTTTACATAGAGCGATATAATTGTGTCACGTGATATTCATCGATCCAATGGCTGAACGCTTCTCGGGTCCATTCAACTCGGGTCGGCCATCGCCGCGCGCCGGGGCGGGAGAGGGACACTTCACAACACCGATTCTATTCATACATAGGAAATATTTATATATTGCTATCTCTTTCGCGCGTATTGAGGAATAATTAAATGAATGGCGAATGAGTGAAATAGGAATATATTCGAGTGGAAATTATTGAAAGCTGGGCCAGTTCAGTCGCCATGTAGATTTTTTTGATGTGGGTGTTGTGTCTCGGAACGTCAAACGCTTCAATGATTATTATTTTCAAGTGAATATTATTTTTGTGTAATTTGACGTTTGACTATTCGTTTCGTGGTGTTTCTGTAATCGGTGAACAATAGCACATAGGTATCGCTTTGTGATCGTGAATGTCTAATCTGGTGACGGCAGAGAATAAACTGGAGGGGGGCTGCTGAAATACTACGATAGGATAGGATAGTAACGACGTTTTACAACTCGAGGAGAGCGCTCATAAAGTTTCTCATCTCGACGCAGTCGAGTCGGACTTCCATTTTGTTTTATTATGTGGTTCAGTTGTTTACACTGTGCACCGTGTTCGGGACAATGGAAAGCGACGGTGAGTACCCAACCCACTTGGCGATTCGAATATCACGATACGAAAATAAAATGTGTCTGCGCATGTAGGCCGCACATGACAATAAACATGCAACAGTGAATAAGTAATGGTATTCGATTTTGTGCATCGTGTGGCGCAGCCGTGGTGGTGGTCTTGTCGGACTCGGCGGCACGTCACATTAGTCATAGAGAGAGTGAGAAGTACGCGTCTGGCGTCTCCACGGGCGGGTGTGGGCTGGCTATACACGCGTTGCACAGGTTCACTCGCGCTGCGGCTAATTGATTTCATTAAAATCTGTAAGCATGCGCCGATCGTGTGCAGCGCCTCTGTGCTGTGTACATACACTCGCCGCGTTTACATCGCCCTTATCAGCTGATTACAATGCAAGAACGCTGAACAGAGCTTGCCCATCATCCTTGCACCTCCTAATGTTTTTGTAATACCATAGACAAAGTTACTATGTACTTTGAAAAACACACATCTAGTTTTTGTGTGAATGAATACATTGTTTGTTGAAATCAAATGATATGGTCATGGTAAGTCTCTAATCTAGCCTCATAATATTTTTGTTCAAAATAATAAATCAAATTTTGATAGGCAGGGGCAGGTTTTACTTGTATTTTTCTTTAATCTGTTTCCTCTTCTATATTAAATGATGATTCTGACTGAAAACTAGATGATGTTATGCATTGAGAGAGATCCAACATCCTCATTCCTTATCAGTAAATTTAACCCTGTTTTTTAGGCTAGTTACTCTTTTGTCTTACATCTTCTAAGGAAGTAAGCATGTAACTTGTAAATGTGGTTGATTGGCCATTTTGTATATATGATTAGAAAGTCTGTAGATATTCCCTTAATCTGTTGACTCGCGACATTAACCTGTCAAACAACTCGTCAAATATTAGTGGAACAATTCCAGAAATAGGTTAGTTGTTATCGAGATCACCTCATTCATACAAAGTCAAAAACAAACTTTACACCCAGGTATAATACACACTAGCCAAAATATTTGAGATACCTTTGTGTTTGCTAGTTCATCTCACTGAGTATGTACCCAAAACTGTAATATGTCAATATTATTCAAACTCAGTTCAAATGTTGCAATAACATTCATGCCTATTGCAGTGTACTATTTCATTATTATTATACCTACTTACTATTCTGTGCTATTGCCTAGATATTAAAGGTTAACTTTATTATAATTTACAACTTAAAACTTGCCAATAAACATGTTATTTCTGTCAGAATATAGTTTGTGCCTATGTGTCGTGGATACACATTATTATTATTATGATATAAGTTAATACAGGATAGGACACAGGATTTCATTTGTTTATACAACTATTGTGAAGCCTTATGGAAGATATTTAATAACCTAGGCAGGTAGGTATATCAATGCAATTTTGCCTTTCGTCTGTCCAACATTATTCATAACCATGCAATCAATTTCAGTGTTTTAACAGTAGTTTTTATTTAATTATCATGTTTAGCCTATATTATACTGCATGGTTAGTTTTACTAACCAAGGCCAATGGGCCCTAGACCGAACATGTTTAAACCTGTTATGCTTTAGTGATGACTCAGACCTGGCATCTGATAATACACATCATGGCATTTAATAACATTTATGATAATTCAATCAAACTTAAACATACTTTGTTTCACATTATTTTATTGCTTCTCTCTACATATAGGTACAATGTAAATTGAAGGGTTTTTACTTGTTATTTGTACCTAGGTAAAATGAGTAAAAATTCAAAAGTAACTGCTAACATTTTTCTATATTGTATGTAGGTATTGTATGTTAATACATATTCACTAAAATTTTTACACATATTTATTTATAATAATGTAATATAGCACAAGTGCTTGGAAATCATACAATGAATCAAGACATTCATAATTTTTGCTATTAATTAAAATAGTAAGCCATGTACCTACTACAAATTATTGTTTAGTTAATATATTTAGCTATTTATCCTCCTCCCACTTGTAACACTTTTGCATCACAAATGTTCATTTTATGTCAAACACAAGTGACAACGAGGCAGGCGGGTCACCTGATGGTAAGTGACAACCGACGCCTATAGATATTGGCAATACCAGGCTAATGTGTTGTACACCTTATTACAATTCCTTAAGGCGAACTGGCTCTCAAGTGCCATTGCTGGAACACACCAACAGGTGCTTGGCGACGAATTTTCAACTTGAGGGTGGGAGCCAGCCAGTCGAGTACTACAAAGTACCCTACCACCGTGCTGTGGTTTCCTCACGATGCAACCATGCTTTGATTTTCCTCACGATGCTTTCATTCATGAAAGCTCTTAAATCTCTTTAATAAGTAAATGTTTTTGAAAAATAAAATGTTTAAAAAAAGATCCACCGTCGAAAAAAAACTGCTATCAGTTTAGTGTTCCGAACCGGTGGTAGAGTCAATTGTAACGTTCATAAGTGCCCTATCAGGGTCTAAACTGAAAAAATATAGCTTTGAGTTTGAATTGTAGGCGTATAGGGTATTCGACGTCACTTTCATTGAGCTACCATCATCGTTCGTCTAACTTAAGACTAGGTATATGACTATTTTCTTTGCTCTACAATAAGTAACACTAAGTTGATTTTGCAATAAGGAAACCATAGGTTTAATGCTTTCCCGTTATAGGTATCATTCAAAGTAAGATTTTTCATTCATCCAATTAATGACACCATTAAATGACGTCATCCGTGTTCATTTGAAGGTTAATGTGTTGTTAAGCAACAATATATTTTGTAGTAAAGTAAATAAGGTAAACCAATATGTAGATCAATTGTACGATGGATGGCAATAGAATGTAAATATCATTATTAGGCACAACTATGCTTGCAACATCGTTGAGAGACATATGTAAAGTCTTTCAAGTGTCCATATCTAGTAATACATCTATCTATATTTTTTTTAAATAAATAGCTAGGAGCAAAACTATTCAGTAAGTTAAGTCTAAATAATACCTAATAGTTTTCAATGTATGACTTCAACTACCGGTGTGTTACGGCAGTTGCATTTGAGAGCCACCTGTCTGTTTGTCAGACATAAATAAAAAATGCAGTTGATTATGCCCTTCGGCTTAAGCAATGGTTGTAGCTTTGTTACTAAAAATAAACAATAAACTAACACAATCTGGATCTAAACAAAAATGTACGTGTAGGTAATGATGAACATTAATTTAGACTCGTTAAAGCTCATGTGTTTTCACGTAAACAAAACATATTCTCTTGCAAGAAAAATGGGATGATAGCTCAGTGGTGATGTCGTTCGAATCAAAATATTAGTTACGTAATTAACTACTTACTAGATTTCCATAAATTTAAGGAAAGAATACAATAATACTGAAAGGATCAAATACATACAACGTGGAATGTACGTAACAAAATACTTATTCAAGTCGTGAGTTAAAAAAGAGACAAAAGATAAAGACCTCTAGCCCCCAGGTTATTGATCCGAGCTAAATCTATTTTGAATTAACTTAAAATAGCTAACTGTTGTCGCGAATGTGAATGCAGTTGTAGAAAAGTCTACTTCGATGCAAAAAAAAGGTACCTATTATAATTTGGAATGTAAACCAAAGTATAAAAGCGTATGGCGAATATAATGGAAATATATGGATGGATTCTGTGAAAGATGAGGAAAAAAAAGAGTGAATGTTGGTGTGACGAATAGAAGAGTCGAATGGCAGAAGGGTTCAACATTGCGCCAACGCCAAATTATTGGGCCAACGTTTACAAAGGCCCGTTTCTTTCTGTTAAAATGATTGAAATAGCCTTTGTTTCCTTTACATAGACGACGTGCGTATTGATCATACGTCATCACAATCATACAGGGTTTTGGATTTTAGAGTGCTACCTTGGTTGCAAAGCTGAGAAAAGAATCTCACTACATACTTAATTTGTAAAAAACAATTTACACTCTACCATATTGTAGGTATACCGACCGTATAATTTAGGAATAATATTCAACTTTAATTGTCTCTTGATTCCAATTGCTCATCATCGGTGGTTTTTCTGTATATTTTTTTTGCTAAGGCCAGTTTAACATGTTCCATTTGACTTTGATAACTACATATAAATTTTTGCCGCGTTAAATTATACATTCTGAGCACTGTTTTAATTGCATAATGGCATGGAAGTCTGTGTAATAAATCAGTATTTTATACGATAACTTCTAGCAAAGGAAAAGATTAGACATAGACAAACGTGAAAAAATAAACAATGGAGTTTAACACGTTGACGATGAAAAATAAACGCATCTAAAATTTATTTAGAAGTTAGGAGCTTGCCTCATAAAATACATATACCTACATGATTACACATTACGAACACTTCTGTTAAAGTTCATTTTCATCATGATTATTTCCTCATTTAAAATGACTACCTTCTGAACTAATTTTACAGTCCAATTCTATATGGCACGGAATACTAGGTTGAATTTTTTTGATTTCAGGAGCTTGTTAGATTGTCAGACTTATTACATAAAAAGATATACGATGAGGGCTAAAAGTCGATGTTGGAAGTGGAAGACGTTCCTTGCTAGGCAACTTAGTTATATAATAATGTAATGAGTTTTATGTGACTCATTTACTCAAATGAGTGCTATCGATCGTCTAAAAGCAGTCTGAGTGAGTCTGGCTCCTAAATTCTTAATGTTATGGGTAGATACTTAGTGAAATTACTGTTATATATTTAGCTGAAGTTCGAATGGAACTTTATTCAATGTAGAAGACATGTTTTGCGGATATTTTCCTATAACATAAGACTTGTATGTATGTAAATCAATACACGTATCTAAATGTTCATACAATACTCACACACGATACAAATCCGTATCAATAACAGAAGCATTGATTCATTCATTCGAAGAGCATTACAGCTATAGTAAGTAGGTATTCTAGGTATAGAATTAATTTACCTTATGCCTTATTTATAGTCAAAACGACTGCAATTAATTAGTGCTGTGCCAATATGACTAAACAAAAAATAATATAAAACAACCAAATGTGACCATACCTACATCAAAAGACGCAGTTTCGCACTGTCTTCGAAATATTTTGAATATTTTATTGGTTTTGCCGGTAAACATATCGGCCTATACCCTATATACCCTAATAAAATTGTTACATGTGCCGCAGGAATGTACAATTAACTACCTTGTTTACCTGATGATAGATAATAGCCGAATTCCTTAAATTCTCGCGTTGTGTTGGTGAGAATAGTAACATACTACCGACGACGTTTTTGAGTCACGATTACTCCCGATATATGGGACTCGAATCCTTCCTTATTTATTTTGAATTAAATAATAAGTGCAGCATTTGTTTACGGGCACAAAGCCCAGTCGAATGTGAAAAATGGTCTCTAAATTTGATTACTTTGATAATGCTGAAGCAAAATAGAGGCCTCTTTCCTATTCATTTGATACAAAAAGCTCGAACATGCGATCCGGTTGTGAGATAAGCAATGATTCAGAGCAAACCCGACATAATCTACGCGTACTGCATAATAAGCGACCGCACGCCGACTAACCCGTGACATGAGTGTTAGGGTACAACTAGATTCCAGTCAATTAATTAATATTAATCGCCTAAACACAATCGACAACTCATGAATCTAACCGAAGATCGAACGTCTAACAATTGCTGAAGTAAACGGTTACCTTAAGGTGGGCTGATTTAAAATGTTGACAGTACATTGTTGGTTATTTGATACGATTAACTGTGATTGATCAAAATGTGGATGCACCTCAATCTTCTCAGTGATGTCTCTCAAATTGGCCAAAGAAATTAAAAGTACCTATACTATACCTCACTTTATCGTAAGATTGATGAGTATAATTATTATTGAAGCTATGCGATGCGTATAGTCAGTCGGTAGTAATGTGTGGGTGGTTGTATGTGTTACGCCGCCGTAAAATGCGGACGCGTACTTTACGCGCTTCTGAACATATCACTGTTGTTTTAGACTCAGATCGCATCAAAATATTTAATAATTATGCGTTTGTGACGTTGGCAACGAGTTCTTGTGCTCTAATTATTAATATGTCATTAGAAAATTTTCGATAAAGTTTGTTCTGGAATGAAATTCGAGTCCATAATCTGAATTTGTATTCCTCATTCTTTTTCCATTAAATAGGAATTCCATTAACATTCATTGATTTTTATAGACATGGCCTTCATCGGTTATGTGAAGGTCATGTCTATAAAATGCCTATGCGGAGAAATACACAAGAAAACCTACTTGTCTAGCAATAGTACTGCATGAATTAGGTACCTTATTAACTATTTCCGAAATTACTTTACATATAATAATATATAAATAAATAACAATCTTAAAATGCGCAAATATATTTTGAGTGTATCGTAAATAATAATAGCTTAGCTAGACGACCGAACTATAATTTGCTATTGTAAATGCCGGGTTATCTCATAATAATGCCATAGACGTTGTGGGATACAATCATGTCACTTCTATATTTATTCCTTAAGATTTCTGTGCGCAAAAAAGATGAAATGTAAATGTTTTTGTGGGCAGGCTCGTGGTGCCGCAATGAGTGATCAGTGGTAGCGGGAGGCGGTGATGCAGCGAGCCCACGCGGGCGGCGCCCCGCAGCCGCAGGCCTCCGCCGCCGCAGCCGTCCCCGCACACCCCCACTACCGTACGCACACGCTCTACGGTGATATTGACGATCAGGTAAACACGCTTTTATAACCAACCCTTTGTCTAAACAACTGTCTCTACTCTACGCGTACCTAATGCAGAGACTGCACGACAGTTTCATGGTGTATTTATTTAAATTGAGAAACCTTCCCTTCTAGTTAGGTCTCAGGATTTGTCCTGAGATTTCAGGATTTTAGGACGCTAAGATTTCGCATAAATAAAGATCATAAAGATCTCTTTAATAAATAGTTAAATTAAAAATAATCTTCTTTTGATAATAATTGCACAATTAAAATACGACGTTTTAAATTGTTAAGTACGTTTGAGAGAAAATTCTCAAACTGTAATAAATCTCAGGATATTTCAATGGAAATCAATCCTTTTCTCCGGACTTTCGATTTTTTCATCTGGTAACCCTAAGTAAAGCTATCTTCTGCCACATCATTACTTACCATAGTGGGATTGTGGTCAAATATAAGCCTTTTTGTGATAGATTGGCGAGGTTTAGCAAAACCTTCATTTAGTGGTCAAGTTATTGAGCTATATTTTAAATAAATCCGTGAAGTATTAACCTATTAAGTGGTAGTAGGTACCTATCAACGCTAGGTTATGTAATATAATTGTAGATACTTCTGGTTACTAACTTACTAATGCTAGCCTAACCTCAAGGACATCCGAAGTATCAACATTGATATGCAGTTGCTATACAGATACCGAGAAATATTATTCAGCTTGAGATTTCCTTGTGTGTTTCCTTCTACGCTCAAGCGCGGAATTATTGGTTTTAATATAATAAAATTTGATTTGTTTTAATATAAAAACATTTTGAGTAAATTTTATCAAAGTTATAGGTACCAAAAAATATCTTACTATACCTGCGTTCCTGCGTAGTAATTTAGTACAGTGGTATTCATAATACATTCTAAGAACATTACAGTAGTCATTTTATTATTTTTGTTGTTTGTAGTTTCCAGAACATATGTCCTCGTGGACATTTGAAGCTTAACAAAAAGGTCTACTGAATATCTATAAATATGAATTACTGATTCTTGTTATGATGTGTCATCATTGTTATATTTCAAGATTAATTTATCTTTAGAAAAACCGTTTTGTGACTTTAAGGTAAAGAAGTAGGTAAATCAAGAATCGGACACCTATGGGATTAATAAAATGTTTACGTAACTAGCAAATATGATTGTATTTAATTAGGAATTTTCCCTAATCAGCTTTTGAGTTCATCGATAGATATTTATACATATAAAAAAGAAAGTCTATGTTTTAGTACAATATAATGAATAGTTCTCATTTTATAGATACCCGCTTCAGTGATAAGCAGCGTCGGCACAGTGAGCCTGTCTCAATCCACAACAAATCCCACACCAAACGTAACCATGGCCAACCCCACTAACCCTGGGAATGCCAGCAGCGGCAACGCGTCGCAGCCGCCTGCCCAGCAGACGCCGACACAAGCGCCCGTCAGAAACCTGCCCAAAAAACGCAAGTTCGATCCATCGGTACTCGAAGATATGAACATTTGCGGTAACAACAACAACGTGAACCTACCTCTTCCAATAGAGTACCAAACGAATTACCAACCGCCTGTTCACCAACCGTCACCTATCATCCAACACCCGTCGCCCCCGAGAGAGCTGAAGCAATTCATCGATCTCTCGGAGTGGCAGAACCATAGAGTCCTCGCCAAACAACGTGGCCTGTACATACCCGGCGTGATACGACAGGCCGACGGTTGTAAAGTGATAGTCGAGTTTGACGGTCACGAGAGCGATCACGTCGAGTACAGTGACGTGTTTGGTGTCAACAAATATGACATCATCAGTGACGCTAGCCCCCAGATGAGCCACTTGCAGATAGACTCTGCATGTGTGGTTAGAACTGCAGACCAGAGCCGGGAAAATGTGCAGAATGTGTTTGTCAAAGGACGCGTTTTCGAGGTGCTCAATTCTCCGATAAGGATCAGAGTCAAGGTAAGGGTCAGTAATACATTTTTCTTTGTCATTTTGTATGCAAACTCCATGATTTACATGACAATGTGACATCAATGATTTAATCTCGGCTGCCCCTATTTATTTGATCTATGTATTAGATTATGATTGTGGTGTAGAGAATATATAACGAGCACATAATGCGATGAGTCATACGGGCATCCACAGCAGCTTATGTGATAGATAAGTGACTGCTACTGTTGTAACCACAGACATACTGGTTGTAACTATATCTGATAGGTATGAATCTTTCCTAGAAATGTATTTCTGTGGCTTTTGATTTGTCCCGTTACGTCGTCGGAATAAAAAGATTTTTAACACTATGATAGCACAATATTTTGTTGCGAAAGTATGTTTGTTGATTTTAGATTTTTGCCGAGCCGGAGATTGACAGATTATATTCGCGGCTAAAGCCTTGAGGCTAACCCCCGCGGCGAAGGTCGTGGGTTCGAATCTTACAATGAGCTTGAGCTTTCGGTATAGGAAAACATCGTGAGGAAATCACACCACGGCGGTACTTTGTAGTACTCGACTGGCTAGGTACCACCCTCAAGTCGTTAATTACCTGTTAGTGTGTAACGGCTGTTGCACTTGAGAGCCAGTTGTCATAAAACGATCAACAACACATTGGAAATCCCCCTCTGGTCGGCAGGTAATCGATGCCGACTCTGATATAGTGGAGGTAAAGCGTGCAGACATCCGACTACTGCAGCCTCCGTGGGCAGACGAGCTGGAAGACGCGGGCTCGCACGCCACAGCTACGATGCACACACAACACTACCGTATGCACCATGAACCAGTGCAGGTGTGTAATATTACTGTTTTTTTTTTAAGTTTTTGGCTTGGTATCTAAACCTTTAAACCACTTGTTTATCTATACTAATATTATAAAGAGGAACGATTTGTATGTAAGTATGTCTGTAATACTTTGTAACGAATTGGCTCAAAAAGTACTGATTTAAAAAAAAAACACCATTTGAATGCTACATTATTCCAGATTAATATAGGCTTTATTTTATCCTGGGATAAGATAAGATCCCACGGGAACGCGGGTGAAACCGCGCGGAACAGCTAGTTTTTAATATTCTTCTTTTATGTTATATCACTTTCACAGTAAAGGCGATGATAGCTCTGTGGTAAGTGACGTCGAATACCGCGGCGAAGGTCGTGGGTTCGAATCCTACAATGAGCTTGAGCTTTCGGTGAAGGAAAACATCGTGAGGAAACCACAGCATGGTGGTAGGGTACTATGTGGTACTCGACTGGCTGGCTACCACCCTCAAGTTGAAAATCTGTCGCCAAGCACCTGTTGGTGTGTTCCGGCAGTTGCACTTGAGAGCCAGTTGCCCTTCCCCTTAAGGCATTTTAATAAGGTGTACAACACGTTGGCAGTCCCCCTGGTTTTGCTAATGTCTATAGGCGACGGTAGTCACTTACCATCAGGTAACCCGCCTGCCTCGTTGTCACTAGTGAAATAAAAAAGTAAAGTCTAGTCCTCGTCCGTACAATTCCGGTCAGGTTTAGTGAAATTGGTGGCCGTTCTACTAAAACTTTTCACGGAATTTTTGGGACAACCTGAAAAGTCAAGATACACGCTTTCATTTCAGATGGATCTTTTTTAGACAAAACACCACCAATATTATTCAATAAAACTCAATATACACGATATTAATGAAAATGCAACGTCACTTAGCAAGCTCCCAGTAAAACCTTATTATCTCTTAATTTCACTTTTGTCGACTGTCGTTCCGAATGCTTTCGTAGAGAGTGTTGATAGACATACGCTAGTTTACTCCCAAAGTACCTACATGTAATGTTTACAATTAGTATATTAGTTATCTGGTTTCCACATTAGTTTAAAACGAGGTGGAATCTTTGTGTGCTTACCATCTTCGATCATATTGTCACTTACCATTATTATTATGATCAAACACAGGGTTATTCAGTACTATGTACTAGCTGTCCCCCGCTGTTGCAACTGCGTTCCGCGTATTATTATTACAGCATATAATTATTATATTAGGTTCTTCAAAGATTTACCGTCAAAAAATATTAAACAGACTACAAAAAACCCATCAACAGTTTGGCTTACCATTAGCATGCAACATTTACAAAAGGGGTATAATTTTGCTCGACTTATGACCTGCCAATGACTTTGCTAATAGTACTTTCTGATGTTGTATATTTAAAAACCTGATTTACGACTTCAATAAATCACGATCTAACATTTTAAAAAGATAATTAATTGCTGTAGTTGTGTTCAAGTCATAAGAATATCCAGTATGTTATGTAAGGTGAGAATTTTGATAGGTACCACACAATAACGTAATTTAGAAAGTACTATATCTAATCTGGGAAGATAATCTATTTAGATAGACAAGACAGTCATGCATTCCATTAATCGTGAGGCCGAAAACAACCTTTGGAAAATCCAAAGGTCTTGCGCATTGTATTTTATTGTCATTGTGTTTAAGGCTTTATGTTCATATTCTATTTATTTTACACCCTAAACATTTTATGTTTTCTTATCCAAAAATAATTATTAGCGTAATACTCTTCATATAATAAGGAAAAATGGCTTATTTGTGTATGAAAGTGCGGAAAATACCGAAATAGAGCTCTACTTCCATATTTAAAATATTCTTATTACCGAGTACTACATTATAAAGTTACTATTTTACCCTTAAAGTTTGTCAAAAATCATTAATAAAAACAGTTACCCAAAAATCTTTATTCGCTCTTACCGTAGATGCTCTTCACAAATAAGAAAATAGGCTTATTTTATCGAGTTCTTACTACCGAGTGGCTACAACTTTTTTCTACTACCTCAATAAGCTGTAACATGTTGTGTATACCATCAGATGGGCGGCGGCAACTTCTACACGTCATCCCCGATGCCGGGCGCTAACGTGGTGACGGTGGGCGCGCTGTCCAACGGGTCCATGGACGACCTGCGCAAGCGCACCTTCGACGACTACGGCGAGAGCGACGACGATCTGCGCAGAGAGGACATCATGTTCCCCACTGACGTCTCGCATATGGGTAACTACACGTTTTGTATACCTACTCGAATACATTATTCGTAAAAGAAATCTTTATTAAGAACCTTAGTTTTACTTCTATTCCCAGGTCGGACAATAAAAGTAACAGGTTTTGAGAGTGATACCCATAATTACAGTGTCTTCGAGGATATATCACGTGACTATTTGGGTCTATAAATATCTTCTAAGACTTTTCTAAAAAATATTTTCAACTCTGTGTGAATAGTTAAAAGGTGATGATAGCTCAGTGGTAGTGACGTCGGATACCGCGGCGAAGGTACTGGGTTCGAATCCTACAATGAGCTTGAGCTTGAGCTTTCGGTGAAGGAAAACATCGTGAGGAAACCATAGCACGGTGGTAGGGTAATTTGTAGTACCCGACTGTCTGGCTACCACCCTCAAGTTGAAAATCTGTTGCGAAAGCGCCTATGGGCGTGTTCCGACAGCTGCACTTGAGAGATAGTCTCCATCTAGGCTTTGTGTGCTTACCACCTTCGACCACATCATCACTTACCATGGTGAGATTGTGGTCAAACACAAGCTAATCCCGAATAAAAAAATAATTAAACGTTTATTATTTAAACGTGGATGATCGAGCACGTGTGAGGTTTCCGTTCTGACTGAACAAACCCTTATCAAACAATAAAATTGGTATTTTAAAACACTCGTAATGTTAACGAAAGCAATGAAACAAACAACTATCAAATAACCGTACTATATAAAAACGTAGATAAGTAATGTCGCCGCGCAGTCTACGTTATTTCTGCTAACTATGTCACATGTTATTTTTATGTGATGGTAATTAAATTCTTTCGTTCGAAACGATCGGTACTGACTTGAGAATTTGAAATATGATATTACAAGGCATTTGAAATACAGGCCACCATTTTGCTTTTGTATCAGGTTCCTACTACCTAAGTAGGGGACATCAAGCGATCGATGAACATTTCTTAGTAGCTTCCTGTCGACGGAATCATAATAAAATCATACAAAGAAACGAATTGATCCGTTTCTCGTAAAGTGAAGGAAGGCAACAAACTTTCTTTCGCCTTGGATTGAAGGTCATTTAAATGGCTAATGTAATTAAAGATATTGTGTTAATATTGTTAGCAGATTGCAGTAATAGCAAGCGCAGTAGCTTGCAGAGTCGCGGAAGCACTTCAAGCCTGCTCGAGCGCAGTCTCACACCTAGATCTCAACCCCCTACTCCTAGGTAAGTATTTTCTATCTTATAAATCGAATGGACACAAAAAAATGTCAAGGGAAAAACAGGTCATTATTAGCAACAGTGAAGTAGGTCTTATTGTGATATACCAGATGTGTCAGAATGCTATAAACAGCGACATATAATAACATTTTATAGATTTATTATACACTAGTTTTCCGCCCCGCGGTTGCACCCGCGTTCCTGATGGATCTTATCTTTTTCCGGAATAAAAAGTATCCTTTGTTTTATTCCAGGATATGATTTACCTGTGTGGCAAGTTTCATCAAAATCCGTTCAGCCGTTTTTGCATGATTGAGCAACAAACATACAAACTTTCACATTTATAATATTACAGTAGTAGGATAGTGGGATCCAACCTACATTCCAATACTCAATTAACTTTCTATTCAGTAAGTAGTAAACCATTTTTTTTATCAGATCTCAAGCGGCTACCCCGCACAAATACAAGAAAGGCGACGTGGTTTCCACACCGTCTGGTATACGTAAGAAGTTCAATGGGAAGCAGTGGCGGAGGCTTTGTTCTAAGGATGGGTGCACAAAGGAGAGTCAACGCCGTGGTTTCTGTTCAAGACATCTGTCACTTAGGGGTGTCACACGGTCGTCTAATACGCCTTTAGCGCAGGGAGCCACGCATACACCACAGCAGAGGTAAGGGATTTTTATAATATCATTGCTCTGATGCTCATTGTGTGATATGGGTAAAGAACTATTACACCACAACGATCTAAGCTATGGGTTCGAGGTTCAAGGATTGAACGTTGTACGAGTATATTTATTTAATATATTGGTTAATCATCTGGTCACAATAGAACAAGGCATGGTTAGTTTGTGATCTGAGATTTTTTTTTATGCGTACCTAGTAGATGGCAACATAATAGTGAATAACAATATGGCTGAATAAGTATAAATTGTATTCTCTAATTATTAATCTGTGTGTGTCATATTAAATGAACGTTTAACGGACACTCCAGGATAATATTATATATTGGATTAACACTGATAAAATATGTTTACCGTGACTGCAATGTTTACTTATATTTGAGAGCATTTCCTGTAGAGATGGGTAGTTATTCTAATAACTAGCCAAATACCCGCTACTGATCAAATACCCACGGCTACGATATCCGTCAAAAATATATTCGGTTGTTGGCTATCGAATGGCTACGGCTTCGAATAACCTACACGTTTATGACGTAACGCGCTGTAGCGAACAACCACGCCAGCCGCCGGCAGCCGACTAACTAACTAACCAACTAGTTGAATGAACAGTTGTGGCTACTCGTAGCCGTAGTAGCCGTAGTATCCAAACTAACTAACCAACCAGTAACCAACCAACCAACAACGCGGGAGTGCGCTGTCACCGCGCTCACTGCTCATCGCGCTCATTAACGATTTTGAACTTAATCGTGTAGTCGGTTAAGTTTAGAATTGTAAGACAAACAGATTTTCGAAATTTTATTAATGAATATCCGTAGATAGAGATAACGCTAAACCCATGATATCAAAAGCTAAACCAAATAGATAGATAAATCAGTTTTCTATTAATTATAGTATAATCATAAATGTATTAACATTTATGATACGAAGAATGAAATTGTTATTTCTTTTACAATTGAATAAATTTTACATAAAAAGTACTCGTGGTTATAAAATTAGACTAAGTGAAATGCGAGTGCACATTGAACGCTGTTTCTAGTTTCTTTAAAACGTGGTATTTGAATTATCAGCCTTCTTCTCTTCCTTAGAGAAAAAGAGAAGAAGGGTGAATTTGAATTATCACCCATACGATTTAAATCTTAATACCACTTGTGATTAAGCTTAGAATTGTACGACAAAACAAACTATCATTAGAGATAAATTCATTACGCCAAATGGATTACCACGACATCTGTAGTTTATTTGTAAAATAAAAGACAGCTGACGTAAAAATAAAATATGCGCTCCATAAGATCCTAGTCTTGTCGATAGACAGGTTATTAATTCACAGCAGTTGAAAGAGATGGCGCCAAATCAGTAAATGGATATTTAACAATTTTCTATTATTCTTTTTATTTTTAGTTTTTATTATCATTACGAAAAAGGAAATGCATATATTTTTTTCTAGGAAGTGTAAAAAGTTTTTTTTTTTAAATTATGTTATTTAATCTAAACTTATTTTGATGAATTTGGCTAGTTTTGAGTCACTATAAATAAGTCGTTTAAATATATTCATAGATCATAGATGGCGTTAAATCAATATACAGATATTCGACTGTCTTTTTATTATAATTATTTAGTATCATACCGCCGCGGCTGGTATGATACTAAATAATTGCATCCAACAGGGTTTGAGCGTTACTAACGGTTGTCCTAGAGATAAATCCATTACGTCAACTGGGGTACCACGACATCTATAGTTTTTTTTTGTAAAAGTCTAGTCTAGTCCATAGACAGGTTATTAATTCATAGCAGTAGAAAGAGATGGCGTTGAATCAGTAAATTGATATTTTTCAATTTTAGTTTATTATTATTATTTAATATTACGAAAAAGGAAATGCATATTTTCTTTTCTAGGAAGTGTAACAAGTAATTTTTTTTTTTAATTATGTTATTTAATCTAAACTTATTTTATTGAATTTGGATAGTTTTGACTTTCTATAAGGAAGTCGATTATTTATATTCAAAGATGGCGTTCGATTAATATATAGATATTCGTCATTTTTTTATTATAGTTAGTAAATTTTATAATACGTACGTACGATAAGTCATTTCAGTGAAGTATAAAATAGGTAAACAGAATATAAAAACATATCATCTAAGTTTATTACCGCCGCGGCTAGTATGAAACTGAATACTTGCTGGCAACAGGGTTTGAACGTTACTTCCTTTTGGTATAGTTACTATACTCTTTGAGCGTAACTACTTAGTTAAGTTTATCCTAGACTATTGTATAGTGACAATTGATATCTAATAACTAAAGATAAACAATCCCAAGCAAAAGTTCTCTCAAAACTGTCTTAAATTGTGTTGGGTAATACTAGTTATTTCTTAAAGTTTTATTCACAAAGCTATGTACAAAAGGCAATAAAAGGACATCGTTCAAAATGGCCCCAGAACCAACAAGCATTATTGTTTATATATTTTATTATATTAGTTGCAAATATCTATATCCAACGGACAAGCTGCCTTCCAAAATGATTTTTTAAAAGTATTGTGACTATTTGTGACGACTACGCCATCATCTTTACCATAAATCAATATTTTCTTTTTCTTTTTTAAAGGTTTTTGGCTTGGTATCTAGACCTTTAAGCCATTTCTTTATTTTTAATATTCTTCTGTTTTATTATAGTCACGTTATATTTTCACATTACCAGTAGACACATTTACCCAATAGCTGAAATAGCCGGGTATCAAACTGGTTATTGCACCACAAATAGCTGGCTAGCTAAGTTATTGAAATTTCGGCTAGTTACCCATCTCTAATTTCCTGTACCTTTTATTAACATTTTTGATTTTTTTAAACGTTTAATGTTCAGGGTGGGAAACTATTGTATTTTATTCATAGACAATTATGGTTAAAATCCTGAAAAAAAAATATTAAAATGCACAATTAAAAAGTGTTATTTTAATTAAATGTATTAAATATTTCCTTGTCTGTTTTTGTAGGTAATGCTACGATCAAAATATTGCAGTCTTAATTTCCTCATTGAACATTAATTGCCCATATATTTTGTTGTATTTAATTTTGATCATTAAATTTAATCATAAAGAGGAGTGACTGTGTTGTGAACTGGTCATTTCATGTTGTTTAAAAATGTATACATCTACCTTTCTTTTTTGTTAGGATATGTTTTGGGTAGGTATGGGGTATATACTTGAGGGCAGATGCCGGAACACTGTAGGAACTGATACATATTTCAACTTGAGGGTGGTAGTCAACCATACACTACATTGCTCTCTGCCACCGTGTTGTTTTCTCCGATATTCAAATCGATTTTATCGCTGAAGGTCACGTCACTAGTTTTATCGCTAGTCCACCTAAGAGTCATGAGTGTAGTACTCATGACTGTTGGGGATGGTCGTGGGTTCGAATCCTACAGTGAGCTTGAGCTTTCGGTGAAGGAAAACATAGTGAGGAAACCACAGCACGGTGGTAGGGAGGGTACTTTGTAGTACCCGACTGGCTGACTACAACTCTCAACTTGTATGTCTGTCGCCAAGCACCTATCGGTGTTCCGATAGTTCACTTGAGAGCTAGTTTCCTTCTAAGCTTTTTTGCGCTGAGCTTTTAAGCGTTGCTTCCCACCTTCGACCACATCATCACTTACCATGGTGAGATTGTGGTAAAAAAGCTTATCCTAAAATAAAAAAAATTGCAAATCGGATTTTGATTTCGTATCTATACTAATATTATAAAGCTGAAGAGTTTGTTTGTTTGTACGTGCTAATCACTGAAACTACTGGTTCGAATTGAAAAATTATTTTAGTGTTGAATAGCGCATTTGTCGAGGAAGGCTATAGGCGATATAACATTACTCCCACGGGAACGCGGGGGACAGCTAGTTATTTATACAATAGCTATGGTGGTATAGTCCACCGTCACATATTGGCAGTGGTGATCGTTCTAGGAGCAGTAGTAAGTCGCTCTCCTCGAGTGGCACCGGCGTTGAAGGTGACGAGACATCGCGAGAGTCCGACACTACGCCACCACACTATAGGGTCACTGGAAGATTCGATCCCGATGAAACTGAGGCTGCTAATATGCTCGGTGAGTTTTGTTTTAGGATGATGCTCAAAAATGTATATTAAACTAAAATAGTCGTACGTATAGAATGTAATAGGTCTAAGTTGCTTTTAGAAACGAGTAATTGCTGAGTTTAATGGCTCTTCTCAGCAGAAGCAACCTTCCGTGCCGTGTGATAGAGTCTATATTTTCACATGTCAAGACGCATGAGAGTAACATTAAATTATGAAGAAGGTGGTGATTAGTGACTTGACTTGACTTGATTAGGGGATTAGTGAGTACATTAAAAAAATAGTTTTAGTTTGAGTATTCGTCATGAAAAAAAAATTGCATAAATTTAAATCAGATTTGTTGCTGGCTACTGCTGCATTATTTTAATGGAAAATTCTTCGATTATATCTGTTAACCCCATTAACAATAATGTATCGCTTCGCAGTGTCCCTGGGTAGTTCCCGGTCGGGAAGCCCTGGCGCTTCACCGGTGGGCGGGGGCGGCTCCCCCGGGCTCCGCAACAATGTATTCGTGCCTATATCCTCGCCGCAGCCGCCGCATTCTAACCCACGACACCAGCATCATGTTATCAGGTAACAATAGTCTTTGACTTTCAGTACTCAACTTAACTTTATCTTCTTAATTCTTTACATTTGTTCACTCTAGTTTTATGAGAAATACTGAAGAACTGTAGAAAAACTGTAATATCTTAAAGTATACAAGGGGTCGATACACCGTATATTCAGCTATCACATACCACAATTTGGTCCAAATTTTACCAAAAGTCTCAGGATTATTATTTTTATCTTTACATTTTATAAAATGAAGTCGCTTCTGCTGTCTGTTCGCTTAGATCTTTTAAACTACTCGACGGATTTTAATACTTTCAGCGATAGATAGAGTGATTCAAAAGGAAGGTTTATATGTATAATACATACATAGGTATTATAGTACAGAAAAGCCGGGAATTTCAATGATTTGTAATGTGATGTCGTTCAGCGAATCGGGCGGGGGACGGCTAGTTATTTATAAAAATCGATATCTTGAGCTACTGAATTGGCTGTAATTTCAACAGATGACAATTTAGCTGAATATTCCGTATAGTATCGACCCCTTAACGTTGGACCACTATTTAAGCTACAGCCTGTATAATAAAGTAAAACTATTTAATTGTTGACAGACCTGAATTGGTTCGTCCTGGCAGAGTGAGCTCTCCAGTCGGTGGAGTAGCGACCAGTGTGATACGTGTCTCACCCGGGCCTAACTATCATTATCAGGTATGTACTTATTTCTATGATTGGCGGGTTAGTGTGGCTGAATTTAGATACTTTATTACAGGTTTTAGGTTTGATTCCCGTTTGTGTGCTTGAATGTTCTGTTTATATGTCTGGCTTATCATTAAAATTAGTTTGGTAATCTGGTTTCCTTTACTTAATGTTTCAATTTAAAAGTTGTCATATAGAAGGTAAATAAATGAGGCAAATCATTGGACATTTAGGGACTTTTAGGCAAACATGCTTAAATTGATTTTTCAATAACACAATAATTTATATAGTACGTACGTACCTACTATGTCATAGATTTAGAATTTATTTTAAACAGTCATGCTTACTATGCTATTTCATTTTAATAGATAACACTATCAGTCTGTATTGAGACGTTTCTTTTTGTATAGTCAAAAGAAATACTTTATATGCACGATCTATTTATCTTACTGTTATTAAGAGAATATAATTGTCATTGTCAGGTTGAGAATCGCAACGGACCAACTATACTTCAAACAAACAGCGTATCCCAATCGAACGTAATCGGCGTTCAAACTTCAAGCTTAAGTCTACAAAATACGATTCAAACTAGCATTAACGCCACCACAACCACGCTATCAAGTCTCGCATTACCCTCCACTATATCACTCAATTTGAGTAACCTTAACTCGAGCATCAATACCAGTCGAAATGAGTTTCCACATAACTTGATCGTTCAAAGAGGGAAGCCTGGTATTGATTTGGAGAAATTTTACCGGTGCTATAGTCGAGGTATACCGGATAACTACAGATGCGATACAGATATGTCCCCTCCATTGAATAATCATGAAAATTTTCTGAATAGAAGAGTCTCGGAATACGACGAGGATGATCGTGTCGATACTCAACGCGACAATATCCTTCGTAATATAATTGATAGTCGACCGCCGGAATTGTCCGAGACTCGCGTTATAGAAGATAATAGAATAGTGAAACCGGCACCCTTGCAAGCTCGACTGTTGTCTGTTGTCGATCCGGACGCTAAGGATCCCATCAAAAGATTCTATGTTATACCACAGAATTCGATCGAGAAGAAAATCGTTTTTATAAAAAACGAGCCCCCCGAGAGTGTTCAAGTAAGTTGCCTTTCAATATATTGATCTTGAATAATTTTTCTCACAAAATGTGTTCGATTCAGCGTAATTCTCAATTGAATAGAACGGCCTAATAAATGTATCAGAAAATTAGTCACTTTTATACAACATTTAAATTCTTTGTTGATTTTATGAATCCATTTAGAACTCACTCCATAACATAAATAAATAAAAAAATCATAAATAACAAATCTTTAACTGTCAGTTAAATTGTCTAATAGGTACTTCAAGTAAAACTCAAAAATCTGCATAGTGACTTCGAAGGATAAAGATAATTAGCTGACTTCTAAATGTTTCGCTTATCGTTGTGGTATTTCAGATAGAACAGAAGTTGAATCATATATCCCAACAACTCAACAATAATGAACCCGAAATGGAACATAGGAGCTTGGATAATGGTGATCATGTAAGTGGTTATTTTATTATTTACAGGGAAGGATTCAGGTATGGGCAAAGTGGGCTAGACAAATAATGTTTATCTACTTTTTAAGTTTAGTTTCTGTTTAAAGTGTTTTACCATAATTTATGTTAAATTAATAAATACTTAATACATCTTGTTTCAGGTAAACAATGTGAATAGTAGTGCAGTTATAGTACACCCTAATCAATTATTACCAGTTTTACCCCCACCCATACACGGAACAACTATAATTAGTGAGTTTATTTTAATTTGATTATATTAATGTCTTGATTACATTCACTGCGATCTCACTGTATATTTTAAAGTAGTTAATAGCTATTTTGCTGTGGAGCAATCATTATTGATTTCGTTAACTGAAAATCAATTTCCAAGTCACAAAAGAAACTAATTTTACATACAATGTGTTTGTGTAGTAGTCAAACTTTTCTATGAAGTAGTAGAATTTTTGCGGGTTTCGAAGTTGGTTCTTACGTATATGTACAAACACCCAGTCCTTTTTAAACGACTTCAAAAAGGAGGAGTTTTCTCAATTCCACCGTATATTTTTTTTTTATAATTTTACGTATATTGCCTGTGATCTGACGAGTTAAGCGTAGCATATGTTGCTGGTACTATCTTCATATAACTAATGTTTGTATATTAATTTCAGTGCCCAGCGGCGGCGCCAACAGCGCGTTTCCTTGGCAGTCCCTAGTACCGCTACTGTCAGCATCGTCCCCGCCTCCTGCGCCGCCCCCCGCGCCCGCGCCCGCTTCGCCCCGCACGCCCCGTACGCCCCGCACGCCCCATACGCCCCATACGCCTCACACGCCTCACACGCCCCATACTCCCGCGCCACACATCAAGACTGAGGACCAGATCAAGACTGAGGCTAGCGGTGAGTTTTGTTTCATTCCCTATGTTCCTAATTCATTGTTGGAAAAATTTATCATGTTGGCCCGATATTGATCTTTTGGGGTAGAGGAAATGTGACCATATAGACTTTTTTTCCACTTGAGCGTACCACGCCAGCCAGTCGAGTACTACAAAGTACCCTACCACCGTGCTGTGGTTTCCTCACGATGTTTTCCTTCATCGAAAGCTCATTGTAGGATTCGAACTAAACATAATTAAAATAACTGAAGCATAATATATTTTATTTTTTGTTACGTTACACGGATAATAGAAACACATTAAACTCCCAGAAACACATTATATCCTTGAATGTAAATACTAATGGCCTTATTCATAAAGATTTTGACGGTTTTTAGCAACTGTTTAGCAGATTCTTAATTCGAATTCTCTATAGAAAATTCGAATGAAGAATCCGATAAGCACTTACTAAATACCATCGATTTTATTATGAACTAGCTTTCCGCCCCGCGGTTTCACCCACGTATCCTTTGAGATTGAATTTCAAAAAATCTTCCTTAATCCTCGTCTATATCTTAAAAACATTCAACTGTGAAAAAAATCAGCTTTCTAGGTCTAACACTGGGCGTTGATGAGTCAGTCCTTCTAATATTTCATACCAAGAAACGGAAATAACTCCTAACTTTGAACCCTCGTTTCACCCCTTCAGAGGTGGAATTATAGAAAACGCTAAAACACGTGTTTCTTTATTTTTAATTGTTAGTCTAAAAACAAAGTTTCATGGTTCTAGCTTCAAAAATGATGCGACTTCACTACAAACTTTCAACCCCTTTTTCACCCCCTTAAGGGTTGAATTTTAGAAAACGCTAAAATACGTGTTTCTTTATTTTTAATTGTTAGCTTAAAAACAAAGTTTCATGGTTCTAGCTTAAAAAAATGGCAGACTTCCATACGAACTTTCAACCCCCGTTTCACCCCCTCAGGGGTATAAATTTAAATAACGCTGATACACGTGTTTCTTTATTTTTAATTGATAGTCTAAACACAAAGATTCATGATTCTAGCTTCAAAAATGACCGACTTTCATACAAACTTTCAACCCCATTTTCACCCCCTTTAAGGTTGAATTTCGAAAAATCCGTTCTTATTCCACGGTCAAGTTTTAAAAACAACACCTGGGTAAAAAATCAGCTTTCTAGGTCTAAGGGTTTGACTTATTACTTATTCGTAGGCGTTGATAGATCAGTCAGGACTTCTCCTTTTATATATATAGATAAGGCCATATGTGTGTGCCTGTACTATAGATATATTATTATTTCTTTATTGTCCTATTTTTGTTTTTATTGTACTTATTATTTTTATATAGAATATATTTAATTATTGTAATTGGTGTCCAACCGTAATAATTAAATTAAATAAATAAATAAATAGATATTCCTCCAGATACAGTAACATCGATGTGCACTGACGAAGATGACGAGGTTTTCGAATGTGAAGACACCAGTGGTGGTGCTGATGATAACAAACGACGCTCGCAGAGTCTGTCCTCGCTTAACTCGCCGGCGAGCACGGAAAATAAGGTTATTAATTTAAACTTATCTCAAAAGGGTCGAAACTTCGAATGCTATTTGAAAGACATAACGAAAAGATATATGACTTTTTACGCCTAAATAGGTATGTTGCCTATATTCAATAAAACATATCTAACACTAACCAGTGTATAAAACACATAAAATACTCGTAAATAGCGAACACTTTGTAAAATTCAACCATTTTATGATTTTTAATTAGCAATTTAACAACAAAGAGTAGATCTTTTGACGGTGTATATTTATGACGTCACAAGCAAGTATTTCATATAAACATCCATGTAAACTATCGTTTTGACGTTTCATAAAAAGAACCTGATTTGATATGTCAGTCAACATCCCTATTGTACACTTTTTTACATTTGGATAAGCTTGTGTTTGACTGCAATCTCACCATGGTAAGTGATGATGTGGCCGAAAGTGGTAAGCACACAAAGCCTAGACTTTGAGTTTTAAGGCGATGATAGCTCAGTGGTAAGTGACGTCGAATACCGCGGCGAAGCTCGTGGGTTCGAATCCTACAATGAGCTTGAGCTTTCGGTGAAGGAAAACATCGTGAGGAAACCATAGCACGGTGGTAGGGTACTTTGTAGTACCCGACTGGCTGGCTACCACCCTCAAGTTGAAAATCTGTCGCCAAACACCTATCGGTGTGTTCCGACAGCTGCACTTGAGAGCCAGTTCCCATCTAGGCTTTGTGTGCTTACCATCATCGGCCACATCATCACTTACCATGGTGAGATTGTGGTCAAACACAAGCCTATCGAATATAAAAAAAAAAAAGTGACCAAAAATTTGTAATTCATTCTTTAGTACTTTCCTAAGGAATCTTGGGCATTATCGTTGTTCATGTATAATAGTGAGATAAGCTAGTCGTTTACATGCAATTTAAATGGCTTGTTAGTCGAGAATATAGTAGAAAAGGTGATAAGCAATAATTGACGTGCTGATTAAATTTTCACATATAATACCACAAGAGCTTCAAAATTATCGGGTATTTATTTCCCGATAGGTTCGTTGCAAACAAATGAAGGAGTCAAGTTTTTCTGAAAAACTTGACGACTTTATTTGTTTGCAGGGAACCTTGAGGGAAATGCCAGATAATTTTGAAGCTCGTGTGGTATTCGGGGGATTATTTTTCCGTCCCAAATGTCGGCCAATAGAATTGCACCATGAGACGAAATGTACAGTTAACAAATACGAAAAGGTTAATTTGACTGGATTGTTTTTTATACATAGCAACGACCAGAGAAAATTTTCAAAAAATTATCAGTATAATACCATGTAGGTTGTACCACGTGACGTCGAATGGTGCAATTCTATTGGTCGATATTTGGGTCGGAAAAATAATCATTTAAATTTTGGTAATTTTCTTGATCTCTACAATAAAATTGTTAGAGTGCAAAGACCTTTTAGAATAGTCATCGATTCAAGGATCAAATCCATCCCCTGATTTCATATTCATTTATTCCTTGCAGTTATAGGTCATCTAATAAAAGTTATAAGCATAAAATTGTTTAACATTTGAATTTAAAAAAAAGGCCAATCAGATGGTCCAAAAATATTTCAAAAATGTAACCTAGCTGAGTTTCTTGCTAGCTCTTCTCAGTTGAAGGCTGACTTCCGAACCGGTGGTAACTTCTGTAATTCGACCTTCATAAGTGCCCTTCATAGGGCCTAAACTGATTAAATGGTTTTGACTTTGAAAATATCTTGATTTTGATATGTATTTTCCTTCGCGTACAGAAGGAGCGTCGTATTCGTCGTCCGATGAACGCTTTCATGATATTCTCTAAGCGTCACCGTCAGATCGTGCACCAAATGCATCCTAACCAGGACAATCGTACCGTCAGCAAGATACTCGGCGAGTGGTGGTACTCGCTCAAGCCTGAGGAAAAACAGAAGTACAATGAGCTTGCTAGTGAGGTAAAACAATTTACCAGCTAAGGCTAAGGCCACAATAGTGTGTGATTAAAACAAAGATGTATTATTTTCCCGAGGGATCTTTTCTTTTCCCGGGATAAAAAGTATCCTATGTCCTTCTCCTAGATTCCGTATATCTCTATACCAAATTTCATCTAAATCGGTTAAGCGGTTTAAGCGTGAAGAGGTAACAGACAGACACACTTTCGCATTTATAATATTAGTATGGAAAACAATTGTACTTTGAGATTACTGATGTCATTTTTGGAGATGGAAAGACTGACATACTAATGTCCGTCACTAAAAGTCATATAAGCGTAAGTAAGCTAGTTTCTTTGTATGAAGTGAATTTTACTAAAGTCATATATAGACATAATAATCCTACTTTATTAATACTATGAATTTTAATGAAACTCGGCACATAGGCTATAGAATAAAACTCCCTCCCGGGTAAAACCGCGGGGGACGGCTAGTTTCTTTGTAAAAAGTGAATGATTTTAGGTGAAAGAAGCCCACTTCAAAGCTCATCCGGAATGGAAATGGTGCAATAAGGATCGAAGGAAATCTTCAAGTAGTAGAGATCCAACTGGGTCCATGCCACAGGTAATTATTATAAAATACATTCTACACAGTATACCTCTTTATATGCTGTGTGATTTGTATAATATTTCAATTATATTTAATCGAATTCCTTTGTTTAAATATTTATCATATTTTCCAGAGTCCTAGAACCCCATCAGAGGTACCCAACAGTGGTGCATTGACAAGTAATTCAGAGCTGCCAGTTAGTGTTGCTTCTTATAACCACATTGGTTCTCCACAACTTAGTGACGATGAGCAGATGGTACGTGACTCGATTGTATATATATACCTTACAGTAATAAGTTTATAAGACTTATTATCGTCTGACTGCCTTGCTGATGTTTGAAGATGCACTTGATACCTAGCTAGTTTCCAGCCATTGTGTACGTCTATTATCAATAAGTGTTCTACTTTTAAGGCGATGAAAGCTGAGAGGTAACTGACGTCGGATACCGCGTCGAAGTTTGTGGGTTCCAATCCTACAATGAGCTTGAGCTTTCGGTGAAGGAAAACATCGTGAGGAAACCATAGCACAGTGGTAGGGTCCTTTGTAGTACCCGACTGGCTGGCTACCACAATTAAGATGAAAATTTGTCGCTAAGCACCTATCAATGTGTTCGTATAGCTGCACTTGAGAGCCAGTTCCCATCTAGGCTTTGTGCGCTTACCAAGTAAAAAAACGATTTATTTACCTTATTTTTATTTTTACTCCACAGCAAATAGCACAAACTACTTGTGAAGAAGTGCCCCCTATATCGACAGTATCGATGATGATATCGAGTGGTGGTGACATAGATCTCAAGTGCGGTGAAAAAGTCACTGATTCGGACTCGGAGGGTATCGAACCGAGAGACTATTTGGCGCATCATCACGACCATACTCGGCGACCTAAACCGATTAAAGCTAGGTGTGTTATTGTTGTTTTAGTATACTATTTTCTCTTAATTTGAGATTTGTAAACTTAAAAATTGTTATATCCAACTAAGTGGCCTAGTCCAGATATAAAAGGGATGTTGACAGGAATTTCAAATCAGCTTCTATTTATTGAATGTCAAAACGATAATTTATTGTATGAAATACTGGTTTCTGACGTCATAAATAAATATACACCATCAAAAGCTCTACACTTTAACCAATGTACTTACACGTAAGTACATTGGTAATAAAAAATGGTAGAAGGAATAAATATTACAACGTGCTCGTTATTTACGAGTATTTTTAGATATTTTATACTTTATACACTGGTTAGTGTTACATTTTTTTCTTGAATATAGGCAACCTCCCAATTTTGTTTCCCAGGACCTAAGCTGAATAAATGAGTTTTGGGTTTTTATTAAATGATGATTTATTGGAGATGTACATTTTCGATTCCATTATGAATTCTATAAATTGATGATTCAGCTGTTAATATTTATTCATAATTTCAGGGCGGGCTCGTCAGACAACTTGCTCGGCGGTATAACGGCATCCAGTCCAGGTGGCTCTAAGGTCTTCCAACCGACCGGAGGTGCCTTTAAATCTACTCATGCTGATACAGGTATATATTTTTGTATTCGTTTAAGTATAAAATTGTTAAACATTTGAATAAACAAAAAGCTAATAGTTGGTCCTAATATATTTTATAAAATGCAACCTTGCTGAGTTTCTTGCCGGTTCTTCACAGTTGAAGGCTAACTTCCGAACCTGTGATAACTTCTATAATTTAACCTTCCTTCTAGGGTCTAAACTGAATAAATGGTTTTGATTTTTATGCTTATTATTTTTTGTATAAGTTAATTAGTTATCTGTCTAAAGTATAATATTATAAAAGGAAAAGTTTATATTTTTTGTATGTTTCTTTGTAATGAATAATCTCGAAATACTTAGGTCATCCAAAAAAAAATTTCACCTATAGAAAATTACATTCTCAGCACGTAACAAACATGGGAAACATTTTATTATAATTCATACGGAAACACGGGTGATACCGCGGGCCTATGTTTTCTTTTTATTATTTACTAGCTGTCCCCCGCGGTTTCACCCGTGTTCCTGTGGGATCTTATCTTTTCCCGGGACAAAATATAGCCTATGTTCATCAGGGATAATGTAGCTTTCTAATGGTGAAAAAATTTTCAAAATCGGTTCTGTAGATCCAGAGATTACCCCCTACAAACTTCTCTTTATTATATTAGTATAGATTTATCGTTCTTTTTATCTTGAGAACTCTGTTATATAGAACAAATCTACCTAGCTCAGCTAGAGTACTATCGCTCCCACATTTAAGAAGTTCACAGTGATTAATGCATATATATTATTGTTCCAGGCGAAAACCATAGACAATGGACAGCGTTTACATCCATAAACAAGACTAGCTTAGCCAACCAAGTACCCAGTTCACCGCACCTGTCTCAATCTATAGCATCGAGCACTCAAAGCATTACCAATAGCGTACAAGGCATATCATTGAGCACTCCCAATTTAACCACTCAAGCTGCTCTAGATAATGCTATAGCGTCCGTAATGAACTCGCCGACGGCTACTAGTGGTGTCCAAGTTATATCGAGCGGTATATCGATGAATAGCCATCAAATAACACAAGTGCCGACATCGACAGCGCTCAGCAATGCTCTACTGAAAAGCGTCACATTAGTAAAGAGGAATATCGGTGATAACCCATCCTGTAATTATCATTTTTGTTTGCGTTTCTCTGTTACGTTTGCTTTTATTGACCATCGTTTTGTGAGTCAATATTCTATCAATTTCACACCCTGTTTAAGCCTTTCTTGCACTGATTTGAATATTATTAGATAACATACTGTATCTATGTAGATTTTTTAGGTTTACCTAATGTTTTTTGTTCTTAGGTCCACTAACTCTATCGTTGGACTCATCGGGTAATCTATTGCTGAAACCGAGCCAGGCGAGCGACAGTCCGACAACTTCTGATGGTCAACAACCGCTACACTACGTGCATTTGCAGAGGCTTTACGTGCCTTCCTTCAACACTGAAATGGAGACCAACAAAAATCTCTCCCAGAGTATACCGACCACTCATTCTGTGATAGTGTCTCAGAGTAACACTGTGACTAAAGTTACCACGTAAGTCTTATTTTTGACTTGCTTTCCACCCGTTTCTCCATACAAACGTTTCATCCTCTTAGGAGGTGAATTTTCGAAAATAATTTCTTAGCAGATACCAATGCAACGTCATACGTGCCGAATTTCTTTCACTGGTTTGAGCTGTGTGATGATAGATCAGTCAGTAACGATTGCCTTTTATATATTCAAAAAATGTATTTGTACCTAATTAAATTAAAATACTTTTTAATTTATGTTTGTTCATGAGAGCGTAATATTTTATACATGAATGAAAATGTACATAATTGCAATGTTACACGAGTTCCAACTGTTTCATAGCGGCGACGCGGGCGTCGTTGTTTCACGAGTGTTCAATGTATTTCGTTGTGGTTAAAACATACATTTCAGTATTTGTTTGTACTTTCTATAGCAAGGTTAAAGCCATGTTTGATAATGGTCTGCTGACTATACAATGTGTGTATTATTTACAGGCAATGGGAGACTCCCGTGGAAGAAACCCGTCCATTCCCCTTGGCGCCGACCCCAGCACAACTTGGCAGAGCGCCTCTACAGAAAAGACTTAATCGAGGTACATTTTTTTATGTGAAATCTTCAGCCGCGTTGAGCGATTTTTGGTAGGGGAAAAACTTATGGGTTCGCGTTACTGATGACCTCGACATGCTCGTATCGTATACGCATATATACACCAATACATTGTATATTCTCAACTGTATCATATGCGTGTTTGATTTTTGGATATGTAAAGTCTTGTGATTTCGCATCACCGACATGTTGTAATAGCAGTGTGAAGTTATGTTGTTAGTAACACAGTTATTCCATTGTTTTGAGTTTTCATTTCTGCCGGCAGTCATTTTCACTGACTGCCTCTGTTCTTTTAATGTGTTGGAAAAAATAACAGGGAAGTATTACGATGAATATACATACTTTTTGTCGTCGATGAGTATTTCATAAAGAATAAGTGCTGCTTAAGAGTTAGTCTATCAGAGCTCGCTATTTACTAAGTAGTCACTAATAATAATAACTTTTTACAAATAAATATGACCTTTGAGACTTGAACGAAAATTGTATGTGATTTTTAATTATTCATGTGTGAGAGACCTTTATGATTAAAGAGATTTAGTTTTTTAATCAAGTATGCAGATATAAAACATTTTATTCTTATATGATCGAAGTTATACACAGCCGCTTTTGATATACTATTAATGTATTTTTTAGTTGTTATCTGTAGACATTATATAATGGTTTTCTTCGGCAGGTACTTCAACCGGCTCTACGGGTAGTAATGACCCCAACCTGACCCCTAGTGGTACCAACCCCATGGGGTCTCAGTGTGGCAGCGCGCCGGCAACCCCGCATACACCACACGAAGACCACACCAATAACACAATGCATGTTGCACATGGCGATAACCTACCCAGTCCGTCACAGAAGAAAAGCCTATTTAAAAAAGGGAATGAAGATGGGAGGGACAAGTTAGTTTTAATGATTTTAGTTTTATAGATAGATAGGAGATTGAGCGTGGTAGCCCGCCAGTCGGGTACTACAAAGTACCCTACTACCGTGCTGTGGTTTCCTCACGATGTTTTCCTTCACGGAAAGCTTAACTCATTGTAGGATTCGAACCTACGACCTTCGCCGCGGTACCACCACTGAGCTATCATCGCCTTAAAACTTGATGTACTAGAGGATGTTTTTTTTTTTAATTATTTACAATACACAGTAAACAAGACATTATTACTGTGTTATCATGTATCAGAATGATACAAGGAAAACGTAGCTCTTTTGTTTTATTTAATTTTTTCCATATTATTTGTTTGATGAAAATCGTGAATAACCGTTGGTTGGATAACATCTTTATTCTTCTATATTAGTAGTTACCTTCATGTTTGTTATGCCCTAAAATGTAGTCTATTTACCAGGGTCTTGGAGACGGTAAACTTCGAGCAGAAGTTCAGTACACTTCCTCAGTTCAAGCCGGAAGCATGCAGTCCTAGCGTGGTGCCTAGAAGTCCACAACTTTACCTCAGGAAGAAACATAACAAAATCGGAATGGGTAATGTTTATTAATTGGAATAATTTATCTTTTGTTTAATTAATTATTTTCAGTGGTAGTAGTACCGTTTTATAAAAACATGAAGAAGAAGATAAATTAATTATTTTCAGCAAATGTGTTTGTTACTCAATCACGCAAAAACGGATTTCGGTAACTATTGTGTGCCAAGTTTCATATCCTGGAATAAAACAGGGTATTTAATATCCCGGGATAAGATAAGATACCTCTGGAACGCGGGTGAAGCTGCGGGACAGCTGGTATTCCATAAATAATTGAATACTAATGGAATTAAGATACCATACCAATAGAGGGATCAAACAACTTGTTTTATCCATAGAAACATAGTCACATTATTTACAGTAAACCAACTGTGAGATTGTGGGTCCCATACCATTATTCTATATCAGTGTGATCGATGATCCATCCTTAAATGATCCTGCGACCCTGCTGTTATAAAAATACATTAAAAATTGTTTCATAGGTGTTTGTATTAGTTTAATATCATCAATTACATTGTTAATACAGAGGAAGAGGGCACGGTTGTGACACCACAGCTGGAGGCAGAGGTGTTGAACGGCAACGGCATGCCAACTCCACATTCATACGGAACCCCGCACACTACCACCAACAAACTTGTCGGTAACACATTCTTTGGGCCGGACTTCAATCTAGACACCTATAGAGGTAAGAACATTATCATTATTTTAATATGTGAAGAAAAACACTTTGTACCCCTTTTTCTCTGCTGTTTGTCAACGAATTATCTTTTTATTTGTTTAGTAGCGATGTTTTGGTAAACTTTATTCATGTCCATAGATACTAAGTCTTTCAGCCGCTTACATAAACTTATGTTATAGTCACATTATATCACATTTCCAGTAAAGACAGACCTCGTCCGTACAAGTCGGGTTTTAGTGAAATTGGTGGCTGTTCCACTAAAACTTTTAAAAGTTTCCAGCATTAGTGTCTAACTGACCTTACAATACAAATATTGTTGACACCACATGACAAAAGTTATAAGTTACACATCACTCGCTCATATCCAGGTGTACAATCATCAGTATCGGAGAGTATGGAGGACATGTCCCCCCGCACCCCGTGCTCGGGGGCTGTGAGCAGCGCGGGGGTAGGGGCAGGGTCGGGGGCAGGGGCTGCGGGAGCGGGGGCTCGCGGAGAGGCGGGCCACCGACGCGTGCTCGAGCAGCGCCGACATCTAGTGCTCAAGCTCTTCCAAGACCACGGCATGTTCCCCACCACGCAGGCTACTACGCACTTTCAGGTGAGGGGTGCCATAGTATTTTTTTTTGTTACTTGCAGGATAGGCCTTTTAGGATATTTCTGCCAATGTCTAATGGCCTTATTCATAGAAATATCGACGGTATTTAGCAAGTGCTTAGCAGATTCTTAATTCAAATTCTCTATAGAAAATTATATTATTATTATTAAAATTATAAGTATAGGTACTTACCGTGTATGAATGTCTAAGGATATTTATTTATCGTTTAGAAAGGTGTGTATTTAAGATATTTTATCTTTATTTTATTGATCATTGATAATCATATAATACTAATGTTGTTAAATGTTGTACATCCAGGCGACCCACATGGACATATTCCCCACTAAGATGTCTCTGCAGCTGAAGATACGCGAGGTACGACAAAAGCTGATGGCGCAGTCCAATTTGACGCCGCATTCCGAAGTCAATACGCCTACAAGTTAGTATATTGGTTGATCACATCAGTCAAAATTTAAGCAAATATTACCATAATATTGAACATAACAGAATATTGAAAAGTTTATATAAATAAAATTTTTGATTTGATTTTATCGAAATCCAAATTGGAAAAATATGAAACGAACGCAATGATGCAACACTTTGATATTAAAAGACATTTTTTTGGAAAACTCCTAAACTTTGTTCAGTGTTGAATTCCAATACGAGTACATTACGCTGAAAGTGTTAAATTATCACTAAGAATAACACTTAGCAGTATTTCAAACATGTTATTAACGCCTCATTACACAATTCTTATTGTATGTGGGTAGATTTAAAATTTTCAAAGATCACAATTTGTTTCAGATGTGAACTCGCCTATCGTGTCAGCGAGTTTGCAGCCGACGTCGACGGCCAGTTAGCGATGCGGATACACCATCTCTATTGTGGTGCAAGAGTAGATACACGCTTGACCGTTGGCAGTTAACACAGCGACAAACGCCGACTCACACACACACACACACACACAAACAAAGTTGTAAAGGTAACTTAGTGACATCTTACATCACATTTTTACATGTGTATTAACAGGTGGTGTAAATGAATTCCCTGCAATCAGCAAATGTATTCTATATTATAATTAACAATTAGGTATAATAATCTTGAAGCAATTTATGAAGTTTCTACAAAATATATTTCCCTTCGACAGTATCAAACTGCCAACAGCTATCTATTTCAAAGTAGTGTGTTGAATTACGACACCTCGTTGCGAAATTCTTATCGACTGTTTACAAGTTGCGAATGTTTGATGCATTTAAAAGAATTACAGTGATTAGATTAACATATAGTTAACTTGGTTTTAGTATTTTAATAAAATAAAAAAAATATTTTAAGAAATAAAACGACAAAAAAACGATTATAAAAAGTGATTGGTAATCATTAAGTGCGCGAGTTGGTGATGCGTGAATATATTATGTTTATGCGAGTTTATGAATGATTTTTATCTTAGTGTCATTTTTAAATGGACGGATAAATTTTGAGCAAATGTTATCACAACCAGTCCTAGCCTATAGTGTTGCTTAAAATCGATAAATATAATCGGTAATTGTAAAATCTTTATTGATTAGACCCTATGTGGAGATTTTACAGTTAAAGAATCGATTGTATGTAACACTACTTGCCAGAATTTCTGACCTCGTGATTTCTAATTCATTATTGAAAATACGTTAAAGGTAAAGTGATTCTTCATTAATTTAGATATGCTAGTGACCAACTGAGTGTTTATTTATTTGTGGTCGCAATCATCTAAATAGTCGAAAATTACGCATATTTCTAAACCGGTGTCACATTTTAAGTCCTGTGACATTATAGGTAGATAATAAACTGTTGTACGTACTCGAAATTCTTTCCAAGATTCACCAACTCTATAATTATAATTATCTAATCAATCTGTCAGTAGATTTTATATCAGTAGAACTTAGTACTTGTTGAAGTATTCCTTTGAATATAGTAACTGGAAGGCTTGATTGGAAATATTATTTAGAAGTTGAAGGACGCAAGTGTTCGAGCAAGCAGCTGTGATTACTGAGTACTTACTGCATTGCAGTGTTATTGCAACTTCATAATTTCTTTTTGAGTGCATCCATTACATTTCGCGATTTCCTTGGGTAGATAAGCACTTTTAATAGCAGTTTGAATGTGTCTTAACGATTGTTTTTACTCATGTTTTGAATTCATTTTAATTGTATATTTAATTTCAATATAATCTTTATATGCACACTACATTATGGGCACGATCTCAATAAATTTATATGTATATTTGTATTTAAGTCATTGTCGAGTGTGTATTTTATGTTAATATTGCAATAATATTTTGTTTTAAATGGGACATACTTGTGTATATCCTATCTACGGTCTACGTTAGTAGTTTTTATATTTTACCCAAAATTCCAATTTATATCTGCCCGAGCTCAAGTTTAGTTTGAAATATTCATGCCGTAAAATAAACATTGTTTACTTAATAACAACAAATAATAATTATAATTAAAATGCAAAGTGTACGGTGTTTGATAAAATTGTAATAAACTTAAGCAATTCGTGTTTCGCAATCGCCTGGTAGCTCGCATCCACAAAATTAATGTGGCAGGTTTTTCGCCCATTTTTTTATTTAGCTTATAATGGGTTTAAATGGGCTGTGAAAGAGCACCGTAGGGCTAATCAAATAATCGAATTTTAAGGTTTATGGTCGTCGAAATTATTAAGATGGCCGCGTTCTGCGGTTTCGATTATTATGTCGTTAGCAACACAGTCACGTCAAGTCAAATCCCTCCATGAAACCCCGGCCGTGGAAAACAACTATTAGGCGATTGTTAAACATGACCAGAAACTTGTATTGATTAGATAAAACTTTGTATGATAATAGTTTAGATTTCGAAAATCTCATTCATTAGACGTAATATTTTTATACTGTAAGAGTCGCCAACATCTCACAACTCGGCAACAAATATTCCTCTATGTAGATTACTTTCTTTCGCTCAATCATACGCCTATAGAAATTGGCACGTAATCTTGGCTCGGTGATGCCGCAGCTCAATTAAAATGTCTTGCTTTAGCGACAAAAAAGTATGAAGATAGAGGCCGGTTGTCGGGCGGTCAAATGTGGTCCGACCCTAAGCTTGATATTACATTGCATTTAACAAAAGGATAACGCCTATTAATGGTAAATATTTACTTGAGTCAGTAACACGCTATTTATTATATTATACACTAAAGTATATCGTGAGCTATCTATGAGCAATCGTTTAAAACGGAATGTGGTAAAGTAACATCGGTGCGAACATATTATTTACTATTAATATTTAAGTGTCTTATTATTTTGTATCGTTTTCTATTTATGTTGTGATGTTGGTCTTCCACGTGTTTGAAAAACTTCAATTTAATATACGAATGTCTACTTATTTTTAAATATATTTTATTATGTACAGTGATTCAGTTGATTTTACGAGGATGAATATGTTTATTTGGATGCCATGTTTGAATGATTGATTGTATCAAAATTGAACACAAAATGTTGAAATCTTAAATGATAAATTTCATAGTGAAACTATAATACGTTTTTCTATCGGTAAGTGGTTGTAGTGGTCATTTTAAAACATAATAACGACAGTGGTTAACATACAAAAAAAACAGCTCAAATCATTATCGACACTAGATAAATTAATATTTATACATTATAATAATCTCATTGTAAATATTAGAGTTATACTAGAACTAAGTATTCCCGGCTCTCAAAGTAATTAAGTTTTTATTTAGATAATGCTAATTATTATAGATAAAAAGAAAATAAAAATATATAATTTATACACGTGAAATTTCGGCCAATACAAATGTTATGTATATCAAAATTGTATTTTTAAAATGATCTCTTCGGCGTAGTATTTAGATAATTGCTTTAGGAGTCCGGAAGTGAAATGAATTTATTAAAATTGTAAATTTAAGAGATATTTTCGCACGGTTAAATAATAATATCTCGATAGCACGAAGGGGTAGTACCAAAGTCCCAAAATTATCAACCATATGAAACTTCTTTATTGCACTTAGTTGTTATGTTTCCTGCCCAAGGTTACAATTAGCCTGCACTGTCAGTAAAAGTTAAATAATTTCATTATACTCTGGTGGAAATAAATGTTTTGGGAATTTGGTGGAACCTTGCGTAGTCAATGATCGTAATCATCATTGATATCAAAATTTTAACATTACTCAATACATACATAGAGCTGTTGTTACCAGTTAGACGTAAAATACATTTTTAGGTCCTTAATTTGAATTATTTATTGACTTTGTGTTATCGTCGGACTTACAGTTCGAAAATTTCTGAATTCGTCAGGGTAATTAATTCAAACTATGGACTATTCCATAGAATTTAAAGCCAAGTAATAGAATACTAATTATACCATTATCTTAAATATGCCCATACATTTCTTATTTCTATATACATCACTACAATATATTTTACTAACAATTTTCATTAAGTTGAGAAATAATTTTAATTAGGTGACTATTCATTATTCATGTATTGGTTTTGTTTTAACAGCTGATCTTTCTCCTTTGGTGGTGACCAGTAATCAGAAGTAAAATTCTGCTTTTACACATATTATATTAATTAACAAAGAATAATCTAATTTAAGTTCCACACAATAGTAATAATTCACTTGCACTCATATTTGACAGGTATATTTTCATATAAAATAATATTTGAATTCTCAATAGTAAAAAAAAACTAAATAGGTTTTAACGTAAGTACTTACCTAACGATAATTGAACCCCAATAATATGAAACGAAGACTACATACATTTTTGGCCATGACCAAATTCAGAATTCATTCTATAAAAAATTATATGAAAATATGTTACTTATTTCTTTGCCTTATTAACAGTTGCAATATTTAGTAGCATAACTTGAGATATATAATTATATAGTTTTGTTTCATGGTTTATGATTGTGATGGTTTGTACTAAATGTTTCAATTTGTTTAAATACTGTCCCATCTTTATATTATTAATATTTGCCTCTTGTTGAGATATTGATTGTAGTTTTGGAAGCATGTTGGTTGAGTTTGGTTTGATTGTATGACTTCTGATGTGTTATTGTAATAACAAATATGAAACAAATCTAAATGAAAGCAAGCTGCATATTATAAGTGTTTTATTGACTTACAAATCATAGAATAATTGTTGTGCAAGTAATTATTATGCAGCTCCATTATCCTAGGCTTTGTTAGTCAATAAACAATGGTTAATATGCTATTTTTTGATTAGACTGAATTAACTGTGTTGCATGTAACAAGTTAAAAGTTATAGTTTAAGAAATATTAGCAATTATTATTTCGAAAGGACATTTTAAGTAAAGCATTTCATATTCGTTATTTATTTATGTCTACGTAAGGGAATAGTATAATTGTTTAGTCAATGGCGTAACTGTAAATAACTTGTTTAGATGATTTATTTAGAATTTAGTGTTCAATTTAATGTATTTTAGATTGAAATAGACAAAACAATCGTAACAAATAAAATTATCTGATACTTTTACCACAATTACTTAAGGGTGTTTTTTAAATGTTTATGAATCCAACTAATGGACCAATAATGGCACCTTAGTGTTATCTTTTAGACATTGTAACAAAAAAGCAAATTCAACTCATTGTGTGCAGGCATTAGATATCAACCCATAGCATTGTGGACAGTTTGTTCAAGCATATTGGATCATTGTACGAACTTATGTTAAAACATAAAAACCTCGAAAGCACTTTTTGTATTTTATTTCATCCATCGTACCTAACTATTTAAGCAATTTTTATCCTATTAACATTGATATTGAAAATATTTATAAAAAGTATGTGAGGAACGTAGATTGTCCAGCAATACTAATACTGGATGGGTGGAAATAAATATTTCTTATATATTTTTTTGTCAATCTAGAGATCTTGTTATCATGGAAAATTTATTTAAGAATCCATTAAAGTACAGTCGCTTATACTCTCAATTTTAGGGAAGACGTCATAAAAGCATTACCACAGGCAAGCTTGTACTCAAATATGAAATTGATTAAATTAAACAAAAAACTCTAACATAAATTTTACTATACATAGATATACATATAACATGAATTAATTATTATTTGCTATCAATTGTTTCTGTTATTGCATTAATGAGTAATGTAGGCTTTTCATTCTCTAACATTGATAATGCTGCTTGTAGATTTACATTATCCCCAGGGTCGGTTATAGTCAACATTTTTAGAGCTTGCATTCTTGCTAAAGCATAGACACCACCAACACATAAGTTGCATCCGCTTATGTCTAAATACTCAAGACTTTTTCCATTTTGACCAGCTATTCTATCTA
Organism: Ochropacha duplaris; assembly: GCA_951361185.1. NCBI lineage: Eukaryota > Metazoa > Arthropoda > Insecta > Lepidoptera > Drepanidae > Ochropacha > Ochropacha duplaris. The sequence goes on along the minus strand of OX592709.1, from coordinate 4,419,172 downwards.
GGCACCAAACATCAACATATTTGTTATTTTTCAACGATAGCCATCTAAGGAACTGAAGGCCTGATAAGTTCTGTAAGCCCTCGTATCTGATGCCATTATGATGGAATGTGGAGCAATCAATAGCTTCCACATAAATACCTTCTACAAAATGATCCGGTAGTTTCAAGGTTGTCACATCACCAGCAATCCATTCTTTTTTATCTTTCAACCTGCAAACAGAATTTAATAATACATTGCAACAAGTATTTGGTCTGTATGCATGTTTATTGAGAAACATTTTAAAAAGAAAATAAACAGTCAAGGCAGGATTTGGACAATAAATATATTTTCCTAGGGAAATTGTAATGATATTAAAAGATAAAAAGCTTATGTTTTTGCTATGGATATTTTAAGACTGGTTAAGGAAATATTAACCAATGTGCTTATTTACAATTTTGTATATTTCATAGTTACATAAGACATTGTTGTAATAGAACCTACAGGAACTACAATAGAGTAACTCAAAATTGTATTTCTCTAGGTTACAGTTGCCACTACATACAGAAGCTATTAGAAATGACAAAAACTAGATTGTAGGTAAATTAGGTGCCTTACCTTACGGGAGCTTGTCGATATGTAAAGAAGTGCACTGCAGCTAAATTTGAGCCTAAGATTGATACTCGCTTGGGTAAGAACTTTTGGTTGTGAATTTCTTGTACTTCTTTCATGTGCTTCCACCAATCTTTTATTACTTTCATATTTAAGTCAGGTATTTTGGACAGAGCGCTTAAGATATCTGCACTAGGATTTTTCTCAACGAATACTGATAGTTTGGTGGTCCATTCTCCATCTCGCTGTATCCAAGGTTTTCGCCATTCAGGATAGGGTTTACCGTAAACCGTACGAGGTTTTGGACCTTCTTCCAAACGCTGATAACTTGACTTGCTTTCCTTCTCACAATAACTCCGAGAAATCATGTAAAATGAACTACACAATTTTCTTGGTTTCAACGTTAGTGCCATTATAATGGAAATTGGTATATTCACGGAGGTATTTAAATGCCATCCATTATGAATGTATGTATATTTATTTAGTTAATATAGTAACAATGGAAATCTAGCGCAGTGAACAAATCTTTTTGAGGTTAGTAAAATTTGTTTTGACTTTTATGGTTCAATGATATGACACTGACAGTACATGTGCTGCCAGATCTGTATGGATATCCGACGAAGAGTATAGACGAGGCGGGAGTGAATCTTACTAATATTATAAATGTGAAAGTTTGGATGGATGTATGTTTGTTACTCATTTACGCCAGAACGGCTGAAGGGATCTGGATGAAGGCTGAAGGGATCTGGTGAAACGGGGGTTGAAAGTTTGTATGGAAGTCCGCCATTTTTGAAGCTAGAAGCATGAAACTGTTTTTAAGCTAATAATCAAAAATAAAGTAACACGTTTTCTTAAATTCCACCCCTGAGGGGGTTATACGGGGGTTGAAAGTTTGTATCGAAGTCCGCCATTTTTGAAGCTCGCAGCATGAAACTGTGTTTTTAAGCTAACAATTAGAAATAAAGTAACACGTTTTCTAAAACTCCACCCCTGAAGGGATAAAACGGGTGTTCAAAGTTGGTATAAAAAATGAGAAGGCCTGACTCACTGAGTCATCAACGCCCATCCGACGTCCCAACGTCTACATCCTTGGACCTAGAAAGCTGTTTTTTTTCACAGGTATTGTTTAAAAAAGGTAGACGAAGAATAAGATAACATTTTTCGAAATTCAATCTCTAAATGGATATCTTATAAATCACTTCAATCCATATTTTTATTAGACTGATTAAAATGAGCATGGAACTTTTAAGTCCCGTTTATTTTATTAATGTAGGTAGCCATTTTGCATATTGTAGCGACTAGCAACACCAATATTCAGTTAGACGAGAAATGAGAATAACTTATTTCATTAAATTCATATAAAGAGTGTAGATAGGTATCCTACCTAACATTCGCTCTTAAAAATTGGCCAAGAAATGGCTCTTTAAGGCACACATCTCATAACACACGATGGCATTTTAGGTGGTTTTAGTTAGGTCACTTTTAATTGCACTCGGTATGGTACATACCTGAAGTGCATCCGTTGAAGCCAGCGATGCGACAAAGTTCAAGTTAGGCTAATTAGCCACTCTTTAGCCTCACGCTTTCGGAGCCCTTATACAGAGTGTCGGGTAAGAAGTACGACAAACATAAGGGGGAAACGGTTGATACCTACGTGTCACTCACAATCTAGCAATAGCAACATAAATAAATTAAAACTAAGTATCTTTCGAACATGAAACAAATAAACATAAACAAGTACAAGAAGCACACATACATAATGCTTATTTTGTCTATTATGTTGTTACCTGCAAGCTTATGAATAAAGTATCTTAATTTAATTTTTGTTTCTTCAAACTTCGTTGTTAAACATGGTAACTTGCAAGGTAATGATAAACCAGCACTTAAAAAGATTAAATTTTAATCTAATCTTATTGCTGTATTACAGTTGGGGCTTTTGCAGTTCTCAAGTTTATAATTAGTTTAAATGACACATAACCGAGATTGCAGTAGACAGAAATATTTGGGTGGACTTTTAAATCAAATTAAATGTAAACCTAACTATGCGGTGGCCATGATTGAGTACCTAACTGGCAGTTAAAGCAACGAAATATATATATAATACGTAGGCAACATATGTGTGGGCTAAATGATATACCTACATTTAACGCAATGATAGCTCAGTGGTAGTGACGTCGGATACCGCGACGAAGGTCGTGGGTTCGAATCCTACAATGAGCTTGAGCTTTCGGTGTAGGAAAACATCGTGAGGAAACCATAGCTCGGTGGTAGGGTACTTTGTACTACCCGACTGGCTCGCTACCACCCTCAAGTTGAAAATCTGTCGCCAAGCACGTATCGGTGTGTTCCAACAACTGCACTTGAGAGCCAGTTCCCATCTAGGCTTTGTGTGCTTACCACCTTCGGCAAATCTAAATATTAGGTATAGAGCTCGACAACCTCACCTAAATCCATTCTTGCTGCAAGTTCATGTTAACAACACCTCCTTCTATAATCCCATTGTGAGTTTGTCGTCAATACAATGATGTCATGATATGTCACAACAGCACGCAATTATTGTCTATAGTCACACTAACATCTTAACTTGCATTTAAAGTTTACTTAAGTATTATTGTTATTATTAACCGCTTACTAACCTAACATAGTTTTTGTTGTACGTTCACTTATCATGCTGTGTACACATGCTTGGGAATGCAATCCTGCACAATTGCTTAGTTCTTATTTTGTTATTTAATTATTATTGATTGTATTCTGTTTTGTGTGCCTAATAAATAAAATAAATAATAAATAAAAACATCATCACTTACCATGCTGAGATTGTGGTCAAACACAAGCTTATCGTGAATAAAAAAAATAGAAACTAACGATATTATGTATACATCTTAAAAATTTGATATTTTACCTCTCGGTTTAATTTTGGCATCAGACTACTTAGACCGTAGTTGATTCGTAGCTCGTACGAAGGTTTAAGTTTAAGACAGATTGAAGCGGAGTGTGTGGCGTTAATGGGGATGTTAATTTGATTGTGTCTGTGGTAATGAGATGAGAAGCAAGCCAAGTTATAAAATAAGGTGTTCTAATGTAATTTGCGCACTTTAGAACGCCATCTGCGGGCTAATTTGGGAGACAGAGATTGTTTAAAACATAACGAATGCAAGTTAGTGCCTATGTTTGTGTAGATTTTATTATTAAGTTATCAAGATAAGGAAATATAATATCAAGGTAAAGAAATGAAAATGTAATCCAACATATTGGAGCGGCGTCTATATTGAATTTAGGGTGATGTCACTAACTTTATCATTTTCTACTCTTCGAAAGTAATGCATATTGTATTGTCACCAAAACTAAAGGTCAATCAGCTCAATCGAATGCCAAAAACTGGTTCTCCAGCTTGCAAGTTTCGACCTAAAGAAACTAACATTCATACTTTGCAAGTTAAATATAATTTTTCCCATTTATTACATTTACCATTTTTCACCAACTCGGCTATCTAACGACTGTCGGTTTACTTAGGTGCCAAAAGTGCGGACGCTACTGTTGCTCGCTACTGTACTCTGCTGTAGGTACTCTAACGCATATCGAGGTAACATTATGAAAAGGTGATAAGGATAAGGTTTCCCGATAGTTACAACCTGGGAGTCTTCAAGTCTCGGGTGAATAGGTTATTTCTAGGTAAGCGTGCACCATCGTAGACCACATCGTCACCTACCATCAAGTGAGATAGTGGTCAAACGCGATACCTATATTTAATTTTTAAAAAAATGTCTGTGATGTAGGTACATACCTACCTATTAATGGAATCACAATCAATATTAGTGTCGGTAGGAGTTTACAAAGTCATCATTTCCATATTGCAGGCTGATATTGCACGTAAAATAATTTGACAATTACAATGCAAGGGAAGCGCTTTTAGACGCGTCAAATTGCTGTAACATAATATACCTTTGTTTTTTACTTTGGATAAGCTTGTGTTTGACCTTAATCTCATAATGGTAGGTAAGTGATGATTTGGCTAGTAATCATACAAAGTCTAGAAAGAAACTGGCTCTCAAGTGCAGGTGTCGGAATATTAGGAACACAGACTTTCAACTTGAGTTTGGTATCCAAGTCGAGTATTACAAAGTTACATCGGGAAAATAAAACCTTCTATGGTAATGTGATGGAAAACTTACATGGTTCGAAAACTAGTAGGTAAGTAATAAATTATTGTCAGAACTTATTGATTGTCTATTATTGAGTTTTGAAATCATACCTATACAGTATGATTTCAAAACTTAGCATTGTTTTTGGAACGAAGTTCCTTATCGCGCGTTATGAAATATGAAAGGGGGCTAGACGGAAAATCACCGACACTTTAGTCGTCGGTGATTTTTTGTGTCGGTGACAAAAGTCACCGACCGCTGTGCGGCGTGCGCATGTTTCTCTGCCTCTCTCTCTCTCTCTCTCTCTCTCTCTCTCTCTTATAGAAAGCAAGCCAGATATTTTCATTTCTATATATATATATATATATATATATACTCTCTCGACTTATAACTTATATAACTTCGTTCCATCCTGGTGTCCCTTGACACCTCTCAAGTTTTTTTTGTTTAGATACCTTGTGTTATATATAATGTACCTACCTGTAGTATTTTGCTGGTAAAAACAATCAGATTAATCTCACGCATACCCACGGCCTAAATCTGATATCCGATTTGTTGTAATACAAATTGGTTCGCAAAAAATGTGAAATGTTTTACCATTCATCAGGAGTCGTGACACGTCGTCACTCTTTTTGTGAATCAGTACGGCAAACATTCAAATTGTTCGCCAAATTGCTAGATGCTGAATCATTGATCAATTAGGTACTTTGTATATAAATAAAATTAATATTTTATTAACTTCTAGCTTTATTCCTCGACTACATGCGAATTAAGTTCGTTTTTAGTATAGGTACCTATAGTTTTTGTTTTAATAGATGACGAGAACGCATTTGAATGAATTGTTCGCTCCACAAGCTATTGTATTGTAAGTACAATATGTTATGTAATTATAATATTTGTAAATCCTCATTTTTTTAAATTAGTACTTAAGTACCCACTTAAATTTTTCGGAAAATACTCTCCGGTAGATGGTCCATATAGGTATATGCTTAATATTATGCGCTGCGCTATATTATGTACCTATCTCTGAAAAATCGTTCCTTTTCATAGTTTTCTCTCACAAGCACAGTCTATACTATAACAATAAAGTTATTGTCTCTACATATTACTTACTTCCTGTAGATTACAAACTTAGTTATAATATTTCCGGTCCGTTTGGCGGCAGACGTATAGACATGATTAAACCAGCATTATTGTGTCCTCAGAGGCATATTTTAGGCGACCGAGCATTATCCGGGAGCTGGAACGAAGCCAGGTCGGCAGTGATGTATCCTCGCTATTTCTTCCAACCTATTAATCATAATTCAATGATGTCCGCAGATGAATTGGCCCGCTTCTAGCATTAGCCACGCACATTTAGATTAAGTAGTTATTCTTCGTTCATTTGTTTCGTATATTTTTGTTGTTGCTTATTACAAATAAGTAATCTAGTTCTGTTAAATCATAGGTATTATTATGCTGGCTTAAATTTGTTATGTAACACGTGTTATTATGTACTTTTACAGTTATTCTACCTACGTAAACGGCAAATAACTAACTATTATTAGAAAAATACTTCCAGTTCCGACAGAAGAAACATTTTTTCAGTTAAAACTTTTAAACTTCTATAGAAGTCTGTGTTACTTCACGTTCCACTAGCTCTAAGTTTCTTCAAAATAAGAACTATGCAGGTAAACTTTATTTAATTTAATAACAAAGTTCGTCGAACAAACTACTTCGGCAGAATTTGCGGTGTCAGCCAGTTAAATAGTCGCCACGTGCCTTCCCAAGTTTCCTGCGGAATGGCGAGATTGCCCCAATATCCCCTCATGTTTGTTTGATACTAGACAGTCTTGTGAGGTTTGTAGACCGCTCTATAAATTAGTTAAACATCTAATTCACATGCGAGTTACAATTTGTTTAACAAAATAATAAAGGATTTCACTGAGATTGACCCTCAATTAATAAAGAGGTTTAGAAAGCTAAAATGAATCAGATTAGTAAAATTGTATGTGCAAGGATATGAAAACTTAATATAAATATTAAAAATCTATTTGATTGTATCAGTACTTATTGATCAGTGGGTAAAAAAAAATACCAGATAGGCATAGCATGTTAATAATAATAAAAACAATAAATATAAATAAACATGAACCTGGGAATCGAACCCACAGTCTGTGGAGTGATAGAGTATCATACCAACCACTTCAACTGCCCCGGCGTTGCAAATGACATGTCAGTAGGTAATATAAAAACATACGTGCTACTAATCATGCCCCATGCGGCCAACTTTAAAATGAGCCATTTTGAAACAATTTCTGAAACAGATTTCCCTACGGTCGACACTCTATCTGTTCATAACATCTCATGTAGAGCGAGTGTGAAGATTGAAACTAAAAAGAGCAATGTCAAGCTCAATCTAATTTTTGTGCTTAAAACAAGGCTTGAAAACTTACTAGAAACATGTTAAATAAAGGATGAAAAGGTGGATAAGGAATACAAGTAACATTTCAAGGGAGGTGCTGTTATTTCGTGTACAGGTGTAAATAACTAATACTAATTAATAAATACTTATTTTGGTTTAAAAAACCTACCACAAATATAAGGTCCTACAAAATCAGGTATGGGGCTTTTCAGGGGTGGATCTATAGGTTAAAGTAATCATAAAAAAAATATTAAAATAATATTCCGTCATAATAGGGCATGAGTATAAGAAAATAAGAAAAAATAACAAGTAGTGATTAATAGTTATGGTAGGCGCGAATTGAAACATTTGGTGTGCCGACACATCGGTAGTGATTGGCGACACATTTTCAACATACCAACAAGATCACTACATCATCAAAAATACCTTACCAAATGTTTCAATAGTGCGAATACAAAATCTAATTATCAAAAACGTTTTATTTAAAATTTCAATGTATGCAAACAAAAGTTACGTAGAAATAGGAACAAAGGACAAACCCAACTAAAAACATAGGTCGTCATAACGGTGGTCGCGTTCCACCACAACACTGCATCTACAATCTACATAAAACAGCCGCACCCCGTTTGGAGCGGCTCTCACATTTAATCAACATTTTCACCTGGACACTTGAGTAAATCACTTTTATAACTTTACAGTATTAGCAGAGGGCCTTTATTGATACACTAGCTGACCCCGCGGTTTCATCCGCGTTCACGTGGGATATTATCTTTTCCCGGGACAAAATATAGCCTATGTTCATCAGGGATAATGTAGCATTCTAATGGTGAAAGATTTTTTTAAATCGGTCCAGTCGTTTCAGAGTCTATTCAATGCAAACGAACAATCAAATCTTTCCTCTTTATAATATTAGTAATAGATATGCTAGCTGTCTCCTGTAGAATGGAAAAAAGTACCCATAATCATCACCGGGCAACTAGCTCGGCAATTTTCATCGAAATCGTCTTGTTAGCAAAGTTATGACACACAAATATCTACTCAGATTCGTATTTATAATATTATTAAAGACAGTATATATACTAATCATCGCTAATCTTAGGAACTACTGGTTCGAATTGAAAAAAATAATTTTAGTGTTAGATAGCAGATTTATCGAGAAAAGCTATAGGCTATATAACATCACGCTATGACTAATAGGAGCAGAGCATCAATGAAAAATGTTGCAAAAACGGGTAAATTTTATTCCTTTTGAGAGCTACCGTTGCGTGAGCTGCGTAAGATAGTGATGAAATAAAAAATAGTTTAATAAGAATAAGAATTCATTTTTTCATTCAAAAGGTAATGGTACATTGTGCATTATCTTGTTTGATATCTCGTAGCAAGTTCGTAGCAGTATTCGTAGCAAGTTCGTAGCGTATTTGTAGCATGTTCGTAGCAGTCCGATATAGCATACAGCTGATCCAACGTGTCGAGTATACACCCTTGATATTAGTAGTAAAGTGTTCTAACTTGTAGTAAAGTGTTGGCAACATCTAGAGAAAATCTCTGTCAAATTCATTGAATACATGCTTGTAATATAGAGAGATGATCAGACTGACGGAACCAAAGTTCGCTAGTCAATATTTCGAGTGTTCAACTAGAAATCAAATTTAACTTTAGTTGGCTGAACTTATAACGCTGCATGCTGAAACTGTAACTGAAAATTTTTCTTGTAATTTTCAACGTGTGGTGATATACAAACTGAGAATTTACTAGGTATTATTTCGAGTACTAAGATGTAGGCAAAGTACTCACTCAGTCTACCCCAGATCTTCTGAATGAATAAATAGATCCTACTTAATATACTATACCTAACTATCAAACAACATACTCTTACTAATTTTTGGTTTGAAAGTTCTTTTGCCATTTTTCCTGTATGTATATACCCTACCCTACTCTATATTACCCTACTATATACCCTTATATACCACCATGAACATGCGGCTAGTTTAAACTAAACAAAAGCAAATAATATTTAAAAGCGAACGGTGTGAGGACTTTTTATAACCAATAATAAACGGCTTGTTACTGTGGAATAAAAAAAACGTTAGAAATAAAACGTGTTTATACAGACCCTACTTAAATATTCCTTTTGCAATAAAACAATAATATTCTATACACCTGTACGAATAATAAAAAAATATTTTTCTTGCGATGCCGATATAAAAATAGGTAGGGTACTTAAGCACCCCTCAATCATGGCAAGCGATTAGCTCCAACATGACTATTTCACGCTGAACCTACAGTAAACACGGTTTGTTATTTAGATATTCATAGATTATTGCGACACGGTAACAGTTCACGTTTATAATAAGAAAATAGCTCTATTTATTGAGTTAAAACAACGGCTAATAATCACGTTTGTGAGTGCACGCGAACTTTTTCAATAAAATGGAGTTCGAATAGAATGTACGCTTACAAGCTAGTTACATATTTATCGACGGCAGCTCAATGCTCAATAAATTTTAAGGCGATGATAGCTCAGTGGTAATGATGTCGGATACCGCGGCGATGGTCGTGGATTCGAATCCTACAATGAGCTTGAGCTTTCGGTGAAGGAAAACATCGTGAGGAAACCATAGCACGGTGGTAGGGTACTTTGTAGTACCCGACTGGCTGGCTACCACCCTCAAGTCGAAAATCTGTCGCCAAGCACCTAGTGGTGTTTTCTGACAGCTGCACTTGGGAGCAACATCTAGGCTTGGTGTGCTTACCATCTTCGGCCACACCATCACTTACCATGGTGAGATTGTGGTCAAACACAAGATTCAACGTTTGTTTCATCATCATATTTAATTTAGCTTAACCCTTCCCTTTTAGTATAACCTAGTATACTAGCTGTCTGTTCGTCTCGTACTCGTATATACGAAACTTCCAGCGTATTCGAACCATCTCGGGTGTCAATTTAATTTTCATTCGCGGGTTACGACCACCTCGCGAAGTTTGTTTTACATGCACTATGCAGTTATTTATCCACTGTAACAAGATCCCCACATTTTGCTATAACCCCTCTTCTACTAACTCAGCTAAGAGACCAAGGGAGTCAGGGAAGGTCATGGTAAAATGGTACACGATGCTGCAGAATTCGGATAGTGTCACCAACATTACTGGTTACGGTAACTGCATAGTCAGTAATGCAACAATAATCATTTATATGAAACGGTTGTTAGTTTGCAAAATGAAGAGGTAAAATTTTTTTTTGCCGATGAAATAAGTAAGATGATTCGAAACGTGGACCTCAAGCTATGGAAGGAGAGAATAGATTGAATGCTATGCCTGCAGGGTGAAAGCTAGTAGCTCATGAAGGTCAAAAGTCCTCACCCACCACTCCATTTGTTTTGTAGAGATGGAAACCATTTCTTCTGAAACTACTTATGTATAATATATTTTAAGGCGATGATAGCTCAGTGGTAAGTGACGTCGAATACCGCGTCGAAGGTCGTGGGTTCGAATCCTACAATGAGCTTGAGCTTTCGGTGAAGGAAAACATCGTGAGGAAACCATAGCACGGTGGTAGGGTACTTTGTAGTACCCGACTGGCTGGCTACCACCCTCAAGTTGAAAATCTGTCGCCAAAACACCTATTGGTGTGTTCCGATAGCTGCACTTGAGAGCCAGTTCCCATCTAGGCTTTGTGTGCTTACCATCTTCGGCCACATCATCACTTACCATGGTGAGATTGTGGTCAAACACAAGCCTATCCAGAATAAAAAAAAAACAGTTATTTCGTTCAGAATTACTACCTTACCTTAACCTAAACTAAACTTCTGCTATTTAGTTGTGAAAGATATTTATGAGATCAATTCTGGGACGGAAACTTACAAAAATTCAATTAATAAAAATGGTTTACTAAAATATTATTATTATTATGTGCCCTTAGTTATGCCCACAGAGGACGAATCGGATTCACTTATGACCGAATTTTCTACAATCATTCATATCCCGTAGCACAGCCCGAGGTAATTTATTTCAGTTAAATGTAAAACGGATGGTGTAATACAAATATTTATCCAGTTTAGCTTAAACATTATGTAACCAGAGCGTGAAATTGATTAATCATAAAACGTAGGTATAGGTAATTAGTTTTTGCATGTTCCATTCGATTCAATTCCACGTTTTTTTTATTAGGCAAGTGCTTTCTATCTTCTGCTAGTTTATTACCAAGCTATTCTGTCCTTAAAAAATGCGTTTAACATATATATTTTTACGGCAGAAACGTAGAAGTAATTTTGTTTTCTTATTCTTAATAAATGCTGGTAACATCTGCCACTATAAAAAAAAGAATAGCGGAGTATTTTTAATCTTGCTAATAATTATTTCCCGTTAGATCGTCATGAATTCACGTTGTGTGAGCTATTTCTAAACAATGATGATATTATCAGTATTAGTTTCGCGTAAATTAATCCGGTAGCAGAATGAATGATGGCCCAATCGTGCCAAACAACGTTAGTTCAGTCAATGCTTTTGTAATTAAGATAATGTGAACATTTCGCAGCCGGATAATGATGGCGGATGCACTATTCATTAATCATTAACATCGATCGCTATGAATACAGCTTCATGGTTCATTTACACTTGGTCGATATTATTTGACGAATGTTTATTGACGAATGGTCGAATATTAGAATCCCACAAATTTTAATATTACCTAAAAATGTGAAAGTTTGGATGAATGGATGGATGTTTGTTACTCTTTCACGCAAAAACGGCTAAACGGATTTCCTGTAGATGTAGATCATATCCTGGAATAACACATTGGACATTTTATCCCAAGAAAGGATAAGATCTCTCGGGAACGCGGGTGAAACCGCGGGGGACAGTTAGTTCTTAAATATATTGTCTTAGTTTACTTTGTCTTAAGACGCGCGGAAGAACTGCTTTCGGTATAAGTGCGGCCTCAAGTCTCAAAGGGTTTGTATTTTCGCACGATATACCTATTTATGGATTAAGTATTTTTATACATATAGATTCTGTTCGTTTCAGGCGACAAACACTATAATTTGTTATTGTTAATTACTAATCCGCGAATGAATAATAGTCGAAGCGTGCCGTTTGTAATTGCCAAATTATTCAAATGATTAATGGAAGTCGGAATCCCGGGCCCGTTGTAAATCTAAACGTTATTATTGTTGTCTAATAAATAATCAATGTTTTGTAATTATTTTATAATAATGTCTTAACTAGGTATTTAGTTATTGAGAGCAGCAAGAGTTTATTCAAAATCATCAACGACTTAAATTATGTTAAAGGAATATTAATTCCGATTAGATTTCATATTATTTTATGAAACGACAAATGTATGTAAACATATGAAAAACTAGCTGTCCCCGCGGTTGCACCCGCGTTGCCGTGGTATCTTATCTTTTCCCGGGATAAAAATAAGGCTTTCTATTGGTAAAAGTGTTTTCAAAAACGGTTCAGTAGATCCAGTGATTACCCCCTCTTTATAATATTAGTATAGATTAACCAAACATTTACACAAAGAAAATTAAGGTACCTATTGTGGTAGATATCTTAGCACGACTGCACCACTACTATTATAACCTATTACTCTATTGACTTCCAAAGCGGTTGAAAAATATAATACAGGTATCCATATTTGTACTAGTTTTTAGGCTGGTTGTACTTAAACTAGAAATTTTCACTTTATATTAGCTTAAAAATACCGATATTTAACGTAGTTAAACTATTCATATGCGTATCACCTGCACTGCACCGCAGTAAAAACGCAACGAGCGTATTTTATAACATTACTGCCTGAGATAATTGAATTCAAACGCTTACTCCCATAGTGTCGGTAGCAGTATCCATATTAGTACTGCAGAAAGAAATATCAAATAAAATTCACCTTGTCGACTATTACAAGCTACTATATCTTAGCTGGATGTAAAGCTTTAGGGCCTGTACACAAAACTGCGAATCGGCGCGATGCGAATTCGCAACGCAGAAAACTGCGACACGAATTGCTGCGATGCGATTTCGTGCGGCAAGGCATCTCCCTTCCACGATTTGGGTGACCATTCCTTCGACGAACGTCAACCGTACCAAACGTAATTTGTAAACTAGATCGTGACATGGATCGTAGAAATAAGTGCGCACTTCTCTTATTGCTATGAGAATACAGGAAAAATAACGTAACATCGCAGGAATGCGCGATGCGAATCAATTCGCAAGTTCGTGTGATGCGTAGTGGGAGCTCGTAGATTTTTACGATGCGACGTCGCATCGCAGTTTTGTGTACAAGCCCTTATACCTCGAAAATTCTCAAATTTCCGCCGCAGCGTGTACTTGGCGTGTGTAGTGTATGTTTAATTTCATCTTGAATGCAACGGCGGCGGCGGAACGTGTTTCTCTCGCAGGTTGTCGGCACACTGCACACTGCCTGCACGAGGCACACGGCGCACGACACATGTTAGTTGCATTGTGGCCGCCACGTGTGCGCCTTGCCTAACTTACGGAGACTTCAGTTACCAAGTTTTAATTCAGCTTAGCTGTTGGGATCTCAAATTGAGTTTCTTTGTTATTTGTAACATGGATTTAAGTTGCACAGCTTCAGGCATCCCTTGTTACATCGTTATTATAGGGTTGACAAAGACATAGAAAATATCCTTATCCCACTAATATTATAAATGTAAAGGTTGGATGGATGGATAGATATTTGTTACTCTTTCACGCAAAAACAGCTGAACGGATTTTGATGAAAGTTGGCACACAGGTAGATCATACCCTGTAGTAAAACATAATAATAATATCATTTATTTGCCAGAAACCTTAATAAATTGGTCTTAAAAAGTAATATAGTATATGCAGATCGTGCATGTTTTGCGTGCAAATATTATTAGTTACTACATTTAATTATTCAATACTTTTAGAATACTTAGAATAATTTTTCTCCGTATAAGATCCCTTGGGAACGCGGGTGAAACCGCGGGGCGGAAAACTAGTTGGTCAATAAATGAGTTGGTGTTTAAGTTCGAAGCGGTATGGGCTAAAACCCTTTGCCTGCACTACAATAGAGGAAATCCGTCCCTACAGCCAACTCTACCACCCGGCTTCCTGTTACACACTTCCGTCACTTTTCACGGAATCATTCCCACGGGAAAGCGAGAGGAAAGATATTACACATCAAAAACTATATGAGAGTTAATTTTTTTATTGAAAATAATTTTGCTCAAGCACAGATTCAGATTACTGCAATTTCTGCAAAGAGCTGATATTAAACATTATATTACCACTCACGACTACGGCAAACCCACAAGCAAACCTGCGATACAACCTTTTTTTTTTTTTATTCTAGATAAGCTTGTGTTTGACCACAATCTCACCATGGTAAGTGATGATGTGGCCGAAGGTGGTAAGCACACAAAGCCTAGATGGGAACTGGCTCTCAAGTGCAGCTGTCGGAACACACCGATAGGTGCTTGGCGACAGATTTTCAACTTGAGGGCGGTAGCCAGCCAGTTGGGTACTACAAAGTACCCTACCACCGCGCTATGGTTTCCTCACGATGTTTTCCTTCACCGAAAGCTCAAGCTCATTGTAGGATTCGAACCCACGACCTTCGTCGCGGTATTCGACGTCACTTACCACTGAGCTATCATCGCCTTAACAACAAACACACCACAACAAACATTGGAGGTACGTTCCAACTTATTTTTCCCGAATTAAGATTATAAATTACATGTCATGGCGTAGGTAATAGACACGCGTATAATTAAACTTTAAATTCACACGTTTTATGGTAGGGGAGGCGAATAGGGGATTTCGGGATTTACTCGAGCGCGGCAGATTAACATAAGGGGGGCAACCTTGCACCTTGTGAAGTACTCTCACCAAATCTGAGCCCTCTATATAGTGTCGAACGTCTAGGGTAGCCCGTCAGATTAGTAAAATAAAATCGATGGTTTGAAATACTCGAGCGCGTCAGATTAAGGTAAGGTAAGTTAGTTACATGCAAAATAGTGTACATTTCAATAATCTGTCAATTTGGGCGTGACGAAAGAAAATTGGGGACTCGCAAAGTTGCAAAAAAAAACGTCACCTGGATTTTCTCGAGCGCGATTAGTTTTTTTTTTATTTTGAAGGAAATTAGTCACGAATCACGGAAATATCTTAATCTGCCGATTTGCACAAGCCGAAGTAGCTAAAATCATTATTAAGTGTATAGTCCAGGAATATTATGAGTTTCACCTCAGAATGAGAGATAGTCAGCTATTATCTTGTATAAACCTTTATTTTGACACCCTAAAACTTGTATCAAAAGCTACTTATCATAGGGTGCCCGCGACTACTGATTTTTCAAGGTCAAAAGTAAAAAAAACATTTATTGCAAATATCTCGTTTCCTATGGGTTTTTTTGGTATATGTATATAGAATAAATATTGTAGAAGATTAAATTCTCTACAACTTTTGTCGCGCTCGAGTAAATCAAGGTCACGATTTTTTTTTGCATTTTCAAAAATCGGCCCTGACTGATGGTCGCGTCCAAATCGTCAGTCTTTAAAATAGGAGCTACTGGAGGGTTCACTTAACATCCCTTATCAATGTCTGACGCGCTCGAGTAAATATTTTTTTTAAATATTTTCGACCCCTTCGTACGGCCACCCCCACCACGCAAAACGGCAGATTATTATTTTTCCGTTATCAGACAGACGTGGCGCGACTACCCTATTAATATCTGACGCGCTCGAGTATTTCTTGGTGACTGTTTTTTTTTACATTTTTGAAACCCTGTAGACGCTCCCCCCACCGCTGAAGGGGAAAATATCACATAACCTTTTTTTCTTTATTCCACCTAATCTTCAAATTCCATTAGGTCCCAAAGACGCTCGAGTAACTACAAATTTAGCATCATTGCCTCCCCTACCACTATAACCTACTCTCAGTCGTTAACTCTGGTTGACTTTTCAAAAATCCTTTCTTAGATAGGTACCTACCTACTCTCTACGAGTAAACTACCTTCCAAACAACTTGTAGCTATACTTTCTGACATTTCCTGATATATCAGTGAGTGGTATTTCGCTTTTAATATACCTATTTACATACTTAGATATACCTACAGTGCGCAGTGTACAAAATGAACTAAACGCTAATTAGACAGCGGCACCGGCGAGCGGCGGCGGCAGCGACATCGGTCATCAAACCAACACCGAGACACTCGATTCGAATTACGCAAAGCTAATTCCATCTGCTTCATCAGAGCGTATAAAATCTAATTACACATTCGGCGGGTGACGTGACGAGGCACACCCGCTGTCCGGAGTCTGCGACCGTCCGGACCACGGGCCGGCCACCCGGACATACACGCCTGTGATGTTATATTCAGGTGTAATAACGGCTAATCCTACACCGACCTATGTCACAAATTACTCGCTTTTGTCCGTCAACGAGGGATTTCGGTGCACCGTCTATGAATCCATTATACGCTTAATGCATAATGCAACGTCGTTTCAGAGTATAAAGCATTGTCACACACTGTGTGTAGGTACTCCTTGCGTGCATTAACACAATCGTGAAATATTGTTGTCGACATTTCGAGATGAATTAACATGGACAAGACAGTGTCAAGACCTTTGTTTTGATGATAGTTGTCAATTTGACGACGATATTTTTTGTATTTTACGTAAATTTGACAAATTATTAAATAATTTCAAAACTGCAAACTAAACAAGCACCCCTCTTTCGCTGTATACGAAGGTTACGGTATGAAAAACTCACTCACCGTTGTGGTATAACAATAACAATACTTATTTAACCAGTTAACTGACCAACAATTTTTAATAGGTTCGCTAAAAGTCCTAAAACACAAAAGTCCTTTAACTTATTTTAGTTTACTTATTTTACGCGCAGTTTATTCTGTAACAAAAATAACGTGTGTATTTAATGTAATTAACTGTTTGTGTGTTCTTGCGTATTCCTAGCAGCCCTCATTCTTGTGGATTTAAACAATTACCGTTCATTAGGATGCACCCACAGCGCTTTTGTAATGCAAATCCATTGTTTTTGTGCACCGTAAATGTATACTTTTATGTGAATGTACGTTTTGTTCGCATACCGTAATTTAGAATACTTACATACGTTGAATAAAAGTTCATACAGTTTAGGTATGTGGGTCGAACTCTCAAATGAAAAGCAATTTCATAAGTGGAATGCGGCAGAAGTCGAGCAAGAGTTCGTCTTAAGTTTATATAAAATTCAATATTTCCGCGCGGACCGGGAATCGGTCCGAGAAGTCAAACGTCTCGACTCGCCGACTTCGGAGAATTTAAAGGAAACCACCATAAAAATAGTAAACACAATTTCTGGTTGTGAAAAGATAAATCTCGGTCTTGCAAACACAGTTCTATCTCGAGGGGCGGAATCTCGCGCAAGTTTGATTTGATTCTAAGAATTTGGCTCCTGCATATAGAAAATATTGCAAATTCAGTTTGGTCACAGAATAGTGCCGCGTCAGGCTATACGCTGTGTGGATTGAGCTGCAGTAATCGTATTTGTGATTTCTATCCCTCAAATGCTTGCAATTTATTCGTTTACAATATGTATAAGTGCAAAGGTTACTTTAAAAACTTCTGTTGCTAAATTCTATGCTTTATTAACCGTGATTGATAACAAAATACAACGTTTACAACTACGTACCTAAGATAATAAATTTAAATTTTGTGTCGCGACAAATCAAAATACTTACGGGAATGTAGTCTGTTTTTCTACTTGCATATTTCACATTATATTTTCATACCATATTTCAAAATAAACGTCGATACCAATTGGTTAAGATAACAGAACAAGAGTAAACAAGGCACAAGTAACAGGAGACGGCGTATATACGATGTAGTTCCATCCATTGACACACGGTACCTACTTACAATATCGCATACTTCCTAGTGCATACTGCACTTTGCTCGCAGTGTTTTCACTCGCATCTCTCGAGAGGTTTACATTGGTCTGGTAGCGGCGACGATGGTAGCTCCTACTCTATAACTGTGCTACTACATGAGTACAAGTTAACACCTTGAGTGCGCGCAAAATTCTCGCTTCTGTTGCTGTATTATTGGTCTCAATAGACTGGTAGTGGAAATTGAAAATTGCGTTGCTCGGTGAATTTTGATTTTTAGGTATTACTGTTTTATTTGCTGCGTATATCGATTTTCGTAATATTGTGTTTTTTTCCTTTTCGATATGCTTATTTGACCGCAATGTCACCCTGTTAAGTAGCCGGAGGTTAAGCACACAAAGCTTAGATGGGAACTAGCTCTCAAGTGCAGCTGTCGAAACACACCGATAATAGGGGCTTTGCGACAGATTTTCAACATGAGGGTGGTAGCCAGCCAGTCGGGTACAACAAAGAACCCTACTGCTATGATTTCCTCACGGTGTTTACCGAAAGCTCAAGCTCATTGTAAGATTCGAACGCACGACCGTGCGTCAACAGAAAAAATACCGCCAGAGTTATTTAAAATGTAGTAATATCGAGTCAGTCTATTGTACTCAAAGAGATTGTACGAATACAAGTTATAATAATAGCCTTTATTCAGATAAAACATGTTTTCAGAATATATATAATAATATATGATTTTAGGTTACTTCTACTTCTACATCGACAACTGTATCTGTTTGCTTTTTGGGCAAAGGCCTCTTCCAACATCTTCCATTCTTCCCTAGATCGGGCTATTCTGGACCAAGTTTTGCCTGCTATTGCTTTTACTTCGTCTTCCCATCTTCTAAATTGTCTCCCACGTTTCTTTTTCCTATTTCTAGGATGCCAGTTTATTATGACTTTGCTCCATTTTTCTGCTCCACGTAGAGTGTGTCCCACCCATCTCCATTTGTGTTTTCTAGTTATGTATGTGACTATATCTATTTTAGTTGTATTCCTAATCTCTGCGTTTCTAATTCTTTCTGTTTTCCTAATGTTCAGCATACTCCTCTCCATAGATCTCTGACAAACGTTCAGTTTTCAATTGTGTGCCTTTGTCAGGGCCCATGTTTGGCAACCATACGTTAGCACAGGGAGTACACAGGTGTTGAAGAGCTTCCTTTTTATGTCCACACTAGTTTCCTTATTTTTCATTACTTCTTTAAAAGTCCAGTATCTCTTCCACGCATTTCCTATCATTGTATCGATTTCTTTTGTTGTTTGGTCTATTGGTGAGATTACTTGGCCAAGATACGTATATTCTTGAACATAGTCTATGAAGTTGTTATTTAACGTGATTGGCTCTTCTTTGCTGTTAGTCATAGCTTTAGTTTTGAGTGTGTTCATGGTAAAAAAAAATACAAGTTATATAAGATTTAAAAAAAATTAATAATGAAATTAATTGAATATAAAAGATTCAATTAAAAAAATCCTGATTTTGTTTTTTTGGCATAATTCCTGTCATAAAAGTTGTACCAGCTACTTGCAGTAAATGCACTTGTGCCACACTCTTACTGTGCATCACACTAAAAAGGTACCTATCTAAGTAAGTAAGGAACTAGGTGAAGGAAAAACTTCAACATTGGTAAGTTTTGTAGTTATTATAACTAGACTTTCAGCCGAGATGGGACCGTGTTTGTATTTTAGCTTACATAGTGCGATCTTATATTTATAATAATGTTTGTAATCCATGTCCACTATTCGACTATAGTTATATGTACCTACGTTTGTAATATTAATCAAAATTGACTTTAGAATTACCTATTAGTACCTACCAAAATATCCATTTACGTCAGGTAAATTAGAAGGTGATAGTCAACAATTGTTTAAAATTGTTAATTATCTTGACATTTAATTTAATCGCTCGTAAATGTCAACTTCCATGTAACATGACCGAATGAGTCGATACTTTGTATCCAATTTATTAGTCGTTAATTAGTACAACATCACATTTAAAGCCGTAATTTATGTTTTTAGCTAAGTAGTTATGTATTTTTTAATGAACGTTATAAACACTACGTACTGTAAATGAGTGCACGTATCAAAACTATATTGTACGAGTATATAAGAAACTTATACAGTTAAAAAAAACAATGTTACCTATACCATTTTTTTATGTGACGTAATGTTGGGTATTTTTAATTAAATAAATACAATATATCATATTTTAACTTGGGCGGAAATTAATATCGGTGGCTATTTAAAAATGGTAGATAAAAAGCTATTTATTTTGCGAGTGAACATTAAAATAAACCATCAGAGCTCAGGGGAAATCAGATCGCCGGAGTCACAAAAATGCTGACGAGCCTCGCACCCGAAGTGAGATCCTTATTCTGTCATATTCCCATCAGATTTATGATAAAAATGTTTAATAACTAAGCTGATTAACTCGACTTGTGACTTATTTGAACGTAAAATTAAAAATGGGGCCTCATTTGTTTGGGACAATTAGGTCGTTGTGAGCCCAAGAGGGTTAATTTTGTTTTACCTAAATATTTTATTTTTTACAAGTTGTTTTAAAATGACCATTTTATTCAATTATTTATCTAAACTATACCTTTTTATTATAGTAGATTATACCGGGTCTATTCGCGCACATAATAATCAAAATATAATTTCGACTAACCTCGACGTCCACTCGTGACCACGGTCAATGTAACTTGATCGAAACGTCGAGGTTAGTCGAAATTATATTTTGATTATTATGTGCGCGAATAGACCCGGTATAATCTACTATAATGAATTTAGTTCGCGAAAGTTTTAAAAGTACTATACCTTTTTATATTTATATGGTTACAAATATATTTTTGTTAGTTTATTCTAATGTTTTTGTTGTAGATACTAAATCAACTTATAAATTTTGTTATTCATTCACAAAATGAATTGAATCGGGCAAATAAGTATTCGACATATGGAGTTAACGTATAAAAAAATTCAAATTCCATTAAGAAACAAAAAAAATAAGTTCTTAATAAGGATGAAAAATAATAAATCAATATTTTAATTACATCTACTACAGAATTTATTTACAACAAATGTACAAAAAAATATACACTGAAACAGTATATTTTAAAATTCAAATACCTTCTTAGTTATTAATGAATGAGTGTATTTTTGAACAAGCTTATGAAAACCAATAAAAAATTCAAACAAAGTTTGTCGAAAAAGCAGAAACATAAATTAATT
This sequence comes from Ochropacha duplaris, assembly GCA_951361185.1. Taxonomy (NCBI): domain Eukaryota; kingdom Metazoa; phylum Arthropoda; class Insecta; order Lepidoptera; family Drepanidae; genus Ochropacha; species Ochropacha duplaris. Next base: position 4,397,901 of record OX592709.1, on the reverse strand, counting down.
CTGGTTAGGTAAATAGTTCTACCTATATTTGAATAGTGCCTTATTTGAATAAGTCGGCGGAGGCTGTGCTGGATTAATCCTTAGCAATCTGTAGGCGTAACGTTTATTCATTTGTGGGGGCGTCTCAATGAGAAAAAAAATATCTGCCATTTATAAAAATACGAATAGTAATAAGCTTTTTATGATATCGTGACATGACTAACAAGTTTTTTTTATGTGTACAGTAGTGGATTGATCATAAAGATTTTTTATCTATAATTAAATTCGATTGTAAGTTTTCATCGTCTTTTTTGATCAGAATAAGTAGGGCTGTGCAAAACTTTTAATTTCGTCTGGAAACTTAGATACCCTGGAGCTTTTGTGGAATGTTATCCTTAATCAGATTAATTGGACTTCCGATATAGCCCAATTGTTTTCTGTTAAAGCATATATTCTTGGTTGGTGTACTTTTATAGTTTTTAATAAGAATTCGATATATCATAATGAGGATACATTATTTATTTAAACTATATTAGAGTTTGTCGTAATGGAAAGCGTCGATAACTCAGTGGTAGTGGTGTCGGATTCCGCGGTGAAGGTTGTGGGTTGAAACTAGTTTAAAGTCTAAAATAAGCTTGAGGTTTTGGTGAAGGAAAACATTGTGAAGAAACTATAGCACACTGGTACTTCGTTATAACCAGGTACTCAAGTTGAAGGTTTGTCGCCAACCACCAACCGGCGTATTCCGATAGCTACAATTGAGAGCCAGTTTCGTATTCTTTGTGTGAAAAGAGGGCAAACCTTTGTACCATGTTGTGATTGTGGTCAAACATCCTCTTTGTGGAATTCGTCAAAAAAAAGAAGATTAACTTATTAAAGAAATTTTTGAATTTTTAAGACTTGTTTTTTTTTTGGTTTTTCAAAAATAAATAAACTAATAATGTCGATACAAGAAGTACTTACTATAAACAAAGATAGACATTCCCCAATATCCCTTTAGGTTTCAAATAAAACGGATCGTTCATAAATAGGTTCTCGAACAAACGGGAACAAGCTCCGGATCAGATCACTTGGAAGCGAGATCCTTTGGGAAACTTTTAATTTTATTGTCGGGAGCTATCCACAGATAACGCCTACCGGATATGCCGTTTGACTCCGGATTACCGGTAATCTCGCCCTGATTTACGGCCAAGGAAAATCGGAAAGCTTGGATGATTATGTAACAACACTCTTATGTTTATTTTATATTTTGTTTAGTTGTATGTGGGTCAGACGGTCGGGCTTAGCTTGCGTTACCGATACTCTCTAATAGGATTATTATATGTTGTATTCATTTATTCCATGGTATTGGTGAATGATTTTTAGGACCTTATTTTTACCTTTAACAATCCTGAAAATAAAACTTAGAACTCAATCGCAGCGCATCCTACTGGGTCCTATTATGTATCTAAACCATCTGCAGGTACCCTACATAATACACGAAGATAAGTAAGGGAAACATCCGCAGACATAACTTTTATCGACAACAGTAGTTCCAAGGAACCTACTGTACAAAATTAATATACTTATGTAATATACACGCAGGTCATTTCGCCCATTCGCTATTGATGTGGCTGGCGAAAAATGTTTGCGGTTAGGGTCGCTTGTTTGATAACCGCTTATCTGAATACCGTATAAGCTACTGGTTGCGTTCACTACTAATTGACACTCCGATGTTCAAAGCCAGACTTCAATGTACGTATTAGTCGGTCACTTGAGCTTCGTTTGTTAATATCCTTGAGAGTACCGTACGTGCCATGTACAAGATATCCTTTGAGTATTCACTACTTCAAATTATTCGCTGTCGATTGAGAATCAGGACATTTGTCTAAAACTGTATCTGGTCTCCTCCCAGTGTATTATAATAAGGAGTAATTTATTACTTACGACGTTGTCAAGTTCAGATTCTATTTTGTATGACACCAGGCGAGAGCATATAAAAATATGTAAAAGAAAAAAGGTTTAAAAAAATTGCTTTTTTCATTGTAGCATACTAGCTGTCCTCTGCGGTTTCCCGTGGAATCTTATCTTTTCCCGGGATTAAAATATAAACTATATTACTCATGGATAATGTAGCTTTCTAAAGGTAAAATAATTTTTAAAATCGGTCAAGGAGGTTTTGTGTTAAATCGTAACAAACAAACAATAAAATCTTTCATCTTAAAATATTAGTCAAGATAACGTCTTTCACATTTCTTGAGTGTTATAAATGTCAGTGCAAAATAATAAAAATGAAAAATAAACGTCGATAACATAGTAGATTTACATATCGAAATGGCATCATCACAAAAACAAACAGAGCTAGCCCGCAGGTAATCGAAGTACGCAACCCGACAGACTTCCTGCAAGCGATTTGAATATTTCATGGGCGCAAAACACTAGCGCTGCCGTCAGCAACGTGGGACAGTCCAGTCCAGTCGGAGACACGTGGACATTCCCATGCACCGGGACACCGGGACACCGGGACATTCCACTCGTATAAGCAATTATCCCCCGGACTGTACACAATTGTCCTTCCGTAAACATTTAGGAGGAATCTTTTGTGTCCGCGCAAAATAATAGAAGCGCTTTTGTATGCAGCAGAGGCACGTTTGTTCGTTAAACATTTTTCATGGTGTACTGGAGTTTTATTGACAAAGGCTTGATGTTTATTTAGTGATGCACGCGGACGCGTGGACGTGCTATTTACACAAATATTATTTTTCATTGACGCATAGAACGTGGACGTACAATTTTTGTTAAATTTTCAAACACAAAAATTCGGTCGGTCCTTTGAGCCGGCCTAAAATATAATCGAAACCGGTGCTTCCACACTGGCTTATGTTATAAAATGAGACATATAAAATTAAGATTTCATAATAATATCTACCCAAGAGTGAAATTATTTTCAGTCTACATACATAATTATGGCTATAGAAAATCCCAAAAGAATTAGTACAACAAAAGTTTGTCAAGATTTGTTTACATAAGACATTTATTGGGCAGACAGCGCAAAGTTTGCGAGTACACAAGGGCAAAAACAAACATACAATTAGCCTGGTGTTTGTTGCTAGCCTGAATATTATACCTGTATATTAATACGAGTATTGCCTACTTATTATGTTTTTTGTAGAAACAAATGTTAGTAATATTTTTTTTGTAGGCACCGTAATATTAATTCGTCAGAATAATCATGTTACTGCCAAAATACCAGTCTAATTAGTGTTTCGTTCCTCAGATCAGATTACTTACTTAGAAAGCTTGATCCAAGTCAGCTCAGCACAGATAATTATTGTAAATTATATGTATGCATAACCATTTGTCTGGGTAATTATGTTTTAAACCAATAACAATCATATTGTATTCAATAAAAAGACAATAAGTCCATCATTTCACACATTCCGATTTTGCAATTATTGTAAAATTCGATCACACCGAGTAGCAGTAACCGTAAAATGAAAACACAATGTACCGTAAACAATCGACCGTTAGTCTTAACTGCACGCTTTTAATTGGCACCGCACCCTGTATGTGATACAAACAAATCAGTAAACGAACCTCAAAAAAACGCACTGTGGTACACCCTGTGAATACTAAAAGCTGGGCTACACTGTCAATAGCGCAATACACGCAATACACGCTTCACAGGTTTTTAATGAACGCTCAAAATTCTTGCAATACATTGAACATTTTATTGTTTTATAAAATCTGGGTAATAGTTGCACATTTTAAATTAAACTGTATAAAAATATAGGTTTGTTAGTTTCAGCCAATTTAAAATAAAATAAATATTATTTATTTATTTGTTCCAACAAGTTTTATATGTATAAAAATAGTACGTAAATAATCTGATATTTATGAAATTTTTGCACGGTGGTAGGGTACTTTGTGGTAGTCGACTGGCTGGCTACCAACTTCAATTGAAAATCTGTCGCTAAGCACCGGTGTGTTCTGAGCTGCACTTCAGAGCCAGTTCCCATCTAGGCTTTGTGTGCTTATCTTCAGACACATCATCACTTACCAAAAATAAAAAATAAAAACGAATTCCATGAGTCAAGGTACCATCAGCTACACTATGTAAATATAATGCAGAGACGCGAGCTCAGTGTCATTCCACGCGTGTTTTTGTATATGAAAACATTAGTCTTTAGACGAGATTTATGCAGTAGATTTTTAATTACTTACCTACCTATTCATTCACGAAAACGACGATCTTTTTTAGCATTGTTTCATATAGATACTTGATTTAGGTCTTACAATAGTACAATGGGTACTTTTAAATCTGGGAACGTCGACGAAACCACGGGTCAAAAACAAGTAAATTAAAACCAAAACTGGTTTGTATCGAGTATAGTTTAAATTGTCAAAATCTAGAAAACAACGGAAACTAAAGATCAATATTACGTACATCATTTATGACTGACGAAGAAGCTTAATGCATTATGTAATCATAACCAATCTTCCGATTCAGTTTAGTCGGTAATTATAATTAAATAAAATTTTGTGAAATGATAATATAAAATATGGCTTTTTATATTAAATAATTTTAGATAAAGATAAAATACTAATAATAATTAAATAAATACATTTTAAAACTAAAACTAATAACTAAAATAAATTTAAAAAGTTAGTTAGTTATTATTTAGAAATTATTCACTGGCGTAAATAAAGCGCAAGTTATGCGTTTTTGATACAACATTGTACACTTACCTTGTCAAGAACTGCTCGACAATAGACCCACACTATGGAGTTTCCATTTACTTAAAACACGGTTCGTTAAATCCTCAGGCCATTTGCATCAATCTACTAGTAGGTGTAGGAACTAATACCTATACCTAAAATCGTGTCAGTAGTCTGTACGTATGTCCTTTGTACCTAGTTCTAACTACTATACTATCTTACGATATTTTGCGTTCTCAAGTAGTATTTCTATGTTAATAGCAACTAGTTTTTTCGCCCGCATTTACGAGAGATTTTCAATCTATCTCTCTCTCCCTTACTCAATTTAAAATATCCACCATTCCATTACGTTCTGGCTCGTTGTAGCTCGTTCTAGTTCAAAAAACAATAAAATAAATAGTAACTACATATGATGGACAATATGTATAATGCCCGGTCAATTTGATTATTTGAATAATTATTATCAAACTGCACTCTCATATTGGGCATTTTTCATAATGACCGGGCATTATGTATAATGCGCAATTTATCACTTGGTCCATAACATATACATATACCATTTTATCCAAACGTGGTTAAGTAACAGAGATCTACACAAAAATAGTAAGTATCTAGGAACAAAAAAAGAATTAAAAGTAGCGCAAGAATAAAGCAACGAGAAAAGTCTAGCTAGAAAAGCTCATCTCAATCCGTAGTTGGCTGACCATGGACTGAATTGGCTCGCACATCTGCTTCGACAATTCAGTTTCAATTTGAAGCGGTCTCACTCTCACATGCCGCACAGACATCCACGACAATTTACATTTAAATGTATCGAAAAAAACAGTTTTCGTTGCGATTGCGAAACGATGCGGAATAAAGACATCACGGAATAATATTCATTACTTGAATTGTCAAAAATCCTTTCTTAGCGGATAGGTACCTACCCTCTCTTTAGTAGGAACCTACATGTCAAATTTCAAGTTTGTAGCACTCTTAGTTTCTGAGATTTGTAGGTTCGTGGAGAAAAATCAACACGTAAATAAATGCGAACGTGTGTCTGTCTGTCTGTTACCTCTTCACGCTTAAATCGCTGAACCGATTTAGATGAAATTTGGTATAGATGGAACCTTGGAGAAGAACATAGGATACTTTTATCTTGTGAAAAGATAAGATCCCTCGGGAACGCGGGTAAAACCGCGGGGGACAGCATAACTTATTTGTTCACCGCGTGACACAGGAAAAGACAATAAAGTAGACAACAGATAAAAGTGATTACTAAGACGGTCTTATCGCTAAAACGATTTCTTCCAGACTTTTGTGTAACAGGAAGAGTATGGCAGCTCTTATACTTACTGAATTATTTTTGTACGTATTTTCAGAGATTATGTCTAGTGATAAAGATTACGCTAAATGTAATCAATTTATACCGACCATAACAACACATTGAATGAATGAATATTCACTTGGTCACAGTTCATTATTATTGTAACAGGCGTATTTCCAATGATCACTAAAATGTATCATTTGCATCGCGGTTCAACGATTCCGATCAAATAGTACTTCATTTTAAATTAATTACGGATTGTAACAAAATCGGGTGGAAATTAACGATGCAATCAGGCCGGTTTTATGAGGGGAAATATCGCATCATCAATCAAATGGATCGATTTAGGCTATGAATGAGTGAAAAAATAATAAACTAGCTTTCCGACCATGTGCCCCTTTTTTACCCCTTTAGGGGCTAAATTTTGAAAAATCCTTTCATACGAGGAATAAGAAAGGATTTCTTACGTCGTCATCTGATGTCTACTCATCTCTGTCTATGAAATAGTACATTACGATACGTGTGACCTAAGATGCCTATTATTTATTGCACGGTGTGAAGTTAGCGCCCGAGCGCAGCGAGGATGCTAAACGCCGTGCAATAAAAGACAACTTCGGGCACAAGTATCGTATACTATTTTATAGCAAGTGTGACATAAACCCGCACTTTACGCACACTTCTCCGTGCAGAAATAGGCAACTTAGGACACGGTAAAGCGTGCGTAAAGTGCGGGTTTAGGTCACACTGTGCTATAAAATATCATTTTTCTATGGTTTAGGCTGGGCTTTGTTGAGTCAATGAGTCAGGCCTTCAATTTTTATATATTAATGATAATTAATTAATTTCTAACGTAAAAGTATTATATACACACCTAAACTTACGTTTCAAAATGAAATATCAAAACAAAGGTTGCCAAATTATAACTTTATTAAAATATACATACCAACTTTATAAATATAAAATTACTAACTTGATTGTAATAAGTTTAAACTAATGTTGGTTGGGGGTTCAAGCGAGAACTTTGGAAAACATAATTAACATTACTTTAGGCTTCTTTTTACAACCTCCTACTGTTCTTAGTAAGTTTCTCACTCACAGGGCTTAGATCTCCAATATTAGATTCACTTAGCATCGCCTTTTCTTGACCCAGCATCAATTCGACGAAATCCAACTATCGAGAATTTTTGCACGTTCCAATTATTCTTTACATTGTTATTGTTCTACGAATGAACAACCAGTACAAATACATATCTGTATGTACATATCTATATCTACTATAGTAATAAATTATTTTTGAAAATAACATAAAAATATGCTGATGCCTTTTTAACAAATTCTGCTAAACAAAAATAAATTCATTCATAAATCAAATCTTTCTTAATGAATTGTAATTCTATATCGTACTTATGTTAAAAAGGGCAGTTTTAAAAGGGTTGCCGGTATGGAGCCGTTTAATGAAAATGGTCCGTATTATAAATACCTTTTGAATTGAAAATTAAAGGCGTCCTATGAAACAATTTGCTACATAAAATTGGAATTGTATGCGATGTTTAATTCCAGCATATATTGGGGCTATCGAGTCGCTTAATCGAGCATGGGACAAGCAAACAGATTTAAATATTCGTTCCTACCCTGTGCAATTTCGAAAAAGCTATTTGACAAGGGCCGTTTAATTATCTTTGAGAAATTACAATGCCCACACTCTTTAAAACAAAGAAAGGTCAGTTAAGATAGCTCAGTGGTAGTTATATCAAATACCATGATAAGGTATAGGTACCTACATAGAGTACCCGCCTGGCTTCCCCAACACTCTCAAGCTATAGATGTGTTGATATTTGCGCTCGGCGAGTTCCAACTTTCAAGTAGTAGAATATAAAATAAATAATTACTTACCATAGAGTAGGTATGCGGTTTTTACACGTGGTTTTTATAAAACTCAAAGTTTTAGCACCATCACTTTTTGTTTTGGCTTTAGAAACTGATAGTTTCATTCGCCATGAAGTTGTGTTGTGTTTGTATATGCAGTTTCTAGAACCTAAGATTGAAACTGATCGCACCAAGTTACGTAATTGACCTGTTGGATTTTGCAAAAAAATCTTTGAACTCAATGTCAATATAAGTAAAGATAGGAATCTCATTGTTTGAATCGTGCTACGTACTAAGGCAGTACACGTAATTAGAATTAAAACTATTAAATGTTACCAATAAGATGACGTTCAATAAGTGTTCCTTAAGTGTCCCAAAATTGAATAAAACATTTAGAATTTTAGCTTTCTCGTAACATAATAGGACTAACCAACAAACTAACCAATATACTTCGCGCTAAAACTTCTTACAACTCACAATCGTCACTTGCCTCAAGAGCTCTTATCGAATAAAACGTGAACCATTAAGAGCTACATCAATATTACAGTTCCACTTTACGAGAAACAATTACTGTTTCATCAAGACATTGGTTATAATTGATTGTGGATTTGGTGGAAGTCGTTGCTGAGCTGAGTCTGAAGCGTCCTGGGACTAATCCCACGTCAGATGTTAATCGCCCATTAGCATGTGACGGGAATCGTAGTTAGCCACTCACGAATGCTGAAACATTTCACTAGTTTACTTGCGATGAGTGGATATTATATAGCAGTGCTGCGTTTACAATGTATCGTTGTTTGGATTACTAACTGGCGAGTTTTAAAAAGGGACAAATGAATAAAAAATACTTTTTTCTATTTTGGAATCAGTCATCTAGTCTAAAATCACCATTGTAAAAAAGGAAAGTGTGCTAGATTTTATGTTGACTGTTAAACTAAACTCATTGAAGTACCTAAACAGTATAAGCGATGTTGGTTCATGTTGTAGTGACGTCGGATACCGCGGCAAAGGGGTTCGAATCCTGAGCTTGAGCTTTCGGTGAAGGAAAACATCGCGAGGAAATCACAGTACGGTGGTAGGGTACTTTGTAGTTACTCGAGTTGTTGGCACGATGTTTTCCTGAGAACTAGTTGCCACGAAATCCTCCTGGTATTGCTTATATCCATATTTGACGGTATTTACTTACCGTCTGTGACCCGCCTGTCTGATTGTCACTTGTGATTTAAAAGCAAAGATTAATTTAATCGCAAATCTTGAGAAAATCTTCTCTCAGCGTTTGAGCGATTAGATTAAATATTTATCATTCTAATAAATGTCTAATCTTTTGGATATAAAAATAGTAGGTAAACCGTCCTCGAAATAATGAAATAGCCAGTCAAGTAGCACAAACGAGTCATAAAGACTGATATAGGTACGAAACAGGTAAAGCACTTAGCGTATTTCCCTCGACGACGCGCGGCAGCGGCACCGCCTGCGCTGTCGCACCGAGCGTGATTGACACGGGACACAGTAAATCTTTCCATCAACTCATATTCACCAATATATACCTACGACCTACATAGAAAATATGTTGTTGCACACATTGAGATATAAGAGTTGACACGAAAAAGTATGCACCAACATTTTGGACCGAGGAAAATTCTGCAGCTAGATGTTAACATTAATTCATTTTGTAACATGTTCTGTCATTTTCAATTCATATAGAAAACGAATTCACTCGCATGTGACAGGGTAGGTGAGAATGTCACAAATTATCACTCTCAAGGTACGTTTTATACGCGAATCTTAAAACTACAAATTAGTTTATAACGTATAAATATGGCTCAAAAGTTCAAAATGTTACACACATCTCCGATTTACCCTCTAGTGTAATATCGCAACCTCAGTGGTTAACTGGCATTGTTCAGCGTGTTGTGACACTATCGACAGCCAAAAAAGATAAAATGATATATTGAAAAGCTTTGTCTGGATTGGAATGGGAGAAAAAGATAATCAATCGGAGTGCAGCCAGAATTTAGGCATTAACTTTTCAATACGGTGATGTGTTGCAATGGTGTTGTTTTTTCAGAATAAGATTTATACTGAAATATTAATGAATTAAAATCATGATTTCAACATCAACGGGAACTGAGTTTCGCACGAATTTAACACATTAATATAAAGGATTAGAGTTGCTAACATGACGTGACCTACTGACAACATCTCAAGTCACAGGCAGTTTTTGATACACGTATAGCAAGTCGAAGCCTATAGCTCATTTTTCAGCGTCACTTACCTTAGCTTTGCAAGTTCAGGCAAAGATAAATTGATATTAAATCACCATTTGAACAAGACCTCTCAAAAATTACAAACGACCAGCAAATATGAGCTATATCAGAGCTCTTGTCAAATTGGCTTCATGGAGAAAGAGCGCTGATTAAGCAATATTAACAATTTTACCATTGAAGCGTTGAGTTTTGATTATTTTGCTAGTTTCATAGAAGTAAAAGAGACATGAATGAAACATCAAGGTTTATAAAACGAATTGAATATTAATTTAAATTATATCATCCAAATTAAACATGACGAGAATGCCGATAGCTTTGTAATGCGATATTTTCATCAGATACAACATATCCGATGTTGCAAAACAAAAATAAAACAGTACCAAATAAATTCAATGTTTACAAGGACTGTCACATGTTTATTTCGAGCATTTAATCACAGCGGCTTATCTCTATTTTCCCTCATATTTGCGTTGCATTATTTGTAATATTTCTACCTGCCGGGATATCAAACACAATTTGCTAAAACGCTATTTATAGTGAAAAAGTGGCAACCCTGAAAAATTGTCCTCCAACATGTCAAACGTAACGGTCGACATTTGTAACTAAATGTTGGCTGGACATTCGAATAAATTATTGGCATTTTACTTTAGCGTAAATACGAGTACTGTAGTATAAAAATTACGCATAAAATACTATGATGCTGAGTATTTAGGACAGTTAAAATATTAGGTGTAATTTATCAGACCTTTAAACTTGTCTTGTTTTCTCTTAACTCGAAATATAAGAAAATATATCATTTGAGATCAGTTTTCTCTCAAAAAATACACAAAGGAAAACAAATGGTTAAAAAAGGCAATATTGTTCGGGTACAAAGAGGTTTTACTGAGTCATTTAGAGATTTCCTGCAATGAACACAATAGCATATTCCAGGTTCAACGTAATTGTTGTAGTAAAGGCAAATGGGCATGAGGCTTGCAACATGCGGGCTTCGCCGCATTATACCTATCTGTGTAAACAGGAGGGAAATGTTCGGTTTTATCCGACTGTAAAACGTCCTGTGGTTGTTTCACCGCTATGATTAATTGACAACTTGTTACTGGCTACGGCTGCATTCATTAAAATATTTTATATTTATTTTTTATCAATTAATTTAGAATACCAAATGTATTATATTTAAATCATCATTTACGTGAAGAAAAAACTTTGTACATACCTACCCCTTTTTCTCCTCTGTTTCTCAACCGATTTTTTTATTTTGTTTACGAGCTAATTGACGAACTTTATATTTTGTATTATAATAAAAAAAAATGGAAATAGTTGTTTCCATATTATTTATAATGTATCTTAAGTTAATATCAGTTAAATTATATTGCTTGCCAATTAATAACTAAACTCGCGAGGAATTTCTAATCAATTGTTATGCTATTGTTTTATTGGTACGGCCGTCCCACTTAAGAACCAACCGGAATTGTTTTCATGTGTATTTTATATCAATAAATATAATAATTATTATAATGTGGCTTTAATTTTTACCTCAGTAAATATTGATCATAATATATTTCCTAAAAACATGAATAAATAAATAGAGATTGGGAAATTTTATACTTTTAAAATTGTATTCCATTTTTTCTAAGATTGTTAAGGAGTTTTGGGACTTACCATTAACTTACCAAGTTTTAAAATGCAGTTGAGCCCCTCGAAGTGTAATGGAAGGGAAGATGGATGAACTCTCCCATGAGAGGAGTCGACGTCAGCTCGAGGCCAACCATTTTAACTTGCAAATTAAAACGGGCGGGTTATTTGTTAGAGTAAGATTTTCATGAAGGCTTTTAAAATACCTACACTGCTTGAAGTACTTCGTATTTGCTTATTCGGTGACTGATTATGTACATTTATATTTAATTGAGTGGAAAAACTACAAAGTTAACGAAAAGGATCATGAAAACAGCTAGTGCAGTCAGTCAATCTTTAAAAACAACCAACCAATCACAACAGTCACTCAACACGCCAACTTATCGATGTATTGGGCCAACGTTTGGACACACCGGCTCATTTCCCTGAGCACTCATACTATGTCTATCAACTCGGTCACTATTAGACTCGGTGCTAATATCAATCGCCTAGTCCCGCTAGCAAATAATGTAATTATCCTTTATGCCACTGCCCCTTTGGGGTTTGTTCACTAGTTGTGTTGTGACGTAGGAAGTACATTACACATTAATTAGGTAACTAATACAAAATTGATTTTTTTTAAAACAGTTTTTTACTAAATGCATATGAATTTATATAGATACGGAATTATTTTCAAGCGTATTATTTATCAATAAAAATAATTATCATTATAATATGGCTTTTATTTTTACCTTAGCAAATGCTATATAAGTTAAAAAAAATGTTTGTCTGTCTGTGTGTTTGTTCCGGCTAATCTCCGAAACTGCTCGACCAACTCTACCACCGAAAACCCACAAGACTTTTATGACTATCTAATAAACAACTACTAGATTTGCCCTACATACCTCATATAACGGATTTTTTAAACATGTCTATTTAATAAAAATATTAGAATATCCACTTTAAATAAAATGGTTTGAAGAACTAATAAAGTGGAGGTTACTTGAAACACTTAAACAAATACTTACCACTGGTTGAACTTCTAGACGAGGGGAACACTTCATTTATTTTTTCATCTTTTTAGCTGTGTGCACGGGATTAAGTACTCAGGTTTTCGAAAGAGCTGCCAATTTTTAAAAAAATCTTATAAAAATTAGCTGTCAGTTATTTATCGCTTCAATCTTCATGATTTAAAATTCAGGATATGGCCATGAATGGTAGACATTATTTTGCATGGCGGTACCGTACTTTGTAGTAGTCGACTGGCTGGCTGCCACCCTCAAGTGTCGCTAAACACGTATCGGTGTGTTTTGGCAGCCGGTTTCCTTCAAGGCATTGTAAACAGGTCGACAATCCCCCTGTCGACGGTAGTCACTTACCATCAGGTAACCTGCCTGCGTGTTTTCTGACCTCTGACATAAAAACAAATATGACAGTTTTCATATGACTGGTACAGAAAGGAGTGGAGAACAAACTTGCTTGAATTTAACATCTTATCATTTTATAATGATCCTAAACTAATCGTGATTTAAAAAGGCACATTTCCATACATGTATCAAAAAGAGACACATCTAGTAAAACAATGATAGATAGCACTACCCTCTAACAAGATTCAATGGTATTTTTTTTAATATCAATCACTTTGACGATTGTGTGACTGTCTTTGACTTTGCCACACAGATTGTATAATATATATAAAAGCCTTAATTAGGTTCTAAAGGCATGTGGCAGGCCTTAGAGTGACTGTACAGGTAATACGGGAATACGGAATACGGGAGCGACAGCAGCGTCCACATTTTTGACACCTAAACTGAGGGCCGCTTGATGGCTGAGTTGGTAAAGCGACTCTCGCACTCATGGGTCTCTTCTCACGCTTGCCCAAGTATAATAGCTAAAAGATAAAAATAAGACGATATAAGATTGTTTTTCACAGAGAATTTATTACTGAAAGCAGATAAAGAAGGTGCCTTTAAATTACGCACGGAAGCGCAAACACAAAGCGATTTTCCCCTTGTTTTGAAGCTTTCATCTGACAAGCAAACACAATAACAACGCGTAACCTTAAAATCGTTATCTATCATATGAAGAAAACGGAATATTGAAAGAATAAATTTATCGAGAGTAGAGCAATAACAATAAAGAAGCAGTATATCGAATAGGACGTCATGAATATTGTATTACAAATAGGCACAACAGCGGATAGGTCGCGTCGCGTCGCGTATAACCAACCATTCCAGATATCAATGCCAATGTCTTTGTTAGTATGAATTATATGAATTTTGTACGAAATAGTGGGGAAAAGAGAGCGATTATTTATCGTTGGCAGTAAATCAGAGCAAGTCATAATGTATCGGAGTGGTATTCAGGAGCCAGTGACTTACCGCGCCCGCCGCGCCGACCGGTATCGCCTTGGATTTACTACGCTATATTTTTAATATTTATGATTTTTGCGTTTATAACTAAAACGTAGGTATGTGGTCTGAATTTGGAATTGTTTAACTTTTTTCTAATGGGGCAAATATTCTGTACAAATATTGTGTAACGCCATTAAATAAACAGCTATCGGATATACACGTCTGGCTTGACAACTTTAGTCATCGAATGTTGAAACAGGTGTTCGGCTAGTAGTACGACAAACTCGAGGAGTGTAAAGATTCATCGTAAACGGGACTCCCTTTTAGTACCGTTGACGAAGAATTAGTGATGTCGCTATGACAATTTCAATTATTTGAAGAATTGGTCTTAGGTATATCGAATATCACCTGGATAGGTACCAAATATATAAAAAGTACCTCAATAAAAAGGTCACCATTTTTGAAATGTAGGTAGGTATATTAGATTTTACCTAGCTTTTTCCAGTGGTCTCAGTAGCGTTCTATGTTTTTTTTGGGAATGTCGAAAACATTTATTTATAATAGGCCTATTTTAGTTTTATCCAGTTTAGCTGTTACAATATGATTGAGTAACAAACATCAAAGTCACTTATGGGCACTTATGGTAAGGAAGTCAACCTTCAACTGAGAAGAACCGGCAAGAAACTCAGCAAGGTTACATTTTTTAAATATTTTTGGACCATCTTTTTTTTTTCAAATACCATTCACACTAACAATAAAAAATAATATTAGGTATTGATATCATTTGTATTGTTGATGGATTTTGTAGGTAAAAAAGTTTAACTAATATTTTCATTTTACAGAGGTGCTCGTGATGAAGTAGCTAATGCAATAAAAAAATGTACATTATTAACAAAGTTTAATTAACAACAATTAATTTTAAGATACTGCTATACTAAACCTTCGTGTCCTCACAGTCTATAGTGATTATATATAACACCATTTTTCCAGTGTAAACCAAGCTATTGAATTCGCATAAAATATTCTATAATATAATAAAGCAAGTGACAAAGACGGACCCGAAGACGCAGCGTGGGTAGCGCTCCCCCCATGAGGTTTACCGACGACCTAGTGAGCTCGTCGGAAACTGCTGGAAGCCAGCAGCACATGACCGGTTGTTGTGGAAAACTTTGGGGAGAGAATCTTTCCGCTGAAATGATGATGAGTGACAATGGTGAAAATATTATGGAGCTTAACTTTGTTACCATTTATCCAAAATTTTGCCACAATTTATTTCCAATCAAAAGAAAAAAATATACTTTAATGAATTCATATTCTAAAATTACAGATTTTCATACACCAAAACTTTTCACTCGCCTAAAGGTTGAATTTCCAAAAACTTCTTAGTGTTCGCAAAATTTAATCTTTTGCTCTGATATTAGTCAGTCAGTTTCTTTTACATATAGATTATTATAGATATAGAAATGGGAGAAAAAATAAATAACAAATTCGTTCTCAATACTCAGCTTGCAGTAGAAACAGGTATTATGAGATACAGTCCTACCTACCTACCTACCTACCTACCTACCTACCTACCTACCTACCTACTACTATACAGTAGAGTCGGAGTGTTTCTCAAATTAGATTAGGTTGCCTGAGTGTTCGCCGGGCTTAATTTCAACCCGGATTACTGTATAATGAACCCTGTGCTGAAATGTTCTTTATCGTACCTTTGTTATAGATTTTATTTCAGCATCCAATTAGTCTAAGATAACATATTTAAGATGTTTATTTGTTAGATTGTATAGATTACTTTCTTGGATGAAAAGGTAACTGGAGTCTGGAATGTCTTTAAAAAATATATTAAAATTAGGTTAATGAACAAAGCCTTATATGTATAAGGTGGCTCATTATATGGAAGACAGAAATATATGGATGTAGTGGCTTCTATCTGCTCTGGTATCCCCCTGGTGAAGTATAAAATAAATGTAAAATATTCTCATATAAAAATAATGCTTCTCAGTTTAAGTGTATTCCGAACCGGTGGTAGAGTCAATTGTAAACGTTCATAAGTGCCTTACCAGGGCCTGAGTTTTGATTTTTCCCCGCGGTTTCAATCGCATTATTTATTTTCATAAGCTTTCTTTATTGTTTTTATATATTTTAAAATCAAATGTAAGCCACGGCTTTTCATTAAATGTGCGAACGCAGAAATGGATTATAATCACCTAGTCAGGGGTCCGGTAGGGTTTGGATATAATCACTGGAAATGAAATTAATTTTGTATAAATAAATGAATGTACATAAATATATGAATATACATTTCTCAGTTCAAGAATTTTATCCCACTAAGTTTGTGTGTGTGTGAGTGTATGTTTGTTACTGTAAAGGTCGACAAATGACGTGTAATTAAGACGGAGTCACGGATAGAATATAATCTGGAATAACATAGGATATTGTTTTTATCCCTGGATAAAATTAGATTGATAATGCGGGTGAAGCGGCGGAGTGGAGCCGAGTTGATTTATTTTGTAACCTATTTTGCAATGGCGATGACTTTTACAGATTCCCTTATCATTGCCCGAAATTTTAACGCATTGTTTCCAAATTTAGTTAACAAAGACATATGCATTATAAATGTAAGGTACTCTGCTAATAAGCCGGTATAATGTAGAGATAATTATATTAATCGTGCGTGGCTTATGGCGCCTACATGAGATAATGCCCCTCGCTCGTTTGGTGGGAGACCACAGACTACGGAGCTATTGTTTCGGTAAGTCAGAGGTTATTTCACAATTGTTCTTCGTGTAAGTAATGGTAGTTTTGTTACACTAAGGTACTCGTAATTAGATGATTTATTATGAATTACTACATATTTGTGAAAGCAAGGTTCATTATTTTTATTAAAATAATAAATGTTAAATATTTACATGTAAATTCAAGTTCTTTTTGGAATTTGAGAGAAATTTTAACTCTAAATAATAATTTCCGGAATAGAATTACTTATTGTTTCAATTGACTGCAGTATCAAGAATAAAATATACAAAACAATAATAAAAATCTCATCAGGCTCATCAGTGTCTTAATTTATTAAGCTTTTTCATCAATACTTACCTGTCTGAGGCCAGAATTAAATCGTCTTTAGTGTGATATAAATTGCAGAGTCAAGCGTCGCATAGGTTACGTCTCGGTGTCTGAATACATAATACTTGGACATATTGGTTCATGGCAACGACAAGTTTATCGAGGGAGTCCGTCCGTGTTGTTCAAGATCAACATTAGCTCGCCTTCCTAACTTTACAACTGATTTCCAGTATGGGGAGGATTATGCAGAGCTTGTGGCATTCAAAATTAGAACGTTCAGAAGTTATCTATTTATATAGTGTTTATTTATTTATTCTTTGGGGAGGCCTTTTCTAGCAAAGAACGTCCTCTAGGTGATTATGATTTTAAAATTATGATTTGCTCAAAATTTGTTTAGCAAAAAAAGATAATTAATAAATAAAGGTTTTATTTAGCTCGCTACCTATTACTTTATTACGCTGTGTTGATATAGATAGCTAGTTTTCTTATTTACATTACCAAAACGAAGTACTTTTTACAGAAAATTTCTTCAGAGATTCATAAATAAATAAATAGATAGTTAATTAAACTGAACGCTTAATGTAGAGAGAACTAAATACAGAATAAAAACAGGAAAATAACTCCCAGATAAACTTTCTTTACATTTATAGCTGTCCCCCGCAGTTTCACCCGCGTTCCCGTGGGATCTTATCTTTTCCCGGGATAAAAATATAGCCTATGACACTAACAAATAGGCTTTTTATTGGTAACAAAATTTTCAAAATCGGTTCAGCAGATCAAGAGATTATCCCCTACAACCTCACAAACTTTACTTCTTTATAATATTAGTATATACAATGTGTCTAACTTCAAAAGTTTTGCATTTAGAAACATAACTTTATCAAAATTTATTAGGAAAAAAATCAATTTTTGATTAGGCGACAAAAAAAAAGTAGATTAATGGGCCTGTTTTTAAGAAATTTAGATAAAACTAAAAAAATATGTTAAATTTTACCTTGAAATTTGACTTTAGCATTTTTTTTCTGCAAAGTTATGCTATTAACATTAATTATAAAGTTACATAAAGATAGCCAATAATTTAACCTATCCGCCGGTATTTTAACTCAGATAAAGCTTCAGCTTACAAAATTATAGCAGTTTAAGCACTTGCAACCGAATTTTTTTTTAAATGGCTGCCGTTTTAAGGGGTTGTGGTTTTGACCCCCCATATGCGGTAGTTTTGTCGATGAAAACGATCAAACTACATGCCCTTAAAGTTTCTGTAGTCGATGACCGGACACATTGTATATTAATACTATTATAGATGAAGTTATTAGGTAACATTTTGACAATAAGTTACCGTGACTTGACGCAAGTTCAGGCGCGTCGGTAAGGATTGAGTTTCTCTCAATAATGAGGTTAGAGGTTGCGAACTGCGAACGTCGATGTCAGGGGCTAACTAACCTAGCCTCTGGTTAATGATAATTATGTCATGCAACGTCGCTACGCTACCTATCTTGAGAATAAACTTTAGGGTATACTGTACGTACAGCTTCTTACCTACTTCCTACGAGTATATAAGTATAAGTTATAGTACCCAGGTAGCGTACTATAGGTATCTGCTAGCTATGATGACATAGTAGGTAAGAGAATTAGATTAATTTTATAACTTTTATAACTGGTTTCGTGATAAAAACAAGTCTTATGTATATTCCAGGGTATGATCTTTTTTTGTGATAAGTTTCATTACGATTCGTTCAATAAAATATAATATTCCACAGAATGCACAAGACATAAAGAGAATAATAACAATAATAGCGACATAAAAAAAAATGGCACTAATAATCGTCTAAACGCGATAATCACAATAAATAAAAAAATAAAAATTTATTCACAATAATTCCTGGAATTTGATTTCTGCTTCTTTACTTGAAACGATTCGGCCCTGATGCACTTTTTAAATTCCTATAAAAATGACAATCGGGAATATAAAAAAAGAATCTAATAGATTTTCAACCAAATATGCCGGCCGGTATTGATAGACCGATTGTTTGAGCCTACAGCATCATTAAATAGACCATTTAATAATCCACTTTATTTACCCCACGTTAAAATTTGAATCTGCAACTCCCATAGGTTACTTACTCGTATAAACGAGAGCCTCTACAGCTCAGTGCATAGGTTGCCGCTGACGCGTCGCCTCTACACTTGAGTTATGGCCCAGTAGTGTGGACCGTGTACTCACGGATTTCACGATTTGTATTAGATTCTGAGTTTATTTAAAATGTTTTGTAAATACGTTAGATACGTTGTTTTGTAAATAATTTAGATCTAAATTGCCCTTCACAGCATTTGCAACGCGTAAACCAATACAGTTTATAAATAAAAATGTAGGGCGTAATAGGCTATGCTTAATATTCAGAAGATAGTCGAAAACCACAACAAGTAAGCACATAAAGAAAGACAGTCTCAAGCTGTCGAAACACACCGGTAGGATACAGATTTTTGACATGAGAATGGATCCAGGCGTGAACAATAAAGCTCCCTACCACCGTGCTATGCGAATCTACTGGTGAGTTACTCTGTAGGTATACTGTGTATTTACTGGCTTCTAAATTGTATGAGTAAAGCGAAGCGAATTCTCAGGATCGTGGTATGAGAGCTCATTGAGCCGGTACAATCCTGCGGCTGACACAAACCCTTGGCCCTCTACTCGGGTTAGTTGCCACTGTTGACGTCTGCGTGGAACTGTTACTTTGATTCTGTACTTTGTATACTATTTACAATTTCTGTTTTAAGTTTTAATTCGGTGAAGGAAAACATTGTGAGGAAACCATAGCACGGTGGTAGGGTACTTTGTAGTACCCGACTGGCTGGCTATCACCCTCAAGTTGAAAATCTATCGCCAAGAATCGGTAATCGGTGTAAATGACTCTGTATTCATTTAAACAGTTCTGATTATATCTACTCTACTACTCTCCACTATAAATTGTACCTAATTTAATAAGAAAATACTTAAGAATTTTCTTTAGAATTATTTATAGCAGCATATTTATTAGTTAGTTAGTCGAGATAGTTAATATACCTAGTTAATATATAACTAAACACAAGTTATACCTCTTGTAATGACTGTGCGCGACTCGCTCCGCATTATATACACAGTGACGTCATAGCAGTAATCACGGAATTATCTGTCAGGGGGCGCTTAGTGATGTGTGTGACGTGACGTCACACGCCAACGTGACTTGTGGCATTATCAAATAGTCAAATGTAGGGTTCATTGACCTAGATTTCTTGTGACACGGAGATTTATCTGGATTTTTTTAACGGCGAAGTCAAGTTACCACTCGTTCGGAAGCCCATCACCAATTTGCCTTCAAGGCAATGAATATGTTGACTTCAAACCATTGATAAAGGTCGACAACACATTGGCAATCCCCGTGGTATTGCTATTAGTCTATAGGCGAAGGTAGTCACTTATATACCAATAATGGGTGACCGGCCTGCCTGCTTTTCAGACTTAAAAATAACTGAGAAGAGCCGGCAAGAAATTCAGAAAGGTTACACTATATAGCTATTTCTCGCAGTGTTAACTGCGACACATTCATAGTTAGTGCTCCATAATTTTTGGTAGTAGCGTGATGCCAAGCAAGGCTGTTACCTAACATATGTTTTTATCAGTACCAGAGATTAGCGTGTGCAGACATACCTACACACTTTTGAGCTTTATAATCTGTTTAAGGTAGGTAATCTTTACTGACTCACTGACTGATCTATCAACACACAGCTCAAACCACCGAACGGATTGCGCTGCAATTCGGCACACAGATAGTTATTATGACGTAGTTTAGAACGACGTTTAAAATAAATTAAAAAAGAAAAAGATTTTTCCAAAATTCATAAAACGGGGGTCCAAAGTTTGTATGGAGAAACGGGATCGCTGGTGAAACCGAGAGACGAAAAGCTAGTATCAATATAGATTGATTCTATGTCACTGCAACACTTGGACACTTATTCATTCATACATAAAAATTTCCGGGCGCTACTCATATCGATATTTTAGGTAGATACAGACCTACATCTTGTAACAAAAAGTAAGACTATAATATCAGAGCTATAGCATATAGATAGGTATGTACATATTTGTTATATGTTAACTCAAACTCAATACATCTTTATTAAATGAACTCAACACAAGTATTTTTAATCGTCACATGTTTTATATGTATATTTATGAAAAATCTCAACTCTAAAGCAAGGTTCGGAAGGTTGCTTTTGCTGAGAAGCGCCGACAATAAACTCGGAAATTACTCTTATACCTAGATATTCAACTCCTTATTGTACGCCTAAAGCAGTCGACAAAAATAAATATAAGAAGACATTTTATACATATAGTAATTAATATAAGTACTTAATATTCATTGCTATAATTAGCTGTCTTATCGCTATGAAGCAAACTCTTCCAGACAACCTTTGGATGGAGAGGAATTAAGATACTGGATACTACTTTAAGGAATTAAGAATTAAGATAGAAAATCAACATTTAATAAAAAGATAATATCCCAAAAACAAGTTGCGTATTTAAATACAGATGATATTATATGTATACATGTAGTACCTACCTATCTTTCAATATTGTTTCATCTTGTAGAGACAAATTCGCTAAATCAAAGCAAGTTTCTGTCTACGAACTCAAGCAGATACCTAGTAGATATGAACTATTTTCACTAATTCGCTATCTACAGAATAGCGTTATTCGCTATTCCATGTCACGTCAAAAGGATTATTATATTGATAGTTGCTTCGTAATTATTTATTCAAATGGATGGATTCTTGGATAATCCAGCGTGTCACGTGACAAGTGTCACGCGCCTCACGCCACGTCATGACATAACACGCAATATGCATTTATAATTGTTGCGGATCACCGGTACCTAGTGTGAAATATCGGTAATATAGCGTGATGTAACATTGCCCGCATAGATTTTGCCGTGGCATTTTTATGTAACAAACACATATTTTAACCGATTTCTTAGATATTGTATTATTATGTTTAGGCATAGTATTTATATTTATATAATTTGTATGGTTTATTATTTCTATAATTTCCCTCGTGAACGCGGGTGAAACCGCGGGGGACAGCTAGTTTGAAATAATTTTGCAAATTTCAAGACTCCCCCATAAACTGCAAAAATTTCAACCGTTAATGATACGAAAACGAGAAGTTCGCCTCCACCGTAAAAACCACTTCCAAGTGAAATTATCATCATTTCGACTAAAAACGTGCAATAAAGTCGGGCGTCGGTCGTCGGGCGTCGGGCCACCTCTATTGCGAACTCAGTTAGCATCATTACTGACGAAGGGAAAAATTCCCTGTTACACAAAATTGGGTAATCGACGCCCGACAGGCGGTTTATTATTTTTAATAATGCCCTTTGAGTGTGTAAATGGTGTTCGCTGAGAGATGTTGTATCGTAATGAGCGCATTATTTTGATCGGGGGAATTCCGTTTCGATATTACCGTTTATTGTATTACTGCGAAACCGTTGGTCCGACATCGGTTCATCGAGTTGCTACCATTTTTATGCTGAATTTTTATGTTAATGATAGTCTTTATTGTCTTTGATTTTATGACTAGAAAAGTCATTGCAAATGGTTGGCAACACATTGGTAGTCCCACTGGGATGGGAATGGGACTGTTCTCATAATAGGTACTCCTGATGGTAAGTAATTTGCAATCAGGTGGCCACATAGGTATATATTAAGAAAAAAAATACAGAGTTGTTTCTGCCGCGCAAATTCACCCTAATTTTCGAAATGAAAAGTAGGCAAGGATAATCTAGCTTCATACATATTATTGAAAGAATTTTGAAAATCGGAACAGTAATTTCAGGGATTACCTCGTGGAAAACTATACCACTTTATAGATATTAGTTTAGATTTCATTACTTTTTGACAAACACACAGAGAAAATTTACACTCTTATTATTGCATTAAAAAGATGAATACCAACAACGATAGCTTAATACAGTGAGGAACGTATCACCCGATGAACTTCAAAATATATGTTCGATAATGTTAGAGAGGGAAAATGTCATAAGAAAACCGACAAGGCCGAGATGATAGCGGTGGGGACAATATAGGAGATAGCGCATCTTCATGAATAAAAACATTAATGGACTTCTGGTGAGTCCTTCCTTTCACAGTGACGCTGCGGTTACGTTTTATTTTCATAAAATAGTGGTATTGTGAATATTTTTTGTAGGATTTTATCAAATAACTAGCTGCCCCTCGCGGTTTCACTCGCGCCCCTGAGGGTTCTTATGTTTTTCCGAAATGTGATCTATCGCTGTCCCAAGTTTCGACAGCTGCACTTGAGAGCCAGTTCTTATATAGACTTTGTGTGCTTACCACCTTCGGCCACATCATCATTTACCATGGTGAGATTGTGGTCAAACAAAAAAGCTTATCGAGAATAAAAAAATTACAAACACACATGCATAGTAAGATAATCAATACAAACAAATACACACCATCGATTTACTTTTACCTAACTTTTGTGCATAGTGATTGATTAAAAAAGTGATATTACGTAACTAGAAATTATATTGTAACTCTAAAATAGCCAAAAATAAACGATAAGAATGAAAGAGGACGTAACATTTATACATAACGATTTATGCTGAAATCGTTGTGTACACAAAATAAACATCACCTTTTTATAACATTGGTGTGAATAGATTTTATTCAAAGTGATATTTTATCAATAATATTTAGGTAGTAAACTAAATTTTGGCATATTTCCGCAATATCACGTCACGGTGTTCAGTGTCACGCAACACGCTCGCGTAGGTAACGTCTCGCACGCTACTGACATCCGTCACTCGCCTCACGGTCACGCCCTACCCAAATTTGAGCTTCTAATCGAACTGTCATTGAGATTTCTTTTTAGACGCAAAAAGTTATAGTTATATTTAGATTATGAATATGAATTATCGACTTCTATTTATGCTTTGAAACCAGTGAATGTTAAAAAGATTAAGAACAACCTAAATAATAAAGGATACAATCGACTTCATTCTAATCTAAAACTATTTTCGAGGTTATAAAGATAAAACGCAAAATGTAAAAAGACCGGAGATGTTCTTGAACGGTATATTCCCGTTGACCACCACCCATTTGACAACCACTGGTGGAAATGGCCACTATTTTTTTAAATGCGTTCTCTTGACCACCACTGGGGGACAACGATATATTGGCGGCACCATAGAAACCATCATCTCATTAGTAAACAAAGCTGTAAACACGTTTTAAATCACACACACGTCTATCTCGCGTCGGCGCAGCGTTGTCACGCGAGCCGTCACGTTTATCTACACGCCCGTCAAGTCATGTGACGTGACAAGCCGTGACGTCACGTGACACGCGCCGACTGGAGTACGGCCGCTAATCACGCTCACGATTTGTGTTTGTAAATAGGAAATTGTAATAACGTGATACAATTCCATTGTAAATAAATACTTAGCTACAATGCAGGTTTAATTAGTGATGTAATGTTTTGGTATCAAATAATCCTGAACCAGAGCAGCATGTTTAGACGTCAAATACTGACTTCATGAACAAAACAACAAACAAACTTCAGGAACAGAAAAAGTAAATTATAAATAAATAAATAAAGGACTGACATGAAACTTGGCACACAAATAGATTATATCTTAGAATAGATACTTTTCATCCAGGGAAAGAATAAGAAACCACGGGTATGCGAGTGAAACCGCGGGGGACAGCTATTACAGTAATAATAATATCCTCGGACATTCTTCACCGAAAGCTCAGGGTCATTATAGGATTCAAACCTAAGACCTTCGCGGCATTACACGTCACTATCACAGGGCTACCATCGCCCAGCTGATTTGACCAATAGTCAACGTCTTTTTTCTTCTCTATCATCTGCCTGCCTTGTTCCCAATTATTTGTGGTCGGCGTAATGTGTACTTTTCTTCCATTCGGCCCGTCTATCCGTCACATAGTTTTTTCCACTCTATAAGTTTTGTTTATACCAAACAAGCTTACGGTGGCTTGTGGCAAACAAGCTTACGGCCCACCTGATGGTATATTTACAACACTATAATTCCTTCAAAAGTCTTATTTTATTGAAATTATAAACAAAGCCTACGTTAGCGTTTCCGTTAAAGGGCTTAAGTTTGTAAATTAAAGCGAAACTTTACTAATTTATCAATGGAAACTTTTCAACATCTTGTTCAAGTTTAAAGAAATGCTTTAACTAAAGCGAATATTTATATAAACAAAAAAGGCTTTAACTTGTGAACAAACTCGATTAATTTGTCAATACGGGGAATTTAATGGATTATTTTGTAATATTAAATAATTTTCGCTGCGTACTATCCAGATACGGAGAGTTTCATTCAATAAAACACAAAGCAACCAAAAATATTTCATTCAGGAAAGATGACACAAATAGCTTTAAAAGAGAATATGATAAGCTACAAAACATTTGCCATAAAATATATTATTTCAAGAACATCCAATAGCTGAATGAGCTTTTGTAGATTCATGAATTCTCAGATCGGACAATACGTTTTTAAATCTTGCCTATGAATAATGCTAAGAAAATACTTGACAATATTAGCATTGTAGAGAATACATCTCTTTGTGGAACAGACAAGCTTACGTTAAGTGAAATAATGCCAACAGATTCTATTGTTGTCGAGTTTATAAAAAAAACCCTCGAAAAATTCGATAAGGCTATCACAATGGCGGTAGGGTAGACGACCTTTCAATGTTTTTAGGTTAAAGGACTCTTGTATTTTGGTAACTAGGTTCCCTTCATCCTGGCGTCATTGAACTTCAACTTCAGTCGATTACCATTGCTTTAAAAAATAATATAATATATATCTTTATTCCTAAAAAAAATATAAATTAAATTTTCACACAAAAAAATGGGCTAAATATATGACAAAAATTAACGAAAACAGCATCCGTTGCCGAACTAGGTAGAAACCTGTATTTCAGCAAACAGCGCCACTCCCCGCAGCAATGTGGATTCTGAACTAGCCTTTTATTTATTTATTTATAAGGGAAATCAACAGCTTATTACAAAGCAAAAAAGTACAGTATAGATTTAACATATTTGTAAAGCCAATGACAGATTTCCACAAAACTAAATTAAAATAAACGGTTGCTTATACCTAATTACAAGTTGTTACTCGTTTAAAATTTGCCTTATATATAAACCAATGACAGATCCAATTGATACATATCATAGTTAACAAAAAAGCTTCTAACAAAGAAAAAACAAAAAAAAAACCACTACATTAAGCCATAATATTACAAAAAATAATAATATAGAAGAACCAAAAAATGAATAAAAAATAGTTAGATCTAAAATATATAATTACTTATATAAATGCTAGCAAAACTATTTAATTTGGTTAAGTATAATTAAAATTAAAAATAAGAGTGTGAAATGAACTTCTCCTTGTACGTGTGTGTGTGTGTGAGAGAGGGTGTATGAATGATTACAAAATTTTAGAACACTTGAAAAACAATCAAATAAAAATAAAATTAAAAATCATCAATGATTAACAAATTACCAGAATTTGGTCCAAGCTTAGTCTACTGTATAGAGTATAGACTACTAAAGTGATTCGCCTGATCTTTGTTGACAATATATGGCATTATCCAAATAACTTAACATTATTTATTAATTAATAAATTATTAATCTTTTCTTTTTTATTAAAATGAAAAGATATAGGTACATATGATCACGCATATTGGAAATGTTACAGCTGTTGTTTCTATTCTATATTATTTGTCAGACTTTAGTGTTATTTTGTAGGATGGAGCAGGAGCAGGAAATTGCTTGTTGGCCATTGGATCCAAACTGATTGTTTTGTTTGTTGTGAATAAAGATACAACCACGTATATTTTATGAAAACGTTGCTCAGGACAATAAAACTGTTATTAACAGCAATCATCTGTACATAGTGTGGTCACATCCTTAGAAGAACGTGTTAAAAATATTTATAGTGTTGTTTTGTTATTATTGGTAAATGTTATGTTATGTTATATTATGTTAGAATCTTAAGAGATTATATCAAGTTTATTTGATAGCAATATCCTATCATCTCACTACTAATATTAATTGCAAATGTGAGATTTTTATTACACCACTAGTGAAAACGAGGCAGGCGGGTCTCCTAATGGTAAGTGACTACCGTCGCCTATAGACATATATATTAGCAATACCAGGATGATTACGTGGCAACTGGCTCTCAAGTGCAACTGCCGGAACACACCAACAGGTGCGTGGCGAGAGATTTTCAATAGCCAGCCAGTCGAGTACTACACCCGTACCCTACCACCGTGCTATGGTTTCCTTACCATGTTTTCTTTCACCGAAAACTTAAGCTCATTGAATGATTCGAACCCACGACCTTCGCCGCGGTATCCGTTACTACCACTGATATATCATCGCCTTAAATTTGTTGCTTTGTCCTTTCACGGATCAACGAATCAAGATCTATGGCATTCCAAGAGTGGCATATAGGCTTCTTTTTTAAACGGCTGCCCGACGCAAAAATGCATGTATGTACCTATGTTTGTTCCTTTGTGGCTTTCTAGAAACCAAACGCGTGGCCCGATTTTGATGATTCTTACGTCAATCGATTTTTAGTCTGTGGAGGAACATAGCAATATCATAAATGCTACAGATTGTGTGTATTTCTTTTAAGTTTTCATAGAAACAATATATTGCAGAGGTCACACTTCAATGAGATAGGCATGTTTTTGCATGCATGCTCACATCTGGGTCGGCGGTGCAATTTTATCAAATCTAATTAAGCTTGGAATGGCCCCGGCATTCGTATATGTCGAGTAGATCACAATTTGTTCTAATTTGCCTATTCCCCATATTCCCCGGGCATTTCTGTACAATAACCGCGCGCCGTTAGTTGTTATTTATTGCTCAATATTACGAGTCCGCCACTTACACTGTAATATCGCAAATTATGCGCATATGTTAATTCGGAAACAACTCGCGAATGTGAGCTATATGTAGTAAGTGCCTCTGTGGGCTATTTTACATTCAGGTCAAAGGCACCAAATGGAATGTCGGTGTTTGCGATTCCTTTTGTGCATTTTAGTGTTGCGTTAGTGTGCCATCCGGTCACGAGCGATTTGATAGAATATCTATACTCTATACAGGTTTTCCGGAAAGTAGCACAAACTTAAGGGGGAGTTAGGTGTGTAGGTTACCTACCAATATGCAAAAATAGTGGAAGTGTCACAATTTTCGAGATATTTTGGCCAAGGAAAGATTAAAATTAATTTTGCTCTCAATTTGAGTACCATGCATTTTATTATCTTTTGTTCACGAGATTTTCATCAAACTATTCAAGCAAGTTTAACTTTTTTAACGCAGTTCCTACACCTTGATGGGAAGACCTAGCTGACGACCGCAACAAGTGGAGGTAGTCTGATTGATGGATTCAAAACCCATAATAGGTACTGGTTTCAGAATTTAGCAAACAAACGTGAGAAGAGACACACGAGTGCGAGAGTCGCTTCACCAACTCGACCATCAAAAGACCCTCAGTTTAGGTGCCTAATTGCGGACGCTACTGTCGCTTCTGCATCGGTCATTCTAAGGCCTGCCACACGGACGCTGTTTAGATCACATATTTAAGATGTTAAAGGTCTTTATGTACACCTTGATCAACTTTTATAAGCAATTTCGCGAGAGATAGAGATAGCGTGTTCGTTAAAAAACGATAAATAACTCGGTACACATCCAACTTTATATCGAATAAAAGTTGGGCTACAAAAAACTGGGCCATAAAAGTTTTCCAATACTAATAAAAGTTGTAGCTACGCTGCTGATGCGATGGATCAGTTTTGTTTACATTAAACAAGTGCTGTACTTATATTACTGAGACTTTGTTGTACTCGTAAGACGGAACATGCATTATACTCGAGTACTTGCGCTAGTTACTTGAGAATCTTTGCTTCCGTGAACTAAACTTTGTTCCAGTTTCCAAGTACTCTAGTTATGACGTTAGTTGAACTCTTTTCGTTGAATTCTGATTTACAGTATTATTTGCAGCTTGTTGACCTACATATATTTATATTGAACAAATTTTCCACCCCGCGGTTCCGCGTTCCCGAGGGATCTTATCTTTTCCCCGGATAAAAAGTATGCTATGTTTTATTCCAACATATGATCTACATGTGTGCCAAGTTTCATCAAAACCCGCCATTTTTGCGTTATTGAGCAACAAACATCCAAACATAGAAATATAAAATAGTATAAAATATGATGTGTGTTATATCTACCTAAGGACATCTGGTCACAAACTAAGCAGAGCTTGTACTACAAGCGATTTGAAATACTACATTTGTTATCTGGTTTCCATAGTAACTAATAGCTCTGTAATTTGGGATCAGATAACCGAGTGATGAATGTCCTGGGATATCATTATTTTTATTACTTACACTGGAATAAAATATAAAATACTTTTTACCCCGGATAAACCCACTGGCTGCAGTATGTATATAAACCTTATAATAAGTTTACAATGGATGAACATAAAGGGTGAAATTGTAGAGATGAAACCTATTAGTAGTTGGACATGTGCGCTAGATAATTACATCAGTTTCTATTCTAGGAACTACAAGGTAGATCGGTATTAGATAGGAAACTTATCCCTTGAGCAGACCAACCCTGACTTCTGATACTTATTACTGATCTAAGATAACTTCGCAGGTAAAATTGGTCTTTAATTCAATTACATCTAAGACACGCGCTTCACGTAAAATGCAAGTAGGTAATTCTTTCACCTCTTTTCTTATTTTATGTTCTTTTTATATCACTAGGTGGCAAAAAAGCTTACGGCCCAACTGATGGCAAGCGGTTACCGTAGCATATGGATGGATGCTTGCAGAAGCGTCACGAGCGCGTTGCCGGCCTAGCACAAACCTTCTTACTCCTCTTCTGAAGAACCCGGCACGGTGGTAGGGTACTTTATGGTACTCGACTGGCTGTTGGAAAATCTGTCGCCAAGCAGCTATGGGAGTATTCCAACAGCTGCACTTGTGAGCTAGTTTTCATCCAGGCTTTGTGTGCTTACCACCTTCGGCCACATCATCACTTACCATGGTGAGATTGTGGTCAAACACAAGCTTATCCAGAATATAAAAAAAACCCCATGCTGTAGTCTCTAGGGAAAACTACAGAGAGCTCATTCCACAACCTGATCGTGCGCGGGAGGAAATGTCTCTCAAAGCGCACTTATACGCGACCAATTTGGTTCTAAGGTGTGAGGATGAACTCCCTGTCGACGGCGGGCGATGCGATGGTAGAAAATGCTAATGCTTGAATAAACAAAATAAAGCTGCATACATACATTTATTTGTCTCCTATCAACACGGAGGACAAAAAAATAACATGAAAATAAAAGCATTATGGTTTTAAATGTGTAGTTTAGTTTTAAAGCGATAAAAATGCGGCGTGATAATGTATAAATTATTGTAATAATACAATGCTAGTGAAAAAAAAACTATACTAATGTGTGTCTCCAAAACATATCCAGTTTTATTCCGATTCGATGTGGGATAGATTGTTGTTTTTATTGTTGCTATGTATAGCATCTACAGGATTAGATATACGTATCTATAAAATTGATTAACACATTGATTTATTCAGCCGATCAGCTTTGATCGCGAATGATATTTCGGATGCAATTTGATTCACCCAATTTGGTAGCGAGCCCATTTGCATCCGTACGTAACTAATCATAATAATTGATGAATAGTTATTGCCTCTCAATATGGCATTCTATTGTGTTAATCCTGAAATTGATCGGATGAGAATAAAGGTGACGGTATATTTTGTGACTCAATTTCGTACGTAAATAACTAAATCGGCTGATAATTATTGTGGCGTTGACGTCTGACGCTGCTGCCACAGAAAGTGTTTTTGAATTGTTCAATAAACTTGAGTTTTTAGTGAAATAAAACCTCATCAAATCCTACCACGGTATTAGGGTATTATAAAAGTGTAACCTGGCTGTTATTAGGCGCATCACTACGAAAATTTATTACAAAACATACATCATTCACGCTCCATTGAGTTAGATAAACATTATATGCAAGCTCGTATATTTAACAGATTTATAATCAGTGCAGTACTGAGTGTAAATAATTGATGTTACCAACGCTCACCTACTGTTGCGATAATCTACACAAATATATAAAAAAGTGTCTGTTTATAATGACAAAATAACAGCTTTTGTTTGTTCTGATTAATCTTCTAAACGGCTGCGCCGATTTTGACAGGAATTTCCCTGGCAGAAATGTATCCTGAAATAAGAGATAAGATCAGATGTCAGTGATTTCAATATAAAAATTATCTCCGACAGAGCATCAGTGCTTCAAGCAATACAAAATAACACCATAACCTCTGTCCTTGTACTGGAATATCACAACACACTCCAATCCATTGCAAACACAAACAAAGTAACCCTGCAATGGATCAAAGGACATAGCAACTCACTGGGCAGTGATGCAGCCGATGAACTGCCCAAAAGAGGATCGGAGACAATAGTATATGGACCGGAACCATTACTACCCATACCTAAGGCCCAAATAAAATCATGGCTACGTCAAAAAACTGAAGAAACCCATTTAACGCAATGGAAAACCAATGAAGGGTGCAGACAAACAGAATGCAGTTCCGGTGGCATCAAAAAAGTTTTCCCGCAACCTCATCAGATTAAAAAGGGACAGAATCCGCAAAGTTATAGGAGTCATAACCGGTCACTGTCTCCTGAACAAACACCTATTTACCATAGGTGTGACAGACAGCCCCCTATGCAGAGGATGCATGGAGGCGGAAGAAACGCCACAGCACGTGCTTATGGAATGCAGGAGCATTCCATAAGCAAGTGGCAAATAAACGGGCACGAATCCTCCTTTCACCAGCTTCACTTCCGGAAGCCTTCAGCAGTCTACAAAGGCAGCTAGCCTTCTGGGATGACCTGGGCTGGTTAGAGTGAGATGACACAGAAGCTTAAATACGTACAATGGCTCAATCAAGCGACTAAGTGCGGAAACAGCCCTGCCAAAACAAACAAAGAGATAAGATATTTTTTATCCCAAGAAAAGATAAGACCCCACGGGAAGGCGGGTGAAACCGCGGGCGACAGACTAGCTGTCTGTCAGTATAGAATCACCAAGTACTTACACTTAATATTTTCGCAGCTACAATTGTAAAAAAATTCTTCCGAACACTTTTTTTACGAAGATATGATGGTGACTGACATATCAAATTAGCTTCTTTTCATTAAATGTCACAATTTTGTATGAAATACATACTTGTGACGTCATAAATATACACCATCAAAAGACCTACTCGTTGTCGTTAAATTGGTAATTAAAAACCATAAAATGGCGGAATATTGTGTTACGTGTTCGTTATTTTCGTTTTTTAGATGTATATGTTACTGTAAAAGCTCGAACTACGGTAAATCCTAAGATTTAAGAGTAAGTCTTAGGATTTACCGACATGAGTTGGTAAATGTAAGGATTTATGAAAATGGGACATTTTTTTCGGGCTTTTACTATTAGAATTTAGTACATGCTAGGTTTTACCACTGATAGCTAGTAAAAGTTGGTTTTGGGAATAAAACAAAGATTAATTCTTATTCATTTATGTCAAAAACTTAAATTAATATCTTTGTTACTCAAATCTTAGAATTGATAAAAATAACAACAAACCTTTTAACCTAATGCCATGTCGATTTTGAATATAGCAAGTCTTTTTCAACATTTACCGTGCCTTTAATGTAAATCCTAAGACTTACCAAGTGAATGGTGGTAAAAGTGCGAATCGCAAAATCGTTCGGGCTTTTACCATTAAGAGTTGGTAAATCTTAGGTTTTACTCTTAAATCTTAGGATTTACCGTAGTTCGTGCAATTACAGTAACATGTAAATGTTAGGTATTTTTTTCTCGAATATAGGAATCATCCCAATTCAACATTTCACGTATGCTATAGAACTATCTACATGGATATCGTCAGGGCTTTGTAACGTGACATACGAACCCTGACATTTCAGTTCAAAGAATTGGAGCCCGAAGTAGTAGACTGAATATGACACCGATCAATATCATGTGCTCTTGACATTTACATGCTAACGTATTATTATCAGTAGGTACCTATACTAAAATAACCTTATTATAATAAACTTACCACTAAAATATTAATTAATGGAAGTCAAAGGTCATAAACATCACATTGTCTGTCAATAAGTGGGTTGTTCGAGTAACCAAAAAAATCAAATGAAAAGGAAATGTAACAATTTATGATTTACTAGCTGTTCCGCGCGGTTTCACCCGCGTTCCCAAGGGAGCTTATCTTTTCCCGGGATAAAAAAAGCCAAATGCGGTCAAACACAAGCTTATCCAGAAGTAAAGCTCCGTCGCGTTTTTTTTGCTTAAATAGATAATTAGTCACAGGACAGACAGACATCTTCATACACACATGTCTGTCCTGGATGGGAATCGAACCCACGATCCTGCTAAGTCTGTGCAGTCTGCGCAAATGTCACACAAATTACGAACATTTTTTGCCGGGTTGGGTACCGTCCGCAACGACCCATAAGGAACTTCGTTCCAAAATTACAAATGTTATATTAACTTGAGTCGCGATTACTAGAATTTAATTTTTTTGTAGGTAGTTTTGGGACAACCGTCTCGTTTGCAAGCCAATTGGTTAAAACAATAACCCGCCGAGGGGATAATTAATTTAAATGCATTCTTGTCATCCATATATTGTGATAAATGAAAATGCAGTATGTGCTATGTTACAATTTTTAGATCATTGCCATTATAATTAAGGGGTTATTACTAGTTCATAAGTAAGACTGCCAGTCATTGTAAACTGACGGGCCATTATGCGTGGTTGGTACGCTCGGCTATACTACCTGTCAAATCACGTATTCTAGGTTCGATAAAGACAAACATTTGTGTACATGAACATGTCTATTACTTCCTACTAATATTATTAGATTTGTGTGAAAATGTATGTAAAGATATTTGTTACACTTTCACGCAAAAACTACTAAAAGGATTTTAATGAAACTGCACACAAGTGGTTCATATCCTGGAATAAAATAAAGGATACATTTTATCCCGGGAAAAGACAAGGTCCCTCTGGAACGCAGGTGAAACCACAGGGCGGAAAACTAGAAAGTAATATATGTAATAATAGCTGTCTTTCGCGTTTTACCCGCGTTCCTGGTGGAGCTTATCTTTTTCCAAGATAAAAAGTATCCTAAGTTTTATTCCAGGATATGATTTACCTATGATCCTTATGATCTTCACATCCAAACATACTTTCACATTTATAATATTAGTAAGAAGTAGGATATCAGTAATCTGGTTACCATAGTATAAGCTTTGCTTAGTATAGAGTCTGATGACCCTGAGTGTAGAATATCCCAGGATATTAATTATAATTAAACTTTGAACAAAAATAGACATTATTATACTACACTCATGATCCATATTACCATACCCAGCTCTGACGACAGCAAATACTTATCGCAATACTAGGTAGAGCATAAGTTGTGAATGCGAAGCGGAGTAACGGCCCGACGGAGCAATATCTCCAGTTAATTATTAATTCGACCACGGCCGACCCACCGCTATCGAATACTAGACGCTGGGGAATCCCCGTACATCACCAGGGCAGTGGTACAACACTACACTGGAGTGTTTACATGTAGATTTAATGGCCTGTGGAAGTTATCCTGCTGCGGAAGTTTGTATTGGGTATAAATATTGGTTGTAGAACTGATAATTTTAATTATATGTAAATCGTGTGGATACAAATTATTATAATTAGATAGGAAGCGTAAAAAGTTAACTCGAATGGACACAGTTCTTTGAATGGAAGGAATTTCTTTTCTTTGTATTTCTTTTAATTCACATTTTATCTTTTGTTTTAAAAGACTTCAGTCCCATAGTCTCAACTCTTGACTCTGCCTTAACTTAGTCTTTCTTACTTACTATTTATACCTACGAAGATTAAGAATAATAAATATTTGCTTGTTATCTCGGCACAGATATTATATTAAAAACTGATTTCTGATTGGATTCCTTTAATTTAGGATACTATGTTACTTTAAAAAAATGGTTCTAATGATTGAACTTTTCGATCGATATCTTTAAATACAGGTGATTTATTTTCACTTGTCCCGTTCGATACCCGGCTCAGGCGTTTGATTTTTCAAAATTCTTTATCGTTCTCGATCGTAAAAAAATTAATGGTTATTTAAGTAAAAGTTACTTCGTAATCAATATTTAGAATACATTCCCTCCAAAGGGCATTCGTTTGGCTCATTATGTATACCTACTATTTCTAAAATTATATTTAGGTATATTATAGGTACTGTTACTTAACAGCCCGTTACAAGAGTTAAGTGGCGGTTACCAACGCTGCTACGGCCGAGATGCGCCATTAACTTCGCCTTAACTGATCGATCGAGATGTTGTTATAAACTTATACAAAGTACGGATTTACTTGCAGTACTGAGATACAAGCTTTGAATTTAATAGGATAAAAAGTTCTTGCTACTATATTTACAATAGATATACACAATTAAGTAAGAACTTCTCTCTTTTTTCTTGTCCTTATGACAACATGTTTTCCTTTTCCTCACCGCTCTATCACTAGTCGTTACAGTACTCACCTTTCATAAACATATCATTCGTCACGCAGTCCATCCATACCTTTTTCAGCCTTCCTCTACCTCTATATCCATCCACACTCATACTCAACACTCTTTTCGTTTTCATCCCTCCTCATGACATACCCAAACGAAACCAATCTTGCCTTTCAACTTTTCAGTCACTGGTGCTACTTTCAAACTTCCTCTGATATACTCATTCCTTATCGTATCCATTCTCGTAATACCACACATCCACCTCAGCATTCGCATCTCTGTCACAGCACTCTTCTCTTATCGATCTCTTTCGTTGCCCAACATTCAGATTAATATATTACGATAAGTTTTATGATGGTTCTGTAAATTTTACTTTGAGCTTCATGAACATTCGTCGGTCACACGTTGTCCCAGAAACCTGACGCCATTTCATTCATCCTGCATTTATCCTGTTCCTCACGTCTCGGTCAATGTCGCCGTCGTAAAAAAGTTAAGTAAAAACTACTATCTTCAAACTATCTTACTTATATTATAAATGTGAAAGATTGGATGGATGTATGTTTGTTATTCATTTACGTCAGAACGGCTGAATTGATCTGGATGGAATTTGGCATGGAGATAGATTATAGTCTGGAACAGCTACTTTTAACCCGGGAAAAGATGAAATCCCTCGGGAACGCGGTTGAAACCGCGCGGAGCTTACCCTATGGTAAAAATAACTTTAAACATTTACGTGGAAGCTGAAAATGTGGCGAATTTTCCACCCCTGATCTCCGAGAAGCGTTACACATTCAGCATAGTATATTTTTGGACGTAATCAAATTGTCACACATTGTTTAGTTGTGGACCTTTATAATAATAATTAATTAATTATTTATTTTCTCCCAGCATGCATATATAGTGAATGAATTCAGGCTTATGTTAGTCAAATACAGATTAGCAACACATTTCAGCCTGTTAACTCTAGGTATAATTAGATTCCAAAACAAAAGTACTTAGGTAAGTTCTTAAGTGGCTTCGAGCGTAATCAAGTCAACACCTAATCGCCCCACTCGATGACATTTTCTCCATGGATAATTCCATTGAGTTATTTAAACTTAAACAACAATTCTTCATTATTATTTCTATCTTCTCATTGTTCTTGGAATGCTCAAAGTAGGTATTGGAAATAGAATACGCAATAGACTAAACAAGCTCGGTACGGATTGATCCAATGAATGTCTTAACTTACTGGAAACTTATTATAGTCCTTTTCGTATACTGCCGAGCTTCAAAGGCTAAGAATGGATGAATTTTTATTTTCCATTCGGTGTCAGATTTCTTTCGCATATTTTCGTTTTACACAACTTCAACTGAGTGCAATCGATGTGAAAGATGGCGGATTGTTTTTGCTACATTCCATTTATTTATGCTGTTATTTTCGTGGACGGAGATAGGTTGGGGCAAATAGGGCAAAGACATCGCCGATCTTTAGATTTAGGTAAGAAGTTATCATTTTTTAATGGCTGATTATGATTATTACTTGGATTGGTCTGGCAATTGATGCAGCTGAAAAAAAAAGAAAAAAGTACAACAGTTGTGCCGTAATGTAATGATATTTATGGCGGGCTGTTCAAGGGAATAAATATTAAGAGAATTTAACGAAAACATTGATGACACTACGAATCTTCACGAGTAGCATGATAATTCGTATCACCCCATAATAATAATATAAAAATACTAACTAAAAACTGCCCTGCTGTACAGTTCCCAGAAGGCTGGCCACATTACCTCGTTGAATAGCAAGACTTATTCTTTGCCCGAGGTAAGAGCCAGCGAGTTAATATTATTTAAATAATTATACAGTGTGTAAATATTCTTTAAATACCGTTAAAATGTTGCCCTCTAACTGCAGCCCTGGAAAGGCCCCTTTAGTTATCGGGGAGTGTAGTCACGGCGTACATACTGGGAAGTGCTACGAATGAAGCTACGAGAAATGCTACGTGTATGCAGATATCCGCAGCCGTAGCAAACTAAATCATTGACTGTCAATAGTAATATTTTAATTTATTTTTATATCATAATATTTTATATTACTTTAATTGGCGCTTGTAAAGTGTTTTACACTTTTATGTTAAAATAGAACTTGATTCTATATTTTAGGGTATATTTTGTACAGTTTAATCAAACAGCTTGTGATAGGTGCTAAAATCAAACAATAAGCAATCTGCTTAATATAAATGACAATACAAAAGCGAATTGAATATTAATGAAACACAATAATAACATTTTGACCGAAACATTAGATTGGGCAAAATTAATTTAAATCGTGTAAATAATTAAATCTAATTTTCTGCTGGCTATGAATGATCAAATTCAGTGATAATTAATGTAAATAAATACTTACTCACTGAATAATTAAATACATTATAATACTACGTATTATTTCTTCTATTTGAGTTTATTTTTATACAGTAATTAATCTTTATTTTACTTAAAAAATACTGATTACTAAAACATTGTTTAAGTTGTCATACCTACAGGTGTTTTTTTATTGTAAAACAATGTAACGTTATTTAACTAATTTTGTTTAAGAAAGGTCCTGTACATATTAATGTGGCCATATTACATAATATTTTTATTTCTCCATATAAAAAGAATGAATCACATTCAATATTGAAAGCATAAATCTAATGTATAAATAAATGAACCGCGATTCATTAGAAAAATAATGAATAAAGAATATAGATTTATGAAAATAAAACTTAAGCGCGTTTTTTGTTATACAGTCGTCCGGCATATGGCGCGTCACTTACCAAATATGCAAAAATGATCACAGGAAAGGTGTCACCATTTCCAAGACATTTAATATCTAAAATTCAAAAACCTACATAAAAATCAGAAATATCTCGAAATTGGTGATCTTTTTACATTCTGTATAACAAGTATTTTTAACAGCGAAAGCGTAATGGTGCCCCTAATAAAATAAATAAATTGTCTATACTATAATTTTAATAAATACATAATTAACGATCACGTGAGTTACGTGTAAGTATCATAAACCTTTAAGTTTTAATTTACCAAAGCTCCTAGTGTTATAATATACTCGTAATTCTCTCATCAAATATTTCTCAAAACTCTTATTATACGAAATAACCTTTGATATGTGTTATAATCAGAATTTGTTGACTTGTGACTAAAACTTGTGGAACAATTTATTTTCAAGTTTTGATTTTTTTTTACTCATCGACACTCGAAAAACATTTCTTGAAAACGAGTCTTGACATCGCAAACCGTAGGTTTTGATATAATTATAAAGAATCAATTTTAAAATACGCAAGGTCTTTTTGACGATGACTTTCTATTTACGTTTAAAACTGGCTTCTTCATTATTACCTAAGAAGTAAACGTTTTAAAGACATTTAGATTTCCTCAGCACGAGATGAAGAAGTTAATTAAGTTATACCACTCGTTGTTTTACTAAAGAACCTCTTGGTAACAGTTTTTCGCTTCTAGTCGCAGTTTCTTGACGGTGAAATAAATTAAAATATTTTAAAAGGTTTGTGAGTATGTTGTACCGATCACGTTTTTGTATGAATTAGTGTAGCATTATTAACTCCTATATTATTTGATTATAAATAGCTATGTTAGACTGAATCATTATTGTTATTTAAAGAAAAGTTATAAATGTACTGTTGGGGTTTAAAACAAATATGTAACAACATGTAAGTAAATAAATACCTCTCCTAAACAAAGTTTAAACAATTGTATTTGTCCTGCTATTAAACAAATAAACGAGTAAAATGCAAAAGGAAAATATATTTCACACATAAACCAGAATTCAACTAATATTTTTAAACTAAAATAACTTTTTAGCTCGCAGCCACCATTTACAGTAAATAAAAACATAAAATGTTCCATTACACTACAGTTGAAGTGTTCTAATTGTACAAAGAGTGTATCGCACATCGCACTATACAGGATGATCAACAAACACGACTTTGTGAAAACGCTAAAAGGGGTGATTTTAAAATGTTAAATTCTGTGTCGGCGTGTATATGTCCAGGTTTGGCGCCTCGCAATTAAAGGTACCTTTGATGTGTGGCGCGGGGAAAATGAAATAATGGAAGTGGAAATATTGCACCAACAATTTGTCACTTCCTGACGTTACGACCAAACAATATGTTCGTTGGGCAGTGTAGTGTTGGGATCACTTTACAAATATTTGGTCAAATTTAATGAGGAATTAAATTACTTTGAATGTTTGAATCAACTCCTGTGTTTTGATAAGGATGGGAGGTTAACCACACCAAATAAGTTTTTATTGTAAAGATAAGTTGTATATTTTTAGTATTTAGCTACTTAAGTATATCTGAAAGTTCTTGAAATAGAAGAATTAAATAAACTTTTTGTTACAATAATAATTTAAAACCATAAATGGTCATCGATAAGATATAAAATTAAAAACTTCGTAAATTTTTACACACCGCGCGAGTCACATCCCTATGACGTCCGCACTTTAGAGTGTCACTACACTGTTTAAAATATAGGTGTGTTTTTAAATTGGCATTCTATAAAAACACGAGGAACGTATTTAGTAATTATGTGGTGTGTGAAATAAAATTAAGTGTTGTATATTGCGATGAGTTGGCTTGTTAACACATTTACCAACTGACAAACCAATTAGATATTAATATGGTTGGCACCAGAATTATGAATACCAGAATTATTTTAGAAAGATTATTTTGTCTCAAATGGTGGAGGAAGTGAGTTCGAATTCTACAATGATCTTGAGCTTTCCCTCAAGGAAAACTTCGTGATGAAACCAGACCACGTGGTATTTTGTAGTGTATTTTATAGCATACATAGCTAAGAAAAGAACTGGCACTCAAGAGCAGCTATCCAAACACATCGCTAGGAGCTTGACATCAGATTTTCAACATGAGGGTGGTAGATAGCCAGTCGCGCACTACAAATTACTACACCACTGTGCTATAGTTTCCTCACGATTTTCCTTTCTTCGAAATCTCAAGCTTTTTGTAAGAATCGATCCCACGACGACCCAAGGCAAGGCATTCAGCGACTCTGAGCTATCATCGGTTCAATAAATTTCACCATATAAATTACCCATAAATAAAGTATTTCTGAAGAAAGGCAATTCACTTAATGAGAGTTACAAACTTACCTTCGCGTGGTGTTCATTCACGGAGAATGACGTACCTCCAAATACGAGTTACCTAATTAATTTGTGCAGAAGTCGCCCTAAAGGCAAAGGGATTCGGAAAAGGCTTCAAATTATGACGAACTCTAATTAGTAGCGCTGTCGACTTCTTTGGAAACCTCATTTAAACAATACTTGGTTTCAGAGACTTACAAAAGTTAATGTTCAGAAAATTCGCTGAACAAAAGTTGTTTAGGTAAATGCGAAATAAAAAATGTATCACTCGGAAATAATTCAAATAATGTAAAAATTTGCTTATAGTACCTATTTTTGCATCCAAGATACATACATAATAGGGATGGTGACTGACTTATCAAATCAGCTTATTTTTTATTAAATGTAAAAACGATGATTTACTTTGGAGTTTTGT
Organism: Ochropacha duplaris; assembly: GCA_951361185.1. Classification (NCBI taxonomy): domain Eukaryota; kingdom Metazoa; phylum Arthropoda; class Insecta; order Lepidoptera; family Drepanidae; genus Ochropacha; species Ochropacha duplaris. The sequence continues at coordinate 4,356,464 of OX592709.1, read as the reverse complement.
ATCAAATACATACTTGTGACGTCATAAATATACACCGTCAAAAGAAATACTCTTTTTCGTTAAATTGGTAATTAAAAATCATAGATAGACATAATTTTACAAAATGTTCGCTATTTTCGACGATTAGTGAGTAGATTTACTAGTTAGGTTAGTGTTAGGTATTTTTTCAGGAATATATTAGCATCATCCCTATAGCAACTTGTATCATAGTCGAGGCCTACGCCACAGAATAGATACGTATACAGTAGTCAATAGTCTCGCCAGTGACCTTGAAATAAATACCTACGGACGCTCGGTAGATAAACACGCGCCAGGGCATCGACTTATAGTAGTACATTATATATCGATGCGCCAGGGCTGCCTGCCTGCTGCTGCTCTGTCTGTCGCTTGATAATGTTATATTATTGAGTTTTAATTTTAATGAGTGCTATTTGGATTTTATTTCAGTTTCAAAAGTGACTGTAAGTTAGTATGACGTACAATTTATTTTAAAATTATGACTGCATTTGTTCTTTTCAGAAAATTTTCGCTAGATTCGACCTAAATAAACTAACTAACATAAATTGCAAGTTAAATAAAATCACATAAAAGCTTGTAAAACGATCCACGATGACACATATTTACCCTAAATGAATGTTAGGGACCGTATCGCACTACTGTACCTATACTAATAAATACTGTGCCGCCGGTCGCCTGCACTAAAAACCTAAGCACTCAGACGCAATTATTATTCATTTACATTAAACACTACTCATTAATTCTAAATGTAAATGGAGTTTACGGAAATAAAAACACTAGTAGCACCTACATTACCTGACGTTGCAACGTCAAACAACATTACAAAAATGTTGCCAGTTGAAAGTTATAACTCGGCCGTTCTTGTGATAACCAAGTTAACTCATAGCGCGATGCACATTACAGAATACAGGCAGTGGCAAAAGAAAGTGTAAAACAACAAAGTTTCCACCGACAATACAGTGTAATTGCAGCTCAACTGAATAAAATGATAAAAAGTTAAAACTTTCTTTAACTGTACCCGGAGCCGGGAGCAAATACGAAATTAAATTGTGGCCTAGCACGCGCATTTACAGTTGTTTTTTGCATTCCTCTTAACATTTTCCTGTTATTTGAAAGCTTAATATGAAAATAGCTTTTCGCCTGCTGTTTCGTTCGCGTTGAAGAAGGCAAATCTCTATTTAATTTAATATTATAAGTACGAAAGTGTGTTCGTTGGTTTGTCCTTGTTTTACCCAGCAACGGAACAGTGAATGTATTTTTTTATAGAGCTAGTTTATGGGCATGAGTGACATAAGAGTTTTTATATCGGAAACGCGGGTAAAACCATTATTTACATGTTTACAGGTGAACATATTAGAGATTTGTATAGTTTGATTTTGGTTAATCGCAACATTAATAATATAATTACACAGTAAACTATACACTCTGCATTTAGTCCTTATCGTCTGTGAATGTAAGTCTGTTTTTCTATTTGCTTGATTTGATATTAGCTAAATTACAAACTATAATGAAAATTGAGTATCCCTGGTATCCTTCTGGTAACGCAGGTCATCTATGTTATAAATAATAACAACCAATTAATTATAACTTCAAAGAATTGTACGTAATTGTTAAGAAATAAAACAATCATTGAATAGGTATATTTATTTTGTAATAAAATCACCTTAGGACGTATAATTTAGTTATATGCATGCCAATTCATATAGATTACAACTATAAAACGTTTGTAAGTAAATTCCTGTGCACGGCTGTAAAATTCCACGTTGAGTTGTATTTAATTTCCTTTGTGGTCAATTGCATTAAGTGAGCACTCACAAACCTGCGCATTTCCCGTTAAATCATTTATTGTGTCATTTTTCATATTTCCGCAGTAACAGGTAATAAATAGAGACATTGTATTATTGTTGAATTAAGTCTATTTTATAAGCAAAGCAATTAATTGTTAGAAAACATGTTTTCCTCTTCTACTCCGCTCTATCACTAGTCGTCTCTGTCTGTACTCACACCTTTTATATGCATATCATTCTTTACACAGTCCATCCATACCTTCTTCGTCCTTCCTCTACCGCTATATCCATCCACACTCATGCTCAATACTCTATTTGTTACATGCCTTTCATCCCTCCTCATGACATGCCCATACCAAGCCAATCTATTTCCTTTCATCTTTTCAGTCACTGGTGCTACTTTCAAGCTTCCTCTGATATACTCGTTCCTTATCTTATTTATTTATACAACTAAAGTGGCATATAAGCTTACGGTCCACCGTTTATAATATAACTTGTCTTTCATACGATCAGGATGAAGAGTAATTCAATAGTTATTATATTAATGATATCATTGAACTATAATACGGCGTGTGTGAGAGACTACGGTACTTTTCGGAACGTGAATATTCCTTCGCCTGTGTTTGAATAAGGTTTATGTTTATTTAAGCAGTTTTGTTCATCCAAATTATGTTGCGCAACTGGTATTTTATATTGTATAGCGTAAATATGGAATCATAGACCATTTAAGAGGTTTTACGATCACCGTAAAGTTTCGGAAGAGAACGCTATCTCACTTAGTTCTCGCGCGCATTTACGCCGCAGTAAAATATGAAGAAAGCATCCGAAATAAAGGTACATAAAACTTGCCCAATGATAACAATATACAGGGGCGTAAAAAATTTACAAGCTTATAAAATTTTTATTTTGTTTGCTGATCTTGAGTGCAAGGTTTATTTTTACAGTTTAAAATTCACACTGTGTAAGCGGAATAAAACATGAAAAGGAAAATAAAGTGTTTACAATTGAAAATACATCTTACCTACACCACCTCACTGAACCTGTCGGACTCAAAATTATTTAGGTACTTACACAAATTAACACCTAAAGAAAATTGTGACTCTTTCTTGGTTTAGTATATAGCATATATATATAACATGATTTATTTAAAATAGGGGTAGTCTTTAGGGAGGAGGGATGAGAAACATAACCAATATATTATTGAGTATTGATATGTTTATGAAAGATGTAGTACTGAGATTAATATTGAGTGGAAAGGGAAAACATGTGTCGACCCCATCTAGCGTAGGATAAGGACATGAAGAGAGAGAGAGATTCTCCAAGAGAGAATAAAATATAAGGCATAATGTTTCTAGGTACCTACCTGAGCTAAGCCTATACCTGCTGAAGCGCCGACTAAGTTAGCGCAAGAAATTAAGTTACTCTACTACGAGTATCATTGCAGATTACGTAAACGCGCTCTTATATTATTTAATTTCAATTTAATTCCAAATTTATTTAATTTCATACATAAGTACATATCTAATATAGGCTCGGACGCGCATTGATAGTTTATTATCATATACTACAATAACATACCCAATATATTATATACAATTTCAAGAAAACAATTAATTGTACTGAGTGGGAATCAAACACACGACTTGTCGCGTAGAATGCAAAGTATGTAGCCTCCACACCAACCAGCCCGCCATTGTTATTTTAAACTACATATTGGACGCGTATTCTTAGACCTTTATCTGACTGGCCTAGCAGATGACAAAAACGGAAAATGGCCGATAAGCATATTATTAGTTTGCCCATCTCATTAGTCTTTAGCCTATCTTTTCACTTAAACAATCAGATCGCATTTATTTTTGTTCGAAGCATAACACGCAAGCAGGCGGATCACCTGCTAGTAAGAGACTACGGTCGCCTATAGTTCCATCTTCTGCTATTATTAATTGTAGTTATAATAATGTAAATACCAATACTTTAGTAAGTACAACCATTCGCAGTAATCAATTATACCAACATTCTATTTTACTATAATAAATCAAAACATGTCACATTTAAGTTTATTCTGAATACAAACATTAACATATCTGAGGAAGGAAGTGGCAAAACACTGTTTGGTACCGGCCGCGCCCCTCTCCCGCTACCACCAGACATGAGAAAAATTACAGAAACAACTTCCTATTCAGAAAAATTACTTCGCAACGTTAATCGAAGAAAATTAAAAAGTAATTTTGGAATTATCATGCTTCTCTTTTTTGTTTTTAATAAATAATGTTTTAGACAATGCGAAATCAATAATTAAGTAACTCGTAAGTAATAACTTGAATCGTGATTCATGGAATTCTATTTTAGATTTGGGACGACCGTCCCATCCGCGTTCAATCATAACAGGTACGTTATAAGTTGATGTTAGTTACCTACTTATTTTAGTTTTATTACCTTTCAATTATATACAGTGACCACATTATAGTGTTAGGAGGAATATAATAATAACTGTTTTTTTTTTATAAAAAAGGTAATAAAACTAATAAGTTCAATAAAAAACTTCCTAGGTAGCACTAGGGTTTTACAAATTTGGGACTTAAGTCTCTTGTTTAACTCACAAAGCGAATTAACATAGATAAGCCTGATAACAATACTTTTACCTTTGACTGTACAACGTTCATTTTACTATTTACGTTTCATAATGTACATTCAATAGCAAAACCATCAAAGCAACTACAATTCAATTAAACAATTTCAATTGAACTAGTTTACCTGCGCAGTAAAATCAAGGTAGTCATGTCTAAACGATCAATTAGTGATTGTATTCGGACTAATGGTCGTATAAAAGCCGTACAAAGTGAGTTTGGCAACGGACACCGCATGTTCGCGTGTATGGCCACGTAATTAGATTTGTTGTACACCTCACCGATGTACACGCACTTTATTATACGCATTACTATGTATATATAAGTGCGCAGTATTTCTTCAGATACTAAATTCAAATATGATGAAAATAAAAGCAACATCCTATGTTTTATTTCAGATATGATCTACCGGTGTGCCAAGTTTCATCAAAATGCGATCAGCCATTTTTGTGTGATTCAGCAACAAACATCCAAACATTCGAACATTCACATTTTATATTTTTAGTAGGTAGTACCTACCTATAGTTTTTTTACGCATACCTAATGTGAAAATTTTCACAAAAAAACTCAAAATATTTCCGAGACTATCGATCGATTGTTTTCTAACTGTTGTGACTTTAATTTGCAGGTTTAATTCAAATAATCAATAACAATATAGTAGGTATCATGACTATCATGGACTATTTAGAAAATCTTTTATTGTAAAATTAGTAGAATAAGTTACTATTCGTTTTTAGATACTTAAATATTTACCCCTTTCATAACAATATAAAAAACAGTCGAATTGAGAACCTCCTCCTTTTTTGAAGTCTGTTAAAAAATATAGCACGGTGGTAGGGTACTTTGTAGTACTCGACTGGCTGGCTACCACACTCATGTTGAAAATCTGTCGCCAAGTACCTATTGACGTATTCCGGCAGTTGAGAGCCAGTTGGTTTTATTTAAGGCATTGTAAAAAAGGTCTGCAACATATCGGAAATCTCCCTGCTATTGTTAATGTCTATAGGTGACGGTATTCACTTACTCTCAGGTGACCCGTCTGCCTGGCTGTCTATACCACAAATGACAACACTTGTGGTATAAAAAAAACTGACTGACGTAATTATGAAATATAAAAATAAACACTATAATAGCTGTAGCTATTCTGATAGCTCTAAACCGCGGAACAGCCATTAACCTACTCAATAAATTAATACATCAAACTTCTGCATGACATTTAGCAAAGCATTGTTGAAAAATGCTGTAACTGCAAAAACTTGGGAAGCCAAGTTTCCTGTAAGCTCCTACGTAAACACCCGAACACCGATCTTAGTTCCGAGTAAACTTTTTACTCGTAAAAACGGGCTCTTATCTCAACCAATTTCTTACAAGTAAGTCGTTTGTACTACAGTTACGCATCAATCTGAGACGGGCAACTTTTCCAATATCAAGTTAAATTTTGATTGAAGGAGTTTGGAGACGCCCGCCCTGAACGCCCGACATTAGGTAACTCAAGTTCGTGTGTACCTAAACAAGTGTTGCCTTCGTTTACTTTTAAAATTAAGCTCTAAATATTAAGCTTTCGGGAAATTCCTGGAGGAGTTTACGACAAATTTCTTCAACACTTTGTTTATCTTAGGATCTAAGCTACTCTTAGACTAAAAATATTGTTGTAGCAACCAAATTAAATAGTATGTGTTGTAATTTTTCACAAAGCTAACAAATCTAGTAATGTTTTAAATTATGTATTTAATCAAAGAGGGAGGGAGACCGCAAAGAATAGAGTAGCTAACTAAGTTATTCCAGCAGTACTAGGATATAGAATTAATTTAAAACTCATTCTGCTATTAACTCCAGCATTTACAGTTATTAAAATCTTAATTATGTTTATGCGGAAAATGGTAAAGTATTTGATATTGTAGGTACACCTACTGTGTAAGTACAAAAGCAAACATTGTTAACAGTGTAGAAAGTAATCAGTAATACAAGAAGTAAAACAACACTTCAGCTATAATGAGCAGGATGCATAAAATAACGGTAGTTTTACAAAATTCTCGCCCGCCTAGTGTGCAATGTACAGAGGTGTATGCACAATTAGAGCTTGCCTTCTTGCAGGGCCGGAATTAGGAGAGGCAAAAGGGGTTTAAAGTTACGGGGCTTAACAATATACTTTTTTTTTATTAGTCATGTGAGATTGTTAACTTTTTACCATGAATCGTAGTAGGTACCTATCTGAAAAATAATAGTCAAATCATTTAGAAACAAGGATAGTTCTCTGTTTGACAAGAGCAAGATAAAAATAAATGAAGATTTGGCTCGTTGGGTAAGTTCATATTTGTTTTTTGTTTTTAAACAATTACTAAACTAAAGTTTAGTAGTTTGATAGCCTTCATTTCACTAGGCAGGGGCCTTAATAACTGAAATCCAACCCTGGCGGACGCCCTGCATCAGTTTTTAATTAACTCAAAGGAGCGACGTGTGGCTCGGGAGGCAAGTTTTAATGAAATTTATTAACAACAAAATACGAAACTGTAACACTAAGTTACGGAACTTGGTAACAATATATTATTGTGGTTTGTGACGTTGTCTCGGGTGGACTTGTCGGCTCTGTTTTTATAGTTTTAATTTACTAGCAAATGCAAAGAAATTAATGTTTTGTAACAATTTAATACATAAGTACACGTTTCATTCGTGTTTTATGAGGATCGATAAAAGTTCCGTTATTTTATTTATCAAATAACGTAAAAGGATTGTATGAATATAGATTCTATATTCTTACAATCAAAAATGAGGTGAAATATTACATAGACAATTTAACATAATTTTGTAACTAAAATATCAGGTTGATGATTACAGCACTCTAATTCATTACTAATTCATGGGAATAGTGAATATAAAATAAGGTTTATCATACATATTGTTGAAATTTTGTGTGGCTAACGCGGTGTTGTAATCAAAAATAACATTATTTCCATTCTCAGGAAATTGGAAATGGTAGTAATGGTTAAATTATTCATGGCAACACAGTCATATATCACGTGGTACAGCCCTCATTCATTCCATATTATTTCGTGTTTATTTTTTACGTTTATCTGCATTGCCTGATACATATTTTACTTACCCGGACCGAGGTCAAAGGAGAATAAAAATACTATACACTCATTTTGTGAGACACATTCTATAACTGGCTTGTAATGTTCGGAGTTGAAATAAACTCTCGTGCGTTAGATATATGTTTCATATAATTTTCGGGCCATATATGTCAGCTCTATGATAGAGTTCCGATGAAAAAGTCTTGTGTTTTTTTTTTAAATAGCCGCCAGTTTAAAGGCCTGTTATTTACCCTGTATAAAAATTTGGGTCTAAATGGAATAAAATGTATCTGTCACTTCATCGTTTTGTCCGTATACATTCGCATTAGTGTGTGGATTGAACTCTAGTTACTTTATTTAGGTGTCGTGTTTGATTTATTTTTTTAAAAGTTTATCTACATTTTACATATTAATCGTGAACCGTACCCAAAACAATAAATCCACGTCCATATGACAATTTATAATAAATTTTATATGAAATATGGAAAAGTCTATTATCAGAGGTACCTTCAGGTTTCAGTAATGGAAAAACTACATTAGGTACATATTTTTTAACGAGACATTAATAACAGTAAGGATAATAATAAAAACCTACACTAACTTTCCCCTGCGGATTCATCCCCGTATCCGAAGGATTGTATCTTTCCCCGAAATAAAAAAGTATCCTATTTTTTATTACTGAATATGATCCACCTGTGTGCCAAGTTTCATCAAAATCCTAGCAGCCGTTTTTGCGTTATTGAATAGCAAACATCAAAACATTAAAATATACAAACTTTAACATTTATAATATTAGTAGGATTATCAAAGATTTCAAACTGTAGCCGAATTTTTCCTCAACACTTAAATAAAACTCTCCAAATCCAATGCTTAATATTTCCGTAAGTAACTGGTTACTTTCAATTTCGGCACCGTTTTCATACATTCGAACTGGAGTGATCTCCAAACACGGGGGGCTGCATAGAACTTGGATTTTCAATAACACACGCGGCCAATATATTTCGAGAGGCGACTAGTGCGCTCTAAGTCAAGTTTTATGAGTTATCGAGCAAATAAACTTAGGAAATATCGAAAAATGTTAAAAGTGTCTTTTATATTGAGATATTAAATATAACGTGTTGAGAGATATGATGCTAAAAAGTAGGGAATGAGGCTTGCTTCTAATATGATATACTAGTTTTCCGCCCCGCTGTTCTATCCACGTTCCCGAGAGATCTTATCATTTCCCGGGATATCCAGTGTTTTATGTCAGAGTTTGATCTACCTACGTGCCAAGTTTCATTAAAATCCATTCAGCCGTTTTTGCATGATTGAGTAACAAACATTCAAACATACACATTTATAATATTAGTAGGCCTAGCACAAAATATTGGTTCTAATAAACCTCCTCCCCATAGAAATTTTAGAAATCAAATCTGCTTCTTTTTTATATGTCAAAACGAGTTTTGTGCTCATAAATATTACATTACCTACCTACTATAAACAATATAAATAGGTAAATCATCAATTTTACAATATGTTTGATTTTATTGAGATATTTTAGATGTTTATTTACACTAGCAATATTCCTATTATAAAAAATAGGTGAGTTTGTCATAGAACAAATTTTGATCAGTAATAAGTAATGTTAGTTATGTAACCAACTATTACAACAAAGATAATGGTAGGGGAGGCGAATAGGGGATTTCGGGATTTACTCGAGCGCGGCAGATTAACATAAGGGGGGCAACCTTGCACCTTGTGAAGTACTCTCACCAAATCTGAGCCCTCTATATAGTGTCGAACGTCTAGGGTAGCCCGTCAGATTAGTAAAAAAAAATCGATGGTTTGAAATACTCGAGCGCGTCAGATTAAGGTAAGGTAAGTTAGTTACATGCAAAATAGTGTACATTTCAATAATCTGACAATTTGGGCGTGACGAAAGAAAATTGGAGACTCGCAAAGTTGCAAAAAAAACGTCACCTGGATTTTCTCGAGCGCGATTAAATTTTTTTTTTATTTTGAAGGAAATTTGTCACGAATCACGGAAATATCTTAATCTGCCGATTTGCACAAGCCGAAGTAGCTAAAATCATTATTAAGTGTATAGTCCAGGAATATTATGAGTTTCACCTCAGAATGAGAGATAGTTACCTATTAACTTGTATTAACATTTATTTTAACACCCTAAAACTTGTCTCAAAAGCTACTTATCATAGGGTGCCCGCGACTACTGATTTTTCAAGGTCAAAAAATCATTTATTGCAAATATCTCGTTTTCTATGGGTTTTTTGGTATATGTATTCATAATAAATATTGTAGAAGACTAAATTCTCTACAACTTTTGTTCAAACATTTTTTCGATATCTTGAACCATTTTCGAGATTTCGATATTTTTTTTTTCAACCGTCAGATTTAGGAAAATCCTCAACATAATTGTCAGATTATGGGTCAGTACAACAAGGCCATCAAGAAAAACCGCCTGTATAAAAATCTGACGCGCTCGAGTAAATCAAGGTCACGATTTTTTTTTGCATTTTCAAAAATCGGCCCTTACTGATGGTCGCGTCCAAATCGTCAGTCTTTAAAATAGGAGCTACTGGAGGGTTCACTTAACATCCCTTATCAATGTCTGACGCGCTCGAGTAATTTTTTTTTTTAAATATTTTCGACCCCTTCGTACGGCCACCCCCACCACGCAAAACGGCAGATTATTATTTTTCCGTTATCAGACAGACGTGGCGCGACTACCCTATTAATATCTGACGCGCTCGAGTATTTCTTGGTGACTGTTTTTTTTAACATTTTTGAAACCCTGTAGACGCTCCCCCCACCGCTGAAGGGGAAAATATCACATAACCTTTTTTCTTTATTCCACCTAATCTTCAAATTCCAGTAGGTCCCAAAGACGCTCGAGTAACTACAAATTTAGCATCATTGCCTCCCCTACCATAAAATTCGCAGTTAATTAAAACATTATTTCATTTCGATTTCAAGTTATCCTTAACATTTTTTTCGAATATTCATTAGCAAATATTTATAAATCTGAATAAAAATTTAAATAGTCTAAGTGAGTAGTAATAAAGCTAATAGAAAAAATGTATATTCACTACAATACCTCTAGCTTCGGCACGTAACGCAGCAAAGGAATTCAGATTTTCCGCCGTGCGGAGCGGTGGAGATCGACAAATCTACAAGTGGATTTTATATTGGTGCCACAGAATGCAAATCACGTTTCAATCCCGATTCAAAGTGATATTTTGCTAGCTAGTGTCGAGATAAGGATGAGGCAAATCTAAATTTATATGTAGTAGTGCAAAGTTGGAATACGATGATTGTTGATTGCAGAAAAACGATCAGGTACAGTTGAATTCAATATATAGGCTTCAAGAATAAAATAAGCGTACACGTAATAAGTGCATTATATAGTAAATTGTAATAGCTAAACATATATCTAAATAAACTTAGCTGGCTACAACCCTCATGCCCTCAAGTTAAAAATCTGTCGACAAAACTTGAAAGCCTATGTCTATGTAGGTATGTATGTCTGTTACCTTTTCACGCCTAAAACGCTCGTAGATAACTTTTGAAATGTATCGAACTAGCTGTCCCCCGCGGTTTCACCTGCGTGTTTCCCGGGATAAAAAGTATCCTATGAGTTATTCCAGGATATGATCTCCCTGTGTGCCAAGTTTCATCAAAATCCGTTCAGCCGTTTTTGAGTGAAAGAGTAACAAACATCCATCCAAACTATCACATTTATAATATTAGTGGGATAAAGGTGTATTTACCTTAGTATAACAATATACGTCATTAAATATACATATACGTATTCACATGTAGCCACAGTCACACATTCAAGCGTACTGAGTGGCTACGTCCCAGGCTATTAATCATTGGTGACGTGTGTTTGTGTCGTCACGTTATATATTTGAGTAATATACGACTATTGTTATTATAAATGCATAAAAATATAGCAGGTATATGTGGAATTTATAGTGCTTGAAATAAACTAATCTAATCTAAAAACTACCTAAAATAAACTATAAAAGTGCGTCTAAGAATTCCTCCGCATCGCCGTCGACTGGTAACGTTCCCAAAACACTGGCATGATTGCCACGTTGAATGGCAATGCTTAATCTTTGGCCAACGTAAAAGCCAGACTTTTGGTCACGGGAAGCGTCAACCAATCTTTTTGAAATATCCTTAAATAGGAAATGAGCACTCGGGCCCCACGACCCGAGGGTTTCAACCCCAAACGGCTCGAAAATATAATTACCTATAAGGCTATTATATTTTCGCCGCTTGAGGTTCTCAGCGGATGCAGCGGCACCGCCGGCATGACACGCTGTGCTAGGAAGATGGGATGGCGCAAGAGTGTCGTTGCGTCCCACACTAGAGGCCTACCCATCTTCCATGGAAACAATGACATTCCGTCAGGTCGCTTGCCATCGTCGCCTGCCAACCCATTTGGCTCTAATATGGCTGGGACGCCGACGGCAACAAGAGCACGACGGATAATATCACTAAAGTATTTAGCTTCATTCACAATAAATTAAAGATTGACGATGTGACCTTCAACAATCAAAGGATTTTCAGCACATCTGATTTACAGTGAGTAAGTAATTAGGTGTAGTCAGTATATAGAAAACGGATTAAAATTCAAACCGGTTAAGTTTTTAATCTTTTTATAGAACAAAATATAGGATGTAGGAAGTCGTATAGAATTTTTCTACGATAACAATAGCGTTCCTTCAATTTCTACAAGTGGTTTTAAATAATAATATATCCTGGTACATTCTTTATACTTGGCCATCTGATCCCAAACTAAGCAGAGCTTGTACTATTTTTTTCTATTTAATAAGCTTACAATAGTACGGCATAATTTCAAATCCCGTTAATAGTAACCGGTAATTTTATAAGAGGGTTTAAGCCTTAATTGCCATACATTAAAAAAGGTGACATTCAAGAAGTCACAATCTCATTCTAACCTGATTACATAAAGTAAAGTAATAAGAAAATTATGTTATTGCAGTGAACAATTCAGGAAAACACAGGGCCGTATTAAATTCTCACTAGTACCCCGAGGGCCGTACATAAACGGTACGATTGCCGGGTACTGCCTAAACGTCGCATAAACACGACCAGGCTCTTTTGCATTGTAAATGCCAATACGTGGAGTAAGCGGCGTAAAAAATCTCTAGCGTAGTTCAGCAACCAGTTTTCAGGCCCCCTGCTACCTTCACATACAAACGATAAAGGAAGCTCATAGTAAACTGGTGGAAGCACATGTCAATCCTACACGTTTATTTTTGTGGAGTGGTGAAGAAAAATCGCTTATATTTGTGTAAAAGGATTTCTTAGCACAAGCGGTTGTGACTTGGATCGCGTGGATTTTTGTACTGATTTGCATTGTGGTTTTTTTTGAGCAAAAACAAATAATACAGGACAGGACTAAGAAAGAAAGTGCTTTTAAATTGTTTAACGGCGAATAACCAATTTATTTTACTTTTTATTTTAAAATAAATTGCCAAATAGGATTTAGGTACTCTTGGGAATTTTATAATTCAATCGAATCTCAAAAACTCTGCACGTTTATTTTTCACGTATGAATTTCGATAAATTGAAATTCATTGCGTGTAAAACTATTTGAATCTAACTATGCAAGGGTTATTCAATCCTCGCGGCTACTAGTACGGCTAGCAGTTTGAGTTGCTCTTTTGTTCGTTTTGACTTAAAACTGCCGGGTAAAGTGTGAAAGAAATTTATGAATTGAATTTTGGGAACTGAATTTTTAGTCGGTTTATTCCAATGGCTTTCCCACGTTTTGTATGGAATAGCCAATGACGTGGCCTATTGTTCACATTGATGGTCTTCACTTTTTTTCATTTTGTAAACGTGGCTTGGATTTTGAAGAACAGCATGAAGGCCGTTAGATCTCGAAGCCAAAGATGTAAATGTAAAGGTTGGATAAGCAAACAAGCACAAGCTAATAATAAAATATTACGTCCGTTATTAAAAGTAATAAAATAACACGTTATTTCTATAAGATGGTACATTTAACTGTGATATAGGTGATGATGTGGTCTACAATGGCACCATCGCGCTTACCTAGAAGTAACCTAACACACTTCTCTTAGATATTACTATATTTTTATCTTGGTTCCACACCATTTACATAATATTAGAACTTTGTTGTATTTTTATTTAATTTACCTTTGTTTTTACGGCGCTTCACATACTGACCGTATATGATTCTTGGTTATTTTCCATTTATATGTAGTTTTGTAGTAGTTTAATTGTATAAAATGTAATTACAGAAAACCTATGCCCCTGTTTCAAGTAATCGAAACCTATTTGGTTAAAATGTCCAATCAATTATGGAGCAATGTACAATAGCACATGTAATAAACATATTTATTAGGTCTTGATATAATTAGTGTTATTCTGATACGAGCACATGTATGTACCTACTAACAATGCTCACAACATGGATCGTGCCGGACAACAGAAAAAGATAAGAGAGAGTTTATACTAGGTATATATAAACTGTATAAAACAAAATTAATACCAGGAATTGCGATTTTAAAACAATTGCAAATACCATATTATTATCGAAATATTAATGTTAGATTAAAGATTCATGTTAAATAATTAACTAAACAACATAGACAATCAAAGGATAAATAAATCTAAATAAAAAAAGTCGTTGTCAGTAGGCAACGTACCAAGAATCCTGGCAGTATTGCCACGTTGGATGGCAATGCTGATTCTTTGAGCGAGGTATATGCCAGCATTCTGGTCACGAGATGCGTCGACCAGTCGTTTGGACATTTCTCGGAAAAGGTGGTGTGCATTCGGCCCCCACGGAAATTAAATTGATGGTTGTAAAAAATAACAATGCCAAAATTTATTATCTAAATGTAAAAAAAGGTTGCAGGTTGTTACGTACATTTTTTTTTTTACACACAAGTTATAAAAACAAACAAAACCATATTCCGTTAATCAAAAATTCTAAACTGATTAATAAGTAAACAAAATTCATCGTCCTAAACACATAAGTATACCATATCCACTTCAAATCTCATCCATTTAAAATTACCGCTTCAAGAAAAGCCCCGTTAGAGGCATACATTTATTTATACATATTGTGGGAGCTCTTATTCTTGAAGGCTTATTGAAGTTCAACAATGGATGGCAAACAATGAACTAGAGGTTTGCTCCGCATTAGGTATTGTACTCCAATCTGTGGGTGAAACGTGAACATACACAAATGTATGTATGATTTCCTTATTCGCCGACATCTTTTCATGTCTGAATTTCTCGAGTATTGTATATTTACGCTCTGATTTGGGTATTTCGCAACACAAGCATTTTCTGTTCTGAGAAATGTTCAGTGTATTTTATGACCTTTGAAAATAATCTTTCTTGTTATTTGTTATAGGAGGATTGAAACTATAAACATAAAAAACAAACAAACCATAAGCAAGTTAAGATTGAAAATGAATAAGACTATGATAGAACTGAAACCGAAGGTCTTACAGAAGATAAATGGTTGTTGCCCGTTGCACACTCCTGACATAAAAATAAAAAATGATACGCACTTTGTCAGTTTACAGGAAAGCTTATAAAGTGAGCGTGTTAAGAATAATTGGAAGGAAAACAAACTTCGTAGCGATAATCTCGTTACACAAATAAAATTATGCAGTAGATTATTTATGGCAGATTCATTGGTCCCTAATAAACGCGCCTACCGGCTAACAAAATGGCTGCACAGCTTATATTTTAAATTAAGCTATTAATTAATAATGAAGTAAACCCGCTCTGCCTTGAAAAACAGCTAACTTTCTAATTTTCATCACGGCCCAATGGAACATTTAATTAAGTCCGTTTTTTACCTTTTTTTTCGCTTCCCTCTTGTAACAATAATTACAAGTTTCTACTTCTTTGATCTAATTCTATGTACTTAAACGAGAGTAATTAAACATCATGAAAGATAAAAATGTCTTAAATTAACTTTATTATGTCAGATTATAATGGAGGTATTTCTAAATGAAAGCTTTTCCACAAATTCTTTGTTATTTTAACATTCTGTTAAGTAAGACTTTATATTTGTACTTTGCGCCTATTCGCTTTATTAAGAGCCGCGGTTTGTATTTGAGAGGATTTTTTGAATGTGTATTTGTCGCATTGACAACGAAATAACCGGGATATAGCTATTTCATTAGTGAAATGGCTATTCCGCTATTAGCAGATTGACCAAAACAGTACTTTCATTATGTAGATAGATATAATAAGGTTGGTAGGGATAACGTTATAAATATATCGAGATTGTATTAATTAAATATACATTTTAATTAAAAAAATAACAACGATATAAAACTAACTCGTGACTTTATTATAAAATGAGGGTAAAACTTTCAAAAACCAAACAATTATTTAAATAGGTATTAAATATTTAAAGCCAATCAAAACAAATGTCAGGAAGTAAGGGGAAACTTCCTCAGTAGCTAATTAAGTTTGATAAAAAAACGAATTTCCTTTGTTCTTTAAAAAAGGAAATATTTTTCACAAAAGACAGTTTTGATAGACTGCGTCATTTGTTTGAAACGAGACTTATTCTCTTTTCATTTTTCAAAAAAGAATAAAATAATTAACCTAAATTAGATGAGGAAAGATTGGTCGTTTTTATAAATTCAGCCGTATTTTATACTAAAAGCTACTATAATCTAATGCTATAATATTAATGTTAATACAGATCACACAAATGTTCAACGGTAGGTACGACGGTGGCAACGTAGGTATAAACTTTAACAAAACATGTATAAATGATGATGGAATATTTATCGCAGAACCGAAAACTGACTGGCGACCAACCGAAGTGTAGGACGCCATGACAGGTGAACTTAACACCTGCAAAATACGGTAGTAATTGGTGGCTGCCGAAACTGAACGACTTCAAGAAGTGTTAACTATTGTAGAGTCCAACAGTGAATGTGTATATTAATTAGAATTGGTATTTAAAAAAAAAACAAAATTAATTATGTCATATTATAATGCAGCTGTAGAAAGTTGTTATAGTACCAAAAATAACATGTACTAAATTATAGGTACTTATACCTACTTAAAAATAAACGGCCGTATCTTTTGATTGCGTTGATAGATATTACATTTTTTCACTGCTCCTGGGTAATGCAGACCCAAGTATTTGATATTAATTTCAACTTGAAACCTTCACGCGTTCCTGAGAAAAAGGAGGCTTGACATTTGCACCGATGGACAGACAGACGAACAACAAAATGATCCTAAAAAACAATGATTCCCAAATTCAATGTTTGTACATACGCTATTCGTAAATGCTTCAATTACATATTATTACAAGCAATAATAGAAGCTTCAAAACGTAGAAGTTCCCTGAACTGGTGCGTTAACAAAGTTTACGTGGTTTCTCTTTGACCTTCTAATTATTGGCAACACGAGATTCCACAGATATCTAAACAAATTAGTATAGAAGTGGTATAAAATACGTTAACCATCTTACAATTTAACAATACTTAAACCTGCATGACTGATATTGTAACGGGGAAAGGGAGTTGGTCTGTCTGTTTGTTTCGATATCACGGCTTAACTACCGAACTAACATAGGCTGGAAACTATGGAAAAGCTACGTAATAAATAATCAAAATAATTTAAAATACAATACCTAGGAATGGTTGCACATACTTCAACCGTTTTAAACGAGCAATGACTCAATTATTTAGGATAACTATCTGAATTTATATTAATAACAGAACTGTATATTATTGCAATTCTTTAATTCAATTAACAATCTACTTCTTGTTGATGTGAGTACACAAGTCAATTTAAAATGTTCAGTTAGATTTCTATAGACACTCCCGGCTCCAAATTAGCTTTGACCCGTGACTTCTACAAAGGGACGGGTCCAGCAACAGTTCGGACAATGTTTACATGTTTAATTTACAGGGAATCTAACATTTTATGTGAATTTATTGGTAGGTAAGTCCGAGGAACTAATTTATACTGACCACTTTACTAAGTTTAGCAACCTTTAGGCTTTGAACTTTGTGAAACATATTTTTAAGATAATACTTGTAATGAATTCACTTAATAATAGTTATTTGTTATACAAGAGTGGAAAGTTGTTAATTAACTGCGTGCTCATGTTTGATGACCGAGCAAGCGAAGGTTTCTAAAATTGAATCACGAGCGCAGCGAGGGATTTCAAAATTAGAATCCTGAGCGTAAGCGAGGGAATCAAAAGAGCACGTGGTGAAAAATCTTTGCACTCGAGTGCAACACGTAATTTTTCATCCCACCTCAGCGAGGAAATGACTAAATGCAAAAAAAAGAAAATGGCGCGCCCAAAGCAAATTTAAAAAAAAGTACACCAAGAAGGTCCCGAGTCTGAGTTATTGACAAATTGATGAAATGATTCTTTAATTTCATTTTTTAATTTGTGAAAATTATAATTTTTTATGCATTTTTGTATTAGTTTAAGAAGAAAATTGTTAAACATTTGAAAAAAAAAAGCCAATATAGTTTTAATAAATGTAACCTTGCTGAGTTTCTTACCGGTTCTTCTCAGTGGAAGGCTGACTTTCGAACCGGTGGTAACTTCTGTGGTAAGTGACGTCGAATACCGCGACGAAGGTCGTGGGTTCGAATCCTACAATGAGCTTGAGCTTTCGGTGAAGGAAAACATCGTGAGGAAACCACAGCACGGTGGTAGGGTACTATGTGGTACTCGACTGGCTGGCTACCACCCTCAAGTTGAAAAATCTGTCGCCAAGCACCTGTTGGTGTGTTCCGGCAGTTGCACTTGAGAGCCAGTTGCCCTTGCCCTTTAGGCATTGTAATTAGGTGTACAACACGTTGGCAGTCCCCCTGGTATTGCTAATGTCTATAGGCGACGGTAGTCACTTACCATCAGGTGACCCGCCTGCCTCGTTGTCACTAGTGACATAAAAAAAAACCTTCATAAGTGCCCTTATAGGGCCTAAACTGAATAAATGGTTTTGACTTTGGCTTTGACTTTGATGTATGATAAATTCGGAACGATGGAGGGAGAAGTAAAGAGGTTTAATGATGATTTGAATCCACAACCTAGACAAGTAAATAGAACATCGTGTGCACTACACACGATGTTCTATTTACTTTATCCTCTAGAAGATAATAACGGCTTTTACACTCAGATATCGAAGAGCAAAAATACTCTTTCCGAGATGGTGGGATGAAAAGATAGTTATTTAGATTTTGAGTTTTTCGGAAACCAAATTACACTAACTTCTCATGATTTATGGGCTGAATAAAATCATGTACCTTATTCCACCTTAGTAAGCGTCAGATATGCTTCATATTTAAATTGTTTTTTTGATAGTCGTTCAGTGGCCCTTTTTAATTCACTTCTGATATATAGAAGAATACGACGAACCGATACAGCTAATGTGATAAAATTTACTCGCATAACCATGGAGGTCATAGACATTGGATTTGAAGCAAAAAATATTTATTAAAATGAGTAATAGAATTCAGCTATATAATAACAGAAAACCGTGACCACTCGTGGCCACGAAAAAAGCATGACCAAATATTTTACTATAAACGTTATATTAATTGTTGGTAAACGTCTAGTACATTCAGCGTGAGACAGAGAGTGATTTTGAGAAACACTAATTGATACATTCAAAGATAATATAAATTAACAAGGCTTATAAATATTTAATACAAAGATAAAACTGGTTTCATTCACATTAAATATTAATACCGCATTACCTAATTGCGTGCCTAGCTTAGTTAATGTGGCGTCTTGTTTACGAACCTCTGCTTTAATACAAGCTGTATCTAATTATTTTGTGTCTAATGGGGAATATGCACGTTTTTTTTATTGTTTTAAACGTTTCTACGGGTTATTATATTACCAAAAAAAATATATAACACATCCAAAATCTTAACCATTAAGCTAAAAATATATATTGAAAACACTATAATTTCCGGGTGATTCAAACGCGGCCATTGTGGCGCGCTTATTTTGATATGTGAGATTAGACGAATTCGATGTCAAAAATGAAGTGTTTGGTTCACAAAGTTACTAAAATCATTTTATTACCAAGGAAAAGTACAGAAAACTTATAAATTATGATAAATTTAAGCGTAGCGGTTACAAACTCTGAGGTCGAGTTTCAAAGTGACGTCACGATTACTCACGATTTGCTCATGGGGTGTTTTGGAAATTTGCGAGGGAATTTAAAAACTAACACTTTTTTAGTGATTAAATTTAGCTATTAAATCATGAAAATTTTTGAAAATAACTATGTAGGTATGTTTTTGTAACAATATGAATTACATAAAAAAATCGTCCATTTTGAAGTCACGTGCATATTCCCCATTAGAGGAAGGTTGCTTGATTATAATGGACACAGAGCTAAATTGATATGATACAAACTACGAATAAGTAATAAGTCAGGAAATGTAACTCCGTCAAAAAAATGACCCAACAAAAGTCGTGTATATATGGGCGGGGCTTAAAAGTCGTGTTCAGTGCGTCATCACTCCGACATTTACTTTGACACAAATCAAACAACACAAATCAAATCTTCGCGTAAATTTTCATTGAAAATCATCATGCCAGCATGTGTTGTGAAGTGGTGCAGGAGCAATACAAGATTAAAATGTCCAGGGATCACTTTTCACTAGTAAGTAGTAGCAAAATTATAAATATATTCAAAGATCAAACCGAAATGGTCAATACTATGCAAAATCAAGTCAGACAATTTTTTACCAAGAAGTTTTTTTTTCTTGTTGAAAAAAGAAATGTACCTGTTTTCTTTTAGTTTCCCTGCCGATCCAATTCGGCAAAAAAAGTGGATAGCTGCAGTTAAGCTAGAAAGACAAGATAATGTCTGGATGCCTGTGAAAACCAGCAGAGTATGCTCCGTTCATTTTCACGAACAAGATTTTTGTGAAACATTAAAAGGTTATACCATGTTACACAAAACTGCAGTACCTTTTGTTTTATTTTTAACATAATGATGTTATTGTATCAATCAAATTACAAATTAAACTGATTTCTTTACGCAGATGATTCGTCCTGAAGAAACATCAACATCTTTAAGAGATACTACAGAAAATAATAATAATGAACAATTACAGTTGGTATGTAGATTCGGCTTTTTCAACTTGTGGGAATAACTATAGCAGTAAAAAAACAGTTCATTGTTTGGCCGAATTAAAGCACGTTTATTTTTTCAGGCTAATGAAATTTTACCATCTGCAAATGTTGAAGTGTGTTACTTACCTGAGATGGTAAATAAAGCAAATACTACAGATTAAATATTTATTTTACTTTAATTGATTTATTTATTTATAAAGTGAATATATGTACAACTAAATATTCTGGGAATATTTCAAGCGTCTACCTTTTGTCGTTATTAAGATCGAACAAATAACGTAAATTAAATCACGTTTGTAGTATGGGAGTCCCCCTTAAATATTTATTTTTTTGTATATTCTGTTTTTAGTATTTGTTGTTATAGCAACTATAGAAATACATCATCTGTGAAAATTTCTAGCTATCACGGTTCATAAGATACAGACTGGTGATAGACAGACAGACAAACAGACGGACAGACAGCAGAGTCTTAGTAATAGGGTTTCCGTTTTTACCCTTTGGGTACGGAACCCTAAAAAAAGCAAAAAAAAAACAAAAAATATAATTATATAATAAAAAACTTTATACAATAATATTATTTTATTAGTGACTTGGTCATTTATTGCATGCCATCATCCACGCCAGGCGCGGTTTCGCGCGTGCGTGCTGCAATACGCGCAGCAATAAAACCAATCCCTGCTTTTGTTCTGTATTTAAGCCAATCACCAAGCATGTCTATTTTAAAACTCTGAAGTGATTGGTATTTTGAATCATATGTCGTTTTGATTTGAAAAGGGCTACTTTTTGAGTGGAATTTGTTCTGAATTAGACTTCCTGACTTATTACTTATTCGTAGGATACAAATGACATATCAATCAATCTGTTCATTCAATTCAATTCTACGTTACATGCACACGTGGTCAATTTTAGAAATGTTTTCAGAAAGAGCAAATGTACGATTTTTTAATGTAAAATTTTGTCGAGCTCAACATAAATTTCTTTATACTTTCTAAGGACAGCCAAATTCCGACAAGATGACGTCACTAGGATTTCATGTTATCCACTCAAAATTTTAATCTGTTATGAAACAAATTCTGTGATGAAAAACAAATCTAAAATTTCTCACAGTAATTTTATTAAATTCGATGATAATCTATTTTCGTCTTTATAAATAAATAACAAACGCCGACTTTTCACTTTTATTAAGTTCTCATTTTAAATTCCTTGGCATTCGTATTACAGTGGTTCCGTTTTTCGTGGGGCTCCTTTGTGTTTTTTTCCTGTTTGTCCTCCTCTTATTAGTGGAAGAAAACACCGCTGGTGCTAATTGTGGCGTAATTACAAAGCAGAAAAAAGCGCCGGCGTTGGCTGTAATCAGCGTCATGTGTCCTGCACGCCGCTAATTTGTTCTTAATTGACATCTAGTTTTTACAGAATCCTTTGGACTCTTGTTTAACGTAAAAGTACCTGCTTTATACTATATACATTCTTGGAATAGAGTTGATAGTTTCAATATATCCTACTAATATTATAAATATGAAAGTTTGTATGTTTGTTGCCCACGAAGTGAGATCGTAAGATGTGAGGACGTTGTCAAGCCTAATTTAAAAAAAAACATGCAAATTCAGCCAAAAACCTAAACATAATTTCGGACAGCTAAATCCTTATACTTTTATCATATTTCTTCGCTATGTAGCGTCTGTTTGTATACCTTTTAGTTAGTTTAAAGCTCATGGACCCTTTTTGATGTAAGAAGTCTGACAAACCGGCAGGCTGTTCTCCTGATGGTAAGTGACTACCATCTTCTATAGACATTAGCAATACCAGGGGGATTACCAATATGTTGTCTTCGCCGAAAGCTCAAGTTGCTGAGCTGCTGAGAAATTCACTGCTGTATCCGACGTCACTACCACTGAGCTACGCTACATTAAGACTAGTGAATTATAATTAGTAAAAGGGGAAACCATCTGGAAGGTTGGTTTTTTTTACGCCTATATCGATAAAAGAGAAGAGTAGAGCATAAAAAGCGCGGGGAACCCCGGGCCACAAGCTGGGTCTTCAACACATTAACGACAAATCTCTTCCATGCAGGCAGAATCGTATGAAAATCTAGTACATTAAGTATAATACATTCTCGTACGATTAAATGTCAGTTAATAAGTTTCCACACTACACTACACAATATAAACTTACTATATCTGTTTCGACGGCTGAAGACAAACACACTGGCCAAGTTTAAGATGTTTGTTCGTGATGCTTGGTTATTCAACAGTGTAGACCTTAATTAGCCCTTTGCCCTTGGGCTTTAGTTACGGTCATATTGTGTAGGAACATTAGTTTGACTCCTGCCATTTACTTTTGTATGTGTTTATTAGGGATTATGTAAACTGTTTATTAGTTTCTTAGATTTGTTAGAACTGGTTTCAATCTCTAGCTTCTAGGTAAACGCGATGTACTTATTTTTGTCGAATCGTTTTCCATTCGTTCCATTAGGTCCAATGGAAACATAAATAATATTTTTTGTTGTTTCATCTACTACAATATTCAGATATCACTAGTTGTCCCCGGATCTTATGTTTTCACGGGATAAAAAGTATCTTATGTTTTATTCCAGGATATGAGCTACCTGTGCGCCAAGTTTCATCAAAATCCCTTCAGCTGTTTTTGGGTGATTGAGCAACAAACATGCAAACTTACAAACAGTAGGATTCAGTGTATCCATTTGTAATCATTATTATTCTGGTCTTCATACTTAATTCTATCTGAATTATTTGTTGACTGTTCATTCTATTTGATGAAGCATTTTTCAACCTGCATCCCCCTGGCTTAGTGTAAAATATTTGAAAATGTATCTAAATGTACTTATAAAAATGTAAGAAAGATCCACTGTTAAAAAAAAATTGCCTTGCTGAGTTTCTTGCCGGAGTCTTCTCAGTTTAAGTGTATTCCGAACCGGTGGTAGAGTCAATTGTAACGTTCATGAGTGCCTTACCAGGGCCTAAACTGAATAAATGAGTTTTGAGTTTGAAACTATTTTATCGAAAACGTGTGTATGAAAATAGTAAACAAGTTGCGCTCCTTTAGCCACCCCATGGCATTTTATATAATTTTCATATCATCAGTGATACCATGTGATTTATATTCAGCCCTACGATATTGTATAGAGCCGGTATTATGGGATTATATAGCAAATTTCCGTAACGGTTGGCGGGAGCAATGCGTTGTGAATTAAACAAGACTGAGCACATTTTTTTAAACCGAAGATATTGTTGTGAAATTTAGAGTCCCCAAAATCATTAGGAATTTGATTAGGAATTTGATAGTTTTCAGTTTTATTAGCTTTATTTTGTTGAACTAGACTGACTTGAAAAATGTTGTCAGTACGCGTGTAAAAATTATCACCCTTTTTTTTAGAATACCTACCAAGTTGTATTGAATTAATAACATGCTACGATGAAACGTATAATTCACCATTCTATTATTTAAAAAAAAACATTAACATTGTATCTTTAAACAAATATAAGGCCGTAGAGAGAATACATAATCTTTCTGTAAACCTAAATATTAATAACCAAAAGAGAATACTGTTAATACATTGACAAATTTAACATTAACGAGTCATTCATACAGCTCCATTGTAGATTTGTTACGGTTAATATTGACATAATCTCAAACGAGTCGGCGGCAACAATAAAGCAGTTATTTCTCAACTATTCGAGCTCGCAGCCTTTGTTCACCGCGGCATGTCGAACTTACAGGGATAAATGCTCCAACCAGATTCTTGCTTTAAGTGTAAAGTTTTAACTAAGGAAACATGAATAAATATTTCACAGAGTGATCTGCTAGCATGGAATCAAGGAGCTGGAAGTGCGAAAACATTTATTGTAAAACAAACCACAAGCGGGTGGCATCTAGATTAATATTTACTCTTTAACTTCGCTACGGTCGGTACTACGATGGTGCTACAGCAGTGCTACGGTGCTACGTTAGTGCTACAGTGCTACGCAGCTACGTAATATTAATAAAATAATATTTTCATAGGAACTACGGTTTCATTCGGTGTTTTCTTTTAGATGGTCTATTACGTCTATTACATTTTCCGGTCGATGTTAATATTAGCATTAACAAGTAAATAGTAGATAAGTCGAAAGCCCGTGATTTTAGTTAATCGCCTTACTTAATCCTATTACTCATAATAGGCTCACACACTGCTTAGAACATCAATATAAACTCTACTACATCAAATTCTCTCTCTTCTCTTCTCTATCTTCATTAATACTGTTAGTATGGTTAACTTTTCCAATTTCTGTAATTGCAGCTGTATCGGCATTTGGCTTGTCTTAGGCTGACACTGTAATTATCCGTGATAAAGGCTCCCTTAAAATCAATTATTCTAAGTCGCAAGCAATTATAATAGGTACATACGAGATTGGTACGACGAATCTTCGCCCCACTGATTTTAAATAGTTCACCAATTTGTTATACTGACACCGCCAAGGACCTTGTAAATCGTAATTGATTCTAATCTTTCTTGGCACGTGAAACGCTTAGGTTAGTCGGAAGGTGCATTTTTCCTTTCAATCTTTAAAATGTTTTCAGAGCTTCTTATTTGTAAACGAAAATGTATCTTAATATCAAATATTTATACCTACAGCCGATTATCGATTATGCTGATGCCTTACTTGGATGTTAAAAAGGAGCTAATAAACAAGCTTGAGCGCTTCCAAAAATTATGTAAGTATTTGTTTTCGGTATTAGGAAATATGATTATGCTTCTCACTTTCGTAAGCAACTCAAGTGGCTTTACCGTTTTCGGGGGATTTAAAAGCTTTTTTTTTCAATATCTCACACAATCTTGTTTATCCTAAAACTGGCGAGACTTTATTTTTGTTTACCCGTTCTTTTGAAGCTACTTATAGATCTCATCTCTCATAAGTCAGACTCTTACAGCTATTCTTTCTTTCAAATTCAAATCTCAAGAATCATTTTGGTTTTTAAGAAACATGTCAAGGATAAGGTACTACTTGAAAGCGATGTGATACTGCGGCAAAGGTCGTGACGTTGAATCTTACAATGAGCTTGAGCTTTTGGTGAAAGAAAACATCGTGAGGAAACCACAGCACCGAGGTAGGGTACTTTGTAGTACTCGACTGGCTGGCTACCACGCTCAAGTTGAAAATCTATCGTCAACCACCTGTTTGTGTGTTCCGGCAGTTTTACTTGAGAGCCAGTTGCCTTTGAGGCACTGTAAAAAAATTCGACAATAAATTGGCAATTGGTATTGCGAATGTCTACCTTGATAGTCCATGTGTGGGGTGTATTAGTTATTATATTGTTTTTAATATATTTACTAGCTGTCCCCCGCGGTTTCACCCGCGTTTCACCCGTGGGATTTATCTTTTCCCGGGATTAAAATCTTATCTCTTAAGATCGGTTAAGTAGTTTCGGAGTTAATCGCGGACCAACATCGTGATACATATTTATTTTATGGGAAATATTGTTAACTGAACAGTAATTGTAATTGTATGATGTCGTACATCGTTATAATATGAGGAAAATAGATCGGATATACCTTGTTAGGGAAATGAATACAAACAAGGAAACTGAGCGTCCTCCTGTTACACCGTAGGTGCACTTTGATTCGGTAAATAGGGTAACATTTATTTTATTACCTTAAAAGACAGTTAATATCGTAAACCAACTCAAAAATAGCAGAATAAAACGTCTACTGTAAGCAATTGGGACATAAATGAATTGAAATGTTTATTCATCCAAATAGGCCTTCACAGGCGCTTATGAATTTTCAGACTCTAATGCACGGTTCGGATGGTTGCTTTTGCCGAGAAGAGTCAGCAATAAACTCAGCAATTACTCTTTTCAAAACAAACATAGAATTATTACATAATATCATGTTAAATAAAGCCTTGAAGGCCACCAGAATACAATGCCAATCAATATTTCTTCAATGTGACACAATGAATTTTATCCCACACAATGGCAACAAAAAAGTAATTGAAGTTCATGAATAATTTATATTTGTCTCTGTAATGTTAATCTCATCATGTCAATCTACTTGAGAGGTTAATTTTAGAAATGGGTGGGTCTCTCTCTCTGTATGGAGAGAGAGCGAGAAGACGCACTCTCAAGTCTGAGAATCGTGGACAGCTTCTGCATTACTTGTAGAGCAGATGATATGCCTTTAATATTTTTGACAGTCAAGTGGTAGATGATTTAATTTATACTGTAACAGTTTTTAAGTATAATTTGCTTCATGTGTCGCTGTTTTGAAAGGCGTTAAATATTGCGCAATTTCTACAAGAGATATAAGTAGATAAATTATTGTAGTTTTTGCAATCATATTCTAAGTAAAAATGTGGCCGAGAAATGGTACTCTAACGCACACATAAATAACTTAATATTGCAATATCCGCACTACATTACGATATTTCATAACACACGATGGTATTTTTCGTTGTTATGTCTCACTAATTAATTTTAATTGCACTCAGCACGTTAAGTGCATCCATTGATGCCGGCAATGGGACACAGGTCAAAGTAGGCTAATTAGCTACTTTTTAGCCCCCCGCTTGGGACCGCTTATAACCTATCTAGAGTTTTTGTGTCAATTACGCAACGTTGTAAATGTAATCCAATTTAATCGCCCCACGTTAAGAAAACGTCGCTTACCAAGTTCGTCAACTCCAAGTGTGCGTGAAACTGAATATGCCTTGACTGGAGTGTGTAAGTTAATTAAAATAAATGAATTTAAGCCGTTAATTTGCAGAAGAAAGCTGCTAAAAGTTGTCTGTGACAATATTTTATGTGATTAATTAAAATTAAGAGCGTAGTTTTATCGCAAAGCATAAACCAACGGAGCTAAAATCGTAGGGTACCTACATAAAATTTATTGTGAAACATTTTAGTTCTTGTTTCTATTCCGATAATACCTTCATCGTCTGTACGAGTATATAACTATATGTTTTTTTTTATTGATGATAGAATAAATCATAGCGTAGTATAAAGTAGTAAACCAGTATAAATAAATAAATATCCTGGGACATTTTTCACACGATCCCAAACTAAGCAGAGCTTGTGCTATGGAAACCAGATAACTGACAGATACTACATATACTACTTTTGCACATACATACTTAAATAGATAAATACACCCAGATTCAGGATAAACAGACGTATGCATACACACGAATGTATATCCTTAGTAGGAATCGAACCCACGACCTGTTGCCCAACCACGCCAACCGGCCCGTCGTGTTTCCATGTCTTCTAGAAACATTTACCAAGGCGAGATTGCTTTATGACAAAGCTAAATAGTTGTAAAAAACAAGAGACGTTCGAGATCTTTTAAGTAGATGATAGCAGGGGTAGTGACATCGAATACCACGGCAAGGTCGTGGGTTCAAATACTACAATGAGCTTCAGCAGAAGAATAACATCGTGAGGAAACCATAGCACGGTGGAACTTTCAAGTTGAAAATATGTCACCAAGCACCTATCGGTGTGTTCCGACAGCTGCACATGAGAGCCAGTTCCCATCTAGGCTTTGTGTGCTTACCACCTTCGGCCACGTTATCACTTACCATGGTGAGATTTCGGTCAAACACAAGCTGATCCTAAAGTAAAGATGATTCAGAACTTGTATGACGAAGCTTTCCTTCCAACACAATGCTATTTACTATCATAACATATACCTACTACTTAGTACAGTTTCAACGTACAATAGCAAAGCCGTTATGTCGTTTATTTACCAAAATGCAGATATAGTGACTATTCCATTGTGAATAGTCTGTGCGACTGTCCCAAAGTGCGAACTTCAATATGAAACGTGACCGGCAGCTGTGGTTCCAATGCTCGTTGCTTGCACTTTTATACAGAGTGGAGTTTTAACTCCCATTCTGGGAAAAATACGATTTTTATCGGAATAAGGGTAAATTAAATACTCGAGAAACGAATCAGTGACACAAAACTGGTAATTTACAATGATATATCCTTTAATTACAATTATATATTAACATGAGTTTATGTACGAGTAAGCTGTATTTACATATTCAATACAGATCAAAAATTACTTTTAAAATACTATAGAAAATACATATTATTGAAAATACTTTCCGTTAACGAATTTTCAGAGCTGTATAAAAGTATATTTTGATACGTTAAATTCGGTGTCCAGAAGAAAAACACAATAAAGCGTACGAGAACTATTTTCAAATTTATTTAATCTTAGTTGTTGGAAATAAACTATAAACAATACACCGCTCTCTTATTTTCTTCTCATAAAAATTCATTCCGGGTACCAGATCAATGTGGAATTTCAAGAAATACGGACTCAACTCATGTACCATTTCTGTATATAGTCTATACCAGTCCACCCATATTACAATTCACTTGTTATTTTACAGTCTTAATATATTGATAAAGCAAGAACAACAATTTGGACCTAGTTTTAGGGAAGAGTTTTTTCGAAAAACTCGGACTCTACTCGGAAAACCTCACTTACTTGAAGGCGGGTGATAAAAACATGGAGCGAATACTACTTTGTATAGTTCAATACATATGATGATTGTATAGTAGCAATAACTCTTGCGTAAACTATCAAATACCATTTGTAAAAATGCTTTCTTTTACCTTTTGTCTCTTTACTCTAAAAACGAATACAAGGTTATCCTGAGAAAGGATCACAACGGCCCCATAAACTTTCCATAAAAAGTTCGTTTCCCCAATTTTGGGGCAGAACTTAGAGCCGGCTCGATGTATGCAATTTACGGGCTTCTCCTGACCCAATGAATAAATGAATGAGTATAAACGCCATCGCATCAGGTAAACGTATTTTGTTTGGCTTTATTAAATGTGCGTGTTGCTTATTTATAGCACATAATAATGGATGATAACGGCGACTTTTCAAGCAATTTGTAATCTTTAAGCGGCCGGTTTATATAAATAAATCTCCTTTATGTCCGTAAAATTATGTTACGGTCAAAATCAGGCAAAAATCTTCACTACGGTACTAGTGAAGAGAGTATATAGAGAGGATTTTTGCACTTTTCCTTAACATTTAGTGTGTGTTATGAGATATCGTAATGTAGTGTGGTATTGCAATTTAACATTATTTATATGTCCGGTAGTTTCATACCTTTTTTTGTTTTAATATCATTAATAATAAATAATAAAATGTTGACTTGAGGTAAAATTTTTGATATGCTCACTAAGTTTTGCTCACCAGCCCATTTTCCGTCTCACTACCTTTGCGGACTCTAGCCTCCTCTATCGACGAAGGGATTAAGGCCATACCTAGCTAGTCCAATACGGCCCCCGTGCGGATTGGCGGACTTAATACGTCTTTCAGTTTAACTTCTTGGGCAAGTAATTTTCACACGGTGGTGAATGTTGTTGAAAAGGAAATGATTAATACAAACGAGTACTTTTTGCGTGTTTGTTTAGTGCAAATTCGTCTTTTTAGCCCACTACCAGTACCAGTTAGCTACAAGTTTTTATTTAAATATATAAAGTAACTTTGGCCATCTAAAGAGGAAACGCTGCCAGCCTTCTGGGAACCTTGCCGATCGACAGCAGCGGCAGCTTCGAAGAAGTTTTTTATATATTATAGTTGTACATTTGTTTGTATATTTTGTACATTTGTGGTAAATAAAGTTATAAAAAAGTAACATTAGGAGGAATTCCGAGAAGCAGATATAAATAATTCTCATTTCTGGTTTTCCGTCAAAAGTACGTTCTAACTAAGTTTTCTTGTGTACCTTCATTGGTTTACCGCTGGTTGGTAAACAAATTTTAACAAACTCCGACATCAGCATGTTGGATTCTAATCTCTATAATGAATTACGGTGCTTCAGTCTCTTGAAGAACTACATTTGAATATAATATAGATAGATAGATATAAATAGATACAAGAAATAAAAAACCGGTCAAGTGCGAGTTGGACTTCTGCACCGAGGGTTCCGTACAAATTTTGTAGTTTTTTTTTTAGTAAATTTTTGTTGTTATAGCTGCAAAAACAGACATAAATCTGTGAAAATTTCAACTGTCTAGCTATCACGGTGCATGAGATACAGCCTGGTGACTGACAGTCAAAAGAGTCTTAGTAACAGGGTTTCCGTTTTTACCCTTTGGGTACGGAACCTTAAAAAAACATAGTATCATCAGTAATAAAATTGACAGTGTAGTGATCTCTACCATGCCACCAATATATTTTGTTGTCAAGAAATATTCCACAAAGAAAATTCCTGCACAAATTCTTATTATCCAAATCCTTGTTTTACCATGAATGTTTCAAGATTCCACAGTTAACTTGACTTTCACAAAATCCGATCCATACCGCAAATGTCGGTGACGAAAGGCCGGGTAGTTCTTATCTCAATTGGTCATCCACACATATTTGATTTTGCCGACTGAGTTTGCTGACCCGCAGCTTACGTGAATTTATACAGTAGGTACCTACCTGTGATGGCAATAAGATTGGTATTCCCACTAGATTAACTGGAGAAACGGTGATGATAGTAAAACCACACCACGATGGGGTACTTAATATTCGCCCGTTGATTACCACTCTCAAGTTGTAGACTTGTTGCCAAGTACCTATTGGTTCGTTCCTGCAGTCGTAATTGAGAGTCAATTGTTTAATGAGAATCTGACGGAGTGTTTCTTAGAAGGTTAGGAAACATTTCGATATAGGTAAGTTTACATTATAAGAAATACCTAACAAATGTCTTGAGATATATCTCCACCAAGTGCAGATCCAGAGTGGGGTCATGGGGATCTTGACCCCCTGGGCTGGGTCTAGGCTTGTGTTTGACCTCAATCTCACCATAAGTAAGTGATGATGTGGCCGAAGGTGGCAAGCACACAAAGCCTAGATGTGAACTGGCTCTCAAGTTCAGCTATTGGAACACACCGATAGGTGCTTGGCGACAGATTTTCAACATGAGGTTGGTAGCCAAAAGCTCAAGCTTATTATAGGATTCGAACCCACGACCTTCGCCGCGGTCGCGTCGGTTTAAATGACTAATCGGACTATGTGTACAAACTTTATAGTTAGATATATTAGGTATTGTAATGGAATTGAAGTCTATCCTCACTAGTCCTCAACTATATGACCTCCCCTGAGCTGAAAGCTAGATCCACCCTTGATCTCCACAAACAATAATAATAATGTTTTATTGCTCGTTTAATTCTATTTAAATGGAGTTTTAGAACACCAGCCATCCAACGTCGTTTATCCTCTACGGATCCGACAAACATAGTCAATTTAATTTTTAAAAGGCGCCTTATATCTACGTCGGAGGCAACTTAACGCGTTGTTAAATCTTATTTATAACCAACACTGTTATATTCTCGGCGTTTGTGAATAGAGTGATTTTATTAAAGCATATAACGCACCTAACTTGGTAACTATTTGGAACTATCGCTACGGATGGCGGCAATCCACTAACACGGATTTATTATTGGCTTTATTTATCTATTTTCTATAAATCATTTTATATTGAGTTCTCCACAGTTTGTTGAACAAAAGAAAACTCGAATTAGGTTAGTTATAATCCGCCTAACCAATTTAAATTGAGATCAAACTATAGAAATATTCTTAGAAATTATATCAAGAAGAGAGATTTATTTCGGACCCACATAAAAACACACATTAAACAAGATGAAAGCCGTGTGAAGCCAAAAAGGCACAATACATCTTTATATTTAGGTATATTGCTGGCTCTTCTCAGCAAACGCAATATTCCGAACCAAACATTGGAGGAAAAAAAAAATTAAACATGTGACGATTAAAAATACTTGAAATAAGTTTGAATTTTGTTTTTTTTAATGTGTGTAGAAGATGCAAGATATATTAGAATTAAGTAGAACATATCTTGGTCGGTAGAGTTGCCTCTGCTATCTTAATATATATAAATCTCGTGTCACAATGTTTGTCCTCAATGGACTCCTAAACCACTTAACCGATTATAATAAAATTCGCACACCATGTGCAGTTCGATCCAACTTGAGAGATAGGATAGTTTAAATCTCAAATTATAGTCGCAATTTTAATTTATTGCTAATTATTTGTCTGTTATTATTTGACAGTCGCAATTATCTGTTAACTCCAAATGATTCTAACAGATGTCGATACCTTTCGACTGGGTTGAGTAAGTAATCAATAGATGGCGCTGCTATGGTAAATCTACGAACGTGTCATATTTTTTTGGTCGCTCAGGTTAGTTTAAATGAAAAAAAAATAGGGAAAACCCATAAAAATGTTGTTTTTTTTAATAATTCTAAATTGGTAATTTTCTACGGAAATCGTCAGACTGTCATTATTTTCGTGATGGTTTAGATTCACAATTGCACCCGGTAGGTAGCGCTGGAATTGGGTTCTAAGTTTTGTTTAAATTTCAGAGCAGGACAACGTCTGCCCGGGCCACTAGTTATAATATAAAATTCCAGTGTCACGATGTTGGTCCGCGATGACCTCCGAAACTACCGAACCGATCTTGATGAAACTAAGCACACAAATAGATAATATCCTAGAATAAGAGATATGATACGACCGGGAAAAGATAAGATCGCACGGGAAAGCGGGTGAAACCGCGAGGTACAGCCAGTAGGTATTATTTCTGAAACCTTAATCATACACCCACTTCAAGACCAACACGATCCTATATCATTATGTAGGTATATTATGTGTATGTACATGTAGGTATTTATCTTTACAGTATTGAATGGCAGTTCATTAAGTCTTTCCCATACGAAAGCGAATGCGATGTCTGCACCCTACTATAAGGGTGATCAAAGAACGGTACATAGGGGCATAGGGGAGTCGGTATACATTGAGATAAGGGAAGACTTTAAAGCATCCATTCCTTATCTTTGATGTCAACTCAATCTGGGATTTTGGATTAATCGCTTTGCTGATAAGCATTTTCAAATCGGTAGAGCAATGAGCACGGTTAACCTATGCTCAGTTTATTCGAAGCTAAAGAAGACTATTTATATTTAAAATACTCATAATGTTGGCAGATTAAAATTAACATAACAGATAAAGGTAGTACGGCAAGGTAGGACAAGCGTGTGTTGTTACATCGCAGGATTCAAGTCGACTCTACAACGAGCGATCGCAGTCCTAACAAATTCAAAACCATTTATTCAGTTTAGGCCTTAAGAAGGCACTTATGAAGGTCGAGCTACAGAAGTTTACCACCGGTTCGGAAGTCAGCCTTCAACTGAGAAGAACCGGCAAGAAATTCAGCAAGGTTACTTTTTTTAAATGTTTTTTGGTCAATCTGTAATATCAATATCTAGTCGATAAGGTTCAATTTTAAGATAAGTGGAAATCGATTTGCCTAAGTCGGAAAGCACATTGATTACAATGATAATTTATTTGGGCAAGCTTTAGGAATAAAACGTAAAGGAGTTCTATTTAGCATTACATTTTTACCTAACACGCCTAAAAATTCCAGCCAAATTGTGGCTGGTACCGGCGCTGAAAAATGTAATATTTCTACTACCGTACGCAAAAACGCTCATATCTCCATACCATATGGAGATATCCCCACATTTACGCTTTGACTGATGACGCAATTAAAAAGAAAATATACCTTTTGTCTGAATGTAATAAATCCTCGGTCAGGTCCAATGTATTAGCGCTGATTTTTTTATGTTACCTTCACTTTATTTTCGCGGCAATTAATTATTTTCAGGGAGACCAAACTCGAGTGCGTTCCCCTTTTGCTTAGTGACCTAGAAATTCTCTGTTAGGCATTACAACAGATTATAAATAAAAATGAGCTTTGAAATACAGACAAGAACAGATATAGAGATTGGCCAAACGAGTTCCTGCATAAGTTGAATACTCAAATAATATATTTGTTTAATGGCAATGGCAATGTAACGTTTTAAAACACCAGTTAATATAATATCCAACTTACCAATATCCCTGTTAAATTCTCACTATAGGTAGGTAATGTCTGGTTTTATGACGCTTTATTCCTACTTCGTTTATGTTTGCAGTAAACCGCTCAGTTACTCGTAGCCGTAGGTTTCAAGGAAAATTGTATTTTCCATTAGAATTAGATAATATTCTAAAATCGAAACATTAAAAAAAATGGACACATAAAAATTGTTCTGTCTGGGAAATATTTTATTATGTCGACCTTGTAAACAACTATTGCTTTTCTCCTAACACCCTCCTATCAGTCAGTCAAGCATATCCTACGATTCCAGTTAATTCAAACTCGATCAAACATTTGAATAGAGTTTTTAGAGCCCCACTTTAGTGTTTTCAAGTTACCGAGCTGGCTGGTTGGAAAATAATTAATTTAAAAAAGATTGAAGTATAATCTTGTTTCAGTTTTATCTTAACTAACTATGGCTATTGATTTTAAGACTATAAATAACGTATCTTTATCTAATTAAGTCCTAATAGAAATAATATTAACTAATACATAATCAACCAAACATGTCTTTTACAACGGCATTCATTAGTTTTCGTAGAATTCATAGTTTTCAATAACTCCAAAGCAATGTTAAGTTAATATGAACAAGCGATTGATGTTGAAGGATTTATAACATCACTTACTACTTTCCATTACACCAAACATACCCAAAGTTATCTTATCTCCCAAGGAACTTGAATCTCGAGAAAGATTCAACTATTGTATAATTTACTAGGTTTCCGCTCCGTTTCACCCGCATTCCCGAGGGAATATAAATACAATGTAGCCCGATAATTTAGCTTTGCATATAGGTGAAAGAATTTTCAAAATCGGTAAATTTTTTATGATTTTATCGCTTACAAACAAACATATAAAAAATCAAATCTTCCTTTTATAAAATTAGTTTAGACCAAGAACAAACTACTGATAAATCTAATTTATCCACTACTCGGTGAACGTCGAGTGAAAGCCACAAGGAAGGGGGAATGAAGGCGTCGTCTACCTCTGCGTCAGATATCAGAAACACATAAAGGTTTCATAGTTCAACCATTTTTATTTCCACTGCGGAGTTTAGAGCGAACTTCCCACGTAGCAGTTCAATTAAGTAAGAAATTGATGACCGGATGTTACGTTCTCTATTTCAGTATTTTAAAGTTTTACGCGTAATTTAGGTTAATCGAATTTGTTTTTAACGTTCTTGATATAAAACAAATGCTGTTTTTTTTTAAAGGATCTCTTTTAGAAGTGCGAGCAAAGCGTCAAGCTGAAAGAAATGGCTTGAGCAAAAATGATTTCGTATGTCTGTCCGGCTGTTCTCCTCTACAGGTCAACGAATTCTCGTGAAATTTTGTGAGCAAGTTCAGTAATTTTACGGTTTTTTTATTTTTCTAAATAGTACAGCCATGAGTTTTGAAAACATTAAAAATATCACATTACAGCCATAAAAACAATAATGTCATAAAACCTGAACTTGAGCTCACAGGACTAGTAGGCTAATAGTGAATGTTTTTTAGTTTAGTCATAATGCCTAAAATCTTTTGCACTACCAACCTACCTGTATTCCTTGAAATTATCTATCAACGGTACTGCATGCATATTAACACTAATCGTTCAGTTAGCGCTAATGATGCGCTTGCGCGAGCCCGATGATCCCTGATTAATATTCAGTTTGTAAAAACCACTCACGAGGCATTATTGCACTACAGTTTGCGGGATAGCTACTCTCAAATACAGTGCTAATCCAACATACACAAGCAGGATCATTCACCACAACTTTTGCATTGTGCATCGCTGTTCTGTTTCTGTAGCTTTTTGAAATCAAAGCTATAGTGTACGGCATTAGTTTCAAATTACACTAACGGGACTCGAGATTCAATTGAATAATCATTACTTATTATCAATTACCGGCAATTCAATCCCCAATTTACCCCCCTCAGGGTGTAATATTTTTTAGAAGGTATGGAATGGATAAAATTACCTGAGCGCAAAATTTCAAATTCATTAATTTTACCTATAAGCAAATACCGTTCAATTTTAATTGTATAAGGTCCAGTCTCTTTTAAAAATATGCTTTAGGGCTTCATTAAAGATAATAATTTACCGTTAGGAAAGTTTTAGCGTGTAAAGTTAACACAATGTCGGAACAGCAAACAGCCTCAAGGTACATCACTTGAGAGCAAAGTTTACATTCTTTGAGAGTATTCAATTCAGACATTATTATGTTAAGACTGTGCCATGTCCGCGAGATATAAAGGTACAATGGTGCAATTCAACTGAAAAGCATTGCATTTTGGATTCAATGGGAAAACTGGGTATTATTTACGAAAATTATACGTTCGAGACTCGCGAGTGCATTTAGATTTCATGAAGGCACCTTTATTTTGAGTATGAATGCCGTGCTATATCTGAATATAAGATTTTATAATCTATGACTGGTGGTGCATGAAAATTTTATTTTGAACCTTTAGGTTGTCACTCTTCTTTTAATAGGTATATAAAAGCTAAAAACACAGTATATGTAGGTATGTAAAAAATTACTTTTTCATCATACGTAGGTAACAGAAATTCCTGGTATAGGTCGTTCGACTTGAACTTAAAAAGTTATACTACTTTCGCATTTTTTTTTTATGTCACTAGTGACAACGAGGCAGGCGGGTCACCCGATGGTAAGTGACTACCGTCGCCTATAGACATTAGCAATACCAGGGGGACTGCCAACGTGTTGTACACCATATTACAATGCCGTAAGGAAAAGGGCAACTGGCTCTCAAGTGCAACTGCCGGAACACACCAACAGGTGCTTGGCGAC
Source organism: Ochropacha duplaris (assembly GCA_951361185.1). NCBI lineage: Eukaryota > Metazoa > Arthropoda > Insecta > Lepidoptera > Drepanidae > Ochropacha > Ochropacha duplaris. The sequence goes on along the minus strand of OX592709.1, from coordinate 4,319,053 downwards.
AGATTTTCAACTTGAGAGTGGTAGCCAGCCAGTCGAGTACCACCTAGTACCCTACCACCGTGCTGTGGTTTTCTCACGATGTTTTCCTTCACCGAAAGCTCAAGCTCATTGTAGGATTCGAACCCACGACCTTCGCCGCGGTATTCGACGTCACTTACCACTGAGCTATCATCGCATAGTTTAGGTAAATAGTATAATTATACCTACTACAAAATCCAACCCTGCTATAGACTAAGTCCTACTTAACATCTCAAAAGCGCGGTGAAACCGTGGTCGGAAGCTAGTAAAATATAGTTACATATATCTACGTTTACATTTCATACAAGCAATCTTTAGTTTTCTCTAAATAAAACAGACGTAAATAACGAAAGGTAAACAAACAAGGCAACTAGCAAAATCGGAAATGTGAAATACGAGTAACTTTACCAACAATTTGTGTAAAATAAAGTGCCTGCATTACTCTCTCGGCAATCAGTTGCACCCAAAAAACTTCATGCATATTCATCACATGTAGGTATCAGATATAGATGCATTCAATTTATTCCGATTCTGTTCTCTTTTTGGTAGCAATAGTCATGTTGATTTTTAATTCAAAAGCTGTCGCTGTTTTAATACTAAGAAAATATTTACTTAAATTAAGATATATTTATTTGAAATACTTGGTAATATCTATTATTTTATTAGGCACAGTTTCGTGCAGTGTTATCAAAATCGGATTAGCTATTTCCGAGATGAACCCACTTATCAGGCATCAAAAACACATTTCCAAAGAGGAAACGCTGCCAGCCTGCTGGGAACCTTGCCGATCGGCAACAGCGGCAGCCTCGATGAAGTTTTTTTTATATCTTATAGTTGTACATTTGTTTGTATATGTTGTACATATCTTGTAAATATAGATAATTATATATTAAAAAATATTAAAAGAAACTAATTAACACGCTTTTATTTTATACTAGCTGTTCCGCGCGGTTTCACCCGCGTTCCCGTGGGATCTTATCTTATACCGGGATAAAATATAGCCTATGTTCATCAGGGATAGTAGACAGCAAACAGTGTAGCTTTCCAACGGTGAAAGAATTTTTGAAATCGGTCCAGTAGTTTCGGAGCCTATTCAATGCAAACAAACAAACAAATCTTTCCTCTTTATAATATTAGTATAGAAAACACATTATTCTTAGGTGGCCAGTGTCACGTAAAAAAGTTGGCGTAAAAGGTCTTAGTTGAAACTACTTGTTACGTTTAATATCCCAAAATTTCTTGGCATAAAAGAAATTTCATCATGTTAAACACAATGAATGCAGAATGATGGACATCATTAACCACTTTACCCTAAATCCATTTTCCGGGCATCCAGTGCCGATTGTTGTGGTTGACTTATTAAAGTACATAAACGTCGTTGTGGCGAAACGCAATTTACAGATGAAGAGACAAAACACGAAGATATTTGGGGCCCAATGTGGACTATGAACGCATCTAAAGGGAATATACCATATATTTCGTCGTCGACGCCGAGAGACTTTGGCAGCTTGCCAACTAGACGTTTCTTGGGTTTATTTCGAGTCGAAAGTATACCGCGCTACGTTGACGCCGCGATAACCTAATCGATTCATCGAATTGAATTTGCACCAATTTGTCCTGCATGGAAATACGTAGGTTTACAAAAGGAGCAGTGCATCTTGAATACGAGTGCTTTATTGGAAATCTTGAGACGGAAAACCGCGGAGCAATCGGCGGAGTAATGTGCTCCTGAATGCGCTTGTTTGAAACCGTTTGAAGCGTTTGGTGTTCGAAATGTACGTATGTAGGTAGTTTGTATTCAATAAATATAGTTACCCAAATTATGTGATTATTAAGAAACTTATGCTAATATAGGAAGATACTCAAGGTATGTTTGAGGTGAGAATTTGAAATTGAGCTTTCGTGAACAACTTGTTGTAGGTATGACAACAAAGCAAACACCCAATAAAATTCTGCCTGTTGCTATGTGTTCCCATGCTAGCTAACTATAGGAATTAGTAAACAATATGACTGCTTCCGTTTTGTGATTATTCTAATAAGTTTATTTAATATTAGCATATTATGTAGTTACTTGATTTTTTAAATTGTATTCACTTTTCAACTAACAAAGAGCCATAAATTGGAAGTGGTATGAGTCTTCGTCACGGTCAGCTCTAGTCGCCTAGTTGATAACAACGATAGAATGTCTTCTACATGCCGAAATTCTTCTTCTTCTTCTATATGCCGCGCCAAGCACCCCTTGGCTCGCCGATGAGACGGTCGTTATTAATAACTGGAATTGCGATTTCTGGAATTCTATTTTTGCGTCTCCACAACAAAGGTCTTGAGTTATTTGCATCCAAAAGTCCCTAAATGATTATGATATGTCGACCGTCGAAAGCCAATCCTAAAATTAAGCGGTTGAAAATGTGACATTGCAGTTTTGATATTTACTGCTTATTAATCCAATAAACATTTTCAGGTACTTAGCGCACATATTAATATTATTGTCATCGTCGTGTTCCGTGTTTGGACAAATAGGAAAATGCAACCAGACACCACCTGATGCTGAGGTGGCTACTCCAAGTGATAACAAGGACTTGTACCACTTGGAAATGGAGAATGTTGCCCCAACAGATGGCAAGTTTTTTTATACGCCGGACCAGACTTATGTTTGTAAGATATGCTATTTTTTACATACTTATTCGGGGTTATAATTTAGTTTTTTCGACTTTGTACTTGATAGAATAAAATAAATAATTTAAAAAATCTTTTTAGCAATTATATTGCTGACATTGGATAAGCAGGCACTGTTAATTAAAAAAAAACTTTCGTAAAAGTATTTTAGTTTCGTAGGTAATGTTTAAACAAATTGATTATGTGATCTGTACGATTATTTATCTACATATTATTTAGATCATTTAAAAAAAATTGTTTAATTGAGTCATTTATTTATCACCATAGCTATTATTCATTAGAATAAACATAAGTGTCTGATGATGTAACGCTGCGTTAACTTAAAACATAGCCAAAACATAATGGAATTACTTGGTAAATCAATAACTAGAAGCCGCCGCCAGGTGGAGCTTTAACTGCAACTAGTAACTAACTACACTTATCCAAAGATGGCGTTAAAATCACCTCAGGTTATACGACTCGATCTAAGTAATACAAACTTTTCGTGCATATCTATTTGACACATCTTGTTTCAGTAAAAATAAACACAGTTAATTTAACACGTCCATTCCGCTGGTTTATGATCACCGCCGAAGACCCCGAAGTGGACAACAATATTCATGACTTCGGTCATAAATATGTAGACGTGGGAAACTTGAAGACTTTAGATACTGATAGGAAATCACGGTACAGTGAGAGATGTGCCAGTTCTGTCGAAAATGCTGACAATTCAGATAAAACTAATATTGAGTTAAGTAAACAAATTCAAAATAATGTCGATGGTGATTTTGCAAGTATCATAGATTCAATAGATGGCGCTAACAGTCTAGTAACAGATTTGGCGTCATAAAAAACCGGCTCATGTTTTACTTTGCAAGCTTTGCATAGGCGACGGTTTGCATTAAAAATATTATATTACAGATTCATTGGGTGTCGCCGAAGCAAACTGAAACTGCTCAAACTATCAGAATCCGTGCCATGGTGGCTGAGAACAAAGAAGTATGGTACACCGGAGAGAATTTAACATTATTGTTGGAAAAAGACAATCAGAAACCACGTGATTATCCTCCTTATCCAGCTAGAGAGACATGCAACCTTTGTAGTGAAGCTCGGTACGAGGTATGAAGAAAAAGAAAGTAGTTTACTTATTATTTAGCCTAAGTCTGCCACGTTCTGCATAGCTTGTAAACTTCTACGCCGTCAATTTCCAGGTGATTTTCAAAGGACTCTGGTCAAGAGTAGCCCATCCTCGCCATTACCCTAGCAAGCCTGACGATAACGGCTACAGTCATATGATAGGGGCATCACATGCCTACGACTATAAGCTGTGGGAACAGGGCTCTCGTGCAAAACCAGGATTAAGTCTTCTAGCTGAGGAAGGAGATGTCAATGAAATCGAGAGGGACATAATTAACAATGTGAGTGTCAATACCCACGTACAATTAATAAACTTATGTGTATAAGTAGGTACTGCATTTATTTTTTACTATCTCTAATCCTATTGGATTTAAATATTAGAAATAAAAGGATTTTAGACTAGTGACTTGCGGGTGTAATCGTGGAGGAGAAATCTAGCAAGTTCTTGGTATTGTTGACAGGTTTAAGTTGTTACTTCTCACTAGTCTCTCAAAAACACTGACACATAAGTGCGGCTGCTAGTTCCTAGTAGATGCTTGGCAAGTACAAAGTACCCTAAGGTACCCTATTGAATCGACACTTGTAATTAGATTTAGATGATTGCTTATTAAAAATCAAGATCTATTTCCGGCGCTGTCAGGACTTACGGTGAAGAAACAAACATTTTGTTAAATTACAGATGGGTCTGACAACTGGGACGAGGACTTTGATAAGAGGAAAGAGACGTCATCATCCATACATGTTCGAGCCATCTTACTCACTATTCAGAGTTGACAGATTCCATCATTTGTTTTCCATAGCAGTTGGGATGAGACCCTCACCAGATTGGTTTCTGGGAACAACTATGTTTGAGTTGTGTACTGATGAAGGTTGGCTGGAAAAGTATGAACTACCATTGTATCCTTGGGATGCTGGTACGAAGAATGGAGTCTCTTATGAGGTAATATAATAAAATATATTCAATGAACTTATGGATAGTTAATACAAAAATCGTATGTATACCAACATATTCTAATTTAATATAAGAAATTATGATTCGCAATACGTAGATGACATGCATGCTTGAGAAGTACCTATATCCCAACAAAATATACATGCGTAAATGGGGCCCAGATCAGAACAAACGACCTTTGGGGTTGTTGGAGTCGGCGATAAAAGTTGAGATCTGAACGGTTGCCAAGTTCCATCATAGTTCTTCAATAGATTTAAGGGAAAATTTGCTATGTTCTTAGATATTGTATTCATAACATGTTATGATGAGGGGTGTGCTCTTTACTTCGCCCTGTACTTCCGACCATCGCGGACACACTGTCCGCGATGTATGTATGTCCGTATGTCTAGATTCTGAAACTTTTCTCCTTCCTTTTTAGTCCCCAAAATCCTTGACGCAGCCTGCAGATAATATAGAAAGAGTACAAGTAGGCTCATTTGACAGAGCTTCACCCTTCTACCAAATAAACTTGAATGATTTAAAACCATTTGCTAATCTGACAGTTCGAAGGCTTGACGTTTATCCCCTGAATGGAGTGGACTGTTCCGTGGAAGGTGAAGGTAGGTGGTACTCATTCTAATTGGATTATGATAGTGTTCAACAATCTCACGGTGATAAGTATATAACGCCTAAAAATAAGTCACGATAGCTCCTAAATTATTGGAATCTGTTTTATAAACACGATTGAGTTTAGCGACTCCTACAGAAATGAAATTTATAGAACACGAGCTTTTGCCTATGACTGTTTCCACAAGGAATTCGTTAATCGCGAAATCGTGCCTTTGCACCGAGACGGTACGTTTTAAGAGTTGATTTATGCCCATTTCCTTGTCCAGGGCTCAAGGTACCTATAATAAATTTCATCAATATCAGTCTGTTTAACAGTTTAGCCTTGAAAACCAAACACATACATTCGCGCTTATAATGTTAGTATGCTCTTAAATCAAACTACATACCTAATACTTTCTTAAAATATCTTGTTTCTTTTGTTATACAATCGATTGAACGTCAATTTCTAGTACAAGGATAAAATATACTCGTATCTTATGTTGCCAGGACCTACCGATAATTCCAATGATCCAGAATCTCCAAATGAGGTGGAAGAATCAGCAGAGTAAGTCCACAGAGCTATGTAATGGCAGATCTAAATTATTGGAGAACAGAATTGCTATTTCGAATAATGATTTGCATTAATCGTTTCGATAGCTTTGATTTATTGTTTATGTTTTTTTTCAGTGAAGCAGATGGGCCAGTATTATCTGAATCTAGACAAAAAGTAAACGTGGATCAGGATTGTGATGTCACTGAGTGGGGTGAATGGACACCGTGCGTTCCATCTGATGGTATCTGTGGCGGTGGAATACAGACGCGAACGCGTTCTAGAACATGGGGAAATGAAGGAAAAGATTATTACGGGAGTTACACGGTGAGTTGATCGTTGTATCCTTGTTATAAATTACTAGCTATCCCTTGCGGTATCACCCGCGTTCCCATGGAATCTAATTATAGCCTATGACACTCACAAATAACGTGGCTTTCTATTGGTAAAATAAATTTCGAAATCGGTTCAGTAGATCCAGAGATTACCCCCTAAGCCTCACAAACTTTACCTCTTTATAATATTAGTATACCTAGATTGAAGACTGAATTGGTGGGAACCAAACCGCCATATAATATGTTCCCAGCAGACTCAAATATGGCGTTAGAGTGAAATTGTTGGAGGTTTTTTGAATAACGTTAATCATTATTCAATTAATAATTTACCGGTATTGCTGATGCTTGTGAACGATTGTTTTGGCATCTTTGAACTTTATTCTTATAAATGTTTTTTTATTTTATTTTTCAGGAACAAGGTGATATGCAAGTGAAACCTCTCAGCGCCGGCGGCGATAGTTGCAACGATAATAAAGAAATGGACCTGATACAGTCTCAAAACTGTTTTGTTGATTGTTATTAACATGCAAAGTTGATCAAGTGTTTATTGAAATAAATAACAAGAAATATCTATTTGTCTATTTTAAATTTCTAGACTAGTGAACAGCTTTATTACAGAGGTAATAAGAAATCCTGTCTTGCGTGTTTTTGCGCGAAAATAACCGGTTGGTAAGTTTCGCCGGCCGGCGGGCGGTTCGTGGAGAGCGCGGTGACCGCGGGAACGGGTTAGCCATAAGATAGCATCATGGCGTGTCCTGGCAGGCAAGCAGTGTCAACTTTGTTTGTGGTAGTTAAGTATGAATATAGACGCGGACAGCGCATGCTCCGAGCGCAACGGCCGCCGGCCGGCCCGCCTCACGCGCGATCGCAACTTGTTGATTGTTCACTCACTTCACTTCAGTTAGTCGCGAACGATGCGCCGGGTGGTCGTGTTTCGCGTCACGACCGTTTTCGCTCTGAACTTCGAAATTATTTTACGAAAATATGTGAAGTTTCCAATCGTAAATTCGTGCAGTACTACCGTGTCGGACGTAGCGTATAGTGTTTAATTAGTGTAAAACGATAAGAATAAGTAGTTTTAAGTCATTGAAACTTAATAGGCTTTCTCGTTTTACCTGCATGCATCGTCCCACGACTGCGAAGCGGTTACCTACCTTATCGGATAAACGAACATTTTTCAAATGGATGTGCGTTTGAAATCTGTGATAGTGTGCGTGTTCTGTGTGATTAAAAGACAACGTGAGAGCGTGCTTGAAGTTTGTGACAAGTTTTTACTGTAGTGACGTGCTCGAAATTGTAATAAAAGTTGAAACAAGAAACATGTTCGCGCGCGGGTGTGAGAGGGGATTCCTGGCCGCTCTGCTACTCGCTTCGCTGGCAGTTGCGTCGGCGCAATACACAAAAGGTAAAAACTGCTTTCGTACCTGTGTAGACGCAGCCCTACGTTTGTCGTCGTGCTTGCTTTGTTCTATTGGTTTGTGTTCGCTTCTTGGAACGTTTTGGAATATTTTAAACGATCATAAGTACCTTGGAGGTGACGTCACTTCACTTGTAAAATTGTTTTCAATTGAGCACGTTTTAATTTGACACGGCTCGCGGAACGATGGTTTGATGTCTATAAATCAGCAACCAATAAGTTGCAAATGACTAATAAAATTCACCATCACAGCTGATGATGAGTCTAACAGTAAGACTCATCATCATACTAACTAAGGCTACTCTCTGACCTGCAAGTCATGCATCATGATACGACCTAAGTAGATGATATAAACCGGATATCCAACATTCTTAATAATATGTAGTTGACAAAGTGACCATTTCCTGTTTCCAAGTGAATGACTACCTTTCCCAGGCATTCCATATCAGCTTTGATAAGGTAAAATAAACAAATACCTACCTCTGTAGATTACATTCGAATATAAGTTGTATATAATGTACGTATAAAACCTATCCTACTAACTAATATTAAAAATGTAAATATTTGGATGTTTGTTACTCAATCACGCAAAAAGGACTGAACGGATTTGAATGAAACTTGGCACACAGGTACCTAGATCATATTTTGGAATAATTTATCTCTGGGAAAATAGGAGATCTCTCGGGGACGCGGCTGAAACCGCAGGGGACATCTATTATGTAATTAAGAATGTGTCCTTTTCAATCAGTTACCTACTATAATTTTACCTACCTTCTACATATTATCGATGAGTAGGTGCTTATAGTACCTAATAAATAAATGTTATGGCAAGTTACAGGATTATTACCTACTATTTACGTAGGTACCTACAAGAAATACCATGCTAGCGACTAGATGACTATACCACAGACTAGACTATACCTACCTACCCCACTATAGGTACTTTTAAACACGTGTTAAATAAAATTCTGTAGATACAATAAATACCATGCTAGCTACTAGATGACTATACTTTTAAACACGTAGGTAATTAAATTAAATTCTGTAGATATTATATTAAAAAAATACGTATAAAAAAACTAAACATATTCTCTAATAACACCGAAATCGGTGGTATTTTGTTAGCATTGCTTATCACAGTTGATAAGAACTTATAGGTATAAATTAATATTATTTTAAACAATAATTTGTAGAAGTAACCTAGTTTAACAATTTCTTTACTGATTCGTGGTAAAAGTTATAAGTAGGTACCTACTTAAGTAGATACGTAAACGATACCTGGGTATCTTCAAAGTTTTTGATACTTTATAATTTTCCTAACTTTAAAATCAACTTTTACTAGCCAGTTATAATTACCTAAAAAGTTACTTGAATAATTACAAGGGTACGTTTTCTGTGATCTATATATATAAAAGGAGAAGTCCTGACTGATCTATCAACGCCCAGCCTAAACCCTTAGACCTAGAAAGCTGATTTTTTTCCCAGGTGTTGTTTTTAAAACTTGATCGAGGAATAAGCGGATAAACGGATTTTTCGAAATTCAACCTTTAAGGGGTGAAAAGGGGGTTGAAAGTTTGTATGAAAGTCGATCATTTTTGAAGGTAGAATCATGAAACTTTGTTTTTAGACTATCAATTAAAAACAAAGAAACACATGTATCAGCGTTATTTAAATTTATACCCCCGTTTCTTGGTATGAAAAATGAGAAGGACTGACTCATCAACGCCCAGTGTTAGACCTAGAAAGCTGATTTTTTTCACAGGTAATGTTTTTAAGATGTAGACGAGGATTAAGAAAGATTTTTTGTAATTCAATCTCAAAAGATAGGCGGGTGAAACCGCGGGGCGGAAAGCTAGTTAAATATAAAAACTAACCTATACATTTAATATGTAAGCCTGGCCATCAAAAATCAAAGATGGCCGATAAAGTCATTTGCCTCGGTGAAAAGGTGATCGTGACCACGACACAGGTAACCTATTGTTAGGTTAGAATCAAGTTAATAATGCCTGTTCTAGACTGAAGAAAAGAGACGCCATTTTTAATGTCCCATGTCGTTTGAGTAAATTATAAGTTAATTTTTATATTTTTTATTACGTTTAACCTTACCAAATTATTAGTCTAGTAATTAGATATTCACTAACTTTCACTGTTACAAGTAAAAATAATGCACGGTAAAAAGCCGTAGTTATTTTTCTTGGTTATCAAAAGTGGTGAGGAAGCAATCCCTTAGTAATTACTTAAGTACTTAACTAAAAGATTGAAGCGCAAAATAGAAAGACCAAAGATAAGATCAGGAAATATAAAAAATAAGGGTCATGAAAGACAAAGCAGACTCAGACAGGGAAGATGTAAGAAGAGGCTGTGTTCAAAATTAATAAAAATGGCTGCGCAATATTTTCCCAGTGTAACCAACTGCATCAAAGAACTTTCTTAATCTCTGGCTTGCTTGAACATAAATACGGATTTAATCTAGTCAAGATTTGTAGAGCCTATTTTTTATTTAGTTTGCACGAGTAGAAGATTCTTAGTGAGTAGTTATTTATCGTTAATTCTTCTTATTCTTGTTGCATGTTTTTTTATCTCCGCCATGGATATAAACTATACCTAGGTAGAATTTGCGTTAATAAATCTATCTAGATTATTATGTTCAGATGTTTCATTGCTTACCTGATAACTATGTTTCTATGTTCAAAGATTGAATCTAATGAAACAACTCGTTTCGCGTAAAAAATTAACTAGCTTTTGCCGGCGACTACGCCCGCGTGGTGTTTGTTTATAGCGGAATCGTGTAGGTTGGTATGTCTTTTTCAAGGGTTCAAGGTATCACGTACCAAATTTTACCAAAATCTGTAGAGCCTCGAAGATCACGGGCAGGCAGTTTTTTTTGCATTTATAATAGTACTGATTTCTGTAAATTTAAAATTCAACAACCTTTTCAACTTTGCATATAACAAATTGTTTTAGGCAGTATATTAAATCCACCAGTGGTAAATAATATCGAATTAGTAAGCACGACCCGTTCTATAGATGTGCTACTTAGCTCGGCTCAAGTTGGAACACTTAAACCATTTCAGGAACAATACCAGCACACGGAATGTATGCAAAACTCTACTTGCTTCAAAGTATCAACTAGTAGTTACCTTTCAATAAGTCAGCGTAATAAACCAAGGCTTACAATAACTCCGCCAGCGAATGTATACCTAGCGTTCGTATTAAAAGTTTATTTTACTTGTGAGGCGAAGAATGAATATTTGACTCGCTTTTTCGTCCAACTTATAGAATTTGATTATAGTTTAGAAGTTATTTTAAACAGTTGGGGCTTAGGTTTTCTGAGAAACAATTTGTTTGGAAATAAGGCTGGGAAATCAATAAAAAATTATGTTGAAAAAAATACGAACACGTGTAGAGAGCGTGCAGTAGTTCAATGGTTTCTGGTTGTGAACACGAATAATTTAGGTCAAACGGAACTCGGATGTCCAATTAGATGGCAATGATGGCATCTGGTCTACATTATCCAACTTTCTACGAATTTCCTAAAGTCCTATGCAAAATTGATTGGTAGAAATATCTCAAAAAAATAACCATTCATGGACGTTAAGTAATTATTCTTCCACCCAATTCATTGCCCTCCATTCCGTTATTACAAAATGTTTCATAGAACTGAGTCTGAGTCTACTCACATTCGACCCTCGTAACCCGACCGGACCAATAATAATTTCCTGTCCCTCACACAATAAGTCATTCATTAGCCTTAATTTATGCTCCTTGCACTCACCTCAACCATTTGACAATTTAAATAACATAACTCGTCGTTTCTGCTTATACTCATTACCCATTGCTGTTCGAGCTCCAGTAATTTTAAGAGCGTAATAAATTGAAGGAGCGATGCAAAACGAAGTTTACGAGTGGTCGTATTTGATCCTCGCATTATGGCTTCTGTGACACGGCTGCTTGTGAGGTGACGTCATCGAGTAACCGGACCATTCAACGACTGTTGGTATGCGTGCAGTTATTCAGGGCTGACCTTTTGTTCCATGACAAGAACGAACTTTTTTATGCATTAGTTAGGTATGTCCGAAACGAAATGAGCCATTGTGTGTGATGATGGGCCAACTTGAGAGTTTGAGAGAAATACCAGATGGATAAAAATGATTTATTTGTCACTGCACTGCGTCCGTTAAAACTACGGGAGGGAAGAAAAAGGGTTTTCTTTAGAACGTAGAAGTAACGTTGAACATACATATATTTCACTATAACCTTGTAAATAGTGCGCGAGTGAGGCCCAATGCAAGAACGATCCTATAGGTACTGGACGCATTCTTATTTTAAAATATTATTATCACAAATAATTTACAGGTCGATAACAATGCACGACGTCAGTTGGCTACCCGTTATCGATATGATAACAAAAATAGTCCGGCTCGATTGTGCATGCTATAACACTACCAACTAACATGATTACAGTCACGCGAACAACTTCTCCTACAGTGATGATTTTCAAATTTCGCCGAGTTTAATTTGGCGGTAATTATCCCTTCGATTTGCCGGTTTACGAGTTTTAATTGTGAGCTAAGTTTATGAGTAGTTCCAACCATTTCTATTTTTTATAACCCAAATACATTACACTTTTTATTAATACACAATTTATTTTATCTTCATTCAATAAAATGTTATCTACCTAAACCATGAATATTACATAATATTTGTAATTCAATATTTAGTTAAAACAATGCATCTTTTAAGTCAATTTGCTCTTGTGAAATTTGCCTTGTGTTCCCTATAGATAAGTTTGCCGAAGGTAAGTAAGTATCGACAGAAGGTAATTCGATCATGCCTAAGTATTGGCTGCCGCTGTCACGTTAAGTAGACATCTAATGGAAATCCTGTGTTCTACTCCATAAGTAGATGGAACATCCATGCTTCTATACCGCACTACATTTGATATTTTTAGTTTAGCGGAGCACCCGCGACGTCGAAACGTGATTTATGAAGACATCCCAACATTATCTATTGAAAAGGGTGAAATGTGAACAAATGACTTCGAATAGTTCGAATACAAGAATATAATTAAACTTGAAATGGAAAAGAATTCGTAAATAGAATTCTCTCCAAAGACAAATCCTGGTAAAGATAGAACAAACCCTAATGTCCAAGAGCTATTTGTTTACAGCAAACAGTAAATGTTAATCTCGCTGTCTCGAAGACTTAGTATGAAGATATACAAGCAGCTGTTCGTAAACACAAGGATAAAATAAAAAAATAGAAACACTCGCACTCGTATAGAATACAATTGAGTTGCACTAGTCGGCTGCAAACTGTTATAGATTTAAAAAAAAGTTTGCAATTATATTGTTATGGTTTCCCATTACCTCAAATTGGTCATTACATTTTACTGCCATCGGTATCGCTAGGAAGGAGAATGAGAGAGAAAAAGAGGGTTACACTTATCCAATTCGATCAACGGAAACTGCTACCTGTGGAGATTTCCTCTATTGTTTAATCGAAAACTTTTCGAACATGAAACAGTATTAAACAAATCCCAAACAAAGCGCTTATCAATCAGGAGGTCTGAAGATTTCTTATTTTCTTGATCTGTATACTGTTTGATAGAAAGTTAGAGAAAGATTGCTTTCAATCGTATTTTTTCTAACTGCCAATTTAAGAACAATCAGATACAGTGACAATGTGGCAATGTGGAGCAAGAGCGGTCAACATTGACCTACTTATTGCTGCGACATATACAAGTAATTAAACATCAGTAATTAAAGCCCGGATAGCACAATAGATCCTTATTAGAGTATGTTACCCTTGGGCCGTGTTCTAGGTAAACTAACCGAGAATCGAAATCGTACCAAGTAATTGGCAATGGGCACACATCTACTTCCTATTGCCCAAATACATCTTACACAACACTTTCATTTTATTTATGTGACGTCAGCTAAAAGGCAAATTTTTGAAAATGTTTCTTTAAATTAAGCAGTGATAATTAAACGGGTGTAGATAGCACAATAGATCGCCATTAAACGAGCATCGTCTGCATGCTCCCCCTGGGTATCGTTCACCACAATGCAAACCATTGCCCGCTTTAAAAATAAACTCTCAATTGGTTTCAGGATTGCTTTTAGTGACAAAATTTTAATTTATTTTCAAGATTTTATTCTTAGGCCTCAATTGATGTTCTATATTGGAAATTTGTCTGAAGATGCGTAAATTGAGGTACCTATCTATTACATTTTTTATATTTATTTACATAATAACACTTGAGAACTAATCTACAATAGAATAACCTAACATAAAACTTACTAATATAATACATATTACCATCTAAAATATAACGAATTACATTTTGTTTATTTTTTCATTAAATCGCTTATTAAGATAAGTCAAGATTTTCTATGTATGTCTCAAGAATTTAAAGCTGAACAAATAGAAAATGTGGTTCAACGAGAGTTCGATCTTACGTTCAAATCCATTGAAAAGCGTCTCGATGACTTCCGATTGCTTTTTGCTTTCACAATGGACGCTTAATATCAAATTGTGAATGGGACTGAAGAACACGTTTATTCACTGCCTAATACTTTGAAGGCAGTTTTATTTAAACATACACATTTCACAACTTAAAAATTCTCACATTAAACAAAGATACCTACTAACTACCAACCAATGCGAAATGTCGCACTCTTGCTTACAATGGCGTTAATGAATTCTTATAAAATGGAATATTTATGCAATCATAAGATTATTACGTAGAAGATAAGTATCGCAATGGATATTAATAAATAGCCATAATTGTTTGTGTCAGCGCGGTGGCTGACAGAAGTGAAGAGTCATCACAACGAGTACCGTGAAATGAAGCGCGTTCACGTCAAGCTGCCACTATTAGCACTAGACCCGAATGATTGCTTATTGTTACAGCCACAATGGCCAATCACTGTCCATCCCACGTACCACCAAGATTTTATGCCTTTCAATTTTAACATTAAAATCACGTTTTTGTGGACCCCACCGTATTTTAACAATCAAACAGGTTGTAATAGGTACTTGTAGAAATACCATAATTCCTGATGAATACGTTTGAGCGCGTCTTATTTTAATAACGCGACTTACGCTCTATTAATTCAACTCACGGCTGTAATCATCCGAAATTCTTTGTTCGTCTTCCTTTATACGGATATTTTACCCCATCCCCCATAAATGGCACCATTAAAAAGCTAAGACCGGCGAGGAAACTGAGCTACTTAAATATACTTTGCACGAATGCGCAAATTGATATAAAATACTTCATCTTTTGATATCTGCCCGGCGAGGTTGGGAGACACAAAAATAAATTATTACGTTCAAGCATTTAGAATCTGATTCATTAAGAATATGCTTTAATATTCAGTAAATGGTACCATTTAAATTAAAGAAATGAGAAAAAAATGCCAAGTTAAATTAGTAAAGGGAATATTTGAATAGCTCAATTCATGCAAATACGAGTATAAGAATGGTTTATCAGCGACCAACAACAACACTAACATAATGGACAGCTGCACTTGAGAGCCAGTCCTTCTAGATTTTTTGTGCTTACCACCTTTGGCCATTTACCTCGGTGAGATTGTGGTCTAATGCAAGTCTATTGTAGGTAGACTTAAATTCTGAAGAATTTTTTGGATAATTATCAATTCTTTTATTTTAATAAACCTTAATAGAAATATCCTATATTAAAGGATAGGATAGTCCGAGAGCTTGCGATGCGAGTGGTGGTAATGGTCGAGTCTGGATTATGTCTGCAGACCACTTCGTGACTAGAAGAATAATGTAGTATGGTCCTTCAAGCCTGAGAATACAATGTATTTTTTTAAGACTATGCCAATGATTCGTAGAGCACGAACCTACTGTAATAGAATTTTCTTGAGTTCGCCCTTTGATCGCAGTCGTTGATGTTAATATTCAAATGCAAATTCATAAATAAATAACCATTGTTTTAGTCATTCATAACTGGTAATCCTTAAAATAGGAATTTTAAAAATATAACAGTGTTGTAAATAATGTTTCCATAGGTCTCTGGGGACTAAGGAGTATCTTCACCAAGCTTTTATGATAAAAGTACTAGCATTTGATTACGCCGGTTTCACCTAATTATCCTTAGGGACCAAGCGTCTGTTACTCTCCGCATTCTGCGAATTGTGGGTATTATCGATATTTTTTGAGAATTTAATAAGAGTAAAAATGATTGTTTTCAACGTATACGCAATTTAATGTACGGACTGAACGTTCTTTTTTTTCCATGAATATCGGTTATTATACATAGTATTTATTACCTACCTTTTTTTAATCAATTCAAATATGAGAAAAATAAGAAACTGTTAAATTTGGTGAAATTATCCCCCATGTTAATCAAACCATAGCTTCGCTAACAGCGAAACTTGCCGTATTTCGATTTTCGAGGAAACTCTATATTTCAGGTCATCATATTGTTTTTTTTTCACTTAAGTTAATAGCTATCATACATCGCTAATGCACATTGATGTTTTCGCTCCATTGAGTTGGACTATTAAAAATAAATCACTAGCGATTAGTAATACTGCTATATAACTACTCTATCTCCGAAGCCTTCTTCAAAGCCATTATTTCATCGTGTCATATTACTCACATGTTTTATTAGTTTTCTGGACGATTAAAGAGTCATGCGGCGCCAACGCAAACATGTGACGAATTATTTATTTAGGGGAACTTTTTTTAGAGACACGCGTTTGTTCGCTCGTGTCAGACACATGTTCCATGAAGCTGTGACATGTTATGAAAGTGGAATATCCCCTACCGACCCACAGGGCTACCAACAGGCTAGACATCGTTTCCCGCTGTGTCGCGACGGATTTTCCTGTTTCTGACAACCCTGTTTATAAACAATATTGCCCTCGTTTTGTTATTCTTGAATAGAGCAGGATACATTGGATTTTTGGTTTTATTTTGTAAATTGCTCATTTCTCTATTATTTTTATGTACATTTTACTAAAAAAAATACCTATTTATTTTTCCTTTGACTCGAAAATTTATGCTGCCACTTCCAGGTCAGTATTAGATTTCTTAAAATAAATTGTTTTAAATGAAACAAAATTAATAGCAAAAAAATAAATAATAACGACCATCCCGTTATTATTGTAAGGTAACGATCAAAGAAAGAAAATAGAAGCTTTGTAGAGATACTAAGCATATTTAATAATTGGAAGAGTGGAGACTTCTTTTGTTAGAGCATAATAATAAGAAGCACAAGATTACCGATTTAGTGTAAATATAATATCAAACAGTTTTCTTTACGACAGTGGGACATGCTATTATATGTTGGAAGCCATTTCCATTATACTATATGTATGTATGATATATAATATGTGTCGCGGAGTAATATTTCAAGTTGGCGCCCACCGCGGGGCCACGGTTTTGCTTTTGACATTTTGGTTCTGTTCTGTTATTAAATTCTATCACAAGTGACATATAAAGTGAAGTAAAATCCTTACTCCTCGTACATTTATTAAACGCAACGTCTTGTCTTGGTGCGAACAGAAGTTTCACTAGACTTTTGGCGAAATATTCTAAGAATTTCTCAACGAAACTTCATGTTGAAGAGACCTGGAAAAAATTATTAAGTACGTCTTGTCGGAATTATACACAGACTTACACAGTAGGTACAGTAGTTACAGATTATATCAAGTCGGTCGACGTCGCAATTATACGATCGTTCTTTATCTATTAGTAATTGATAAGAGTTAAAGGAGAGTCACAGACATCGTCACCGATTAAAATAAACAGCTATAAAATATGAAAGCTTGGAAAATATTTTATCTATAAGTACCTAATCATTTTGTTTCCAAAATTTTATTGGTATCATAACTATTGATAATTAAGTATCTAAGTTTGCCGCGGTCCATCGAAGTATGCTGAGGAATTCTATTAAAGTTCCCTTCACAAAGTTCGAGGCATCTTAGCAAACTTTGAAATACTACTTATTGATTTTATAACCTGTACCTGTTATTACTCGCTCTCATTACTCGTTATAATGTTTGGTACTTCTTTATAAAGTTAAAAACTAAACGCGAACTGAGACAAAAAAAATACTGGACGAAAGAAAACAAGCCATCTTAATGTGAACCAAATATTCCTCATCTAGATAAGAAAATCCGAAGAAATAAACTGAATAAAGTAGCATCGTAGAACATACTAGGTGTTTCATTTGGTGAGCTAAGTTTGTGCCAATTCAAAGCAGCGGGCGTCTCGACCAAAAGAACCTCTTAACACGATCTCAAGAAATAAACCAACAATCCGGTCTGTTTCTTGGAATACAAGCCAAAAGTAATGCAGCAAAAGGTACGTTCGAAGTTTCGCAAGTTTGTTACTCGATTTCGCGGTGAGTCACGGCCCACGGGCCGGCATCGAATGTATCGAACGACCACGGGCCAACTTTCCGCTTTTATTGCCTTCGAGTCAGGCGAGAAGCCTTAAAAATAACTTACATTTAACTCGTAGTACGTATAGAATTCATCCTTGTATGGAGATCGCCGTGCTACAAATGTTCATTGTATTTTACTACGGTATTGCTAGACCTTCAGAATTTCTAGGCGTTAGTGGTATTTACAGTTTACGTTTTCATGTCGTAGTGAAACGATGACCTAAATTTCTAAAGCAAAAAATGGTCGAAAATACCTATTGAATAAATATTTATCTTAGTAAACAGTCAGACGCTCTACCTACATACCTTCAGATACGTGAAAGTCTGTTATTGCATGTCTTGGCATCCATAAAACTAGACTAAATGAGAAAAATCGAAGCTACTGTATCATTATTAGTTATTCCACGACAAAGTTAGGGGTTGTCTGGGACCTTGAAACTCACGACCAATAGCAACTCTGACGCTATCACCTGACGTCTCGTCGACGTAAAAAATACTTTTGTCTGGCTTGTTGAGGTCGGAATCGACCTTTGGTTTTCCAAATTTAAAGCCATGCTCTTGTTCAAATAATATGCTCTGCATATTTCTGGTTTCGTTCACTTATCTTTATTATGAATATTTATGTTGAATTAATGAACTTGCTGCAAGACTGCAAGTGGTCGCATTGTTAGTTACTTTTCAGGAAATCATAACTAATTTTGGTTGCTACGTTCTAACAGCCGCGACGCGACACACCACTTCCTCATTTACTCATACGTTTTTTTTATTAAAGGTTTTTGGCTTGGTAGCTACTTAGAGCTTTAAGCCATTTATTTATTTTAAATATTCTTCTTTTATGTTATAGTCACGTAATATTCTCACATTCACTGTAAAGTCTTGTCCTCGTCCGTACAAGTCCGGTCTGGTTTTAGTGAAATTGGTGGCTGTTCCACTAAAACTTCACGGAATTTTTGGGACAACCTGAAAAATCACGATACACGCTTTCATTTCACTTCACTTCTGCACTTACATTGATCTTTATTGGACAAAACACCACCAATATTATTCATTAAAACTCAAAATACACGAATTTAATGAAAAGAAAACAAAAACGCAACGTCACTTCGCAAGTTCCCGTCAAAAAGTCACTCATAGGTTTCACTTCAATTTGTTGCCAGATATAGAATGCAACAAAATTGAGGATGACAACAATTTGTCCGATGATAATGACCAGCAGCGACACGCAATGGATGCTGTGGGTATACCATGACACGCTATTATAACTACAAACAAAAATACAAAAATTACACCTCATTGCTGGAACTCGTTTCATTTTCACACCACAAATCCAAGATGAGATGAAATAGTAATGAGACATGTAGATAAGTAAAGAGACATCTTTAAACTTTTGCCAAAGTTGTAAAATGCCTGGAGTGTTGAAATGATTTACTCATCTGAACAACCCTGTTGCGGGGAGTGTGTTTTGATGTTGAAAATCGCGAGATATTTTTGTCACGGTACAGTTGAGTCACTTTTCAAACGATTTGTCGATCTTGTTCCTGAGGCTGCTTTTCCACCAGAGATGTGCTATGCGGTTATGATGCGAGGATGTGAAAGCTATGCTACGAAACTATGTCACCCACTGATGCTAACGAATACGGAGCGAGTAAGATGGTCTCTGCCTGCACATAGCTACGTGGCTACACCACTCGCGACCATCCATAGCACGCATAATCCATATAAAAAAAAAACATAGCTTCGTAGAACCCTTTTCTACCAGTGCTATGCTATGTGGACCAATGAACAAACGCATACATAGCAACGTAGCATAGCACATCTCTTGTGGAAAGGCAGCCTAAATCTCTCCAGCAATTTATCGTTCAGTTGATAAACCAAGAATCGCGAAAAAGCCGAAGTTGATTCATTAAATCGAATGTTATCTACTAATGCTTAGACTACATAACTGTCCCCATAATTTAACAGCATAATGGTGTGATTATCATGTTCAATTCTCAAGCTACAATAACACAGAACTAATGAAAAACGTAAACAATGATCTTTCCCAGACATTGTATCAGAAATGTAATGGTAATGAGTAATGCGTATTTGAGTAACGGTGTACTGAATTGCTGGCTATAAGCGATTATTTTTAGATGATAGATATAACCTGTTTACCAATTTAAAATGAACATTAAAAATCTTTGACGAATTCATGCCATGAAATTAATAAAATTAATTCAAAGAAAGCTTTTTACGTATATATTTGATTTTCATTAAATAACGATATCAGCGAAGGAACACGTCAATGGGGGTGTCATTTTCCTTGAAATTATAAAAAATAGGACGGGAAAAACGACAGCCCAAAAGAGGAACGTGTCATTGTAAATTTTTCGCAGCATTTACTCTGTAATTAACTAGCCGCTTTCGTTTAAAATGTGGCGTCGAAAATAATTTGTTTGGCGGGAAATTGCTTGGTATATTTTTATTATTTATTGGATACGTCAAGTTGGGACGTGTTTATTATTATTTCCTACTAGTGAGAGATATAAGCGACGCAAATCTACATGTTATATTTCAATGTTGTCGCTAAAACGGTTAATTTGAATACCTATCTCTCCTTTATTAAAGCTTCGAATCTTTATAATGACGTCAATCACTCAAGAGTTGAACGAACAAAGACTGTTAAAAAAATCTTACTACAAGAATATTGAAGGTGTAATCAGAATACGGTAAAGTAGCGGTTGTAGTTTGGTCCCAACAGCCAAAACCGGTTTTATTCGGAAAGTGGAGCGTTGCCCCCATTTCTGTTTAAATGTAGTTACGTTTTGATTTCTTGTTCAGTTCGAGTTATATTCGCTTGATTAGGAAACTGCTCATATTGTAGGCAAAACTATTAACCTATTAATTTTGAATCTGCTAGTTGCAAACATTTCGAATTATAGGAAGTTATTAAGGTTAGCTGGTAGGTAATTGGTACATAAGCATGCGTAAAATAGATTCCTCCTTCAGAGGTAGTTCAACTGCAGCGGAGTGACTGACGCTCCTTGCAGTAGTAGCAGTGATAACAAAAAATAGGTCAATTTTAGCGCAAAGATTATCTCCACAATTTGTAGTAGGTACAATAAAATCGAACAACTAGCTAAGTAATTTTGTTTCTTATTATTTAATCTTGCTGAGTTGTAGGTATGTATGGTAAGATTTGAACTTATTTCAAATCTTTAAAATCAATTGGTGAACGTAATACCTCCTTTCAATTCTATTGCAATGTTTTATGGAACTACTATGGAACTTGGTAATACCCGATTGGATTATAACTTTTAACAAGACGGCGACGCCTGCAACCCCATATTACGTTGGTTAGTTTAGCCTCTTTTTCACATTAAAATTTTTGGACAAACGAAAGGAGATAGCTGAATGTTTCTCATCACTTCGAAGGGAACTTCGATGTCCTAGCTTAGTCCTAAGCTCAGTACACAATGACAACACAATTTCTGAATTCTTAACTGCTGTAACTACAGTTGGTCGCCAGCCAAGTGTATTTCAGATTTTTTATTAAATTTTCTCTCGCCTATTCTCAAAGCCTGCGCTCGTGTACGGATGTGGAAACGAATAAAACGAAATTACTTATAATAAATTAATATTCATTTATTATAAACAATATTTGTAAACGTCTTTGGCGGTACAGAATTTATGAAACGTGAATGGCATGTAACCGTTTTTAATCAATTTAATGCCTAGCATAAATAAGTAGGTAAGTAATAATATAAAAAAGACAACTTCGATTAAAAAAGAAACCATTGCAGTATGAAAATCGATAAAAAAAACCGCAAAAAAACTTATTTGAAACCACACCCACCCAACCCTGTTAGAAATTGTTGGTATGTACTTTACATTACATATACGCCCCTATTTAAAGTCTTGGTATTTTAGTTTCCAAACTTCCATTCTGTTTAACCTGAATATTTACATTTCATTATAGGTTTTTTGTGATGAGTTTCGTTTGATTTGAGATGGATTTGCGGTGAGTGGGATTTACATATTCCAAAGTAGGTCAGGTTGTAGTCACCACTTGTAAAGTCACGCTAAAATGTATCTTTTATTAAATAAGGCTTATTGTAATACTTACGTAAGTTACTTGTTCCGCCCCGCGGTATCACCCGCGTTCCAGAGGGAATTAAAATGAAATATAGCCAATGTATATTTACAATTTATTTACAACAGATGTACAAAATATACAAACTATACCTAATATATATATATAAAAAAAGTTCTTCGAGCCTGCCGATCGGCAAGGTTCCCAGCAGGCTGGCAGCGTTTCCTCTTTGGATGGCCAGGCTGATGCGTTGGCTGAAAAAGCTCCCCGCCCGCCGGTCTCCCGAGGTCTCGATATTTTTTTAGATAAAATACTTGTGAAACAATTTAGAAAATAAATATAAAATAATATAGCCTATGTTAGACAGGCTATAATGTAGCTTTCCATTGATGAAAGTTTTTTTTTGAAACCTACAAACAATACCAAACCTGTGTAGTATCTAAGATACTTTTCAGTTACAATATCAGGAAATCCGTAAATTTTACAATACGCCACCGCAAATTAGTTTTTGTGTTTATTATATTCTCTTTTTGTATTAAAATTATACGAGCGTTAAGTAAATACCTATGTTTTCTTTTAAATATACGAAATACTAGATCTAAAATAAATAAAACTGTTTCTCAATATACTTCATTATCCTTTGTCCAAAGCCTATAAAAGCCATTTTGAAGTCAACTTAAGTTATAATAAAGCAAACAAACGTCGATGTTTGACTTCAAGCAGAGAAATATAAATCCCTAATGACGTCATTACGCATAATAAGAACTAGTTGCCATTACGGAATATTACAAATTTTCATCGAGTAACTTTTTCTTTATTTATTTTATAGATTTCTTCAGAATAATATCTTATTTATTTAAGTAGTTACTGTATCTCTATTGCTCATCATCATATATCATAATAATTTGTGTGTTGCAAATTCTAAGCCTCACAAATACAAATTTAGAATAGGTAACCAATTTTCTTTACAACAGAACGCAAAATATTGTCAGCAGATACTGTCATAATAAAAGATAGGTACTTTTAAAAATCAGTCTACTCTTCACAATTTTCTTAAGGAAAAATAAGTTTATTTAGAATTCTTATCATTTTGCACAGGCTTACGGCATTCTCTTGTAACAAATAAGTCGTGCATATTGTTACAGAGATCGCGACGGCCATTGCCTACATTCAATTTAGTAATGCAGCATATTGCCAAAGCTGAGTCAAAGAATACGATTTCTTACTGAGAGCAGTAAGCGGGCCCTTTCTTCTCCATTCACTTTGGGCAAGAGTCCAGATCCCCGAGATACATGGATCATCTAGTTCCTGTAGATATCAATAACCGATAATTTATTTATTTTCCGAAACGAAAACAATAATTTACTGACTATACACAAATGTTTAGTACTTGTTTATCCTTCTTTAGTAGGTATTATTATAAACTAAGCTCATAAGCAACTCATAGTCTAGAGGCCCCATTATCCTATAGAGCCAGGGGCCCCCAATAAGTCAAAACAGCTCTGTCTGTAAGAGAATTTATTAATACGCAATCCCAAATGTTATCCGTCGGTAATTTAAAATAGACCAATGTCCCCGTTAGAGAAGTAATATTTTTACAACCATAGCAAATGACTTTTCCAATACAACAACATGGAATTACTTCCGAAGAACAATTTTTATGGTCGTAAGTACACGTTGCAGTTCGTTCCAACATACGATAACATGTTTTACGTCAGTGCTTCCTTGGCGAACGATAAATAACGCTGCGGTGTTACGGACGGCAGTGTTTAAACTTCTCCTTATTCCCCGTACAATAATTTCATAAATGATATTGCCGAATTTTACGCTTCCATATTTGGCTACGTCATAAGTATCACTAAAAAGTAGACGGTCACATAAGTTACGTTTATTGATTATGTTTACTGGTAGTAAACAACTTTACTATGGGGAGCTTATGACTGCACGTTTCCATTTACCATATAGGTCGAGTGTATTTTAAATATATTTATGCGAATGGGCTACCGTTTAAGCTTTATGATGTTGACGTTACCGAATATTTTATGGGATATAGCGGGAAAACGATGAAGAAAACTGGTGGAATGCCGTCCTAAATGTACTCGAGGACGTTCACATACAAACTTATATCGGGTGGGACACACAGCCACGTATATCAAACAAGGCTTTGGTTGAAATAAATAAGGGTTGCCAGATCGAAAAACAGTAATATCTGGGCAATATTTTAAATTTTAAACGGGTTTTTTATATTCATAGGTAAATAAAATTATGATTTTTTATTTGAATTTCACCATTTTTTTTCGAACTCGTAGACGAATGCTCACGATAAATTAATCCTTTGAATGTGAATCCGTCAGGTCATTAATTAGTGGGGATTTTTCCTGCAGGACAGTCGTATGAAATTATGGGGAAATGAACGAATCTCGACCAACAGCTGGCAACCCGACCGGCGGATACAATTTGATAACTTCAAAATTTTGTATGAAACTGAACATAGGTAACGTGTTATACCTAAAGAATTTTTTTTTTTAGTTTTCTCGTGACTTCATAATTAACTAATCAATTGAATGATTACAAAAATGAGTTGCATTGAATGCACTATGTATTTGAAAACCTTATTCATGTGTCCATCTTCGCGTGTCATCATATCGTGTCGCATAAAACATTGGAACCTGTGCCTCTTATGGTGATAAAAGTGAGGCGAGCTTATCTTCAGTTTTTATGGTGCATTGCGTCGTAAGAACACGTCAGTGTAGGTATGGGGAATGGGCGCGCTGTGGCAATACAAGTCACAACTATGATTATAAGCTACATTTACTCTGGACCTTGTTTGTACTTCCTCGTGTTTGACGTAATGCGCGCACGTATGTGTTCTCTGCTTAAAAATATCTAACTGCTCGTGTCTTCACGTCCCTGAATTCTTGTATTTTTGAAAAAAGAAGAATATATTGAAATTAGTTTTATAACGTTTATTCTTTTGTTTCGCAGGTACATTTTTCCGCATCCAGCATTCCAGGACCAATTCTCGCACGTTTGACATAAATGTCGGGTTCGAAATTCAGTGAAAAACTTGGCTGATTTGATAGAAATTCTATTTAACGTATTGACAAATGTATGCCATGTTTTCAATGGATGTCGAATACGAAATTAACGTCGTAAGCGCGAGAATCGGGCTCCAAATTCGTACAAGATCTAAGTTTATGCAGTAAGTGGTTTAATTTGATAAGGAAGTCATGAGAAGGCGTTTTAGAACTGCAGCTTAATTGATGTAACATGCATATTATTACATACGTATCATCCTCGTTAATATCAGGATGTCTACACTCTGTAAAACGTGTGCGGAATGCCAATCGTCGATTAACGCTGCACAGCATAATGTCTGGAATTTAAGTTTTGTGCATTGTTACACGCACAATGAAATCATGGGTACTTTGTAGTACTCGACTGGTTAGCTATCTACTTCATGTTGAAAATCTGTCGGCAACCACCTATTGGTGTGTTCCGGCAGTTGCACTTGAGAGCCAGATGCTTTTAAGGTGTTGTAAAAAGGTCTACGACACATTAGCAATCCTCCTGGTATTAGTGTATTTGCTTCATCACAATGGAATTATAATTGTAGAAAATATAATTTTTTAATATTACGTCAAGGGTATGTTTTTATTTAAATTATGATTTTTGGTGTGTGAATGCGTCTTTGGTTTTGTTCAGATCGAGACATTTAGACTGGACCTAATTCCATTGAAATATATCTTCTTTAAAATTGTAAGTAAATGATTGAAGAATATCTACGTATCGCATTTTTCAAAGATTTTAATAATAGTAATCGCATCTTTTAATTGAATTAGAATATGGATTAGTATTACTGAGACCATTTTCAATTTTCCATACTCTGTCGTCTTAATTTTTTACAGGCTTCGCATTTTTTTAACATAGTTGCAGTCTAATTGAAAATTCTGAATCATACTCTGAATTCGCCGTCTAGGTTCACAGTCACTGTGACTTTGGTTAGCCAAATAGAAAATATGTCGCATTTGCTCAAGCTCATTTATTATTATGTCAATCTAGAAAACAGATTATTTTGTTGACAATAAAAACCATGCAAATGTGACCCACCATAATCCATCACATTTTACTTGACGTTTCTAAAAATCGGAGATCCATGTACCAGCAAATAAAGACGTTAGTACATAAATCTTGATTAACACGTCATCCAAGTGAGGATTGATTACTTATGCAGTATTTGCGAGTGCTGTTTTTCTTTTTAACTACAATAAATCTTGTTTAAACCTTGTTTCGAAACAGAGTTCACTGCAGTCACGAACGATTGTTCATTAATAAAATTAATAGCTTTATAAATTAAAGACTCATTATTTTCTTCGGTGTTGTATTTCTATATGTTGTTGTCTTCTGTCTCCTAGACAGTTCATCAACAGTTTAAATGATATTAATCCCATTTATTTTGCCATTCCGATCGGGAATTACCTATCTACAATTAAATTCTATGTATATACAGACGCTAGTCGCGTCTTCATAAATCGCAGTCGTGTACCGACCGATAGACTGCTTCATTTTGAATCGAAGTCTGAACTAGAAACCATTCAATTCAGTAGACGACCGATTCGTTACCCAAAGTCACGTGTGTATCCGAACTGCTCTGAATAATCTCGGATAATGAGCATTTCCAACAACTAGATTTGTTACTGATTGGTAACTTCAAACTATAGTATATGTACACTTTTCATAAAATGGAGAACCTTTTAAAATAAAACTACGGGTACTGTTTCCGTTTCACAATTTGGGGCAGTGATTCTAGTCATTCTATGACAAAGACTAGGTTCCGAAAAGTAATCAACTCAATCTACTTCCTAAGTGTAAAAAGAATTATGTCTTGTTTGCTTCCAGCTCCATAACAAATATTTTCCAGACAGGTACATGGTTGTATAAAGCTAGGACTTTCACTCTTCATTAATTAAATACCACTTTCTACATTTACAAACTCGCAGGTCGCAGCCCTGCCTCCTTCACTTCCCCTACTCGTGTAAACCTGAAAAAGGGGTGGCGACGAACCTTAATTATATCACGAGTACCTTCGTTAACGGAGCATAAATCACAATTCTTTAACATAAAAATCTCATCGCGCGAGCATTCATTACTTAACTATGACGAAACAGAGGGCGAAACGCGGTAATGTTTCCCCTGTCAATTAGGAAAATTAAATAAAACCGAAGCGTTGGTCCGTTGAAATTAATATCACTTTCACAGCGTCAATTTAACGCCGGAGGCTTGTCTGCCTTTACGTGCAATCCCAAAATATGTGAGTTGAGCATCCGGACGGACACGGTGTCGCCTAGCTTTATTTATAGCGCCCTATAAAACTCAATACTACATTGGCAAAATAAAAAAAAACTTTAGTTCAAATTCAGTTTTTTATTTGCCCATTAAATGGAATAGTTTAATAGAATATTTTGCTGAAACAAATCAATAAAATTTTCATGGGCTTATTTTTGTGTTGAACAAAGGCCTAATTTAGTTGCTTTAGTGACTTCACTCGAAGAATAATATAGGTGTGCCTCCATTTAATAATTGGGTGGGAAATTGTCAAAGCAAAAATAATCGTACCTACGTAAATTTAGTCAAGGGCCAAGGTTAAACAAAAAATCAATGCTCACGTAACACTAGTAATTTTAGTGGAAAAGTAAACTCACATTTTACCTGTCACAGACATGTTCATTTCCGAATGTCGTAAACGCACAATGGTTCTAAAGACGGTAGCTTCTAAGGATATTAGGATTTTCCTGAGCAACTTGTTTCCCTGAAACCTTAACTTTCTCCGTCTATATACCACAATCTTATTTTTCCACATCATTTAACTAGCGAGGCAAGGGTCATTATTACTAAACCGACTCGTTAAGTATCTGCCTGCAGTTTGATATACGGCCAACGTTCTCAACTGTAAAGGAAATATCTTCATTATCTGGGCTCAGGCTAAGGACTAGACAAAGTGCTTTGGTCGAGATTGCTCCCTAGACAGGTACACTAACTAATTTACTACTATATAAACGTAGCACGTACGAGGTCGTGCGTATGACAAATCGGTCTTAAGGAAACGTCTTTTTTTTACCCTTACCTAACACGAAACTTGGGCTATACGTAATAAGGATGGATTAAGAAGGTATACTTACTTTGAAATTGGAATGCTATTGCTCCATCATTCGTGAATTTCGCTTGCCTAAGACTTCACTTCGTTTTTCCTCTTCGATGGTTCGCGATCTTTTTTGATACTTCAACATCTTCAAGTCTGATATGAACTCAGACAATCGATATCTAAAACGTAACAAATCATTAGTTCTGGGCCTACAAGGCTCTAATGGAAATCGGGTTAAGCCTTAGAATTATTGAAGGATTAAATCCTCCGATAACTGTGCTTGTTTCCCGACGAGCAAGCTGAGCCAAAAAAGGATACTTTGACCCAGAAAACAGTATTGAACAAAGAGAGCAAGCAAGTTGGTAGTAGCGTAGTAGTGTTCGTCATGCTTTATGCTTTTCGGAGCGTTGTTTTACTGGATGGGGTGTACAAGGTGCAGATTGCGTCTAATTTATAGTTCGACAATTCATGTACTTTTTGTAGCCGAGATGTCGTTTGATTTCAAATTTGGTTTCATTTTTTTTTTTCTCTTTTTGAATTTAGTTTAGAATTTCCCGTATTACTACAACATAGTCGTCAATACTAGACTAGATGTCAAAGGTATATTTCATTATCAAATTGTAACTTGCGATGTATTCATCCTAATACTGTAATGAATAAATTTATTAGACAGCATATGTGCCGTTAAGCTTAGACACGCGTTTATACATGAATCAAGAATTTAGTATGAAATAGTTATTTGGTCATGGTTCTGTGAAGTTGGAGTTATTAAATTCTGCGAACTTGTGTCTAATGTCGTAGAACCAAATCAGCTTTTTGTCAATGACAGACTAACAGGATTCGTTCTGAGTATATTTTTAATACCACTGAGTTGACTGACATACAAGCATTATCATAAAGATGACGGTCGAAGACTATTTTTATTTAAAACATTATTATAATTTACTAATTCAAGTAATGAGCATAAGGTTAGTAAACAAAGTTTTATTAACCAAGATAAAGTTAACTACAAACAAACTACGTCCAACTTTTTGGAAAAAACAAGTTGCTTGTAAAATCCTCATTTTAAGGGGCAAGCAACGTAACAATAACAACTTTACAACTAAGAGCGAACTTTGACTCGCTTCATCTTGTTTAAACTTTGCCTGTGGGCATAAATATAGCTAGCAAGTACACATATCTCATCCCCATGATATTTTCAAGTGTATCCAACGTTATAATATGCAGGAAGACGTTCTAAAATTAGCGACCGCTTATTAGAGCCGGTAACTCAATCGCTTGCGGCCACGAAATCGATATTCTAGCCTGTTTAGTATACCTAGACGATATCTCGGTTTATACTAAGCAATAGTGCTGCACACATATTCGTTAGATAGGTATCAGTGAACAGGGCAATGTATCTTTCATCGAGTGGTTGGAACCAAACTGCGAGTATATTACGTTGTAGAGTACATGCATTTTGACGATCTTAGATTTTATTTTCAAACGATTAAGATGGTATTTTCCTTATGCTTAAAAATTTATAGGTTTACGGTGATTGATTTTTTTTAATCATTGAACACCTTATGATTTATTTTAAATTAAATCTTGTGCGCTTAAAATTATTTTGTTAATTGCCATTTTAAAATCAATGAGAGAAAGATAAATGTAATTAATTTCCAACAACGTAATTTAATGTTAAAATTCAAAATGACCTCGGTTGAAAAGTAACTCAATTACAGTAGATATTTCACAGTAGTGGCACACTATAATTTGAAACGATAATGCGACTGGGGTAACGTTACTATCAAATAAGGAATCTTTAGTTTCCAATCCAATTTGCTGGTATTCCCTTGCGTGTCTTAGTGGGAAGCGATTTATTTTGATTATGGCTGTTCCCGCAATGGAAAACAAGCTATAAATTAACACCGACGACTTAATTAGCCCCCGTGTTTCCAATACCATTAACGGTCGGTGATGACAGCTCAGTGATTCGTGAACTTAATTGATGTAACTAATATTTAGGGAAGGGCAGCGATTTATGTTTGTCTGGAAATGGGCTTAGGGTTCAACGCTAATTGGTGGTTCTATTTCCTTATCACTTTCGTCATGAAATGGAAATAAACCACCCGGAATTTATCACAGGATGCGCTAACCGTTTTTCCAGAGATCCTGAGGATTATGAAAATATTGAAACTAAATCTAGAAACACACATAACTACATGAATGCTACTACATATATTTGGGATTTGCAGGATATAAATTTCGTCAGAATTCACTATGGAAACTTCTGGGAAATTGAAATTGGAACAGATAACCAATTTGATTTTAGGCAGCAACTACTCAGCTTTTCAGTTCGAATAATTTAGTATCAAAGCTTATTTCTACCGCAAAATCTTCAGATTTTCCATGAAGTATTTTTGTGATTCAATATGATAAGCTATATCAACAGCTCTTATGAGGTATCGTGATCATAGCTGATTGGAATTTTGTGGAACCATTTCATTTATTTTAGTTTGATATCAATCAAGGTTTCTCGTAATTAACTTAACCAATAGAATGAAACGAGTCTTGGAAGTAAACGAAAAGTTCAGTGAAAGGACTTTATTATAAATAATCTGTGTTCATTGGAAATATAAAAGAAATTCAAACCCGTGAATGGTTCAATCTCAATCCTCACACAAAAAATAAGGCTCTAATCTATTTCTGCTCCTTAATTCCAAAAGTAGAAAATATAGGAAACATCATTACAGCTTCCAATATTCAAGTAACTTCTTCAGACCTTTCGAAGACTGTTGTATCTTTGGAAAACAGAAATTGAAGACATTCAATACTTTCCGGAGATTTCGACAGCTTAAAAGAATTCCGACTCATGTCTTCCTGGTATTATATTGTATATTTAATTCAATTTACAAATAACACTAGCCGTCCTCGCATTGTTTATTATCTAGAGACAAGTTGACAAGCGGTATCTACATGTACTCATAATTAATTTCAAGTAACTACTGTTATTGTACTGTGTCTTTTGAATGCAATTTAAGTTTGGACAAATATTCGTCCAAGAATTTAAGGCATTATTACTCTCCTACCAAGCATATCGATGATAGCTCAGTGGTAGTTACGTCGCTGCGGCCTGAAGTTGATAATCTGTCGCCAAAGCACGGTGTGTTCCGGCAGTTGCACTTGAGAGCCGGCATTGTAATATGGTGTACAACACATTGGCAATACCGCTAGTATTGCTAATGTACCTATATAGGCGACGGTATTCACTTACCATCAGGTGAACTGCTTACCTGGTTGTCATTTGATTCACCCATAAAGATGGGCATTTAGGGCTTGCATACTATTATTAAAATAGCTCCGAATACAATAAAGCATTTGTACAATCATCTATACTAATATTATAAAGAGGAAAGATTTGTTTGTTTGTTTGTTTGCATTGAATAGGCTCCGAAACTGCTGGACCGATTGACTTGTTGCTCGTTGCCTGCCATCTTCAACAGTTACAAAGTTATGGCGAATGCCTTCGCGTGAAACGGTCTCTGGACACGCGAGATTTTACTCGCCGCTACCTTTATTAAACCTTTTCGCCATTAAAAGGGCTCGTTTAATAAGGGATAGCGTTCATTTCCATTGTTATTTAATTAGATGGGTATATTCGTTATGAATTGTGACGAATAAAGTTTTGTCACTTTTAACAGATCAGATATATGAAAATAACAACAATATGGACTTGTAGCATAGCATATTTAGCTATTGTTGCTATTTTAGCTATATTTACCTGTATAAAAATTTTTTTTGGCGCGTTTCAGTATCTCACATCAATATGCATTTTTTTCGAGTCGGACTCGCGCACGAAGGGTTCCGTAAAAACGGCAAAAAAATCACGTTTGTTGTATGGGAGCCCCCCTTAAATATTTATTTTATTTTGTTTTTAGTATTTGTCGTTATAGCGGCAACAGAAATACATAATTTGTGAAAATTTCAACTGTCTAGCTATCGCGGTTCTTGAGATACAGCCTGGTGACATACGGACAGACAGCGAAGTCTTAGTAATAGGGTCCCGTTTTTACCCTTTGGGTACGGAACCCTAAAAATGACAATGAAAATATTAATAATCAAAGTATCGAAGCGCGGCCAAACATTACAATAGAAAAGAAACATTCATAATTGTAATATTGTCAAATGTTCCATTTTATTCCACCAACATGTAGTCGTTTAACTGTCGAACTTTAATTGGCCGACATGTTGAAGGTTTGTGTGTAAATAACCTTATACTTTTGAGCATTCCGTATGAGTCACGCGGCACGCTATATTTTACAAACTGTTTGCTTTTATTACAATTAAAACAGTTCGAGGTTCGCAATGGTATTATTCTAGTTACCATTTGAATGAAATGTAGGCGAGTGTACCTCTTCTGTAAGTGTATTGTGTACGTACGTGTTTCGCACGCGATATTTTAGCATAATTGTGTTACCTAATAGGTAACAATATGCTCAATATAATAATACCTAATTTTCTAAGGCTGTACGGCGCCTATTGCGTGTCTTAAGTTATTTTTGTAATCCAATACCGGTCTCTAAGGACCAACAGAAATAAACAACTTATATTTCAAACATTAAGTTCCACATCGCCCCAACTATATCCTTTTATTAGTACTCGAGCGAGTAAAAAAGTAAGGAAATAAAACCTAAATTCCAAAGGTCAACTGTTAGGCGAGTAAGAAGTCGAGTCAAGAGCTGGAGAAAGTTTTAATGTCTTTGGAAATAAATCGGGCTATTTATCTTTATCCCTCGGTGCCGTGTGTTGATGCTCTAATGGGAGGCCTACTGAACCGCACCATGGAAACCGACAGAAAAGGACGTGAGCGCAACGGATTGTGAGTTGTGACCAAAAAAAAGATTTTTGTTTCTAGTAGTACTAAGCATGGGATTGGTCACCCGGTCCTGTTTCGTTTCGACAGCCGACTGAAGGAGATTATAATAATGAGTTTCTGTTTTCAAAAATTACGAACGTTTATAGTTTTTAAACCATTTTTTTGGAACATGGAACGTAATTCGTAAAATTAATAAATGTGGGTTTATGATCGCACATAAGTTTGTATTGTTGAAACGTGATGTGTGGGAGTTTTGGTGAATAAGCAACAGTGACCTACACCTACTTACTTGCTTTGTTGAATCAGACACAACTGTTTCCACATAAATACTTAATGACGTCACTCACATAGAATAGAACCTGATCGTAAAGATGAATATCGAAAATAACTTATCGTTAACTTTTGACAACCATTCCAATACTTGAAATAACTATGTTAGTTATAATGGATAATTTTGGTTAATTTACGCTATATTTTGCCTCACCTGCCATTACAATATTAGAATTAATTTACATATCAATTCAGGCTTTATTAAACATAATTGTCATTATTCTCATACAATTAAATTAATTAAGCTTATGAACGACATGTCTATCGTGACATAACCCTATAATATCGAGTTTATACTCCACTAGAGACTTACCTCTGCTATTAAAGTGTTGCTACAAACTCCAAAACTTCGGGGGTATTTTATACCCCGTGACTTGGGCGTACCGGTTATTATCTTTACGAGGGGTTGAAAGCTCTCACTTTTTTATTATTGCCTTTTATATTGTGCGGGTGCTTAACTGTATTACCGAGGTCAAATAAAACGAACGGCAACGTGAGTGTGCGTCACGATTTCAAGGGACAGTCTTTGTTTCAATCAAACGTGACTCAAGCTTAAACCAATGTTAAGAAAGTCAAAGATTAAAATGTTTTTACTAAAAGGATAATTTATCATCGTATCACTAATACTTTGTTATGTTACTCAACCGTAAAAATAACTGCAGGTAGAGAGAGAAGATACTTTTCTCATGGGTTAGCTTTTAATTATTCGGGAACGCGTGAAAAACTGCGGCAGAAACTACTACGTGCTACAACATTCATAATAAGCAAAGTTATGTGTCTCGCTTTAACAAAGAAATATGGTCATAGTTTCACACATTTCAATCTCCAATTTTTAGTTGTACAAAAAATTGGAATTCATGATCTGAAACGAATTGTGTTTCTACTGAAGGATTGTTTGTGTTTAGAACCAATTATTTTTAATATATGCGACGTATGGGACGCGTTAACCTTTGTAAAGTTTGCCGTAGTTATATTATGATCGTCTATGGTACTTTCAGGACTTACTGTATTGTTCTAATGCTTGTTTGCCTCTCGGGACCTATTTCGTGACTAGCGTATTAGTTTCCACTAACTTATTTTGTACGTAAATAATGTTCAGCTAATTTTAAGATTGTACGTAACTCATATTTGCCTTGTACTTTCGTATCGTGGATTTAGATTATGTGGAACTTCCATGGTCGGTCGTTTATTATAGTGAACTTAAAGTGAAAGTTGACTATGTTAGTTGTTCTTTGTATTTGTTTTAAAACTAGTGACGATATTTTGAAGCAGAGCATACATCGGGCTAGTAGGGTCGGTAAAGCAGAGCACGGCCACCATCAATTAATATGTCAGTTATACCAAAATGGCGGTAATATTTTTCATTGGGCTGTCAACTCTACAATCCATAGAGGTACCTTAAATAGGTACTAGTATTGAAAATGCCCAAGTAACTCTATTTCCGCGTGGTTTTCCTGGGTATAGGAATGGATATTATCTTAAAAAAAAACAACTAAGAGGATTAAATAAAAGGCTATAAACGAATTCCATGCGGATTGTAGACACGGGTAAAAGCTAGTATTTACTATAGAGATCAAACTTTTTTTTACATGTTGCTTGAAGCTTGACAATGATTTCAATTGAAATTGTGATTATGATCTTTTGCGTAAATCTAACAAGTAAAATATAAAAAAAAGTTTACTCTACAAAAAAAACTTCATCTCATTCCTCAACACTGATGAGTAATTATACAATTAATTCAACAAGGCACCTAATATTAAGGCCTACGGTACAAGTTTGTTTAAGAAATAACAAACAACTCGCATTCGGAGTTTTCCCCGCCCTTTTAAGCAGATGTTGTTTGTAATTGTTATTTGGTACCTTCGCTGTCTTATTATAACGTCGAAAGTTGAATGAGAAGTTAGTTCAAGTTTTTCTCAGTTGTCAGAATATCAACTACCTATGTGGCAGTTATTTTTAGAAATCCGACATTACACAGCACATTCGCGAATTATTCCCAATAAGAGTTCTGTTATACATGAACAAATGAAAATATATAATACTATAATAATTTAGAATTTTAATTATTAATTTTTGTTATTATTGTATTTATTATTGTAATCGTTTCCCGTGTTATCTGTTTGTGCTTTCTGTGATGTCCTGTAATTGAAGAAGCACTAGGTGTATAAACGCTACTGTAATTATTGTTTTAAATGTGAGGTGTATTCTTTGTTGGATATCCAAAATAAATAAATACTACATGACTTTATTTACTTATAACCTCTTCAAACACAGTTAATCATAGTCATTAAACTGTGGCATATAATTGTTTGAATCATTATTTCTGACTCGTTCCCACTTAGGTATTACAAACAACATTCCTATGCAGCCTGCATTCATAATTGCATCCAGTTGCCAAGGTTAAACTACTGATGTAATAAATAACAATATAACCAGTTTTAAAAGACCTCCTATCACTTGATTTCGGATCAATATACAGGTCCACTCCGTTTGGTAGATAGAGTTGTCATTTTATCAATCGAACACTGTTCTAGATATAGATAAACTTTGATTAAGAGCGTGGAATATTGAGTCATATACTATTTTTGTAGTATTTTTTTTATACCACAAGTGACAATCAGGCATCACTCAATCACCTGTTGGGAAGTGACTACCGTCGCCTATAGACATTAGCAATACCAGAGGGATTGCCTAATGGGCGGTACACCTTATTATAATGCCTTAAAGGTAACTGATTCTCACGTGCAATTGCCGGAAAGTGCTTGGTGCTTGTCGACAGATTTTCAACTCGACAATTATAATAATAATACTTAATAATGTTTATTTCAAAAAGTACTTAGCGTAGTGTTTCAATTATACATAAGCTATATTTTTCTAAGTACAAATGATTTAAGCATCTGTATCCGAACTAGACAGAACCTGCATTTCTAAGTTATACTAGTTTGAGTCCACATTGAATTAGGTTATCTGCTGTAGTTGTGAAAATTAAACACAGTCAGTATTTTCGCATTTACATAATATTATATTAGTATGAATTAATTATTGTCCCGTTGTTTTGTTTTATGATAAAAATATCGTAGAGTGTAAGCCAAAGTAGGTATGTGTGCTATGTTTCATCCAAATCTGCATAGCCATTTAGGACCTTAGTGAGTACAGACATCCACACAACTAGTAGGATATTCAGTTTATAAACTGTAAGTTACCTATATTTAAAAGTTAAAAAAACGTGATCATCTAAGAATAAAACCAGATTGGTTAGTTCAAGTATGCAAATTAATTGCTGGACTCAGAAGAAACTTAAAACCCGTGGACCAGTACCGTAACTAAGGGAATATTTAATGCAGCTAATTTTACACAATAATCTACACTTACTAAGTCATTAGTAATTATATCCTCAGATAAGAAAAATAGTAATTGTTAAAGTAAAGAAAATATCTAAATTAGGTTTCTGTAAAGTCTATTAAAACAAAATTACATGATATAATGGTAAAAACGGGATCAAAGCCGGCTAAAGATACACAAATAAGAAAGGAAACCGAGTACAAAATTTCCCGTATTTCTGCTTAAAAACAAAGAAAATTTCTCATTTATAAACCCGCCACAGATATTCGTAGAGATTATTTTAGTAGGTATACAAATATCAACAGTCCCTAATGACTATTACGGACTGACATCTATTAGGTAATAACTTGTATCTAGCTAGTTTTGGGATATTGATTTCTTAGATATAAAGACATAAAATAATAGATACTACCTTTTTAGTTTTTAATATCTCAAGAGTTTTATATCAAAAACTAAATACTTTTTTAGTTTAACATCAATAGTGTAATGTAAACATTAACGCCATTTTATATTAACCGGCAAAACAGAATATTTATTTTTTGAAAGAATAAGAAAAAGCTGTTGTGATACCTAAGACTTTTCTGATTATACATAGCGGAGGCTTTTGCTTGCATTAGTAAGAAAATTGGGTTACGAAAATATACACATTACTTATTTTGAGTTCAAGGTAATGATTATTACAAATGGAATGTCATACTTCCGATGTAATATCATTGGTCCAAAACAGGGTTTACCAATTACGTTCATTCGGGGTACGTTTTCTTAAAATCATGTCTGTCGCGGTTCGCGGTCCGTTTATTACACAACCAAACCGCCAAAAGTAGTATAATATATCTAAAAATATTATGTTTCTGTATATTGAGCCATTTGGTGATCGTCTGGTCTAAAAAAATAATTGTCTTTATCGTTTAGGTCAGTAGATAAGTCGTAGTCAAATAAGAAATCCTATCGTAAATCAGTCCGTAATTTAAAATACCTATTAAGCGTAAATGCGATATTTACCAAATTTTTTGACGGGACTAACTAATTGTCGTCAAAGAAAACTCAGATAAATGTTAGTCAAAACTTAATTTTACGCTGATTACAGAATTTACAGAACATTCTCTTTGTGATCTCATAAAACTCAATACCTACTGGTAAGTGTTACTTCCCGTTACCATGTCATTCGATAGTTCCACCTTTCACTTTATTATTATTCGAATACACATTCAACTAATATCTATCAATGTCCATGAAATTGGTATTATAAAATCACTAGCTGCACCCCGCGGTTTAACCTGCGGTATCTTTTCTTTTACCGGGATAAAAAAGTATCCTATCTCTTATTCCAGGATATAATCTATTTGTGTGCCAAGTTTCATCAAGATCGGTTTAGTATTTTTGGAGTTCATCGCGGACTAACATCGTGACGGGACACGGGAATTTTATATAATAAAGATATTAAAACTGCGAGGATCTCAATATTTTTTATTAAAATTCCGAGTTCAGCGGATGTAATGATTTCAGCACAGATGTTGTCTTTATTGAGTCAGCGGGTGAGAGGATATTACATATTTGAGTGGAGACTGAAGGTCCTTGGTTCGATTTCCGGGACAAACAAAGTATAATTTTACTAACGTTTGTGAAATTATTGACCTATCGTCGGTGTTGATGTTTTCCAGTTCTTTGGAGATTATGGTAGTATTATGTTCCGTTGTTAATTTCATAATCTCTCAAAGAATATACATTTATGATAACTGTCCCCCGCGATTTCATCCGCCTTCCCCATTTGAATCGGATTTTGTTCACAATTTCGTGGGTTTAGTATTTTCCGCGGCACCCTAAGTAATTCATTTCTAAAATAAAAGTTGCCTAAGTTACTCCTTATAACACCAGCTATCTGCCAGTGCGAATCGGTTTCGGAGATTAGCTGGAACAAACAGACGGACAAAAATAAATTTAATTGTTCATAATTATATAGTTTTCATATTATTATGGACCTATTTAGTAAACAGCTGTTATTTTGACATCACAAACAACAGACACTTCAATTTTATTTATTTGTAGATTCAAATCTTAATTACATAGTGCTAACATTTTGGACATTTAGGTATGTATCATAATTTATATGATACGATTCGATTCACTTACAACAAAGTTCGCCATATATGTCACGTGTAATATTCAGTGCAGAGTGTACAACTCATGTAATACTGATAAATAATTCCTCAACATATATTTTTTACACTGCGCATTATTTGTAACCGCGTTACACGTCGGTCATTCCTACTCAGTTAATCTGGTTAGGGACCCTTCGTAATACCCTAATAATGCTATTATGGCGTTTACGACAATTTTCGCCGTCCACGTCATCGTCAGCCTAACATATTGCAAGATGTTATCGCAGTTTTCCGCGATATTTTTCGTTTATGACATTTTAGCGGACAACAGCACTTTTATTTTCATCTTGAATGGTATAATTTTATGGAATTTTCTCGAACAGAAAAGACGCTTGTTCCCCATGATTGGCTGTGACAGGGTAATTTCTATTTTAATATGTTTTTGAGTTATTTTCTTGTATCTGCGATTTTGATAAAAGTAGAGTAAAGTTTCTTGTCAAACACAAATTATCAATGAGTAATTTGATGTAGGAATAAATAGGTATATGTTCATTAATCAATTTTATATTATTGTCCTTAATAATTAATTATGTCATACCATTTATTACCTAATCGTTTTATTATTACGCAAAATAAGTGACGATATTTGTTTTCAATAAAGCTAGAAATAGGTACTTACATATAAAGTTCATTCATAAATAGTGGTAAGCCACAGATAAAACAATACATAATACCAATGAGTGGCAGTACCTATTAGTATTAGTGAATCGATTTAAAATGAACTAAATGTTGATATTTAAGTGCCATTTTGAACAGAGTTTACCGAATGTTTTACATCGTAAATAACGTTTTGGTTCATGATTCATCCGAATTAATGGCAACGAAGTAGCAATCTGTTCCTAGTTCTATTAGAAATGTTACTTGTAAAGCAAAGCAGTCGAAATTAGAAACAAGCGATTTGATCTCCATCGACCTAGTTACTAAACAGACTTTCAAGTACTTGGTCTTGAAACGTTGCGATTTGTTTTGCAATTTCTTCCGTCTCGCTCGCATATGTCTCCTGTTTTTTGATTGGAGAGAGACAAAGAATTTGAGTCACGACACGAGTCCGGTGGAGAGTTGAATCACGATGTCTTGCGGTCAATGAGTCACTGTGATAGATTGCCCGCCTTTGCTTATTCATTGGCGCCAAGACGTTATGATTATGATTAACTATACCTATACATATATACAGGTAAGTACTCAACATAATATAATATTGTGGAATCCAGCATCATCATTTCAGCCGAAAGACGTCCACTGCTGGACATAGGCCTCCAAAGTTTTCCACATGGACCGATCCTGAGCTGCTCGCATCCAGCGGTTACCCGCGACCCTCACCAGGTCATCGGTCCATCTTGTGGAATTCATATATTACTATAATAATTTATGCGAATGTAACTCTGTATGTCAGTCTTCTGAAGCAACCTTCCGTTTCGTACTTTAGAGTCTAGACTTTTCATAAGTGCTTGTAAAGGCCTATTTAAGTAAATAAAAACATTTTCATTTCATGTCTGATACCTTTTTACGCTTAAATAGCTGAATATTTTTGTATGAATTTTGGTATAGAGATAGATTGGAAAAGGACATTGGATATTTTATATCCCGGGAAAAGATAAGATTTCGGAAACGCGGGCGATACTTTTTCTGTATAAAAATGCTCCGTTTACTAATAGTCAATTGTGTTGCCCGCTATAAACTTTATTTGAACAGTGTTGCGGCGTCCTGAAATAGATTTCATTAATTCCAACCGGCTGACTTTGATCTATGCTGCATAAACCTTCAAACGTGCTATCAAATGCCATATGAAAGACTGAAGATTTATTAGATAATAGAACATTTTTACATTCTTCTTGAATATACGATGTTGTAAACATACCTCTAACGGAGAATATTTAATTTCCCTTGCGATAATATAATACATCAAGCAAGATATAGCTTGTTACTACAACTGCACAGTATATTTAGATGTGTATACCGGCAGTTGTACTTGAGAGCCATTTTACTTCTAGGTTTAGTATGTCTACATTCATTAAATTATAGATGTCAATTCGCAAACGAAGCAAAATACTGCATGTTAAATACTGAGGGCATTTTTTTTTGTTTGTTTGTAAGTGTAGTGGTTGTAGTGGAACTACTGAACCGCTTCAAAAAAATATTGTCTAACATAGGCTATATTTTATTTTAATTCCAATTTATTTATTTTACATTTCCTAGTTTTTAATAATCATCATGCGGAACAGGTTATACCGTTAAAAATACCGTACCTATTCTATCAAAATTATTTAATTTCTCCTTTTAATAACTGTCAAATGTTCCAGATTTCGCAACGTCCATTTCACATTTCTGCAACAACATAGTGCATACTCGCGCCACTTACCGAGATGCGTGTTTTCAATTTGCAATCGAATAGTATTCAATAGAATGATAGAAACACGTTTCAAATTACGAATTAAGTAACCAGTTATATTATACGAGTATCTATCTACTGTTTCTCGTGGTTTCATTCGCGTAGATTTCTGTAAAAAATTGCTGTCTGCCTCGAGTATCGAGGTGTCGACGGTGTGTAGTCACAAAATACTAACTATTCAAAAGTAGAAGAGTATGGTGATTTTAAACTAATATTATAAATAGGAAAGATTTGTATTTTTGTATGTTTGTAACGAATAAACTCAAAAACTACTGGACCGATTTAAAAAAAAAAACACCATTAGAATGCTACATTATTCCTGAGTAACATAGGCTACATTTTTATCTCGGAAAAAGTACCCACGGAAACACGGGTGATACCGCGGGAGACAGCTAGTTCTCGGTAATAAAGTTTATTTTTTGTTTCATTATACTTAGGTAATTTCTGGACCTACTGAACCGATTCGAAAAATTCTTCCCCAATAGAAAGCTGCATTATGACTGTCTAACATAGGCTATATTTTCATTTTAATTCCTCGAGAGCACGAGTGAAGTCGCGGGGTGGAAGCTTGTTATAAATGTAATTATTGCCAAGTAAAACATGAGTTAGCCCTCGGCATTGGAACATTGGTATAATATTGGTACATATATGTACATATACATTACTATAGATAAATCTTTGAAAAAACATGTATCCATTACACGGATTAGAGAAACCCAGTTGAGGTTATTGGGGGCGAGACTATAGAGCCTAATTCAATTATCGTGTGTAGGTAGGTATAAAACATTTTTATATTTGCTAACACTGAGCTTTCCTAATGCCACCAATGATATTACAAATAAAAAAATGTAGATATGTTACCTACACAACATTCGATACGAGAACGTTCTAGGTACGTGAAGTGCCGGCGACGCGACACAGGTCAAAATAAGCTAATTAATTAGCCACTTTTTAGCCTCCGGCTCTCGGCTGCTTATAACATAACCTATCAAAATATTTTTACTTATAACATCATTGAAAGCAACGAATTCTATGAACAGTTACATTGAAACTATTTTTTTTTTATGTCACTAGTGACAACGAGGCAGGCGGGTCACCTGATGGTAAGTGATTACCGTCGCCTATAGACATTAGCAATACCAGGGGGACTGCCAACGTGTTGTACACCTTATTACAATGCCTTAAGGGCAAGGGCAACTGGCTCTCAAGTGCAACTGCCGGAACACACCAACAGGTGCTTGGCGACAGATTTTCAACTTGAGGGTGGTAGCCAGTCGAGTACCACATAGTACCCTACCACCGTGCTATGGTTTCCTCACGATGTTTTCCTTCACCGAAAGCTCAAGCTCATTGTAGGAATCGAACCCACGACCTTCGCCGCGGTATTCGACGTCACTTACCACTGAGCTATCATCGCCTTATTTGGTTCTGTTCCAATTTGTTCAGAACATGCTTCGATCTGCATTTGAATGGTTTATAAAATAATTTAGATAGAGATCTGAAGTTTTGGTCTACAGAATACTTCTTCGTGCCCAATTGTTCTTATTCTAACAAAAACTACCCTACTTTACTACTGCGGGATGAATGCGTGTTACAAAAGTTATGATGACCGTTTTGACAAGAGGGTGTCTCTTAACTCGCTATGCTTGTCTCTTTTTGGCACGTAGAAGAGCAGCGTAGTCAAAACGGTTTTTTAAAACACTTATCTTCACTCACTAGTTTACAACTTTCAATACCTACCTACTTATATAAATCTAATGGCAGTCTTGTTTCAGTTTTCTGTAACACCATATTTTCTTTTTTTACAGGTAAATTAAATGCAGACACAATGAACCTGTTGTACCAGGTCACTTGAAAATATTTGCGATCGTATCTTAAACTACCAAAAAAATCCAGGAACCGTGATTCGAGTTATATAATCTGATGTAAGTAAAAACCTACACACAAAAACACATATTAAATGATTTTCTGCAGTATATGGAAATGAGTCAGATACTACACAGTACGAACGAAAATTTCTGTAAAAAAAGTAGAGTAAAGTACTGTCGACTTAGTCTACGACTGTCGGGTAATTAGTTATACAGACAGAAGACAGGCTGGGCTTATGCAGGGATTAACTAGATTATTAAAAGTCCAAATGTGGATGCGAAAAGGTTAGTCATACTAGAAGTGAGCTGTGGATGTGAGTAACATAAAACTGTTGTTTTTCTGTTTTGCGTTTGCGCACGTATATTCAAGGGTCACTATCGCGACCTTTTGGAGAGATAAGGTGCAATACTTGTTGAAATTTAAATGTAATTTGTTAAGAATTAGAGAATTATTAAGTCTACATTGTAAATGCTACTAGTTAAACCTAATTTTTTGATACTAGGTCGGCCATTAAATTCAGTATTCGAAGAGACTTAGTAACCCAGTTGTGCAAACTTTGCTTGTCTAAGTTTTCGATAAGCAATTTCTGTTGTTAAAGTTATTTGTGTATTAAATTATAAACAGCTTTGTATTTAAGATTTTCTAAACGATGTATTTAAAGTATGCAAAGTAGAATTATTTTTTATTTAATAGTTTGGCATGAAAGTACTTCAGAATTTTGTCCCGTTCTGTTATCAGCACTACTTCGCTCTATCTTTCGCAACTAGTTTATACACGCAACATTTTAGTTTATTTTCAAAATTCAATAGTGTACAAATACCTGCATTAAATATTTATTTCGGTTTCATGATCAAATTCCAAGTATTTTTTATTATGTATGATTTAGTTAGAGACTCCGTATTTTTTCTATCCATATAAATAATTTTTGAGTATTTTCTTTTAATTTTAAAATTGTAAAAAGTATTGTTACTAACATTGAAGTTTCTCTTTAAATAATGTCCTTCTCTAGACAAACAATACTTAATAGAGACACTCAGCAGACCACAAACAAACGCTGTCAAAATCCAAAGGCTAATCAAAGGTCAAATGTCTTAACTACCAACTCGAGCGCTTAATTCCTACCAAGAATTAATTACTACCAAGTAAATGGTTATGTCCACC
Organism: Ochropacha duplaris; assembly: GCA_951361185.1. NCBI lineage: Eukaryota > Metazoa > Arthropoda > Insecta > Lepidoptera > Drepanidae > Ochropacha > Ochropacha duplaris. Next base: position 4,274,656 of record OX592709.1, on the reverse strand, counting down.
ATTTGACTGAGACAGTTTAGAACGGGCCCAATATTTAGCAGTTAGGTAAAGAGTAAATAATTACATTCGATTGTCTAGCTAGTTTATGAAATTGCCATTTATGATAAAATAACTCTACAAATTCTGCTCTAAAATAAATGAGAAAGTTTGTGTGGGTTTCTGTTACTGTAATTGGTGAATTGATAGAGCGTACTCTGGAATGATATCTATACTATCCCAGGATAACAGGAGTTTCTAGCCGGAGTCTTCTCATTTTAAGTGTATTCCGAACCGGTGGTAGAGTCAATTGTAACGTTCATAAGTGCCTTACCAGGACCTAAACTGAATAAATGAGTTTTGAGTTTGAGTAATATTGGATTCCTCGGCCAGGGCTAAAACTGCGGGGCATACCTACATTTTGTTTTACTCTATCTCACAATAGGTGCACGATACAGTACGAGTATACGGGGTGTCCGGTAAGTAGTACGACCAACTTAACCAAGGGGAAGAAAGGTGAGCATGTCACCTATCAAATATATACCAATGACCTCAGTAAAAGTGTCACCATTTTCGAGATATTTAATTAATATCTTAAATTCAAAAATCAATAAAAAAAAAAACAAAGATATATCGAAATATTTTGAGAATAGGTGAGGTGTCCCACCCATTTCCCCCTTAAGTTCGTCGTAATTTTTTTTTTATTTTTTTATTCTGGATAGGCTTGTGAGATTGTAGTCAAAAGACTACAATCTCACCATGGTAAGTGATGATGTGGCCGAAGATGGTAAGCACACAAAGCCTAGATGGGAACTGGCTCTCAAGTGCAGCTGTCGGAACACACCGATAGGTGTTTGGCGACAGATTTTCAACTTGAGGGTGGTAGCCAGCCAGTCGGGTACTACAAAGTACCCTACCACCGTGCTATGGTTTCCTCACGATGTTTACTACTTACTGGATATCCTGTATATTACGAAGGGTGGGAAGATTGTTATAAATATCAAAATGACAGTAAATTTGCTTTATGTTTAAACTCATGAGAATACGGGAGCTAATATAAGTAATATTGTTAATACGCTTGAGAGCTAGTTCCCTTACATGTTTTCAGCCTTTTTTTGTCGATTGTCCTATCATACTATTGTTCGTGTTTTCTTTGGGTATTATATTACAAAACAATGACATTCACTCTTACTCATCAATCGCTATTGAACTAACAACTCCGCAGTGACGTTGCATTTTCGTTTTATTTTCATTAAATCGTGTACCTATTTTGAGTTTTATTGAATAATATCGGTGGTTGTTCCAATAAAGATCAATCTAAGTACACCAGTCAAGTGAATTTAAATTTAAGCAAGTATCGTGACTTTTGAAGTTGTCTCAACAAGTTCGTGAAAAGTTTTGTGTAGCGGCCATCATTTTCACTAAAAACTGATGTGACTAGTACGGACTGACTTTACTGAGAGATGTAATATAACATGACTATAACATAAGGGAAGAATATTAAAACTGAAGAAATGGATTAAAGGTCTAGATGCCAAGCCAAAAACCTTTATTAAAAAACTATATTTAAGCTTGTAACCGTGGTAAGAGAGGATTTGGTACAAAGCCTAGAAGATATAATTAGAGGAAACTCAACTGTGCTTCTTTTAAACTTTCTCGGGCATTATCAACTCAATTTATAGAGGTCCACTGCTGGACATAAGCCTCCTCCATGGCGCGCCATTTCTCCCGGATCTCAGCCTTTCGCATACCACATAACTATTATACTTGAATTAATAAGCAAGAATAGTTCCCAAATAACATTTTTTTTATTCAGGATAAGCTTGTATTTAACCACAATCTCACCATGGTAAGTGATGAAGGTGGTAAGCACACAAAGCCTAGATGAGAACTGGCTCTCAAGTGCAGCTGTCGGAACACACCGATAGGTGCTTGGCGACAGATTTTCAACTTGAGGGTGGTAGCCAGCCAGCCAGTCCGTCAGGTACTACAAAGTACCCTACCACCGTGCTTTGGTTTCCTCACGATGTTTTCCTACACCGAAAGCTCAAGCTCATTGTAGGATTCGAACCCACGACCTCCTCCGCGGTATCCGACGACACTACCACTGAGCTATCATCACCTTAAAAACATTTTGGTAGTCTTACTATAATCCAAATGAATTGCCGAGCTACGAATGACAGTAAAGCTCTAAATGCTTAGAGATATTCGCATATTTGACAAGTAACGAGCACTTATCTCCAGGTAACAATTTGGCCCCTTGCCATCGACATTATCAACACAAATGCTGATGTAGGTGTAATAAAATCAGAACCCGTGTTAAGTGGGATTGCGAGGAAGGGTCCTAACAATGCAATATTTCAATTATAACATTAAATCAACGTTTAATATGTTTGGACACTGCTTTTAGCTATACGGACTAGCTTTTCGCTCCACGGTTTTACCAGTTTCTTCTCTTGTATCAATTTCGGAAAATACTTCTAACCCTTGCGCTAAGTAACCCTCCATATTTATGTTGGTATTGCGTTAATCAATCATTTCTATTAAATCAATCACCAGTTATGCTTTGTTCGTTTTATATGTAAGTGCCTTTGTTTTACCGGTTCGTATTTTTCTATGATGTGTCTAGTTATTAATCAATTCATCTCAATACCTTTAGCAAACCAATTAGTAATTTGACTGACTCTATCGTGGTAATTTTATTTCCATTTAAATTACTCTTAATGGAACCATTCCAGAACTCTTCAAGTTTCAGCAATGAGATTGGAAACTTTTGATTGTACCATCCTGATCAAGGATGCATTCAAAGAACTCCACGTGCCCTATTACCGCAAAGTTTCTGGTTGAATTGTATTCACTGCTTTAAAACCTTTGAATTACCCATCTTTCAGAAGCGGGATAAGAAACGGATTCTTGTTTCTTGTCTTTCTAATTAAGCCTTCTCAGATAACAAAACGAAAGGGGTCAATTATAGAAATATTAAATTCTCTCTTGCACAAATACTTATTGTATACGTTGAACAATACTTAGGTCGCTACAAAGTGATTTCACTAGACAATAGAGTCGTGCAAAGCAGACCACGACCGAAACCGGTTCGAAAGGCTAGTCCCGCTCCGCCCGGCGCGGCACCCGTATTTACCATCAAGTAGATAAGGTCCAGTTTCCTATCTAGACGCTGCCAGGAAAACCTTTCAACTCCAAGAAGTATCAATGCTATTGTGTACGCAAAAATGACATTTCGGGTATGTATGCTATTTATAGCGAGTAGATGCCCATGTTATATCAGACGTCGAACTTAAATAATGTTTCTTTTTTATGAAATTATGACAGCTTCCTTGACTTTATGCTTATTAACAATTACAATTTCCTGTAACGGAGTTCTGGATAATCGATTTTAACTCGTTTGCGTATCGATTATTTATATACGTGCGAGATAACGAACGAAATTCGTGGAAACAACTTCAGTGAAAAAACTAATATCTCTTTATGATTTTCGAAGGTGTTCATTAATTTCAACATTATGATGTGAAGTGAAAGTTTATGGCTGTTTTTATGGACAATTATTATTCTTTGAACGACTAGATTATTATTTTAATAGGCGCGTTTATTCCGAACTTTCGTTTAAATGTTTTATGCTGAAAACGAATTATTATCCAATAAAGGGTAATAACAAACCTAAGTAACGTATAGTGAATATTCCACTACTTCCGAAAACCTTGTTATTTTATCAACAAGTTAAGAAATTACCCCATTTATTAATCACGCGACATGTTAGGCCGGTAACAAAACCGTTTAAGTTGCTATTTTCCACTAATTACTTGGTAAGTAGAAAATAAATGTATATTTATGACTTGCCACCACGTTACTTTTGATACAATAGTTCCTAGGACTTGTTCTAAGAAATACGGACTGTTTTTGAATAACATACTCTCTTCCTAGAACATATCAACTTATTCAGTAATTCGAAAAACTAAATAACATAGTATAATATTAAATGCAGTTTGTTAATGTAACATCTCATCGTCGAATATGGGAATGTCAAGAGAGCAAATCAAATCCGATTAGCATTCAGAGAAATACTTAAAAGACGACAAGTCGCAGGTTCTGCCAAGAATGTGTGATATTAAGCCCCTCACACACACCCATACCGCAACATGCAGGTATAGCGCGCGACACGAAAATATTTCCCGCTTTATTTAATTCCGCGACGGGTGACACACAGTGAGTCACATCACTTTTATAAACGTCGAGAAAATACGGAGTTCAAATTAGGTATATTTAACTTTCACAATTGAAATATTCTGTTCTAAAGTTAGTTCTTAATAATGCAGGTTTTTGCGCTCACAGCGAACAATTCTCTCGGGCAGCCAGAGGAATTTAAAGCTTTATGTTTTGGTGGTATCGAAAACCAGGTTAATGATGATTAAATTCCTTCACCATTATCATTGCCTACTCAAAATAAAGCGTACCCCAATTGTTGAACTTTTGGAACTTTGGAACCGGCATTCAGAAAAGTGATAATAATTTTACGAGTACAATTTGATAAAATCCAACCTTTATAAAAACGTTAAGTCAATACTGCCATGTGCGCTTTACTTCCACATGTAAACCACGCTGCTGGTATCGTGCGTGATTCGTGAGTCGGTGTTTTAAGAATGGTTATGTGAAACGCGAATATGAGGTGCGCGGGCGTCGCGTCGCGTCGGTCAGCCGGGGTCAACGACCGGGGGCCGCTCGACAACCTTTGTAGTCGCAACGGGTTGCTGCTTGGTGTTTGTGTCCACCGATGAAGGCACGATACGATTTTTCAGTTTTAGTTTAATATTTACGAGTATTATGAGAAAAACGGTGAAGTAACATACTATCAAGTTAGTTACTGTAGGTACTTATGTATGATTTGGAAACATACCAACATTACTTAAATTTTTTTTAAATTCTTTAATTGAATGAAAATAAAGTTAATAGCATAATAAAAGAACAAATTAATTTCTATTGTAACACAAATAGCTGTCCGTTTGTTAAAAATAGTATAACTTTACAAAGTGACAATGGAAACGGTGCCCGCATGGTGTCACGGTCATACACGATAACGCGCACAGATTTTTTTAATTCCATGCTTGAAAATATAGTATTCTGAGATTTACTATGCCTTTTATTTGTGGAAATGAACAATTTAAATATGGAAATAAAAAGTTCGACATGGAATTTGTGTATCTAACAGAACTTGTGTATTTTCTTGTTCTCTCGCGTTTTAGAAATTCAGTTTGATTAATAAAGAACTTACTTTGAACTATTTACTTATCGATTATGCTCCATTTTAGATTTTTTTAGCATCCTATTCTTCTTGGATAGAAATTAAATTGTTAAACTAAGCAACAGCTAAGTTCTGGTAAAATAGAGGTCATGTATAGATTTTGTGAAGAGCCTTACCTTAGTATACATATTTTATTAGGACTCTAAATAACTTGTATACGGACCCAACTCTGGTTTCAAGATTCCGGGATTAATTTAATCACTACCGGACCGGGATTCCTGAGTCAGTTGTTGGTTACCCTATTACCCTTGCGGTGTCCCGTCTCGGAGTCCCGGGAAGTAACAGGAAGTGGCAAGGGTGGCCATTCAAACCGTGACATGTTAACTTGCCTTGCATGATGTTGTGGGGGACTTCGCTGAGCATTTGGATGTTTTTATTTCAGTAAGTCATACTTGAGGCGTGGTTTTCGTAAGTGACGATTAACAATAACAAAAGTGATATAACTCATTTAATATTTAAATGTGGACATTTTATATTTTCCATACAGCTTATTTTGCTTATACAATTGAGTTTTTTTGTATTTAATATGTTTGGTAATATTTTTGTATATACACTCAAACTTTCCATTACTTAAATCATATTTCCACATTGCCTAAGAAACCTTTTGGTAATAAAAAATAAATATAACTTTTATATTCATACGAGTGCAGTTTCAAGAAAATACAAAGAGTCGTAAGCCGCGCTTTTCTGTACGTAACATTATTTTGGATGCACAAATATTATTATGGTTCTGCATATTTTTCTCATAGCTTATGTTTTACTAGCTTGCGGTCACATAAAACGTTGTATGTTATGTGGTTTATGAGATAAATAATAATATCGATGCAGGGGACCCGAGGCGTTACCCTAAAATTTTCCATAAACATTAAAGTACGTGTACTTTACATAAAGTAATAACATATTTGAATGAATTATTTTACATAACAATTTGTAGTAAAAATCTGTTTTTATATTTAGTTTCCAAAAATATGGCACAGCATATTCCCGAGAGGTGCCTACTACCAATAAAAGCAAAAGTAAGTTTTAACCGCAGGCTGTTCCGCATAGTGCAAAATTGAATAACTATGGAATTTATTGAATTCGCTTTTTAATAGTAGATTTCCCTTTTTAATGGTGATTATAGCGATAAACCTGTTAGATGGCCCTTTTAATATAATAGTAAGTCTTTTCCCTGGATTAGCCCTTTGATTAAACGTTCATTAACTTTCGCGAATTATGGTTCCCTTAGAAATTAATTTCCGAGGGCCGTTCCGATTAATTGCTGAAATTGGAGAGTCTTGACTCTTGTTCCAACATCAAAGGAGTGAAGAGATATTAAATATACTCTTATAACATGGAAAATTGATACTTTTGAGGTAATTGAGTTGCTGTTAGTGAAGAAAAACCCATATTTACTTTTGAGGTTTCTTCAATTTCGAAGAAAAAGGATATATATATACTTTACATGATCAATTAATAAATTCAAGCTTGTACAACACTATATATTAAAAAAATAAAAAAAAACTTTTACCTTTTCGAACTGATAAGGAAATTTAGTGAATAGTTTGCACCTTTTGAGACAATAAATATTTTTTTCTGAGTTTTCTTTCCCTAGTTTTTTTTATTTTATATATTCGATAGGCTTGTGTTTGACGACAATCTCACCATGGTAAGTGATGATGTGGCCGAAGATGGTAAGCACACAAAGCCTAGATGGGAACTGGCTCTCAAGTGCAGCTGTCGGAACACACCGATAGGTGTTTGGCGACAGATTTTCAACTTGAGGGTTTTAGCCAGCCAGTCGGGTACTACAAAGTACCCTACCACCGTGCTATGGTTTCCTCACGATGTTTTCCTTCACCGAAAGCTCAAGCTCATTGTAGGATTCGAACCCATTGTAGGATTCGAACCATCGCCTTTCAAGATTCCAGTTAGATGGAAACATATGTTTTTGTATGTACTGACTGACATATTTATAAAATAATAATTAAATTTAATTATCCGTATGATTCATTTGGTCAATTTCATTGGTACCATCGAATTCAAATAAATCTTTGTTACTGTTATCGAGTCATGCAAAATTGACTACAGATAGGCTTTTTGACACTCGTAACAAGAAAAAACCTATGTCAGCCGTAAAATCGTAATGATCGTCTTTATGGATCCTGCAGGAAAGGCCTGCATATCCCTTACGTCGGCATAAAAAATATTATTTACGAGTTATGCCTTTATAGTTAGATGACACTTATTTTTTTCACCTAGGTAGGTATTTATTTAGTAGCGATAAATCATATTAAAACATTAAAATAACTTATTTATCTAATATGCGATATTTATTGAATCGGGTTTCAAACAGCTCAAGATTTTGCAATCACCATTTAAGTATTTCCACAATTCTAGAAACACAAGTTCTTTTATAACGCTCGTGTTTTTATAAACAGTCCAAACAACACGTTTTTCCAGTTTGTTTTACCGCATTAAGTTCTTTGTGACACTTGTCACAAAGGACGATGGAAAATAAAACACTCCTTGCAAAAACACAGATGAAAATGAGTAATACACAAGTTTCAACTGTTTTCTTTCTGGTTTCGAGTTAAATAAACATCTTCTCGTTGGTTACCTATATCATTTGCTACCGTTAACTTAGTAGTACGATTTAGTACTTTAAGGGCAATATGCTTGCAATAAATTTTGTGTCAGTGTGATTTTGTAATAAAATAAATAAATAAATATCCTCGGACATTTGTTCACACACGGCTATCTGATCCCAAACTAAGCAGAGCTTGTAATATGGAAACCAGATGACTGATATACTACATATACTACTTTTTTTTTTGTAAATACATACTTAAATAGATAATTACACCCAGACTCAGGACAAACAGACATGTTCATGCACACAAATGTGTGTCCTGGATGGGAATCGAACCCACGACCTGCGACGTGATAGGCAGTGTATTAACCAACCACGCCAACCGGCCCGTCAATAAATAAATGTAATAAATGTACATTTTAGTCGCATCTGTCGTAGCTAAAGTAGACTCTTTTATTACATAAAAAATTATGTTTGAAGATATGGGTAATAAATACTAGTATATATATCTATGCTGAAAAAAAGAGGAGCCGGTGGTAGAGTCAATTGTGACACTGAATAAACGAGTTTTGAGTTTATTTCTTATAAGTGCTTTCGATTTCAGGACAATCTAACATAAGCAGCAAATAAACGAAACATTATATTATGCAATTTGTTGTTGTAATGGTTATTTGAAAGCGGCTATTATTCTATTGCAAACATCTGCCGTTTTATAAAAGAAATATTGAAAGAGCGTGATTATAATCAGCAGGTTTATTTTATAATATCTTAAATTAAATCTTTGCCGCGATGAAGGATTTCATCAAGAGCTTATTGGGGTTTGGAATCTTGCCGAGCTTAAGGTTTTAAAATCCCATCAAGTCCTTTAAAGAGTTTCGAATTAAATTTTGTAAATGAAGTAAGTCGGCGTCCATTGGTTTCCGACACTCGTCCGGAAATATTTGCTAACTCGATAAACTGCCCTATCCTAATTCTAAATTAATTACGGTTGGAAAGCGTCGTCCCAGAATGTCGACATTATAATTGCTTTTCTGTTACTTTCCAGAATTAGGGGGACGTCATTTCTGAAGTTGACAACCAATGGACGGCTCTGCAACGTTACATTTGCATTTGAGAACAATAATTATAACATTATTGGATATTAATATTTTTGTTCTAATTTTAAGATTGGATCTTTGGTTTATTTGATTTCTTGCCTTTTAAAACATTATCAATCAATTTATTTAGCCGTGTCAAATTACACGTGTAAAAATACACATGCACAAAGCGGTATACCTACATTTTTACCAGGTTAATATTAGGAAATAACTCATCAACGATGTTGTTAAAAACTTTCTTTTAGTTAAACCTTACATTGTTACTTAACTAAGGTCGATATTATCACTTAAAAGGTTTTAAAAACCGTAGCAACTCTGTATGAACTTCCCAAGTTATTGCCTCTACAGACGAGCGGTTGACCCGCTGCATAATCGTATTGTATAAATATTTTCTAAGAATTTGCGAGTATATTTAAGTGTCCAGATATATTAACTAGATTTAAGACAGTAGATGGAAGACAGAGTATTGAGCATGAGTGGATGGATATAAAGATAGAGAAATGCCGAAGAAGGTATGGATGGACTGCGTGAATATGCGTTCGTATGAAAGGTATGAGTGAAATATGACGACTAGTGATAGAGCAGAGTGGAAATTGTAGTGCCGACCACACCTAGCGTGTTAATTACAGGAAGAAGAAGATATATTAACTGGAATTGTTACTATTGACTACTCTTTCTTCTTTCTTTATCTACTTCAACCTAGAGCCAGTCGCCTTTAAGGCATTGTGAAAAAAGGGTCGACAACACATTGGCCATCCCCCTCATATTCTAATGTCTATAGAGACGGTATTCATTAATCATCACGTGACCCGTCTGCCTCATCACCATTGACTCACAATTCAGAAATTAATTTTTTTTTCCTTTTTATCCATTACTAGCTGTACTCCGCAGTTTCAACCGAGTTCCCGTGGGATCTTATCTTATCTCGGGATAAAAATATAGCCTATTTTAATCTGGAATAACGTAGCATTCAAATGATTAAAAAAATAAAAAAAAATATGGTGAAAGATATTTTGAAATCGGCTCAGTAGTTTTTGAGTTTATTCGTTACATACATACAAATCTTTCCTCTTTATAATATTAGAAAGAAGAAAGATTATATTAACATTTTTGTTTCATCCTGCATTACAAATATCTAAAATATTGTCGAGCGATATTTTTCATGTTTAGTGGTCGCATTCGGCCCGCAGCTGCTGAAACAAAACCGCTCGATTGCATCCAACCAAACTTAAAACTATCGTACCCAAGTAAGTAGTGTCACGGAAACATGACATTAGGCTTCGTACAAATGAATAATGTTCCACGGACCGTGACTTGCAGTAAGCCAACCTTTTGTGCCGTCTCACACAAACAGGAGTAGAGCGTTTTTAGACGTAATTTATTATGTTACCATCAATTCTTGTAACAGAACTTAACTATTGTTGTTTTGTAATGGACTTTCGACTACTTTCGAGTGTTATTCAATAACATTTGTTGAGGCTAAGCTGTTTAATAACGTTTAAGTGTGGTTAAACTAGTCTCACGAAGTGCTTTGATCCAAAATCTTGAAATTGACCACTATATTTTTAGTATTTGAGCTTATGCGAAATAGATTTTCCTCCTTTGAAAAAAAAACTTACACATATAAATCTAACGCGATCAATAGGAACTCCAGAACCCTTTGTTAAAACCAGGTGTTCACTTAAATAAGACTCCTACATAAAACCACAAAACTTAACCTTGATCTCAATGCAATAAAACATCCAACAACCATCTTGAATTTAAATAAAAAAAAATCACAGCACAACAACTGGCACGAAAGAAATTCACGCTCACAAACATAAAGGCATAATGAAATTCATCCCCAAGTGTGTTGTGGGCTATTATTCAACCACATACAATATGTAGTGTGCGAGAAACAAATGCTACTGGGCTGAACGATGATGTAAAACACTGTGTACTGGAAACGTCAGTTCAACATTCCGACGAACTTTGCTCAAATCTGTCTACGATTCACGTTAGAGCCAAACGAAATCTAAGTAAGTACGTTATCTTTACTCTCTCATTTTACAACTTCTTGTCTACAACTTGAGAGTTGATTGTATAAGCGGCCTATGCTTGCGATAATTGCTTACTTATTCTTGTAGGAACGTGGTAAACTTTTATTTTTTCTACCACACAATTAGGTCACGTGATTATAATGATTTCATTGTAGATAAGTCTATTATTACAGTGTTCATTGATTATTTCTATTATTATTAAACTGCATAATTGCAATAAATTGATATGCCGTCAAATAACAGGTTGCACTAATTAACATGCCTACTAATGCACGATGGTTTTAATGATCCAGTGTAATAGCAATGTGGCAGATTTCGTGACACGGTTGCGGCACCTAAAATTTGTCGTTTCGTTAAAATTACCGCAAAAAAATATCTATGCTGGCTTAGTCAAATAACAAACTTTATCAAATAATAATAAATAACACAGTTATGCTTCTTATCGTATACGTATATTAATTAGGTACCTACCGGGTAATTTATTTTGATAACAGTATTTTGTTGCTGGGCGATTAATAATTAATTAAACTCAACGAAATAAATTTTAGGTATTTCATGCACTTGGGAAATACTTCCTTTACATGTTTCGTTTTAATTATTGTTACCCGACTGCGTTCTGACTTTGGACTCGGTAAAATTATTTAAATGGTCTAATTTGTTATCGTCATGGTTTCTCCGAAATTGCTACAATCCTTAACGTCTATTGTCTCTTCTAGAAAGATAAATTCTCGGTACCCTCGTGCCTTGCGATTTGTATAGAAATAATTCCGACGTTGTATGTCGGTACTATAATTCTTTGCAGGTATAATTTGCCTCACCGTTTTACGAACAATCACAATTGCTCTTTGCGTCTTAGCAAGCACACGTACCGTGAATGGTAATGAGGGAGTCTCGTTTCTATCGAAATAAAGCCTTGTGACAAAAAGCTATAAGTAATGTTACCAACAGGTAAAAATAGATAGCCTTGTGTTTTTATTAGAGTCGTTAATCAGCTCTACATTTTTCTACGAAAATTTAATTTTGTTGGAATTTCCCTGAGACGTCTGACTTCCCCTTATCACAAACTAATAGTCCAAGTTTACGAGACTGCAAGTGATTTTGACCTTTGTAAACGGTTTGCCGCTGACCTATATCAGATAACTTTGACATATCCTACGAACGTTGTACTTATAGTTTGGTAAGTTTTGCGTGAAGTTAGTTGAACCGAAGGGGTGCCTTATCGGTCTTGAATGAAACACTTCATTGTAATTTATGTATGTCTGAGTACTTTTTAGTCTATTCACTCGAGTTACTTTTCGAGTGTCTGCATTTTTTTTCCGTAACTGAAATTCCCTTATCTTGCAAGCAAATGTCGTTACGGAGCTGTCGCGTTTCGTTATTTATTGTCTTTTTGTGGCTTAGTTTTGTGGTTTTACTTTTTTGTTACGTGTTTTTACACGTTACTAATTTAAAGCAGTGTTCCTTTTTTTCTTAAGCAATAAATTTTGTAGAGATAATTCAAAAAGTTCTCGCGTTGTTATTATTATTAACAAACAGCTAAGTTTCCTGTTAAAGAAGCTGTTTTAAACTGTCGTGCAATAAAATTACTTGCACTTGTTATCTCTTAGGCCTCAAAGAATATGGAAAGTCTAATAATGTCTATATCATAGATATAGATCTCAAGTCTTCATCTAAACATGAAGTTCATTGATCATGATCATTCTATCCAAACAAATCCTACCAGGGAGCGTTCAAGTATTACGTAACGCAATTTTTGGAGATTTTTGACCCCCCCTCCCCCTATGTAACGCACCGTCACGATTTTCTGTACCCCCCCCTCCCCCCTAGTAAAACGTTACGTAACCATCAAGTGAGCATTTTGACTTAAAAGTCACAATTATGTGGCGTAAAGTAACGAAAATGTTAAAATAAAGTGTTACGTAACGCGTAGTTTAAACCCCCCTCCCGCCCCTGTAACGCATCGTAACGTTTTACAAGACCCCCCCCCCCACCCCCAAATTCGTTACGTAATACTTGAACGCTCCCCCAGTACTGCGGGCAGAGAGAGAGAGTGACTTCAATTTATATTCAACGATCATAAACAATTCTTTATTACAAATGAATACATGGTATGTGGGCGAACCGGCTGTTATCACAAAATAAAAGTAAATATTTTTTATTGGATTAAGTAAACGTAGCTGCGTATTTGTTTCCATTCACCTGTTTGCTTTACATTTTGTTTATATTGCTATTGTAGACAATGTGTGCAATACACATTCACAAATCAAGGTAAATTTTTCAGGGAACTTAAATTGTGTCTACCGTGAAAAACTAAGACTTGGCGCTTTTTGTCAACGCGTTTACTGGCATTGAACTTTGAAGTAGAACATGTATACTTGCTGTAGTTTTGTGTGACTGAGTGAGTGAATCTCCGCGCAAAGTTTCGCCGCACTAACGACTACCCTCAATTGTCCAATTAACATTGCTAATTTACTGTGTATTTCTTGTTTCGTGGACTTTCCTGGATGTCATAATACTGGCTGTTTTTCAGGCCAAATTTAATTTAAATATGGAACCCTCATAATTTGGTAATGTGTGTGGTGTATCTATCTATCTAATTTTCACACATTTATAGAAAGTTACTCATATAGACGTCTACGTTTTCGCCCCGCAGTTTCAACCGGTCCCCTATTTTACTTTCCTTATGTTGATTTAGAAAAATCGGCTTTAGCTTTCTAGGTCCAAGGGTTTGGGGTGGGCGTTGATGAGTCAGTCGATGAGTGAGTTAGGATTTTAAATTTATTCTTATTGCGCGACAGCAAAGATACTTTAAAAATATGTATAAACAAACATCTTATAGAAGGCGAATCCGCACGCGTTCGTATCGTATAAAATGTTCTAAAAAAGGGATTTCCTCTGTAAATAATAGATTTGATATTGATATAAATTCTAAGGTCCAATGTAATAGAATAGGAAACGATAGATAGTGCGCGATAAACCAACGGTCAGAGGTCTGGCCCTCACCGATATCAGACCCCACAATATTTCACGGGGAAGATAGAGGATTTACACAAATGTCGTTATACAAAGTATGCGAAAATATAATAAAATTACGGCTTTATCTTTAATGTTTAAAAAAATATCGAATAAATTGAACTTATGTGCACATGTGGAAATGTCGCAAATATGGCTATTTTTATGCACAAAAGTTGCACGCTGTATTTTTACTGTATTTTTTGTTGCCTTTTTAGAAGAACTTGATAACAAAATACTGAGAAGAAATGGCATTAAAACGGGTGAGTTCAATATCACTTTACAAATTATTTATTCAAGATAAATGTATATTTCTAACTTCATTTCAATAAAACAAGTAACTTTCGAACTTCAATAAACTTAGAGTTGTTATAAATCAATGTCAGTTGCTATAAACATAACAATACAAAGTAATTGTACCCTTTTAGCTAATCCCATAAAAGTTCGTACAACCTTTGGTTCTAAATGAAATTACTTCGGTATGCTTACACTGCCTGCCACCTTTTAACGTGATCATAGTGTGGCAGTAACGTCGAATGCCGTTATAAAGGAAGTGGATGGAAAATATGGTGAGGAAGCCATACTAATACGGTGGCTGGGTACCACCCTCAAGTTGTAATTCGCAACAACTATCGGTGTGTTCCAACAGCTGCACTTGAGAGTTTCCGTCCTTACCACGTAGGACAAATAAACATAAATATGTCATACAAATACGAGTCAACATGATCTATACAGCTCTATGGATGTTTAACTGCTCTGTATTGTGGTTTAAATATTGAAGCTATTCTGTTAAGTAAACTTTTTTTTTACTTTTGCCTTTATGTATTTTACGTCAGATACACTACATGTTATCTATGTTATAGAAGCATTAAGAAGTATCTACAACACTCTCTGGTCGATAGACTGTCTCTATGCAAAATATCAGGTCTATCTGTTGCTACGCGAAAAACAAAACCAACCAACAAATTACTCTTTCGTATTTATAATATCATGAAACTCGTCGTTTCACAGTTATTTTATGTAAAAAAATAATCGAGGTCTCGGGTGACCGGCGGGCGGGGAGCATTTTCCGCCAACGCGCTTGGCCATCCAAAGACGAAACGCTGCCAGCCTGCTGGGAACCTTGCCGATCGGTAGCAGCGGCAAACTGGAAGAAGTATTTTTATATATTATAGTTGTACAATTGTTTGTATATTTTGTACATATGTTGTAAACATATAGAAAAATAAATTTATAATCTTTACCCTCAAAAAAAAAGGAATACTAACATTACTTATACCAATCAAAAGTTTTGTAGAATAAGATTTATTGAAACTCTATCATTCAATTTATTTTATCCAAATCGATAAAGTATCGATAATGAGAGGCAGTGTGCATAGATCGGTACTACGGATATGGAACCACCCGGGGCGTTTGCCAAACATCAAACTTGGCCGAGTTTGCCAAGATTGCAGAGTTTACTAACTTGGGCGAATTCGCCATTCGACACGCTAACTTGTTGGTCGGTTTATGGAAATAATTCGATTTTCTCTAATACTCGCTTTGAATATTTAATCTTGAACAATAAATACTTAATTTGAAAAAGTCATATTTATGATGATTTTTTGGTTGTCATTTTTCTGACCAATGCCATATTTGTTTTGCGTTTCTTTAAAATATATTTTTGTAATCAGTTTACAAATAACGTCACCCACCTACTTAGATTTAAGGAAAAGGGAATATATCTATGGTCCGTTATTACACGGTGTAAACGGCATCTGGACCCAATTTTTCGGCATAATTGACACGTAACAGAGATAACAAGACGTACCTTTTTTTTATACACGATAAGCTTGTGTTTGACCACAATATCACCATGGTAAGTGATGATGTGGCCAAAGGTGGTAAGCACACAAAGCCTAGATAGGAACTGGCTCTCAAGTGCAGCTGTCGGAACACACCGATACGTGCTTGGCGACAGATTTTCAACTTGAGGGTGGTAGCCAGCCAGTCGGGTGCTACAAAGTACCCTACCACCGAGCTATGGTTTCCTCACGATGTTTTCCTTCACCGAAAGCTCAAGCTCATTGTAGGATTCGAACCCACGACCTTTGTCGCGGTATCCGACGTCACTACCACTGAGCTATCATCGCTTTAAAAACCTACTCAGATTGTACCTCGAACGAGATAATAGCAGCATAAATTGTATTCTAGGGCTGTTCATGGTTGAAAATAGGCCCTGCTTCATAATACCTAAAGCATACGAAACTACATTAATCAAAAGAGATAAGATTTTTCCTATTAGCACACAGAACTAGGAAATATTTCGGTCCAATATCCTAGTTGGAAACAAAAATTGGGAACTAGGAGACGTTCATTCCATCTAAAATAAATTCAAACTCGCGAACACAATCTGGGCATACCAACCAATAATCCAATCGCTCGTCCTATGCCGTTTCGTTCTACGATAATTTGATGAAAAAATGCTATTCAAGTTACGTATAGGATACGTAGATCATGTAATGTATATAAGATAGGTATATCTTTATATCTGTGTGTATATTTGTACCCATTTAGCTCCGACGATGGACTTTCAAGATCAGTAAAAATAATTACTTATCGTCTTAGAATAGGACATAGTGTACCTTACATCCAGGGAACCCGGGTGAAACCACCGGGCGGAAGCGAGTAATAAAAAGCCGTAGAGAAGTTATCTAGTCTATTTTTGATTAACTATAGAATAAAAAAGTTGTGTCAACTGTTAATATCCATCAGGGCTGATGTATTTAAAACTTTATTTCTAATCCATAAAGACAGATATTCAATGTCTGTGTAAATGAAAACATCATCATTTATCAAATAGGTACTAATCTCAAATCTATAAAACATTCCATTTGAACAAAATAACGTCACAAAATCAAAGCGCAAACTCAATTCAAATAAAAATATTTATCACATTCACATCGAAATGCAGTGACAATCGTCAGAAGGCATTCGAATCGATTCGATCCGATTGCTCGATTGAGTCCATTCGATATGTCGATTGGGCTTCATGCGCGAATGCGATGAACGCATCGCGTACGTAACTCAATAAACTAGACATGTTTGCATTCGGATGCACCCGCTCACCCGCTACACATTTATAATAATCTTGTGGATTCCATTTCTATGTATCATTTCGATTTTACTGATCTATTGTTGAGATCCTATTGTTATCCTGTTAAATTACCTTCTAGTCTCATTTTCTTTGTAACTTATTATTTTTTATTTTTTTCAGGTATGTATTTATGACTACATCTCTATTGGTGGACGAGGTTCAAATCAGGTATTTTTGACTTCATTTTTATTTTCACTTATTTTCTATAGGTAGATAATATGTTGTGAACATGTAGGTAGGTATTTATAAAATAACGGTGTCGAACTAAACTAAAAGTAGACAGGACTAAAAATATTTCTCTCCCTTTCCCACAACATGAAGATGATAGAGATAACATAAACAATATTTTTTGTCCTATCAAATTAAGTTACGTTTACTTCTATGCACAGAATCAATACCACTGTTTCATTATAATAGTATCACGTAAACTAAATTATATTTAATTAGAAATAAACGTATCATTAAATTATATTTAACAATCCTATAACGATTGTTTTTAGATATAATGTCTTACTTAATTGAATTACGTCACATTCAAGTAGGCAGATATTAATTTGAAATGTCAACCACATGTTATCTCTCATGTCATCTCTTCATATTCCGTTATAATTATACAATTGCAGGATATTCATTTCATTACATAATAATATCGAAGTGGGAGGCTTTGTCTAGTAGTGGACGTCTTCCGGCTGACATGATGATGATGCAGTTTGAATCTGCATCATCATCAAGTTAATCAAAGAATCAGTACAAAATACATGCCGCGGCTGTCTTTTGACAAATTAAATTGCTGTCAGCTTTGGGTGGATTTGAGCCTCCTTATCATTGATAATGGAGACGACATTGAAGCTGGGGGAGGAAATATTTCGATTTCGGTGGACTCCTCCTTTACAATCATTGGCCATACATCTTGTTTTTTATCTCTTCATCTGTTCCAATGTGTATTGGTTCTTTGTAGAAGAATGCAAAGATATATTTACCCTGATTAAGCATTCTCATGCACAATCGCATACAATATTGATCAGTATATCTGTCAGGTCAGGCGTAAAGCCGTATAGGTAATTCAACACGTGACGATGGCGGCGGCGCCGGTAATTCGCTTGCGGAATATTAATCTTGCCAGCAACTGCTTAACGTAGCACAATATATATTCTGAGAAAAGAATTGGCTCTCAACTAAGTACTTTGCGAGGTGGTGGTCCTTATCGTGGTATTGCTAGCTACCTATCCACTGTTCATAGGGATATTTAACTAATCTTAGCTAATATAGAGCTTGTTTCTGATATATTTATGAATGCGGTTTCAGCTCCGTTCCCAAGGAATCTTATCTTTTCCTGGAATAAAAAGTATCCTATGTTTTATTCCAGGATACGATGTACCTGTGTGCGAAAATTTATAAAAATCTGTTCAGCCGTTTTTGCGTGATTCAGCAACAAACATCTATAATATTAGTAGGATTATTACAATTACAGTTCCTATAATGAACGCTCTTGAGTATTTTGCATCTTGTGGCTTCCAGTAACTCAATGTTTGCTTATTAATTATCACATTCAACAAAAGTGTCTTTGAATAAGTAAAGGTTATTAGGTGCATTATGATAAACTCTCTGGCTCTTTCTCTAATCCCACTCTTTATTAGTGTTTTATATGCAACCGTCTTTATGTGTATAGAATTTTATTAGAAAGTACGTTAAGATTAACTGGTATTACCTGATAAAAGTCGCGGTCAATATTCTAATAAATCAGTTCATTAACTAATCTTAAACTAGGTTTACCGTGTAATAGTAGTTTCTGAGAAGCGGTGCCAGGTCTACTAGTTTCCAGCCCACCGGGTTCACCAGCGTTACCGTGGGGTCTTATCTTTTCCCGGCTTAAAAAGTATCCCATATTTTATTCTAAGATATGATCTACCTGTGTGCCAAGTTTCATAAAGATCCGTTCTGCAGTTTTTGCGTGATTGAGCAACAAACATCCATACGTACTTTACAAATATACAAACCTTCACATTTGTAATATTAGTAGGATTTTGTCAGAATTTCATGCTTTCCTCCAGTTCGATACCAGAAATTCATACGGCTTCTCTTTCTGCTTTTGGATGCCCCAAATCTAGTTTCCCTTGAATCTAAGTGTTTGTGTATAAACCTTCAGATCCCAAAATTCGATCCTCATACACAGTCACTTCATCAAAGTCTACCCTCAGTCTTGTATCCGTAACCAGGTTACTGGCACGGCGGCGGCAATACAGCATGAATACTAAACTCGCAAGTATTAGTAACTTGCTAGTGACTGCTCTAATATATTCATTGGAACCTTGCAACTTGGTATCTGCAGGTAAAACGTGGGATGCAAAAGTTGTTCGCACATAAATATTACTAGTTACTAGTTGTGGAGTTAGTTTCGTGGCAAGTTTTATCGCCTTGCTGCTTATATTTTTAATCTTAATGTTTTCTTAGTAGGAGGGTATCATATTAATGCTTCCTTTACCCACCTTTGAAGTTAATAACAGGTGCTTCTTGCGAGTCTACTTGGTCAAATATTTACTTAACTTTTTTGTATTCCTTTATTGTGTAGTACATTAGACTTAAGAGTATTATTTTTATTTTACTTGTATTGGTGTACCGACTGTTGGCAAATCTTAAAAAAAGTAGCTTGTTGGGACACATATGTACCTACGCGTGTCACATTGCTTAGCAAGCATTTTTATTGTTTAAACTCACATCGTACGTAGCGCACTGCAAACAGTTACCGTTTGGCAGTCTCGTTGAAAAGACAATTACAAGAGTTAGATTATATTCAAGTGTTTTATTTAAAAATGATAACCTTCTGATTGGGGATAGTGGATAGACTATAATATAAACCCCACATAGTTGTTATAGTGGTGACGTCGGATACCGCGGCGATGGTCGTGGTTTTGAATCCTACAATGCGCCTGAGCTCTCGGTGAAGGAAAACATCGTGAAGAAACCATAGCCCAATGATAGGGTACTTTATAGTTCCCCACTGGCTGGCTACCACCCTCAAGTTGAAAGTCTGTCGCCAAGCACCTATCGGTGTGATCCGGCAGTTGCACTTGAGAGCTAGTTTCCTTCTTATCTTAGTTTTGTATAGTAGCATGGTGAGATTGCGGTCGAACACGAGCTTATTCAAGACTTAAGATTTTTTTAGTGCTTTTTAACTTTTAACGGTAGTTTATTCTTATTTAACTCCAAATAATAGTTTTTCAGCCAAAGCAAGCAATGATCTAACTAGAATAAAAACAAAACATTATGATACTAAATTGAATCAGCGCCATTTTTATTGTGAGTCTTGTATTCTCCGATTTTACTTATTGTTTTTGAAAGCCTCAGGTATTTCAGTAGCTCATTTATTATTCATGGTATAACGTACGTTGAAACGAAAACATAAATGTTGGATCCCTTATCCGCTGGTGTTGCTATGCGTGTATTTTTGAATTGCACATTTATTTATATTTTTACTCCCTACGCCACGCGCCGCCGGTAAACCGCGAGCTTTATCGTCCGCTTCATTCCTGTGTCGAAGCGTGATAATACATAATAATCTGCATTTAATGAATGGATAATGGATATACGTTACTCACGATCGCTTTAAATTAAATAAACCTTAAATGTTGTTCCTATATGTCCGAAAGATTTCATTTGTGAAAGAGAGAACGAATTTGTATCTAAAACTATCATTGCCGTTGAATAAAAAATATGGTCACAGATGTAGTCGCAGGCAGAAAGAGCAAGCTTATATATCTGTAGTTAGTATAACACGGCGATGTTATTCTTACAACCAATGATATTATAAAGTAGATAAGGTTACCTACACAACATTCGATCTTAAAAAATGGTCGAGAAATGGCGCTCTAACGCACACATAAATAACTTTATTGCAATATCCACGCAACGTTACGATACGATGGCATTTTTAGTTGTTTTGGGCCACATTTACTTTTAATTGCACTTGTACGTGAAGTGCGACACATGTCAAAGTAGACTACTTAGCGACTTTTTAACCTCCCGCTTTCGGAGTGCTTATAACCTATCCACCTTTTTAATTATAAATCATTGCTCACAGTGAAGTTCGAATCTCGAATGTTTTATGTATCGTTACAAACTTTATTATATATCCCAGTTATATGAAATAAACATACTTATGTACGCACCTGTACTAGGGACAGTTGTCTAGCTAGACTATAGTAACAATTTAGACTAATTTTATTGCAGTCTAAATGTTTATTTTAGGCAAAGCTCCGTGGCATGACAGCAGAATGACTCACGAAGTGGGATTATGAAGGGTTTCTATGCATCATGCGTCTAAAGATTCCACCGGGAAGTATTGATGGCTTTGCTTTGATAATCAGTTTCGTAAACGCCCGTATAAAATGTAGTAACAGGTATTAAATAATAATCGATGTCGACTGGAGTTCCGTTAACTTAAAACCATAACACGACTTAAGTTTATATGACTTCGTGTTCCCGGAAACCACTAACGATTCAATAATGTATAAGAATAAGGAGTTTTAGGAAACGTTAATCTTTAGAGCGAGTTCACATTACCACGGAAATATATTTACTTATAGAATAATAAAAGTAATTCGTAAACGAACATAAAATCATAATTACCTAGTCAACATTGATTGAAAGTTACTTATTCATTATCTTTCTTTTTTTTGTCCTTATGCCACGCTAGGTGTGGTCGGCACAACATGTTTTCCTTTTCCACTCCGCTCTATCACTAGTGGACTCAGTACTCACACCTTTCATAGCATATCATTCTTCACGCAGTCCAGAAGTCACGAAGTCTTCGGCGTTTCTTTACCTTTATATTCATCCACACTCATGCTCAATACTCTTTTCGTAATATTTATTTCATCCCTTCTCATGACATGCCCATACCAACCAAGCCAATCTGTTTGCCTTTCAACTTTTCAGTCACTGGTGCTACTTTCAAACTTCCTCTGATATACTCATTCCTTATCTTATCCATTCTCGTAATACCACACATCCACCTCAGCATTCGCATCTCTACCGCATGCACTCTGCTCTCATTCTTCTCTTCGTTTCGTTACACTATTATTTAGTATGTTTTAACTAGAAGAGTCCACAAATAGAAAATAGATAAATTTGAAGTAAGGAAAAAAGAAGTTGCGTTACATAAAATTTAAAAGATAATAAATTATACTATGATTCTCAAACTATCTCCCCTTTGCGTGTCACAGCCAACATTAAAAATTAATTTGGTATTGTCATGCGATAAACGCCTCTATAACCATAGTAGGAGGGAATAAAAGCTATAACTAAGTTGTAGGCTGTTTCCCAGATGAACACGGCGCGTTAACGCGACTCTGGGCAAACACGCCGCGTTTGTTAACGCTAATTAGCTTCAGTGAAGGCCAGAGGAGCTTAAACTTTTGAGATTAAACGCTCCTCTTTTGATAACTTTATTGATCTAATTGTATAAACCTCCCTACCTGACATCTAGTGAAGCGAAAGGTTAAAAATGTGCTTCATGTATCAACAATAACCGTGAAAGTTTATACCGTATGTTTTTTGTGGAATTTTGCTTAATCACATCCTTATAAGAACGTATTTAAATATTTTTTTTTTTTTTTTTTTATACCACTAGGTGGCAAACAAGCTTACGGCCCACCTGATGGTAAGTGGTTACCGTAGCCTATGGACGCTTGCAACACCAGTGGCGTCACGAGCGCGTTGCCGACCTTGCATAAACCTTCTTACTCCTCTTTTGAAGAACCCCATGCTGTAGTCTCTAGGGAAAACCTCTACAGGGAGCTCATTCCACAGCCTGATCGTACGCGGGAGAAAATGTCTCTCAAAACGCACTGTACGCGACCAATTTGGTTCTAAGGTGTGAGGATGAACTCCCTGTCGACGGCGGGCGGTGCGATGGTAGAAAGTTGCCGTGGGCATCATATCGAACAATTCCTCTGAACACTGCCCATTGTACAAATTAACGGTACATAAATCATACCGTGAAATAAAAAAAACCGGGCATTCATCTAAGATAATATTATAAAGAGAAAAGATTTTACTTTTTGGATAAACTTGTGTTTGACCGCATTTTCACCATGGTAAGTGATGATGTGCCCGATGGTGGCACACAAAGCCTATAACTGGCTCTCACTCAAGTACAGCTATCGGAACACACCAACAGGTGCTTGGCGACAGATTTCCAACTTGAGGGTGGTATATTTTTTTTGCTATTAGTTTGAAAGAGGAAATTGAGCTCTCGATTAGCTAAAGAGGATTTTAAAAGAGGGCTTCCAATAAAGATTGGGAATCACAATGGTAACATGAACCATGCTTATATGTACCTATAACCCATACTAAGCTGACTTTGAAAATATACTTAGTATAAATATTAAATAGACGATGTACTTACAGAGTATGTACGAGTACACTTAAATTATTGGAATCAGTTAGATAAAGTAGAACAGTTTCGTTAGATTTTACGTCGTAAGCTAATTAAATATATCGTCGGGAATAGTGCAAATCCAACTAGCATTGGATAATGCCGCGAATGTGTATAATGTAGCCAATTTATTTGTCACGGGAAATGCACGCAGGATTCTGAAACTAAATTAATAACTTTAACACATAAATATCTATTATCTAATAGAACAAACTCTATGCAATAATAGGCCCAAAATCTGTTGAAATAAAAAAAAAACCTTTATCTGTTAAACTATTTGTGCAGATACGCGCCCCCTACCTGTAGTAGATTCGGATTTGCACTATCTCCGACGATAGGTATACAGGCAGCCCACCTGATGGTAAGTGACTACCGTCGCCTATACGACGGGGATTGCCAATTTTTTGTACACCTTATTCAAGTGCAAATGCCGGAACACACCAACAGGTGCCAGCCAGTCGTGTACTACAAAGTACTCTACCGCCAAAATGGTTTCCTTACGATGTTTTCCTTCACCGAAAGCTCAAGCTCATAGTAGGATTCGAAGTAATTCGAACCCACGAAGTCACTACGGCTGAGCTATCATCCTTGATTAATTATCTTTAAAATAAATAAAATAAAACAGTACTAATAATTAACAGTAACCCAAGAAAATCCTTTGAACTTTGTTCTAATGATAACATTATATTCACGAGTTATTTGTTAAGTAGAGAAAAAATCACTACACATTAATATTAGCTTATCTTAATCGTTCTAGTTAATTAATTATATTATTTAATTTTTGATATAGTTAGACAATAATCATTTGTTGCATTGCATCGATGTTCGTTAAGATTCTTTGCCATGTCCCGAGTCCCGACAGCTGCACTTAAGACGCAGATTAGATAATAGTTTACGTAACTAATTTAGGAACCAAACGATAGAAAGCTTTTGAGGTCTTGTGTGCTGCAAATGCTCAGCATCTGGAGTATTTCATGAATTCTTTTAAATAGCTATATAAAAAGATAGCTAAGTTCAGGACTTGAAACAATTAATAATGTACAATTAAATTTATACTTTATTATCACATAAAAATTATCGTTACATTTAATCAATTGTATTTTAGTTAACTTTAAATAGACCAGCAACCTTGCCGTGTTTAATTTATGGCCTAAATTCATTTCCAATTTTTGTATCATTTGTAATGCAATAACCATTTATCTTATCAACTTGCCACATACATATCTATTTCATTTATTTAAACACACGTTTTAAACTAGAACAAAAAGGATTAAAAAACTAAATTATAAATAAATCTAGCCTATAAATAAAACACGGAATTTAGGTTGCTATCTATGGATAACGTGCCCAAAAGAAAGAAAAAAAACTCTATTTATTATATAAAAGTTATTGTTCGTGACATGATTAATAGAACAGATGTTCTTATAAAATAAAACAATGATTATGTGACTGTATTAAAGGTGTTAGTATGTATGATACATATTCAAATTATGACTAATATTCTCTATACGGATAACCTGCGTCATCCATCATATCATTATCTCGGCTCCTTCGCACTATGTCGCACACCGACATTCACATCTACACATATAAAAGCGAAATACCACTCATTGATTAATCACAAAATCTGAGAAAACATAAATACTTTAAACTTGAAATTTGGCAGGTAGATTCCTCGTAGGGAGTAGGTGGGTATCCGCTAAGTAAAAACGTCTGTGATTTAAAACAGTGAACTCCTCAACACCGCCTCACTCAGTTCTCGCTTCGATCAATCTCGCTTATTTATCGCTCCAATAAATATATTGGGGACTGGAGCGGAGTATGGTGTGACCTGAGTATTTAACTCTTCAATTTGAAGCTGTGCTCTTTACTATGAGATTTTTAACGAGTACTTTTAATAGTTCAACGTGTATATGCGCCATATTACGAGTTCGGTTTTGGCACTGGACTTCGTTGGTTCCAACGTCGGTTATTAACGTTGTATTGCCGTTATCCCTCAGAGGATTTCGCTCGCATGCAAAATGAAACCTCTTTGAACTACCAGTCTGAATTAGGAAATGTTTTCCGCCCCGCGGTTGCACCCGCGTTCCCGAGGGATCTTATCTTTTTCTGGGATAAAAAGTATCCTATGTTTTATATATTTTATATTAGGATATGATCTAAGTTCCAAGTTTCATCAAAATCCGTTCTGCCGTTTTCGCGTGAAAGAGTAACAAACATCCTCTCACACATCTATCCAAACATACTTTACCATTTATAATATTAGTTGGAATTTCGAAAAAAATTGATACTATCAGTTAATATTAATATTTTTTATCATTGATTTAGAATCAATGATCTCAAAAGGCATAAATAAGCTGATAATAATAACAATGGCGCTATAATTTGGTTGAAGAGGCATTAAATATACGATTTAAATAGCTTGTAAACCGGTTATATTAGTTAGCCCTCCACAACACCTGTTCCAAAATCCACTGTATTCAAACCCACTCTTCCGTTTACGAACACTTTGCATTTTTATTCACTGTTTGTCTGCAATAGGGTTACAGATTCATATAAGGGTAAGTGTAATCCACAAAGTATGTTAACTATTTTATCTGACTTATTTTTTTTTAATAATTTTTAATTGCTTTTTAACATAATAGTCTTAAATATATTATATAGCGACCACTATAACACAATAATTTAATAAAGTTAGACAATATAATAAAAATGTATCTATAAAAAAAAAATTGTTACCTACAAAGTTCTTACTTATGAATATTTTTTGATTCCCGATTTAAATTCTGGAAGAGAATAGCCGAAGATCGGGTTCAGTGGCGCGCCTAAGGAGAGGCCTCCAGCAGTGGACTGATACGGGCTGATGATGATGATGATGATTTAAATGTCATATATGTATTACATTTATGTACTTATCCTTTATTTGTACTTATCTTAAAACTACTGGGCCGATTTCAAAAGGTTGGCAGCATTAAAATAATAAAAAAAATGTTTTACTTAAAATCGTGTTAAATTTGGGTTAGGTTGTTATTTTTTAATATGCACTGTTCATACATTCTGAAATATCTGACACAAGTACCAATTTTCAACATACGACGATAAAGTCTGGGCTGGGATAAATAATCTAGTTAATTTATTTATTTGCTTTAGACTCTCCTAAACCTTGAATCAACAATCTTTTTGCTTACCCTCCCTTATATTATGGACACTACCTAACCAGCGACACATCTGCACGTCGACAATAACATAGGGTTGTATAAATAGCCATTTGTCGATACATTGGGGTTCCGTTCTGGCTAAAATATGTCACCCAAATCGTCCGCTACATGAATCTAACGAACCATGATTGTGTAGCACCCCACTAAATTCAATTTTTGATGCTATTGTTTTTTTTTTATTTATGACGCTACAAGTGGCTTTGGGTATTTTTCGCAGATGGATGTTTGAAGAACTAATTTAGTTATACTCGTATAGTTTGTTTTTTAGGGTTCTGGTCCAAAATCAAACTCATTTGTTTAGTTTAGGCACTTGACCGTTAGAATTGACTCTACTACCGGTTCGGAATACACTGAAATTGAGAAGACTCCGACAAGAAACTCAGCAGGTAAACGAAACCTTAATATCAGTCTGTTGTCTATCTGTCTGTATGTCTCGGCAACCTAGAGAGTCAGAATGAATGAGTTACAGATCTGACTTTGATTATTATGCTTAGAATTCAAACGCAAGCTGGCTGAATCTTTATAAACAAACTAACATTTTATTTACTTTATTTAGCTGTTATCTAAGTAGTATTTTTTGTCACGTGACAATTTTATAGCAATATTGCTTAGTTACTCAACTTTATTGATAACTTGACGATTGAGACTTTTTTTATTATGTTTGAACGGAATTGGAAACAACACAAAATCCGTGCGTGATCAATTTTAGTCTAGTCATAGTCAATCTCACCAAGGTCAAGTCAGGTCATGACGTGGCCAAAAAAGGATAAATTTGAAGGAACTGACGACAGACTTTTGACCCGAAATCATATTCATGGAATATTTTATTCACTGACAAGTAATTTTACACTGACTACGGAGGTTGCTCAATCATAAACACTAAAATATCTAGTTTCTTAAATTTATCCGAAATAATAATTAAGTTAGTTTACCAAAAATCTTTGGTAATGGCCTGCGGGTCCGATAATATCTTCTGACCAGAAACAAACAACCTACAGATTAATCCAACTGTAATGGAGAGGCAGTCATGCAAAAAAATAATTGGTTCTTTCACAAAGGCCGTCCTCTATTTCCGATGAGCAAAAAATTTTAATTTTGTTTAAAAAAAAGTTCGCCGCGGCAAATACTTTGTATAATTCCAATTTTGAAATATTTCAGACGTGAACTTTTTTCGTTTTGGTTGGATTGCGTAAAAATAATGGTTGAGATTAACGTAAATTGATCTACCTAGTTAGGATTCCCCTTTCATAAAGTATGAAAAATTTCTAAGAAACATTAAAAGGTTATTTTTTCCATGAATAGATAAAATCAATTGATAAGTTAGGTACCTACTTACTTGAGTTAACTCTCCGCAGAGCAACAAGAATTCACACGAGGGTAAAATTTTTACCTGCCTTTTTTTTATAAAACTTCGATATCCTTATTATCCGTAAAACTATAATAAAAAATACCTTTGAATAACATTCAAAGAACGTATAATACCCAGCATCCCTTTGAACAATTACAGACAGTCTTAAAAGTGCAATAAATGTGTTTATTGTTCTTTGTACCGAGAAAGGTCCGCGTAAAATTATTTGGCATACTTTTGTATCCATTGTTCATTGTTTATGGTGATTTAAACTTATTATCATAGCGTTCGGCTGTACTACGTATTTCTTGTTTTCTAATTGTGAATGAATCTATATCTGAATCATTTTTATTTACATACTAGTATGACAGAGGCCGATCTTGAAACTACCAATAAGAAACATAATATTTTTTTAAATCATCATAGAGTGCCTAATTAAAAATCCTACTAATATTATAAATGCGAAAGTATGTTTGGATGTGTGTGAGTGAAGATGTGTAGATGTTTGATGTGGCCAAAGCCTAGATGGGAAGTGGCTCTCAAGTGCAGCTGTCGGAACACACCAATAGGTGCTTGGTGACAGATTTTCAACTTGAGGGTGGTAGCCAGCTAGTCGAGTACTACAAAGTACCCTACCACCGTGCTGTGGTTTCCTCACAATATTTTCCTTCACCGAAAAGCTCATTGTAGGATTGGAACCCACGACCTTGGCCATTACCATTCAATTGAGTCACAACCATTGAGCTATCATAGCCTTAAAATCATCATCCTCCTTTTATATGTGGCTTATGTATGATACCTAAATGTTGTAAATTAAACACAAATACCATTGTTAGAGTACATCATATACTGAGTTTCGTTGTAAGACAAGTTCCTGGAGTACGTTTGGTATTACAGGTAAATTTTTAACTGAAAATAATTAACAAATTACAGGTATTTTTAATCGTATACATACACACTCAAATACACATATACTCACACGCACACATGCGCACACACACACACACGCACACACACACACGCACACATGCGCACACGCACACACACACACACACACACACACACACACACACGTTTTAGATTTTATTATAGCATTGGTTTTAAGTTTTATTGTATGTAACAATGAGTGCAAACGAATTACTGTCTTTTGTGTGTGACAAAATCTTATATCTTACATCCATGACACAGGTTCATTTCTCCTATGGATGTAAGAAACATTGAGTACTAAATGTGACGATGTAAAGATGGATACTTAAACCAAATATTTAAGTAGATATATTCATTGTTAATAACATCTTAAGGTAATAAATATTTCTATTTCAAAACTCAAACCTCATTTATTCAGTTTAGGCCCTGGTAAGGCACTTATGAACGTTACAATTGACTCTACCACCGGTTCGGAATACACTTAAACTGAGAAGATTCCGAGAACTCAGCAAGGCAATTTTTTTTTAGCAGTGGATCTTTTTTTTAGCACTGGATTTCTATTTCTATTTTTCAGTTGTATTTTTTACTAATAGCCCTTATTTATAAACGCTATTGTGAACCATAACGGCGGGCAAAGCAAACATTTTCATGTTATCGCTTAAGTGTTGGTATGTGATGTACCAACGTTTGTTAACACCTATTTTGCATATAGATTGTTCCGGACATCATGAAATTCTAATACAGATAAATTACTGCTTACATTTAAATTTCGGCCGTTACTGACGAACTTACTCGATACCAAATGACGTCATAACAGACCATGAATACCTAGAAGGAGAATTAAAAACTTAGCATAGTACATACCTAATTAATCTAATTAATATTAATGATTAAAGTACCTAATGTTTCCAGACAATAAATACTTTTTGAAATTCGAAGCATATTATTACTATGTATTATTATTTATACCACAAGTGATAACCAGGCAGACGGGACACCTGCTGGTAAGTGACTACCGTCGCCTTTAGACTTTAGTAATACCAGGGGGATTGCCCAATGTGTTGTACACCTTATTACAATGCCTTAAAGGCAACTGGCTCTCAAGTGCAACTGTCGTAACACACCAACCGGTTGGCGACAGATATTCAACTTGAGGGTGGAAGCTAGCCAGTCGAGTACTCGACCACCGTGCTATGATTTATTCACGATGTTTTCTTTCACGCTCCAAGCTCATTGCAGGATTCGAACCCACGACCTTTGCCGCGGTATCCGATGTCACTGAGCTATCATCGCCTTAAAAGTATGTGAAAAGTAAATATAAATATCCTGGGACATTTTTCACACACGGCTATCTGATCCCAAACTAAGCAGAGCTTGTAATATGGAAACCAGATGACTGATATAATACATAGACTACTTTTTTCTTGTAAATACATACTTAAATAGATAATTACACCCAAACTCAGGACAAACAGACATGTTCATGCAAACAAATGTGTGTCCTGGATGGGAATCGAACCCACGACCTGCGGCGTGATAGGTAGTGTCTCAACCAACCACGCCAACCGGCCCGTCGAAAGTCTTTAATATTTTAAAAATAATGCGTTATTATTTTTGTCGCATCATGTATACAGAACGTTGTACTGGCATGTTAGCACACATCGTCAACGAAGGAGCAGCAATTCATTATTTCATGGCAGGCAGACGCCATTGCCCCATACCCATAATCATAGACATACCCTCGGCCCTCCATTTACTTAGGGTTCACGCAAACACCGATTTGAATATTTACGACCAACTGGTAAATTCCCGTAAAATTGCCGCCGACTAAATTAATGTAAAACATTTGCAAATTGGATTATGTAAACTATGTAGAACGTTTCAAAATATTCAGAGGAAAAGGTTTTATTATTATTTACGTGTTAACAATATGAATAAGATTCTGAATGGAAACGGCAGACAGACAGCGGAGGTACCTCCGTCAAATTATATTAAATACGCGTCGTTATCGGTGTCAAATCATTTGTAAATCAATAATAATAATAATAGATTAATGAACAGAGCTGGAATCAGACGAAGATACTATTTTTCATAATAACCTTCCAAATATTTATGTCGTAGACAAGTTAAAACAACTCGCTGTACATGTTATCCGGTAAGTAGTACGACAAACTTAAGGGAGGGTGGGTGATAGGTGGGTCACCTACCAAATTGTACAAAAATGTATTCTATATGTTATTCCAGTATATTTTATTTCCTTATTCCAGAAAATCAGCGCAACGTACACATGTTAATGTGAACGCTGCAATCGCTGAGCTTGTCCCATTGCCAGTACGATAATGTTAGATTACTATTTTTTTTTGTTTGGCTTTATACATATCACGAATTACTTATTTAATGTAACAATTTTTATGTACTTTATTTGCTATATCTAGGTTGTATTTTATTCTTAATTTGTTGTATTTCTTTTTGTGGC
Source organism: Ochropacha duplaris (assembly GCA_951361185.1). Classification (NCBI taxonomy): domain Eukaryota; kingdom Metazoa; phylum Arthropoda; class Insecta; order Lepidoptera; family Drepanidae; genus Ochropacha; species Ochropacha duplaris. Next base: position 4,243,105 of record OX592709.1, on the reverse strand, counting down.
AATAAATTACTTTATTATTATTATTATATGATCTACCTGTGTGCCAAGTTTCATTAAAATCCATATAGCAGTTTTTGCGTGAAAGAGTAACAAACATATTCACACACATCCAAACGTACTTTCGCATTTATAATACTAGCTGTTCCGCGTGGTTTCACCCGCGTTCCCGAGGGATCTTATTTTTCCCGGGATAAAATGTAGCCTATGTGCTATTCTAGACTATAATCTATCTCCATGCCAAATTTCATCCAGATCCATTCAGCCGTTCGAGCGTAAATGAGTAACAAACATCCATCCAAACTTTCACATTTATAATATTAGTAAGAAGGATAGTAGGATACTGGGATTAGTAGGATACAAACTTTCACAGTAGGACATATTTCTGTGGTTGTACATACCTAACCTACGCATAATTTCCTGTAGGGTCATTACAGAAATTCACACAGAATAAGTACGTAACATAATTACGCTAGAATGTTTACACAATGACCTATTTGGTAATAACCGCTGTTATCCCTGAAGGGACGTAAATTGCTCCGACTCAAAAATGCGGTTTTGTGAGAGAACGTTCTAGAGAATTTACATTTCTCCACCGAGGGTGCGTTGGGTGTAAATCATTGTAATTTAATTTAGTTCTCCGATACCTTTTTCGTGTAGCCACCCACTCCAGCTAGTACTAAAGTACTAAATTAAGAAGGCATACAGGTATGTTAATGATACATAATAAGTAGATATATAGCCTTATTTAAACATAAAATTACGTAAAAGTAGATTGGATAATTATCGTTTTTACTTAAATAATAGCTAGGTAGTTACTGTATACTCCTTTTACTATTATAAGTAGTTCATAATTTTTTGACACACGTAAATTATATTATACCTACCTACCATACAAAATAAGTAAAAAAATATCATGTGGTTGGAGATTAAATTAATAACAAAAATTTGTTTGTTTGAATGTTTTTATTATTAAGTAATAGGTATGAAAATTAATAACATGCTTTTCAAATCAGAAATTAAAATATCAGAATATCATAGTTTCGTCGAGAACGTACAAGGTGATATTGAAAATGTGTTAATTTATTCATTTTCCCGAATCAAATGTTCCATTCTCTTATCTTTCGTCCAAAACTCTTGCTCCATCGTCAACACATGTTGCCACAATTTCTTCCATCCTTCGGTCTGTAACTGGTGAGAAGTTTCAAATATTTTCTTGGTCATCTCTACCAATGTGAAAAACATTCCACGGTGCTGTGACAAGATCTTATCTATAATAAGATCCCATGCCAGTTCTATCACGTTAAAATCTGCCGAATATGGAGGCACAATAAGTAACTCGTGTCCGTGTTTTTCAAATACGTCGTCGTAACTTGCCCTGCACTTTTTTAACAAATCTCTCATCGCAGAGTCTGTAATTTCATCCATGGAAGGTATAGGTATGCCCTTATATTCCAACCACTGAAAGAGTTTTTCTATCCTGTATTCTTCCGGTGGTATATTTTGTAGGTCCATATACACGTCATTGTCAATCACAATGACGCTATTAGCAGGCAAACTGGGAAACAAATTTATCGTCAACCACGTTTTGAATTGATGACCATTCTCTTTGTCTGCCTCTTCTGGCTCTACTTTCACTATTGACAATGACTCCTCCATGAGTCCTTGGGATGAACCAGCACTAAATATCACGTAATTTTCTTGATTTAGTGGTTTCTGTGTTTTCTTCCATGTTTTCGACATGAACAAATCTCTGTCCGCGAATATTTTATGAACGTAGTATATTTGTCTTTGGTTTTGTCGGAACTCTTTTATTTTTTTAAGGTAGACGTATCTTTCTAGTGTCCTATCAGGACTTTCGACTATGTACCTTCTTTCCCCAGTTTTAATTTGATACCTCATTTTATTTATTATCATCGTGAGCTTAATGTCTATAAATGGAAACAATATTTTTTCCCTCAGGGCGAGTTTGAGGGTTGCGAGAGTATGATCTTTGTTCTCATGAAGTTTATATTCATTTATCGTATTAGAAATTACTCGCTCTTTAAATTCTTCAGAAACACAGTCGAATACGTGGTTTTCGGTGATTTTATAGTCTTCTATGCAATCACCTGGTTCTTCCATAATTTTCATAATATCGTTTGGAGACAATCCTGTGTAAAATGCAACTTTCGGTACTACTTCATGCGATTTGTAAAAGTAATCGTTGTTTATGCATTCTAATGTACATTTTTCCAATACTCGTAAGGCCAACTGACGAGTATGATTGTCTAATTTGACGTTTGGTGTTGTTACTACACGTGATGTACTAGGTGTATCCATGGTAGAACTATACTTCCGATTGTTAAAATATACCTACACAAAACAAGTGACGTAATCACAATGCGTGCGTTCGTCACGGAAACTTCGCGTATACTGAGGGAGGGAGAGCGAGAAGTGAGACGGGCGCGGCCGGCGCGGCACGGGCGGGAAGGCGGCGCGCGGCGACTGCGGCGATTGCGGCGAACGCTGCGCGCTGGCTTGCCGGGGCGGGAGGGACGGGTTATGCATGCGGCATGCGGTGACCAGGCAGCTCTGCCAGTGGCGCCAATTAATTTTATACCGCCAGATTTCTGAAATTATACTAGGTAAGATAGTTTTAATTTCAGTATAAAATAAGTTGTAAGTTTCCATTTATTGACAATAAGCTTACGATGATAATAAATAAAATGATGTATCAAGTTAGGTTTGGGGACAGAACGTACATAGGCGAATGTCAATGAATATGAAATGGAAACGAAAACGGTTTTGCACACAGTACTTCGCATAAACGTCATTTCTAGCCATCTGTCATGTTAATTCGCACGAGTTGTAACTTTGTTCCTATAATTTTTTTGTATCTAATTGTAGGCTACACGCGAATAGGTACCTACTTAGTACTGACTAGTACCTGCTATTTCTAACAAGGGTTTTAATTAGTGAACATACTAGCCCAATTTCACCACTTAAGCAATCTTTTAAATATACAAAAAAATTAAGGTTATTTACGAAGCAATACATTATTAATCCTTATCCAATTAAATACGTTAGAAATATTGTGCATTTAATATAGATAAAAATTGCCATTTGCAGCATATTAATTAAAATAAATATTTTAGAGGATATCATAGATTTAAAATGCATCGGAATGCCCCGAAACATTGTATGTAATTATGTACATTTTTATACTGTAAGTACACACGTGCGCAGCCGGGGCGGGTCGCTAGTTATGATTAAAAAAAAGTATAGTATGCAATTTAAAAAGAAATGTTTTGTAAAAAAAAAATATTTATTGAAAATTAATACACCAACCATACAAGTACCTATTATTGTTAGTAATGTAGTATTTTATATAATAGCTTATATAAAATACTACACCCCGAGGTAGGGTCACAGCAAGAATAGTTAATAGTTCCTGAGAACGGCTCGTTCAAACATACTAAACTCTCGATAATTATTGTATAGAACTATGTATAGACCAATAATAATAGGTTGGGGAAAAAGTTTCTTCGCATTTTTTAAGAAAATTCAAAACATTTTTTAAGAAAATTCAAAATATTTTTTAAGAAAATTCAAATCATTTTTTAATATAGTTTATTTACATTTAACTAAAGTACGTAGGTACCATTTTGTTCGATAACTTTTTGCCATCTTGTAGGTAGGGACATGATACCATTGCTATAGAAATTTTGGGACTTCTGATCAAAATACAAGTGGTTTTGGCAGTCCTCTCGTGATGTTAACCTGACACTGCCTAAAGAATTTTGAAGAGACCGAAACAGGTGGAAATCTGAAGGTGCAAGGTCAGGACTATACGGCGGATGCATTAACACCTCCCAGCCAAACCTTAATTTTTGCTGAGTGGCTAAAGATGTGTGAGGTCTAGCGTTATCATGATGAAAAACCACACCCCTTCTGTTGATTAATTCCGGCCGCTTTCTCTCAACTTCTTGCTTTAATATCATCGGTTGTTCGCAGTAGAGTTCAGAATCGATGGTCCTCCCTGGTGGTAACAGCTCATAATTAATAATGCCCTTCCAATCCCACCACACACATAGCATCACCTTGTTGCGAGTTAACCCGGGTTTCGCCACAGTCTGTGAAGCCTGACCGGCCATTGACCACGTCCTTTTTCGCACGTTCTTGTCGTTACAATGAGGTTGTGCTTTCGGTGAAGGAAAACGTGAAACTATAGCACGGTGGTACCTCAAGTTGAAAGTCTGTCGCCAAGAACCTATCGGTATGTTCCGATGAAGTATATAAACTAATAAAACAATTGTTTATTACGAAATCTATAATGGATAAAAAATGAAAATTAATTACAAGAATAAACTAATGTAAAATGTATTCGTAAGCCAGATAAATCTATTTATCCCCCTCGCCTCGCATAATGACTTCACTTGTTGTTTGATTATTAGCACATTCTTTGTTTTTCTTTTCCATGTATAACAGCAGTAATTTTCCTTTGTTGTCCACTATTCTTTTATCTTTAGTCCGTAAAATCTCTTCCTGCTTACAAACTTCCTCATCGAAGGCTTTCCAATCTTCAGACGTTACCTTTGAAATTTTATCTTCAATTAGATTTTTAACATCGGACATACTAAATACATCCGATTCTGAAATTTTAAAATCTGTTTTGATTTTATCCCACATCAGCACAAATGGATTTAGCTTCGACATAAAGGCCGGTAGTTCAAGGAATGTGTGGCCACCACTTTCTAGCACGTCTTGAATACCCTTAAAGGCGTTTATTTCGCATTGTTTCACAGCTAAACTATACATATCCTTAGCAGACATATTATTACGGCTAAAATCATATCCTAATTCGTTCTTCAACCAAGTGTTCAAAGCTTGTACTCTCTTGCCATATTTGGTCGGAGGACCTAGCACGGAACACTCGTGATATAATCCGATGTCAACTACGATAATACTCGACTTTGGAAGACTCTCAAGGAGCTGTAGCGCTATCCAGGATTTGAAGTGTTTCATTCGGATAGTATCGCTCTCGGTCTTTATAGCAGTCATGATTTTAAGCGCTTCTGGTATGAATCCATGTTTTGACGCGGCACTTAGTATTATTAATATGTCTTCCAAGTCAAAGTTCACGGCCATGTCTTCAATTTTTTCTAAATCGTATAGATGCTCCCAGATTTTGGTAAATTTTAATTTGCAGTCGACCCACGTTTCATCTATATATATAATATTTCTATTTTGCTGTCTGTACTCTCTTATTTCCTTTAAGTATGTATAACGCTTCAGCGATTCTTCTTCGATTTCATGCATTTCTTTTCTGAACCTCGAAACATTTTCGTCCACCTTCGTATGATACCGCTTATTTATGAACGTACTCACATGCAAAAATTTTGTACTGTAGCTGTCATAATGTGGTAAATCGTCTTCCACTTCTCTAAGCACCTCGCTACGAGTGGGTCTCCGTGCTGAAAGATGTTTTGTGAAAAACTTATCAATTGTATTCATCAAAAGGATACAGTCTTTTAGTTTAAGTTTTTTCGTTGACGTTTCTGATTTTTTGTGTGTGTTCCTAATTTTCCTCATATCCGCATACTTATGTAAATTCGCTTTGATTCTGAGGAGCATTTGCGGGGTCAGACCCGTATAGAAGGCGGCGCGACTAACTGCATCGTGATTGGCATATTGATACGCACCTCTCTCTCGTTCCAACAAGCTTGCATGTATTATTCTCTTCACCATTATGCGTTCTTGGTTACTTAATTCGGAAGCTTTTCTTGATTTATTGTTCATTTTGAAGTTGACAAACATTCGGTAAGCACAATTTCTTTATTTAACTAGCGCGGCTAGATTACTGATAGACGCGATACTGAACAGACTGACTAAAGCGGAGTGAGACGCGAGCGCTATGCGGGGCGTGCGTGCGCCGTCTGGTTGGCGTGTGCGGGGACCTGCTCCCTCCCCGCTCCACGCTACCCCGCCCCTCACCAACTGCCACACACACACACAAGTCGCGCGCTACTAGGAATTAATTTGAAATTATATTTTCGTGCTATCATAATAATTAAAGTATAGTACCTATTGCCTATAGAATTTTTTAATATAATTTTGATTATTGTCAGGTTAATGGGATACTTAAGATACTCGTTGATAAGTACTGTAGGATCCCACGAGAACGCGGGTGAAACCGCGGTGGACAGCTAGTATAGATTTAAAACTGTGAATGAATACATAGGTACCTACATACTTACTATTAATGCTATTGTGGCCGTCCGTAGTTACTTTGAGTACTTACCTACAACCTAGGTAGGCAGTGTAAGTTAATGTTATTCAATAAGAATGTTTAATTTATTACATAACTTGCATTACCTACTTATCCAAATTGTAAGTACCTACTTATTAAGTAGAAACATGTTAATCGTAACCTTTAAGGAGTTGTACCTTCCATCATCAGCTCTGCAACATGAGATGATGACTACCAGATGGAAATGGCTTTGGTAAGTATGTATATGAATGAAAAATACTGTAAATTCTTAGAAAATTTGAGAGTTGCCCTCGTTTTCCCCAGGTCATCAGATCCTAACTTGGTGACAATGGGACTACCGCCGAAGTATACTCATTAAAAAAAACTAGAACACAGTCGAACATATAACCTCCTCCCTTTTTAGGGTTCCGTACCCAAAGTGTAAAAACGGGACCCTATTACTAAGACTTCGCTGTCTGTCCGTCTATCCGTCTGTCCGTCTGTCCGTCCGTCTGTCTGTTACCAGGCTGTATCTCAAGAACCGCGATAGCTAGACAGTTGAAATTTTCACAAATTATGTATTTCTGTTGCCGCTATAACAACAAATACTAAAAACAAAATAAAAAAAATATTTAAGGGGGCTCCCATACAAAAAACGCTATTTTTTTGCCCTTTTTTGCTCGATATCATCACGAGGCTGTATCTCAAGAACCGTGATAGCTAGATAGTTGAAATTTTCACAAATTATATACCTATAACTAGCAGTTTTTAGGGTTCCGTACCTCGAAAGGAAAAAACGGAACCCTTATAGTACAGATAAAGGGAAAATTCCAAAAGATAAAAAAGTTGAAAATTAAAGGGGTTCCCCATACATACATAGTACCACCAATTAAGATAGACCTCTGAGTTGTATCGGAGCTCATACAATTTTGAGGTCTAGCTTAATTGGCACCTATCTCCAATAAGGTAATCGAAAACGTAATCGATTTTTTTTTAATAAATCCTCAAGACTCCCATTACCGTGATGAACGAACTATTGACAAGTTTGTTCGGAACCCACGGCGCGCGAGTCCGACTCGCATTTGACCGGATTTTTATACACCTAATAGGGACTATAGACCTCAGTATCTGGTATAAATTTCAACTTGCTAGGTCCATCCGTTCGCGCGTTCCTGAGAAAATCGGTGATGACACACTGACAGACGTACAAGAGAGTGATCTTATAAGTGTTTCTTTTTTTACCTTTTGAGGTACGGAATGCTAAAAATAATGTAAAATAAAATAAATAAATAAAAATCTTTATTTGACCACATAAAAAACACAATTAGGCTGAAGTCTCTGACCTTTATGGTAGGCAAAGCCTGTATACTAATGGTCAGCTCCTTCCCTACTTATAGTTGACAACATTTTAAAGTGTTCAATATAAAGTTAAATCTAAAAATAAAAGCTAGAAATGAAATGAAATTAAGTGTCATGCAATTAACAATATAAATTAATCGTGATATAAGAAGTGTGTGTGTGTTTGTGTGTGTGTATTTAGCATGTTTAATATTTATGGAATACTAAATAACATTTGTTCTGTATCTCATAACTATATAATGATTGAATGTAGTCTTAAAAACATTGTACAATCGTGGGCCACTGTAATCATAAAGTCTGCGGGGAAACCTACTTCTCAAGGTAGGTACTGGATATCAATATTTCCTTTTAGTGCTCTTCGGTATGTATAGAACAGTTATACTACGATGGTACCTAAAAAAATAATAATACAACCTTTATAATACTAATAAAGAACAAAAATACAGAGGAAGTCCAATGAAGTTTTCATTTCAAAAACTAGATGGCGTTGTCTCTAATTGAAACGAGCTATTTCATTCTTAGAGATTTATATAGGCAAAAAGTTACATTTTATTATGTTTCGTTAGTTTGTTTGAACATAGTCGATTTTACAACTGATTTTAAAGTTAGCATGGATTGTTTGTGAAATAGTTTCACTTGAAGTAGAGCTGGGACCTCGCCGTCATCGTATTATATGTTTCATATGCCGGGAGATGGTTCCTGCCTCTTCTATTGCCTTGACATACTTAATGTATGAAGAAATAGACGTTGAGGTGGCGTCGCATGTCAGGACTGCTATCGTGCGATATGTTGTAGACCACTGTGATGAACTACAATAATTGTATACTTGTGCCGAATTTGGGGAAACCTATCATGATTCCGATCTGAGGGCGTAAGGGCTCTACCTACTAGGGAGAAAAACTACATGGCGTTGTTTCTTATTGAAACGAAAATATTGTCACAAGCAATTTACAAAAAGAAGTGAAATCCCACCAAAAACATTCTCATGTAAAGTGTTGCCAAGAAACCATATGACACGCACTGTCAAAAAATAATTAGATCTCATGTAGAGCCAAGCTTCTAACTCTACACGCCCTAACTCTACAAGCCCTAACTTCACAAATTGTACACCTTAGTCAAAATATGTGACTTGGCCGTTTCGTTACTACAAAAACAGAAAAGTAACGAACAGTGAATAAATGTTTCAGTGTACAGTTTGTGAAGTTAGGGCTTGTAGAGTTAGAAGCTTGGCTCTACATGAGATCTAATTATTTTTTGACAGTGCGTGACATATGGTTTCTTGGCAACACTTTACATGAGAATGTTTTTGGTGGGTAAGGTATTCGAAAACGTATTTGAAAAAAAAAATGATGAACGAACTATTTACAAGTTTGTACTTAACCCTCGGTGCGCGAGTCCGATTCGCACTTGACCGGTTTTTTATACCAGTTCTGTAATACCCCAAGGTACATTGACTTAGGTATTTAAAAAATACATCAACTTTTAAAAAGATCATTTTCTTACATAAAATAAATAAATTATGAATTAAATTGAATTATACCTAATAATAAGGTAGCGGGCTGCTCAGGCCGCGCGCCACGCGATACGGATAAACACAAAACATGTCCATTCGTGTCGGCGCGGCACTCGCGGCACTCGCGACCACAGAGTACATTTTATATACTGCTAACTAACTAATACGACGACTGTCTGTCTCGGCATGCATGCAGAGTAGGCTTGCTTATTTTAGTTTACTTTTGGCCAGCTCGCAGTTCACACGTAGGTACCTTTATTATCTGCGTAATACTTTATATTATGATTCCTTAACTTAATTTAAAAATATTGTCTAGGTACTTTTCTATTGTGTTCTACTACCTAATTCAATTATAAAAAATATATGGAAATCGTCACGACACCTCTCAATAATTTTATCACTTTGTGTTGCTACCAGTAATAGATTTTGATATTTTTAATAATATGTTAGGAAGTCACCGAAGTCTGTAGAATAAGTAGTAATAAAGTAAATGTTAATTAAAAGTTTTAGGTGATGCATTAGTTAATTTATTCTTTCAATGTGTGAATTAATGGCATAAATACATGTTCATTCTGGCTATAAGACACAACTACGAGTGCGCATATTATACTAATATCCGAAGTTTGCAAATCACTGACGTAAATATTTAAATGACTTGATTGTATTGGTTTTGAGAAAAACGGTTCTTTTTTTATGACAGGCAGACCGTAACAGTACAAATTGTTATTCACTGATACAGCGTACTCAAATTTCACTGTCATTTTCTGTTGAAAAAACCATGAATCAGGATCAGAAAATTTTTGAATTCGATACGTGTGTAAAGTGTATTTGATGATTGATTTAAACACTATTCTTGTTTGCTACTTGGGTTTCCTAAGTACATAGTTCATTATTGGCAACAGATTATAAAATTAAAATTCTAAAAAAATACAATCACATTGTACGAATACAATAATCAAATGTACTACTAATAATATTAATAAATACTAATAAAAATAAAATATAAATAAAGCCGATCTGTGTCAAAATATACCAATTAGTTAATCATATCGTCAAATTTATAAAATGCCTGTTCAACCAGCCAGTACCTAGGTACTATGTACCTGCTATTTCTAACAAGGTTTTAGTAATTAGAGTACTTATTAGTCCAATTTCACCACTTAAGCAATCTTTTAATATTACAAAAATATAAAGGTTATTTACGATGCTATATTAAAGAATACATTATTAATCCTTATCCAATTAAATACGTTAGATATGTTGTGCATTTAATCTTGGATCAAAATTGCCATTTGCAGCATATCATTAAAATAAATATTTTTAGAGGATATCATAGATTTAAAATCTCGCGGTGAAACGGACGGGCGCTCGGCGGGCATTCCCTGAAACATTGTATGATTTATTACTGTACGTACACCCGTACACCCGTGCGCTGTCGGGGCGGGTCGCTAGCTATGATTTAAAAAAAAGTATAGTATGCAATTTAAAAAGAAATGTTTTGTAATCATTTTATATTTAGATATTGAAAATTAATATTCCAACCATACAAGTACCTACTATTGTTAGTAATGTAGTATTTTAGCCAAGCCCGCGGTAGGGTCACAGCAAAAATATTCTTTCAAATGGAACAGTAGTTCCTGAGATAGCTCGTTCAAACATAATAAGCTCTCGATAATTATAAAACTACAGACCAATAATATTCAAATAAGGTAAAATCAACGACGAAATAATATAAAATATTTTAATGTTTCAGAAATATCAAGTCATAAAATTCTATACCTACGATAAACTAATAATAACACAAGCGTAGTATTTTTCTTTTCAATAAAATCTGTGTGATCTGTATAATGTGAAAGAGCAATTTGTCGATTAATTTTATTGTTCCGTTGGTCAGTCTTCGTGGGTTCATTCCAATTCCAAATATACATACATACATATTTACCGATTTTTTGGAACATCACTAAATCTTATTAATATCGTAAATATCTTGATGGATTTACACTAAATATTAAAAAGCTGAAGAGCTTGTATGTATGTTTGATTGCTATTATTGATAGGATAGGCTATATAACATCAACGTGTGACGCGAGTGATGCTGCGAAGGATAAGGCGATGATAGCTCAGTGGTTGTGACGTCGAAACCACGACCTTCGCCGCGGTATCGAATCCTACAATGAGGTTGTGCTTTCGGTGAAGGATAACGTGAAACTATAGCACGGTGGTACCTCAAGTTGAAAGTCTGTCGCTAAGCACTTATCGGTATGTTCCGATGAGTGCCAGCTCCCCTTTAGGCTTTGTATGCGTACCACATACGGCCGCTATACATAAAAGCTAGTCACACTCACACTGTATAAATGTGAAATGTGTGTGGCCTTACCGAAAAGATATTCATAAACGTAGACAGACTAATAAATTTGTGTGGATATCGGAGACTTTAAATACATGTAAGGTGGATTTTAGTATATGAACTAATAAAACAAATGTTTATTACAAAATCTATAATGGATAAAAAATGAAAATTAATTACAAGAATAAACTAATGTAAAATGTATTCGTAAGCCAGATAAATCTAATTATCCCCCTCGCCTCGCATAATGACTTCACTTGTTGTTTGATTATTAGCACATTCTTTGTTTTTCTTTTCCATGTATAACAGCAGTAATTTTCCTTTGTTGTCCACTATTCTTTTATCTTTAGTCCATAAAATCTCTTCCTGCTTACAAACTTCCTCATCGAAGGCTTTCCAATCTTCAGACGTTACCTTTGAAATTTTATCTTCAATTAGATTTTTAACATCGGACATACTAAATACATCCGATTCTGAAATTTTAAAATCTGTTTTGATTTTATCCCACATCAGCACAAATGGATTTAGCTTCGACATAAAGGCCGGTAGTTCAAGGAATGTGTGGCCACCACTTTCTAGCACGTCTTGAATACCCTTGAAGGCGTTTATTTCGCATTGTTTCACAGCTAAACGATACAATTCCTTAGCAGACATATTATTGCGGCTAAAATCATATCCTGATTCGTTTTTCCATAACCAAGTGTTCAAAGCTTGTACTCTCTTGCCATATTTGGTCGGAGGACCTAGCACGGAACACTCGTGATATAATCCGATGTCAACTACGATAATACTCGACTTTGGAAGACTCTCAAGGAGCTGTAGCGCTATCCAGGATTTGAAGTGTTTCATTCGGATAGTATCGCTCTCGGTCTTTATAGCAGTCATGATTTTAAGCGCTTCTGGTATGAATCCATGTTTTGACGCGGCACTTAGTATTATTAATATGTCTTCCAAGTCAAAGTTCACGGCCATGTCTTCAATTTTTTCTAAATCGTATAGATGCTCCCAGATTTTGGTAAATTTTAATTTGCAGTCGACCCACGTTTCATCTATATATATAATATTTCTATTTTGCTGTCTGTACTCTCTTATTTCCTTTAAGTATGTATAACGCTTCAGCGATTCTTCTTCGATTTCATGCATTTCTTTTCTGAACCTCGAAACATTTTCGTCCACCTTCGTATGATACCGCTTATTTATGAACGTACTCACATGCAAATATTTTGTACTGTAGCTGTCATAATGTGGTAAATCGTCTTCCACTTCTCTAAGCACCTCGCTACGAGTGGGTCTCCGTGCTAAGAGATGTTTTGTGAAAAACTTATCAATTGTATTCATCAAAAGGATACAGTCTTTTAGTTTAAGTTTTTTCGTTGACGTTTCTGATTTTTTGTGTGTGTTCCTAATTTTCCTCATATCCGCATACTTATGTAAATTCGCTTTGATTCTGAGGAGCATTTGCGGGGTCAGACCCGTATAGAAGGCGGCGCGACTAACTGCATCGTGAGTGGCATATTGATACGCACCTCTCTCTTGTTCCAACAAGCTTGCATGTATTATTCTCTTCACCATTATGCGTTCTTGGTTACTTAATTCGGAAGCTTTTCTTGATTTATTGTTCATTTTGAAGTTGACAAACATTCGGTAAGCACAATTTCTTTATTTAACTAGCGCGGCTAGATTACTGATAGACGCGATACTGAACAGACTGACTAAACACACCAGAGCGGAGTGAGACGCGAGCGCTATGCGGGGCGTGCGTGCGCCGTCTGGTTGGCGTGTGCGGGGACCTGCTCCCTCCCCGCTCCACGCTACCCCGCCCCTCACCAACTGCCACACACACACACAAGTCGCGCGCTACTAGGAATTAATTTGAAATTATATTTTCGTGCTATCATAATAATTAAAGTATAGTACCTATTGCCTATAGAATTTTTTAATATAATTTTGATTATTGTCAGGTTAATGGGATACTTAAGATACTCGTTGATAAGTACTGTAGGATCCCACGAGAACGCGGGTGAAACCGCGGTGGACAGCTAGTATAGATTTAAAACTGTGAATGAATACATAGGTACCTACATACTTACTATTAATGCTATTGTGGCCGTCCGTAGTTACTTTGAGTACTTACCTACAACCTAGGTAGGCAGTGTAAGTTAATGTTATTCAATAAGAATGTTTAATTTATTACATAACTTGCATTACCTACTTATCCAAATTGTAAGTACCTACTTATTAAGTAGAAACAAGTTAATCCTAACCTTTAAGGAGTTGTACCTTACATCATCAGCTCTGCCACATGAGATGATGACTACCAGATGGAAATGGCTTTGGTAAGTATGTATATGAATGAAAAATACTGTAAATTCTTATAAAATTTGAGAGTTGCCCTCGTTTTCCCCAAGATCCCATCATCAGATCCTAACTTGGTGACAATGGGACTACCGCCGAAATATACTCGTTCAAATAAAAAAATAATTTTGAAAATCGGTTGACAATTGGCCGAAAAATAGTTGAAAATACATAAAAAAAAACTAGAATATACAGTCGAACATACAACGTCCTCTTTTTTTGAAGTCGTTTAAAAAGTGGTTACGACGTCGATAGGCTAGGTCACCACGGTCTACTTTTTTCTTTCAACTTGTCCATTTTATCAGCTACCTATTTATCCTGTAAATTTAATTGAGCTATATTTACAGCTTCCGACTCAAAATTTGATCTAAAACACACATAGTCGAAATCTTAAATTTGAATGGAAAAAATATTAATAATAATAATTGTTGTTTAGTGTCTTAATGTTACAAAGTTTTTCGAATTTTTTATCTTCCTACTCTATGCAGACTCTACATCTTTTAAAGAAGTTGTCTTTTGGTCTTTTGAACGCTATTTTATTGTTTTTCACTGTTTCCTCAGCATCTCTCAATGTCGATCTTAATTCTGTTAAATTTCTAATTTTTTTAGAGTACACTCATTCTTTATAGTAACCCTAAATGAAAAGTCATTGAGATTCAGGCCTGGGGACCGTGCTGGGCACGCAATAGGCCCACCGTGACCAATCCACATTTCAATCAATCCTTTTTAGAACTAGACTTAAATGGATTATTAGAAGATGTAGATTTAGAAACGCGCAGAAACATGACATTTCATCTAACTTAAACTACCTAAGTACCTAGGTACTTAGTACTATGTACCTGTTATTTCTAAAAAGGTTTTAGTAATTAGAGTACTTATTAGTCCAATTTCACCACTTAAATATTACAAAAAAAAATAAAGGTTATTTACGATGCTATATTAAACAATATATTATTAATCCTTATCCAATTAAATACGTTAGATATGTTGTGCATTTAATCTTGGATCAAAATTTCCAATTGCAGCATATCATTAAAATAAATATTTTTAGAGGATATCATAGATTTCAAATCACGCGGTGAAACGGACGGGCGCTCGGCCGGCATTCCCCGAAACATTGTATGATTTATTACTGTACGTACACCCGTACACCCGTGCGCTACCGGGGCGGGTCGCTAGTTATGATTTAAAAAAATTATAGTATGCAATTTCAAAAGAAATGTTTTGTAAAAATTTTATATTCCAACCATACAAGTACCTACTATTGTTAGTAATGTAGTATTTTAGCCAAGCCCGCGGTAGGGTCACAGCAAAAATATTCTTTCAAATGGAACAGTAGTTCCTGAGAACAGCTCGTTCAAACATACTAAGCTCTCGATAATTATAAAACTACAGACCAATAATATTCAAATAAGGTAAAATCAACGACGAAATAATATAAAATATTTTAATGTTTCAGAAATATCAAGTCATAAAATTCTATACCTACGATAAACTAATAATAACACAAGCGTAGTATTTTTCTACCTCAAGTTGAAAGTCTGTCGCCAAGCACTTATCGGTATGTTCCGATGATTGCCAGCTCCCCTTTAGGCTTTGTATGCGTACCACAAACGGCCGCATTACTTACTGTGGTGTTAAAAGTTAAATAAAAGCTAGTCACATTGTATAAATGTGAAATGTGTGTGTTAAGGCTTGACTACCGAAAAGATATTCATAAACGTAGACAGACTAATAAATTTGTGTGGATATCGGAGACTTTAAATACATGTAAGGTGGATTTTAGTATATAAACTAATAAAACAAATGTTTATTACGAAATCTATAATGGATAAAAAATGAAAATTAATTACAAGAATAAACTAATGTTAAATTTATTCGTAAGCCAGATAAATCTAATTATCCCCCTCGCTTCGCATAATGACACATTCTTTGTTTTTCTTTTCCATGTATAACAGCAGTAATTTTCCTTTGTTGTCCAATATTCTTTTATCTTTAGTCCATAAAATCTCTTCCTGCTTACAAACTTCCTCATCGAAGGCTTTCCAATCTTCAGACGTTACCTTTGAAATTTTATCTTCAATTAGATTTTTAACATCAGACATACTAAATACATCCGATTCTGAAATTTTAAAATCTGTTTTGATTTTATCCCACATCAGCATAAATGGATTTAGCTTCGACATAAAGGCCGGTAGTTCAAGTAATGTGTGGCCACCACTTTCTAGCACGTCTTGAATACCCTTTAAGGCGTTTATTTCGCATTGTTTGCGAGCTAAACCATGCAATTCCTTAGCAGACATATTACGGCTAAAATCATATCCTGATTCGTTCTGCCATAACCAAGTGTTCAAAGCTTGTACTCTATTGCCATATTTAGCCGGAGGACCTAGCACGGTACACTCGTGATATAATCCGATGTCAACTACGATAATACTCGACTTTGGAAGACTCTCAAGGAGCTGTAGCGCTATCCAGGATTTGAAGTGTTTCATTCGGATAGTATCGCTCTCGGTCTTTATAGCAGTCATGATTTTAAGCGCTTCGGGTATGATTCCATGTTTTGACGCGGCACTTAGTGTTATTAATATGTCTTCCAAGTCAAAGTTCACGGCCATGTCTTCAATTTTTTCTAAATCGTATAGATGCTCCCAGATTTTGGTAAATTTTAATTTGCAGTCGACCCACGTTTCATCTAAATATATAATATTTCTATTTTGCTGTCTGTACTCTCTTATTTCCTTTAAGTATGTATAACGCTTCAGCGATTCTTCTTCGATTTCATACATTTCTTTTCTGAACCTCGAAACATTTTCGTCCACCTTCGTATGATACCGTTTATTTATGAACTTACTTACATGCAAATATTTTGTACTGTAGCTGTCATAATGTGTTAACTCGTCTTCCACTTCTCTAAGCACCTCGCTACGAGTAGGTCTCCATGCTAAAATATGTTTTGTGAAAAACTTATCAATTGTATTCATCAAAAGGATACAGTCTTTTAGTTTAAGTTTTTTCATTGACGTTTCTGATTTTTTGTATGTATTCCTAATTTTCCTCATATCCGCATACTTATGTAAATTCGCTTTGATTCTAAGGAGCATTTGCGGGGTCAGACCCGTATAGAAGGCGGCGCGACTAACTGCATCGTGAGTGGCATATTGATACGCACCTCTCTCTCGTTCCAACAAGCTTGCATGTATTATTCTCTTCACCATTATGCGTTCTTGGTTACTTAATTCGGAAGCTTTTCTTGATTTATTGTTCATTTTGAAGTTGACAAACATTCGGTAAGCACAATTTCTTTATTTAACTCTCGCGGCTAGATTACTGATAGACGCGATACTGAACTGACTGACTAAACACACCAGAGCGAAGTGAGCGAGCGCTATGCGGGGCTTGCGTGCGCCGTCTGGCGGGTGCGGGAACCTGCTCTCTCCCCGCTCCACGCTACCCCACCCCTCACCAACTGCCCTTGCCATGCGATGTTGCCATGCCACACACACACACACACACAAAAGTCGCGCGCTACTTGGAATTTATTTGAAATTATATTTTTGTGCTATCATAATAATTAAAGTATAGTACCTATTGCCTATAGAAATTTTAAATCTTCTATATATATAAAATTCTCGTATCCTATAGCCTATAGAAATTTTAAATAATATATAATTTTGATTATTGTCAGGTTAATGGGATACTTAAGATACTCGTAGATATGAATGTATAATTCTAATATATAAAATTCTCGTGTTACATACAGTGGCCCTAGCACGAATTTCTTTCGAAAAGTTATTCGTAACGTCATCGAGTAAAAATTGTATGAAAATTGATCAGCGCCCCTACAGGACGTAAAACGAACTAAATTTGGCAGCACGAAGGGTTTTGGTTTACTTTCGTATCGCCATCGTATCGTCACTTGACACATTTTGTATCAAATCGCGAGCACGAATTTTGTTTTGACATTTGTTCGAAGGCTGGGTATCGTCGTGCTGTCGAGAACGTACGCAAGGTTATTCACTATAAAATTGTCAGTGAGAAAAGGTTCGACTAGTTTATAAATCGATAAAATTAATACATTTGGTGTTTTTTCATAAATATAATGCAACGGAGCACTTTACATTAGTATTTGCTCTCCGAAATAGCGATAAATGAGCAAAGAGATGGGTTCACAAGGTGAGTTCGTTTTTTAGGTTATAATATTTCTTGTATGTTTTTATTGTTTTATACTCGGCTAATTATTTTAATTTAATTTTGTAGAGAAATTAGGCGTAGAGCCAAAAAAAGGAAAGTGTTTAAACCCATAGAGCTCTTGGATATAGAATTCAAAAATAGATATCGCCTCAATAAAGTGGCATTTAAGTATATGCAACTGTGAGCAGCTGCAACTTAAAACTTCACTTCATTCCAGCGAAAGAATCCCTTTAGAACTCAAGGTATGAAAACTACGAATAATATATTTAAGGGTTTCAGTGGCCTATCGATATGTTTCTGTGTATTAAGCAATGGTTATTTCTTACAGGTTCTTTGTGACAGGGTATTATCAAAGACTCGTTGGGGAGGCCTACGGTTGTGGAATGAGCTGCCGCGGTTTTCTCTAGGGAATACAGCATGGGGTTCTTCAAAAAGAGTGTGAATGGAAGGATGCTTGTCTGCTAATAACTGAATAACCGGTGGTAGATTCAATTTGTAACGTTTATAAGTGCCTTATTTAAATAAATAACTTTTGATTTGATGATTATGTTTGCTTGTTAATAAAATAATGTAAAACTAAAAATAAACCTACAATAAAACCATGTATGTGCATTATGATTGATAGCCTTTATTAAACAATCTTAATAAGAAACTAGAAATAAGATTTATGTATTTATTAAGATGTACGTGCATAAACACCTTTTATTATTTTATACAACAATTTTGATTACAATCATATCCTCTTTCATACTTCATTTCTTTCTTGCCTTTCCATAAAGCGAAAAAAAACATTCATAGCCTCTCTCAAAAATTCCAGCCATTGCCCTTGTAACCCAAGCTCTACATCTCTCTCTAACTCTTTCATGCAACTCTTCTCTCAATCTTAACTCTTCCTCTCTCAATCTTAATTAATAATAATATATTTTTATGGACATGACAGGATATTCATTACATAACTTAAAATGTATCAATAAACTTATTATTATACTTCCTATCTGCCTGTCTTGCAGTCCCAGTCTGCCAAAGTCTCATTTTTTAACTATTACAAAAGGAATATAATCATAAACTCATAAAGGCCCTTATACATGTTAAATAGATGATCTACACAGCGTCCGTGTGATAGGCCTTAGAGTGACTGTACAGTCCGATACGGGAGCGACAGCAGCGTCCACATATTTGGCACCTAAACTGAGGGCCGCTTGATGGCTGAAGTGACTCTCGCAATCATGTGTCTCTTCTCACACTTGTCCGCATGTGAAAGTTGTTTAATCTTCTTTCTTGCTTTGCGTACGACGTCCAAGTTTCAGCTCCATACAAGAGTGTGCTCACGCAAGTTTGGTACACTATCATATTTGTCCTTATTGTGAGAGGACCCCCAGAAGGTTCGATACATCTCCATGCCTGGAAAATATATAGTGTACATTTATAAACATTGTTTGTTTATGGCATTACGAAGCCAAATAAAATTATCAAACAAATGTAATTTGCAATCACAAGATAAGGAATCAAAATATGTATATACTTACTTCTCCATAAACTCCACCATCGTCAAATACTAGAGGTGACTAGTTCTCATCATAAGCTGCTAATATAATGCTGGAAATAAACTTTTCTTCTTGTTGGGATACATGTCAAAGAGATGTCCCACTAATCAAATGTGTCAAACATGGATCGTTCATAAATCATAAACCATTTCAATGTATGCATGTGTTTTCATTGAAAAAATGTATATATTTTAACATATTGTATATTTTTACGTGGTTTTCGAACGAGTGATTCGTTCTTCGTACATTCAATTTGATAGTTTTCATTCAATCAAGCCTGTCCCTATTAACGTAGTATGACGTCATCTTCGTAATGGTATCGATTTCTCGATAGTCGACAGTAAGTGACTTGTGCTACCAACTATCGTCATCGTATGGTAAACTCGAGACGGTTACGTTACGAAATGTCAAAAAATTCCTGCTTGGGCTACAGTTATAGTAACCGAACTCCTCCGAAACGGCTTGACCGATTCTTATGTTTTTTTTTGTATATTCGGGTCTGAGAATCCCATGGGAACGCGGGTGAAACCGCGGTGGACAGCTAGTATAGATTTAAAACTATGAATATATATGTACCTACTTACTATGTACTTATTGTGTCCGTAGTTACTTTTAGTACTTACCTACAACTTAGGTAGGCAGTGTAAGTTAATGTTATTCAATAAAAATGTTTAGGTAGTTTATTACATAACTTGCATAACCTACTTATCCAAACTGTAAGTACCTACTTAATACTTATTAAGTAGTAACAAGTTAACTATGGGTTTGTAGTAAGGCAGTAAGAAGGTTTAACATGATATTAATCTTAATCTTTTTGTTTCAGGTACTTTGAATTATAATCCAAGAGGAGAGGAGAAGAGATGAAAGGAGCATCAACATTTGTAGCAAGTAAACCCATGACGTCATGTCATCATTCGCCAATTATATACATATCATCAATAGATATTCATCAGTTTCTGTTATG
The DNA here is from genome assembly GCA_951361185.1 of Ochropacha duplaris. Taxonomy (NCBI): domain Eukaryota; kingdom Metazoa; phylum Arthropoda; class Insecta; order Lepidoptera; family Drepanidae; genus Ochropacha; species Ochropacha duplaris. The sequence goes on along the minus strand of OX592709.1, from coordinate 4,222,600 downwards.
TAATTAATAGTTAACACATTTCTTTGGCAAAAAAAAAAACTCGGAGACTTCATCCGACTTCTATTCTATTTACATTCAATTTCAACACGCACAGTTCTTCCACAAAGTCTGCAAGATAGCTCACTCCGTCCGTATACAAAACCTATAACGAAGATCAAATAAAGCAAATTGAAATTTACCGTGGCAATACAGAAACACACATCGGGCAACCGAACGAGCGTTATATTGAGCGAAATTCAAAAGTAAAATATTTATTGTCTGCGCTGCGCATCCCAGCTTAGAATAAACACTGGAGGTTTTCCTACGATCGCCAGCGGTGCTGTGCTGACACTTGGAAAAATAATGTTATTGTAACTGGCCCTCCAAAAATAAACATTGAAGTACTGTGGGTGGGAATTGCCAGGCTGTGGAAGACTCCATGTTACATAGGGCCAAGTTAATGTTCTTGGATCAAGTAATATTGTGTAGATAACTTGTATCAGCACTGAAAATACCCATGTCCTATTAACGTGAACTAGCACCAGAAGATTACATACTAAAACAATGGATAAAGAGCTGATAATACATATAGATTGTGATCTCGACTTTCTACGCGTCGAATAAGGATTATTGTAAATCGTGTAAAACCCCTTGGCTCGCGGTGGGACGATCGTCCCAAAAGTAATACAAAGTATTGCAAAAATCGAGATTCGAGTTATTAAGGCTTACACGTAATAATTCCTTATCAAGAAACTAGCGGAGAGAAAAATATTAGTTATTTTCACTGCCATAACATCTCAAATAGTGCAGCATAGTTTGAAAACAAACTAACTGGAGCAGGGAATCTAAACTCCAACATTCCCAAGTTTTCAGCAAGTAATACGTGCGGACTGCTGGCGAGAGTCGGATCCACCCTGGGATTGCATTCCTTTCTGCTCTGTGTTTATTTGTTCAACGTCTATTTCCTAGGCTGAGATATACTGTAACCTTATACACCAACTATCTGCGCTGCGCCCGAATTTTGAACTTTAACGTGTCATTTATTGGTGCACCTTTGAGTATTATATCTGAACGTGTTTTGTTTGTTGCTTGATATAAAAAATAATGATCAAGTAACATTATTACCAGGTCCGGGTAACACTATAATTTTGCGCAATCTATGTTTGATTGATATTATATTGATTGATACTATTTTAAATGACTACAACAGACGAGAATTTTTTGTTATACTTTTCCAGATTGACAATAAGACTTTTTTGATCTTTTAGGAATATATTATGTGTATGGAGTATATTAGTGAGGATGTTAGGTATACGGATTTTGGCGCCATGCAGTGAAATGGTCGCATATTTATTTACATCTATACTTCTATATTCATACTATAAAGAGGTAAAGTTAGTGAGGTTGTAGGTAATCTCTGGATCTACTGAACCGATTTTGAATATTCTTTTACCAATAGAAAGCCACGTTATTTGTGAATGTCATAGGCTATATTATTATCCCGGGAAAAGATAAGTTTACACGGGAAAGCGGGTGAAACCGCGGGGGACTGTTAGTTATGTATAAATAAAGTATTTTCAGCTGACTCTGGAGCTCTGTGGCAAGCTGTGTTGTGAATTCTCAACTAAAGAGGAAGAAGGTTCTGCAGACATAATACAAAGATTCTGATTTAGCTGGGTGTGAAGCTAAAGGTCTCGGGTTTGAATCGTATTATTATTTATATTATAATATAATATAAATAATTTAAAAGTAATAATTTGAATAGGTTACTTAATTAATAGAACAAAGTTACGAATTATTATCTATTATCTACGGACTTCAAAATTATAAAATACTTATTTTCTAATTTCTGATTAACTAAATAAAAATACGATTAACTTTTTGCTAAGTAGGTAAATTTATTTTTTATTTTTGTTACATGTCTTTCATCCCTCCTCATGAATGCCAAAATTAATATCAGTTATAAATAATATTTAAAAAATCAATAATCAAGCTCACAACAATCTGCGTAACATAATAGTTGGTAGGTGATAAAACTTTGGACACGATATGCTATCGCTTAATTTAATATGCACGCATTAGTCAATTACTAATACCTCATTAATTTTATCAGGGTTATGATAGCAAACCTGATAAAATTTATGAGGTATTAGTAATTGACTAATGCGTGCATATACTTTTCCCTATGATCAAAATATCCTACATACAGATCAAATATACTTTTCCGATTTATCTGCCTATTAAATCATTACAGCTATCTAACTCTGCAAGGTAAGTCCATTACAAGTCTGCTAATTGTACTGTACACACACCACATATGCACATACCAATTACAAATTGTATATAGGGAATATTTAAATAATTATCATTATGCCCAAGTTATAATATTGTTTAAAACAAAAAATCTTCCATTGCGATAGTTTCTTTAAACCTTGATTGTACAAAGCGAGATAACGTGTTCAAATTCTACCACTGGAAACAAACACTTATACTGATTCCTCCGAAGAATATCATAATAATAGTGAAGAATCAGCAGCGGGCATTAGGCTATCTTCTACCATCGCATTTTACACCATCAACATGCATGCAACTCACTGACTCTGTGCCATTTATGCGTACATTCTTTGGTTACCTACTTCACGACTAATAATGTCAAGACATCTCTCTTCATTAGTACGAAATATGTAACACTTATTATATGAATTAAATTTTTCTTAATGGGTATGTATGTACTTTGAAATGGGATATTTTCAAGACCTGCGTTGTGTTAGTTATGAATAGCTTTTATTATAGGACCAACTTTGAAATATAGAAAAAAAACCTTTCAAAGTTCAACTTTGCTCGATCAAAACGTCTACTGGAAAACAAAATATTTAGATGTATCTAAATACTTGAAGAAATTATATTACCGTTGCTGTTACATTAATTACTCCCATATTTAAAGTGGAACGAGCGATGTATGATTTACGATTTTGATACAATCTCTTGATTTAATGGCATTACATTTCCGTTATCCATCGATCATTTTAAATAGATAATTAAATATAACCGATACTAAATATCTGCGACCACAGTATTCGTTTCTTTATGATAAAGTTGTTTAGTATATAAATAAACTTTATATGATGGGGTTCCATAAGAGATAACTTTCTGAAACATATTTTAAGATACATTTACATAAAGAAAGAAAGATTATATGAAATGTTACGCGCGGTTTCACCCGCGTTCCCGTGGGATCTTATCTTATCCCGGGATAAAATATAGCCTATGTTCATCAGGGATAGTGTAGCTTTCCAACGGTGAAAGAATTTTTTAAATCGGTCCAGTAGTTTCGGAGCCTATTCAATTCAAACAAACAAACAAATATTTCCTCTTTATAATATTAGTATAGATAACTGACGATTAACTTGTAATGAATTCATTTCATAAATATCTACATTTAGAGTATCTACAGAACAAAAAATTTGAGGAACATGCGCTAATCTTTTTTTTCACTTCTGGAAAAGCTTTTGTTTGACCGTAATCTCACCATGGTATGTGATGATGTATCCGAAGGTGGTAAGCACAAAAAGCCTAGATAGAAACTGGCTCTCAAGTGCAGCTGTTGGAACACGCCGATAGGTGTTTGGCGACAGATTTTCAACATGACGGTGTTAGCCAGCCAGTCGGGTACTATCACCGTACTATGGTTTCCTCACGATGTTCTCCTTTACCAATAGCTCAAAGTCATTGTAGGATTCGAACCCACGACCTTCGCCGCGGTATCCGACGTCACTACCACTGAACTATCATCGCATTAATTAAGCTGTTTCCTGCGGCTTCATCAGAGTTCAGGACAAGCAGCCTATGCCACAGGCTGCCTACTTCCATGCCGAATTTCATCATGATTGGTTATCCCGTTGAGGCATCAAGAGGTAAACATAATTCCGCGAAGTAAGATTAGTCATAGTAAATTTCGGAAATCATTAGAAATGATAACGACTCAAATCCCCTCATTTAGGTCATGCCCAGATGACTGCTACATGGTGTTACTTGACTACGATGATAATAGGTTGTGTCTTGGTTTAATGGACACGTCTTTTAACGGCTGACTACATTCATCATTCGACATTAATGAGGTCATTGACACCGTGACAGCTGAGCACCACCGGCCTCATTAAGGCCCGTGAACACTATGACATTGCAATGTTCCTTTTTTAAGTCTCATTTAAATTAAAAATGTTAAAATGCTCTTTCAATTAGTTCCGCTTTTTGTAGGGATAGTGATGAAAAAAAAATGATGTTGGATGGAAGTTTCACCTTTTTTGATTGGTTAAAAAAGTAGGTTGGATGAAGCTGTGAGGATTTTCGTGATCTCAAAGTGAGAAATTTATACAACGATATAGTTTTTCGTACTAGAATGAAAGATGATGTCAATTCACCGGTTTACCAGCATCACAATAGGTGTTAAGTACTTGACAATAATGATAAATTGATGTTTACTAGCCACTAATTTGTATTTAAACGATGTGTTCATTAGTAGATCATTCTCAACGATACGTAACAAAGTTGAGTAATTTTAAGATGTAGTACCACTGTTGTTTATGCTGTTAGCCACGATAAGATCATGTCATGAAATAAATTGAGCAATAAGAAGCTGGCTTTTAACGGGTTTCTCCATTACTCATAAATTCAGTGTCGCATACTCGTAGCATTCCTTTGCCAACCTCAAAAAAAAAACGCTTAAAATATCGAGCGGGGTTGCGCCCGCGCGGTCTAAGATCCGAAGATAAGGTCCTTACACGCCCGAGTCCCTCCGAAGACGCTCGAGCAGCTCCGAATGCGAGAACGAGGTCATTCAACGCTCCCTTTAATTGCTGTCCCTTATCAACCCACGTCAATTCTCGTCCATTTGTCTCGCTTACTCTCATTTGAATATTTAACTTTACAAGGAACAGAAAATGCAGTCTGACAATGATTTAGAAAAGCAGTGAGGCCACTATATCATTTTATGCTAGGGAGCCTTGTGGCATAAATTGAATTAATGTGGACATCAATTTGTTGAATTATAGACGGTCGATGCTCTCCATATTTGGTCGGTTATTCAACGACTCAGTTAGATTTCGTTATAATCCTAGTGATTTATATTTTAGAGGCTGGGTTTAGAACGAGAATATTTATTTGTAGGCGTCACTCGTTCTAAAATTGTATTCTAATAGATACAGGGTTGTCAAACATCAAACTTCAAAATAAAAAAGAATTCCAGAGAAATTATTTCACATTTCGTTATGATGCATGTTTTCAGATCCTAAATTCAATAATTCTGTTAATTATAGAAAATCAAAGGTAACGGAAGAATTCCGAAGAACAAGCGAGGACGTTTGTAAAGACGATATTTTCCAGGAAAAGAGGGTGAATTGCGACCCGCTAACATACTTAAACTACACTGTTTTCTTTTCAAGCGATGCTTAATAACTTAGTTTTCTTATGTTAGGTTCTAAACTGTAGAATATTGACCATTCTTATAACAATGCTTTGGTAAAACACTTACGTTTTATGGCAATACCGTTCACCTCGAAGTGCTCGCTTTGCTCTATGAAACAGTTCTTCGGTATGAAATTAAGAGCTATTTGAATTGTTCCTAGGTATATATTGCGCAAGCACTTAGAAACGGAACTAAGTTTAACTCTTAGCACTAAACTGGCTCGGCACAAACTCAACATCAAGTGGAATAGTTCCCGGTGCGTTGCAATTTGATAGCTCATCGAGCTATGAGCGAGGAAATATTTTAAACGAATCATATGTAATATTACGTCAGTTAGAGGTAAATTCTATATCCTAGTTATAAATATATAGGTGTGTGTAGTGTAGGTATGTATGTTTGTCCATCCACGCATTTCTCCGAAAGTATTAATCTGGTTGTGACCATATATTTACTTCAACTTAGGGATGTGCATGTTTAATCAAAATAGTTTTTGTTTTTACTTTGGATAAGCTTCTGTTTGACCGTAATCTCACCACGGTAAGAGATGATGTGGCCGTTGGTGGTATGCATACAAAGCCTAGAAGGAATTTCTAGGGGTTCAGTCGTTTTCAAGGTAAGTGTGACAGGATGGCTTATTGATACGAGCTACGGGTGTGGTGTCAAAGGGAAATAAAGTCGGTATAAACATCTCAAAACCTTAGTCAAATTTGTTGTTTTTACTTACAACCAAAAATTGGAAATAAAAAGTAATTAAGAAAATTGTTATCGCCTACAAAAAGACATTTACTCAAAATTTCGAAACAAAATGTAGGTTAAAAACAAGATCATAATTTTTTTTCATGTTATTCCATAATTACTTAGTTGAGTTTATTTTTTCCAAACTTTTCCATATAATTCGTCGATAATTTCGGCTCAATGTTTATTATAATACGAAATTCTCATATTCAACGGAAATTGCTTGTTTCCCTTTTATCAGTAGGGGTTCAATTTCCTGTATTTTAATCTGAAACCTAGTAGGATTGTTTTTCGATGAGTTCATACAAAATAAATTATTGGACGAAACATACGAGTCATACAAATTATAATATTTTCATACTGTTGTACTTATGAATGAATTGTTCTTTTATTTTTTTTTATGTCACAAGTGACAATGATGCAGGCGGGTCACCTGATGGTAAGTGACAACCGTCGCATATAGACATTGGCAACACCAGGGGATTGCCATCGTGTTGTACACCTTATTACAATGCCTTAAAGGCAAACTGGCTCTCAAGTGCAATTGCCGGAACACACCAACAGGTGCTTGGCGACAGATTTTCAACTTGAGGGTGGTAGCCAGCCAGTCGAGTACTTCAAAGTACCCTACCACCGTGCTGTGGTTTCCTCACGATGTTTTCCTTCACCGAAAGCTCAAGCTCATTGTAAGGATTCGAACCCACGACCTTCGCCGCGGTATTCGACGTCACTTACCACTGAGCTATCATGCCTTGTTCACGTCACTGAAAAGTAAAATTTCGATATATCCGATTGCATAAAGTTGAAAATGGATCTCTGGCGAGTGGCAGGCAGCCCAGTTTTTGTACTCCCAATAGCTAAATGACCAAACGCGACGAAAAAGACATAAAGTTTCTTTTTGTCATACTGTACGTGGCGTTCAGTTTTAGAGCTTCTTAACGAAGCAGAATAGACATTTTTTTTTGTAAAAAACCAACGTCCTGTATTGCGCTAACCGTTTCGACACTTCTCTTAAAATTGACAAAAAGAGAGAAAGCCGTTTTGGTTCAGTTGCATTTCAGTTTGTTCTCGACGAGTTTGAATGAACGTTATAACTTTTAATTGAATGCACAGTTCACGTATCAACTGAAATAATGGACTCGTTGTCTTATTATATTAGGTGCGTTGGAATGGCAGACACGAAAAGTTTGAGAATGTATATTTTCACTAGGTAAACTATTTATGAAGAGTTTGTGTGAACTAAGGGAGAAAGAATCAGATTCCTGAAATCATCTGTGAAGCATAGTAATCACATGCATGTTTTTGTGAAAGTGCGTTTGTATGGGTTATACTTTTAACCGTCTTATATTGGTCAAGTTAAGAGTTTATAGATACAAAACGGACATTCGCGTTGCATATCCTAAGGTCGACAACCTTCGTATCTACAAGAGAAGTCAGTCCGACGCAGGCGCACAGATATCGTCGATCATTACCGGTTACCACAGCCATATATCATACGGATGTCAAGAGTTCCAAGCTGTAGTATTAGATCGAGAACGATAATGTAAACAAATAGCGAAGGAGAACAAATTCCTTCGATTATACGACGTATTAGGTACACTAGTAAACTAGGTTATTGATAAAATAGTTCAAATAACACCCGTTATCTTTCGTCCAAGGAGACCGTTTTCGCTTTGTTTCTCGGACGTATTTCGGTTAACAACAGGGTCCAGCCAATCAATTTTCGCCTTCCCTTATAAATCATCTTAGACGTCAGTTGCGTGTCTGAAAAAGAAGGATGCTGGGATTACTAGTAGCAAATATTTTTTTGTGAACGAATTTACTGCGTTAGTAAATCATATTACGCTCTGTTATGCTCTTAAAAGTGATAATCGATAAATGTAATTACAAACTATGAGTTACTACTGCTAAAGTTAGGGCTAATATTTAGACATACAAGATGCTTATTTAAAATTGTTTTGTATTTTATTTTTAATTTTGGATAAGCTTGTGTTTGACCGCAGTCTCACCAAGGAAGGGATGATGTGGCCGAAGGTAGTAAGCACACAGAGCCTAGATGGGAACTGACTCTCAAGTGCAGCTGTCGGAACGACATAGATGGCGATAGATTTTCAACTTGAGGGTGGTAGCCAGCCAGTCGGGTACTACAAAGTACCCTACCGCCGTCTAGTTAAATTTGAGTTAAATATAAGTTGATAAAAGTAATATCTTGTTCAATGTAAAAGATGAATAAATATTTCACAGAAATCGACTTTTATTGAGATTTGCTGGTATTGTAATTTTCCTTGCTTCACTAGCGTTTTCGCCAAGACGAGACAATCACCAATCAATTACTGGTTTCAGGCTTCATAAATCATCTCTAGACGTTGTTAAATGTTCCCTCGGCGGCCATTATAGCAACTGTGTACCTTCGAGAAATAAATGTTATTCACTTCGAAACCATGCAGAAGAACGACTGGATTTTCTTTGGAGATTGATGTACATTAGACGAGAGATGCTCAAGGTTTTAATTCTGTTTATGGAGGTGCTAATGGCTCAGTATTTGCTGTTGCGCATAATGTGAGAAAGTGCTGGCAAATTCATTGCATTAACATCGCATATAATATTTAAAAGCAAAATAAAAACGTGTGAAATGGAAGACACTGTGAACAATGAACGCAACATGCGAGAAATGTGGGAACTTTTAAAAGTAAAAAATAAAACGGAATAGCCATGACTATATTTCATCGGAGTTTACGCGTCATGGCTGTCACCACGATTGACGTGAGTCCGCTCGTGACTTACAGGATTCATACGTGTCAACCCGGGTCTATATTAATTTCTTAAGTAATGCCAGCGCTATGTCGTCCTTTACTTCCATTTGCTTGATGAGCACCACCGTCATTATTGATGAGGCTTTACACAAGTACTCTATTCATCAGGCGAAATTTGCTCGGCTGTCCAGAAGAGACGAACTTTCTGTAATTGCTTAATATTTTTCTTTTAGAAAAGGCGATCAGTCTTCACTAATAATATCGGTATTCGAAAACGAGCTTCGAGTTTTGCTCTGAAAATACGTCAGCTTAACGTTGTCGAATGATTTTTTAAAATTGTATTATAAGTTGTTTCTAGAGATTACAATACCATCACTGTTTTTAAGGTAGAATGTTTTGTAGGTGAGCTCGTTCGTGTTATGACAAAGCCCGCGGCAATGGGGGCAAGAACGTGGATTTGTAAGGTTCAGAAGGGGATTTCGTTTTCCTATTAACGGGACAGCGAAAAAAAAAAAACAAGGTCGTAGCGAGTTTTTACTCGAAGCTCTTGGTAATGACAGTACTTGACCGGTAGTAGGAACTCGAGTGGGGTTCAATAGCTCTACCCAGTTAAAGCGTTTTCATATGCAACCCGCTTTTGTAGAATTTAAGGGATTTTGTACGTTGTTTACTTGACACCCTTTTAGATATGTTTGCATGAATGTGATTTGCTCTTTTCGAAACCCTGGTCCCGTATAATTCGTTTGTTGAGGATAACGATATAATTTATTTTAAATAGATCTTCAATTATAAACCTATCCCATTATGGTTTGGTTATGAATGAAATCATCGTCAGTAATCATTATTATTCTTATTAACCGACTTCAAAAAAGGAAGAGGTTCTCAATTGGACTGTATGTTTTTTTTTTGTATGTATGTTACGCGATTTCTCTGCCAATTATGAATAGATTTTGATGATTCTTTTTTTGTTTGGTAGATCATGCTTTAGAGGTGGTCCCATTTGCCAGCCAAGAAAGACAATTTGATTCTGCCTTTGTAACAAACTTCGAAAAGTAGGGGAGCGACGGCGCAGACCTAAGGAACATTACCGTAAGGAGAGGTGTCGTAAGACGTTTTCTCATATGAACACTTCCAGTTCAAAACTGTCCTTCTTCTTGGCTGGCACCGACTCCAAAAATAACTGTTTATAAATATCAATAATTTTGTTGATTGTCCTTTAAGGCTCTTACTTTGAAATTAAAATATTATTTTTTACTTTTTAGTTTGTTTGTACATAGGTATAGGTTACAGTTTTTAAGTCGGTTTTTGTTTTCTTTTTACTTTCAAAGATTATTTCATAGCGCCAACCTAACGTTGCGTGCGTCGTCAACCTATTATTTATTTGACATTATAATTATGTTATCGTCAACATTTCCCATACCGACATTAGGTTTTTTTTACTTGTTACAGGATTATGAAGTTCCTTCGGTTTTTTCTATTATTTTATTTGTTCCCAGGAGAATTTACCCATTTAATGATATACCATAGTAAAGATAATAATTGATTGAAAGTTATGTTAATTCTAACAACCTCGTATCCAAATATTATACCTATCATTATTATTTATCTTATTTGTGTGTATTATGTTATGAGGTACAGAATTTTTGCTGCCATTCGTTTGGAATGACACTTTCCCCACTAGTTAACTCCACTATCAAATCTCACAAGTAATAATCCCAGCTAGTACTGCTTTCGTCGTTTCCTGAAGTAAATAGTGCAGAACTTGCAAGAGGAAAGAGGTGAAACAGAATGACGATACAAAGTATTTTATTTTACAGCCATTGTTTACGATTTTAGTGGAAGTGAAGCGTCAAATAAAAGTCCCAACTGTCTAAAAGACGTCCAACAACATTGAGTCCGACATGGAAAGTTTTCCGACAATCCCAGACAAAAAGTTCCAAGCAATGGCGAAAGTTATTTAAAACTGTAGTCACACTTAAAGCAGGCAAATTGTCGTCTTGAAGCTATGAAACGGCGACTCTGTACTGAGAGAGGAAATTGCTCTGAATACTAACTGGCCCCAGTTAAGTCCTTGAGCAAAGAAAACACTCTCCTCATTAAAACGGTCCCAACAATGAGTGTGACTCGTTTTTCCGTCACGCCGTGTATAACTTTTACTGTTAACTATTTAGTCTTCTTTTATGTTCATGTCGGTCGGTGATTTGCGGTCAGATGATGTGTGAGCTACTTTTCAGAAATTGTTTCAGTTGGTGATACTAACTGTACTGTACTACGTTTTTGACCTTGTTATCTTTTGTATACTTTCATTTATTCTTCAAAAGAAACGACACGTCGAAACAAGACCAAAAAATATTCATTCATATTTATTTTGTAATATTTTAATTATGCGGAGTTTATAGAATATTAACGTATTCATCCAAATTACGCAAGTAATTTCATCTTAGCATTGCAATACATTTTTAACTCTCTTAAAATATTTTTGCATACTTTGATGAGTAGAATTGTGATTAATTGAAATACTTGATGCTCCCCACATATCCTTATTTCGTTCATAAGAAAGATATAACAGTTTCTATTCGAGTTGATCCTAATTATGTGTCATTCAAAGGATAATGATAGGAGACTCACATAAGAACTCTCAGCCGATACCTACCTTGTGCTACTAATAACATTGCAAGAGGGCCAGCAAAGAAACACTCAAAGCTCAAACTCAGCATGATAGACGTATGTGATTTGATCTGAAACCGACAGTTACATATTTATTGATAAGCCGTGACATGACTCCAAATGGACTCGCCTATCTATTGTGAGCTCCTATATCAGTGAACATTACTCAAGTGTCTGTGAAAATGTAAGTGTAGAAAGGTCTTCGTAAAATGGTCGCGTAGGTATAAAGTCACCCGTTTGACGTGAATGACTATGAACCGTAAAATATTGTGAAATTGCGAGTGCTATGTGCGAAGTGAAATTTAATCACAATCACATATTTGACGGCACTTTAAAATTGTTCCAGCATGAATGTGGTGGAATTCAATTATTTTGTGTCTTAGTTTGGTGTTTGAATTATTTACGTATTTGTTTTAATGCAGTCATGAAAGCATTATTTAGATCGCTATATATACTTTATTACTATCGCTTTATTACCATAAACAAAATTAAAATAAATTCATCAACAATTCCAATTTAGCAGATCAAAATTGGTCAGTTTTCATGGTAAGGAAAAAACAAAAGTTTAAGACAAGATACCGATTCGTAACCAACTTAATAAGTAATTCTGTTTCACTCAACAGAATAGTTTCCAAAGTAACCTTCGAAAATCGGGTTAACTGTGTCATAACACCGAGCTCTAACAATCAGCAGGGAGTGGACGAGCGGACCTTTCCACTCTCAGGGGAGGTCTGATCAGTTCCATTTTAGAAATTGCGACGCCGTAAAGGTCTGCTGAGGACACTTCCGAACTTAATACTTAAAAAAAGGTCTTTATATTTCCGTTGCTGTATAAAATTGGCAACAGAATTTGGTGCTATTTTGAGAATGATTTGGTAAAAGTTGAAATATTGGTCAAATAATTTTAGAGATTGAGAGAATAGCAGTAAATGTACTAAAACGAAATCAATTCAAAGATTAGGAAGTAGTCACAAATATTAAGGGAAAGTGACTTTGAAAAGGCGTGTCAACGAAAGAGCAAGAATCGCGACTTTCGACATCCGGTCGTTCGGCCGGAAGAACAATCAGACCGATATCTTTAGATAGGGGGAGAGCATCTGAGGAATACCCGACTAGAATACTTAATGTGCAATATCAAAATACTCATATATCAACAACTCAATACGACTGACAAGATCGATGGATCCGTCATATATGAAAGTGACATAAATAGAGCAAACCGATGGCTTGTAAATGGCCTCCTTGAATCAAGCATCATACCGACAAACACTTCAATAAATTACTTTCAAAAACACGTATTACAGGAGATACTTTATTTGTCTCGGCTTTTACCGTTAACCAACGGATTCTCTTGGCCACAGACAATCAGCGCAGAACAAAAACAAAACGCTCCAGCCGTAGTTAGAACAGAGGGTGTTGAAATAGAATTCCGTTGCCAATTTCGGCCGTATTTCCATTTTGCGGAGTCGCAGGCGGTTGTCAGTTGCTTGTCTCCTTACAATTGGGAATTTTATGCGGAAATATCTCTTATTCAGATCTAAGCGCGGAAACTTCAAAATTTGCCAGCCCCTTTTTAAATTCATTTCGTTTTATTACTATGTGACATATAATTTGATTCCTGCAATGCTGCCAATTTAACAGAAATGTAGTATTTACGTTTAAGTAGGAAATACTGATTGTTTTATAATTTTGATAAGTAATTTATCCACTATACAGAAGCGTCCTATTTATTCCAATGGTTCATTTCAATTTTAATTGCATCTAGTGTAGAACCCCTTTTGTTATTAAGCTTCTGTTTCTTTGATTTAACAAGTATAAATTGAAACATAAAGGATTCTATAAGCCTTTATAGGTCGCCTATTGATTTGAAATTGGTTTATGTATGAAGTCAACGGTGAAGTCTGGAAAGGTTCGTGCCGCTTGCGTGGTAATGAATGATAACACGCGAAATTTCGCACATATCGCTTCCCTCGCGTGTAACATACCTTTTTATCCAATAATCCATTATTTATCATAACGATTTATCCATTAAACGCCGGGTGTTAGATTTTTCTTTCATTAATTGTACATAATTTTAACACTTGTCTGATTTTCAGATATTTTATTGTATTTTACAACAATAAACATGTTTCAGGCTCGAAGTTCTAAATATTTTGTGAAACCTATCGTCAATGCCATTAGTTCGCTTTAGAACCAGTTCGGCGAAACGCGTTGAGCGGAAAAGCGCTAAATAGTTCCATAAACAAGTTTCTCCGGTGCGAACAACATAGCCCACTAATTGGGCTCAATAGAAGAAACCTACCTGAATGAAACGGTAAAAATCACTCGAGCACAGTTACACTGATTGATTTATCCTGGCCCAATACTAGGTCAATGAACAGAAATCTCTTCGTAACAATTGTAAAAGTTTGGGGCACTTAAGTGATTCAGAAAATTAATGTGCACGAAACAAACTTCGTAAATTAGTGGGGTAATAAAAGCCTCGTCTAAGAATATTTACTTTTTGGCAGAGGTTTGGCGCTTCGGAAAAAAATAATATTGTTACTTGCGCCAGAAACCCTGGCTTTGCTCCAAGCGTTGTTAGAGAATTAAAGCATTCATTCATATTTGACATTACCAACTTATGTTAAAAGCTAGAGCCTGGAAGCAAAATAAATTAAGTCGACATTTTAAGAAATCTCAACGAGCACACTTTATCGCCCATTAAAAAGGTTATCTGCTTAAAATACTTTGATCTGAAATCTTCGTGACATAAATCTTTTTTTATATTTAAAATATCCTCTCGCCAAAATTATCTTAACACCGATAACTTCACGGCCCAATTGAAACCAAATCGCTTATGCTGTCTTTATTAATATTATTGATTTTTTTCCTTAGTCATCTTGGAAAATTAAAAAATAATTAAAATTTATTTAGGATTTATTTATTATTTACTTACTTTTAAGTGACTCTATCAAAGCCACTGAAGAGATTAGGTACATTTTCATTGTTATAAAAATATACCCTTTGCTCTGATTCACAATTAAATATTTTTCAGATGAAACAAATAAAGCGTCTTCGAATAATTCCACCAAGTAGAAAGAGAGAAACCATAATTTCAATTGATTCAACTCAATTTAAATCGATTGATGTTAGTATAATTAATGAACGGAATCTGTTTTTCGTTCGCCAGTTCATTGACCTTATTAGGGGATCTGGAAATCGTTTCTATACAGATGTTACAATATTTATTATGTTTTTTTTTCTTATTTCAGGTAACGTACGAGTTTCAAGGGTGTTCTGATGAGTATACTTTTGAAGCGATATTGTGACCTAAAGTTACCGGTACTTGACATTGGTAAAAATACATTTACATACTTACGTCTATTTTCTACTTGAGTCTGTAACGCGAGGGGAGTGTTTATTGGCTATGGATTCTACTGAGTTGTCTTATGCGCGCGCTCGCCATCCAAGAGTGGAAGACCAGGCTTGAGCACCCTAGTGCGGGGCTTAGGACCATTGAGGCCATCCGTCCAGTGTTGGAGGAGTGGCTTGAACGGCGGCACGGCACGTTGACCTTCCGATTGACGCAGATCCTCTCGGGACACGGTTGTTTCGGGAGGTATCTGTGTCGGATTGCCCGGAGGGAGCCGACCGCCGTTTGCCACCACTGCGATGGATGCCTCGAGGAGGACGCCCAGCACACCTTGGAGGTGTGCTCGGCCTGGACGAGCGAGCGCAGTGAGCTCTGCGCCCAAGACCTCTCGCTGACGAGCGTGATTCGCGCTATCGTCGACAGCGAGAGGTCCTGGGACGCACTCCACTCCTTTTGTGAGCGCGTCATGCTCGCAAAGGAGGCGGCGGAACGCCACAGGGAGGACACTACCACCCTGTCGATCCGCCGCAGGAGAACAGGGCGTCGGAGGGCGGCTTTCGCGAGCCACGCCCTCTCCCCACTGGAGCCCATGGGTGGCAGACTCGGGGGAGTCAGCCGCCCTGTCACAACGGGCTCGGGTAGTCTAGTGCGTGTTTCCACTCACTACCCAAGGCGAGACGGTGAGGACACGAGCTCCGATCCTCCCGTCATAGCAGTAGAGGCCTGCCACCGGGCCGTCGCTGGTGGGTACGCGGAAGAATGCCTCGTATACCCAGCACCAGCAGCGACAGGTAGAAACACCGTGGGGTTTTAGTCAGTAGGAGTCTGACATAACCCGGCCAGCTGCCCCCCCTCGAGCGGCCGGGTATCCATGAGGATTTCCCCACGAAAAAAAAAAAAAAAAAAATCTATGTAATACCAAGTCGGTTAATTAATTCAGTCGTCAATAGCTAACCTAACAACATCTTATAGTGACCATATCAATATTAAAAATATTTTATGTTTTAAATAAATAGATTGACTTGGCCATCGCATGAAAACACAATGTTTAGTGCGATTGCCAAGTCAATCTATTTATTTAAAAGATGTAGTTGTTATTTATAAACCAAATGATCAAGGAGAGCGGATAAACCGTGGGTTAGAGGCTTGTGTATAAATAATGGTTACCAAATGAAAAGGGTTGTTGGAGGTTCATTAATTTATCTGTATTACCAATTATAAATTAACGGTTGCCATTTTATAATGTGCACTTAAAATATAATAATTAAACAATGAATTTACAAACTTATTACAAAGCCATTAACCAATTTACTGCGGTATAATATAAGCGCTGTCAACAGTTTATAAGTTAATTTTTCATAACAACATGTTTTGACTTAAAGATCCCCAGGGAACGCGGGTGAAACCATGAGGCGGAAAACTAGCGATTGATATTTATAGCAACAGTAACTTATTCCGAAAATGTTAAATTATTATCCAAATAAAACATACCTGATATATTTTACGTATCAACTAAGCCAGTTTAGTCATGCGTATAGTTTTGCGAGATTAAATCTTGTTTACGTTAAGCTTGACGGGCCGGTTGGCGTGGTTGGTTAAGACACTACCTATCACGGCGCAGGTCGTGGGTTTGATTCCCATCCAGGACGCACACATTTGTGTGCATGAACATGTCTGTTTGTCCTGAGTCTGGGTGTAATTATCTATTTAAGTATGTATTTACAAAAAAAAAAGTAGTCTATGTATTATATCAGTCATCTGGTTTCCATATTACAAGCTCTGCTTATTTTGGGATCACATAGCCGTGTGTGAAAAAATGTCCGAGGATATTTATTTATTTATTTAGCTTACGGAGTTGTGCTTGTTTGCTGTCGTTTCAACTGAAGCTTTTTTTTTTTTATAAAAAAAACTCTTCCTTAGATGATATTATCTTTTCCTGGGATAATATGCTAATAATTTTAACCCATTAGTCTTACTTTGTATGGTTAAAAGTTTAAAACAAAATTATATTTTAAAACGGTGTTATTATAATACTTTATTGATACGTACAGCAAATGTCATAATTTTACGAGCTTGCGTCAATAAAGCAGGATAACTAACATAAATAAAGATTTTTCCTTCTGGACATCGCATTCAGTCTTTCGTATGCCTCATACCATCTGAGAGACAAATCTAGAAAATTACATGTACATAATTAAATTCCTACGTTGAATAAGCATCAATTCAAAAGCCGTAATTTATTGATACAAATGCTTTTCAATACGGTTAAAATATGCGAAATTCAGCGTTGAATCAGATGTCCGCAGCAGGAATATAGCCTCGAGGTACAGTATTTGTAATAAAATGCAATTATGGCTCGATGTTGCCAATTTGATAGAGACTCAATTGTTAGGATCCCCGGTGCCCCGGGGCTCGGTTCACGCCCCAAATTAGGGGTCGCCATAGCTATTGCTCTCATCGGCCATCCATCCCCATTTTTAGGGGAGCGGTGAACTATTGCAGACCGTTTCAAATTCAGTTGGATATTTGGATTAAATATAGTGACCGAATCTAATTTATTATAGGGCCAGAGATTAGAGCGTTGCAGCGAAATAAAATAAAATGTTTACATGCGTTATAATACAGATGTTTTGGAGTTTATTACACTGCAGGAAACTAAATAGTGATAGATTTTTGCAATAATGAAGTTAAGTTTGTTATATTTCTTTAACCGGTTTTCTCGCGGTTGGGACGCGCTTTTCCAAAACTGCTTATAAAAAATGAAATTCAACTGTTGTAGTACAAACAATGAAAATAATATTTTATTCAGAATCCGCAGAAACTGACGCAGTTACAATATTAATTGACGCCAGTTTCAAACATCTAACAAACACGTCATTACCCAGTAATATTTTATCTTTATTATGGTAGGGGAGGCAATGATGCTAAATTTGTAGTTACTCGAGCGTCTTTGGGACCTACTGGAATTTGAAGATTAGGTGGAATAAAGAAAAAAAGGTTATGTGATATTTTCCCATTCAGCGGTGGGGGGAGCGTCTACAGGGTTTCAAAAATGTAAAAAAAAACAGTCACCAAGAAATACTCGAGCGCGTCAGATATTAATAGGGTAGTCGCGCCACGTCTGTCTGATAACGGAAAAATAATAATCTGCCGTTTTGCGTGGTGGGGGTGGCCGTACGAAGGGGTTGAAATTATTTAAAAAAAAAAATTTACTCGAGCGCGTCAGACATTGATAAGGGATGTTAAGTGAACCCTCCAGTAGCTCCTATTTTAAAGACTGACGATTTGGACGCGACCATCAGTCAGGGCCGATTTTTGAAAATGCAAAAAAAAATCGTGACCTTGATTTACTCGAGCGCGTCAGATTTTTATACAGGCGGTTCTTCCTGATGGCCTTGTTGTACTGACCCATAATCTGACAATTATGTTGAGGGATTTCCTTAATCTGACGGTTTGAAAAAAAAAATATATATAAAAAATATCGAAATCTCGAAAATGGTTCAAGATATCGAAAAAATGTTTGCACAAAAGTTGTAGAGAATTTAATCTTCTACAATATTTATTACGAATACATATACCAAAAAACCCATAGGAAACGAGATATTTGCAATAAATGTTTTTTTGACCTTTGACCTTGAAAAATCAGTAGTCGCGGGCACCCTATGATAAGTAGCTTTTGAGACAAGTTTTAGGGTGTCAAATTAAAGGTTTATACAAGATAATAGCTGACTATCTCTCATTCTGAGGTGAAACTCATAATATTCCTGGACTATACACTTAATAATGATTTTAGCTACTTCGGCTTGTGCAAATCGGCAGATTAAGATATTTCCGTGATTCGTGACTAATTTCCTTCAAAATAAAAAAAAAAACTAATCGCGCTCGAGAAAATCCAGGTGACGTTTTTTTTTTGCAACTTTGCGAGTCTCCAATTTTCTTTCGTCACGCCCAAATTGTCAGATTATTGAAATGTACACTATTTTGCATGTAACTAACTTACCTTACCTTAATCTGACGCGCTCGAGTATTTCAAACCATCGATTTTTTTTTACTAATCTGACGGGCTACCCTAGGCGTTCGACACTACATAGTGTTACAATTATTCTGGGGAGGTGGTAAAATAAAACTAAAATTTCCCCGGAAACAATTATAAAAAATATTTATTAAATAATATTCAAAAAAAAAGGTTATGTAAACCGAACAATACATAGATATTTATTTATAGCCAGCTAGACTCAGGCGTGGGCCTGGGGTAATATTTAATTTGATTGGATGCTATCTTAAACTATGGGAAAGTTACATTTGAGCGCCACTGTCAGAACGGCTGACAGTCCGTAAAAAAATATAATATTTAAACGTAAACCGATGATATGAAGAAACCTGCACCGATGAATGAGGGGATGTGGCCTCCCCGATGAATGAGAGGATGTGGCTTCTCTGATGAAGGAGGAACGTGGTCCTCGGAACGTAGTCCGCTACAAAAGTGAGGGTTCGCGGCCCTCTCCAGCCAATGGAGGTGCTTAGCCCTCTCCAGACAATGGAGGTTCTTAGCCCTCTCCAGACACCTCCTGGAATTGGCCCAAAATTGGTGGCATTAGAATGGAAATACTACACAGCCCGAGCACACAAAGGACGGACATCAGCCCCCGATGTCGGCCATGTGCTCGGTCAAGCAGCGTCCCAATTCCAGAAAATTATGTATAAAGATACTCAAAATATCTATAAGATGCCTCGGCATCAATTGAAGATTGATGAGAGGGATCCCTACAACACTCCTACTATATAAGAACAACATGCATAGGTTAGGTCACCTGCCATGTGCTTAACCCGCATGTTCGGAATTACACCGTAAAACAATGATTTTGGAATTTAATTTATAAAGCACCATAAATACCTTATGGAGGAAAATGTCCAGGCGTGAGGAGATCGGACAATGTCGACTCCGGTGACACCACGTGCTAGTCGCAAGCCCAACTCTGCACGCTGTCAAGAAAATACGAATTTGATTAATATTCAATCAAAATAAAGCACGCCGGGAACATTGCAGTTAATATCCATGAGATACATACCAATCAGGAACGAAAATATAGCGTGGCGTGTCCGATGTCTCTAATTATCGAGACACGCGCCGGCCGTAGCTTCACATAAAACTGAAAAATAATCACCACGATATAGACTACGTACAATGATGATAATAATCTTTACTTTAGAAATATGATGATGAGGCACTTACCACAAAATAAAATAGATAAGGGCTTGACGCCGAAGTGCTCTCGGCGATCGAGAAAAAGGAAATGCCAGAGTCATTGCTCCCCGCTAAGGATGTTGCTTAGCACAAATCAACCACTCCTCATTCGTTCAATTCCTAACGAATCGATAAAAAATACGGTAAAATGCTTTCGACTATGTGAATGAGACCTTGACCGTAGCGTTCAAAGCAACGGAACGTCACTTCAGTACGTCAAAGTGACAGTTCATTCACACAATCGATCTGTCAACCTAATCAAAACAAACAAGGTTATAAAAAGTGAAATTATGATATATTATCATATTTAAATGAGAAAATAGTGCCCAAATGTGCACATAATGATGTAGTGGTATAATTTACAAATGGAATGATCCCACAAACTATGTGAGTACTATGAAATTTTTACGTAGTCAAAATTTCTACGTAACAATAGAGGGCTCAGATTTGGTGAGAATACTTCACAAGGTACAAGGTTGCCCCCCTTATGTTAATCTGACGCGCTCGAGTAAATCCCGAAATCCCCTATTCGCCTCCCCTACCATTAAGGCCCTTACAAACCGGTGGTTCCCGAAGTCACTACAACCACAATACGCGGATAATTTAAACCACATATGTATAGACAAAGCTATTATGAAAGCATGTAGTGTAAGTTAACATATGTTACCTAATGACGTCATGCTCCCGATGCGCTCTATTGCTTGTGCTTGCCTCTAACCAATGGTCTATGAAATGTTGAAGGGGTCAATTCTGCTCAACGTTCACTATTTGGCAGAATGACATAGCCTTGGCGAGAGAAGTTAATGAGTTTTGTTCACAAGCTATTTAATTGACATTCGTTTTGCTTGATGTTTTCAATAAAGCTCTAGATTTATTTAAAAAAGATTCGATAAAAAAAAAGTTAAATTGTTGACCGATACTAATAAATCAAAACGACAATTCAGAGATTTTATTAAATTCTCCAATCTTCATAAACGATTCATTACATCGAATATAATAATACAAACTGCCGAATAAATCCCATTTACAAAATGCATTTAAAATCCCCAATAAAAGGGACTTCCCCTCACGAGTCCTAATCAAATAGTTACTATTTAGCTATAGAGTAGCTGTAGCACTTCCATGGCTAACACACGTGGGGTACTTCCCACCCCTCATGTCATCAAGGCGTCCCCTCAACTGAAGATAAAACTAATAAGAATTTGATAAGACTTAGACTTAGGAATTTTATTTACGGACGTTTCAATGGTTTTACACTAATAAAAATACATGGTATTTATTATTTTCAACAGCTCCTACTCACGCATTTAAGGGTTGAAATGAACTACCAGCGCGTGTAAACTTCAAATCAATTTCGCTATAAAAGTGTTAATCCAATAATGTAGTGCGATCACGTATGGGTATAACGAGAAACGCGAAAAGCCCACTTCGCAAAACCACGTCCTCGTCCTCTCCATTTTCAAATATACCAGAGATTGCGAATGCGTTTTGAAATTCGATGCCTGCATTTCATGGCCAGAGTTGAGTGCATTTTGCGACGTTACAAATAAAAAAAAATGCTAGTTTTAAACTTAAGGATTTATTCAGATGTTTGTAACCGGCGAATAACTTTTGCAGAGATTTGTTTTAATTTTGGAATACCAATTTAAAATTTTCTTTATGAATTTTAAACTTTTCTACTATTCGGTGTGGCCATATTTGCAACTCAATATAAATTAAAGCAACTTTATTTTATGCTCTAATACTTGAGTCAAGTCAAGAACATTCTACGCATCTGCTCAAACTGTCTGCGCAGATTTCCATTTTTATTTTACACCTAACATTTAAACTTTTCGTAAGGGCTTTGCGCTTTTATATATTTAAAATAAAGTTTATTATACAATATCAGATTCGAAATATATCCAGTAATCTTGACTATTTTATTACTTTCGTATAAACTTCAATCTACTTACGTCAAATCTACAAGTTCGTCTGTCTACAAATGTAAACATGAAAAAGGTCGATACTAATAAAATGGCTGAGGAATAAATTTATTGGCTGAATTTAGGGTTCGCAGATTCCGTGCCCTGGCGGTTTTAAGCCGTATCATCATTAATCAGGGCCTACTAGTCCCCTGATTGCGTGCTCTTAGGCCCCTGTCGGCTACAACGTATTTGCTTGACATATTATGTAATTTTTATCACGCATTCAACTATTCTAACTTCCATATCATTGTTGGGGTAGATAATTTTGTCATAGGCTAAAGTTTTTCTGTACCCATACTAAAATAATTTCTTCATGTGATTATGTGTCTGAACGTGCGCTGGAAGAAAGTTTGGAGCTTAGCTTATCGCTTAATATGATGATGACTTCCTTCACCGTAAGATCTGACACATTGTAGATTTCGAACCGACGACACGGTGTTCGTCGCACTACCAATGAGATATGATCGATCGCCTTATTATAGTAAAAAACAATATTTTGTTGTAGTAGGTAAGTTTACATAAATAAAATACAGGTTGGCATACTGCAAAATGTTACAAATATTTTTGAAATCTGAAATGTTTTACGTACTTATAACAACATACATCGAATACATTCGACTGATACTAATTGAATAACTGAAAAAAGAACAGAAATTTTAAATAATTGAATTTAAAAAGATGAAGTATTCAAGAGATACCTATTGTATTTTTGTACGTTGAATGTAGATGATTTTAATACGTCACGAATGCCAGAGCACGCCAGCATTTGGCGTAGATGACATATTGATGTGACGTCACCGTTCAACATGATTTATTGTTAACTTTTTATAATTTTATGTACGATCCAGTGAGGGTCGCAGGAAACCGCTGGATACGAGCGGCTCAGGATCGGTCGATATGGAAAACTATAGGGGAGGCATATACAACAGTCTTCGGCTGAAGTAATGATGATGATGATGATGATATTATTAAAAAGCAATGTTTAATTTTAACCAATGTTCCGGTATGTATATTACTTTTTTCATGGAACCTACCTTGAAAGTTCGGTATATTAAAATGACGTAGGTAAGTCCAAGCCGCACCGTACAAAATCGCAAAATTAATACCGCTTCCTCCTTACATTTAATATACAAGACCCTTTGAAGGGCGATAAGTAATAAAAGGGGAAATTAATGAAAAATATTATTCCAAACTCCCTTTCGTTATATTTTGTCGATGTGTGAATGAACACAAGTGCGTGAGAGACCCTATCCACAAACAAGACCCAAAGTAAACAGTACTGAATTCATATTTTCTGATAAACTTATGCCAAATAGCGGGAATAGAATTGCAGGATATTTTTAAAGCAGAGATGCGAAGTAATTCAAAAAATATTTCATAATATTACTCATTAATTCGAGACCTAGAGAGATAAGGGTGTGTAATAACTGACTACCTTAACCGGTTAAGTGGAACGGCCGTACCAATCAAACAATTGATTAGAAATTCCTCACGAGTTTAGTTATTAAAATATACGTTTGATACTTATATTGTGTCCAAATATTATCTATTGCAAATCATTCTACTGTCAGATTGACAGTAGAATGATTTGCAATAGATCTGACTTATAGGAGGTAGGACATAGCATATCATCTGCTCATAATTGGGGCCGTCCGACTGGGGAAGTACCTCCACCTTACAGAATATCGCAGCCAAATAACACTGCCCTCAAGTGGTGTTGTGTTCCTGCGGTGAGTAAGGTTGCCAGAGCTCCTTAGAGGAGGCACTGTGCTGACGGCGTAGGGACCGACGGTATTGTGGAGTTGCTATTGAGTGGTGCAGGCGCAGCATGTCGGCGTGCGGTTAGGGAGACCCGGTGAAACGGTTGACCGCTGGCCGCCCGCAGATAGAATGAGTTCCCGAACCCAGGGATTACTTAATCTCCACCCTGGGAGGCTGAACTGCCATCTGGCGAAAAATCCCTGAAGCAGTTGTCGTGCCGGAGAAGGAGACCGGAGTGGACCCGACTACTGCGTCAGGGGGGGACCGGGGGCCCTTCCAACTGCCGCGCGGGCAAGCTGCATATCCTGCCATTTACTCTTTAGCTGCTCAATATCGCACTATTTGCCTCTTTTACCGTCGGCACAGTGACTCCTTTTACCTTCTTAAAAAAAAAAAATGGTCACACGGAAAAAAAAAAGTAAGTTTTACTCAGCGGCATCGTCCTCCACGTTCATAGTGGATTTTTGCAACATCAGAGGACTTCACTCAAATTTAAACGCAGTCCACCAACATCTCGAGACTGCAAAGCCGACCTTGCTTTTTCTCACGGAGACGCAAATATCTTGCCCAGCCGATACGTCTTACCTCTCCTACCCCGGGTACAAGCTCGAGCACAATTTTGTGCGTCGTGCTGGGGTATGTGTGTACGTTCGGGAGGATATTTGCTGTCGCCGTCTTCGTGGCCTCGAAGACAGGGACCTGTCGATTTTATGGGTACGCGCGGACCATGGCGGCCACACCCGAATCTACGCGTGCCTTTACAGGTCTCACAGCGGTGATTTGGACACAGCTCGACTTTTTGAACACCTGCAAACTACGACTGACAAAGTTGTTGAGCAGTACCCTTCTGCAGAGTTAGTGATTTTGGGAGATTTTAACGCCCATCATGTTGAATGGCTCGGATCTCGGTCCACTGACTATGCGGGGAGGGCTGCTTATGAATTTGCCCTGGCCTATGGATTCTCGCAGATGGTACATTCTCACACGAGAGTGCCAGACATCGAGAACCACACCAGCTCTTTACTGGATCTTCTGCTGACTACGCGCCCGGACGGATATTCCATTGCAGTGGATGCGCCTCTAGGCTCATCGGATCACTGCCTCGTTCGGGCCCAAGTGCCATGTTCGCGACAAGATTCACGCCGGCCAATCGGATGGCGTCGCGTCTGGCACTACAAAGCAGCAGACTGGGATGGATTGCGTGAATTTTACGCATCGTACCCGTGGAGGCAGATATGTTTCGCTTCAGATAATCCTGACACCTGCGCAGCTGCCGTCGCTGAAACGATACTAGCGGGTATGGAGTGTTACATTCCAAACCCGTTAGTTGCTGCAGGAACAAAAAAAAGACCGTGGTTTAATCGGCCTTGCAGAGAAGCTAGGCTCCTCAAGCAATCTGCTTTTGAGGCTTGGACCACGGCTAACACTAATCAGGACCCCAACATATCTGTTGCGAAACGCAAATTAAATGCTGCCTCGAGGTCCAGTAAACGAGAAATTACCAGGGCTAAATTCGAATTCGTCGGCAGAATTGGGGAGCGACTTGCATGCTATCCTTCTGGGAGCCGTGCTTTCTGGTCCCTCGCCAAAGCTGCCGAGGGAAACTTTTGTCAGTCATCTTTGCCACCACTCCGTAAGCACGATGGCAGTCTGGCCCATAGCGCTAAAGAGAAAGCCGATCTCCTGGGTACTCTCTTTGCCTCGAACTCGACTTTGGATGATGGAGGGACCGAGCCACCTTCCATCCCGTGGTGCGGCATCTCCATGCCAGAGATTTCTATTACACAACGAGAAGTCCGGCGGGAGTTGAGCTCTCTTGACATTCATAAGTCGAGTGGGCCGGACGGCATTCCTGCAGTGGTGCTTAAGCAGTGTGCCCCTGAGCTGTGTCCTGTACTGACGCGTCTTTTTGCGCTCTCATACTCCACACAAACAGTCCCAACTTCGTGGAAGACTGCCCACGTGCACCCAGTACCCAAAAAGGGCGATAGATCTGACCCATCGAATTACAGGCCTATTGCTATAACCTCCCTTCTTTCTAAGGTTATGGAGCGTGTAATTAATACACAGCTCCTCAGATACCTGGAAGAACACGAACTGATCAGCGACCGCCAATACGGCTTCCGCCATAGTCGCTCGACGGGTGATCTTCTGGTGTATCTTACACACCGCTGGGCTCAAGCCATTGAGAGTCAAGGTGAGGCATTAGCTGTAAGCTTAGATATAGCGAAGGCGTTCGATCGGGTCTGGCATCTGAGTCTTCTGTCGAAGTTACCATCTTTTGGACTGTCCGAGGGTTTGTGCAATTGGATTGCCAGCTTTTTGTCAAATAGAAGCATAAGAGCCGTGGTTGACGGTAGTTGCTCTGATAATTTGAACATAAATGCTGGTGTCCCACAAGGCTCCGTGCTGTCCCCGACTCTCTTTCTTCTGCATATCAATGACATGTTATCTATTGATGGCATTCATTGCTATGCAGACGACAGCACTGGGGACACGTATTATACGGGCCGAGCAAACATCCCTCGTACTAGTGTGGAGGAAAGTCGCAGACAACTTGTGTCTGTAATTGAGACCACCTTGTCCACTGTCTCCGATTGGGGATGTGCCAATCTGGTCCAATTTAACCCCAACAAGACACAAGTGTGCGTATTCACCGCCAAAAAAACCCCATTTTCTGTGGCTCCACAATTCCTCGACACACCCCTTTCCATCTCAAAGAGCCTCGGGATCCTTGGTGTCGACATCTCCAGTGACGTTCAGTTCCGTAGTCACTTAGAAGAGAAGGCCAAGTTGGCTGCTAAAAAGCTCGGTGTGCTCAATAGGGCTAAGCGGTACTTCACTGCGGTGCAAAGACTACAATTATATAAGTCGCAAGTCCGCCCCCACATGGAGTACTGCTGTCACCTCTGGGCTGGAGCACCTAAGTACCAACTTGAGCCTTTTGACTCGGTTCAGAAACGGGCTGTGAGAATTGTCGGCGATCCTGAGCTCACAAGCGGTATCGAGCCTTTAAATCTAAGGAGAGACTTTGCCTCCTTATGTGTGTTCTACCGCTTGTACAATGGGTTGTGTTCAGAGGAATTGTTCGATATGATGCCCACGGCAACTTTCTACCATCGCACCGCCCGCCGTCGACAGGGAGTTCATCCTCACACCTTAGAACCAAATTGGTCGCGTACAGTGCGGTTTGAGAGACATTTTCTCCCGCGCACGATCAGGTTGTGGAATGAGCTCCCTGTAGAGGTGTTCCCTAAAGACTACAGTATGGGGTTCTTCAAAAGAGGAGTAAGAAGGTTTATGCAAGGTCGGCAACGCGCTCGAGACGCCTCTGGTGTTGCAAGCGTCCATAGGCTACGGTAACCGCTTACCATCAGGTGGGCCGTAAGCTTGTTTGCCACCTAGTGGTATAAAAAAAAAAAAAAAAAAGATAAACGACAAACGCACGAATGACGAATACAAGATCGAATGAATGGCGAACGGCGTGAAATGCTACAATTCCATTCGTCCTAAATATTTCTCGGATTAGGCATTTGTATTAGTTTACGCAGTTTGTTTAGCGAAATCGAAATCGACCCGATTTCCAATTATTCCAACATAAACATTCAAATGTATACAAGAATACAGGAAAACGTGAATGGCGTTGAATTCCATGGAGGATCTCGCAGTAGTCAGCATATTCAATTTTTCCGGTTTTTAGAATCTGTAAAACATCTCTGTTTGTGCTTGTCAGATTCAGGTCAGGGATGACCCGGCTTCTTGTTATGATGCTCGGAACTCGGATTTTAAATGTAAAACGTTTGGAAAATATGTTTGTCGATTGTTAAGTTTTTGCTGTTGATGCCAAGAAGATTTCGAATCGGAAAGATTTTCAACATCTCAGAATCTTTTATTCCAAAGTTTTTAATTCTTTTTTGTTATATTTTAGTAGCGCGATATCATAAGCCTCAGAAATTAAACACTAATCTTGTCTATTTTCAGTAGGTAGGTACTAAGTAAGCAAAGATTATTTAATGTATCGGGCCTTGTAACAGATATTCATTCCGTATTCAAATGCATGGTACCCAAATCTTCTATTCTCATAACAATAATAAACGTGACGAGTATCAAACGCAATAGAACTGCGTGTAATATGTGTAGAGCTTATCTACCTATCGCGTGAACAGGGCTGGCAAAAAGAGCATTCGCACGCGAGGATTAATGGCGGATCAGGCGTGGATCGGTAGGGAAGGCACCCATCTCGGCCATACGTCTGCCGCGTACTTGCTACTTGATTCAGCAATTTATGTTATTTTGAGATGAATAAAAAACCTTCAAAAGGAAGAAAATCAAATACTTTTTAACTCATGAGATAGCGAAAATGTTTAGAGAAAAGCTTAAGTTGAAAAAATACTGTAATGGTCACTAGTGATGAATTTTAGATTGAAAATTGAAACATGCGTTTGATCATGTTTAGGTAATGTTACCGAAGTCCGAACTCAGCCTAACACTCAAACGCGTTAGTACGTATGTAAAGAGGACGGCGCCCTCGTCCCTTTTCGACCCATACATCAATTAGAGCTGTGATTTACACTTGGTATAAAGTTTTGTTGTATGGCTTTTATTCTATTTTTGATTTTTTGCTACTGATTTTTTTTGCGGTTTTCTACAGCTTCAACAGTTCTGTAAAATAAAAGGTTTAATAAAAAAAAACATTTAAATGAGATCATAACTGAAATGACTTAGGAATTGCCTCCTCGATAATCCAACGCCATATATGACCATCGATTGCAAGGCCCCGGCCATAAAATATATTTTTTATTCTATACCCTTTGCGTTTGAGCTGTCAAACACGCCATAAAACACAAATATGGAAAGTCCCCCGAACATAAAAATTGTAAACGTCAAAGGCGAACCAACTTTTTCCTAAACTTCAGTTGGCGTTACTTGATCTACGCAGGGATGCTAATTTTCGATGTAGAGCCTCGCCATTTGTTATCAACCTAAATTGTCACAATTCAAAATAAATAAATCTCACCAACTAGAACTTTATTAAATTTTCTGTTACTTTTCCATATAATATTTAGAGCGCCAAAATTAGTAAAAAAATACAACCTAGTTACAGATGCATTTAACCTGGTTGTTATTTTAAAAACGGTTCTTTTAGTTTAAATAAAGGCCCTACCGCTGATGGTAACCCTACACTATGTGGAATGTTCCGCCGTTTGTACGTTCGTACATACATCGTACATGCCAAATTCTGCTCTTTGTTCCAAATGTTCGTTTCACTTGGCCAATGAATCAAGCCTGATGTTCGTTCGCACTCGCACGTGTCTCCGCTGACTTTCAACACATTATTGCGTTTGCCATTCGTGAATTTTTCTGTCGCCAAGCGCCTACCGTCTGAGAGTCGGCTTCCTCAGCCCTTCTCAGATTCTTGTTGTCCAAACATAAGCCTATGCAGATAAATAATAATAAAATTGTCGCTATTAAATTGAACTGCAAGATAATTAATGGATTCAAAACTAGAATTGAGTTAGATATTTGGAAAACAGACAAAAACTTGTCCTCCCCGTTGGGGGTGCTGTGCCAAGTTTGAGCGACATCAACTGTAACATAAGCGGTGACTTACAAATAGACGGCCGGACATGACTAAACTACAGTCATATAAGGATATCAGAAAATTAGTTTGACTTTGCAACCCTTAAAAGGATTTAAAAGTAATCAATTGCATCCCAATTTAGTACCTATGTATCAAAATGGTTTATTCTCAAGTAGTATTCACGCCCATCGAATTCCTCTATGGAGAAGTTAATCTCTACCATATAAAGCAATCAATTGTAAAGAAGTGCGCTTTCGTGTTAAGTGCTCGCTAAATGTACATTTCTCTCATATTAATAGCCATGGGTCTGTTCTGGGTCTAACGACACACGCCCCATTTGCTCTTTAAGTTATGGCGCTTGTCGATGAAAAATAATTGTTAAGGTCGATTGGACCCGGGCGCGTTTTCGGGTTAAGTCATAATAGTTTTGATACAATTCCATTATATTAAAACTGGTGACCGATTTTCACATTAGATTTATAAACCTGGGAAGAACTATTTACGACTAACTGATATGACTGCCACATATCAAGAAAGCTATAAAATAGTGGATGTCTCATATATGTAGAGATAGCTGGTGTGGGTTCGTCCTAAATGTTATAAGGAATATTGATGCTAATTTGACTGTTGTAGATAATATACTTTCCCGTTTAGATAAGCTAGAGAGGGGAATTTATTAAAATAGGAAGCGTTTTATGTAACAGCTTTCAGAGGCAGCGGCTCA
The DNA here is from genome assembly GCA_951361185.1 of Ochropacha duplaris. Taxonomy (NCBI): domain Eukaryota; kingdom Metazoa; phylum Arthropoda; class Insecta; order Lepidoptera; family Drepanidae; genus Ochropacha; species Ochropacha duplaris. Next base: position 4,192,372 of record OX592709.1, on the reverse strand, counting down.
AATACTTACCTTATTTGTTTTATGCTCTTCAAGTAAACCGCTATTATATATCTACTATATTACATTTCTCATCAAAATCATACTTCTTGGCTAGCACCTAAAACACTTGAAAGGAGACTTGAGGTGTCCTTCATATTAATTATCTCTTTGCCCTAGAATTGATATGGGTTTACATTGAAAACCTTTACTATTCCATTTATTCTTTTATAATTATTTCTTTTTACGATTTTTTATCGATTATTATTATTGGCCTATCGATTATCTGGTTACAAAAGTTTCCAGCTACCTACATCAGGGTTGGCACACCTATCTTTGTAACAGTTCGTTTTTTATCTCATATTTTTCTTTAACGTACCCTGGTTGATAGATGTATGATGGCAATATTACCATAATATTTGTTATGCCAATCGTTCCGCATCTTCACGACCTACAGGCCCGCCCTGGCATTACAGATACCGTTATGTAGATTAAGTGCTTTCTGTACGACATCCAAATAAAACGGGTCCAATTTTATGTACCGTGTCAAACGGAACGAAGGTTCCTTAAAATTATCTACTTTTGTTAAATAAAAAACTGTGTAGTTCCCTTTTTGATTGATTCCTTCTATAATCCGTTCCATATGGATTGGCAATAAAGGTCATTGACTGTTTGTTAGCTTTAACTAAGCGCACACTATGTTATGTATTAATAATAACAATATCCTGGGACATTCTTGACATATGAAAGACCTTTTATACTACGGAAATCAGATAAATACTCGTACGTGTACTTGAACTAAGTGCACTAAAAATGGACAAGCAAGTTCATGCACAAAAACATTTATATATTGTAGAGTTTCAAGAGAAAAAAAGTCCTTCAACACCACTTGATTTAAAATAACATTTAATTAAAAGAGATAAACATAAACATGAGAAAATAAGAAATTACACTAGTCAAATATATAAAATTAATTTGAAATATAAAAAAAACTTGACACTGAATATCTTGTAACTTAGACATTTAATATTTACAACAAATGTACAAAATATACATGCAAATGTACAATTACAATACATAAAAAACTTCTTCGAGGCTGCCGCTGCTGCCGATCGGCAAGGTTCCCAGAAGGCTGGCAGCGTTTCCTCTTTGGATGGCCAAGCTGATGCGTTGGCGGAAAAAGCTCCCCGCCCGCCGGTCACCCGAGGCCTCGATTAATTTTTTACATAAACATTTTTTTTTTACATTTGTAACTTAAATCGGTACGTACTTAAATTGGTAATAACAAAATATTGAGATGGAATCGTGATGGGGTTATTAATGCTAGGAAGCTTCGAAGCAAAAATACCTAACACTTATCCTTCTTAAAAAAATAAACAGTAGAGTATTTTAAAATAACTTAAACATTTAGAATAAAAATCTCTGGAACATATCTTCTTTTTTAAACAAATGGCCAAATGGAAATATTGAATAGAACGGAGTGAGGAACTCCGCCAACGTTAAATAAAACTGTTAGATAATACCTTGACACCGAAGATTACATAAGTGGTGATAATCATTAATTCAGTATCAAGCAACGTCACCACTGACGAAATTACGTTGACTATGAACGTAGAACTTGCGCGCGGAACCAAGTGAGGAGAAACAGGAACCCAGAAGGTGGCGGGATCCAAAAGCATAAGTAGGAGATGAAAGGAGAAGGGGGAGGATCCAAATCAGATCCTCTTCACTGGTATAGGTATACCAGGCAAAATAACACAATGTTTCTTAAATTGATCTTCAATAGTTTTGATAAAATAAAAAATAACTATAGAAGCATTCCAAAACGCATGGATTCACACTTTTTTTTAATTTTGTTCAAAATTATATTTTGCTTCTTCGGATTTCAGCTCAAGAATGGAAGCCATCGAACTCTCTTTTCCAGTAAATTATCTATCATTTTTAAATTTGAATTATTGACAGTTAAAAAGAAAAAAATATCCGACTTTCAGACTCCATACCAGTCCTCTTTAAAATAACTAAAAAGGTTTATGCAGCGTGTAATGCTGTAATATGTAGTGTATCTTCCAATTTACATCGTTCAATCATCAATTTAATAACGTTATTAATTGGAATAGGTAAATAAAAATAGTCATTCAAATTATTAAAGAACCAATACAGTAAAATAATATAATAACTTATCATTGTTTACATTTCATATTTGTTACGGAACCCTTGTGAAAAGTCCGTGGAACAGCCCGTAAAGATAGTTGGGCGATAAAGCAAGATTTACCGTTCGAACTGCGTCTGTGAATGCATATCCAGAATGTTTTTTTAAATACTTATTTCGGCACGTATGGCGCAGGAAACGATTAATTGTATGCTTTAAGTACCGGGTACAAGCTGAAATGCACTCATTTTTTGGAAGCTTTTGCATGTATGTACAAACATGTTATTCGATGCTTCTTTAAACAAAGGCAACGGGCTGAACATAAGAATAAAGTAGTTGCAGATATAGAATATAGTATTTAATTTTTCGGAAAAAAGATTTTTCATATTATATTGCTTTTACTTGGCTTCAATTTGGGATTATTTTCTTCTTTATAATAATATCATGGAACTTATTTGGGATCAGGTGGTAAAGGTTGTATGGAAACTTGGTAGCTGATGTATTAGTACTATACGTATTCAAAATGCATGTTTCATAAATGTTCATTATTACCTTGTGGGGTAAGTGACGTCGGATACTGCGGCGAAGGTCGTGGGTTCGAATCCTTACAATGAGCTTGAGCTTTCGGTGAAGGAAAACATCGTGAGGAAACCACAGCACGGTGGTAGGGTACTTTGTAGTACTCGACTGGCTGGCTACCACCCTCAAGCTGAAAATCTGTCGCCAAGCACCTGTTGGTGTGTTCCGGCAATTGCACTTGAGAGCCAGTTCGCCTTTAAGGCATTGTAATAAGGTGTACAACACATTAGCAAACCCCGGGTATTGCCAATGTATATAGGCGACGGTTGTCACTTACCATCAGGTGACCCGCCTGCCTCGTTGTCACTTGTGACATCTAAATAGGCTTTGTATCGTGACGTTATAACTAAGGGATCTGGGCAAAGACCGTGAAACATGTAATAAACCTAATTTCTTGTCCTTGATCCCAATAAATCACGGTATCGCTAAATAAAACTCATATTCCTGACAGGCTTTCGCCGCCCTACTTTATATGACATAGTGCCTCATGGCGATCCATAATAAAGCCTATTGTTGACCACGTTTAGAGGTCAACATTATGGTTTTACTGTAGTGTGACCAGAATAACGTAATTTAATCGCATATCAGGCGTAGAAATAATTGAGAAAGGAAAATGTTATTTTAAGTTTTTTTTTTATATAAAAGTACATTATTTTTTTCATGAAAATGGACAACGTAAAACCACTAGTAAAGTTTAAAAAATCCGGATTTATCCATTCTGTACCTATGTATTTCAGTGTGAAACAAGCAAAGAATTTAAACAGAAGTATATTTCTTGCATAAAAGTGTCGTACCACTTAAATTGCACACAAATTTTCGCTTACGAATCACTTCTTTACTTTATGATCTTTAAAAAAAGCTCTAAAATACATAGCTCTTATTGTCATAGCCGTGTGGACCGTATAAAAGTGTCCGGAGGTGATTGATGGTTTTTTGTCGTGTCACTAGCTTTATGCCTTGAATGGATGGTATAATGCTCTACCAACCAATTCTTTAAATAATTATTTGATGTTTTATACTAACCTAGAAATATGTAAGCGTCACTCATTATTAAAAAATAATACTTATGTACCATTCTGTTATGGTCGTACTTGCAAGTAGGTTGGGACCTGCAATGCGATATTACTGAAAAAGTAATTAAAAAATACAGTGCATAATACACTCGTGTCATTACGGTGGATATACTGCTGTAAGAACTGGTCAGGCTTTTTACATGTCGTGCTAGAATTTACATATTTAACACGGCTATTGTTAAAAAATCGAGGAGTAATAATACCCCAGTCAGTCATTGCATTAATGAATATTTATGCGTCTAGTGCGTGTCTACTGCATATTTAATACACGAATATAATCTTAAATAAGTACATTGAAATGCATTTCTATCATTACGGAATAATGATGAATCATCATTTGGTAAGGGTAGCGGGACCAATCGGTTTTATAGGTGCTGTGTTTAATTAAAATTGTATCAATACTTACGTCACAAAATATATATTTTGTAGTCCGTAAAGCTAAAATTAATATTTTGGTTTATTTATTAAAATACAATTTGAGTTTCAAATTTTTTCTAAAAACTGTCGGTCAATACTGGTCCTGTGTTTTTCTCATGTTTGTTTAAGTCCCAAACTCCGTCGTCCATTAATGAACAATGTTGTTCAAAAATAAAGTGCAGAAAAGAGTAAAAAACCTCTCTTCCATTAAGCACCGTCGCATAACGTAGCTAAATACATTTTAAGTGTATTTTTTCGCATTAGCATGCAATCCATTATATGCACAAAATCAATTATGGCTTTAGCACACAGTATTATTAGTAAAACAACAAATTTGACTCAACGGCAATACAGTTAAGTGCATCATTTGCCAGCACTGCACGCTTGATGCACTTTTAAAGCAAACATTGTATTTTCACTCTCAATAACCTTTAGGCGTATAAGATAAGGTTTGAAATAGCTTATTACTCATTTTCCATCGTGTTGACATGTGAAAATATCATCCATCATGTGTAAAAGTGTCCGTGAACTATTTACTAAATGGGAAGTGCTGTATGGTAATTAATTAAGGGGAAATACTTAACAAATTAAGTTAAGGATACAGATGCATTGACTGTGTGTTTCCTTGTTTTAGTTAGAGAATGAATGATTGTAGAGCTGACTTGACCCAAAATCTACGTAATTTAAAGGAAAATGCTCAAAAGCCAGTGGAGCACTGAATTGGGTCTAATTAGTAAATGCCCAGTTAGGTTTGAGTAATTAGTAGAGAATTTTCAAAGGCATTGAGGAATGTTTTGTACAAATCTGTTTTAGGACTCTGTTTTAATTAACCCCATTCTTTCAAGAGTTGTCAGAAAACATTTTAAGTGTTTTATTATTCGTTTACTAAAAGTTACTTTTGATATCGATCTTGAAAGCTATGAAACAATTTGTAACTAGAGCAATGACAATTCTTTATAATATTATAGATAAAAATATTTTTAAAATAACAAAATGTGCACCGAAGAACTCAAAAACTAAGATCGCAAAGCCATCGAAGTATATCACACACATCCTCGTACATGTTCAGGCAAAAAAACGAGAGGGCTTCAAGGAATTCTTCTGTTTACACTCAGGTTTAGTTTCTATAAGAATTTTTCCCACAGGAGTATAGGATCTTTAATAAATGTGTGATAAGGTTTCTGCAGGTTCGGAAACGCATTTGCAATACGGTGTTAAGGTTTATGGTCTGGTATGTCAAGATGTGGATGATGTTACAAATAGAAGTAGAACGGTTATGAAGTACAGCTGCCGTACATCTTGGCCTTGGCGAATTTACAGCAAGTAGTTTAACTATAGTATTAGAAACAGCTTTTTGTATAATTGTATGGTTTTGTTTTTCTATATTTGCTTGTCGAGAAAAAAATTAACTATGTGTGTGTGTTATGTCAGCAGCATGACCTTTTATTTATTTTCTACTATTTAAATTTATTCATTCATTCATTTACAGATCTCCATTTATTTTCAATGTTTCTGTGAAACAACAATATTCTATTAAATAGATAATTTTTTTTATCACTTGACTTGTTATCTCTCATAAGTACTCATAAGAGATGGTGTATACCGTTGTATACCACATTGTTGTCTCTTCCAAGAAACTTGGTAATAATGAGCCTCACTTAGAAATCAGACCACGTGTAACCAATCGAGCGGTTATCGAGCTTATCACAATATACATTACCGCTGCGACCAGGCAATATCTACACATCCTTGTATGTGAAGGATCGATGTACGATGCCCATACCGATTAGTTATATCACGGGGTTTGATATGGGTATCTTACGAAGTTCCGTTTCTTGTTAGTACTGTTATAGAAGGGTATCGGTATAATATAAGTTGTGAGTACGTAACAAACAACTTCATTTATAAATTTAGTGGTCACATTTTCTGAGAAAAACTGTAAAGTATTCTGGTTAGCGTGTTGTGAATCACAATAATATGAACTTAATATTGGTCACTGTTAAACATACGTAAGGTTTTCTACTTCTAATCAATCCAAATCGATGCCAAGTATAAGTAAAATTGGCGAGGAATAAAAAGATAAAAAAAAAATTGTAGACTACGTAAATTGAATCACTTTAACGTCTGCTACTCCGGCCAGAGCCGACACTATAACTCGGCCACTTTTCAGCAAAAAACAGTTCAGGCTTCAGTGGGAATTAAATCTACAGTGAGGTCGAGCTAAAAACCTCGCCAGCGACTTTCTAAAGATAAAACAAACAAGAATGTGCCGCGTCACTAGTTTTTTCTTGTCAACTCGCAATTTTAATTTTCCGCTTGTATTTAATTTATCAAGCAGCCGCAGCCCCACAAAAAGATTGGTAAAAACTAAAACAACTAGAGAGTGTTCCTGCGAGCTCTGAAGCCGGCATGTTGAATAAAGCGCGGATAAAAAGATGGATGTGAATTTATAGCTCTTTGGTGCGCGCTAGAAAATTAAAGCGTGTTTTCTTCATAAATACAGCCCATATGTATTATGATTCATGTATTTTGCTGCACTTTAGATTAGGTACATAATAATATGTTAGTAGGTTACGTTATCAAACCGTGTAGATGGGATAAAAACATATTTTTGGCACATTTCGATCAACCATTTTTACAATATTTTTCTTGGATTTAACATTTGGGTTATACAAATATAGAGCCTAGCTCCCAAGTGAGATCATATCGTGCAAATTAAAATAAAACAATACTCGAAAACGCGCGAGCGGCGGTAACTCGAAAGTGGTTCTTAATTTTCAATTTCGCCGAGATCTCCTCAGCGCGATATTACGTTGCCTTTATTAAATTCCCTCCATACGGGCCCTACTTATTTTTCACGACAAAATTGAATACACCTTCACTTTCAAAAGGAATACGTTCGCACAATATAAAGATTGGGTTTATAGGGTACAAAGATCGAGTCCGCGATGGGCAGGTAAGGCGGTCCTAGAATCGAGGTGCACACATAAATTCCTTTACGGCGAATAAAAATACGCCCTCTGATGTGAGAGTTCGCCCTTTGCCAAAATCATTCAATCTTACACAAGTCTCAAATGCTTTTTGCATAGTTCTTCAAATGCCATGCGTCAATGACTGCTTTGATTCTACAAAGTGAAAATTACGAATAGAATTGTTACAAACCAGCGTGATAAAAGTTCTAAATCTGTAGTTCAGAATAATAAGGTTAATCAAGATATTGGTTTCTTCTTACATAATGTCGTCTTTTACTTTTTCTGAATAAGAACTTTTAATCTATTGGGCATCTAGATCGCCAGTAACTAATATAAATATTTTAGTTGAAAAGATCCAAAATTACAATTCACCTTCACACTTGAACTATCCATCCATAATGTGGAAAAATTAAGTGAACCCGTTTTTTGTAAATATGTCTGTACTATATTATACATTTATTTTGTAAATTATGAATACTTTTTTTGTGAAAGAGTATTGTTGCTCACTGTACCTCGTCCAAACTCTGAACCATACCGACAGACCTATGATATAGAATTCAAAAATAATATCTAGAGCTAGTGAAAGCATCTATCTATAAAGAAATAATGCTTCGACAAAAACTATTATTAATTTAATTAGTAATCTAGACTTCGTGTTGTGATAGTAAGGGATTTTCGTAGCGTCTACTGTTTGCTAAAATATTATTCAAGACCTAGGCATAAAAAAGCTATTTATACAAGTAAGCACTTAGCTTGTCGTAAAGGATTTCATGCCCCGATGTACACTCATTTAATCATTTTAATTTCATTGTTGAAATTTGTTTTATTAAAATCACTGACATAACTTCAATAACATTCCCTAAGCACATAATATAATATGGCTTGCATTATATAAAATTTTAATACAGAAGTATACCATCAATTAAGGCTATAACTAGTTGTAGACTCATCATCATCATCATTTCAGCCGCAAGACGACCACTGCTGGATATAGACCTCTCCCAAAGTTTTCCAAAACGTCCGAACCTGTGCTGCTCGGTTTCACTCGCGTTCCCGTAGGATCTTTTCCGGGGATAAAAATATAGCCTATGTTATTCCCCTGAGTAATTGCTACATTATCCCTATAATAGCATTCTAATGGTTAAAGAATTTTTAAAATCGGTCCAGTAATTTTTGAGATTATTCGTTACAAAAATACAAATCCAATATTTCAAAACATTATGTATCTAGAGTAAAGGAAAGTAGCTGAAACTGTTGAATTATAGATTTGGAGACAAAAAGTTTGATTTACAGATGCCTCTAGATTTATGAAGCGTTCGTTTCGCGAATGGAATGTGTAATGAAGAGGCTTTCCTCTCCCTCTTATCTCTAAATGTATGTTAGTGATGATACCGACATTTACGATATATGTATCTACCATTTATGTTATTAAATGAAATATATAGTGCCATCCACGAAGACGCGTCCCACTCTTTTTCCTAATCCCGTACAGTACAAGTGTGCATCCTTTCGCGAGTGTTGTAGTGCTGTCGATATGTCTATATGTATGTACTAGCTGTTTCCCCGCGGTTTCACCCGCGTTCCCGTGGGATCTTATATCTTACCGGGATAAAAAGTAGCCTATGTGCTATTCTAGACTATAATATATCCCCATGTCAAATTTCATCCAGATCCATTCAGCCGTTCTGGCGTAAATGAGTAACAAACATACATCCATCCATCCAAACTTTCACATTTATAATATTACAAGCTGTTTCGCGCGGTTTCACCCGCGTTCCCGAAGGATCTTATCTTTTCCCGGGATAAAAAAGTTGCCTATGTGCTATTCCAGACTATAATCTATCCCCATGTCAAATTTCATCCAGATCCATTCAGCCGTTCTGGCGTAAATGAGTAACAAACATACATCCATCCAAACTTTTACATTTATAATATTAGTAAGATAGTGACATATAACGATATGCATATGTCCATATATAGCACTATCTATACACTTCATATAATGATCTCTCACTAATATGTGATTCGGCAGCGACTTGGTCTTCATCAGCTCTCACCAGTACCTATAATTAGAAAATTGATAATCTTAGTGCTCAATTTCAACGATTAAATATATTTGACCTTCCGTTTATGTTGAAAATAGTTAACTTTAAATTCCAACTTGCGCAAATTAATCTGTTTGATAATTAATTAACATAAGGGTTCGACGTTTGAATTCAATGATTCCACAATGAGTAAAGTTTGAAAACCTAGGGCTGTTCATGACCAATTAAACCTTGGACTTCATATGCGGTTAATGAAATGTGTTGAACAAATAGCGAATGAATTTCTAAACTCAAAAGTTTACCAAACATTTTGGGGATTAAAATTGTTTTTTGTTTGTTTTATTAACGTAAGCAAATAATGATTTTGACAATATTTCTTTTTTTGTCCTAAAGCCTATACATTATTTTCCAATTTAAGGCTAAACGTATCGTTGAACTAGTAGGAAATGTACAAGTACATCATAGATCCTTCTGAAAGATGCTCGTCAAGCAGTTCTCTCCTTTAAAAGAAATACTCCTCAAGAGTGGCGTTAATAATATTAGGACAGATTACGTTATTCCTCATACAGTCCAAATGGTTCCTGAACGTTAACTATACTATACGGTATCACTAAATGAGCTCACTGTACTACGTGATCTGCTTTTAATTTATCTTAATGATCCCTCCGGCGCCTCTTCATACGTCAGATGAACAGGACCGCCTTTGTGCGTAGAGGAGGGTTATATCATTAATGTTTTGTTGAATAGTTATGGGAGAGAAATTGTTTTGGTAATCGTATATGGGATGTTTGGGTTAGAGAGCCACTCGTGGAAATAGCGCAATAATTGAATTTGAGTAAATTGTAATATCAAAGCATCTAAAGAGAATTTTGACCATCCATGGGTCAAAAAGAAAATTTATTTTCAACCACTTTCCAAGTGAGATGACCCCAATGATATTTCAAATGTTGTACATTGATTTGCTAAGCTGTCATTACCTTCTTAGTCTGGATTAGCTCTAGTGACATCTTCTGCTGTACTTGAAACAATACCAGTAACTTACTTTTATTCATAATCTTCATCTTTATTCTCGCTTGTCTCTTGACACGTCTAAAATGTCACCTTTAAGTTATTTTCCGTAAGGTTAGCCCATTCCCAGGCTATAATGCATTTCTACAGAAACATTAACGATCTCTCATATTCACACTGTCCTGCGCTTGGTTTTCACACGCGTGTGGGGGTCAAGCTTGGCATATTCATGTGCTTGAGATGATTCAGCTTGAATGATCGCTATGTTGTTTAGGCTATGGGAATGCGATAAGATTATAGCATAGTAATGGATTAAAACTTCCATTCCATGGCAGACACGGTAGCAGGTTACTATATAATAATAATACCTGTTTAGAATGGCTTCCACCCTCAAAATACGAACCTGTCGTAGAACCTATTATGTGTGTTGAGCGACAATTTCCTTTTGGGATTGGTGTTTTTATCATCCTCGGCCAAATCATCACCTTTCATGGTAAGATTTAGTGGTCCATTAGAAAATGTGTAAAAATTATTCACAAAGATTTTTAGCAGATAATTAAGTTTGTGTTTAAAATCCACTCCTCTACTTCTTTACTCCTCCACCATCAGAATTTTCTGGCATCCAGTGGTTATCGAGTTTTTAGATTTTTTATACTTGCAAAAGTTATTTTTTTGCTGGCAAGTCGATTTATTTATACAGATACTCGTGTATAATCTATCCTCCTATTTGGATACATCGTCGAAGAGCTATAAAACAGTATGTTTGTAGATGGTACGTTTCTACGCCGATTGGCTGCGTATTTGCATAACTGATAGTCTACGGAGGGTTATTGAATCCTTATCGTTCAGGTCCATGACCCCGTGTTTGCTATTGGGGAGCGGTAGATAGCATCGTGACTTATTCAATATTTGTAGGGTTCATGTAAATATTGTGTGCGTATTTGTTTTGAGTATCGTATTATAGTGGCCCAATTGCAAGTGGATTGTGTGAGATACGATACTTTTAAAATTGCTGCCAGGATGGCTCGAAGGACCATCAATCTTAAATCTTTAGAAAGTTTGGATGTGTGAGTTTACGTAGTTTGGAATTGGAAGATGAATGTGCTGTTTGTAACATTATTGTATTTTTACCTCAAAATATTGTACCTACCTACGTATGACACCTATTACAGAATAAAAGGCTTTTTTTTGCATCTGCAATCAGTCCGACCTACAATCAGATTGGTTGTTTCTTCAAGAGACTCATCTTGTCATCATTATACTCTAAGGTTATATCTTTTTGAAAGATATTGACGCTATTTGTTCTTTTTAATCTGTACGTAAATTTCGAGGACTCCAAAAGAGCCGCGAGATCTTTTTTATGTCGTTGGGAGTTTTTGCTTGTGTTAGGTACTTACTTACTTTTCCACAACCTTGACACTTGAGATTTACCAGACCAAAAGGATTATTAGTTGGCTTTTGTAACAAAGGTATTTCCCGCGGTTCAAGTACCTATAAGTACACTAATATTAATAAATGCCTTGCATTCACAATTAAATGACATTTTTATGGTCGTAGTTGCCAGCAAATGCTTGATTGATAATAAAACTTTTAGCAAAACGATTTCTCATACCCACTGTCCAAAATTTGATAAGTAGGTAATGCTAAATGGGACCGATACAACCACAGGATACACCAAAAAGCCTTTACGCTATCAGGTACGTCCTAAATCTAAGGTTACAGAGTTATGTTTTTGCTAGGCTATTCTATGATTTTGCAAGTTGTTCTTATTGTGAAGGATATTGCCCTCCGTGACCTTTTCTGCCAATGATCTTAAATATAGTACTTATACAGTATCGCTAGCTTACTTAAATACGATTTTTTGATGGGAATTGGTCATGACAATGTAAATTTTATTTGGTCAGAATGATGAAAAGTTGGAAGAAGTGACAAATAAGCAATACCAGAAAATTGCTAGTTTGTCGGTAGGTACTAGGCGACAAAATCTGAACTAGGGAGTGGTAGCCAGCCTAGCGGACCACCAAGTACCCTACTACCGTGTTATGGTTTCCTCACGATGTTTCCCTTTACCGAATGATGAGCTGATTATTGTAGGATTCGAACTCACGGTATTCGACGTCACTACCGACTGAGATTTCAACAGTTTAACTTATATTTAAAAAAAATCTACCGTGGATGATTGAGGCACAATGACTTATTATGCTGTCAAAAATGCAATTAAAAAGTTACAAGAAGATCAAGACGGTTAACTTATGAACGCGCATGAACATGCGTAAACACAATTTATATCAAAGCTTATCTTCACTAATTAACTATGAGTAACAGATTGTAAGTCGCATCGACATAAAGAATCAGACAAGATGGCACCCTTTATGCATAGAGAATAATAGAGGAAGATTAAAATATTCATGAATATTACCTACATTAAATATTGTAGAATCAAATACTATATTTTTCAACAATATTGAACACCACGAAAGTGTTATCAGCCCTTCAAACATAACGGTTAATTTCTACACTGTGTGTGCGAATGACGCATCGTATAGCCACAGTAAATAGCACGTAGAGTAATGCAACTAGTTTTTTATTATAAGGACGGATAATATAATACATTATGTATATGGTCTGTGAATACCGTCGCCTATATTAGCAACACCAGCGAGATTGCCAAGATGTTGTACAAGGTGTACAACACCTTGGCAATCTACTTTATATTACAGGCCTTAAAGGTAATAAACCACCAAGAACACAATACAAAAGAAAACACACGTGCTAAACTTTATAGTTTCCAGGATTTATTTGGGCATTAATAGTATTTATCAAGTATGACATGATTATGTAATCATTGTCGTGCATAATGACGTGAAGTGTGATTACATATTTCGATCACTAATTAGTATAGTATAGTAGAAGGTATATCATACAATTAAAACGTGATGCCTTAGTAATATTACTTTTTATGTAGACATATTAGTATGCTTTTAATTTGTTCATTTTAATTCATTTAATATTATAATATAATAATTAGTACATACATTTACCTACACAGCACAGTATGGCTACTGTTTACACTAACAATGGCTGTACTGTGACATAGCTAACCCACTTTGGCGGGCAAACACTCTTTATTTACATTCCACATTTACACCGATGGAATTTAATTGATATAGTCTATATATACAGTACTTTTAAAATAATGAATCAGACGTCCGGTCTTTTATAACTCGACCAATGAAATACCACGAATTTAAAATAAGAATTAGGTATTAGCAAATTGTTCGGATGAAATAGTTTTTGCTGTCTGGGTTATTTGTTTTTTTAAGCTCGCGGCAAGCTAACGGCTTTGTAATACCTGCAGCCTTTGATGTATTAAAATTCGGCATCAGAGGTGTTTCACTGTAGGGTTCGACAGTTGCTTGAGAACTTAGACGGGGTGGATTCCTTCGTTGATGACATCATCGTTATTAAATTAGGATAAATATATTGTCCGCGTTTGGCTTGATTTTTCGCATATATATAAACATTCGCATTTATAGGTACATATTTGTATAGCTGTGCGGTTTTAAAAGCTATTTTGTCAAAATCTGGGCAAGGAAATAAAATGTGTGTTTAAAAATCAGAAAGAAAGATGAAGGTAGGTATGTATGATCCTTTCCCGATGTCATCCGAGATATTATTGTAAGCCCAACAAATGATACAGAGTAACCTTTTGTGATTTTGATACATGACCGTAAAAAGCGGACCAGATGTTCATACCGCTGAATCATTTACCTTTAACCTCTCATTTAAGATTCAACCTTATTGCTCAAGAAATAAGAATATGGAGTCGTGGTTTGATGATAAGACGTGAAGTCATGTCCTTTCCTAATAAAAGTCTTGCAATCCGAAGCGAATCTCGATTCATGCATCGTAAATTGTAATACATTATTTTTAACGCATTTCACACGTATTTTATTTTTTTTACATTGTACGAGGTACTTAGATTGAACTTTATCGACAAAACGCCACCGATATTATTTGATAAAACTCAAATTTAATGAAAATAAAACGAAAACGCATCGTTACTTCGTCAGTTTCCACAAAGAAGTTAATTCTGTTCCAAATTCGACCATATCATTTTTAGGAACAAAAAATCTGTTATTTTTATCGATTTTAGCATTGATATCTAATAACTAAAGATAAACAATCCCAAGCAAAAGTTCTCTCCAAACTGTCTCAAATTGTGTTGGGTAATACTAGTTATTTTTTAAAGTTTTATTCCCAAAGCTATGTACAAAGGCAATAAATTTTTACGACTCATACCTGCTAGCCAAAATATATCTTAAACGAGCACTGAGGTATGTTTACCGTGGGAGCATTCGAATGCTACTAGATTAAAAGACCACCCAAATGTTCGAGTGGGTAGACATTCGGTGAGGCCATTTTTTGTCGCTGATTGTGTATCTTTAGTTATTAGATATCAAAGGATTTTAGTGTTAGTTTTTATTGATAAAAATCTTGTTATAGTTACTACTACTGCTACTAGTAGCTATACTAAACAAAAAAAAATCTTTCGACAAAAAGGCGAGAAAAAAAGGTATAAAGATTTATTAATATAATTATATTTGTACGGTTATATATTCTACTAAGTATTATTATTAGTTATTAATCCTTCTAAGGTAAGTAAGTCAATAAAATATTGTAGGTATGTATATAGAAACTATGTATTTCAAATCGAGCTGAACGCGTAAAATCAGAACGTATTTTAATCAAATATGTTTTTGTTAAATGTATACAACACAATTTAACTAACCCAAAATACCTGAACTCGTTATAAATTGCCTCAAGTAGGTACTACTTTATACTTTTTAAAATACTACAAGTGCTATCATTTCTAGCAACCATCTCCGGGCACCATTCGTCGTTTATTACAGATCTCATTTTTCTCTGTAAAATTTTACTGAATTTAAAATGATATTATTTAGGTAGGTACTCAATTAATTTTAAATAATAAATAATACCTGTCTAAAATAACTTCGAGATGTAACAATTATGAAATCTATATTAGTATCAATGATTCAAAGGGCCTAAATAATATAAAAATTCAATTGTACACAAAGGATTTAGTAGGTAACTATCTATTCTGAAATTGTAAACTATTTAAGTACGACATAAGTAAATTTCACGTTCATTTCTAGACAGATAAGATTACCCTAACAATGTATGTAAGTAGTAGCAGAGGGACCAAAAAAAATTAAGTAAAACCTGGCAGACGGAGTAAACTTTGCATGTTTAGCCATCTGCTCATCTCGATGTAAGCCTACCGAATTGTGTATACTCGTATTGCATTAGTGTGTGTTCAATATCCGTACGAAACACCTGCCGTTTTTGGTCAGGTTTTTGACTAAATAAAAATGGAGGCTCGCAAGCACCTGGCAGATAAGGCTTCTTTTTTCGAATTTTTTGCTGATCGGCATATGGCATCAAACCTGTTCCAATTTGATGTCAAAAGAACGCACCTTGTATCTTAAAATAGAAATATTATTAATGCATTATTAATAAACGCTTTTGGTACCTATATTTGTAAGTTTATTATTATCCCACGAATAAATATATTTTGATGATACCTCAGTTGTAGCATAGTATAAAGATATAAGTCACTTCGAATTCTGTGACGAAGGTCGTGGGTTCGAATCTTACAATGAACTTGAGCGATTTAGAGTTACACGACTGGCGATACCAATTGAATAGCTGTCGTCAAGCCCTTACACTTAAATACCGTTTGTCTTCGAGGCATTATAAAATGTCTGCAACATATTGGCAATCTGATTGCTAACTATAGGCGACGGAAGTCACTTTCCACCAGGTGACCTTATTAATTCTGACAAAAACTTTTGCTCAATTTCCAGTTGAGTTTTTTTGTATTGACATTTCCCTTTAATAACTTGAAAATTAATAAACTCAAATTCAATATAGCTGTAAAGGGTTAATTCGAATTTCAATTTGAAATTAGTACGCGTCACGCCTTTAGGAACAAAGTCGTCCGATAACGGATTTATAAGAACAATATTGATCCCGGAACGAGTTTTGGCGGGAAACCTTCCAAGTTTCTTTGTCATAATGGTTATTGTTAATTGGAATTATGTAAATGTGACCGCGCTTTTGACAAAGTTCTCTGTTTGTCGTTGACATCTCCATATTCTCGTGTTAGAATTAATTAAAAATGTTGTGCGTTTGATTCTGACGTTTTCCATTATGTTATTTGATAATCAAAAAAATTTGTACCTTTTAATAAATAAACTTGACCAAATAAGTCAATTAAAATGATGTTATCAGTCATTTTAAGTATTGCAAAAAACCTTAGCCTATTCTTAAAGCGCCAGGATCTCCAGAGCACGCCTTTATTTGGACCTGTTTAATAATATGAGAATTCTTTATTGCAGGTAAGCGTGCGTCATCGATGATGCACCAAACAGGAATGCAGTCGGCAGTAACCAGGTCTAATGGACTAGAAGGTATTTTAACAGATAGCCTTTAAAACTTTATAGCCATTATAAAATGAGCTTTATAAGAAAGCGAGCACAAAAAGACAAAGATCGAACGATGTTGAAGATGGATGAGGAAAATCGTGTACTTACTTACAGGTAGAAGAACTATGTTACCTTTAAGATGGATTATAAGATAGTTCAGTGGTAGCGACTTCGAATGCTGTAACAAAGGTCGCGTTTTTGAATATTATGAGTTTGGGATAAAGAGGTAGTGCCGACCTTAAATAAATTAATTTGATTTAAATAAATGTAGGCACTAGTAGCAAAACTACAGTAACTTATGAAAGACGTGAAGACATTATTTAAAAACCAACTGTAATAAATTAGTAATAATCCGCTTCTTGGTAAGTGTGATTCAAATGGTATGCAAATATAACTTCACGATATATCATCGACGTAAATTAGCAAGGTTATTATCATTCACGCTGTAATACCACCTGGCAGACTAAATCAACGCCTCTATTTATAGTCGTCGATATACCGATCGAAATAATACGTCTAAATTCACACAGTCGAATAGCAAACGTCTTACAAACGACACTCAGCCACTTGCACAATAGAATAGTCCCCGGGAACTCCTTTAGTTCCATTGTTACGTACACACATGTCTATCAAAGTCTAATCTGTCTGAACCACGACCGAACGGCTCTAAACAATAAGTACGTTACCATGTAAGCGGTAGGATATTGTCACATAAAAGCATATCGTAGGTATGGCCTTCTACATTAATAGTGAAGGCACTACGCCTGTAGCACACTTGAGACGCGATCCGTAGCGTCAAACCGTGTGCGAAATTCTGCATTAATTTTGAAGCGGTTCGTAGAGCTGCTTTCGTTTTCAGCCTGTAGAATAAACATTGCAAATAATGAAAAATATATATATGATTAAAAATATAATAATGTTTATGCTGTAGCTATAGATGATACATGATCAGGATTTAATTTCAAATCTCGACCCAAGACTACATAGAATCAATATGAATGAGGTCTGAGCAGTTCTGTCCCCTCACAGCCGCGCATCTTTATACTGTAATCTTCAAATCAGCACACAAAGGCTATGTTCCTCAGAACATATATCAACCCGCACAAAACATGTTGAAAGGGCGGAAACCACGGACTCAACACGCGATCTCGATATCCTATATTTGGTCTGCGTGACGTTTCAGATAGAGGAATAGTAGATGTAAGGTCACAGCTCTTTGAGTTTTCTCCTTAAGTATATTTATTCCGTTTGTAAAATGATTCCTTTAGTAACCGAACCAAAAGGGATTTCGGAGAAATAAATACCTTTGCAAAGAAATTGTTTATAGGAAATTCTTTCTAAAGCAGGATAGAATACTAGTTACCTACTTATATTATTTTATTGTTATTAATAATTCGGATAGTTGCTGTTCGTTTTATGAAGTCATTAGGAGTCAGCGATATCTCTTATCTAGGGTTGGCTTAAGTCCCCCTCGGTGGGGGGTGGATTAGCAATCGCTTCATACATTTTCATCAGTTGCTATGTAATCGATATTCGATTCGATTCGTTGTGCTCATGCTTATTCATTATCGGCAATATGACCAACTATTTTATAGCTAGTAATTCTTGCTAAATTCGAAAGGGAGTTTCTTTAGGCAGTGATTGAGCAATGATTTCTTATTGGGAGAAAACTTGAAATCCAGAGAAGATCACTTGATTATTTTTTGTGGAAAGCAACAGCCGCTAAGCAAATGTGGCTGTCTCACTCGAGAGCCAATTCTCTTATAATAATTGTCTGCTAAAACAAATCCGATATTTAGTCTATTATGAATAATTAGACTCATATGTTGGGAGTATGTAAAAGTACACTGATTAGGTATGTAACAGTAGAAATCTTGGCTATGTTTAAATGTTTGCTGCATTTCAGCCAATACAGACATTACACAGGCAAGATTATTCAGCCAGGAATAGGACGTCTGGAATCAGTGTTGGGTAAAAAAAGTTGAGGAATCGCAGTATGCGGGATGCGCCGCCTGTTCACAGACAGGTGGTTCGCTATCAATAGACAAAGTAAAGATCTAGAATTTACGTGAACATTTTGATGTGTTAATTAAATTAAACTTGCATCCTTACTCATAAACTAAAATACCAACCCGACATCGATAAGTAACTGACCGAAACAGTTTCAAAACTCCATAAGAAATGAAGTACGAGTATCATGTTATTTGATAACTGGAAATTAAAAAATAAACATGCGATTTTTTAAATTAAATAGGCGTATTTATACAAAAAGATATGTAATATTTCTCTCCGTTGTATTTTTCTAAAAATTCTTCTTCACTGAGTGAGGCCTTTATTTTTATAGCTCAATTAAAATAATAGCACAAACATTTTTCATCAAAAAACATAAAATTTTAAACCGACATAAAGTATAAACACTGGCAGCAATGATTAATTTTAGTGCCCTCATCGATCGTAGTTTTCTTTGCAATGACCCATAAAGTCCGTTTGGACATGCCGAATTTCATAAAGACGTCACCTCCAGATGTTGCATACACTATACCCTCCAGCCCATTGCACTCCTGAGATGCAGACTAAAACAACATCTGGCATCCTCCAATCTTATTCCATGCTATTATTTATGGTCTATAAGCTTCACCTGTTCACGATCTATGATGATGGATACATGTTTTAAATGGGTGAAACCATCATTATTACAATGTTCTGCTTTTTTTTTATTTAACTAGTAATAATTTGCTCTGATAATAATATTTCAAGTTGCAAGACGACCTCATTTTTGAAAATTCTCCATTTTTTTGTGTCTTCAATAATGTATTGTAAACGCCCCGGGAGTTTTACCCGCGTCCCTGATAGAGAGATAAGAGATCCCGGATAAAAAGTTCTGCTTAAATTCCATGTTATATCTTTAATCTTCCATTTAAGTTCATCGAAATCCGTTTTTCTTAATAATAGCAGGAATTAAGTCGCTTAAAAAAAATTAATATTTCTTTTATAAAACATCCCAGGACTTCATATTGATTATGTTATGCTTTCGAAACATCAATTAAGTCTCTGGTTTTAGTAACATGCCACTTACACGTGTTGATAAGCTACAAACCACGTCCCATTTAGCTTTCAACGCCGTTCAAACATTAAAGAACCCTCTAAAAAATAAATTAACTTGCTTAGCTTTTTGTTAGTTTTTTAGACATAGTTTATTCTTTGTAAACTCTTCTATCCCCAAATAATAACAATACCTTAGCAGTTCTAGAAAATATGCTGATTCATGTAAATGTCAAATGGCGCAAAAGATAATAAGAACATTCCAAATAAAGTTAAATTAGCTTTCTGAACGAGTACGAAACGCTCAGAAAAGGTACATAGATTGTTTTCCAGTCGTTGTGTCGTAGATACCCGTTGCTAATAAAACAATGATTGACTCAGTACGGGGAGACAGGAACGTGACCAGAATTTTACGGCCAATTTTATATCAGGGCATAAAAACAAGGCCTTACAACGTGAAAGATTCATAATATGGCCCAACCATGCACGTTCACAGTATAACCGATTCTGACACACGCTACGCTGTAACAATGGAGGTTTTCGCAGATGCCGAGACTTTTTCTGCCTGTTTCTTTTGTCTGTGCCGGGATGCGCTTGGTGTGTAAGCGTATATCGAAGGCGTCGACACCGTGTATGGGGCACATAGCCGATGTTCATTTTATGCCTCATTATTTAGGTCGTATGCTGACTCGGTTATTTATATGTTGCAAGGCTTCTGCGCTGCGAGCTGCGATGTTCCCGCCACGTCACGTTCGCTGCAGGAAATAGCTAGGGCTAAATGGATTTTAGCCTGCTTTAAGGTTCTGAATTTTGCGGTAGCAGTGTTTACATCGTAAGCGTATATTCATAGAGTTTATATTATGTAGTATGTATTGTGGGTGAATGTTTTTTGAACTTCGGAGTCTTGACCTTCGACACGAGACACACAATATACATGAATCTATTTAGTTCTTATGTTAGTTTAAGTGTTTATTTCTCCTTAAAATCCTTTCAGACTACAGAATTCGATCGATAGATAATCCTGACGTGGATAGCTAATTTCTCAGCATCCAATCAAAGTGTTAATAGACTGGTCTCTTCATTAGAAACGAGGATCTCATCGGTTGTATACGTTTACTATCACGGGTCGAAGATTTAACAGGATTTACAGGAATCCATTAACGGTCCCAGATTAGCCGCGTGACCCTTTGTTGGTTCCCTACTTGTTTTATTAAATGTGGCAACTTTATAAGCGCTGGTATGAGCTGTTTGACTTTAAATATTTGTTCATTGTTTAAGTTAATTTATATTGTGTTATGAACATTTTTAGATATTGTAATAATTATTGTATCGACATTAAATAATGTTTTTCAGTGTTGGAAGTAAGGAATTAAATATTGGGTTATATTTCGAAAATCATCAATAATTTGTATCTTAGCGCACTGTTACGTTGCAATACAAGTTTAAACTTCCTTAGTTTGAGCTAAGTTCAGCTGATCATGATAGATGATCTTAAGTCGATCAAAATCGAAATCAAAACCTCATTTATTCAGTTTAGGCCCTGGTAAGGCACTTATGAACGTTACAATTGACTCTACCACCGGTTCGGAATACACTTAAACTGAGAAGACTCCGGCTAGAAACTCAGCAAGGCAATATTTTTTCAGACAGTGATCTTTAAGACTGGTTTTTTAACAGTTTTTACTAAATTATGTGGGATAAATTTATCACTAGCTGTCCCCCGCGGTTTCACTCGCATTCCCAAGGGGTCCTATCTTTTCCCGGGATAAAAAGTATCTTATGTGTTATTCCAGGATATGATCTACCTGTGTGCCAAGTTTCATTAAAATCCATTCAGTAGTTTTTGCGTGAACATCCATCCATCCAAACATTTACATTTATAATATTAGTAGAATTGAAAGCAGATTTCAGCGGTACAGCGATAGTAGTAGTAAGAATTATGCATCTCGTAATTCTGAACAGTTGATATGTAACAATATACCACTAATTAGGATAATTAGGTTACTCATCGGATATAATATAAAATCACAATAAGAGTTTCACAGAAACAGATCAGGTTTAAAAGCGCGACTTAAATGTTTATTCCTCAGATAATTAAACAAATGAAAAACAATTTTATAATGACTGAGCGGCTCAATCGAAACAATATAAAGATTTGTTTTCCTATTCCACGTTTGTTTCCTGGAATTATTTGGTTCGTCTTAACGTATTTATCGGAATTATATTGAGAGCTGTGAGTTTATATTATAATTTTTCATTTCGGCGTGATTTACTTCGTCTTGTTTATTACTTGGGATATTTTATAATTCTACAAAATTCGAGGCATTTTATTAAAAGAATTTCGTGATCGTCAATAATGCTTAAAAAACGTTTCCTTTATTCCTACTGTAGTTATATATATAAAGAATTTGTCTCTTTCTCACCATCGGTTTCCATAGATTATTATGTATTACCACTGAGATTATAGAGACATCCGTGTACAACGGATCTATAGCGGAACGGAACGAATATGTAGGAGTGATAGAGGCCTAATTGAATGTACAAACTACATATTAATAACTGGTCTAGAAAACGTTTTTGATGATCATGAAAAATTTTGATAGCCATGTATCATTTTAGAATAACCTCTGATAAAAAATAATTTGACTGGGTTATTCACGAACACACAATCACACTAAAACTCACCAAGTACATTTTTGTTACACACTAGCTGTCGGCCCGCGATTTCAAACGCGTTTCCGAGATAATGTATGTATATGAGAAAAAGCCTATGTTAGTATTACTTATTTCTTACTCTATTTTAGCTCATATTTATTAGTTTATCATTTATAGATATTTGTTAGTTTATACATTATTTTATTTTATTAGAATGTATTAGGATGTATATATAGGAATGTATTAGGATTTAAATTATGATGTATGTATGTTTATGTGTTTCACATTTTTTATTAATTTGTTTGCTTGCCATATTAAATATATCCTATTACCCTAGGTTGCCTGGAAGAGATCGCTTCAGCGATAAGGCCGCCTAAATTGTTTTCACTGTTATTTGTCTTTTGTGTATGTAACCTGTATTTTTGTCTTGTGGTGTCAACAATAAAGAATATTTGTATTGTATTGTATTGTATTGTATTGTATTTATTGTATTGTATGTTAGACAGTCATAATTTGGCGTTCGATTATTGAAAAAAATTTTAGAATCAGTTCAGGAGTATTTTTATACCACAAGTGACAACCAGGCAGGGGGGTCACCTGACGGTAAGTGACTACCGTCGCCTATTAGACATTAGCAATACTTATCAGGGGATTGCCAATGTTTTATAGGTACACCTTAAGGCTCTCAAGTGCAACTGTGCAACTGCCGGAACACACCAACAGGCGCTTGGCGGCAAATTTTCAACTATTACCATACCATACAAACAAACAGTAATACTTTACTCCTTTATAATATTAGTATAGAAAAAAGCATATTAATACAATACTTGCAGCGTCAACGCGCCTTCACACCTAATGGCGTTTAATTAAAACTGCGCGAATTGAAATTCTACGTTTGGGGTATTGGGTGAGTCTCATTGCTCAGCTCTGTTTTCATTATCATTAACCAGGCCGCGATTAATCTTCGTTACAGCAGAATTGTGGACTTGTAACGAGCCGGCACAGAATTACCCGCCTGCAGTTACAGCTATCATTTGCGAATTGGTTCGAAAGCATTTCGCATTAATTTGTCTGTTGTTTATTGTTTAAATGTTGTTTTTAATTGTGGTTGAATTTTATTATCTATGGTTATAGGTTTCAGGGGTAGGTACCCTACATTCTATCTCATCGTCATATCTATCACAGTAAAGTAGGCGATGATAGCTCAATGGTAGTGACGTTGGATCCCGCGGCGATGGTTGTGAGTTCGAACTCTAAAATTAGCTTGAGCTTACGGTGAAGGAAAACGTTGAAAGAAAGTTATGTAGGGTGATAATACTTTGTTGGACTCGCCTGGCTGGCTACCACCCTTTAGTTGAAAATCTGTCGCCAAGCACCTATCGGTTTGTTCCGCCTGTTGCACTTGTGAGCCAGTTGTCTTCTAGGTACTGTTAAAAGGTCGGTAACTTTGACAATCCCTCTGGTATTGCTAATTTCTTTAGGCAACGGTAGCACGGTAGTCAAATACCGTCGTCGTACTTACCTGCTTGTCGTAAAAAAAGTTACCTAAAAAGTTAGACGAGGTAACAAACATGATCGCTAGAATGTTTGATATGATTAACAAAAAAAATGTATTTTCTTTTTGAATCATTTTTTTAAAAGGTTTTTGGCTTGGTATTGGTATATTCTTATTTTATGTTATAGCCACGTTATAATGTCACATTCACTGTAAAGTCTATACCATCTACCGTCTATACGGCCGTTCAAGTTCGGTCAGTTTTTAGTTAAATTGGCGGCTGTTCTACTAAAACATACACGCTTTCATTTCATTTCACTTCACTTGTGTACTTAGGTTGATCTTTATTGGAATAACACCACCGACATTATTCAATAAAACTGAAAATACACGAATAATGAAAATAAAACGAAAACGCAACGTCAGTTCGCAAGTTCCCACCAAAACGTCTTTTTTGTAACATAATATTTATAAATACAGAAACTCATAACTTAATCCAACTAAAAAGTAGTTCAATAAAGTAAATTTTCCCGGGTAAAAGTGTAAGTTGATGTCCCTGACCCGTGTTCGGCGAAACGTAACGGACCGTGACGGGACCGTGGCGGCCGGGGCGGCCCGTGGGAACCCTGCCCCTTGACCTGCACTGCGATAATCTGATAAGAAATCAAATAACTATACATTGTGGTACCACTTTCATTCTATATCATTTCTATGTTAATGATAATAGTGATTTAAATAGCTTTGAGTTTATTTAGTTTCGCAATTTTCCTGTCGTAAAATATTTTTTGTTTAGATCATTTTCCTCAACCCGAGGGAGCCTTATGAGCTATAATTAGGAAATAATAAAAATCTATAATAGTCAGCGCAGCCCTCGTGGAAAATTAAATTTAACGCCTCAGGTAATAAAGCTTAACTTCCATCGCGATTAGCGCCATATAAGCTTATCATGTCAGCACGCTCATTCATAAAGTATTAGGCACCGAGGTAATTATTAATGAAATTATTTTTTAATTGATAGGCTCTTTATAAAAATCTTGATAATAAGTCAAAGAAGCCTCCTTAATCCTTTGTTCCAAAGGTTCTGGACCTTTGAAATATCTTCCAAAGAGGTTCCTCACCATAATGCCATTCTTTCTGCTTTGTATTCTATGTAAAACATAAATTTAACGTCATAACTCGTGTTAAAGTCCTTCTTATCTATGGTCGTCGTGATAACAGAGGACGGCACTTTCACACCTTGCTCGTGATAATAAAATAAACAACGAACGTGAATAGAGCTAGTGATTTTACGATACGATAAAAAGCATATCGATAAAAAAATATCAAGTTATTTATTTAATTTATTGATGCTGTACAATTATCTATAATTAGTCACATATATTTTTGAAATATTAGGTATTTTTTGAAATCACACTAATATTATAAAGAGAAAAGATTTGATTTTATGTAGGTATATGTTCGTATGTTTCTTTGTTTGTAATGCATAAACACAAAAATATTTAACCGATTTGAAGAAATATCTTCCACCTTTAGAAAGTGGGGCTAAGTTTTATTTTTATTCCCTAATCCCTAATACATTCAACACAAAGGATAAGTGATAGCTATTTAACTATTTAATTTGATGTAAAGTAAAAATACTTAAGTATTCTACGGAATAATAAAAATGTTCAAATCAATTTAACAAAAGTTATTTAATTAAATGGATAATAAAGTACATATTCAGAACACAGAATAACTAATGTATTGTGATAACTTTACGAGCCTTAATTAAATTCTGTTTAACTTGCTCACTAAAGAGGGATTAAGTAAGTCTATTTTTTAGGTTGAAATAATAATAAAATTCTTACTTTGTTATTCAGTATCTATCACTTTGAAGTGGTCTGAAATACTTTTATAAGCTCACTTTATAAAGTTCTTTAAAGTTTTAAGTTAATTTTTCTCTTTAAACCTTGACTTTTTCATATGAATTTGATAATCGCAGAAACGAAACATAAATTGAAGTTAATATATTTAGATATATACTTACATAATATTATTATTATTACCTAATTATTTTTTTCATACTTGCCGCAATAAAAATACCGGATGGATATTTTGTGGTGGCTTATTTTCAAAACCTTTCTCATCATGCTCAACAACTTTTACCAAGACATCATCATCATCATGTGAGCCAGAAGACGTCTACTGCTGGACAAAGGCCTCCCCAATGCCATAACTCTTTGTGTAAAAAGAAAACAAAAGTAAAAGTTGACAAACCGAACATACACACATCAAAAAAAGTTTGCGATCACTTTGAAAAATCGAAATCATCGTTATGTCAATTACTCATTTTTTTTGTATAAAATATTAAAATAGTTTTATTTTTTAATTTCACCTACCTATTTCTATTTAAAGAAAACACACAACAAAGATTTTTTCTTGATAAAGTTCAATCTAAGAAGTTATATCAGCTTATGCTAGTGATCACAAACTTTTTTTGATGTGTGTAGGTTTTATAAAAACGCCATCTCAAAGTATCCATACAGTATAAATTTAAATTTTAAAATTGGAACTGCATATGAAAGCTCATTTAACAAAATAAAAAAAGTATTCGAAAGGTAATTGCTTACTCACAAGTCACAACGCAACGGTTTTAGTCAGAAGCCACTAACTAGAGAAAAAACTTAACCCTTGCGACGCGAACGGTCATCGACATCGTTTAGAGAACGTTACTTGAATATTCAAATTGGCTCAACACAATGCTGTGGCCCCTGCTGCCCCCCGAGCCCCCACGACCTCTTGGGGCTGGACCCCCTACGGGTGGCCAAAGGAAGCCCAACAAAGGACCGCTGAGAAAAAAAGCTAGGTTCCGGTGTCAGACACACGCGACGTAGTTCCCTTGTCCTCCACTATAAATAGGTCGTATAGAATTCACCTGCGGATTCCAAGTATTCACTGCATCCTTTATATTTATTTTCCACTTACGTCGTTATTGTTGTTAGTTCAGTCAGAGTACATTTTCTTTAAAAAGTAGCATGTTTTTTAGCGCATTTTACCTACTATTTTATGAGTCACAATCTAATAACATAGGATAGAGTAGACATAGCTTTGTCTTCTCGGACAAACAAGTCTCCATATCATAGCTTGCTTGTTTGTTGTCACAAAAAAATATCTTAAGTTTTTATAATGAAAACAGTTCGCTATGTAGCCTGAATATAAAACAGTGTTGTCATTTTTCCAACATGGCGTCGCGTCGGTAAACTATCTTCCTCGCTATCCGAGCCTGCCTAATAAGGTTCGTGTTACAAATACATTAATTATCGCTGCTCGTAGCACAATGCCCTTGCGTTTTGCCCTCAAGGGGTATTATGTCCCATACGGTTGCTCTGAGCTTTGCGTAGCGTTTCAGGGTTAAATATAAATAGTTGGCATACATTTTCTTTTGGTCAAAGTACCGTGATACCGTATAGGTACATGATTCATCTTTTGATGTTGATATTATCGCACGCGCTTATGTATGCGTATTGTGAGGGCGCTGTTTAGATACCAAATACCATAAATTTATTGCTCTAAAATTGATAAAAAGTAATTGGTAGGTAACAACTTTTGAGATTAGATTAATAACTTAAAATTTTTGTTCTTTAAGACAATGATAGCTCAGTCAGTGAATACCACAAAAAAACATACAGTCGAATTGAGAACCTCCTCCTTTTTTGAAGTCGGTTAATAATAAAGCGGTAAAGTTTGTGAGGTTGTTGGGGGTAATCTCTGGATCTACTGAACCGATTTTGAAAATTCTTTTACCAATATAAAGCCACGTTTTTTGTGAGTGTCATAGACTATATGAAAAGCGAAAATGAAAAGATCCCACGGGAACGCGGGTGAAACCGCATGGGACAGATATACTACCATAAGCTTGATAAATCATCGTGAGGAAACAGCATGGAGGTAGGTTACTTCGTAGCAGTCTCTTTGAATACAAACCTCAATTTGAAAAAGCCAAGCTCAATTGAGTTTCGGTGTACAGTCTATCAGCTTCAGTCTTCGGAATTAATTCAATACCGTAAAAGGAAACCATTTTAACTCATATCAGTACCTTTAATTTTGTTTTTGATCTGCTGGTACCGCAGATACCTAAGCTCAACATCAAAGCTGCTGTGTTATCCCTTTGAGTTAAACGTTGCGTGCCATTTCCAATTATACGTGAATATTCCTTAAGGGCTCTTATCTTAGTCTGTTAATAGATTTAAAAAGATTACAGGTATTGTAAATGGTGTATAGATTTAGTAATATATACTAATAATATTATAAAGCTGAAGAGTTTGTTTATTTGTTTGTTTGAACGCGCTTATCTCAAGAACTACTGGCTTGAATTGAAAAAATATTTTTGTGTTGGATAGCCTATTTATCGAGGAAGGCTATAGGCTATATAACATCACGTTTAGTTGCGAACATTCCGTAACGCAGGTGAAACCGCGGGGGACAGCTAGTAAAAATAATAGAGACCCTCGGAAATTTTTCACACACGATCATCTAATCCTAAAATAAGCAGAGTTTGTGCTATGGAAACCAGGTTATTTTATTACTGATATTTTTTTGTAAGTACATACTCAATTAGATAATTAAATCCAGACTCAGGACAAACAGACATGTTCATGTACACAAATGACTGTCCTGGATGGGAATCATGCCCACGACCTGTGGCTTGATACAGGATGATAGCACAGAGATTAGGAATAAAACAGTTTCTAATTAACATTTGGTCGTTGCGAATTGAAACTTTGTGACGACGTTCGAGAATTCGAAAATCATAATTTGTACATTGAACATGTATTTGAACATTCTAATTTTTATTAGTTTTGAAACGTAACTATTTGAAGTATATGTATTCGTTAATTAAACCAAATATTTAGTACTAACATCAATCATCATGGTAAGTAGGTTAATTCAACAGTTTTTTTTAGCTAAAGAACAACTAATCGATATAGGATAGGTTTTATCAAGGAAAATAAATATTTTAAACCTAAAAGCCTAATCTCCATTGTAAATGACTGGATTTAAAAAAAGGAAAGAACAAAGTGGCAAACTGCCTTAATTTACTTTGTCGAAGAGATCATCAATCAGGCTTTGTTTCCACTTGAAAATTGATCCACTATTTCGCATCACTTTTAGTCTATTTTTATGAACTAAATTACTTTGAAAAAACTATTGCCTGCTATACTGAGTATCTGAATGAAACTAAAGTAATTTACATGTTATATTTAATTGGTCAGTAGGTAATACCGACTAACCGGGGTACTTAATTACTAAAATGTTGCTACAATACAAAATCGATAGTAACTCAGAGTTACATGGTGATCAGAATCAACAACAAAATATGTTAAAAAAAAATAACAATTACATGTAAAACAATATAATATAATATTTCAGAGATTCCTACATAGTCATTTAATAGATAACCATTGTTTTATGGTTGTTAAAATTCGCGCCAATAATATGCAAACATGTTAATACTTGCTGTCCTCCGCGGTTTCACCCGCGTTTCCGTGCGATATTATCTTTTCCCGGGATAAAAATATAGCCTATGTTACTCAAGAATGTAGCTTTCTAATGGTGAAAGAATTTTTTAAATCGGTCGAGTAGTTTTTCAGTTAAATCGTAACAAATAAAAAAACAAAAATCAAATCATTATTTCAGAGTTAATTATACGTCAGTAAATACCTAATCAATGCAATGCAAGCATTAATTAAATATAACGATAATTACACTAATACTCATATTCCCCAGCTGCACACATTCACTTCAAAATGTTTTGACTTGAACACAAAGAGAGCACATTAGCTAACGGATTAACAAAAGAAAAGTGCACCATTTGCAGTTATTCAATAAACATATTATATTTAACTAGTACTAGCTGTCCCCCGCGGCTTTACCCGCGTTCCCGAGGGATCGTATCCTTTTCCGGGATAAAAAGTGTTCTGTGTTATTCCAGAATATGATCTACTTGTGTGCCAAGTTTCTTCAAAATCCGTTCAGCCATTTTTGCGTGAGAGAGTAACAAACATCCATCCATCCAAACTTTCACATTAATAAAATATTAGTGGGATAAAAACCGTATGAAAATGTTGGTTAGGTAGGTTTGCCTTTTCCTACGTTTTTGCTAGTTATTAAATGCCTGCGAAGATGTATCTATTTTTTATTTTTCATTAGAGAAAATAAATCGTTACAGTACCTACACTTAATAGTATTTCAAATATGATCTAATAAACGAACACACGTAACACTTAAACGAATCTCTCATATTATTTTAAATTTCCACATAAAATGCCGGAGCATTTTTCATTCCAGAAAATTTACTAAATATGAACCGCAAAAGAGCTACAATAACAAATTGTTATAACTAAGCACCTTTTAAGAACTACAAAAGATTCCTCGTTTTACTATAATTAATTGGTTCTTCAGAAGATCTAAAACCGTCACAATAGGGTTGTCAAATCTAAATTGATTCCTATTTTGAGATACAAGGATGCACACAAACGTTCAGTTGAGCGAATGCTACCATCAGTTGAGGTCCCACAATACCTTGTCCGTTGCCTTCTGCTCGTATTCGAGATGTGTAATCGTTGGAAGGGACTGTCTTATCGGTATCAGTATTTGGTATTCAGAAATGGTTTCTATCGATATTCAGTTTTGTTGATTTAAGCGTATGTGCTGCGCTTCGACTAATTGCGACTTCGCCATGTCTGTTGTTATATGTAGCTGACTAGCTGTCCCTTGCGGTTTCACTCGCGTTCCCGGGATGGAAACTATCCTATATTGTATACCAGGATATGTTCTATCTGTGTGCCAAGTTTCATCAAATTCCCTTCAGTAGTTTTTGCGTGAAAGAGTAACATATTCACATCAATCTTTACATCCATAAACTTTACAATAGTAATTATAGGTCATTCAGAAAATATATTCCTATTCCTCTTTCTTATAACTATAGGATTAAACAAAATTTCATCGTCATTTGTCATAGTTTAAGGTGTACTACATACACCCTAGAAAGGAACTGAGTATTTTCAACTTGTAAGTGATAACAAGACTGGTGAAAAAGTATCCTACCTCTCCTATGCTATAGCAATTCATTTTACGTTACTATTTTGTAAAACATGGACCCCTTTCGGAGGATCTTTCCCCAATGACGAAGGATTTGGTCGATGTTTGGCAATTCAATTCATCCAAGAGACAGTACTATTGGCTGCAAGCTTATATACACTGCACGAGAAGCGTAGCATAGCTCAAGACCTGAAAGTCTTTAATCAACAGTTAGCCATTAAAGGCTTGCTCTATAAAATAAAGATCGGTCACAAAACAAATAAACAACATTAAAAAGATGTTCTTCCTCTAGGGGAAAAAGTTTTTATTTTTTATTTTTGTGTGTCAAATGACAATGAGCCTACAAAAACGAAAAAGTATTTAGTCATAAGTAGAATAATCATGAATAAAGACTCGACTTATTACTGTTTCATAAAAAAATAACTTAATTTTAATTTTGAAAATGGAACTTAAATCGGCGATCTCTGGTAGAATGCATGCAATGTGTTGCGGCTACAGAAGAAACAAAAAAAAGACATTATAAACTACATATTTCATATTGTATTGGATTGTTTTATTTTCTCGCAATCGTCGTGAAAAGTATAGTGTAACACACGGCGCTAAAACCCATTAAAACTCGGTTTCTATTTACAAGCTCGGGAGTAAGACTACCTCGTATATAATGGGTCATTTTAGCTCCTTGTATAATAATCTACTATTGTACAATTTATTTTTTATTTGATAGGCTTGTGTTTGACCATAATCTTTTAGTGGCAAGTGCTGATGTGTAAGACTATGACGATAAGAGTACAACGTTTTCATGTATGTAATTGGTTCTCTTAACTCTTTTCTAAAATTACTAGGTAGCTTTATTGTTAGTTATATTCTCCTTATTTTATGTTTACGACAAACACCAGCAATATCTTCTCTCTAACTGGTGTTATCGTAATAATCTTATGGCACGGAGGCGTTACTGTTATAGGTTAAATTGTTATGTAAACACGCTTCTGCATAATCTGTGCACACTGATATAATGCCAGATTATACAGATGAAACAACTGTGTATAGCGGAGTACCTACGACTGCATTTCATTAAAAAACTAAAGATATTAAATTACTTGTACTTTTAATATTATCAATAAATTGATGACCCGTATTTATACGTACTATCACGTTGTTCTGCCAAAAGCCCATTCTTTTTTCACAAGCACGTCTACTTGTTTTACCCTAACACCAAATAATAAGTTTCTTTTTTTTTCCAACAGCCCGGGAGCACATGTCACATCATGTCACGAGGTTAAGGCATTCCAGACACTTAGACGGGTACCTGCCTATACACACATCTGCCGTGAGTACACATTCCATCATTTCACATCAATCATTCATTGTACCATCCGTCTCCGCCCCACAACGCTTCGTTCCTATAGATTTCGTATTGATTTTATGCTTATATATTTTAATCATATTATTGTACCTATGCATGATATAACTACCAAAATTACGTATTTTATGACATGCTTTCAAAGCTGTCAAGGATTAATGTAAGTAATCTTCTGTGTATTAATATTTAATTATTCACGAGCCATTTATAATGCCACTAACTTAATGTCTAAGACGGAGGGAAAGCGAGGTATAAGTGCCTACCTATAATATTAATTATATAAGTAAATATTGTGGCTTGGAGGTGAAATGAGGATTAAGTTTTTATTTGTTTACTATCTCAAAATAATTCTAAATACAAAAATCATAACACTGATATCACTTCCAAGTCTCTGAATAATATTTTAGCAAATTGTTTTATATGTTTAGGTGATCATTTTAATATTTTAGATTCGTAAAATAATATTTTGTCATTGCATGCTGACTGTACTGAAACTTGTTAATAGTTTATTTTAGAATATTGATATTTTTCTGTTAAATTATTGAGTCCGTATGAGACAGCCTGCAATAAAAAAATTATCTACTTGTGATCGCTTATATGGTCTAATTCCAATAACATTGCAATGGACGACTGGAACTTTAATTTTGTTATAATTGTAATGATTTAATATTACATCTCTATGTATAGATGTATACTTTAATGTATTTTGTATTAAATTCATATAACCCCTCTATCCAACTTCTATTAGAGCTGATTGGGGAAAGACGAGCTCATAGAAATGCAATTTCATTTGACTTTTCCTTTCATTAGACGACGAACGAAGCCGTCAAAAACTTGCTGAATAAGAATAGGTTCACTGACCTTTAAAAATTCCCGATATAGTTATAAAATGTAGCTGAAAAGGGAAGGAAGCCATCATTGAAAAAAACAAATACAACATTTTTTATTTGAATAGGCCTTCAATATGAATTGTTTGAGTCTAACACCGGGTCGGATGGTTCCTTTTGCTTTGACAGGAAAACGACAAATTCTTAAACGTTCTATATCCATTATTCCGCTCGTAAATTTTATTGGAATTGGCCAAGAATTTTTAAATTTACATAGCTTTGTAATGTAGCGATGTTTAGCTCTTTATTGATGTAGTGGCACGCCCTAACGCGGTTTCAGTTCATCCCGGGAACCTCCCTGAAACTGGCAGTGAAGGACAACCACAAGCCTCTGTTCACCGACTGCTTCAACTACAGGCCTTCTGTGAAGGAGGACCAACCAGTTGGCACATATGTTTTTCAGGTAAGTTTTCATCACATTTTTATTCGAATACAACACAAAAGGAGTACCTAACATATTAATGTTACCTAGGTAGTTTTTTCGAAAACCAAACAATTTTACAAAAACCTTAATATGATGTAAAATTTTGTAGTTGGGTAATATAATACTTTGTCGACTAACTCCATTAATTCCGTGGAAGTACTCCGAAAATTTATGAGATTTTCCCATCATTGATATTTTATTCTCTTCTCAAATGAATCATGATAAAGTTCCTGTGGAACAACGTCATGAAAAAATAATCGTACATCCAATGATTCAGTAGTATAAAATTGCCAATGCTGTTTTCCTTCAGCGTTTACTCGTAGGATTGTGCAAAAGAGGGGTGACTAAAAAAGGTCTTTAAATGCCTCTGCATGGTATCGCACCATCAGCAGTCGGCATCCTTCTGGCTAAATAATATTTTGAAAACTATAAAACATTGCAGGTCCACGCAGAAGACAGAGATCCACCAGACATGGGTGGCACTGTCACGTACAAGTTTGTCTCCACTCCAACAGAAAAGGAGAGGTTCCACGTCCACCCAGAAACGGGGATAATCACCACGGCTGATGTCAGTATTGCTATTTGCTTTTCTCTTATATAATTTAAGCGACATGATCTTTTGTAAACAATTCATAACATCGTTATTATTAACAGCATGGAAATGTTCACTGTAACAATCAGTCTCCTATGGATGTCCACTTCGATCAAGATTGAATCCTTGTTGTTTAATCCTTTCTACGAAAAACTTTATATTCCGTAAAGCGCTTCTGCATTTTCGGTAGTAAATTTTATTCAGCGAAGAGGATGCTTAGCAAATTACTTTAGAAAGTGGATCTTACGAAATAAGTAGGAACTGGATTTAGTCATTGTGATAAATTTGATCAACAAAGTAGGTATTTACACATTTAAGTTAATTTTAACTGAATTTAATTATCGAGTAGATCAACAATATTAATTCAGGTCTTTTAAACATGCAGGATTTAAGGTAGGTTTATAAACATCAATGGAGACATTACGTAAATGTTTGTGAAGTAAATCTTGTAAAATAAAGGTTTTAAATATATCAGCACATTCCAACTTCATATAACAAATGACATAGTTATTATAAAACCTGATTTTCACAAGACTTATTTTAAACAATGAAACCACATATATTAAACAGTCATAATATGATGCAGATCTTCGACCACGACGAGCCATCTCGTGAGAAAGAAGCCTATATTACAGTAAGAGTTAGTGACAATGGACAGCCACAGTTGGATGATGCCTGCACGATCAAAATACTCATTGAAGACATCAATGACAATCAGCCGGTCTTCGATAAAGTTGTAAGTACTTTACATGCTGCTATTTTTGAATCTGTAAATCTACTAACCTGCCAGAAAATGTAGGACCAATTTAAATGCCTGTAATGGGCACTTGTCATGACAGAAGTGATGTTTAATTTAATGTTTTTACTGTAGGAAATCAACAACTGCTCACTTTCAAGTAAAAATATGTGTATTTCTATATAATGTCTCTATAAATTTGTTTTTGGATACAAATTTTATTTACATCTCAGGTCTGCCACTAATGGAATGCAAAGTTTATCTTCTCTTTAATCGTGACATTATTATTTTATTACTTATTTATGATACTTTTTACATCTCGATTATTTATTAAATAAAATTCTCTAACACATTGTATGTCATTATTTCTTCTTTATAACGATTGTGATTAACCAAATATTCGTTCAATAGAATCAAAGTGTGAATCAGATTATATTAACACTTGGCTGTTTTTCAAAGGTCTTCCGTGGAGACGTTTGGAAGGTTTGTTTAAAAGAACAAAGAATTTCACACTGAAAGAGAGTTTCGCACCACAAAACTAACTTGCCAATAACTATGAACTTGTTGATATGTTTTCTCGATTGTTACCATTGCCTCTCGTATCTTTAATATCTTTAATAAGTTGTGAAGCTATGGCAGCAATCGAATTCAAAGAACATTTTGAACAATTTTCTATTTCTCTTATTGCATGTTGCTGCATGTCTGATTTAGGATCGTAAGCCGCCTCTCAAGGCGTTATTGGTAATATATTTTATATGTATAGTGTGTTTCAATCCACTTTCTTTGCACATTTGTAGTTGTGTGTTTCTTTAGCTAGGCTGCTCTTTTCCCCTAGGCGCATTTTATCACACTGCACGATTATTATTATTTCGAAAACGATGAACTTTCTCTTAGCTTCGGGCATGCTTCGCGTAGAACATGTCTAAGTACCTACATTATAAGATATCTACAGGTTATTTTAAAGCTAATTACACTGTGTGATATTATTGTAATCTTATCTATACTTCCCTTGAATTTGAAATGATCATTTATCTTTAATACTTGAATTTTGAAGGGAATACCATAACAATTGATATTAAAGTCCCAATTGTAATATATGAATCCATGTGCAGTCCTACTCCGAGTCAGTTCCACAAGACCTGCCCAGCGGTCGGGAGGTGATGCGGATATCAGCCACTGACATCGATGATGGCAACAACTCCATCGTTCACTACAAGCTGGACTCAAACTCTCCAGATCAGGCATATTTTTATGTTGACCCTGACAACGGAGTTATATTCTTGAATAAAACTATAGATGTAAGTATTTTTTAACTTATCTTTCTTGAACTATTAACGATCTGAAAGTATAAAGTCATTTATAAAATCCCTCGACTGAATTCGCAAGGAAAGTTTGCTTGATTCATTGAACTATTATCGCTAGAAAAGCAACTGAACTTATAGTCTGAAAAGCCGCTTATAGATAAAGTAGAAACTGGTAAAATTACCGAGATCGTACCCGAAACTAGATAATGTTTTGAATTAGTTATTTTACTTTCCGAAAACTTAAACTAAAATTTAGTTGTAAGGAAGTTGTAAAAAAGATTACCTAATTACTAGTCTTCAGACATTCATGACACCTGGCGAGTGTAATAGTTATACTAATCGATTGTTACTCCTACAGAAAATGCCAGGCTACAAGTTCCAGCTTAGTGCGATAGTGAAAGATATGGGCGATCCCCCGCAGCAGAGTTCTATAACTTTAGACATCCAAGTCATTGAATCCAACAAGAAGAGCCCATCTTTCATAGAAGTTCCCAACGAAGCCATTAGATTAAAAGAAAATTATGCGGATTTCAACACGCCTATAGCTACAGTCAGAGCAGTGTAAGTAACTTTGGAAAAATCGAATCAAAATCACTTAAATTTAAAAAGATTTCGTGTTAAATTTTGAGAAATAGTATTGCTAATTTAAATCGAATTTGCCTTAATGGATAAAGTAGAAAGTATTTACCTAATTAAATATTTAAATGAGAATTTATTTTGCAGGTCGAATATACCAGAGGAGACGAAATTGCAGTTCGAGTTAGTGCAAGGTCAAACAGAACAGACGAACAAGTACCACACGTTTGTGCTGGAGCCGGAAGCTGATACTGCTTATATTAAACTAGGAAGTCATTTGGATTATGAAAAGATTACAGATTATACACTTACTGTTAGAATTCAAGTAAGTGTTATACTGCGACAATTTGAGTAGATTTTTGACGACTGGGTTGACGTGGGTGGTAAGAACACTGCCTGCCTGTCATGTTTCAGGTCGTGGGTTCGATTCCTACCAAGACATGAACGTGAATGTTTGTCTTGAGTGCCTTGTTTCCATAGTACAAACTCTGATTAGTTATCTTTTAGATACATTTATGTTCATCACGCCGACAAATTAAATTTTGGCTGCTGGTCTCATAGTATTATTTCACCACAATAAACCCAACATAAGTTTTGATAAGATGTCATCTGTGTATTAAGTTATGTTCAATAAATTATATTTGATAAATATTATTAACATTATTAATGATGTTATTCCACAGAACAATTACAAGTTAGCCGCTGAAACGATAATCCAAATAGAAGTTGAAGACGTTAATGATATGATTCCAATATTCAGTGAAATCAAATCAGGAACTGTATTAGAAAATGAGATCCCTGGAACACAAGTCATGCAAGTCCGTGCTTTTGATGCAGATGGCACAGCAGCAAATAACCAAATCACTTATGAACTAGGAGACCCTTTGGATCCCTTTGCGGTGGACAGAATAACTGGAAACATTACGACTGTGAAAATGTTCGACAGAGAAGAGAGGAGTTTTTATAATATTAAAATTATTGCGACCGACAATTCAGAATCTGCTTTGACTCCTGGAAAACATAATTCTGGACAGCAAGTGTTCTTAATAGAAATAGCTGATAAGAACGACAATCCTCCTCATTTTACACAAGACACGTATGTTGCTGAGTCAATAGCTGAAAACGCGAATATTAATGAACTGGTTACAATTATTAAGGCTAAGGATATTGATACAGGTAATTTTGGACATGTTGATTCATAGCAAAGTAAAGTTATCATGTGATCAAATCGCTTCTGGGTAAATTTCTTCGAAATAGTTAGAGCCATTTTCGAAAAGGTGAACATTTTTAATAATATAAAGATAGATAGAATTATGAACAATCAATAAAGATCTCTGTTGAGGTTTTGTCATTTTGAAGCCCATCACCATTACGAAAAAGTACTTTGAAACAACACTTTTTTTAGTAACTGTTCTGTAAATCTACCAGATTTCTCACACCTACTATTCACAGTCTTATAAGAATAGTGTGAAACAAGGACTGTAGTTAAATAACCTTTCACGAGTACATGTGTGAATAATTATTAACAACAACTATTCAAAAATAAGGTTCCAATTACTCAGCTACCATTTTTCTTCACAGCTTCGGTAGTGACCTACAGTATTGTGAACGGTAATACATACGATGCTTTCGTCATTCGTAACTTCACCGGCGAGATAAGAGTCAACAATGAGTTGGACTACGAAAACATCACCAGTTATAGCTTAGAAGTAAGGGCCTTCGATGGTATCTATGAGGACCACGCCAAAGTGATTATCAATATCGAGAACTTGAACGATAACCGGCCGGTCTTCTTAGCTAATTACACGAAGACCATCGAAGAGGAGAAGTTGTACGAAGGATGTGTTGTTAAGGTAACTTTTTAATAAAATTATCACTATATCTGATTACGT
This sequence comes from Ochropacha duplaris, assembly GCA_951361185.1. Lineage (NCBI taxonomy): Eukaryota > Metazoa > Arthropoda > Insecta > Lepidoptera > Drepanidae > Ochropacha > Ochropacha duplaris. The sequence continues at coordinate 4,153,601 of OX592709.1, read as the reverse complement.
AGGCGAATGTGAGCTCGATGCCAATTTGAAGCTTTAAAATTTACACCTAAAATTGTCTAAAGTGGTAGTTTCCAGTGGGCTGGCGATTTTATAGTAGAGAAATATGCATTTGAAGGCGATGAGCTCAATGGTAGTGACGTCGGATACCGCGGCGAATGTCGGGATCGAATACAATGAGCTTGAGCTTTCGGTGAATGAAAACATCGTGGGTAAACCGTAGGGTACTTTGCAGTTCCAGTCTGGCTGGCTACCGCCTTCAAGTAAAAAATCTGCCGCCAAGCACCTATCAGTGTGTTCCGACAGCTGCATTTGAGAGCCAGTTACCACCTTCGGCCACATCCTCACTTACCGTGGTAAGATTCCAATAAATATCGATCTGTAACATACTTACTCTTATTTCCAACAGGTTGAAGCCTACGACCCAGACATAAAAGATCGTAACGCTCCTCAAAACATCGTCTACTCCTTAGTCAAGCTTGAACAGAAAGAATTCTTACAAATAGACAATGACGGTTGCCTTCGACTGACCAAACCTTTGGATCGAGATCAGCCTTCTGGCTTCATAAAATGGCAGATACTCATTATGGCTATTGATCACGGAGGCAGATTGGGGTCCGAAAGCTTGAGGTCAACGACAGAAGTAATTTTGGAGCTGACCGATATCAACGATAATGCACCGTTTTTAACTAATGTGAGTATTTTTATAAAATGTACAAAGTTTTAGTAGGCCGCTCGCGCAATGCAGCGTTTTGAGTGCCTACCGCCAAATGGCTCGCCGGCGGGCCGACCGGCAATATACCGCCGCAAGTGGGACAGAGCGCGCACACTGCAAGTTTCTCACTCGCAAAAGCAATTTCAAAGTACAAAAACCTAATTTACTTACATACGTAAATGAATATAATTGACTATGTTCAAAATTGAAGAAAATAAAATCTTTATAGGGACGTGCCTATTAGACTTACATTCTAAACCTTTAATTAAGAATTCAGAACCATTAATTACTCCATTCAATAAACTTTTAATGCGCAAACTTAAAAGAACACGCAATTCACCTTGTAAGACTCATTCACTACCCTTTATAGTCCATTTTAAAAGAATTGCTATCGATAAATTTCAATGGACCCATCATGGTTAAACCTTTTTGCGGAAACCGTGTTTTAGTGCTTGTAATACCAGAGTAATATACCTACTATTACGCGTTGTTATATAACTCTTATTTATATCTTTGAAATTACTTGAAATGTACGGACAATAACGCTAATGATTCAAAATTATTATGTACTAGCTATCCCCCGCGTTCCCGAAGGATCTTTTCTTTTCCCGGGTTAAAAAAGTATTAGGATAGGTACTAAAAGTATCAGGATATATCTGGAATAAGAGGCCTACCTCTTATTCCACGTATATTCTGTGTTTTCTTGCCCATTCATTAGTGTGGCAAGTTTCATCAAGATCCGTTTAGTAGTTACGGAGTTCATCGCGGACCAATATCCAAGCACAGGCACTAAAACGTACTTTTTTCTTTAGAGAAACTAAACTGTATTTCGCCATGGAAGTATCTACTCGTAAATGTAAAACATCGGACTGTCCACTATCTACCAATTCTAGAGTAGGTATATAGATCGGCTGCTTTTAAAAGCAACCTACTCCGCTTCTATACCGAGTGGTCCATTGGTAACGTTGTTAACTGTCAAGCTACTAGATTGCAAATATACTTAAAGCGAGAATGAATAAAAAATGTGGAAAAAATAAATCTTTTGTATATAGTTGGAGAGAACCGCTTCTCAAGTGGCATGATTAAAAGCGATTGAGTGCGGCACGTCTGATTTGAGTCAATTTTTTATGCAAATTTGGCTATCGGCTCGCGTTCAGGTTGAGATTTTGTCGGTGACGTACTATTCCATTTTCTACTGAGCGCGCTGATTTTATGCTGTGATTAAAAAGTGAAATGTGATTTTTTTATGTTTGTTCCCTATGGACTCTAAAACGGTTGGAGCGACTTAAAAAAATAAATAAGGCCCGAAAAAGGAATAAAAAAAGGCAAAAAAAGTCACGTTTGTTGTATGGGAGCCCCCCTTAAATATTTATTTTATTTTGTTTTTAGTATTTGTTGTTATAACGGCAACAGAAATACATAATTTGTGAAAATTTCAACTGTCTAGATATCGCGGTTCTTGAGATACAGCCTGGTAACAGACAGACGGACGGACAGACGGACAGACAGCGAAGTCTTAGTAATAGGGTCCCGTTTTTACCCTTTGGGTACGGAACCCTAAAAAGGTGGCATTGCAACCAATGCCGGGAACAGCTAGTATAGTTTGAAAATCTAGATAACTTCGATATATTTTCCCTAATAAGTTGCCCTTACCCACCACATGTGAAGCAAGAAACACAAATACAGATTGTGGAGACTAAAATTAAAAAAAAAAAACTTTTATTTTAAAATCGGAACGTTTTTGTGCCGCTAACAGATCGTCCGTATATCACGCAGACAACTTTCGTACAAAACAAGCGTCGGTACACCGCGCACCGGCAGGCTTATTTCAAATTCGGGTATCCGGTCGGATCCGTCCTTGAATACCGGATTAAGAGCAACGTTATCTAGCTTCATACAATCATTTGCTCGGCGAATTTACGCGGGCTTCGCTCGGTTTGTCAGCGTTTATTCATTTGCCGATAATGTGGGCGCTTACCCTGCATATTATTTGGAAAGGCGTTTTTTAAGCACGGATGTATAACTTCGTACAGATTTTATAAGGCTTAATTTCTTTTATAAAGCAAAACAGACTATGTCATCATTTTTCACGTCATACCTATCGCAATTGATAATGTGGGTTTTGTAATGTCAGCAACATAGATTAAGAATTGGTCCTCGCTCCGCTCTGGGGCGCGACGATTTATTCATCTATGGTCAGCAACCTACTTGCAGACTCCGATGTAAAGTTTGATTTTGCTGGAGTGGTTTGACAGATGTCGTAATAAATATATTATACTCATAAATTACATATTTCTTAAAATAATGAACGTGTAATCGCTGACATTATATTGAAGTCAATCTTATTGATAAAAAGTGATAAGGTCAATAACTGTCACTTTACTCCAGCTAATTAAAAATCCGTCTTTAGGTTTAAATAATCGGATGGTGTGACATGTAGATTGTATCATAAGGGAGCAACATAATATTTTTACGGCGAGGGCGCTTTTTTGAATCCAGAACGAAGTGAGGGATTCTTTAGTAGAATCCTGAACGTAGCGAGGGATTCAAAGTACGTCGCCCGAGCCAAAAATATATTTGCACCCAGTCTACTTTTCACCCTCTATGAGAACTCGCTTTTGAGTGTACTTCGTGACTGGGTGTAATTGCAAAAACACTTATCACGTGTCCAACGATAATTGTGTTCAATTTTTTTTACAAAAATATTTGCGTTCGACTTCATTGGCGCTGAACACTAAGATGAGATGTTCCAAATTCAATAAGTGTGCGGCAAATATAACTCCGGCGCACTTATAAAATAAAGAGGATTAAGAACTCATTACTGCCCGCTAAAAGTTTCTTATAGAAATCACCACCTTTGGGTATACTTAAAGGCGAACCAAGTCGTCCTTTTCGAATAGATGGGATGAAAAAGTTTATGTATGTATGTACGTGGAAATTGACCAGAAAACAAATCCTTTCCAGTAACCTTTTTGGTAAACGAAAAATTTTAAAATTAAATGTGACACTTTTTCAAAAGATTTTCCGAACGTTAAAATCTCACCGTAACCTATTGGCAATAAATCAAGCACCTATGCTTACATTATATCATGTAAATTTGACACATTATTTTACGTACCTATATGTTTGTCTGTCTGTCACCGTAAATCCGTTTGACGAGGGTTACAGAATCGAAGACACACACTATTATTTTTATTTAGTGTCAAAATTGTTTGCTTCATATTAAAGATTGGAAATGTGTCTAAACAGTAGACACTTTCGATGGTTGATTGTTTATTATGTGATATATTTTCTTACTGTTATTTTCTTATGATCTGGAAAATATGTAATCCTATGTTACGCTATCTGGTCCACGAAAAGTATTTGGAAAATTGTGTTAGTTTACACCATTTATTTCGTTCTTTTAATTCGTTTTGACGCGTAATAAAAGAAGGAAATAAATGACAGTGATAGGGTTCCCTCGGAAACGCAGGAGAAACCGCGGGCGACAGCTAGTAATAAATAAAGCCACTTCAATCAGATCTTATGGGACTACAGTTATTTAAAAAGGTAGAATAAAAATCCTAAAACCTACCTTTTTATTTCTCACTTACTTTCCCAGTATTACTCGTACACTTAGGGTTGAAGTTACGTAAACCCGTATCGTCTTTGGGTAAACTCCCTTGTCAATTTTTTATGCAAATCTACTACCTATGGGCGTTCAATTTCTTATTTGGAGATATCCAGATCCTTAGGACCTCGATTTCGTTTTGGGTTGGTTAATTTCCATTTTCATGTATTTGAAGACATAGGTAGAGTACCTTCTTGCTACATTTTTGTGAAGTTAATTTGCAATGGAGAAACCATTGCAAATTAAACTACAATTTCCTGAGACAAAATAAATTTAAAAAAAATGATTTGTGTGATCGTGATGGTTATTCTGCAATTTGTTAATAGAAAATTTAACATAACTATTCTATAAATATTGTTTGTCTCCAAAACGATAAGATTTTAGATAATAATCGACTTCCTAAATTGTTATTTCATATTTTTAGGTATTAATATTATCCTACATTTTTGGAGTCAATGTTAAACCTACTTTTCATTTTTTGGTTTCCTAAGTGTATTCAATACTTATCAAGGTTTGTCGCTAATTAGCAAAAAAAAGTTACAGCGCGAACTTACTCAAAAATAAAAATATTTATACAGACAAATTGAGAACTTCCTCCTTTATTTCGGTTATTATCTAAGCTAATTTTAAATTACAATACCCCAGCCTATATGAAATGCCGCAGTAAATCTCCAGTTCAATCCTATGACTGAATAAAGATTTCCTCCCCGATAGACAGTGCCTCCCATACACTATTGTACGCAGTTTTTCTGATTTCCCATAAATTCTCTAGCTTTTTCGTACCGCGCGTCAACAGCTATCTGATTTGTTGGCTGTTTCAATCTAAAAAGTTGTTTGTTGTTTTGTATTGTTTTTTTTTATTTAAGGTTTTTATCTACATTATACATATATATTATTATAACTAAAACAATTAACATCATCAAAAGGACTTTCTTTTGAGATCGATACTCTGACTGTAGAATAAGTTTATAGGACTACGATGAAATGAGTGAAAATATTTTTTATTGAAATAGGTTCCAAACAGTTATGAATAGTCTAGACTAGACTGTAACGCACGGTTTGGAAGGTTGCTTCTCGAATGACAGTTGAGGAGTCTAGATAATGTAGTAGTTACTATACGGTCAATCTAATATGGGACACCTAATTAATTGCATTCTTTTAAATATAATTCTTTTAAGCATTGTCAATCTTTGATAAAACTGTATCAATTGATAAAAAAAATAGGAAATTATTGTGATAACATTTAATGACTAACAAATTAATTCCAATTTCCTCTTATTTCTATAGACTCAACCAGTAATATGGTACGAGAACAAACAACCCGGACAAGTTGTGGTCCTGACTGCGAAAGACTACGACTCACCTGAGAATGGACCACCTTTTACGTTCGCAATCAACGATTCTGCTTCATTCGATATTCGATCCAAGTTCCATATTCAAGGTATGTACATTAGTTTTATTTTTGTTTGCATATAAAATATAACTGTTACGTCAACAAGCCATATAGCATAACAAAAACGCAACGAAGTTATCGCTTAGCTAAATAGTTAGGAATCCCATGCATAAACAAAAAGCAGTATGTATATTTTTAAAAGGCATACCTGACATGTCAAAAGGTATATTCTAGTAAGCCAAGGCCCTATAAAAATGCGTCGCTATTATTTTCGCCCTTAAACTTGAACGAGTTGAAGTACATACATTCACTTTTCGCTAATGATTTTTTAGTCCTTAACGAGCGGGGTTGCTGCCTTATCGCTATTCTTTGGGCACAGTTCCAATCCCGCCGCAATTGAAATATACGCCTGTGTGCACTGTGCATATAAAACTAAGTAGTGAAATATCCCTTAAATACAAGTAAAATGTTTTTTTTCTATTTTATTATTTTTGATCAGAACTTAGGGATATAGACTAGAAGAGTTTATAATTTGATTTTTAACTACGAGTCAATAGATATAAAGAACATATTACAATTTAGCAATAAAATTACAAATGGATGAATTCCCAAACACGGCTTATAAAATTATCAACACGCTATGCCAAGTTGAACTGAGGGGAAGGACTAAAATTAAATTGCCACTTCCCAAACAAAGTTACAGTTAGGCTTGGCCCGCCATTTATTGCATGTTAACTACACTAATTGATCGAAACTCGATTTTGGGGGTTTCTCGAAATTTTCGTGTTGTCGCGAATGGGCCACTGAATTGGAATGAATTATTGCGAAGACGAATGGCGGGAAAGTTACAACAATCTAGCAAGTTGGAATTCAATGGAATTTGTGTTTCTATTGGCCTGTTGTCGAGATAGCCCTTAAAGTGATTATTCACTCACGTACCCAAATAATATTAAACCGTATATAAATTTGTATCGGTTTATTCAAGTCTGGCGTGGTATTTGAGTAATTTTATTCGGAAGAACTTGATGCTGAATAAAAAAAAACACGTTAATATACGTTGATGTATGCTTTTAAAATATAATGTAAAACAAAATAGTATTTGTATTTTAACATGAGGAATAGGTAGTACATCTTATTATTCTTATATTTTCATAATATTAGATATTACTAATCTAAATTATGGGTAATATTCCAACTGTAATTTCTAAACCGACATAATTCAAAAGATGCATTTTAATATTTATTTTGTTGCAGGCGACGTCCTCTCCGCGTTAGTGTCATTCGATCGAGAGCAAATAAAGGAGTACAAGATACCAGTAGCTATCACCGACTCTGGTACTCCTCGGCTGACCGGCGTCTCCATACTGCACGTAGTTATCGGAGACATGAATGACAACCCCATGGCACCTGGACACAGCAATATATTTGTTTATAACTACAAGGTAACATCTTTATTAATTAACTTAAATTGTCCATCATTATCATTAAATTATTGAATTTGGTGATCATAAAATTTTGCCCGTGATTTAGTTGTATGCTAACTGGATATTTTTCTAGATGTTCCATTGTTTACGCAAGTTTATGTACTTTTTCACAGTGCTGAAACTTTTTGTTAGAAAGTTTAGTACTTCGTACTTCTTTTCATCTAAAAATAATGTATTACATATCAATCTCTGCTTTAAATATTTTAGAAAATCACAATAATACAAATGTTCCTCTAAAAAAGGAAATTGTCCTAAACGTCTGGTGTCTACCTATTTCAAGACCAATTACATTCCCAAATGGTCTCGTAAAAGGGAGAGATTTTCTGATCCCCGGGGGACAGTGTTCACATATTTTCTTTTGTGACACAAAAAGTCCCTTTGAATATCGCTTGCCATTTCTAATAGTATCCTGAACGTTTTATTTAATATTACGTAAAAAAAAGAATTTGAAATAAATTAGATTAGAGAGCAGATTTTTGACCATCCAGTACAATATTTATTGGGGTGATATTCTATTTACGAATTATTGGAGTAGCTCATGACATTTTCGATATATTTACTAAACAGTTACTGTAAAAAAATTACAAACTTACAGATATGGAGATTTATTTATCAACTTCCGTAAGATCTTTTTTGTCGTGACGATCTAGCACTAAGTTTATATGACATCAGATTATATCGTTAAATAATTGCTAAGAACGTTTATCTTTTTTAGTTTCTTGAATATAGAGAAAATGTATAATGTAAATGTCTTTTTGACTAATATGATTTTTAATATTCAAAATTATTTTCCAACGCTATCAGACGGAAAGCTACTTCAACGAAATATACAGTTGGAGATATTATGTGAGTATGAATATTTACAAATTGACGTTTAACTTTCTGTGTTGTCCGTTTTTGACACTAAAACATCTATCGTCTGTTTTTTTTTTTTCAACTTTTTCCCGGTTTAATTGTACTGGATGGTGGGAGAAGTTTGTAATTTTGTTTAGCCGGTTTTGTAACAACTCGAGTGTCGTAATTGTGTGTAACGCAAACTTTTCCTTCTATTTCCTGAATTTATGTTCCAAGTTTCTTATTAATCGATTTCAGGCACATTACGAGTATTTAGAATACCGTTATCAGATTGAAAGAACTTCTAATTCCTTAACTCGTTTATTGATTTGAACTCTCTCTCTCTATTGATTGCGCTTGGTACTTTGTCTGAGAAGGCTATTTCGTAATGAGGTCAGTGGTCACAGCATAAATTTATGTAGCCTCTACGTTACGGGTAATGTATGAACATACAAAAAGAAGGTCCACTAAGCGTGGCTCCTTGTTCTGTTGCCAAACGCTGGGTCAGTGCCAACTGGATTATCGTTATGTTTTATTGAAAGTGCTACTTTAAACTAGTCTACTAAAATATTTTAGAATAAACTACGTCATATTTGCAAATACTTAGGTAAGTATCTTATACTTAAGTGATTGGTACTGTTTGAGAGGTATAGTCTATGACTAAATGAATAAGCCTAGTCTAGAATAATTTTATAGCCATTAGGCAATAGGTACTAGGTATTGCAATTTGCATGTTAGTATTTATTAGAATTTAAGGAAAATTTATTAAAATTTGATTATGCAATCAATATTGTTGGTTGTTGTAACACTTTTGCAAACATAGATGAATGACCTGTACCAAATTCAATAACTATAATTGAACTCAAAATGACGCAAAGAGACACGTAAATTTTTTTATTCCTCATAAATTCCATTTGAAGTATCTCGTTTATTTGTACAGTCAAATTCTTAAGCTCCATTTCATTATACAATTTGTATTCAGTGGCGCGCCTTAAAAAGCATGAAATATGAAAATGTCCCCGCAACTCGAGCCCGCGGATTCATTGCTCTTTGTATATCGCAACCGTAAACAATTTTACGATTTTTCATTGTAGACGCGACATTATTACCGTATTAGACACTTTACTGTCAGTAACGAGAGTTACGTCCATTTTAACACCGTATTCGACAACCAGATTACGTTGGTCTTTTAAAGAATTTAAAAACAAAACAATAGATAATGTTACTATTTTTATTATTTAAATACAAAAAAGTTTTTTTTTTTAAATTAATTATTTAAGGTCGCTTTTTAACATCTAAGGTCATTAGCGACCACAAGATTATTACGTTTATATTTTTTCATTAAACAAACCTTTTTCGATAGGCTAGGATAGTATAGGTATTTATTTATGTATTAGGATTTTGTAGCAAAAACAGTAAACAACAATTTATTTTATCCTAATAATTTGTAATTCGAAACAGATCTCGCAAAATTGGGTAATGTACACTTAATACCTCGATTTTTGGCCGCCATACCTCAATGAATAATTAAGTCCACGTTCAGATTCGATACAACCTATAAACCTTTACGATAATACCCGTGTTTTATAATAATATATGGCTATTAAAATGTTAATTTTGCGCTTTAATGAAAGTGGGTTTAGTGCGGTGCGTACGTAAAGAGGGATTATGTAGGGAAGGCACTTTTTACTGCCCTGCCCTGATTCCTCAAGTTACGAGTTTGTGGCAAGGGGGATGGATGAGGCTCAAGCATATTTTATATTACTAGCAGTACTGTACAATTACAACTTTGTGAATTTATGTTGTAGTTAGGTATATCATATATGCTGACATAAACGTGATGAGGGCTAATAACTTATGTTTTACATTCGTATGTGTTTGTAAACTTTGTTGAATAACTCCGCTCAAATTAAGTTTAATCGATGATCAAGACAGAGTTTGACAACAAATGTGCATAGGTACGCTACCTATCTACCAATTATGTAGAAAACTCAACTAGATTGTCAATTGGAAATAAGTCAGAAATTCAGTAGGTACTTGCCGTGGTTTGTTTAATGTGTAAAACTTAACAAAACTTCTTTTATATATTATAGTTGCACATTTGTTTGTATATTTTGTACATTTGTAGTAAATAAAGTTATTGATATACAAAAGAATATTGCCAGATAAAAAAAAGTGATTCATTGTCGACCATTACTAAACTACTCGACTCTTAATTACGTGAAAACTTGTCTGCAAATACAATGAAATAGGCGTGTTTACACCTGGAGAGTTTAATGGTATAGATACTGGAACGACATTTCAGTAACTAAATTATAAAATTGACAACTAAAGCCCAGTTGCTTAGTAGTATACAGCAACTAAAAACTACATTACAAAGAATTGGGTTAGTCGTATCGTATTCGGATAAGTAAGTTGTTTGTCTTCGAACCAAGTCGCCCGTCGTCGTATTAAGAATTCCTTTCTCCTTACATTCCATGCAAATACAGTTAGATATGACATTACTTGCAGATTATTGTCTTTGTTTGCTTTCTTCTGCTATTATAATAATATTATAACTGGTAGAATGTCTTACAAAATTCCATTTCGTCATTCTTTTGAAACGATATTTGTTTTTACGTTTTCAAAAGAACGGCTAACTTTATTTAAATACTTTATATATATCAATTGACGAATTTGGGTTAGTGGTAAAGTTCAAACGAGCCTAAACTCCTCAGTTCCGCATTCGTTTTAACGACAGGCTTACTCGGCGTTTACTCTAAAACTGAGGATTGTGTCCAAAACTTCTACATACAAACTTTTCCGAGGTAAAGCAATTGGGCACTGTAATTGATTTGTCGCCAACTATTGAGCTAGTGTGATAGCTCGCTTGGTAAGTGAACTAGATCACTCTGTTATACCTATCAAGTTCGACAAGGATTTTATTTAGAAACTTCAAATTGTTATCTCCACAAAATATCCTACAATGAGCTTGAGCTTTCGGTGAAGGAAAACATCGTGAGGAAACAGCACGGTGGTACTTTGTAGTACTCGACTGGCTGGCTAACAGCCTCAAGTTGAAAATCTGTCGCCAAGCATCTGTTGGTGTGTTTCTCTACTTGCACTCGAGAGCCAGTAGCTTTTAAGGAATTTTAATAAGGTGTACAACACATTGTCAATCCCCCTAGTATTGCTGATGTCTATTGGCGACGGTAGTCACTTACCATCAGGTGACCGCCTGCCTCGTGTCACTTGTGGTATAAAAAAACTCTCACACAAAAGATAAGATCCCTTTAGAACGCGGGTGAAACCACGGAGGACATCTGTCTACTTCTTTAACGTCAAGACTATATTGATTTTTATTGGCCCGCCATCATGTTTATGTAATCTCTCGATAATTACTATAGGTACATCAGCTAATGGCAGCATTTCATACGGGCAGTTGCTAAATAATTGGAAAATTAACGTACCGTGCACTCGACCAATAAAATTTATTAATTTGTTATAATGACACATTATCTGTAAAGCGTTTCGGGTAGGTTTAACAGCAATGGGATTCGAATTACCTGTGATATACATACGGTGGTGGGCATTCTTGTTAGATGGTTTTTTGTTCGAACTGTAATCTATCTTACTACTTTATAATTTATTTTCTAACTTGCGTCTTTGTTTGATATTGAACATGTCTCTTGTTTTTTTTTTTCTTGATATTTGTATATCAATTCGGTGTTTGTAGTATACCTACATATATCCGAGCGACTACCAAATATACAAAAATTAGCTTAATAAAAATATCACCATTTTCGAGATATTTCGATATCTCTAATTTTTATATCATTATTGTATATACGACAGGCGATCCGCCCATCTATCCCCCCTTAAGTTTGTCGAACTATATTATTTTTTAAACAGGATAATTGGTAGTTAACAACTTCTTTTTATTAATTTATAATAACAATTACATATAAATTAAGCGTACACGTTAATGTGTATACGCAATACAATAATACGATTATACGTAAACAAACATTCAAAATACAATATAATTAACTAAACCAAACAAATTTAGATCAAATATTAAATCTATTTACAACATAGGTAGTTTAATTGATGATTAAAATGGAATCACAAAGCATATTTATTTATTATTATAATATTTTTTATTGGGAAACTGAATAATAGTTTTAGTACGTAAAAGGCAGAGACACATTTGCAACATGATAAACATGATGTTATTAACTTTCTGTCACCAGCGTATTCTAGTCCATTGTTAAGCATTGCTACCCCAATGTGTGCCACTCTCTCCTTTCAATACCTCTAAATGAAGATGTAACTCATAATTCTCTTCATCAGGGCGAAGTACCAGACACAGAAATCGGACGGGTATACGTGAATGACACCGACGACTGGGACCTTCCCGACAAGCGGTTCATGTGGCTGCCATCCTACGAACGAAGAAGTCCATATTTCGATGTTCACAGCAACACTGGAATGATTACTATGAAGGAAGGAACACCTAATGGCACTTATTTACTTAGATTTAATGTAAGTATTGATTAATTTCAAGTTATGTAGTTTATTTCTTAGTAAGTTTTAAGACATGAGAACTGACTGCCGGCAAACTGCATTACGTCGTGAAGCGTTCCAGAGATCATTTAAAATTAGAATAAAACTTACAACAACCACAAAATCAACCTCTAACTATGTTGACAAGTTGAAATTATGATCATACGCAACTATTTTCCTCAGTTCTACGATCACCTGCTGATACTTCGCTTATCGAAATAGATTCACACACACTATTTCAATCTGTTCAGATTTTTTTAAACCTACATTTACTAAATTGTAAAAATTATGTTACATAGATTTATCTAATTCGACATCAATATTATCGGTAAAGTTCTGCCCCTAGATTTCCATAACCTCATTTCTGATATTCCATCGCAGGTAACTGAAGAGAATGAACCGAAAGTACCATTCCACTGGGTGGAAGCCACAGTCAATGTTACCATCAAAGAGATCCCCGAGGAAGCCGTTGATAAATCTGGCTCCATTCGTTTCATTAACATTACTGCTGAGGAGTTCATAATACCTGAAGCTGATGTAAGTACATATATTCTCCAGGAAAAGGAGTTCTACTCAATATCGATAAAATTTTGGTAAGTGATGATGTGTGTTAGCAATCAAATCCTAGAAGCTCTCAAGTACAGCGGAATAATCTGGTAGGTACTGGTAGGTGATAGATTTTCAAATTGAAGATATGACAAATGCTCAGGCTCACACCAGTATTGACCTTTGCCACGGTATTTGACGGTACTACTGGTGATAGTGGCGATGACTGCGTCTTAATTAATGCGATACAGAATTCTCATAATATTAAAATTTGAGACATTTCCTGGACATTGCATTTTCTATTGTTCATAGTGCCTTAGTAAAATACTAATGATTGCCTGAGAGAATCTTTGGGTATCGGTGAAAAAGCTATTTTAACATACATTATTTAAAAAAGTTTTAATTACTGTTGTCAAAGTATTTGTTTAATTAAATTAATTAAGTTTAAGTCCACAATGCTTCAGGAATTATTTAAGAACTTGACTGTTGTTATTTAAGAACAACGGGTCCACAGAGAATAAATAATTTTGAAATTAGATGAAACAAAAGTTTTCCGCTGGCGCTCACACCAAAAACTTTACATTTAAGTTAGTCAGAGTACCTACTATGTTTATTAAAAACTTTTCTACTCGAATGCACAGATTTTCTGTCTCTCCGAAGACGGGAAGTTACTTCATTCAGTAAAGATATTAATATCTTGGGTCACATCACTGGGATTATTACGGAATTTTATTTTGAATAGTTTATACAACATAACATTATATAAAATAATTCATATTTATTTGACCAAACAAAGCAATTTCTTATATTGATTTAAAAATGAGAGAATAGTGCCATAGCACCCACTTCCTCATGGTGCAAGGTATACCATTAATCAAAATCGGTTAAATCGTAAAGCCGTGAAAGACTTTACCTACTTACTTATAATATTCACCTAAATTGAACACAAAACAGTTTTACAACGTCCATTAACAAAATCTATCTTCTCGGGGCAGCCAAGTCATTGCCAAGACGTTTCTATTTATCTTGACCTTGGCCCAACTATGCTGACACAAAGTTTCATCGGGGAACCATTTGGCGATGTTAACGAGTAATTGGGCCGGCTTGCGGGACGGGATGGGACGGCATACCATTTTACTGAATCAAGTTTTGTGATCTTATGTGCTTAACATATTATTTTTTGTAATAACGTACAATAGAGATGCTCCTTTTCATCAATTGTCAAAACGATAGATCTTAATATGGAGTTATGTATTTTATTTACTGATATGTGACGTTATTAATTTATTTATACTAGTTTTTTGGTTAGATAGATAGGTATTGGTTTGATATTCTCGAAAAAGCAACAAGCCGTACTGGAACGGTTGAGAAAAAGAAAGAGATAAAAAATGCATTATACATAAAAAAAAAATGGGAAGAATGACTCATCGTCATCGGTTTAAATTGAGTGTTGAAAACAAAATTGGAAACATTTAATCTAATTAAAAAGTTACATTCACTATTGCTAATGAGCCTGAGAATATCTGAAACTTTGCTGAGTGTTCGCCAGGGTGCTGATTACAGACTGTCAAACGACCTAACTGCACATTACCCATCCTCGTCTAGACTAATATTTCATCTCGTTCCCTCAGGGCACAAGTAAAAAAGAAAAATTGCATCGTCGTCTCTCCGAACTCTATAATACCTCTATGGACAACGTGGATGTCTTCACAGTCTTTTCCAAATTAACCGTTAAAGACGCTTTCTTGGATGTGCGGTTTTCAGCACACGGTTCTCCGTACTATCCACCTGAGAAATTGGATAGTATGGTTATTGGAATACAAGAAAAAGTATGTATAATATTGAACTCCAATCCAAATACATCTTTAGACTATGACTTGACTATTATATGTATGACTTGACTATTATATGTATGACTTGACTATTGTATGTATGTATGACTTGGCTATTATATTTATGACTTGACTATTATTTGTATTACTTGACTATTATATGTATGACTTGACTATGTATACCTTGTCTATTATATGTATGGCTTGACTATTACATGTATGACTTAACTATTATATGAATGCCTTGTCTAGAATATGTATGACTTGACTATTAGATGTATGACTTGAGTAGTATCTGTAGTATATCAGTAATCTGGATTCCATAGTACAAGCTCTGCTTAGCTTGGGATCATGGTAGTGTTTCAAGTATGTTTCAGGATATTTATTTAGGTAGTATATGCAAATTAATTTTTTAACAATTTTATTGTTAGATCCTCTATCTAGTTTAAAACTAACTAAGTAGGTAAGTATATTTAAGTTGAGGAAAGTTTTACTAAACTTTAGTTTCACAATACCCCGATAATTAGGGTTTCAAAGTTTCTGCTGACATTTCACTTGGTTGTTCAACTTGTTGATTAGGTTAGACATTCAACTATTTAATAAAGGCACATTATACATATAGATATACCACATTATACATATTTAAGTAATGACACTTTTTCAGTTGGAAGAAGAGCTCCAAGTGAAGATATACATGGTTAAGATCGACGAGTGTCTGATAGAGAAGGAGCAATGCGAGGACTCCTGTCGTAACGTGCTGATGAAGAATAACGTCCCATTAGTTGTTTATACTAACACGACTAGCTTTGTGGGGGTATCTGCACGAGTCGAGTCCGAATGTACTTGCGACGTCGAGGACCATTTGATATGTTTGAATGGAGGTATTGCATTTTCCTAATTATATTTATGGACAAGTATTTGATTACGTATATAACTACAATTTTCTTAATAAGAACGACAACGGAGTAGAAACAAAATTAAGATAAAATTTAAAACCTTCGCTATTTTTCCTCATGTGAAACTTTTCCTGGAGCAATATTCTGATAAACTTATTTGACAAAATTACTAAGGAAAATAAGGATAAGGGTGTTTTGGACTTCTCATCTCGCCTCCCAAATTAACAGCGTACAGGGTAGCGCTAGATTTTATTTGAGATTCTATGTTTATTAAAGTCTGCCTCATAGAAACTAACATTTTAATACGTAACAAATTAAGTTTGGACTGTTTTCATTTACTGCAGTAGATATGCTACTCTTATTTATATAATTCTCATAGGATTTTCAGGATTTATTGTGTTTTTTAACTTAGTTAATAAAATATAACTTTCTTGTTGCATTATAAATTTGTTGAATAGTTTACCTAATCATTGTACATAATATTCACCTATACACCTATAATAATACATAGTATAAATGTAAAAGTACCTATATGTTTGTATGCCTGCTTGGTTTTACAACCTCTAAGTGTATGAAAAAGGGATGAAAAGGTTCGATTCCATAAACGAATTCCACGCGGCCGTAGTCGCGGGTAAAAGCTTTTTGTTTCAACACACACAATGAAATGTTCAGGTATATAAACCAACCTAAATCAGGAACAACATTTCGAAAAATTACTTTTTAAGCTACCACCCCCCTAGGTTATTCATTTCATGTACCCAATGACGTATTAATTAACATTACTTCTTTTAGGTACACCGATCGTAGATAAATGCGAATGTCCAGAGGGCTTGACTGGCCCACGTTGTGAGCAGACTGCCATCGGTTTCCATGGCGACGGCTGGGCTATGTATCCATCGCCGCCGGCGTGTCACGAAGGGCATGTCACTTTGACCGTCACGTCACATGCAAGCAACAGTCTCATCTTTTACTTGGGACCTTTGAGGCATAACCCCCTTCTTGATGTGCAAGGTAAGCTTAAAAACACTTATCAAAAACTATTAGGGATTTTAATTAGCAAAATACTAACCAATTTTGGTCAAATGTCTTTGTTTCTAACTATGTTTTGTGCGCAATAAATTCTGTTTCATTAAACTTGATTAAACCTGGAATGAATTGAGGGAATGGTGACATTAGTTTCACATAATAATAGCCAATTTATATTAATGAAGTTTATGAAATGAACATTATTTAAGACGGAGGGGCTTGCGGCTCCTGTGACATGGTAATAGATAATTGAAGCTGGCGGCGAGAAATTAAAATTAATTGAAACTTACAATAAATTATAGGATGATTTAATATACTTTCATTAGGCGATGAAATAGAAAATCAGATCTAAAAAATATTATATAAAAAGGTATTCTTTGCATTTTTCATTAGATAATCAAACCCAAAATTGGATGACTATACTATACTATATAAATAACGTAAGCTGTATTGTTGTCAATAAATATACACAATATATTTTTCAGTTTATTTGTTATATTTTATCATATGGTGTATACAATTAATTGTATAAAGTAATTCTTTTAAAACGAGCGAGTCATTCAGTAGTCGCATATGATTATCTGACATCTCACCTTGGTAATAATAGATGTAACAACCTTTTTTTTATATCACAAGTGACAACGAAGCTAACGGGTCACCTGCTGGTAAGTGACTACCGTCGCCTATAGACATGCGTAGTCCTCCAGTATTGTTAATTGACTTTTCTGACTATTCTGTCAACCCTGTCTGACTCTAGACTTGAACCGAAATTAATTTAAAAATATTTTTTGTTATGAATATCTCTCCAAATCATAAACCTTTTTTCTTTATGAAATATTGTACTTACAATGATTGCCAACCCAAAAACAATATCACTTACATTTAATGGATCATAAGCATTATGTATCGGGTTCAAATGATAACGTTTATGAGGTCAGACGAATTGTGATCTATTGATTTCTAATTTAACCTAAAAATATAAAGCTTTGTTCAGTATGAAAAAAATAGCTGTAATAATTCTAACCGAAGCGTTTATTTTCTGGAGCGCTTTCCTTTCAGTAAAAAATTGTAACATCAAATTCTATCGAAAAATATAATTCTCAGTAAAGCAAATCTTTATTTTACAACTGCGAAATGACCAATTTATTATGTTTTTATGGCTTGTCGTCAGACTAAGTAGAAGGGCGAGTCACTTAGCAACAATGTGTTACTCACCTTTTAAAATGCTTTCTGTTAAGATTACTTCCCAGACATTTTAAAAAAAATTCGAGTAAAGTTTTGTTTTTATAAGATCTTTGTTTTTTGCCACAAAATAATATTAATAAATCTTTATTTAAAAAAACCGGCCAAGTGCGAGTCGGACTCGCGCACGAAGGGTTCCGTAAAAACGGCAAAAAAATCACGTTTGTTCACGTCAGTAAAAATACAATATTTCAGGTTGCCATTATTGATATCGAGCAAAAAAGGGCAAAAAAAATGCGTTTGTTGTATGGGAGCCCCTTAAATATTTATTTTATTTTGTTTTCAAATTAGGTACTTTTTAAATTCCAGTACCTACTTCGTAAATAGTATCATGCATAACCATATACCTTTAATAGCAATCACTGGAGTATATAAGAAGGTTGATTTAATAACTACTTTAGTTACTATGAACTTTCATCTAGAAATCTGGATTTCTGTTTCAATTTACTTAGTAAGTAGTTATTCATACCAAATCTAGCTATATAAACATGTAATGTAGGTAAAGTAAGTAATTGAATAAAGTTTCAATTTGGCTTTGTGTTAGCATTTAGTAAGAAAATACGAGTAGATAGTACAATTTACTAGTAGGTACTCATTATCAACTTAATCAATTGATTAGACTGTAAGTTGATTTTAGCATGTGAGAAACTGACGAAACATGTGAATCAGTAAATAATATAAGATCCCATCTACCATCTCTCAGGCAAATAAATTCATTTCATTACCCATTTTTTTGTGCCGATCCGGATATAACTATTAGCCAGTAGCTAATAGTTATATCCGGCTATTTACCTCCTAGAAAACAGGAGGTAAATAGTGTCTTGTTGTAATAGGTTTTTGTTTACGAGTATGCAAGGTCGGCAACGCGCTCGTGACGCCTCTGGTGTTGCAAGCGTCCATAGGCTACGGTAACCGCTTACCATCAGGTGGGCCGTAAGCTTGTGTGTTATAAAAAAAATAATAGGAAAAATGTTAAAGATTATTCCAATAACAAAAAGAAATTTCAGGCCGACAATTTTCATTTTTGGGTGCAAAATCTCCTTTAAAAACTAGTTGAACGATTGTGTAAGTTTGATAAGCCGGTAAGCTTACAAAACCTAGAAAGAAACTGGCTCACAAGTGCATCTTCCTAAACACAACAAAGATGATTCGTCGAAATTCATACCACAATACCTACCCTGCTTCCGTGTTAAGATGTTTACCTTCAGATAATTCTCGAGATTCTCTATTAAAACAAATATCTATCGTGAAAATAGCAAAAATAACTTGATCAACTGCACATTCACATATAAAGGAAAACGATTGTTCTTCCTAAGTACTTCGACCATAAAACTAGGAATATCGTATATCAAATGAACTGCTTCGCCAGCTAACTAGAACTTGACTTCGAGAAACAACAATGTCGCCAGCAACAATGAATATGTCACAGTGGATTGGCGTAACTACATGAATAATGATTTCCTGACGAAAATCACAATAGCCTCTTATTCCGGCCTCCGGTCTCTTATGCCGCTTTTTATTTCTGTTCTGTGTCGACTGTGTCCGACTGAAACTAGGGCTGGGTTGGTGATGTTGAATGTATATCGATTAATTATTGTTCGATAAGTTAGAAAGTATTGTATGTTAAGTATATACTCGTAGCTTTATGACCATTGCAGCGTTTGTGTTAGATAGGTGGATTTAATTACAATAATGGCTTTTATTTTACAGTAGTCACGCGATTTTACCTCATTCTTATATAGTGTTTAGTAATAGTATACTATTTTATTCCTGTGTCTATTCTGTCTATAAAATTTCACCCTAATTTCATTCGGCTATTACAATGTGAGAGTTCTTCATACCCACATAAATATACACCCAAACTTCTAGATTTGTTCTGCAAAACCCACATATTTGATTATATTAGGTGCTTCATGGTTTCTTAAAGAAATAATCACTGAAAACTTCGGCAAAACATCGATATCGACTAGACATTAGCAACTCTCTTTTGTAAAAACGAAAATAACAAATCAAAAACGTGGAATAGAATTGCATTGAAGAAAATTATGAACACACGTGCGCGTAGCAAAGCTATTGTGGTCTTCAAATGTTCGAATGAAGTATGTAATGATTTTTTAATGATCACATAATGACTGACAGCCGCGTACGAACACGTTGATTTATGAATGGTAAGCTCGCGTGATAGGTGTTGCTTCTCACTATATAAGGAATGAAATATTTCGTGTATTACGTAATTTGGTTGTGTTACAAAGCCCTCGGTCCATTTTGTTTGTATATAATTAATATTCGTCAATAAGGTTTTCATTTGTTTTTCTTGTTTATTATTCCAACTTTACGCTATGAATATTCACGGCTCGTTATAATATTTAGAGATTACAAATGTTAGGTAGGTACATACTGTTGTTTCTTTAATTAGAAATGGAGCTCTTAAAATATTTAACATTCAACGGCGACGAATTGTTGTTAATTCATCTACGTACTAAGTTATTTAATTGTTAGATATGATCACGTTTTTTTTGGAACGTGAATTTCATAAAATCTCTCGTGATACTTTTTTAATTGGTTTTTTTTTTCAATTTGAATTTCTATTTGTTCATATATTTTTCATTTATAAATTTATTTTTCTTATTTAAGTATAGATGGTAATTTTTCCATAAAGACAAAGACGGATAATATTTATTTTAGATTCGCACTAAACAATACCTTTAAACAACTGTGAGCCTAAAGATTCAAGTAATGCTGCAGCGTAAAAAGCTAATTTTCATCCAAGATTTCAACCCAACTAAAATTACCTTAACCTCTAGAATATTAATTAACTATAACGGTAGCACTCAGAGACGTCAATTAGGAATAATGATTGATCATCTCTAGACTTCTTATAGCTCCCTTGTATAGCTACTAAGAAAAAAGAGATAGAGACTTTTAAGTGTAATAAAATTATATTCTACTTGTTTTCCGCCCCGCGTTCTCGTGGGATCTTATCTTTTCCCGAGATGAAAAGTATCCTTTTTTTCACGATATGGTCTACCTGTGTGCCAAGTTTTATCAAAATCAGTTAATCCGTTTTTGCATGATTGAGCAACAAACATCCAAACATTCACATTTATAATATTAGTAAAATTATGATGACAAAAATAAATCTACCATCACCAAAGATCTCAATCAACCAAGTAACTTCTAACACTAAACTTTTATCCGCAGATTTCATGTCCCTAGAAATCCAAGAGGGTTTTCTAGTTCTCCTAGTGAACTATGGATCAGGCACAACCCGCCTAAACAACAGCGTCATACCCGTGGCAGATGGAAAACCGCATCTCATAGAGATAGTTCTGATGAGGAGTTCCATTGAAATGTTTGTGGACAGATGCAAGCTTTCGACGTGTATGAGTTTGGCAGCACCTACAGGAACCAGGCAGATATTGAATGGTATTTTTTTTAGGCCTAATTTGACATTGTTTAAGATTTAATAGTACTGAAGTGGAAAAGAAGAAGAAGTGTATGACTACAATAATAGATTGGCTTGGTATGGGCATTATTGGGCATGTCATAAAGAGGGATGAAAACATACAACGAAAAGAGTATTGGGCATAAGTGTGAATGGATATAGAGGTAGAGGAGGAGAAGGTATGGATGAACTGCATGAAAAATGATATGTTTATGAAAGGTGTGAGTGCTGAGACGACTAGTGATAGAGCGGAGTGTAAGAGGAAATGATGTTGTGCCGACCACACCTAGCGTGGGATAAGGACAAGAAGAAGTGTACTCAATCAGTGGTGATGCAAGGTGGGGTTGCATCACCACTGATTGAGTACACTTCTTCTTGTCCTTATCCCACGCTATTCAAGAAGATAGGAAGGGCCGATAAAGTCATATATGCAGGTGACGGAACACACTGGTGGTGCCTGGCGACGGATTTAAACTTTGAGGATTGTAAGCCTGAGGCGAGGACTACCACAATGCACATAAACCTTTGTCAAAAAGACAGCAAACAGGCAGAGCTTCGGAATTTCACAATTCTTCCAATCCAATCTAAACTACTTTGAACTTTATCACTTCAAATCTTAAGTAAATTTTTATTCGCATTTCCTTGTCCACAGTAAACGGTCCACTACAACTAGGTGGCTCTAACATCGACTTTCAGAATTTGGCGCGCACGTTTGGTTGGGGACTCGTACCGACCAATAAACACTTCGTGGGCTGCATCAGCAACTTTACTTACAATGATTTTGTGAGTACCCATAGTAAAATTCACAGAAAATATCCATTTATTCATGCGATTGCGAAGGGGAGGCTACCATTGTTTATATCCATATTTCCTTGTGTAGGTTAATCTTCTGGATAATGCGTGTAGTTTCTGCGAAAATAGTGAATGTGCTTTATATTTATGAAATTGAGGTAATAACTCAATTTCATAAATATAAACTGCTTTTGGAATTTAATGAAAATTATTTGATTCATTACGAGATGATACATATAATTTGACTAGTTATAGTTAAGGTTATATTAGTCTCTAAGCTCATTAGGGACGTAATTCTCAAGTAAATAAATAGGTATCCCGACCAAAATCGCAATTACGCGGTTGCAAAATAGAATATAAATGACGACAAAGGTCGTAACCTTTATGTAACCACTCTAAAATACTCTTAAAGAACAACTGAAATATCCATTAAGTAGTGAATTAACTCCGTCGGAGATAAGTTCGTGAAATAGAGCCTGGTACAACCCGGAATATAGATAAGAAGTGCCATTGTCTGTAACCAATATTAATAAAATGTATAAAATAATACAAGGTTACGGAATGCAGTTGTTTTGGCATTGAAACATCTATAAAATAATGAACGTATGCTCATTTATTTGGTACTAGCTGTCCCCCGCGGTTTCACCCGCGTTCCCGAGGGATCTTATCTCCTGGGATAAAAAGTATCCTATGTCGTTCTCCAAGGTTCCATTTATCTCTGTACCAAAAATTCATACTAAATATGTTCAGCGTTTTAGGCGTGAAAAGGTAACAGACCGACAGAGTGAGTATTTTATTATTAGTAAGGACTTTTTTACCCTACTGCCGAACGAGGGTAATATTTTTCGAACGTATATAATCTACGATGTATGTATTTCTAATTCTTTGACACGCTCTATAGCCTATAAACCCTTTGACGTATTTCATGTTCTAAATTCATTTTGCTTTAGTGACTAACTAAACGTAAAACACATGTCGACCTCTTAAAATATTGCCATTTACTTATTATTTTTCCTCTCCTTATTCTTCAAAATAAATATGAGCCTTTTGAAAGCCGTTACTCAGTACAGAAGATGCATTGTCCATTACATGAATCATGTTCATATCAGATTGAACCTCTGACTCATGCCCGAAGTCTATTACTACATACGCGCCCATAGACCTAAAATAGGACAATCATCTATCATAAAGTATTTATGACTACTAGTGTTCGCCCAGTGGTTGAAATCCAACCATATTTTTTTTAGGAAAAACTTTTTCCACTTATTTTATTTAAAATCGGTGACCAATATACAAAAAAAATGGGACACTAAGTCTAAATGTTAATATTTTCCTAGATGTACAACCTCGGCGAGCCGTCTGTCCACCAGAACGCAGATCCGAGCTGTCAGCGGAGTATGTTCACGGCTGTTACATTCGGCATCGACACTAATTTCCTCGTCGCCATTCTAGTCTGCATCGCCATTTTAGTCAGTAAGTATATAGCCATAGAAGCTACTTTCGCTTGAAGCGTTTAGTAAGTCAAATTTACAATTGGTGAATATGATAGGGATTTGTAAACGTTGATTGAAATGTAGGTAAAATACTATGTAGGTAACTAATGCGGGTTATAATTTTTTATGTATTTTTGTATTACTTTAAGAATAAAATTGTTAAACATTTGAAAAAAAAAGCCAATATAGTCAGATGGTCCACAAATACTTAAAAATGTAACCTTGCTGAGTTTCTTGCCGGTTCTTCTCAGTTGAAGGCTGACTTCCGAACCGGCGGTAACTTCTGTAATTCGACCTTCATAAGTGCCCTTCTAGCGCCTAAACTGAATAAATGGTTTTGACTTTGACTTTGAAATTGAAATGTGTAATTTTACTTCATCGGTGTATGTATCTTCGATGAAAAATGTATCGTAGCATATAACCAGACTAAATAAACAACAGTCTATTCTATTACTTTCAACAAACTATTTAATATCAATAAAATAAAGAATCTACGACGAGAAACTAATGTTGATACTTGTTACAGTACTTCTACTAGCAGTAGTGGTACACCGTAGGCGAGCAGACGCGTGGGCGGAGAAAGAACTCGATGATATAAGAGAGAATATTATCGCTTACGAAGACGAAGGAGGCGGCGAAGGGGATGCGGGGTACGACCTTCATGTCCTCAGGCAAATGTATGATGGACCGCCGCCGGATACAGACGTCTTTATGCAAGGGCGTAAGTTTTTATTTCATAGTATCAAGACTGTTTCATTAAACTATAATGAAGAACTTTTCAAGATTATTTAACTAAGTTAGTAATTTCATATTAAGTGGATATTTTAATTAAAATAAGTAATAGGTCTTTAAGTTTGATTAAAAAATAGTGATGTGAGTTTTAAGCTTAAATGTTTTTACCTACCTTGTAGATTTATTATCTTTTAAAAAAAGTTATATGTGGCTTTATTCCAAAATTAGATTTATTAATTTGATGCTTCAATAAAATTGGTCTTCAATAAAACGTTAAAAATGCGACAAGATTTCCTTAAGAAAAACTCCAAAAGTAGAACAAATGTAATGAAGACTTAACTCCATTTTTCAACGTGACCCTATTTGAACTTAAAGGTTAAGAGCGATTGAAAATACGAGTGGGTAATAGAAAAAGAGGGCTCGTGATATCAAGGGCTTTTTATCTTGCGTGAGGTTCTTGATGGTTGCTTTATCTCGTTCTGTGAGACAATGGTTACATTATTATCAAGTGAAATTATGTTTTTATGATATTTATTAGAAAGGTCTCTATAGAAAGACATTTTTGTGGTCATTCACAACTTCGTCTTTCATTTTCATGCACTGTTACAATATAACGAATGTCCCAGACGAACTTCACGTGAAAGTGAACTATGATTAGTGAAAGTGAACTATAATTAGGATTCTCAAAAGTAAAAGGTTCGAGAGTAGTCATAGTAAAATACCAACTCGTATTTTTCGCTTTTAATGTGGATGTGTCATTCAAGCACGGAGGGCGAAACTAATCGACATTGTAATTTAGAATTTTAGTTTATCGTCTTGTGTAACTTCATTGTAATTATTCAGTGTAAATCGAATCGAATCGAAACTATTTTTGGAAGATGAAATGTTTATTTCATCTTCCAAAAATAGTTTATGATATCGATTAGGTTTAACAATCGTCCTAACGTTTTTTTTTTATGTGGTTTTGAGACCAGATTGAAACAATGAGTATGTACGATATTTTTACTGTTACTACTCGAAAACCAAACTCTATTTTTGAGGTTTCGATTCTCGCTTAATACTTGGGCTTAAAAATAAAAATACTGGGCTTTAAATCCGAATAAATGGTTTTAAGTTATAAGTTATAATAAGTTATAAGCTGTAGCGACATTTTCAATCGTTTGTCTAATCTTTTTAATTCCTCCTTAGGCTTAGTAGGTGCGGCACCAGATATATCTGGTTTCTTGGACGACAAGAAGTCAGTTCTGGACCGGGATCCTGACATCAACCCTTATGATGACGTCCGCCATTATGCGTACGAGGGAGACGGCAATACGAGTGGCTCTCTGTCTTCTCTAGCGAGCTGTAAGTATACTATATTTTTTCCTGTTATCACATGGTATTTTTTACCATGGCCCATTTATTTAGCGGATAGATGACCTATAGTTGTTTTGACTTAATGAATTGTTGGCATAGGCAACGACAGCTAAAATAGGTTATAGCTAAGACCAAGCTTGTCCCTTTCATATTCTTAATAATGGAGAGTGCTTAATTATCTCCTAATTTTTTTTACTTGTACTACATTTATATCAATTTGTATAAATAAATATTTTCCTTAGGTACGGACGATGGTGACTTAAAATTCAACTACCTATCCACCTTCGGGCCACGGTTCCGCAAATTGGCCGACATGTACGGCGATTCGGACGACGACAGAGCGCCACACGAGGAATCTTGGTGCTAGCGCCACGCCTGGCTCGTGTAGCCACCCAACAATCACCCTTATATGACTGTAGCGTAAGGGCCAAAACGCCCAGTGCCTGTGTGCTTGGTGAATGAATACGCGACCAAAATGCGATGTGACCAAGCTTCGAGATGCCTTATCGCTTCACGGCGTTTTACTTCTACATTTGTGTGTGACATCTACTGGACCCCACCGTTTGAATTTCGAACTCTATTGAAAACATTCTTAATAGGAAGGTGTAAAGAAGCCTGTGATATACGCGCCGATTTTGTAATTCGATTTATTTATCGTTCAGCGTTTTTTTGATATGTGACTTGCAATTTTCAGTTGTTTTTTTGTACTTTGATAATTATAAATATTAAACGTTGCATTTTATTTTGACAAAACGGTCCACTTTTTACAGTTAATAAACACAGAACAAATAAAAAAGGTAGAAGGAGCGTACTTAAACTATAGTATCCAATGAAGTGAAGCAACGCGCACGAACTTGAGTGCGTTACCTGCACGTACGTTATCCCGTGTGACTCGCGTCACACGCGATCGGCTTTCTTTTTCAAATTCAGCATCCTTTAATGTGCTTCACTTTCAGTGCGCGGGGCTCTACCTTTCTGAGTTGGTAAAAACATTATTTTATTTATCATAACTGCTTCACTTTCGAGTAGATCGGTCGATAGATTGACACGTTTGTTAATGCGAAATGCTGATTTTAATACTTTTGATTTACAAATTATATAATTGTACAAGGCTAAAAGTGACATGGTATAAACAGCCATATTATGTAATGTATAAAATTTGGAAGGAGCGAGTTTTAATATGTTTTAAGAAAATGACTGAATTGTATTGTAACATTTAGGCATTGTAGGTACGCCTAAATTATTACTTGTATCTAATTTTTAAATAGACGAAAAACTTATAATACTGAATTTTGTACGACATGCTTAAAAAATAATGATTAGGATTATTTTGTACCTATTAAATATTTTTATATTGATTTTTATTTATGAAACTAAGATGATTTCGGCCTCCGTTTAGTGTACTTGTCTATGTGACATTTTTGACGTATTGACTTGTTAATGTTAGTGCCATTTTTAGTTTTTTTTAGTATGTACTTTTAAGTTTACTCCACGTACGTATCCAAGCTTCTACCATGAAATAGTCCATAGGGCGTTTGCGATAAGATCTAAATTAAACACTACCCATTGTCTGATCAAAGTGATTTTATCGCGACAATGATAAAATAACATGGTGGAGGCTATCCCGGCTCGTATTGTGATTTCAATTTATTTATATTTTAAGTTTTTTTTTATACTTGTAGTAATGTATTCAATTTTTATAAAGATAATAGGTATGTGTATTTTGTTATTATTTCTTGTGACATTGTTTTATTTGGTGCCTAAAATGGACATTTAAATGTTGAACCGTTATTAAAAATACCATTGAAATAAAAAAAATAAAAACTAAAATAACTATGCTATAACTACTATTAGTTTGTACGAAATTGTGGCTATAATAGTATGACAATGTGTGTTTAAGGTGTAAATATGTACATTTGATATATAGCATGTATGTCCAACCTATTATTAATTAACTTTTGTATGATTAATATTAGGCGAATATACAAGGTGTCTTATCACTATGCATATCAACGAAATATAAGATTAAAATTTAATCTGTAAACTTAACCGTTATTTGTGCAAATTCTCTTCGTGACATTTACCTTTAATAACCTAAACATTCTACATAATTGTCTATGTATATAAAATATATGGATACAAATAGAGTAATTTTATTTTTTTAAATGTGACAAATTACACCAATTTTTTGCTTACACGGGCCACGCTAAGACTAGAAAGTTGTCGCTTGTCGGTGATCGCGAATTTAGCCGTCCAAACGGACTTTAGTTGTCCATTTCAGTTGTTTTTTAAATATTTTTTTACTTTAGTTCTAGACTGTCGGTGAGGGACAACTGTTCCGTACTTTTATTGTCGTCAACTGCCCGTCTATAAACTTAATTTTCCGCTAGTATAATTTTACTTAACAGTTTTGATTGTCAACTGTCTTGTAATGATTGTGAAAACGTGTGAATGGTTATTACTTTTAATAAATAAATACAGCAGCTTTTTATGAATGCCTGAATAATTATTTTTTTACGTTTTAAGTACTTAGTCAAATGTTATATTATAATTTCTGTGACAAGTTTGTCAAATACTTGCGAATAAGTAAATTCCTTTTTGTATTTTTTTTTATTTGCGATTATTTAAAGCAAGACTTCATAAGGTGTAAAATCAGTGTTCTGTATGACCTAATTCAGGTAAAAGGATTTATGTTTTATCGTGAACTTAAAACATTATATTCAGCGCATTGAAATGTTGAACCTACCAGTTTCCTACGTCGATATTTTTAAGGGTAAATTTGTCAAAAGCAGTAATTTCTCATTTGCCTACTTTTCGTATAGTTTGTTTTAAAAAGAAACATTATCTATAGTAAATTTAACAATACAGTGTTGCATAGGTCCCTCTAGTTAAGTAAATCGTGTAAAAATGTTTCCAACTACATTCCAATAAATACATATAGAAATAAAAGAAGTTATAAGTGTATAACTGTTGATGTTTTACTTATAGTATTATCGGTTCAATTATTCGTACTTAGAGTCTGTTGGTGAACATTTTTCTATAATTTTATTTGTTAAAAAAATGGTCACCCTCAGAATTAAGCTGATTGATACACTGCCATTACAGAAAAGTAAGGATAGAAAATAAGTAATTCATTTATAATCTCCAAAACAAAGAGTGGAATATTATCTGTAATAATTCAGTTTGGGGTTTCCAGCACTTTAAAACAAAGTCAGGTATTTATGAAACTTTTAGTCTTTGCATTGATTAAAATAGTTAATTCAGTTTAATTTTAATAAGAGATTATAAATGAAAATATTGGTACATAATTGGACAGAATTATATAATTAGAGATTACGTTTTTGTAATTAGTAATTCATGGCGACTTAATGTACACTGCATACATGTTAATAGTATAAATAATTTTTAATAAGAAAGAGTGAGATTTTTCTATCACTCACAAACACATTAAAATGTAGGGCCTTTTTATAATCGATTTCAATATACAATATCGATTGTCTCAAATCGAGACATTAAATAGGATGTAATTAAAATTAGTCATAGTTTGTCTATGGTTACAGCTTCTTCATTGGTTGTTTTCTTGTGAGTGATAGAAAATAAAAGAATTTTGTCACATTATTTATAATTTATGTATGAACCTATGTACGCAATATGTTATGTACTTTGCATGTACTACAGTTGTATGTCGTGTAGTCGCAAATACACGATTGATTGAATTGTCTTATATAAGATGGAGAAATGCGGTCTGACTGAAGATTGTCATATTAATTCTGTAAGTAAGTCAGTAAGCGAATAATTTTTAAAACTGTTTATATAGAAATAAAAATGTTCAATTCAACATTAAAGTGATGAAATTGATAGTTATGATTTTTATTTTTATTCCCTAAAACTTAATGCTCTAAAAAATATTTGATCGTTTGAGATTGTTCACGATTAGCTTGTAATCAATCTCATCCTACTAATATTATGAATGTGAAATATCTGTCTGGATGTGTGTGAAGATGTTTATTACTATTTCACGCAAAAACGACTGAACAGATTTTGATGAAACTTGGCACACATGTAGATAAAACATAGGATACTTTTTATTCTGAGAGAATATCCATCGGGAACGCGGGTGTAACCGCGGGGGACAGCTAGTAGTACTCGTATATAGGTACATTATGAACATATAAATAAGATTAATATTTAAGTAGTCACGTTGTATGCCACGGGCCACGACTGTTTATGTTAGATTTGTGTACAGTGAAGTCAAAACCTGCCAGTGATGTAATAAAAATCTAATCATGTTAAGGGTTATGTAGTGATCCCAACTTATTTTTTATGGAAATCTGTTTGAATTTTTTTATGTTTTTCCTTCAGTTTCTTACTGTGAAGGTTTTTTTTTTAAATAAAATTTACTGTCGTCTTCAGACATATCTTCAGTCGTCATCTACATATAAGCATCATCAATAAACGGAATATTTAGCGAAAACTATTTTGTAATCGTACTGATACTTCTTGAGATTAACGCATTCAAACATACATTTAAAATCGCAAAAAACAAATCCACAGTTCCATTCAATAGTTCAATTTCTACTCAACCAAAATAGATATTATTGAGATGTAGATAAGTATGTTCTGTCAATTAGTGAATTACAATTACAAAGTGTATGTGCGTCAATCAAACTTAGTTTAGTTGTTTGATTATTACTGAAATAATTTTATTCATCACGCAATTTACTTGCTGGCAAGCAAAGCTACAGTAATATTATATCAACAAGGCGTATTGAATAATTTTAAACATAAAGTATGAAAACAACAATACATGACATGACCTTGCAATATTTTGCGATTATGGAACAATTTAGTTCCATGATGCTTTGCTTATTAAAATAATAGTCTAACGTCAAAATCCAGTCTCTGCTGATAATTATTAGTAGTAGTAGTACCTCTGAGTGTAGTTATTTATTCTAGGTAGGTATCTATTCTATTGTTCCTCATAATTCGCTAACTGTAGGTATTAATCACCGATCATATCAAATTCAAGAAACATAATATCTTAATTTTATTCCGTTTCCTACACCAATATCAAATAATCACTATTGCCACATTAAAGTAAATGGCGTTAGCTTTCGATATTAGACGGTGCTGGAAATTTAATCCTATATGCTTCTACAAACCGCCAACCATTCCTGCGAAACACGGTGTGTATTACTGAGCAAATATTCCATACATTTGGCGTGACACTTGAGTGGGATCCACTGAGTGTGGCCCCAGGAGACATGCCGAGGTACGGTATACGTTCACAAATAGAGTAGGTACCTACCTACCCACGCAGCGCAGTACCAACCTACCAACTTTAATGCGGTAACTTTGTTGGACGCGGGAGACGTTTGGGATGATTGCGGTTCGCGATATTACCTGTCGACCGCGTCCTTATTCTAATATCATTTTATGTTGGTCTCCGTATTAGAATGTTGTTTACGGATTTTCTTCAGATTTTGTGGACGGTTTTTTAGGTAAATAAATTCTTATTGCACAGTTTACTATCGTCATAATTGGGAATAACAAATCATAATTATGAAGTAGGTCAATATGGTTAGATATGAATTTAGGTACAACTTGAAAATAATCAAGTTTCTCGGTGGAACCATCTTATTGCTTGGGGAAAATAGCAATTATATTTGGCCACGTCACGCTTAGACCATCGTAGAGATCCCAGTGCTACGTGACCCTCTTAATGTGCTGAATTTTAACTAACAAATAATTTAAAACAAAGGGATAATTAAAATTTTAATAAACTTGACCTAGAAAGATTACAACCGGATTATCTGTCGACTGTTTACCTACTGCTTGAATAGGTACTTATACATATTATATGTATTTCGGAGACCCTTTTTAGGGTTCCGTACCCAAAGGGTATAAACGGGACCCTATTACTAAGACTTCGCTGTCTGTCCGTCCGTCTGTCTGTTACCAGGCTGTATCTCAAGAACCGCGATAGCTAGACAGTTGAAATTTTCACAAATTATGTATTTCTGTTGCCGCTATAACAACAAATACTAAAAACAAAATAAAATAAATATTTAGGGGGGGCTCCCATACAAAAAACGCTATTTTTTGCCCTTTTTTGCTCGATATCATCACCAGGCTGTATCTCAAGAACCGCGATAGCTAGACAGTTGAAATTTTCACAAATTATGTATTTCTGTTGCTGCTATAACAACAAATACTAAAAATAAAATAAATATTTAAGGGGGGCTCCCATACAAAAAACGAAATTTTTGGGCCCTTTTTTGCTCGATATCATCACCAGGCTGTATCTCAAGAACCGCGATAGCTAGACAGTTGAAGTTTTCACAAATTATGTATTTCTGTTGCCACTATAACAACAAATACTAAAAACAAAATAACATAAATATTTAAGGGGGGCTCCCATACAACAAACCTTTTTTGCCCTTTTTTGCTCGATATCAATAATGGCAACAGGTAGGCACTTGAAATGTTCACAAAATACTCATGGTAGGGGAGGCGAATAGGGGATTTCGGGATTTACTCGAGCGCGGCAGATTAACATAAGGGGGGCAACCTTGCACCTTGTGAAGTACTCTCACCAAATCTGAGCCCTCTATGTAGTGTCGAACGCCTAGGGTAGCCCGTCAGATTAGTAAAAAAAAATCGATGGTTTGAAATACTCGAGCGCGTCAGATTAAGGTAAGGTAAGTTAGTTACATGCAAAATAGTGTACATTTCAATAATCTGACTATTTGGGCGTGACGAAAGAAAACTGGAGACTCGCAAAGTTGCAAAAAAAAAACGTCACCTGGATTTTCTCGAGCGCGATTAGTTTTTTTTTTATTTTGAAGGAAATTAGTCACGAATGACGAAAATATCTTAATCTGCCGATTTGCACAAGCCGAAGTAGCTAAAATCATTATTTAGTGTATAGTCCAGGAATATTATGAGTTTCACCTCAGAATGAGAGATAGTCAGCTATTAACTTGTATAAACCTTTATTTTGACACCCTAAAACTTGTCTCAAAAGCTACTTATCTTAGGGTGCCCGCGACTACTGATTTTTCAAGGTCAAAGGTCAAAAAATCATTTATTGCAAATATCTCGTTTCCTATGGGTTTTTTGGTAATGTATTCATAATAAATATTGTAGAAGATTAAATTCTCTACAACTTTTGTAAAAAAAATTTTTTCGATATCTTGAACCATTTTCGAGATTTCGATATTTTTTATATATTTTTTTTTTCAAACCGTCAGATTAAGGCAATCCCTCAACATAATTGTCAGATTATGGGTCAGTACAACAAGGCCATCAAGAAGAACCGCCTGTATAAAAATCTGACGCGCTCGAGTAAATCAAGGTCACGATTTTTTTTTGCATTTTCAAAAATCGGCCCTGACTGATGGTCGCGTCCAAATCGTCAGTCTTTAAATTAGGAGCTACTGGAGGGTTCACTTAACATCCCTTATCAATGTCTGACGCGCTCGAGTAAATTTTTTTTTTAAATATTTTCGACCCCTTCGTACGGCCACCCCCAACACGCAAAACGGCAGATTATTATTTTTCCGTTATCAGACAGACGTGGCGCGACTACCCTATTAATATCTGACGCGCTCGAGTATTTCTTGGTGACTGTTTTTTTTTACATTTTTGAAACCCTGTAGACGCTCCCCCCACCGCTGAAGGGGAAAATATCACATAACCTTTTTTTCTTTATTCCACCTAATCTTCAAATTCCAGTAGGTCCCAAAGACGCTCGAGTAACTACAAATTTAGCATCATTGCCTCCCCTACCATCAGTTGTATTTTTAATTTAATAATAAAAAATAAAATAAATATTTAAGGGGGGCCATTCCCATACAACAAACGTGATTTTTTTGCCTTTTTTACGGAACCCATCGTGCGCGAGTCGGACTCGCACTTGGCCGGTTTTTGTCCTATTTATATAAATTTCACAATCTTACATACTAATTACCTGGAAATAATGGAAATTGGAGAAATGTGGAGAGTAAAATGTGACTGAACTCTATCTAATATCTAAGTATCTCTATTCTTAAGTAACAAACATGCACACAAATGTCTGTCATGGAAGGGAATCGAACCCTTGACCTGTGGCGTGATAACCAACCACTTTAAACTACTTACTACAAAAATGTCACAAAGAAATCGGAATTGCAAGCAATAAATGCAAGCAGCCGTGTATTTATACAGAACATAACACAAGTTGCATTTCGCGTGACTCGTAAGCCTTAATTGTGATTAACTATACAGCACCTCAGTACAGGAATCACCGGAATTTCACGAAAGCACGATGTAAAACCGCTCTATTATAGAAGCCTAATTGCGGATGCGGCCACGAAAAATCCCACATTGTTTCTCTTCCATTTTATAAGTTTTTCCCAATTATGTAGGATTGTTGATGTCTATCATACTTTTGCAAGGATTTTATTTTTCCGTATTACAGTACAGACACAAGTTGTTTTCTGTGTAAGGATTTTAGTTTTATTTTTTCGGCTTAAAAGCATCCAATTGCTCTTGATTACTCGTATACAAGTTATTTATGTAAAAAGAAGAATTTTTTATCTATCAATCACAGTTAGTTAGTTTACGATAAACTATTCTACTTGTATTATTCCTTATTCAAACATTCGTTCGCTTTTTGAAATAGGTATCTATTTATTCTTGGTTGCTTTATGATAAGCTTGTGTTTGACCTCAATCTCACCACGGTAAGTGATGATGTGGCCATAGGTGGTAAGCACACAAAGCCTAAAAGAAAAGTGGCTATGGTATGCCTTCAAGATGATTAGAGGTTGCATGTCATTAATTGAAATAATATAACGAGTTCCCTCAACAGAACGAAATCTGTCGGGACAGCGATTAACATAAAAAAACAATGTTAATGAGAAATAGGTCAGAATAAGGTCTGCCGGGACAGCTAGTTTTAAATATATAATATATATAGAAAGAGTTCGCAGAAGTATCCACCTAGTCAGTAAATCAAACAAAGCTCTTTCCTACTCAAGTGGCCGCACACCAGATTGTTAATCCTATGTCAAATCAGACGGTCGTTATGTTTTGTACTGCTCGTTAAAATGTTTTGCTCTAGTTAACCTACCCTCGGGCACGTCAAAATTTAAGGACATCCATGGACATGATGGAAAATGTGATCAAAGATAACTGGCAATAACATGTGTAATGTACATATATGAAGGCGGACTGTGGGCAGATGATGTCATAACGACTTTGTTTCTAGGTAAAAAAATATTTGTTGGCATTAGCTGTTTTTTATTAATTTGCTATAGTAAAAAACCTTTATTGCTGTTCATTTCATTATAAGTATGCCTAAAACAAAATTTAATTTATTTTAATTCTTAGCATTCAGGGTATAATACTGGCAAATGGTCGTTATTCTGTCACAGCTTGTCTCCTGACGAAGGCTTCCTCTACAAATTTAACGTGTCGATGTAAACCTAAAAAATCCTTCTGTCTATGGATAATTATAACAAGGCACGTCATCAACTCTTTCAAATTCAAAAATCAAAAACGCTTTATAACTAAAGTCCCCGTCAACCATCCGTCTATAAATATTTTAAGGTTTTTTGAATTTCATCCGGTGAAAGTTCCTCAACTTTTTATTTGATGTCGACATGAAACTGAATAAATGAATTTAAAGTGGTTTGAACGTAATGCTATAAAATAAATTGCTTGTTAGAAGTCTGCATTTGTTGTTACGTGTGATATATGAAAATTAAATACCCTTTGTATATTTTAACGGTAAACCAGTATTAATTTCAACTTCATTAAGCCTTATTAATAAACTTTGATTTCAACTGAAATGTGATATGAGTTTAATTAGTAATATTATCTTACTTCTATTATAAAAGCTAACAAGCGTGTTACGATGTCAAGATTTTTGTTACTCTTTCACGCAAAAACTATTCAACGAATTTTAATGAAACAAGGCTCACATTTAGATCTTATCCTGGAATAAAACATAGGATACTTTTATCCCTGGAAAAGAGACGAACCTTCAACTGAGAAAAACCGGCATGAAATTCAGCAAAGACCTAGTAAGTCACTACGTTTTTTTTTTACTTTGG
Source organism: Ochropacha duplaris (assembly GCA_951361185.1). Classification (NCBI taxonomy): domain Eukaryota; kingdom Metazoa; phylum Arthropoda; class Insecta; order Lepidoptera; family Drepanidae; genus Ochropacha; species Ochropacha duplaris. The sequence goes on along the minus strand of OX592709.1, from coordinate 4,117,564 downwards.
ATAAGCTCATGTTAAACCGCGCGCCGTCTCACCATGGTAAGTGATGATGTGGCCGAAGCTGGTAAGCACACAACGCCTAGAAGGAAACTAGCTCTCAAGAGATGCTTGGCAACAGACTTTCAACTCCGTGGTGATAAGCAGTCAGTCGAGCCTACTACATACTCTACCACCGTGCTATGCTATGGTTTTTTCATGTTTTCCTTCACCGAAAGCTCATTGTAGGATTCGAACCCATGACCTATCTGACGTCACTGCCACTGAGCTATCATCACCGTAAATAAAGAGACATGTCTTTTCTCTGTATTCCCTATCTTATCTAACCTCTATCGCGATAGCAGTAATTTTCACAAAACAAATGACTTACACGTAATAGCTGAACGCACCGAGGCTTAACAAGAAATTAATTGGATTTAATTAAACATTCACCTGAAACGTTTTTAATATAAATGAAGCGGACGCCGGGGAATTGATTATATTTACCGCAAAATAACTGAACGGGAGTGGTAATCCGATTATAGCTTTCAGTTTTTAAACGAATTGCGGTTTAGTGGTAGTAGATAGTGTTTTCTAAAACAATATCGATGTTGAATTATACGTTTTTGGGTTTTTTTTTTTTTTATGTCACTAGTGACAACGAGGCAGGCGGGTCACCTGATGGTAAGTGACTACCGTCGCCTATAGACATTAGCAATACCAGGGGGACTGCCAACGTGTTGTACACCTTATTACAATGCCTTAAGGGCAAGGGCAACTGGCTCTCAAGTGCAACTGCCGGAACACACCAACAGGTGCTTGGCGACAGATTTTCAACTTGAGGGTGGTAGCCAGCCAGTCGAGTACCACATAGTACCCTACCACCGTGCTGTGGTTTCCTCACGATGTTTTCCTTCACCGAAAGCTCAAGCCTATTGTAGGATTCGAACCCACGACCTTCGTCGCGGTATTCGACGTCACTTACCACTGAGCTATCATCGCCTTAATCGGGTGATTTAAAAACACATAGCATGTTTAAAGGATAAAAATTATCCTGTTGAAGTAGCGTCAGGGGTGGTCAGATACTTCGGTAATTATAGTTCGGTAAAATAGATACAAATTAAATGGTTGAATATAACACTTGTTAATTATCTTAGCAAATAAAGGTAGCATAAATAGTATCTACCTACTATATAATTTTCGTTTAGATTTGACTCTAGGCTTTTATTTATTAACTTTTATATGTTTTTAGTTATTGACTTATCTTCTAATAAGTAAGTACTTGAAGCAAAAAATATTGTAAAGGAATACAACACTAAAGCGTTATATTATTGGTTCATAACTTATGGATAATAACATTTTGTGAGAGATTACTTTGTATTTAAGTGTATTTTAAAGGCTGCCTTTAACCAGCACGAGTCAAAACATACGACACCATTTTGTTTTTTATTCCGGGATATAAATCCAACGAGAACGCGGGTAAAGCCACCGGAGACAGCTAGCTAGTCATTAATATAAGTTAAAGGCAACTTACTCACAGAAAGTTAGCAAAAATATATTTGGAAATCTCTCAGTAATTCTTAAAAGAAACTAAAGAACAAAAAGTAGATTGACCTCGACACTGATTGAGTAATAATTCAACCTAATTGCCTTTTAAAAGCAAAATTAAACCGAGAGCTTACAATAAAATAGAGCATTAAGAACTAATCAAATAAAACACTTAAGTGAAAGTTGTGAAAATCGGCCCAGCAACGAGATTAACACAGACAGACGGAGTGAGCTCCAACAAAATTCTATTAAAATGAACATCTGAACTTTGACGAGTCATTCGTTCATTCGTACGTTGTAACGTAACTACATTATTAACATCACTTTGGATCAAGCTTAGAATCTCAGTTTTATTGTAAATGGAAAGTTTACAAAAGAAATTCATTTTCAAAAAAATATATCTTTATTTTTTACTAGCCTAACTTATTCCGAGATGAAAACTACTCTGTTTGCCAAGTTTAATTAAAAAAGGGTTTAAAAACCATGTTTGAGTGATTGAGCAATAAACATCCAAATATACAGAAATTCACATTTATAATATTAATTAGGAAAATAGGAAGAAGGATTTAGCTACACTTTAAAGTGCCGTGCAGATTCCAGAATAAAAAGCAAAGGAAATCTATTGATTTATGGTAAAAGCAATAGATAGTTTACTAGTAAAATCCATTAATGGTGCAGAGTCGGTGCACGAGTCACGGCACTATTGCGATGCACAATCGTTAAACAATGTTACTAAAGCCCCATCACTACATACTAACGTGTACATATTAGTACAGCCGGTTAATTGTGACATACAAACAGTTTTTTTACAGATCGTTTATTTTATTTGCAAACTTAAATTATTAATTCCTAACTTTCACCCGCATTCCCGAGGGATCTTATCCTTTCCCGGGATAAAAAGTATCCTATGTGTTATTCCAGGATATGATCTACCTGTGTGCCAAGTTTCATCAAAATACGTTTAACCGTTTTGCGTGAAAGAGTAACAAACATCCATCCATCCATCCAAACTTTCACATTTATAATATTAGCGGCAGCCTCAAAGAAGTTTTTTATATATTATAGTTGTACATTTGTTTGTATATTTTGGACATTTGTTGTAGATAAAAGATATATTATTATTATTTTGTGGTCTTTAGTGCCAAAGTGGCTTATGGTATTTTATTTGAATAATTTAAATATAGTGGGATTTAAAATCGATGTATTTTTCTTGTTACACTAATTTTAAACTATAAACTCTACTGAATAAATCTTACAGAATTATGGGTGATATTAAATAAGTCGTCTCATAATAACGACTGACCAGCTAAGTTCCTGCGGGATTAAACTTTTAATGAAGGGATATCATGTGCCCATAATCATTGTCCTAACCCAACATCCGGATGTAATGGTGTAAAAAGTAATTCACAAAATTAGCCATAGACAACCGAAATACACCATGGATATTTAAAAAAAAATCCAGGGATTTAGGATCTTTATGTAATGTGTTTGGGACTTTGACTGACATGGTCGGATTCAAGTAATTTAACATTTAACCATATTTAACTTGAATTAAATCTACGGGAAGTCCACCTTGGTGTACTTTTTAGTCATTAGGCCAAAGATATAATCCTAACACATTGGAACCAAATTGGTTTCGTACTGTGCGATTTAATAAGAGGACTGCGGACGCTGGGATTTTGACATGAGTTCATATCCGGGGATTTCCCAAAATAAACCATGGGGTTTTTCAAGGGAGTGAAGAGATTTTTACAAGCTTGTTTGTTGCCACCTTTATGGTATAAAAAAATGTTAATATTTTTTCACGAGAATAAAAATGAAAGTTTGGCGATGTAAGACCCGAGAAATATATACCTACCTATACTTTTATAAGTTACTAGTTGCCCCCGCGGTTTCATCCGCATTTTTGACGGAACCCTTTAGGGGTAAAATTTTCAAAAATCCTTTCTTAGCGGACCTTAAAAGATTTTGAAAACTAGATTCCTAACGGGGATTAGGAATGTACTTTCTGAAATTCCATGATTCATCAGCGAGTGGTATTTCACTTTTATAAATAGATACCTATTTAGATGAGCAGTCTCTATAATTATCATAATGGTATTACCATACGCCAAAATAGCTATAAAACAATGATCATTAAACAAGTGCGTTACATTAATAGACGTCAAATATCATGAATACGTTGTTAAAATGAAATTCAATATAGTAAAACAACTTCGATACTAATATTATCAAGAACAATGGCTAAGAAATTAGCTCCAAAGCCTTTACAGCTATGCAAAATTCCATTAAGAGACCTGCCACTTGCATTAATTCTCCGCCAACGTTATTATATAGTTAAGCTTAAACAAACGTATCTTGTTTCGTTTAATATTATATTTTGATACTAGTTTGTTTACCCGGCAGTTTTATCTAATAAAATGTTTGTGTGTAATTTAAATGAATCGTTTTTCCTGTATAGAAAATCGTTAAGTATTTCAGAATGTGTTTGGTAGATTTTCAAAATGAAAGCGGTATCAAGCCAAGATCTAACGTTGTGTTTAGTCTCTTCATCATGTTTTTCTTTACTGAAAGCTCTACAACTTATTGCATACCGCGGAAAATTTATAATTATTAAGAACTAGTTTTCTGCCTATGTTTTTCTTGCATGCAAAGTATCTTCTGTTTTATTCCAGGAAATAATCTACCTATGTGCAAAGTTTTATCAAAATCCGTTCAGCCGTTTTTGCGTAACAAGCATCCAAACATACCTATATAAAATCTTTCACATTATAGTATATATTAATAGGATAGTAGGATGTAGTACTTATTTCCACTCTATGGTTATACCTGAATTCCTGACAGGAAACCGTCTTATTTCAGGATCTCTATGTACCAAATATCATGAAAATCCGCTCAGCCGTAACGAAATCGAATGGTAACAAACATCGGAAGATTGATATTAGTACACTGAAAAATAAACCTTTTGTAAATATACAGTAAAATCAGATCTCTATAACATAAAGTTGTAAATATGTGCGAAAGCTTGAGACTACGAAGCTTAGCATATTGCCCCAGTTTCAAGTAAACAAGTGCTGACACAATTGTGTGATTTTTCTGCAGAGATGCAAAATGTAAGCTATCTCTTTGTTGTTCAGAAAATTGTTATTATCAGTATCTTTGTAAACATGTTTGTTGTGTTTTTTTTTGGATAAGCTTTTCGCAATCTCACCATGGTAAGTGATGATATGGCCGAAGGTGGTAAGCATACAAAGCCTAGATGGGAGCCTATATGTTTAATTTGAATGCGTTTGTACGTTAAGTACGATTGTTTTTTTTTGTGTCCAACAAAACATCAAAATCGCAAAACACTATAGGTAATATCGTTAAAAAAATGGTAGGTACTTAATTAAATTTCATAACACTCTTCTTCCCAAAGTGTTATGATATTAAATTTATAGTCAAGGAATATATATTGTGCTCTTTCACTACCACCCCACTCTTCCGTTAACAAAAGATAAGTCACAAAAAATCTCATTTCACCTTAACAAAACATTCAAAACACAATCTTGATAGGTCATCAGGTTCATTAGACAGAAAAGACGGCAAACGACGGAGACGTCCGGATAGATGCGCAGTGACAGCGTCAGCTGCAAATGAGCATGCCAGCCCAGACTATGCCAGACCGCCGGCGGCGTGGCGGCGGCGGCGGGTCGAATTGTACCGATCCTGAATGCAAATTACGAGCACCGTCTGTGCTAATGGATGCAATGGTGGCCCCTTTCATAACTGGGCCTTTAAAATAGCGATGGCAGAAGCGGAGAAAACAACGTCTTATTGTATTGTATTGTTATTAAAAAAAATAAGATTGTTGTTTTTTTGTCTGACATTCACTGACATGACCGAGTAGGAGTCCAAGACTGCTATATAATAGCTTCTCTAGCGTCTAGCAGGAGCAATATTTTTTGATATTGAAGATAGTTGAGTCGTCAAATAGTCGAATAGTCACGTAACCTGACAATGAAACGAAACTCAGCAAGTTTTTTAAAATTTTCTACAAATTCCAATTTAAGACAAAATAACTGCGATAACTTAACATCTTTGGCCATATTCTACTTGCCTAGTTGAGATTATTTTCAGTAAAAATTTCGAAAAAATTAAAATTTCCTGGCCACACAGTCACCTGGTTCGTATCTTTGAACACGTTCAGACCTTTATTACTGCCCAAATAGTCTTTACTTAGAGCAATATTAAGCTTCTCTCTCTGTAATTAAATTTTAGTTTATATTAAGTATAAACAATTGGATACATAATAAACTGGATCTCGGAAGGTTTATTCTGCGTAGGATTTGCCTTTAAGCTTTAAGGCATAACCTACTCTTGCCGGGAAAGCCTTTGAAAACCTTTGTATTGTGCCGGCATAACACATCTCGAGGAATTGCTTTATATTCATGACTAATTTCACCTATATAAGGATATATTATTAACACACCCTTTTGGGTGATACGCACAAAGACATTGGCTTATACGTATCAATTATTATTAAGTACATATTTGAGTAGGTACATTGAATAGTAAATTGAAAACGTGAGTTAGAAACTGTATGCAGTTGTTGTTTGATCGCGAGTGTACGAGTAGTGACTAGATTGGATTTAGAAGCTATGTTTGGATAATTTTAAGTATCCCGCCAGAACTGGAAAAAATGAATCAGCTAAAATCGTGTAGTCCACGCAGGCGAAGCTGCCGGCGGAAAGCTAGTGATAAAACTACCCACAATAGCTTAGCAGTAATTTTCCTGGAGAATTCTTTGTATAAAGTGGTGGGTAAAATGTTAGTTAATTAATAACATTAAAATTGTGACAGTATAAAGAAGGTAATTATAAAAAAGCTCAGCAGATTTAAAACATCAAAAGGTAGAAATTAATACCAAAAGTATTTTCGTAATAATATTCAGCATATTTTATTACCTCTCTGAAGGACTGTTGAATAAAATATAGTACCAACCTTATAAATATTTCGGAGCCTCTTTATTCGCAACTCTATTATTTACCGGTGTTTCAAGGGAATTTCCGGTTCGGCACATTTTTTAATAATTCAATAGGCACAATGCCTGAAAACTAGAATGTCTGTAGCACCTTTTTGATAGATAAATAATAATACACCAGCTAGCAAAAAATATCATCCTTACGGAAGGAAATAAGGGTTGTGGAGGTAAATTGGAATTCAACAAACGTTGGGAGCCAGTAAAATTTGGCGCCTCCGTCTCGTGATACTGTTTTCATGACGTGACAAATACGATACAAATATAAATAAAGCGAAACATCTTATATCGGTGGAATATTTCCGAGATGCAGACGCGGTTTGTAAAGTATTCATGTAGATGGAGGCGCGGCCAATGTTTTTGGGCGATGTGAAATCGAATTCGTGAGACTTTATTATTTTCTCTACCGTTTGCCGCGTTCAATGTCATTTAATTTGGATATTTGGGTATACGAGTATACGAACGAAATATTCGATTGCGGTTTCAAATATAACTCTTATTGGACGCTGCGAGGAACTACTGCAGTTTCTTTCCTTCCGAGATTTGGAGATATTGTGGAACATACAGTTATGCTAAAATAGTCAAAAAATAAATATTATGTATTATAGTAGGGTTACCTAAGATAACTTTTTCATCTTAATTGAATCGGTAGGGCATCAATTACAATAACTAAAACAACGATAAATTAAGAATAAATTAAAATACTCTCGCAGAAGTCAAATATTTTGTCAATATTTCTCATTTTTATCATTAAAAAACATATATTATTGCTTTTTTTATTCAGTGATATTATTGAAAATTACCTTTTCTGGGAAAATATCGATATTCAAATTTCAAAGGCCCATCTTGCTTGCCTCTTACTCCTCCTACAATAGGTAATTAAACTCGCCCTTGCTGACGATACGACAAGTTTTATCAAAGGTAGCCTTAGAACCTATAATCCAGGCAGCTTTCAGACCATGTAACTTCAAAGACGTAGACGCACTGAACTTGATTAGTTTCCTCCAAAGTACGGTGCTTTGTGGTGAGGAGAATGGGTTTTGTGATGGACAACCAGAGATTCTGAATATGAATAATGTTTATTAAGTTTATTTTTAATGAAAGTGCTACTGTAATTACCACCTGTTCGAAAGTCAACTGAAGAGAAGAACCAACAAGAAAATTGGCATTCTTACATTTTTTTATATTTTTTGACAATCTGACTATATTGGCTATTTTAGCCTTAATTAAAAATCTAGAACAAAAAACATTAGAGCAGATAAAATTATTTTGGAACTAGCTCAAAAACTTTTCGTTAGGGGCTGTACACAGCATGTTACAATCGGATTATTAAGGCGATAATAGCTCAGTGGTAGTGACGTCAGATACCGCGGCGAAGGTCGTGGGTTCAAATCCTACAATGAGCTTGAGCTTTCGGTGAAGGAAAACATCGTGAGGAAACCATAGCACGGTGGTAGGGTAATTCGAAGTACCCGACTGGCTGGCTACCTACAAGTACCCTACTACCTACCCTCAAGTTGAAAATCTGTCGCCAAGCACCTATCGGTGTGTTCAGACAGCTACACTTGAGAGCCAGTTCCCATCTAGGCTTTGTGTGCTTACCACCTTCGGCCACATCATCACTTACCATGGTGAGATTGTGATCAAACAAAAGCTTATCCAGAATAAAAAAAACATACTTTAAGGAAAAACGGTCACCCACAAGAAAAAAACCTCACCCAAAAGCTCAATAGTAAAAAATTTAATTAGTTCAGTTCTAATTCGTAGCCAGTAGAAATAACAAAAAAACCATATAATTTTAATGTAAAAGCAAACTTCAAATGAAGAATGGAATCAATAAATTTTATTAGCTCTACAATATCTGAGGAGAACAGGGTTCCGTACTACGATGATTTATAGTGGGTTCTCGATTATATTTCTCTATCTTCATTGCACACTGCAACTGCAATGCGAAGTACCTATCTATATATTTCTGATTTATATACGGTCGTTTCAAGACATTACTTCAATGCTAAATTGCATTTGCTGCAGATTTTTAACACCCGACGAAAAAAGGGGGTTATTACATATCTATAAGTTTATTCATAAAGACATCCCATTTAAATATGTATCATTGAAAAAAAATACCTTATTGCTTTTCAATAACTATGAAAATATACATAAAATAATTATAATCCATGTTTTTACTTTTGATTAAAATATTTTATTTACACTCATATCGTAAAGTTTCGATTATAAATTCAAAAATAGTACCGCAATGACCTACGTACGTAATGACATACTTTACTCACGAGCTTATAGATATAAAGTACAAAATATTCCTTTTTTATTTTTACACTTTGGACCAATACCAAGGAATTTTTAATTCAATTTTATAAACGGTGGTGATGGTCTATGGCGCGAGAGTATAGATGAAATAGCGCATGAAACTGCATATAACCAGGTAATGATAATATCAAAATCTCGCTCATATTTTAATAACACCATTTATCGAAACGTTTCATAAACTTCTATTATTTGGTTATATATTTTAAAATATCCGATTAGCAGATGAGTCATATGTATGACAGCAAATGTAGCGAAATTAGCCCCCAATATTAATTCAGAAACTCGTTTGTACCGAAACTATCATACTGCTTAAAGTGGATGCTACTTTCCTCAACCGAAACAGTTTATCCAGACGACACAAGATCCACAGCCACCTGCTGCCTCTCGTCTCAATATTGTACCAATTTTTTTTTTATCTTAAATTTACATAACACGGTTCGGTATCTTTAAGATGAAATTGTCCTTCCAAACGCTATCTCACCGATGCGAGCCTTCCAGATATCTTTTATTTTATTCAATATCTTTGAAGGGCACAAAGAATTCTTTCCAATACGTCTAAATTATTCGGGTGGCGTCAAATAAGGCTTTGTTGAACTAGAATTGTTGTGCCTATATTCTGATTGCTGATACGAGAACCATTCGAGTGATGAATTCTTATCATTTGTTTATTTTTGGTCTAGTGAATTCTTACCTCAGTATTACTCTTACTTGGTATTTGGTACTATAGCGTAAAACTATAATAAACGTTCTATTTTCGATGTGTATTGTGGTGTGCTTCAAAAACTTTTTGTAGTTTTATAAGATTGTTCTGAAACCTTGATAAGGTTATTTACAAATAATGCATTGGTTTGGATTGAATCTAAAGTCGTCGTGGATATCGCTTAGGTTTCAAGTCTTTTGGGACGTAATTTTGGACGTTGCGGGTAGTACGCTATATTTTAAACGTTTTCTAATTGGTTTAGAAGCATTAAACCTTGATTAATATATTGCGTTTTAACCTCGTATTGCAATGAGCAATAAAATACAACTTAATAATACTATCATATTTATTTTATGTTATTGTAATTAGGTTAATATGTAATTTGTATACATAATTATATGTAAAACATGTAGGTTTTGTATACACAGTAAACGTACCTATGTAAAATAAATATTATTTCATATGCATTCCCACCATGTGTGACTTTAAAAAATAATTAATTTATTCATAAAAGATATTGAAAAGATAATGTCAAATGGAAAATCAGTTTTATTTTAATATGCAATAAAACATAAGATATTTTATGTTCCAAGTTTATTCATATCAAATATTGAAAAAAGATCAGTAAAATATTTTATATTTTCAATATCAGGCCGAATAATATTTTACAAGCTTTGCAACTATCTGTGAAATAAGTGAAATCATGCATGCGAAACATGTGTGAGTTAGGGTCAATTCAAACCAAATGGAAAACTGCTCGCGTGCGTGCTCAATAATTTTTCCACGTTTACGTAATGAAACAAACTCTTTTGTCTTAGTATCATGGTAAAATATTTGTATAAGATACAGACGATTATTACTATGTCGTGGGAAAATGTACCTCTTGATTTGAACCTTAATCTTATTAGTATTGAGTACCATTGCATTCTGTTGCGGTTGAATATTAATTATTTAAAACTCCTTATAATATTATGTCACATAGCGCATTTTTCTTGCAATTAACCCCATTGCGCGATGTGTTTTGTTTGTTACTCATTTGCAGTAGGCTTTTCTGCAATATCCTACATGATCATAATACTATAAGCGTTTATATCTACATTATCTTTGACTTGGGATATACAAACACCAACATGTAGCTGTATACCATCCAGCTACCTATATTGTAGTGTTATATTAGCTGATGTTTTCCACATCATAAAATTCAAAACTCCACTCAAAACTCTCAACCTCCTGCCACTCTAAGGAGTCTCAATTTTACGGAGTACGAGCACGATTATACGTCCATATGAAAAGCGATTTTCTAAAAGAATCCCCATATAAAAGCTAAGAGTTAACTGACGCAAACATAACCACTGGCTTTTAAAAAGGTAATACTTTCAAGAAAATATGTTTTCATGAAGCAAAATGAATAAAACCACAACGAAGTCACGTTTCAGAAGCGTTTAATTAATGGAGAAGCTGGAACGAAATGAAATTCCTTTCTTTTAAAAGTAACAGGGAAACGTAAGTAATAGTTTGTTCAATACCAGCTCAGATATCCTTGGACGGGGAGTTACCCGTGGATATCTTTTTACAGGGCTATTGTGAACGTACCTACAATAATTGAAGTGCTCAGGTTCGTAGGAACACTTTAATCATCGCGCTGATTGCTCTTGGATTGTACGCCGTTAGTCTGCTCAATTCACAATATCTGTGGTGATATTTTTAATAACTTTCCGTTGTTATTACTTGTTCAATATCAACAGGAACGCTTACAAAAGTTTTTCCATTGTTCAATTTTTTCTGTGGAAAATTATAAAGCTTAAAAGTAGATTTGCGTTAGATAGAATATATGAAGTCCTCATCCTCTAGTCGTTGGCTCACTGCTGAGCATCGTGATGTGCCCACTTTTTTCTCATATATAATAGAGCCGCTTCCACTACTCCCAGTCTTTGGCGTGGTGTAGGGCGTCTGAGATCTTTGTGTTCACTTGTTTGGACATCTGGTCCGACCATCTTATTGGGCTGCGTCTCCTTCCTTCCAGCTTTCCTGTGACTATTAGCTTCTCTAAATTGTTGGAGGGTTTTTAGGCTTCAGGCTGGAAGTATTCCAGAAATCACTCGCCAACCTCTCTTGATAATGTCCCGACCTCAATCATGACGAAGATATGGAGTAAAAAACACAAATTTAAATCGGATAACTTTTATACACGGACATATTAAACTACAACACTACATACCTACTACTAGTTTATATATTACTGCTATACATATATTTACACCCAGATACAGACATATTACTGTACCCATATGTTTGTCCTGGTCGGAAATCGCACACCCTGCGACGTGGCAGTTAGAAATAAAACCTCTACGCCCCAGCTTGCTTCACGCGATTTTTATTACATTGTTCATTATCTAATTATCAGTACACTGTAAATATAACAGTCACATGTCAATACATCAGAGGTTAGATCATCGAGACTTCTAGGAGGGTAACTAGAAATTTAACCCCTTGGCTCGCAGATGGAACGTCCACATAAGAGTTACGACTAACTAGTAACACATGGTCAATCCCCCTGGTATTGCTAATATCTATAGGCGACAGTAGTCACTTAACATCAGGTGACCCGATTGCTGTTTATCAGACTTCTGACATAAAAATAAAAACAATGCGATCGTTGTAGTTGAAGTCGGATAAAGCTTACCACAATGCTACTGAAAAGAAAACTACAATGAGGAAAATAAACAAAGAAGTGACACCATACTACGAGTATTGTAGACTTGTCGCCTACAAACTTAGTTATTTATATAAATTGACTACAAAGTATATCAATGTAAGGTAAAGTTTTCTATAACAGTTTTCTTGTGTCCATTAATAACACATGGCGCCCTACAGCGGTGATATTAAACTTCAAGACTTGAGGGTGAAAAATGAGAGGGTTCGTGCTGAGACACTGGTTAAGTCTTTGTTTGCGCTAGAAGACTAGATATTAGCTTTTAAGTAGCTTGTAAATTGATTTCCTAAACTTTGAAAACGATCGTTGGCAACATTATCGTATTTTTAAATATTATAAATGTTGTTGGCATAGTTTTCTTGACGTTAAGTTTGTAAATATAAAATAGAGCGAGTTTTGGACCGTGTTTCGAATAGACTTATGACCCAATCTTATTATGGTTATTCGTTTAAAATGATCATACTAAGTCTTCATCGGAACAAATATCTTCACGTCTTCGGATACGTTCCATCCACAAACGCACCCCACTCTTTTTCCTAATCTCTTACAGTGCAAGTGTGCATCCTTTCACTAGTGTTCTAGGCTATAAAAACCGGCCAAGTGCGAGTCGGACTCGCGCACGAAGGGCTCCGTAAAAATTGCAAAAATCACGTTTGTTGTATAAGAGCCCCCCTTAAATATTTATTTTATTCTGTTTTTAGTACTTGTTGTTATAGCGTCAACAGAAATACATCATCTGTGGAAATTTCAACTGTCTAGCTATAGCGGTTCTTGAGATACAGCCTGGTGACAGACAGACGGACGGACAGATGGACGGTCAGACAGCGAAGTCTTAGTAATAGGGTCCCGTTTTTACCCTTTGGGTACGGAACCCTAAAAAGAGTGGGGCGCGTCTTCTTCGATGGCACTATCTACATATATTGGTCTATCTAAAACAGAAAAAATCAAAACAAAACTTATTAAACTTACTTACCACCTACTAGGTCCATTTTTTCATAATTTCTCGAGATATTTCTCCAGTATGCTGCACCGTGCCTTAATGACAGTTCATAATGTCATTAAAAGTTAACACCGTGTGAAACAATAGTGCGGTATACAGGGTACCCCAGTTTTCATTTAGTCCGGTGCGGTTACCCACTCCAACTTAACTGACGCTTATACGTGGCAAGTTGTAAGTCAAACTGTAGGGTTACGAAGTTGGAATTACTTAACGGTTTGTGGAAAATTTCAAATGGGTACACCAGACCCTTTGGTTACCTGTTTTAGGGTTATATCGAGCGAGGTGTAGGGTTAAAACTGTAAAGGACTTTTGAGAGCGGTAATTGGGGATTACGCGTGGATTTCATTAGTTTCAGGAATTGCTTATATTTGATTAGAATTAATAATACAGGTCGAATTATACAGTTATTAGTTTGGGTATTCGTGTTTCATGTTAAATTTGCCGTGGTTTTTGTATTTTCTTTTTATGTCAGAAGTCTGAGAGACCTGATGGTAAGTGAATACCGCCGCCTATAGACATTAGCAATAGCAGGGAGATTGCCGAAAGGAACTGGCTCAAGAACAACTACCGGAACATACCGACAGAATTAGATACAACTTGAGATAACAAATAACTTTACCACTGGACTACCTGACCTCACGATGGTTTCCTTCATCGAAAACTCATTGCAAAATCGGAAACCACGATCGTCACGTCATTTAACTGAATGAGCTATCATCGCCTTAGTTTCCCTTGTAAGGGGTATTGGTAATCAGGGGTATAGTAGAGACGGGTAGGTATGAGCTGCTGATGATAAAGCGCCACTTGAGACCACTAAAACAATAACTTTAATTAAACCATGACAACTTAAGTACGTAAGTAACTTACTATGTATATAATAACTTTAAGTAACAATTCTATTAAGATCCGAAGATTGCAGCAAAGGAAATATAACCCGTCTGTATTCAAAGAGCACTACTTCTAGTATAAATGTAATAGGAAGAAACGCCACCATTAGTCGGCGACGTTGCATTGTGCCCCAACGCCTTCTCACGGGGCTAATTTGCATTTTTACATAGAATAACTATTTATTCAGAATAGCCACTTATATGTATAGGGTAATTTAGGTTGGGTAGTACTGGTAGTAGGTAGGTATTTATCTTAAATAAGCCTTTTTTTATTCTGGATAAGCTTGTGTTTGACCACAATCTCACCATGGTAAGTGATGATGTGGCCGAAGGTGGTAATCACACAAAGCCTAGATGGGAACTGGCTCTCAAGTGCAGCTGTCGGAACACACCGATAGGTGCTTGGCGACAGATTTTCAACTTGAGGGTGGTAGCCAGCCAGTCGGGTACTGCAAAGTACCCTACCACCGTGCTATGGTTTCCATACGATGTTTTCCTTCACCGAAAGCTCAAGCTCATTGTAGGATTCGAACCCACGACCCTTCGTCGCGGTATCCGACGTCACTTACCACTGAGATATCATCGCCTTGATCTTATAAAGTTACATATAATATAAACATAACACTTTTTGAGCTTAGGGTTAAATATAATACATGTTGCCATGCAGCTCACTCGACTACTATTGCTGTCCTGCTCTATCAATATAGTTCTGAATGTGACTTAGGGTATTTACCAGAGATTTTACGTAAAACTTCTAATTGCCTACCTATTCATGTTCAATAATGGTGTCTCTATTTACATATTTTTTTTATACCACAAGTGACAATGAAGCTGATGGGTCACCTGGTGATAAGTGACTACCATCGCCTATAGACATTAGCAATACCAAGGGGATTGCCAATGTGTTGTACACCTTATTACAACGTCTTAAAGGCAACTGGCTCTCAAGTGCAATTGCCGGAACACACCAACAAGTGCTTACCGATAGATTTTCAACTTGAGGGTGGTAGCCAGCCAGTCGAGTACTACAAAGTACCCTACCACCGTACTATGGTTTCCTCGTGATGTTTTCCTTCACCGAAAGCTCAAGCCTATTGTAGAATCCGAACCGACGACCTTCGCCACGGTATCCGACATCACTACCACTGAGCTATCATCGCTATAAAAATACATAAATATCTAGTATATAGTGATATACTAGATAGATATTAGAAGTTTTTATTGGCAGATATATTTATAAAAACAACGTAATCAAAGTTTCGGGCTTTGTTTATATTTAATTCGTCAATATTTCTAGAAGCCAATTCAAAACTCTTGCACATCTGCAATATATTTATTTAATCTTTGCCCCACGTCGACATACTTAATTAAAGCTCGCGAATAAGTGCACACTTAATTGTATTAAGTCATGTGATTCTATCTAGATTCCAGCCTAACCTCAGTTGCTTCAGTAAATCACATCATACGTGTGCTAGTTTGAGAATGAGTGGACATTTGATATTATCGTGATATAAGGACTTACGTGACGCGGGTCCAAATGTCTGTTTCCTTTGATAATATATTTTAGGAAAAATTTTACATTTCTCAAGTGCTGCTTTCCATTACGATTCCAAGTGTTTAGCCACTAAATTGAAAGCGATAACTATTTTCTTCGACATTTAAAGCGTTATAATAATACTAGTTTTCCGCCCCGCGGTTTCACCCGCGTTCCCGAGGGATCTTATAATTTCTCTCTTTAATCTAATATCTAGTAATATGATCTACCTGTGTGCCAAGTTTCATTAAAATCCATACAGTAGTTTTTGCGTGAAAGAGTAAAAAACATCTACACATCTTCACACACATCCAAACATACTTTCGCATTTATAATATTAGTAGGATTTTTAATAAAATGTCAAATATTTAATGGCGATGTAGCTCAGTGGTATTGAGGTCGGATCTTACAATGAGCTTGAGTTTTCGGTGAATGAAAACATCGTGAGGAAACCATAGCACGGTGGTCGGGTAGGGAGTTTAATAATTTAACCTAGAAGCATAATCGGGGAGATGCATTAATCCATACAAGCTATTTCAAGCCGCACAAGCTGGATGCCGGTACAGCACTAGTAATCAAATAGGTGCTAGGGTGCTTTGCAACCTGGCCGGGTTGCAGATTAATGGGCACAAATATAACTTCGCCCTGACAAAGTGAGGTGCTCAAAGTGAACTACGGTCAATTTTGGGTGGCACTTCGTAAAATTACTGGTTTACTTTATTTGTGACTATTTGACTAAATGGGCTTGTAAAGTTTTAGGATATTGGACCTTATTACTTTATTGAAGCAAAACTTTGGTTTAGGGACCAAAATATTAAGAGTAAAATCGGTATAGTGATTCTATAAGGGATATAATAATAGGTATCCAAATAAAAATTGTATAAGACTCTTCAATAATAGAAAATAACATAAGAACCGTAGTCATCGTTATAAATTAACAAAGCTTTTATAAGCAAAAAAAATCATACAATAAATAATTCGTCTTATAAGATTCCGGCTGGCTTCATAACGTTGCGATCTAATGTCCAGTACCAGTCTCAGATGATCCCTGTCGTGCCAGAGGACATGAGAATTTCAGTTAAAATACTTTTCAACTCCTGACGTCTCGCAGATTTCAAGTTTAGGCATCAAATAAAAATTTAGGATAATATTTTCTGTAATTGCCCTTAATTGTTGGCTTTTATTATATCCATTTTCGTTCAACGTTCCTTACAATGATTCGGAGTTTGTGTCTAGAATTTTAAGTAAGACGTTTCAGGAGTTTTATTTCTTTGTAAAATTGATGGTGCCAAAATGTCAATAATAATATTGGTGCGGTGATTCATTCCACAAATATAGTTACTTAATTTACATACCAATTATAGACATACAGCGAAATATGTTTTTGGCAAATAAATGGTCGAAGGTTTATGTAACAATTTTTTTTTGTAAGACCCAGGTTGGATTAAAGAAATCCATTCATCCGTCCGGGCTTCCTTTCCCTTATAAGTGAAAACTGCCGCTGCAAAAATATTGAAAAAGCTAACTTTGAAGCAGTATGAGAGACCGCAAACTATGTAAAGGTTTAGAAGTGCTAGTATTTTTGAGCTGAGGGCATTTGAAGTCACAGATGTACGTGAAACGCAAAGTAAACACACGGCTAAGGACATTTCAGACTTACATTACTGGGTAACGACCCTCCAGCCAACTGTAACTGGCCGTTCAGTTTAATTTCATATCGTCAAATACGAGGATTGTTACAATGTCTTGTCTCTACGATATTCTTAATCTCCTTGTCCCCTTTCAGAACATTGTTGCTCTTTAGCACATTATGATAAAAATTTACTACTAAATTCATCTTACCTACATAATTAAGTACCGTTTTAATAACTGTCTCATCTATTTTATTACATTATAATATGATATAGCCTTTTATTCAGTTCAATTATTTAGTTATAAAGATTACATTTTAGTGTGGTCTAATATTTTTAATATTCTTGCTTCTTTTCTATAGGTTTGTTTGACAGGCAAAATCTACCTCCATACTGTTCCATTTATCTCTTTCTTGAGCTCTGTTCTACATCACTCCTGCCACTGGACTGATGTCATCGTCCAACGTTTTTTGTGTTCTGCTTTTTCCTTCTCTGGGGTATATTTTTTATTACATAACAGTAAATATTTATAAAGACTTAAACGGGTATTTTGTTTCTAATGGCACTTCATGTAGCTGTCCAAAATTTTTCTCTCAACCAGTGTTTCATTAAGGGCAAACAACAACCAGTTTCTTGCTAGAATTAGTGAGATCAACAAAGGTCAATTTACCACATAGGTACTACTACAAGATTTAAATCACATGCGAGTATACAAACGAACGTGAAACATATAAAATAATGTAATTAAACATCTTAGATCACGCAATAATATCCACTTGACAATGTTATTATAAACAATCATAACTAAATCCACTTCCATTAAATTAATTTGAAGCATTATTCTACGTCCAAAACATAAGCTTCGGTTAGCTTGCACACTGCCAAAATACAATAGTTGGAATATGGCAGAAATTAATAAACGAGCATAAAGGAGCATTATCGCTAAGATCATATGCATCAGCTCGCCGCAGTAAGAGTTGGAAGGTTTCCAAACAGGTACCACGGAATAGGATATTAAGAATTAAATTAGAATGTGTCACTTAAATGTGTTTTATGTTATTATGAATGATATTTGGAATCATTCATGAAGTAGAGGAAATTGAACTACGGGCTTAAAGAGATTAGCACCATATTTGTGTTCTACATAATAGGTATTACTTATTTTCAGAAGATTTTACATTCAGAGGTAAAATATTCATAATTAATCACTCAATCACATCGCTCAACATATTATGTAGTTATAAAGAACTTTAAATAAGTATGATAATGAATATCGCGGTGAACTAATAAATATTGCAGAAAATTAAAATCTCGCAGATTTTTTTTATCATTCGTACAGAAATTGTTTCTGTTCCAAAATTGTGAACTTTAGACGCAACAAAACGTAATACGCCAACTCGGCAAATGGACGAATTAAATTAACTCACAGCACAGCTAAGCATTCGCTTACGTTGAATTTTACTGCTCCTATTATTGCACTTTAGTCGACATTATTCTGGTTTACGTTAAGTCAGCGGTGCAGTACCTACGTATTTTTTTAAATTAAAATAGCTATGTAATTATCTAAATGTTAATAGTTTGGTTACCAAGGTAGTTCTATCATAAAGATAATTAATAATAATGGCGATACCAACCAATCTGTCAGTTAGTCAATAATTTAAAGTTAGAAATCATTTATTAAGTTTAGGCCCTGATAAGGCACTTATAAACGCTACAATTGTCAGGCTGCACGTTAGCCTACTACGAAGTATAGGCCTCTTCTTTTGCGCCACATTTTTGACGCTGTTCCAGTTTTAAAGATTTCTCGCAAATAAATGAATAAATCATAATGGTCATGGGTCCGGTTGTCCGGAGAATTTAACGTCTTACTCACCTCAGATAAACCCTAACTATAACTGAGTGCTAGGAATATTCTGCCTGCTTATACCTTAGCTGGTTGAATGGACCTCTAAAATAGATAGATAAAAAGCACAGCAGTTTGGAAGAGTGTGGTCCTATCCGCTGGGGATGCGTCATTCAACTCCTGGACCAGGAGTCGATTGGCTAGGCCACTTCATCCTCTTTTCTGCTTCCCGCTTCCCGGTTCATGATTTATCCCTCACGTTTTCGATCTTGTTTCCCTTCGTCCACGACGCTATTGCGCAGCATGTATAGGATGAAGTAAAAAACAACAATAACCTTCTGAATAACGTAATAAATACCATTTATTAAAACTATCCAATCCATAAGCTACCATGACCGCTAAATCCAGATCATAATTTTTGTTTTATTTAAATTTCTCCTACCAGAAAGTGGTAGGAGAAATTTAAATATTTAATAATTAATAATTTATCTATACAATTTCGCATTGATTTGATATGTAGGTAATGTAATACTTACATTATTTTCTAGTAATACTTTTACAATCGCATTCAATGATACAGCAATCAGAATCGCTTAGGGCTAGTAGCAAGCGTTTTGGGGACTGACGGATAGATATAATTTTTATTACACAAAAATTATTAAATAGAAGCGAATCCAAAACGCTTGTTTTAACTAGAACTCTTATGAATAGAGCCCTTTAAATTTATTGATATCGATAATTTCAAGATTTGTTACTGTCTTCAACCGGTTTCTTTTCTTCAACAGCTATAACAATATCCTTAATCGGTTCCTTAGTTGCCTCCTTATTGAATTTAGATGATACATTGATCAGACATTCAATGTATGGCGGCGGTTGCTCAGTTGCTGGAGCAGCACTTTCGGACTTTAGAGCATTAATGTATTTCTTTATGATGATTAGGAACACTACCGAAACAACTGAAATCGGAAATTGTGGTTATTACAATATTTCATATGTAGTGACTTGTGATTTTGGCAGAAAGCTAAAGATACAGATTGCGCGTGAATAAGTTGGCGTTTCTCAATAGTTTTTAAGTGTTAAAGATTATCTAAACTCAATCTGATACCTCTTTCGACTGTGAGTGTTTCTCTTGCCGTTTACGTGAAATGAATGATCATTCATTGAAGACATGAGGCTACGTTACGTGAGAAGAAGTTAAAGTAGGCATGGGCGGTGTGTCGGTCTTGCGTGTCATATCATTAGCACTATATTAGTTTGTCGGTTATTGTATTTCTTGTGTATGTAATAACGCTCTTTAAGTTATACTAAAAGCAAATTGACTGAAATATCAACCTTATTCATATATGGTACCTTCAAAGAACCTCAATTTTAATACATATTGGGAAAACATAAATACTGCTCTGATCATAGAAGGACTTACTTCTGTTAAAAATGATAGTTGACAAGTACTTACAGATATCGATTAATTTAAGGAACCAGTATGTTTCGACGGTGAACACGTCGTAGAATGTAGGCTGGTAACCAAAATACATCACTTGCATGATCAGTTTTATCATAGACATTGTGAAGAACATACGCATGGGATCCGGGTTTTTCTGTAAATAAAATAAAAAATATGTGAAGTTTTTTTTTAATTGATCGTTTTTATAGCGAGTAGGTAAAAAAATGGTATATCGAGAACTGTGTTGGGTTTGTCAGGTGAAACGACTATTATTATGAGCCCAACTCTGGAAACATATTTTCATACATTTTGATGTAGCAAAGTTGGGTTTATGAAGTTTTAAATTTCAGAGTTGATGCATGGTTTATCATCATTGTCAATTGTTCAGCTTGAGTATATTAGTATATAAGTGTCGGTCCTTATCAACGCGAGAAACACAGCACGGTACGCATATTGATGTAGTTTTCAAGGTGACCTAAGAACTTGTCGACTTTCTAAAACCTTGGATGAAATTATGGTATTATCTGTTACGTCTGGCCAAGTACCGACCGATTTCCAAATAAATACTAGTATAAAAACGAGCAAGGAAAATATAAATATGGATGTACTCGTTTACGTTCCGAGGTAATTAGAATAAAAAAATGCTAGTAAGTGCACAAAAGAAGTAAAGCTGAATCAATACCTATCTTAGAATTTTTCCTCAGATTGTTGATACGCATTTTATTACATTGGAAATGGTTAAACTCTTGGAAATTGAATTAGTCATTTCTAGAAACTTAGTGCATAATTCATAGCTATTTTTCCTGTTACCGTTTCATACTTATCCATATTTTTTACAGTAAAAGTTTCTGCTCTTAAATTATGGCGGTATATTTTATAGCTTAGAATTTAACCAACCTTATGCAAAGCAAAAATATAGGAGATGACGATCCTCAGCCAAATAAGATTGATCAAGTAGTTCAATATATCAACAATATAAACATGTAGCATCCCAGGGTAGCACTTAGGCTCGGCAGCAACCACCATGTATTCCACATAAACGTTGTACTGGTTCCTGAAGATGCGAGGGAACGGGTAGAAGCCATGTGTTCCAAGGTTCAAGATCAGAAGAATTGGTTCCAGCCATGGTATGTTTATTGCTCGCAGCTGTGAAAGATTGAACTAAATTAAAAACAAGTATTGTTTGTTAGTGACTCAGCTGAGTCATGTTGGAGCAATGGAAAAATATGTACTGAATGTAAGAATATCTAGAAGTATTTTCTCTCTGTGTGTTCTACCGTCTGTATAATGGGGAGTGTTCTCAAGAACTTTTTGACTTGGTGCCATCATCACTATTCTACCATCGCACTGCTCGCCGGCGATGTGGAGCTCATCCTCATATCCTCGAGCCGCCTCGATCGAGGCGGTGGAGTTCTTCAAAAAGGGCGTAAAAAGAGCTCTTCAAGGTTGGCAACACATCGGAAATCACCCTGGTATTGCAAATGTCCATAGGCGGCGGTGACCACTTACCATCATGTGGACCGTCTGCCTGTTTGTCAACCTATTGACATAATAAAAAGTGATTTTCATGTTTGCAGTCTGATAAACAGGCAGGCAAGTGATTACCGTCGCCTATAAACATTAGCAATATCTGGAGGATTGCCAATAATATGTTACCGCTCTTTCATAAAACTTAAAAGATATTACGTATTAGAAACAATAACAATCAACGTATAATTAATATTTAATTGAAATAACGAATTCAAGAACAGGTCGGCTGACTTAAAATTAGTGCCAATGAGTTTTAAAACATGCAAAAAGTTGAAGACCATTGGAATAGGATGCCTTTTTCTGTTTGCTATATCGATTGGAAATTGCATTCATAAGAAAAAATATAAGGATGTTATTAAAACAGTGTGTACATTTTGAGATGTCTTCATTTTGATATTAGTATTGGGTTTGTCAAGCTGAACAACTTTTAATATAGGATTAACTATGAAATTCGAAAAAAAATCATACTAAAGTTTAACTATGCTTTATGAAAACTATATGAAATTCTACACGAATAGGTAAAATTATAAACAACATTTTGAAATATATGAATAAAGATATAATGACCGGTAATGACATGTCGGTTATATGTCAGATTGGTAATGACCGCTTATGTGTCGACGTCATTCCTTACATAAACAACAAACCAGTTATTTCGAGTAAACGTGAATTGACTGTAGTTGTACAAGTAACATAATACTAAACAAAGTGGAATTGTAATTTTAATTGGCACCGCTACTTAAATTCTGGAATAAAAACTAGCACGTTCGTGTATTATTCAGTTTTAAAAGAACCAGCAAAGTTTGAACCTGTTTTTAACTTTTCACAATCACACCGTTAAATTATTATGAGTCATCAAGTTTATCATCATTATCATTAAGATGTCAGCCGGATGACGTCCACTGCTAGACAAAAGCCTCCCCAGGGTTATCATTAGTTATCAAATTATTCTTTTGAAGGTTTTAACAATCGGAAAGAACAACGCAGATTATTGTAATCAGAAGATTTAGCCCAATTCTAACATAGTCTCAAAACCAAAAGCTTTCACCAATGTATTTTCTTTTGAATAGATTCCACGTAGGATTGCCAAAGCTAATGATGCGATTGTTGGCTAGCTGACCTGACCGAACACAATAGATAAACAATGGTGTCTGGCATGTAGGGCTGCGGTCTGCGGCTTGGACTGACGAGGAAACGTCATTTCATAGCTGTGAGCATTGGCAACCATGCATCTATGGTCATGCTGTGTGTAACATTGCATTGATTTCGTTGTTCATCTATTCTCTACCAGTAACAAACTCGTTCAGGCGAGAAATTCCTGCTTCAGAAATACGCCGAAGTCATAAAAAAGCGTGGAGTATTCCAAATTTAACAGTTTAACCCATAATGAAATAATACGATAAAATTGTGATTTTGTGATTTTTTTTCGAATTTCATAGTTAATCCTATATTAAAAGTTGTTCAGCTTGACAAACCCAATACTAATATCAAAATGAAGACATCTCAAAATGTACACACTGTTTTAATAACATCCTTATATTTTTTCTTATGAATGCAATTTTTTTAGCAAACAGAAAAAGGCATCCTATTCCAATGGTCTTCAACTTTTTGCATGTTTTAAAACTCATTGGCACTAATTTGAAGTCAGCCGACCTGTTCTTGAATTCGTTATTTCAATTAAATATTAATTTGAAAATATTCCAAATTCTTCAAATTTTTTATATCAATGTTATAGCAAACCTTCAAAATTAATGTATGGAAACAATTTGATTTATTCAGCTGTAGGGTGTCAACAGGGTGACCCTCTCGGGCCGGCCATCTTTAGCTTAGCCATTAATCCTATCATTAAGCGTTTGAAATCAAAATTTAACGTTTGGTATCTCGATGATGGGATTTTGGGAGGAGATGTGACCACTGTGTTAAATGATTTAAAACAATTAATAAAAGATTTTCATGCTATAGGTTTAGAACTAAATTTTTCGAAATGTGAACTATTTTTTACGGATACTTGCACAGCAAAAGATTTGGCTTTTGAAAATTTTAATAGTTTAGCCCCTAATATTAAACTTTTAGACAGTGGTTCACTTCGACTGCTAGGTTCCCCCATCCTTGAAGAATCAGTTTCCACCTTTGTCGAGGAAAAAATTCAAAATTTTCAAAATGTTTCAGATCGTCTTTTAAAAATTAATAAACACATGGCCTTCACTATCATCAGATACTGTCTTTTTGTCCCAAAATTTGTGTATACTCTTAGGTGTTGTCCACTTTGGAAGTACCCCAATTTATTACAAGACTTGGACAATACCATTAGAGATACACTCATCTCAGTTTTTAATATAAATTTTGATAATCGAGGATGGTCACAAGCCTCTCTGCCTATTAGGCATGGAGGCTTAGGCATTCGCAAAATTTCTAGTGTGTCATTGCCAGCCTTTTTGTCTTCGGTCTATAGCACAGATGACCTTATAAAGCGCATACTCTCTGTTTCTTTTCAAAATGTTGAGGTATCTTGCTTGACCGAGGCCAGAATTTCATGGCAATTGGCCTGCCCGAACATTGAACTGCCCAAGGTCCCCTCCTCGCAGCGGCTCTGGGATGACCCTCTCTGTGAACTGGTACGGAATAATTTATTAGAAACGTCAACCAGTTCCACAGATAGGGCCCGCCTCACAGCTGTTTTTGCTTGGGAATCGGGTCTTTGGTTGCAGGCCTTACCATCTTCACATATGGGTACACTTTTGGACTCCAACACTTTTAGATCCGCAGTATGTTTACGCTTGGGCTTGCCGATTTTCTCGTCACATCGCTGTCAGTGTGGCACTGCTGTCGATCAACTCGGTCACCACGGACTATCTTGCATCAAAAGCGCAGGTAGATATTCGAGACATGCTTGCCTTAATGATGTCATCCGTCGGGCCCTTACCAGCGCCAACGTAACAGCTATTTTAGAACCAAATGGCTTGTTTCGTGACGATGGTAAGAGACCCGATGGAATGACACTTATACCCTGGAAGATGGGTCGACCTTTGGTATGGGATGCCACGTGTGTTGATACCTTAGCACCGTCTCATCTTCCAGAGACAGTGGATAGGGCCGGTGGTGCAGCCATGTCAGCAGAGAGCCTCAAGCGGCGAAAATACAGTAACTTAGATACAAGTTACATGTTTGAGCCGTTTGGGGTTGAAACTCTGGGTCCGTGGGGGCCGAGTGCACACCACCTTTTCCGAGAAATGTCAAAACGACTGGTCGACGCATCTCGTGACCAGAATGCTGGCATATACCTCGCTCAACGAATCAGCATTGCCATCCAACGTGGCAATGCTGCCAGCATTCTGGGTACGTTGCCTACTGACAACGACTTTTTTATTTAGATTTTATATTATTAGATTAATTACCTAGTACGTTAGTATTATTTTAAATAAAAGCATCATATTAGTGTACGTTTAATGAATAATTATTTGTGTCATTCAAAGTGTCATAACTTTATTTATAAAAAATCACAAGTCGGAATGTATTATATGTTGATTGTTATTGTTTCTAATACGTAATATCTTTTAAGTTTTATGAAAGAGCGGTAACATATTATTGGCAATCCTCCAGATATTGCTAATGTTTATAGGCGACTTAAACCAATCAATTGCAATTATGTATAAAAGAAATTAGAAATACGCTTCGTTTGTATATTGATACAAAGATGATACACTACGATTATATGAATACACAATGCTAGTTGATTCACTTGAATAAATAAAAATAGCATATCAATGTCATGAATAAGTTAACGTGTTGCATTTAATCCGCTTTATGTTAAGGACTATAAATAATAATCATACATAGTGACATTGCACTTTGTATTTGTAAAGCAATTTGTATGTATGGTTTAATTGTTAAGCTCCTGTACGTAGATAGGTACATATGAAGCACATAGAAATATAAATTGCAATCATTACTAATCTTACTACCACTATAAAAGTGAAACTGGCTGGCTACCACCCTCAAGTTGAAAATCTGTTGTCAAGCACCTATCGGTGTGTTCCCATCTAAGCTTTGTGTGCTTACCACCTTAGGCAACATCATCGCTTACCATGGTGAGATTGCGGTCAAACAAGCTTGTAAAAAATAAAAGTTTTTTACGATTTGTGAGGATGTGAATATGTTTGTTACTCTTTCACACAAAATCTACTGAACGGATTTTGAAGAAAGTTGGCATCCAGGATAGGTAAAAGATAAAACAAAGATTACTTTTTATCCCAGGAAAAGATAAGCACCCTCTGGAACGCGGGTGACGTCGCGGGGAACAGTCAAGTTATAAATGAAAGCAAATGCATTTTGATATTGAACGCTACAAGCAAGCATATGACTAATAAGTAATTTGAACACACTTTACTGATAACACTCATGACTAGTTTTGCAAACAGAAGGAATTGTAATCTCAAGGTCGTTTGCGGAAAAGAGTAAAAAAACAATCGAGTACTTTGTGAAAACTAAACAAAACTTGTAGTAAAGCCAAGTATTAGTTTTATTGGTTAAAATAATTTTAATAAATAATCTCGATTTTGGTGGATTTGAAGAAAATTTATATTATTAATTTTTCTCATGGTAAATAACTTCGCTTTAAAAATAGGCAGTTCAAGCTCACCTTTATGAAATTTTCTACAGTGCGAAGATTCTGAGTTAAGAACAACAATTTACCATACTCAGAAATGGTAGGAAAAAACAAGAGGTACTTAAGAAACATACATAAAATACTCACGCTCTCATTGTTTATGTCGCACTGGAAACCGTTGGTGACAATGGCGACCGTCATCACATGACACGCTATGTCCACGATGCTCGCTACCTGAAACATCAACATCCTATTATCTGTCTATCGTTTCTCAGGATTGTGTCTACAATTGTAAACATTTAAAGCTGACTTGTGTCGATCATAATATAATTATACTGAACTTGAGGCTATTAACGGAGAGACATAGGTCGAAGTGTCGATAGCAGACGTTAAAAATAACGGTCAAGTGCGAGTCGGATTTGCGCACCGAGGGTCCCGTACTAATTTTGTAGTTTTTTTTTTTAGAAAAAGAGTAGTATTTTGTTGTTTTTTTAGTAATTTGTTGTTATAGGGGCAATAGAAATACCTCATCTGCGAATTTCAACTGTCTAGCTACCACGGTTAATGATATATAGCCTGATGACAGACTGACGGACAGACGGACAGCAGAGTCTTAGTAATAGGGTTTCAGTTTTTACCCTTTGGGTACGGAACTCTAAAAAACAAGTAACCATTGGAAACCAGTTAGAAGCTTTATAATATTTTTTCTAGAGCTAGATCATGAAGGTCTTCAATAAAGGCGTCTCAAAAAATCTATTGACATCTTAATCGATTTAAATGCAGTTCAAATGAAGCATTTGTTTGAATTTAATCTTTTCGTATTGCGTAACATTATTACAATATGTAATTCAGTGTATTTATTCCAGCTTCGATTAAAACCAATATTTGAATTTAATTTTTTTAATCGATTTCGATATGGTAGCACGTTGTTAAAAACGCTGAAGCTGAAGGAGCTGAAGATATAGCGGGCACCCTTCATCATCATATCAGCCGGAAGACGTCCACTGCTAGACAAAGGCCTTCCCCAAGGATCCCCACGATTACCGGCCTTGCGCTACCCGCATCCACCATTGCCCAGAAGAAACCTATTCACACTGACCTTGAGGATTTCGTTTTTAAACTCTTGAATTACTTTTTAAAGTACCTACTTATTATGTAATCGTAATGATATTTAAGCTCACAGTGTTACCTTCATCTGGATTTTTACTAGTATTTAAAATTATATACTTACGGTACTTAGATAACTTATCGAAAGTTACAAAAACACCGAAGCATATTTATAAGTCTTTGAGGAAAATCAGTAATATTATTTATCATGCATAGTCTAATAAGCACATTTTCGATTGTAAGGCGCTATAAATAAAGTTCATAGTCATATGCCAAAATGGTATATCTCGAAACAATGAATGTATCGACTCGCTGTCTGTTATATCGACGTTCATATTTATAAAAGTTCAAATACCTACCTATATAAAATATAACGTTTTAGGTAGGTATAGGTATTGAGATGTACATATTGCTTATCAATCAATTTAATTTAACGATTATTATTAATAGATAACGTATACTATTTAATGAAGGACATAAATTATTAAGTTTATTATTTCTATCGAGTTTTGTTGATTGTGAGTAGGTTAGGTACCTATACAGTTGATAGTTAATCGAAATGTTTTCGCAATGATTTGAGGAAAATAACTTCTATTTACGAATATGACCAGCTGATAGCTTTGTATGAAGAATGTCTCCAGAATATTATTATATCTTTCATTTGGTTCCACGGCCTGAAGACCTGACCTTTTGGAAGGTATAGGTAGGCTATAGGTAAACCTAAAGTCGGATGAATTAGCTGGTGTAAACTGACAGTTACGAGCGCAATGTGATTATGATTAGTTTGACCATATCATTTGTTATCAATAAAAGTCAATGTATGTGAGCGATTTTCTAAGTAGGTAGGTAACAAAACTACGACAACTGTCAAATCACTTCAGCTAATTAAAAATCCATTTTTACCTCGCACTTACACTAGTAAGTTTTACTCACGTAAGTAGGCTTACGTAATTAACTTACGATAAATTTGCAAATGTAAACACGCTTTGTAAGTAGCTTACCGTAATATCTTTATACTTTACATTGCTTTCGTAAGTTTTAACAAGTGTAAGTCCGGCCTTAGATCTAAGTAGCAAATTCTCCTGTGCGTACGTAAGTTCATTGAACTGTTAGTTTTCTTAAATAACATATAAGTACATACCAAATTGAGATAGCCAATAATGAAGCATTGAATACGAAGATTCATTCCACAACACGAATATTTCTTAGCTATCGTCGTCATTGTTATTGTATCTGTGAAAAAAAAACATTGTAAATGAACACGATTCAAAATTCAATGGACTCTGAGGTAATTTATTCCGACGTTACAAATATTGTGCAAAACGTGCACTTTTAGGTGTGACCAATTTGTCACATGTGCGCTCGGTTATAATTTATATGCATTATTTGTATACCTACATAAACATTTTTTTGTTTTTTTTTCAGTTTATGATGTTTTAATAACTTAATAATCTATTAATAATATTAGGTATAAGTTTTAGTCATCGTCCATACAACTCAAGTCAGGTTGTAGTGAAATTGGTGGGCGTTCTACTAAAAAATGTCACAGACTTTTTGAGACAACCGCGTAAGGGTGTACATAGCCATAAAAAACAACAACCTATACTTCATGTTTTTATGCCTTTATACTATATACTATACTTTAATTCCTTAACTTACTTAAATACTAATCCTTTAGGTTTATGATTAAATCTTAAAAAATGAAAATGAATTGTTGTACCTAATTGTGCAGATTTTAGACATCGTAAGACTTCTTACTACTGTTACTTTTTACTTAGCCTTACATTAAACTACAAATTGATGCAAACGAAATTGTTTGTAAGTATCCTGAATAAATTTTTTCAGATACCAGCATTCTCCACGCTGTTTTTATTGTAACATTATGGTTTAATGACTCGTGATAATGTCGTTTTTATTGATCCTCAATAGTTTTTTCTATCAGGATAAGTGCTTCATTTGGTTTTCAATGGGACGGTATGGTCACGCTTCTTAAGACTTCTTAATGATTTATTTGAATTATTCATGGATCCATTTAAGGGCTATGACCGTTAAATAGTATTTTAACGTCACGGCTTACCAAAATATAATTCGACACTTTGAAGTTAATAGTAGACAGATTCTTTAACATTTAAATTTTGATGAGGAATAAATGAAATAACATAAATATTTTAAATACCAATATGATCATATTTCATAAGTTGTTTGTTATGTTGCCATTAAAATTCTAATAAATAAGCAGTTAAATTTATCGGCATTACATATAAAAATGCAATTTATAAAATACTGAATTTATCGTCACTTAAAAATCGTCTCATTTTTTGACAATGACATGAAGACAACTTAAACCTAACTTTAAAGAATACGATCAATTAAACTGTTTCATTTAATATTCACGCCCTTCGCTTAGATTTAACCGATACAATACCCCAGGTAGTACCGATTCGCTTTCATAGTTGAAACGTAAGACGAAGAAAATAATAACCTAGCATTACATTCCATAAAGCGAAAACTGTATCCATCAATTGAAACATTCAACCGAAGTCCAGCAGCATAAAAAAAGCTATAGACAAACTTTTGATAAATCCACTTACTTCTAAACAGGTTTTGATATCACTATACAAATAAAAACACTGCAGTTACACAAACATTAAACTAACTCAACTTAAAACTGAAGCTGTATGACTATGCGCTTGCGCACAGCTGCATCGTTCAACTGCGTGAGTGTGAGTGACCAACGGACTCGAAAGAACCGTGTGTGAGTGTTCTCGGAAAGTCCCAAGCGTAAAACGATATTCGCAAACTAATATAAGGAAACCAGTTGTTGGCATATGTTCCTAACAAATAGCTATTAATGTTCAGAGCACTGCACGTAAATTCAATGTTGCAGCAGCAATGTACCACGTCAAAGCGATGTTTACGGTTGCTGGTTTTGTAAATAAAGCGTTTTAGTTCGCGTATGTATCGCCATCTACGTGTGGTTACTTGAAACATTAATGACATATGTGTAATGTGATTCTAGTGGTCGCATACTGTCCCAGGACACAAAACATTACATTATTAAAGCAAAACAAAGTTCTGTAAAGTATAACTTAAAGCAGAGCGAGATTTTGTTAAGAATTTAATGGTTTAAGTTTCTAACTATGTACATCTTTAAGTTTACTTAACCCTCTAACTTTTACTATGGAAATCCATTTAATGGGAATGAATATATTGCCTTTTTTTCCAATAAAAGATAAATACTCTTTATAACATAACAGAAGATTATGAACTGGTGATCAGTCAAAACAGTAGGAGCTCTTTAGCAGTGCTATCCGGGTGAGGTGGTTCCAATGGATTTCTTTCACCATTCCCATATAAAATTTCAAAGTTATAACTGCGAGAAGATTGAAAGATTTTTAAATTTCCGAAAAATCACGTGTGGTGGTGACGTCATATCAATAAAATTTCCGATATCAGTTTTATAGCTTAACTAGCTGTCCCCTGCGATTTCACCCGCTTTCCCAAGGGAACCCTTTAGCGGATACCTTCTAATAAAGAATTTATCTGCCTTTCAAGATTTACATTATTTTTCGGCCAAGTGTTCAAAAATCCAAATTTTTATAATTTTCGTAAATAAAAAAAAACAGATGTAGACATTGACTTTTTAAGGTCTGGTGGTAAGCGGTTACATATATAAAGTGTGCAATTTATTCAGGAGCAATCATAGGGAACATATTTGAGGACTATGTGGGTACATTTTACTCTGCTTTTTCATATAATTGATCATAATAAGTGAATTGTAAACATAATAATAATTAAGTTGAATAATGACTATACGTTAATTTGAAAGCCAATTCACTTTCGACATTTAATCCTTTATTGTCATTATTATTTGCTAATTACTTAATTAATACATCACTACACGTAGTAGGTACCAACTTTATTACACCATTTTGTGTTGAAAAACTTTCAATTTGTTCTGTTTACAATTAAAACTTATTTAATTTTATTTTGAACTAGCTGTCCCCCGCGGTTTCCCGCGCCATGGGGATTTTATCTTTACCTGAGATGAAAAGTTTATTCCGGGATATAAACTATAGAAACTTTTAAGAGGAACTACTCCGTCATACTTGATTGTTGTGTAACTTTAACCGTTTACGCAGCGCACGCAGCAAACGTTCTCAAAAGCAATAGATTTTCCCCGTTTCTGCAACATTTTTCATTGATGCTCCGCTCCTATTGGTCATAGCGTGATGTTACCTATATAGCCACACACTAAAATATTTTTTCAATTCGAACCAGTAGCTCTTGAGACCAGTGCGTTCAAAAAACAAACTCTTCAACTTTATAATATTATAATATAGTATAGATAAAACAAAATAAAAGTTTGTTAATGTTAAGCGCGTCACCATGAGAACGGCCGGATCGATTTATATTATTTTTTAATATGATTTTATCTCTGGAAAATCACAGCTTGTATTTACTATGGAAACCAGTTGATATGTTACGTACATAATAACTGTATTTATACTCACTCAAATGTTTGTCCAAGGCAGGATCGAACCCACGACTCTTGATTTTAAACAAGTGTATTTACTCCCCATAGTAATAAGCACTTCATACACAGTGCATAATGTTGACTGACGTACTTAGGTCTTATCTGGGCTTCTCTACACTGATATCAGCATTTATAATTAATTACTAATTGCTCTATTTATCACGCGTAGGATTTTATAGTTTCCTGCTCAATATTTTTTTGTTAATGTAAACTAATATTATAAAGAGGAAAGATTTGAATGATTGCATTGAATAGGCTCTGAAACTGCTGGACCGATTTGAAAAATTCTTTCACCATTAGAAAGCTACATTATCCCTGATGAACATAGGCTATATTTTGTCCCGGGAAAAGATAAGATCCCATAACGCGGCTGAAACCGCAGAAAGCTAGTTGAACAATAAAGGAAAACGATTTTAATCAGCTAATTTTAAACTATGGGTTGTAACTTAACGTGATTTAACTAAAACACTGTTTAATTAGTCACGTTAATAACGCCACATTATTTGACAATGACTGGTCAATTATTTATAAAACAACATTAAAAAACTATTTTATTTTTTATTGATGATTTAGTATTTATGTATATTACAATGAATTGCTCGCTTTCATTTTGTAGCACAAATATATATTTTTTGTTTATACTGCCAATGTAATCTTTCTGAGTCATTCATTTCAGTTGATATCTTCATACTTGGGCAAAGTTGCTCTCCATAGGAGCGTTCAATTTAGTTCCATGGCGAACTTGTTAGTTTGTTAATTATCTTTAACCATAGCCATATATTATTACCATACATTAACAAATAGATCTCTTGAACCAGCAAATATAATGTCAGTCGGATGGTCAGCGCCACCTCGTGATGGAGCGTCCGCAGAAAAGTAATTTAAATATAAATAATTAATGAACTAAGAGCGGGATCATAGACGAACTAGTTCACATAGTTCATCGAAAAGAGCGCTCTTTAGACCCCTAGGACCTAGGTAACCTTTCACCTACGTCCTAATCTTCAGAAGCTCTGACCTTCTTGAGTGCTCTCAACTAGCCTCCTAAGACCTAAAAGTAATATTAGGCTTCGAGACAACTAAAACAAATAAATTTAATATTAAAACTTATTTTAAACATTTGTTTAATATTCTAAATTGGTGTTACAGTGTGTAAGTGTCGATATCGATATTTTATTCTTGATAGGATTTGAAAACGTCATTCGATGACCCAGTTCCATTTTACGTTCCGTGTCACTGCAAATTGCATTCAACTAGCGACGAGCTATCATTGTGGTAATTATTATCGTTTATTTAATCCCGCGACGTCACCTCACTTATTTCGATTTATTTGACAAATAAAATATAATATATAAATTGTCCAATTTTGGTTGATTGTAACGTAATGTGTAAGTATTTTTATTATAATATTATTATTTTTTCTCGGACATTTTTCACACACGGCTATCTGATTCCAAACTAAGCAGAGCTTGTAATATGGAAACCAGATAACTGATATACTACATAGACTACTTTTTTTTTGTAAATAAATACTTAAATAGATAATTACACCCAGACTCAGGACAAACAGACATGTACATGCACACAATGTCTGTCCTGGATGGGAATCGAACCCATGACCTGCGGCGTGATATGTAGTGTGTTAAACAACCACATCAATCAGCCCGTCGAATAAATAGTGCTATCCACGAAGATGCACCCCACTCTTTTATCGAATCCCTAACAGTGCAAGTGTAAATCCTTTCGATATTGTTGTTTTTTTTATGTCAATAAGTTGACAAACAGGCAGACGGTCCACCTGATGGTAAGTGGTCACCGCCGCCTATGGACATTTGCAATACCAGGGTGATTGCCGATGTGTTGCCGACCTTGAAGAGCTCTCTTTACGCCCTTTTTGAAGAACCCCATATCATAGCAGTTGTAGTCCCGTTTATATGTATATGTCGATATGCAGGACTACCACACTAGAAAAGCAAAGCATGGCAATGAGTTGCTCCTCTTAAACGATATTATACAATGTATCCATTATTATATTTAAAAGAGAAAAGAGGGACTATTGTAAAAAAAAAACCGGGGAGTTTGTTTCGCCGTTTCTTCTCCTGACAGGACTTTATTTGGAAATGATGGTAACAGTAACAATAGCATTAAAAATAGCAATAAGACGTTCAATAAGTGTTCCAAAATTGAATGAAACATTTTGAGTTTGAGAAAAAAAGGATGCCAGCTTGCTCTGTAAGGGATTATGAAAAGAAGACACTATCTATACCTTCGGTATGAATTATGAATACTTTAACAATATTATAAACATAACTTGAAGAAATGATTAGGTAATTTTAGCTTCCTTTTTAAGCTATAAAGTTATATGATTTAAAAAAAATCAGCAATAGAAAGAACTAAGTCATTAATGAAAACCAATAATTATGAAAACAAACGGACACATCGGTTGCATTAGTGTTGTACGTAAGTAAATCGATATTCCCGCCAGGTGTACCGTCCGCATTGCATTATGTATTGGCAGCAGATGCCAGTGGCTTTTGAATATTATATGACAGGGCAAATGGCCGGTCTTACGAACCGCGAAGAACCTCGGACACTCATTTATTTAAGCCTTGATGTGTTCTATATTAAATGGTTGGATGGAACGAAAGCCTTTTCATATTTTATTAGTAATGACGGCGAAAGACAGAATTTCTTTGACATTATCGACAACAGCGTCCTAAATGTTGTAGTTGGGTGGGATAGTGGGCTGGATATAGTTTTCTGGCTATCGATAAAGTTGACGATACTTTTTTTATTTTGTAAGATGTTTTGTTTATAAATAAAGATTATATTTTATTTTAAAATTAAATTTAAGAATCATAAAAGACATCTACTGATTATTAAAATTAAATTATCATAATATAATTAGTGAAATGCTTTTTATTAAGTAGCTCATCGTCATCATATTATCATCCCTGAGCTACACTGCGGGGTATAAGACCTCTCGCGACATTATTTTCATTTTGTGTGTGAAGTCTTATCCTCAACTTCATCGCTTTCTGGTTTAGAATCAAGGAAATTTACATTGAACACCAAACTTGATTGATGTATCATGCTAGCTAATCATATTAAAATGCGATGCATAAATGACTGACAGCTCTGCGTACTATATCGATAACGACTACTCCCATCACTAAATCTATCGAAGCTTAATTAGTTGATGGTACTGTCCATTGTTTTCATGTTATTACATACGTACCTGAATAATAGTTGGAGTATATAAATATTATCGTTTTAAGAATAATATTTAGATCATTAGTACTTGTACCTACTTACTACCTTTTGGCTGTTTACTTTTAATTGTATTCAAATTATTATTATTATATTTTTATTGGTTAACTGTTTTGTTTTTGGTTGTGTTAAGATTCTATTAGATTCTGCTAAGACTTAGTTTGTTGAGCCGTTTTTAACTTCTTCGTTTTCTGCGTAAATGTTAGTATTAAATTGTGGAAACTGTTTTGGCTTCTGTATTATCTATTTGTAAGTAATATTTGTAATATTTATAAGCTGTTTGTTTCCAAAATAAATAAATAAATAAATAAATTACAGCAATCACACTTTTACCGTATTATTTTACACCTTTCCTGTTTTAAATTTAAAAAAGTAGGTATTATAGTTGTTTCATAAAAAAAACTAATCGAACGAACAAAAGTTAAGTGCCTGAACGTAGGTACATTGTGTAGCGTTGCGTGAGTATGCTAGTTAAATGTAAATAACTGGTATTTTTCCTCCTTTCCTATTTGCTGTCTTGCAGTTCAGGTTTCCAATTTAACTTAACATCTAGGGTTCCGTACTCAAAATAAACAATAGAGACTTTGTTTTTTCTAGACCTAGACTGAATGAATGGGGTCTAATTTTATACTTACCTACGTTTCGCGTTTGAAGCAGTAGAGGTAATTTAGACGTCGATTTCGCTCGTCTGTAACATGTGTCACTTGATTTAGTTAACTTCTATAATTTGCATCGGTTTTCAAATATTTGTTTCGTTTGATGTTAGTTGGTGCTGCCATTTTACTTAAATAAATAC
The DNA here is from genome assembly GCA_951361185.1 of Ochropacha duplaris. NCBI lineage: Eukaryota > Metazoa > Arthropoda > Insecta > Lepidoptera > Drepanidae > Ochropacha > Ochropacha duplaris. Next base: position 4,081,100 of record OX592709.1, on the reverse strand, counting down.
ATAGTATTTAATTAACTGTGTTGTATAAATTGTAGTTTATTAATTATAGTAAATAGTAGTTACATAATCTAGATTGAACAAAGCAAGTTTGGAATGTTAACTTTATCTCAGATATTGAAGTTTAAAAAAAAAACGGATAATTTGTGTTTGTTTATACAGAAAATTGAATTGGTCCGAATTCGAAAACCCATACTAAACTGATTCAGTGACTACTCTCGTTCAAATAAATAATTGAAAAATAACTGAACGAAATGAAAGGAAAACATATCATTGGGATTCGACGGTCCTGTCCAATCAGAGAGAAGTGGGAAGCCGGGACTGCACTAATTCCCGGTAAGTCCCGGCCTTTAAGTCCCGTGTTTGTGCTCATAATATAATTCTGAAAGACAACTGTATGTCCGAACGGGAATAAGCTTAGTATTAATTTCATGCCGTTATTGATTCAATGAAATTGCTTTAATTTCAAAAAGCGTGGGAGTTTTATGAGCAATAAATGCACGCCATATTGTTTTACGCCACGGTATATTTATAACTACTTATTTATATATTAATTTTACATACGAAGTTAATAAAACAATACAAAATCCATGTTTATAATATTTATTTATCAGTCACTAGCTGTGGTTTCACCCACGTCCCCTTGGGACCTTATCTTTTCCCGGAATAAAAATATAGCTTTTGTTACTCAGAGATAATGTAGCTTTCTAATGGTGAAAGAATTTCTGAAATCGGTCCAGTAGTATTTGTTATAAACATACAAAAATAAATCTTTCCTTCTTATAATATTAGTAAAGATTATAGTATAGATGAGGCCGACTATAAATGACATATACTACATGTATATTATATAGACGTAAGGTTTGTTTGTAGGGAGTAATCTTTGTCCAGCTGTGGACGTCTTCTGGCTGACATGATGATGATGATGTATCCTTGGAATTACCCAACCGATTCCAAAAAATCTTTCTTAAATGAGTAGCTACACCGTTTAGCATAGGCTATATTTTATTTAAATTCCCTAAGGAACGCAGGCAATTTAATAATAGTAAGAAAGAAACTGAATATGTAATTAGTAGTTAATGGTGTGAAATAAAAGGCTTTTTTTATTTTATTTATTTATTTAAGGAACGCAGGTGAAATCACGGGGCAAGAGCTAGTAACTTCTTCTTTCTCTCGTCGTTATCCCACGCTAGGTGGGGTCGGCACAACATGTTTTCCTCTTCCACTCCGCTCTATCACTAGTCGTCTCAATACTCACTCCTTTCATAAACATATCATTCTTCACACAGTCCATCCATACCTTTTTCGGCCTTCCTCTACCTCTATATCCATCCACACTAACTACATACATATAATTATACTTATAATATGACCTTAAGCTTTCTCGCACACATGTGTAGTAAAGTACCTATAGCCGCGTGTTCATATTGCAAAGGCTGTATTCTAAGAAATTGCAGATACCTATGATTTCTGCAAAGCTTTAAGGAAACTCAATTCACAAAAGGTACAATAGGATAGCATTTGGATCAGGTGCTACAGGTTTTCGTGACGCATCACCATTACATGTGACTTCATCATCTTTCCTCTCCTTCATTCTAATAAGGAAAAATCTAGTAAGAGTGAGTGGAAACATCCGCATGTTAGCTGTCAGTCAGTCGGAATTTGACCTTTACTCACCTTGGTTTTTTCATGTCAAGCTAAACGTAGACTTGTCGCGTCCAGCTACCGAGGAGGCAAGCTATTTATACCACACGGCACTCGAAACACTTTCCTTGCTTTCTTTCTTAAATATTGTATTGTTGTATTAAATGGTAAAAATTGTTGGTTTTGATGTAATGTAAACATACGGTATCGCGTGTATGCGTGGCATTTTTTTTTTCGACGTGGAAATTTGTTTTTTTGGAATTTAGCTTACTTTGTATTTTAATTAGGTACTTTTTTTATATAAAATTTTTATGTATCTAAAAATGTTATCTGTTGTTGTTATGTGTATGTTATCAGAAAAATAATTTTAAATATTTAAAGTTTTTGTTTTGTTTGTGTGTTCACTGTGTGTTCGTAATGTCATGGATGGGGGCCCCGACTGAAAACCAGCGAGAGGGATTGTACTTTTGCTAACCCTAGCTTATGCTGAGTCGGGACCTTTTTCCTGGCATCACGCAACATTACATTATTTTGTCATTTCGTATTTATGTTTCTGTGTAAGTAGGTTAAGTTTAATGTAATGTAATGTAATGTTGTGTGTTGTAGGAAATAAATGTATTTTCTTTCTTTCTTTCTTTAATTTTGGCATCTAATAAAAATACAGACAGTGCTTTTATTAATAGATATTTTAGATAGAGGATTGGGTAGTGCCAATGTGTTTTACACCTTATTACAATGCTTTAAAGGCAACTGGCTCTCAAGCGCATTGTCAAGACACGCCAACAGGTGCTTGGCGACAGATTTTCAACTGGAGAAGATAATACGGGTGATAACTAGCACTTTATCTTAATGTTCTGTACCTGTATTTGTCACCTAACTCCTCCAAAACGGCTGGACTGATTTTGATGAATTTTTGTGTGTATATTTCAATGGGTTCCTTGATGGTTTGAAAACATAATTGGACCCGGTAGGTCACGCTGGAAACGGGTTCTAGGTTTTGTTTTAATATCAGTGCAGGAAAACGTCTGTCGGGCCTGCTAGCAACTTTGTACCCCTTTTTACGGACGGAGGAGTATGAAATTTGGCATAGTTAAAGTTTATATGGAGAAAGAGCGAGAAAAGCTAATATTTTTATAAAATATGCTTTAGAAATAAATAAAATTGATAAAAATAAGATATTACACACACTACCTTGCGTTTGACACACACATATCATTATCCTCCTCTCTTTGTCAACCGATTAACTTTTTTTTATTGACAGTTATTAAAGCGTTATAAACTTTTTGGTCGAATTTCTATCAGAGGGCAAACACTAGTAATACTGGTATAGATAAAAATATGATAGGCAGAGGTTTGAATATAACATGATCAAATGAAACATTAGTCAGATGTGATTACATGATATGATCGGATAAATTGTCTGCATAATTTACATTGCAATTTTCGATTATAAGCAGATATATGGTCAAAGTCAAAACATTTTAGCGGAAATTCACAAATCCAGTTTCATAATAAACTTGGAAACTGCTGATATTTAAATAAGGTTAAACATTATAATCCCCACAAAAAGCCAGTAAATAACTTTGTGCTTTATTATTACAGTCCCACAGTTATTAATAATTTGAAACAATTGTTATAAGGAAATTAGGAAAAGTCAGTTCTAAAAGCCCATTGATTCGATTTGAAACTTTCCTTAGTCGACTGTTTGAATGGTTTGAAATGTTTAAATTGAACTTTGATTGTTGTCAACCTCACCTTTATGAGTGCACCCTCCTGAATAACAATAGCTTTGAACTTGTGTAATTTATACCAGTAGGTACCATTAACTGGTCTGACTTTTAACAATACTGTTAGGTAAAGAAACAGTGGTACTCTCAATTTATAGTTTTACATTCATATCCAGTACTGGCTTCAAGTTTTGTAATGTTTCGTTTAATATTTTTGCCAGATATCAGAATATCCGCTCTCTTTTGTAATTCTCAACTACTTTACAGAATACTGCAACAAATTTCTTTATTTAAATAATGAACCTAATGAGGCCGAAGAAGGTATGAATGGACTGCGTGAAGAATGATATGTTTATGAAAGGTGTGAGTAATGAGACGACTGTGATAGAGCGGTGAGGAAGAGAAAAACATGTTGCACCGACCCCGCCTAGCGTGGGGTTAAGACAAGAAGAAGAAGAATAATTAGAAGAGGAAGAAAAAAGGGAAGAAGAAATAAACGTCTTATTTCCCATGATTATTAGACCACACTAAATCTATGTAACTTATTGAGGTCTCTGATTAATATATTTGAATGGACCTCACCATGATTGGTAATCAACTGAGACTAAGTGAGACTATGTCCTTTAGCGCAGAACTAATATTATATTGGGTTTGTCTTTGAAGTGATGTATTGCTAAAGTTGCATCTTAATACATGATATCTTGTTGCAATTGTTGTGGAGATTGATGATGATTATTCAGTTAACTGATTTAGGTCTGCTTTACACGATAATGATTCACGTAAAGATGGAAAATTATGTCACTCGTGCATCCGAGGATTATTTTATCAAACTCAAAACACATTTATCCAGTTTACGGTCTGGTAAGGCACTTATGAATGTTACAATTGACTCTATCGGTTTGAAATACACTTAAACTGAGAAGATTTCGGCCAGAAGCTCAGCATGTTTGTTTTAATCTTCTTTTTCTTTTATTCAAATTAGACAATTTATAAAAAACCAGTTTTCTAGATTCATACTTTTTAGAAAGAATTAGTGTATAGTTACATTAGGTATGTAGTTTTAAAATAATCCACTACAATTTTTATTGGCATTTATCTACATATCATACTTTCGATTCATTCATCATTTGAATATGTATTAACTGCGTTTAAAGGACAAACTGCAACAATATACGTAGGTATTTTCAGAAAATATGATGTCTTAACAAATATTATACATAATTTTGTGTGACGTATTAAGGAAGTTTCGCAACAAGTTTCGACATTGACGTCTATCTAGGAAAATAACAATGTAATGTGGTTAATCATTTTATTAGAAACTAGATGTCCTACGCAGTTTCACCCGCGTTCCCGTGGGATGTTATCTTATCCCTGGATAAAAATATAGCCTATGTTGATCTGGGATAATGTAGCATTCAAATAGTGAAAGAATTTTTTAAATTGGCCACATGCATAAAAATCTTTCCTCTTTATAATATTAGAGAAGAAAAAGTGAAATAGAAAGATAAAGTAAGAGCGATGCAATGTCCCTATACTAATATTATAAAGATATTAAGTTAAGTTCAGCTCCTCCTACCTCCAGGATGTATTCTCCGAAACACCTGATCCACTTATGAAAAAAAAATCTAAAGTTTTCATAAACTTTTTCAAATTACTTTATAACAAAAAGCAAAAAACTTCATTTGTGAAACCAAAAGGTACTTTGGTTTATCATATTCAAATTTATGAAAGGAAAAAACATTATCGGTAGTATTTTCAAAATTATGGGACATCTATATGGGATAGAGGATATTTGCCCCGCCGAGAAAGAGGACATTTATCCCGAAAAAACTTTGATCTCACCTTACCTTCCCATGCAATCTTATAGAGACCTACACCACGTTCAACTTAGTGGTAGTTATTGAGAGTGATTCGATAGACAAATAAAATAACTTGTGATTCATTCACGAAATTAGAGTAATTAAAATCGAGGCAACTATACTCCTGGGGAAACCATCAAGAATTCTGAATTAAAAATCTTCTCACTTCTAATTTTAATACCATATAAGTGCACTTCTCAAGATTAAACCGAGACCTAATTTGCAAGAAACTTGAACCGGTCTAAGTCAGTAATCTTTCACAGTGTTCTCGTAATACAATTTGGTCGTAACTAATTACCCGACCTACCGTGTGTGTGTCGCATCTAAAGAGAATTAGACAAGGTACCGGCAGCGTATAATTTGCTCTTATGTGCTTATTATGTATTGTTATAGAGTTTTATTGCTATCTGATCGCTAACATATATATAGCATGTTCTAAATTGACTTTCACATTCGCAGCCAACAAAAGAATATCAACTTAGTAACTTTGTTTCAATTGTTTTATATTGCGTAGATCAAAATTACGAAAACAAAAACCAGTTTGATCGAGTTCATACTCCGACTCGCACTTGGCCTATTTTCGGGTGGCTATGAATGTGCTATGAATACAAACCTTTTTTGTGAGCTGGATCCAGGCCTGCTGACAACCCGGCTTCCTGACACACAATTCCATCCTCATAAACACAGCACCACATCGGAATTATTTCCAGTAAAAAATAAGCAAACATAAAAGAGCTTTTACATCGCGAATTTACTGCCTGCCTATTGCTAAATTCTCAAATATATTTTGATGCCAAATACCTTCACCAAGATCAGTCGGCCTAATAAAATTTGGAAAGATAATAAAATCGTGGCTTCGGTTCATGAGATGAAGCCATCAAAGCTGATCTCTTCAGGAATATTTAAAGAGTGTCAACAGGTATGTTATAAAACTCTTATTTTATTGCTATTTTATAAAATAAGAGTTTAAAATAAGTGTTAACTATATTAATTTTACGTTTTATTTTATTATAATTATATAATATTATATTAAATATATTATTATGCGTAAAGAACAAAATTTGTACCCTATTTTCTTCTTTGTTTGTCAACCGTTTTTAGGGTTCCGTACCCAAAGGGTAAAAACGGGACCCTATTACTAAGACTTCGCTTTCTGTCCGTCTGTCTGTTACCAGGCTGTATATCAAGAACCGCGATAGCTAGACAGTTGAAATTTTCACAAATTATGTATTTCTGTTGCCGCTATAACAACAAATACTAAAAACAAAATAAAGTAAATATTTAAGGGGGGCTCCCATACAAAAAACGCAATGTTTTTGGCCTTTTTTGGTTCGATATCATCACCAGGCTGTATCTCAAGAACCGCGATAGCTAGACAGTTGAAATTTTCACAAATTATATATTTCTGTTGCCGCTATAACAACAACTACTAAAAACAAAATAAAATAAATATTTATTTATTTATATTTATTCCCATAAACGTGATTTTTTGCCTTTTTTACGGAACCCTTCGTACGCGAGTCCGACTCGCACTTGGCTGGTTTTTTATTTTTACCTATTGAACTTTTAATTAGTAAAAAAATGCAATAATTATTTTACCTAAAAATATATTTTACCCTAAAATTTTATTTTATGGCTTTTCTTATTTCTTCTTGGTGCTCAAATCAAACTTACCAAATAGGCATGGTATGTATAGAGGACAAAATTCTCTGGAGGTTTCCGTTTGGTACAAATTTCCTTATTCGATTTCCCACTTCATTCAAGTCAACAACCCGTGCAGTTTAATCGGTTCTTTTTTGCGTTTGTATCTATGAGCGATTCTTATTGATATCTTTGTTACTACAAAAGTTAGTAGGAAAAAAAACCTAAAATAACAATAAAACGAAGTTTGTTTGGCCGCAGTCAAATTCAAGCCTTTTAATCCGTTTAGGATCTAGGAAGGCACTCATGAAGGCAAAATTTAATAAAATTACTACCGGTTTGGAAGTCAGCTTTCAACTAAGAATAACCGGCAAGAAACTCAGCACGTATTATGTGTCTCATTGTACAATCTTTCGGTTGGGCCATTTGGGCCACTACAATAAATGTCAGATGGGAATTTTGTCAGCATCCTAAGCCCCTAAGCGCTCACCAAACAGTCCGTGTAAGGGTTTAAAGGCCCCTCAGGCTACCACCTTCTGTCTCCCTAAAAAAAAAACCTCTTGGCTCGCATTGGGTCGGTCATCCCAAAACAATCTATGAAAAAAAAAACCAGCTATCGCGGTTCAAGTTACTAACAAAGAACATTTATTCGTTTTCACAATTAATATTCAATTCCTATCAAAATACGTAATATGTCGCCGACAACTCTTTAGAAAATAGACGCCAAACATCCTACTGCTAGCAATAATAAGATTCCCAGTAGGAAATATCTCCTACCCATTAGTACATTAGGTGCTGGCATATACAATCTGACCGGCCCCTAGGTATCATGTTACCGTACCGTGTTATGTTTTTCAGTGAATATGCGCGGTTGTAGGGTAGGTACTTTATAGTACTTGACTAGCCGACTATCCCAAGCTGAAAATCTGTCACCAAGCAAGTCTATCGGTGTGTTCCGACAATTGCACTTGAGAGCTAGTTGCCTTCAAAACATTGTATAAAGTTGAAAACATTTGGCAATCCTCCTGGTATTGCTAAAATGTCTATAGGCGACGGTAGCCACTTACCATCAGGAAACCCGCATGCCTGCTTGTCAGACTTCTCATAATACGAAAACCTCATGGAAATAACGTATGAAAAATAACAAAAGCTTCCATATTTAAAAAAACACAACTCAATTGATAAACGGAAATAGGTAAAAGTTTATAATAGAAACAGGAAATGGTATCAAGAATCAACAACAGCAACAACTCCAATTTATTTCTGAATCACAAATGTGTAACTTTTAATTTATACAGCGGGGAGATATTTCGATAACGCTATATGACATTTGTACAGAGTCATATCAAACTGCGGGTCTAATTGTGAACAAGAGACCATCTCTTTGGTACGTGACACTTTATTATGATCTAGTATCTCTTCCAAGTTACGAGTTTGACTAGATTTATTATACCATCAAGTCATAAGATATATGTAACTATAAATTTGTGTATACTAGATATAATATAGTTGGATAATTGGTATCTGGTAGTCGGAATCTATACATTGTAGTTGCTGGTTGCCGATTGATAAACGTCATCTAGACTTATTGGCGGGAACTTGCGAAGTGACGTTGGGTGTTCATTTTATTTTACTTAATTAAAATCGTGTATTTTGACTTTTCAGGTTTGCTCAATAATACTATGAAAAGTTTT